>OY720304.1:27521112-28824415 GCA_963082785.1 Philonthus spinipes
TAAGAAGGATTTTAAAGTCATAATCCGGCAATAACAGAGACTCTAATGTAAAAACCAGGCAGTGAGAATGATATTAAAGACAAAATAGACAATTATTACAGTAAAAGTCGAGTAATAAAGAATCTTTAATTTCAGAGCTAGGCAATGATTAAATTATGTAAATATTGCGATAAATATTAACTTTAAAGTAAAAATTAGGTTACAGGGAAGACTATAATGCCAATATTAGGCTGACTTTAAAGTGAAAAATTTCTAAAATGACAGTAAATCACTCTTTTAAATATATTTTTGGGTCATATTAGAAACAAGATTTACTAGCTAGTATGCATATATAAAGACCATTTGGGGCCAACTTATTAAAAATTACATAATTATGAGTTGTGTGAAGATTGACTTAAGTATATGAAACACTTGTATACTTTTCTTCACGATTTGATCGAAATGTAAAAAAGGGTGCGGAACGACGATTGTAAAATATTATAGGAGCTTATTCAAGTAAAGGGTGTCAAATGGTTGTGTATATTTGGACATCGGTTTTTGTGGATATGTCTTAATTTTTACAGGTGAGTAATCTAAAGTGTCAGGCGCAATTTTATGAGGAATAGTTTCAAGACAAGTGTACATTTAAGTTTTTAATCATACATCTTATAGAATCGATTTAATTGTTATTTGATTACATAAAATAAATAATCGATTATTTCGTATTTGATTATTGAAACAATCGATTTTGCCCACCACTAGTGAGCAGACATCGTAAATACAGCATGTATAAATATACTCTGCTGTAAGGTAACTGCATACACTGTGATGCCGAGAAGGATAGAACTAACTGTAGTAATCACAATACATACAGTATTATTATTATTAAAGATAGTAGTTTGTGGTGGTCATCCAATTAATTCGTAGCTGTTAGTGACTCGCTTGGAGGTTATAACTGGAAATAAAAAGAATGTACATATTTCACGAATGTGAGTGATTCGTTTTTAATTCACTAAGCGTGCTGTTATGCTACACGTGTTACGTAACGTAATCCAGGTAATAAAACCAAATTGGTTATGCAAAGCGAAATTAAATTACTTAATCGGCGGACTTTATACGGTTCACGTAGAGACCTCCATGCGCAACCGATACTTAAGTAAAAGTGCATAATGGCACGGAACTAGTTGTCTATTTTGTATGCAATAATTACTTGTCACCATTATACAACTGTAGTTGTGTATTGTTTAAGGCTGGCGTTTATCGTATGTAAAATTAAGCGATTTTGTACCAATTGAATTCTTCTAACAAACAAACCCTGAATGATGAATTTCATTATATTATATATCAAAATAATCCTAAAACACAGATTTCGAACGGGTTATTTAAAAATGAATCTGATTAATAGTTTAGAAGAAAATTACGTCCAAAGTTAGCACATTTTATGCAAAGAATGTGTTATATTTTTACTTATTAATATAATTATTGAAAGAAAATGAAATATGTCGTAATAATCTATATTGAATGTAGTTATGGTTCAATACATTTTTTCGTCAGAAAACAATGCTGTTTACTTAGGAAGGTCGTTCCGAAAATATCATCAATTCCCGTGAAATTCGGCCATATTGAATAAAACCGGCAATTTACATATAGTTTTCTGCATTTGACTAGACAAATATTAGTTCATTAAGTCTCATATAGATAGCGGTAAATAGTGTACTACATTTTAATAAATGTTATTTGCGTTTATCACCTTTAAATTATTTATAAAATTAACGTTATGAGTAATTAAATGATTAATTAATACTGTGGAAAAATACAAAGATTTTTAATTAATTTTCAAGAGCCCAAAATAATTAAATTATTGAACAAGGATTTTAAGTGGCCCAAATCGAATGTCAAATTTTTTAACATGTTATTGAATGCACGTTTTAATTATCTATCAAAAGTTTCCTATAACTCGAAGCTCTTAGACATTTAGTTTTTGTGAAAAAATTCCTGCATTATTAATACGTATTCCATAGTAGGCTACTGTCAATATTTACTGAACCGATAGTGGAAAAAGTCAATATATGACGAATAAATTAATAATTTTTTGATCTGTATGCTTATAAATTTTAATACTACTCAAACGAAGTGTTTAAAAATATTGACATATTGGACATGACTTTGTATAATTTTGTACACTGTAAAATAGCCTTTGTTCAAACATTAGGAGATTCTCAACAACGATCTGCACGTATTAATTGTTTTTAAGATAAAAAGTTCGAGATAATTATGTATCATTTTTTTTAACAATAAATTATTTTTAATTAATTAATGAGTATTATCGTTTATTTTCAGTTGCGCTGTACTGACTTTGTTCGGCGTTTGGAGTTTGTCCTTTACTATCATTTATGATGTATTCGAGTGGACGGCCTTAAATAAATAAACATCAACAGAGATAAGACATTCTGTTTAGCAGTTCAGTGGATGTGTTGCGGTTTTTGTTTTTTACAACTGCGGACTGCAAAATGAACAAGTGAGTTTTTAGCTTACTCTCTTCTCATCCTTAGCCAACACTAACACTCAATTATAATTCTATGTTAACCCTACACTCTTATGGGTATTTTTGATATAATATATATATATATATATATATATATATATTATCGTAAATACTGCATGTATATATATATAATTCTATGTGTTTGTCTCCAATCTTTCTAGAGGTTCTAATTGTTTGTCTATGAATAAATCCATTGCTGAGTCGTATCTTTAAAATCCTCGTTGGTGTTGCAATGAATTTGTTAATAGACAAACTATGATCGGGCACGCGTTTCTGATTGTTTATATTGCTTCTAGAAAGATTGTTTAAACTATATCGGAAAGAAAATTTGAAAAAAAAGTGCACCGTTTGGGAAATATTGTTTATAAAAAAAATCGCTATTTTCCGATTTTTAAAGTATATGTATTATGAATATTTTAGAATTTACAAGAATAAATTTGTTTCTGTTGTATTCAATTGACCTTATAATAATGAATAAACGGTTAAACACGTGTTTTCCTTTAAATAAACTATTTCTAAAAGAAAATTGCAAAAAAAGTGCGTCGTTTGGGAAATTTGACTCTTTGAAAATCGCTGACTGGTGTTGGAAATACGACCCAGCAATGAATTTATTTATAAACAAATTATGATCGGGCACGCGTTTCTGATTGTTTATATTGCTTCTAGAAACATTGTTTAAACTATTTCTGAAAGAAAATTTGAAAAAAAAGTGCGCCGTTTAGGAAATATTGCTTATAAAAAGAATCGCTATTTTCCGATTTTTAAAATATATATATTATGAATATTTTAGAATTTACAAGAATAAATTTGATTCTGTTGTATTCAATTGACCTTATAATAATGAATAAACGATTAAAGAAGTGTTTTCCTTTAAATAAACTTTTTTTGAAAGAAAATTATAAAAAATTGCGCCGTTTGAGAAATTTGGCACTTTGAAAATCGCCGTCTCGTGTTGGAAATATGACCCAGCAATGAATTTTTTTATAGACAAACTATGATCGGGCACGCGTTTCTGATTGTTTATATTGCTTCTAGAAAGATTGTTTAAACTATTTCTGAAAGAAAATTTGAATAAAAGTGCGCCGCTTAGGAAATATTGTTTATAAAAAAAATCGCTATTTTCCGATTTTTAAAGTATATGTATTATGAATATTTTAGAATTTGCAAGAATAAATTTGATTCTTTTGTATTCAATTGAATAATGAATAAACGGTTAAACAAGTGTTTTCCTTTAAATAAATATTTTTGTAAAAAAAAGTCTCAGTGTGGAGGCGCCGGGTTTATTGCTGGATTCATTGCCAGCTTCACATACATTTTTAAAATAATTAATAAATCATTTCCACATTTAGCTCTATGATATTTTGACTTTTTATTAATTATCTTCAAATCATTTTTATTAAATTTCTTTAACTGTGATCAAGTGAGAAAAATATTCTTTTCTATTTAGAATTATTCAATTTAATCTGTATTGTGTCAACTAGTTTTGTGTATTTTCTAGATTATTTATGTAAAATGTAAAACCCAAATCCATTATGTTAGTAAGCGCATTTAAAACTAGTTAATACAATTTTTCACCTCACACTGAAAAGTAGAGAGGCACATAAAACGATGTTATATTAGACTAAATAAATAAAATTAAAGAGAAGGTGCCTGTTGCATTTTATTTACATTTATATTTTCTTCAAATATTTCAATGTTTTATGCAGAAAGTTTTTGTACACCGTGGACGGTACTTCGTTCACCACAGAACAAAGGGAATTCTATGAAGAAAACGGCTTCATTCTCTTCAAGAAGTTGGTTCCTTATGAAAATTTAGACATATGCCAGAAGCGCTTTTTGGAAGTGTGCAATGGAAAATCGGAAAATATTTTCACTGTCATGAAGGATCCTATTTTGAAGAAACGCGGAGATGTCCAAGGGGAATTTTTGATTAATAAGGTAGGTAGAAAAAAAATTTCGATTTTGAAAATTTTTATAGTTACTAGACTTTCCTTTTCTGTATAAAGGTAAAAATATACGATTTTTACCTTTATTTATAAAAAAAATCTCGATTTTGAAAATGTTCGTAGTTACTAGACTTTCCTTTTCTGTATAAATAAAGGTAAAAATCGTATATTTTTACCTTTATACAGAAAAGGAAAGTCTAGTAACTACGAAAATTTTCAAAATCGAATTTTTTTTTATATATCAAATTTATCCAATTGAAAAAGTCGCCCATCACTGACTTTTTTCACATCGATCAAAAAAGTTTGACTGCTCGATCCTTGCTAGTGATCGAGCCGCACGATATCTATGAGCCGTTCGATCTTTTCGATCAATGATCGATCATTTAAAAATAATCACTCGAAACTTTTTTTATCAATAATTGATCATTTAAGCGGCGCGAACTTTTTTTTTATCAATAATTGATAATTTCAAAACGATCAAGCGGCTCGATCTTTTCAGAATGGATTGATCATGTTGTGTGAGCAATGACCTTTTCGAGTGGATCGATTGGCCTAGATAAGATTGATTATTGAATCACACTATTTCTTTGTTATTCTGTTTTATGCAAAGAGAGACAACACTTTTTTCAATGCAATTCATTTATTTACGGTAAATCACCTTTATACAGAATAATAACAATATTCAAAATGTTTAGATAAATAGCATGACTATAAATCACATATAAACGGAATCACTTTTGTCATTTTAAATCATATTTATTGTTATTTTTGGCCTCTTATTTGCTAAATTATTTTTTTTTCTGATATTTGTCCTTTTATGGTATATCTGTTGGACAATAAAGATTATTATTATTATTAAATTGTTGTTCAAGTATTTGTTTCATGCATTCCATTTAGTTTTTTAATCTATTAGAAATTACTTATAAAGGAAAACTAATTGCAATAAGCACGAAAATATCTTGAATTCGAAGGCGTTCATTCATGGTACATTTTCAATTTTTATTACCGATGAGCAAGATCGATCAGTTGAAGTATCGAACTGTTGAGAAAGATCGAGCCAATCAGAAAAATTGAGCTGACCAGAAAGAATGAGCCGATTGGAAAGATCTAGCCGATCGAAGAGATTGGGCTGTTCAGAAAGATCGAGCCGATTAAACAAATCGATCCAATGGCGCTGATCACATAAATCAAACAAATCGAGCCGATTGAGTCTATCAGAAAAGTGTTGTCTCATTTTGCATAAAACAGAATAACAAAGAAATAGTGTGATTCAATGATCAATCTTGTCTAGGTCAATCGATCCGCTCGAAAAGGTAGTTGCTGACACAACATAATCAATCTAGTCTTAAACGCAATCCGAAAAGATCGAGCTGTCGGAAAGATCAAGCCGTCGAAAAGATCGATCCGCTTGATCTACTTTGAAAAGCAATCCGAAAGAAAAGATCGAGCTGTCGGAAAGATGAAACCGTCGAAAAGATTGATCCGCTTGATCTAATTTGAAAAGCAATCCGAAAAGATCGAGCTGTTGGAAAGATTAAGCCGTCGAAAAGATCGATCCGCTTGATCTACTTTGAAAAGCAATCCGAAAGAAAAGATCGAGCTGTCGGAAAGATCAAGCCGTCGAAAAGATCGATCCGCTTGAACTACTTTGAAAAGCAATCCGAAAGAAAAGATCGAGCTGTCGGAAAGATGAAGCCGTCGAAAAGATCGATCCGCTTGATCTACTTTGAAAAGCAATCCGAAAGAAAAGATCGAGCTGTCGGAAAGATGAAGCCGTCGAAAAGATCGATCCGCTTGATCTAATTTGAAAAGCAATCCGAAAAGATCGAGCTGTCGGAAAGATCAAGCCGTCGAAAAGATCGATCCGCTTGATTTACTCTGAAAAATAATCGGAAAGGATCGAGCCGCCGAAAAGATCGAGCCGCTTGATCGTTTCGAAATGATAACACCACCATTTGTCCATTTATTCATTTGTCTTTATTCATTTAAATAAAGATATGTAGAATCATTTTAGCCATTTCATCCTCGTTTTCCTTCAGATTCAAGATTACCTTTACGATGATACACTTTTCGAGAATTATGCTGCACATGAAAAAATAGTCGATGTTGTATCGAGTATTATTGGTCCAAATGTTACGGCAGCACATTCCATGCTGATTAACAAACCTCCGGATTCTTCTTATGATATTTCAAGACATCCATTACATCAGGTATTTATATATATATATATTATATGCAAAAAACGCGAGTCAATCGCAATGAACCGATTTATGTGTGTATGTTTGGTTGACTATTTGGCATATGTATGTTCAGTTGAGTATTATAGGCAACTAAACACACATACATTAATGCATTTGACTCGCGTATTTTGCAGATATACATAGGGGAAATGTATACTGATAAAAAAAGCTCCTTGTATATATATATATATATATATATATATTAATTAGTAATTCATAGATATTAATTGAACCACATAGGAGAATTTCCATACTGAATATATGTTTTGCAGGATTTACATTACTTTCCATTTAGACCAGCTAATAGGATCGTTGCATCGTGGACAGCTATGGAGGATATCAATGAAGAGAATGGATGTTTGTTTGTTATTCCGGGATCACACAAAAGCAAACTCTATCCTCATGTGTATCCGTCAGTGAGTATGCTTTAGATTTATTTTTTCATCATTAGTATTTTTTTTAAATGTTCATTTAAGTATAGTAATTATGAAAATTCGATATTCTGTATGAAAACCTGCTAAATTTAACGTAAACTTTATTTTTAACCTCACAATCAAAGTATACAACACAATTACCAAACTGGATTAGAATGTGATGATAATAATAACGTGTACGTTAAATTGAACGTTTCAAATACGGGTTTATTCCCAGTCCATAATCCATCTAATACCCTCGCCTACAACCGAACCAAAGTGATCCATGCATTATCTATCCCATAAATTCTCCACAAAACATTCCAACCTTCGAATACTCTCCCAATTCTGAATCCATAGAAATGACAATACTAATCCTAAATTTAAAACTCCTTCACGCACTCTATTCCAGCTCATATTAACCCAGAACACTATATCCTAATATTACCTACAACAAAAACGTGAAACGTGGCAGAAAGGTTCTTGGCCGGTAGCCGATTGTCGGTACATATTATAAATATTATTATTATTTAAATTAAATAAAAAGAATTTATTTAAGAATTGTATATTTATTTCACAGCAAACAAAGAACATTGCTTACCATGGCGTCCAAGGTTTCGATCATATTCCAAGAGTTAATTTGGTGATGGAAAAGGGAGATACTGTATTTTTCCATCCATTGTTGCTGCATGGATCCGGACCAAATTTAACCAAGGTAAATGCTGTAGACATTTTTATTTAGTAATGTAACTACTTTCAATGAAACATTGTTTAATAATAATAATGGGTAGAAAGGGTCATTGAATATATATATATATATATATAAAGCTAATTGAAAATACAGTGGTTGTGGTTAAACAATTTAAGAAATTATTTTCTTATCTGGCTCTTGGTGAAATAAATTGCAATAAGAAAACATTTGATTCTGTTTCACCCAATTTTTTACCCTTCATTCTGACCAAGAAATCGAAACTGATCTGGATTTGAACTGCCGGTGAAAATGAAAGCTTAGTTCTAGCAGCTCAAGATCAAGCACTAAGTACGAGAATATCATAGAAGGATGATTCTACATGAAAATTTAGATAGTAAATGCAGAATGTGCCACCAAAAGAAGAACATATTAACCATATTATCTTAGGGCCGCTCCGTCCTACCCCCTGCTGAGTATACACTTCGCCACAATAGCCAAATACATTCATTGGAAAATGCTGAAACATGCCAATGTCCGTGTTTCTGAGTAGTGGTACTAACACCAACTTTAAAAAAGCGTACATTATTCATTTCAAATGAGAATTATTAAAGTTTTTTTTTAATTAATAATTTATTGAAGTTGTTTTATTATTGATAATCTTGATAATCACAGTATTGAAACTAGTCGAGAAAATATAACAGAATTGTGAAAGAAATCAAATGCAATTAAAATTCGTCCTACGGAATTTTCCTGATTATTACACAAATCGTATGATGCTATTATTGATTTATAGGGTTTCCGTAAAGCAATTTCCGTTCATTATGCTGACAGCAACTCTCATTTCATTGAGGTCAGAGGGACTTCGCAGGAGAATATCGAAAAGGAGATAATGGAAATAGCTAAAAAGAAGGGAGGAGCAACTTTACATTTCGTGGTAAGTCCTAAGGTCTCCCATTGGGAGTTACTAGGAGGCGAACTTCATAGTTTTTAAATCAAGCCGAAGATCGTAAATTGGGAGTAATAAGTATTAATCCTTGATCTTCGGTCTAATCGTACTATACTAATTATTAGTTAGTTAATTAATAAATTAAATTATAAATAGAAAAGAAAAAACTTGATCCCAGTTATTTAAATAAATGATTTGAAAATAATTAATTAATTAGTTTCACATTTAGTTCTCTGATATTTTGACTTACATTACGTAAGTCGAGTGCATCACGGAAGGTGATGCGCTCGACTCCCTCGGCCTGCAGGAGGATGTTGCTCGGCCACGTCGACCTCATCGAAAAACTGCTGAATTACGTCCCCTTGGAGAAATAATTTTGAAATTAATTAATCTTTTCATCATGTGTAAGTACTTTAGACAGATGCACATTATAACAACTATTTCTCGGGCAAATACCCCGCCAGACATTTAATTACATAATATACACCAGCTGTTGTAAATTATTAACATATTACATCATGCAACATTTTTTTGATCAGAGAAAAATTCAATGTAAAGAACAAAACGGAAGGGAAAATAATTTATTAATTAATTATTTTCAAATTCTTTTTATTTAATTTACAAAATATAACGCTATTCAACATAAGGCCATCTGCAGACACGTATTTCGGGATCTATTTCTCGTCAGTGCAGCTCTGCCTTACATAATTTAAAGTTGATAAATTATATTGATTAAATTAAATCAACCATATTCAGTAAAATTATATTAAATGATCGATAAAAAAAAAAAATCAGCAACAAGGCTAGCAATTATCTAATAAAAATGAGGCCGCAACAATCAATTTTAATTATAAAATTAATATTTTTCGAGAAGAATATAAACACTCCAAAGCTAAATAACCAGGGTTACAGGCTCTAGCAACTGTTCAAAAACAAAAAAATAAATAAATAATCAATAAATCGATTTAAATCAAATTAATTCAATTCAAATTAAAAGAAAACAATTGAATTAAATTAATTAAATTGAGGGATTTTTACAGGCCGTATTTTAATTTGTAATTAAATTTAAAAGGTAATTAATAAAATTTCTGTGTTTTCAGGATATTTGGAAGCTGAAGAGTCGGTTGGTAGCTGGAGATCCAGGAAATTTTCAATCAATCAGTAAATTATAATTATATAAAATACCCCAGAGACGATAAATCTAACTTTCAATGCAGTTTTTACCACCCGAAATGAGGTATATGTAAACAGTTCAAAACAATCAGTTTGCATTCAATTAGAACACGTTCTATATCGAGGAACCTTGTAGATTCTCGCGAAATCGCCTTTCTTCAAAATTGTTTTCTCAAAATCTGTTCTAATTGCATTTACAAGCAATTTTGTTTGTTTATTTGCTTGAAAGCGTTTATATGAAACACACTTCGGTTGTATGAACTGCGTGCAAGGTTTGATGGGTTCCTCAATTTACAAGGGTACGGAGGTTTTTAATGAACGTGTATATTAAATGTCGTCAAATAATGGATAAATTGTATATTTTTATGGATAATAACATTATTAGTTACATTATGAATGTAAGTAAAGTATTATATTTTTAATTAAATTAAACTAAAATAAAATGTTTTAATTGTATTTTTGGCAATTTTTCTACACACCTTCCCTAACAGCTCACGTAGTATGTACGTATAGCTTCGACCACGCGTACTTCCGGCGCGACTTCATCCGTTTTTTTTTTCATGGTATGTGCCAGAGCCTATTAAATATACAGGCCGGAATGTTGGAGTGGGGAGGACTCCGAGTTGTATACGGAGCGCCTGCTCGTCTCGTGCACCGCTCTAATGCAAGAAGGTTAAATTTTAACAATTATTTTTGCATGTAATTTCAACGATAAATATTTAAATTATGTATTAGAAAAATCTCGAAATGTTGTGGTCCACTTCCCCGAGATTTCGTACTCCTCACTCCAATATTCCGACCTGTATATTTAATAGGCTCTGTATGTGCACGTGACACAACCTTGGACGTCCCATGTACTTAAATATTGGAATTACAAATGCCATCGTTTGGAATTATGAAATTACGTAGATATTTACGTATTGAATCCTGGATATAGTTTAATTTTATTTTCGTCGATTCATGTAAGTCCACAGTTCGTACATCCATAGTACGTACGAATTACATCCGTGGATGTGTGTAAACTTTTATTGTTACGCCACTGGTTGCGCGGTTTACTAAGACTCTGGCTACGTCACAGGTGACGAAGTTTGGGAGATGGAGGGGCGCGAATCATCGGCACGAGGGCGAAAGGAGCGAGCAGGATTCTCTCTCTTATTTGGGTCGTCTCGAGGAGCGGTTGTATTGTCCATATTGTCCATTTGTCTCAACGGGTGAGCATTTTTATTACTCAACTCAAAATCAATCCTCTGTATATGCCGGTCATTTAAATTGCCGCTGCTCGACATCATGAAATATGAATGATTTTAATATTTATTATTACATACGTAATGCACACAGTTGAGGCCACGTGTTTTTTTTTGTGGTTATGTATGGTTCCGTGCTGAATATTAATTGTTATTAATTAATTGCTGGTTTGTTGCTGCGTTGCTTTTTTTTATTGATCATTTATTTATTTTTTGTTTTTGAACAGTTGCTAGAGCCTGTAACCCTGGTTATTTAGCTTTAGAGTGTTTATATTCTTCTCGAAAAATATGAGTTTTATAATTAAAATTGATTGTTTTATTAGATAATTGCTAGCCTTGTTGCTGATTTGTTTTTTTATCGATCATTTAATTATTATTTTTTGAGCAATTCTTTGGCCTGTTATCCCGTTTTAAATTAGTATTCTAGAGAAGTAGAGACAAGTATTAATTTTATTATGGGGGTTAAATTTGTGCGTCCAGAATTAACACCTTCTAAACCATTAGCTGTGTATTTTACTAAGACCTCCACTCCCTGCGAATTCTAACTCCCGCGCTTCCATAGAGTCAATCACTATTGTAAGAGGACCAGACATTGAACACTTTACTGCCGATCACGTCGAACTTATAGGTACATCATCAGAAGAGGGCTCCCCCAAGTGAAGGCGAGGGGAACTACTGCAGTAAGGCCTAAGAACTACGATAAGGGATGGGAGAGTAGAGCACTCTGACTACTACCTTCAACTGCTTGCTTATACCACAGTATACGCAGTATACATATACTGTGGCTTATACATTGATGGAGGCTTAAGGGATACACCGTGCTTCCTTGCTCCACCTAAACGTCCCGCCGCCGATACTTCCTGAGGTAGAGGGAGTTACCCTTACAGCGCTAACCGTAACGAACGAGAGAGCCAGTACCTACCATCCAGACAGCTCATCACTCATTTAGATTTTTGTATCATGACTGGTATTATTTTTATTATTATTGTTTTCATTTTCTATTGATCTTCTGCACCCCACTAAGTCAGTCAGTTATTAGTCTCATTGTTGATCTATTGTTAATATATTTTCATTAAGTTGTGTTTTGGTAACCCAGTCTCAATAGCCCTTGTTCCCTTTCTGTTACTCTGTAGCTGGCGCCCACAGGTGTCGAATTTAATTTGAACACGACCCTCGGACCACCAGCCGCGGTAAGTGTCACCTTCTTACGAGAAGGGGTTTTAACAGTATTTTCTGTGGACGTCCAATTTAATGATAATGTCTAAAGAACAGTATGATATTTGCGACCTCCTTATGAAGAATGTTTTCACTTTCTATAACTTCCGATTGTGCCGGAAATGGCTGTCAACTTTGTTATTTTAAATGGAAGACCCTATATATATATTTTTTGGATTTCTTGTTCAATTTTTTACCCACTCATACTCTTACAGTTTTTGAGTTAAAAATGTATTTGCCAAATATTAACCTCAAATAGACGTTTAGAAAAATGCCTATAACTTCTTGTAGGAACAATATGAATAAAACAGCGGCATCATGAATTGTTTATAATAGATCCATCTAATTTAAAAAAAAAAATAACATCTTTCAATTTTGACAATAGGTATATAATCCATAATCCTTTCTACCCGAAGGTGTAAGGAATCATTCAACCAAATTTTTAAAGAACAAAACAGTGTAAAAAACAGCAACATGCCTCTCATTGTTTCACAAATGAAGGGATATTGTAAGCCCCACGTATGCGAGGATGTCAAAAATGTGTAATAAAGCGTAATTAAGGATAATTATATATATCTTTTTTTTCCATTCCGCGAATTTTTTTCCATTAGAAAGGTTCTGTTCTAAATAAAGTTTGGGAATTACTGATCTACAGACATAATTTGGACGTACTTCACGTTACATTTCATCGTTTTGTTGGTAAATTGGTAGGTATAGTATTTCAAAATATTTAGTACGTGTTATTTTGCTGCAATTTAGGCGGGGTTTGATTGTACACTAACCGGAAACCAAGGAATCATCGTACTACAACTAAGTAAGTATAATCTTGGGTGATTTTATTAAAGTTTGCGCTTTAGGCCATATTTGCGCTTTTTACTATCGTGCTTTCTATTGTTGATCTACACACATAATTTGGACATATACAGAAGTTTCATATTTGTCTATGTAAGGTTATATTAATGATCAAGTTTAGAAAATGCACCAAACGAAAATGCAAAACTGAATAATTCAAGCAATATATTAGTATAGAAGTTTTAAGGGATGTTTTGCATATTAATCAACCACTGTTTACAACACTCACCACACTTCAGGAGGACCACTGTTTATCTCATCTTCTGGGCTGAGATATACAGTGGTTGATTAATCATGAACATTTGTTACATTTTCGAGAAGTGAGTTCAAAATATCTTACGTTTACAGAAATTAAGCACATTTCTTCATTACATTATTAAAAAATTTCAAGTGAAATATTCTTAGAAATTACGCAAAATTTTCATGAAACCTTTGAAACAGTTCGACCCCCGGTATTGTAAAAATTGATAAAATTTGTACTTTACCTACGTTACGTTTATTATCGTAGTAACCCATTGCTCATTGTTTGTTAAATTCACCTCCCGAGTTCACCTCCCGAGTTTTATTTACTGTCTATATTATATATATATATATATATATATATATATAAATTTATTTACTGTGTATATTTCCTTTTCAGAAAGAATTACTTACTGTTTCGTAATTCTTTCTGAAAAGGAAATATAGACAGTAAATAAAACTCAGGAGGTGAATTTAACGAATGCAGCATATACAAGGAGTCCCACGACGTGACTGCCATAGCTTGGGAGTATTCTTTGGCCAGAAAAAATAATCTAAAGGATTAACCTTTAGATTATTTTTTAAGGGGAAGACTGAAAAGTTTAGTTTATGCAGAAAATATTGAAAACAGCTACTAGCTAGAATTATGGATGCCGTAGTAATTATTTGTGCTGATCCCGAGATTGTTAGCAGAGCTTTCACTTTAATTCTAAGAAGAGCTAGACAGCAACTAGGTGGATATTTTGAGCAACTAATTCAATAAAGCTGTTTCTTTTTAAATAATCTTTCCTATACTACTGTAATATTTTTAGTCATTGGAAAATAAAGAATTTATTTATTTATTTATTATTTAAATAAGTAGGGAATTCCTACTACTACCTATTTAATATTTCAAGTTTTTGTAGCCCGGTTACGATAGAGTGTATGTTCATTAGACATTTTTAACTTGAAATCACCCCAGCAATACACTCCCAAGCTGTCGTGGGACACCCTGTATATTCAAAATGGTAATTACCTACTTATATTATTATATTACAACTCTATCACCCTCCCCACCCTGTTATTATTCCTAACTTTAATCATTATTTAGGAGGCATGTGCATTTAGTAAAACTCAATAATGTGTGCGATTTTGTTCCGAATACGCATCGGAGAGATGGGAAAACCCACTACAAAAAAAAAAACTCACAACAATTGTGCTGCTGAGAAGTGGATAATCAAACACGTGGGATTCCTCTTCATTGAGCTCCGAAATCCTTATTTATCCTTATTTATAGTGAGGCTTTTATAGAGGCTAATTTCACACATATACGCGCTCAAACAATATCCTCTTTCAAGGGATGATGCAGGCAGTATCTAGCATTGTGTTACCCCACTATAAATGTGGCTACCAGCTTTTTTTGCAACTGGAACCACGAGTTATTTGCGCAAGCGCATTTTTCAGTAGCTATTGATAATATCCTCCTCCTATACAATCAGTACACAAAAGCCAATCTCAATAAACATAATATTTCAACTCGTGTAAGGTACAAGTAGAATTTTTCTATAATAGTGCCAATTAAAAATGGTCTAAACGTGTAGACCGCGCGGCTAAACTAATGTGCGCGATTAATGGAGGGTTACATACAAAATTGTATATAATAACTTCAAATATTTTTTGTATACTTTCATTTTTTATAATAGCGTTAATTTAAAAAAGTGACATAATTGAACTGAATTTGTTCATATTAATTATTTTTTTTTGTAATCAGGAGAAGAAATGTATGATAATTATAAGAAAAACTATCGTCTAGGCAATTACATTTAACAAAAATCACTTTTATAGACGCACAAATATAACCTACATTAATTATTTGTAATTTACATACATTTAAATATCCTTCTCCTTGCATTTTTTTTATAATAAAAGATAATTAATATTGTGGCTTAACTGAACAGACGTAACTTATATAAATTAGTTGTTTTATAATACTGTACCTCATTTAAACAGAACCTATTGAAGTGTTCCCATTCTGTCTAGGATTTTTTTTTACATCGATACGAACTCTAAAATGTGCAGGTGAGTACGCATACAATTCAAACATGCATTTTGCAAACAATTTATTTTTGAAATAGTTAATATAGAATTATCAATTAGATATTGCAAAGATAAGAAAATCACGACATTGTGATTTATTGTAATCGAAAATAGTTAGTTTAATTTTCTATCATAATTGTTGTGTAAAGATTTTTTTCTTATCCTTTGCACAACAATTATAATAGAAAATAGTTCGTTAAATTTTCTATTATAATTGTTGCGCAAAGATTTTTTCTTCTTGCTCACAAACTAAGATAAATTAGGTCTCATTATAATAGAATGTAGTTCGTTCAATTTTCTATTATAATTGTTGTGCAAAGATTTTTTCCTTATTGCTCACAAACTAAGATAAATAGAAAAGAGTATTCATTCACTTGGTCACAGTTATTTAAAAGAAATTAAATAAAAATGATTTGAAAATAATTAATAAATTATTTCCACATTTTGCTCTGTGACTTTTGACAGAAAAGTCATAGAGCTAAATTTTGACAAAAAAGTCACAGAGTTAAATGTGGAAATAATTTATTAATTATTTTCAAATAATTTTTATTTAATATAAACTAAGGTAAATATATATATTATTTAAATATGTTTCACCACGGGTTAAGTGAGAACTTAATTAATAATAAACTAAGATAAGTTACGTCTCATTATAATAGAATATAGTTCGTTCAATTTTCTATAAAAATTCTTATACGAAGATTTTCTTATTGCTCAAACTAAGATAACTCAATAAAACACTTTTAACTTTGTTTGCACAACTATTTTTTTTGTTGTGCAAACAAAGTTAAAAGTGTTTTATTGAGTTATCTTAGTTTGAGCAATAAGAAAATCTTTGTATAAGAATTTTTATAGAAAATTGAACGAACTATATTCTATTATAATGAGACATAACTTATGTTTTATTGAGTTATAATAATACATGTACAACCAAGTGGAAGCCTAAACAATTAACATGTAAACTAAGATAAGTTAGGGCTCATTATAAAAGAAAATAGCTTCCTTCAATTTTCTATTACAATTGATGTGCAAAGATTTTTTTTCTTACCGCTCACAAACTAAGATAACTTAGCTCTCAATTGTTTTATTCCAGTTGGTTACACCGTAAAAAATCCCACTTATACAATTAATATATTTATTTACTCAACTGCTGCATTTTTTTTTTCTCGATAATATTAAAATATAATATTTTGTTGTGTTTTATTTTAGTAAATACATTTATGACGCCACAATTGTTGGCTTGTCGGAAGAGCAGAAGAAATGCTACGAAGAAAACGGCTTTATAGTAATAAAGAAATTGATATCAGATGAAGCGATTGCAAAAATTAACCAACGTTTCATTGAAGTTTGTAATGGTGATACGAAATACGTCGATGAGATCCTAAAAATCTCAAATTTGGCGAATAAACCGAATTTAAAAGGAGAATATAGTGTTAATAAGGTAACGTATCTTAAACAAAAATATAAAAGATTTGCAATAAATATATTTTTTTACAGAATTTTCATGCAAATTGGTACTTGATTCAACCTGCATTTGCTGTTGTTTTAAGCAAAATTAAATTTCCCAAAAATGTTGATTTTTCCATTATTTATTTTACAGATTCAAAATTTCGTAGACGATCCAATCTTTTTTAAAAATTATATAGCCAACGAGAATGTATTGACCATTGTAAAGAGCTTAATCGGACCTAACGTAACAGCAATGAATTCTATGCTCATTAATAAACCACCCGATGCTGAATATAAACTGGCAATACACCCACTTCATCAGGTAAGAAAAGGCGTTAGAATTATAGTATTGATGAGTATTGAAAATACAGTTTAAATTATACACTGCACCGCAAAATTAACGCAAAATTCGAAATTTCGTTTAAAAAATTAATTTTATTGTTTTTTATTTTTTTTATCCATTTTTTTCCCGAAGTGGTTCCTAATAGCTACTTATTAAAACTAATTTCCTTATTTGTGAACAAAAAATGAGAAAATAAACAACAAACTGCAATAATACAGGAAAAACGAAATTTCGAATTTTGCGTTAATTTTGGAATAATTTGGAAAATATGCTTTGAATCAAAAATATGTTGCTATTATATATATATATATATATTAATTTCTACAAATTTGACAATCGTCCGGCTAATAATTCAAAAAGCTCGCGAAATTTAAAGACTTTCTGGAGGGATATTATCCCCTTTAAATTACCCCATCTATGCAGAACCGTTAACCTTAAATAAAACTGTTATTTTTGTTGCGCAATATTTCGTGTCCTGCTGTAATTATCTTCCTAACTTATTAGTCTTGAATTTGTGTATTAAAATATTTACTAAATGAGTTTTGTACAAATTTATATTTTTTTTTGTTTTCATCGTGTGAAAACCTAAGACACACAAGAATAATTATAAAATTATCGGAATTAATTATGTTTTTTTTAAAATTAGAATTCATATATTTTTAGGATTTGCATTACTTTCCATGTAGACCAGCGAATAAAGTAGTCGGTACCTGGGCTGCTTTGGAAAAAGTTACAGAAGATAATGGTTGTTTGTACGTAATACCCGGCTCGCATAAGTCAAAACTCTTAAAACATGTCTATCCTAAGGTACGTCAATTATATTTCGTGTTTTTTTTTATACAAATTAATAAAAAAAATCGCTTCAAGGTAAGACGCAGCTAGCACCCACTATAAATGCATCCATAAACTATATTAATTTTAACCAACTTCATGAAATCCAAACTAAAATATTATCAATAACCTATTAATGGATAACACTTGAAAGGTTAAATTAACAAATTAAATTATTTATTGTAAAATATTATCTTTAATTTATATTTATTGATGCATAAATAAACAACTTCATGAAATCCAAACCAAAACATAATTTTTAATTTATATATGCTTAATTTTTAATCAATGTTTGCATAATGCAACTTTTGTATTTAAACAATTCGAAAAATAGAAAATAGAAAATTCGAAAAATAGAAATTTTATTTCTAGGACGTTAAGAAACAATTTTATCATGGAGTCCAGGGCATGGATCATTTACCGAGATTAAATGTATGTATGGAAAAGGGGGATACACTATTTTTCCACCCATTGTTATTACATGGTTCTGGTCAAAATTTAACTAAGGTAAGTAATTTAGATTTTTGAATCGAAAATAGAGCGAAGAATGAATAATAAAGTTAATATAAATAGAAAAAGGTATTAATTCACTTTGGCCACAGTTATTGAAATAAATTAAATAAAAATGATTTAAAAATAATTAATAAATTATTTCCATTTCAAAAGTCATAAAGCTAAATGTGGAAATAATTTATTAATTATTTTCAAATCATTTTTATTTAATTTAATATTATATTCACTCAACCCGTAGATTTTCCTTTACGCTGTTAATAATTTTCTTTTTGCTACGTAAGTACGTTAAACAAATGCACATTAAAACAACTACTTCCCGGGCAAATACCCACGCCGGACATTGAGTTACATAATGTACACCTGCTGTTGCGTATCAATAAAATATTGCAAAATGCAACAAATTTTGATCCGAGAAAAATTTAATGCAAAAATAAACAAAAGGAACGTTTAATGAAACGTTCAGTCACCATTCATTCAGGTGGCGCTTGCGTCGTCTTTAATTTATTATGATGAAAGGAACGTTACTTAATATAAGGCCATCTCCAGACACGTGTTTCGGAATCTATTCCTCGTCAGTACAGCTCTGCCTTACATAATTTAAAAATGTTAAAATATTTTTAATATTAATATCATAATTTGTTTAGGGTTTTCGTAAAGCAATATCGGTTCATTATGCCGACAGCAATTGCTATTTCATAAACCTCAAAGGCACTGTACAAGAGTTTGTCGAGAAAGAAATATTGAAAGCCGTGAATACAAGAAGGGGGCCATTTGAAAATTACACGGTATGTATAATATTTAAATTATCAAAACTCGGAAGAGAGATGTTTTTTGTTGTTGAATTAATTGAAATAGATGTTTGTGATATTTTCTTAATTTCAGGATTTTATGAAAGACAGATCGAGACTAGTTTGCGGCAGCCCAGGGAATTTTCAAGTAAAAACCAGTCATTTATAATATTGGTTTAAATATGCCGAAAATATTTATATAAAACGGGGAATACATTATTTGCGTAATATTTCTTGTTCTGCTGTAATTATGTTCCATTACTTCACTTTTTTGAAACGGGGTTTTAGAGGAATACAATAAAGAATTTAAACAGTGAATTATTTTTATGCATTTTGTCACCATTTTTTTTCATAAATCCCACAGTTCACTAAAAAGAGCTTTAATTTTGGTATGCACTTACCCTTATTTGAGAAAAATCATTGTTGAACAGAGGAATAATTTCAATTCAATATTAAATACACTTTTAATTGAAACCAAAAAGAGGTAAATCACTCTTAGAATCCCGTAATGCATGGAAAAGGAAGCAATAGAAATAAGTGTAGCATTGAAGTATCCGGAGATGAGACTCACACATATATAGCAGGTACAAATATCAGTTAATTGAATTGCTATATTACTGTCAGATTTCCCTTCACAAGAGCAACTAATTAAAAGCTTAAATAATTTTGCAGTAATTAAAAACACAAAGCGTGTAATAATACACACCAAATAGAAAAATAGAAAACAGTATTCATTCACTTGGTCACAGTTATTTAAATATATTAAATAAAAATTATTTGAAAATAATTAATAAATTATTTTCACATTTAGCTCTGTGACTATTGACTTACCTACGTAAGTACGTTAAACAAATACACATTAAAACAACTACTTCCCGGGCAAATACCCACGCCGGACATTGAATTACATAATGTACACCTGCCGTTGCAACAAATTTTAATCCGAGATCATTTATTTAATAAATACACACCAAATTATTCAAATGTCAAATTTGATAAAATAAATAAAATAAGAGCAGAAATAAGAGCAAAAAGACCTCTGGTCGATAGTTCAGACAAACACGTTTTTTTTTAAATGGAATGACCTATATTTTGTCTCATAGAGCGATTGGCAAGACTATTTGCAACATATATTTGCATCCCTATATCTAGAGCAAGTAGTCGAAATTCCTTTTTTCCGAAATTTTCTGCACAATTAAGTTCTTTATGTGTTATTCACACACGTGCATCATAGTAGGCTATTGTGAATGGATATTGAATCGAATCTGGAAAAGTGCATTTCCAATGTGTTAATATATTTTAACCCCTACACCACAATTATGGTAGATGGGGATTTTAGATTATATATATATATAATATTTTTTAACCCTTTGTTCGAGTAATATTAAAATGAAGAAAATATAAATTTATTCCTCATATATTGAAAAAACAATCAGAAGTGGTCAATTTAAAACTCAGATGCAACACATGCACATAAATACCGACACAAATTTAGTTTCAACGTATTTTGCACGCTTGTTAGTTTTTATTTCTATCACGAAAGATTGTTTGAAAATTATATAATGTATATAAATAAAATAAAAACTGAAACCCAAATGGTCTAATAACCAAAGTTATATCCTTAAATCATTAACCTTCTTATCCTTTTATCTTCCATCCTTTTAGAAAGAAAAAAAAATGAACTGACTGTATGTAATATGGTGAAATAAAAATGAATGTCAGAAGTGGGATTCGAACCCACGCCCACAGAAGTGGACTGCGACCTGAACGCAGCGCCTTAGACCACTCGGCCATCCTGACTTGTTGAAATTGATTTTTACAGCACGTATTTAATGTTCGTCTACACATATTGTTTATTAAATTAAATTATTTAAATTTATTTTAATAAAAACATTAAATATTTATTGTATTATGTGCTTATAAATATAATAAAATAAATAATATGTAGCTAGCATAGATTTTTCTTTAACTTCATCATAAATTCACGACAGGGCAGAAAGACCTCTGGTCGATAGCCCAGACAGACTAACACCTACATGTATTGTATTGTATTATTTATATTGTTATATTGTTAAAATTATCTATATAGTCTGAATAAAGATATATATACAGGGTGTCTCAGCGTGCGCGCCGAGTAGCTTTACGGCTAAATGGTTAATTTTTTTCAAAATCGGCTTTCGCAGGCCTATGTATCTCTATTAGGACCACATTTTAAAATTAGTTTCAAATATACAGGGTGTGCCATAAAAGCATGGCGCATCATAGTTATATTTTTTCTAATGGAATGACCCATATTTTATGTTTTTTCCGGTTTCTACACCAAAAATAAAGTTAATTTTCATAATATGTTCATATGCCTAAACCTAATAATTTTTGAAATATTTAAATATTTTTGGAAAAATTGACGTTTCGAAAAAAATCATAACTCTCAAATGGATGAATGAAAACAGATGAAATTTTGTACCAGTGTATTAGACTAATGGGTAAATATTTTAGGCTATTTACAGAAATTTAAAATCTTAAGATGTTTTGATAATTTAACGTAACTCCAGAAACACATTCAAGGTCAAATTTCATGCTTATTTTAAATAGCACACCCTATATCTAATAGCCCTATCTTGTAGTAAATTTTATTGTCTTTCAAAAAGTGTAAATGTATTTTTTACCTAAACCTAATAGTTTTCAAGATATATCCATTTTCGTTAACTTTTGACATAATATTTATTATTCATAATATGGAAAGTCGATACAAAGCGCTATCTATTGTTCAATTTAATATTTATTATTATTATTATTCCATTAGGGCAAGTGTTTAGTTATTGTTTATAAATAAAGTCAGTTGACCCAACAAATGATTTTCGAGATATTTCCTAAATTAATACACTAATTTTATTAATTGTGAATATACTAATTGCATTATTTATTTACACATGTGTAAATTATTTGACAAAAACTTGTTAGAATTGTAAAACAAATATAACGAAATACATCAAATAAATTGACAAAATAGTATTAAAAATAATTTATAATAAATTTTCAAGAATACTACCATCGAATGCATAATTCAATTTTATTTTAAATGATATTTTGACATTTCTCAGCATATTAGGTGTAATTGATCCAAATGTATTATTAATTCTGTTTATTAAACCATCTGTTTTGACGAATATTCAATTGAATTAAACTTGTAATTGTGTCTCCTAATTATTAGTTACTGTATTCAAGGTAATTTATTTTTTTTTCAAATACTTCATACTGTCTACAGTTTTGAATGTATTTAAAACTTCCTCTACAGTCTTCTTATTAGGATGTCTTCCATAAGAGAACATTTTGTACACTAAGAGACAATCTTAATAACGTTACATTATTATTAGAATCATGTTAATTCTTTCATTTAAGGGAAACATTATTTTTTCAATTGTTAGTAATAATACGAATGTGTCAATTAAATTTGCTTATAAACAAAAGCCTATTAGAATAACTGGCAATAATAATAATTAAATTAGGCAATAGATGGCGCTTTATGTTACCTTGCCATATTAAAATAATAATGATGATGACGGAAATTAACAAAAATGGATATATCTTGAAAACTATTAGGTTTAGGTGTAGAATACCTTTATACTTTCTGAAAGACAATAAAATGTCCTACAAGATAGGCCTATTAGATATAGGGTGTGCCAATTAAAATAAGCACGAAATTTGACCTTGAATGTGCTTCTGGAGATATGTTGAACTATCAAAACATCTTAAGATTTTAAATTCCTCTTAATAGTCTGAAATATTCACCCATTAGTCAGATATACTGACACAAAATTTCATTTGTTTTCATTCACCCATTTGAAAGTTATGATTTTTTTTCAAAATGTCTATTTTTCCAAAAATATTTAAATATTTCAAAAGTTATTGGGTTTAGGCATATGAACATATTATGAAAGTTAACTTTATTTTTGATGTAAAATCTGAAAAAAAATATAAAATATTGGTCATTCCATTAGAAAAAATATAACTATGATACGCCATGCTTTTATGGGACACCCTGTATATTTGAAACTAATTTTAAAATGTGGTCCTAATAGACATACATAGGCCTGCGAAAGCCGATTTTGAAAAAAATAAACCATTTAGCCGTAAAGCCACTCGGCGCGCACGCTGAGACACCCTGTATATATAAATAATATAAAATTTTGTATCACACTACTGCAAATATTTATGAAATATTATCAATTCTGCCCTTACTTATGAAAGAGAACCTTTTTTTGGGCATATCATTAATATTAACAGAAAAAAATATCCGGCCTTATCTCAAAAGTAATGATTTAATAGTAAAAATAACGAACCGCTATTACAAATAATTGAAAAGACGTGGATTCACTAGTTTTCTAAAAACGTAAATAGAACCTGTATTACTAAGAAGGTATTTTAGTAATGGGTAAATTTTGCCTGCTAGTTTAAATGATCTTCGACCCATTTTTATTCTACCGACTCTTTTAAAGATTTTAGAGTGCGTAGTAAAAAATCAACTTCTGGAGATTCTTGAGGAGCATTAACTCCTGTCGAACTACAATCAACAGAAAACTATAAATCGCAGAAAAAATTCGTACTATTTGGTTGGAAAATTTAAAATAAATAATTTTGTATCTACTCCTGGTAGATTTGATTTTTTATGGAAGGGCCCTAATGATTTGTTCTAAAATGTACATCGTGGGACACCCTGTATACATAGTATCATAAATATTTTATGAAGTATTGAGTTTCTACCAATGATTTGTTATAAATAAAAAAGCATGCCGCTTGCTACTTGCTTATTTATTATTACGCGAGTCCACAAGTTAAAAACTTTTTAATGAAATTCAAATACCTGCGTTTACTTTCTCCGCAGTTGTTAATTAATTCATTCACACCTTGTAAATATTTAATATAGAGAGGGAAGCGCAGAAGAAGCTCGATAATTCTTATCGGCGTGTTATTTTTAATTTAAAAAGAGAATGCATTTTTTATAGACCCACTTGGACGAGACCAACTTTCGTGCTTTATGTACATTATCCGGAATTGTGGTTGTAAAAATATTTACATAATTAAGTGTGTGCTATTTTTTTTTAAATCAATATGTGCGATAATATACAGGGTGGGCCATGAATATTTATTTTATTTACGGACACCGCCTATTTAACAAAATCTTTTATTATAAAAAAATAACAAAAAATATCTAAATGAAACTACAAATAAATATTATATACACAATACAGGAAAATAACAAATTAACTCAAATGATTGCTTTAAAAAGTATACAACTAAATAATAATAATAACGGCCATTAAAAGTTTTCGGGGTTCCTGACCGGGGAAAAATTTGATTACAAGGTTGAATGCGACTTTTTTTCACTTTCAGTTGTACCGGAAATGGCTTCCAACTTTGTTATTTTAAATGGAACACCCTATATTTTAATTTGTTTTTGGATTTCCCGTTCAAATGCCAAACAAAAAATGTGGATTCTTGTCTACATAACTCTTACAGTTTTTGAGATAAAAATTTATTTGTTAAATTTTAACCTTATATATACATATATAATTCAGACAATAAATAATACAAAACAAAATAACATAAATACAATACAGGATGTTATGGTCTGGGCCATCGACCACGGTCAATTCTTTCTGTCCTGTCATGAATTTATGATGAAGTCAAAGCTAGCTGAAGATTCCTGATGATTCGCACAAATGAATTGATGAATAATTATGTTTGTATTTAACAAGGATATTAGGGTTACGGGAAATAAAGAATTTTGTAAGCAGGATTATTGGCATTTTTTTCGCTTAAGGCTAATATACTCTGGGATATAGGTGGGATTTGGGTAGATTGTGAAACAAATAATTACACAAACACAAATTAATTTGATAATGACAAGTTGATTTGTTGAGCTATAGTCACTTAAGGGGGCAGGTGCACTTGGGACGTCCAAAACAAGCTCTTATTTGGGATTTTTTTTTGTCATACATTAAAGTAATTAATAACAAATGTTTTTCCACTTTAAAGATATATATTTAGAGATGATATTGTAATTTTCTTAAATAAAAAAAATATTGAGAAATACTCAGAATACAGCAAATTTGCGAGGGGTCCAAAAAAAAGGGGGGATTTGCCGTGATCACTGTAGCTCGTCACTGGATCATAATTAAAGTTATACAAACAAAGTGAATCAGTCTTTTTATTTAAAAAAATAATAAACTTATTATTCACATTTAATGAAACGTTCAGCCAGCATTCATCTAGCGTATGGATAACTAGTGATGGCCATTTCGGTTTTTCGAACCTCATCAGACCAGTGTGTTCCATTTGCAATGCCTTGATGAAGGCGACTGAACGGAAATGTGGTGGCGCTTGCGTCGTCTTTAATTTAAACTTATTATTATTATAAATAATCATAAGTTTTGTATAATTATTGAAAATTTTATAATTAAATGAAGCTTTTAATATCTAAATCGAATTAAGATATTAAGAATGAAATTCTATTGTGTTCATTAAAACGTTATTAATGCAAATTTAATCCTCATGAAATTGGCGATTAAATCTGCGTGCATGTAAATCCGCTCCACATAACGATGACAAAAAAAAAACTCATTTCGACGAGGCGGGACAATATAAACCAGAATTCATAATCCCAACCCCACACCACGCGTCATCGTCAATGCAATTTATGCGAGCGCGATGTTCCCATTTGGTGGATAATCGAGATTCGGCATAATTTTATTCGAAACATTTTATTAATTCAAATATAAATAAGGAATTTATTCAATTTATTAAATTAAATTGAAAATTTGTAAAATTAATTCGTATTGTCCTGATTTGGAAATTTTTATCTTGTTATTTTCACGATGTTACTGAAGCAAGTAGCGTTTTTATTCAATTTATTAAAGTAAATTGAAATTTTGTAAAATTAATTCGTATTGTCCTGATTTGGAAGTTTTTATGTTGTTATTTTCACGATGTTACTGAAGCGTTTTTAGGACATAAAAAAATGTGCAATAGAAAATTGAAAGACAATTTGTTTAATAAAGAATAGTTACACTCTTGAAATGTTGAGCAGAGCATTCATAAAAGCAAAAGGGATGTTGGTCGGAACCATTAAGACATTTACAAAATAATGTCAGTGTTTTTACTTTCTTTCTTAATCTTATCCTCTTTTACCCGTATTGGGTGTCGAGCAGTGTTTTTACTACTACTACAATAACTTTATTCGAAGTTATTTGTTTTACATATATTTACAATATATTATGGTATATCTGTTTCTTTCTTGCCTTCTTGAACAGGCTATCGACCTATGGTCTTTCCGCCTCAGTGTTTTTATCTTCTTAAGTTTTCAATAATACAGCCATATTAATAAAAAAATTAAATGAAAATTTATTTACCAAATTTGTACAAGATACATACATTTTAGGCATGTTAAAGTTTTTATTTATTATTTCATATATATCCAGATGCCAATAAAAATATTCGCCTTTTTCATAATTTAAAAATGTAAAAAATAAAATTAACTGATCGATCAATAATGCTTAAAATAAAGTCGCCAGCATATCTTCAGGCTTGGCTAATTCAGCGAACAGCTGCTTTCTGAGAAATCAAAGAGCCAGCATATCCTTAGATACAATATAATACAATTAAATGTCTGGTGGGATATTTGCCCGAGAAGCAGTTGTTTTAATGTGCATTTGTCTAAAACACTTACTTAACGTCAAAATGTCACATAGCTAAATGTAGAAATAATTTATTTATTTATTTAGTCTTATATAACATCGTTATATGTTCCTCTCTACTTCTCAGTGTGAGGTGAATAATTTATTAATTATTTTCAAATAATTTTTATTTAATTTATTTAAAAATGATAAATGTTTTGCATTAACAAATATTTATAATTTCTTACTAACTTTTATACTTTTACAGAAATATAATATTAAACATAAATCCATTATATCAATAAAAATATTTTTTATTAACAGATGTATGCAGAAAAATAAATAATTTTGACAGATAGCACCTGAATCAAGAACTTCTCTCAGTATATTTTTGTGTGTTTACAAAACCAAATGTATAATTTAATATATACAACAAATTATTTTATCCGCAGAAAAAAAATTAATAGTTGTCATACTTTTTTGATAAAATGTTTTCCCTATTTATCCTTAAATTCAATTAGATTTCGCAGGGTTAATGCAGGAAATTTCAAAATAATTATCAGAGCATTACTTCTATTTAGAAGTAAGCCGTGATGCCTGTTAATAAACGAACCGAATTAAAGTGGAAGTAAGTAAACCGGGTAAGGTCTGTACGAAATCCCCATCTAACTTCATTAGCTGATTACAATCTAGCCAGCCGCACGGTAACAACCCCAAGGGAGGAAACATAAAAATTCGCAGTTTCCTTTACATGCGCTTCCAGCAAGAATCGGTTTCTTTAAAACCCCCCCGAATTGTTTTCCCTTTCCCTCGGTTTAAAACTTTCTAGAAAGCAGTCCCCGTTTAATTATTCTAATCGAGGCAAACCACTCATCAGATTAATTGTACTTTTATAGCCGCTTGTTTTTACGTGTAATTTTATTTGTCTTCGCAAACAACTCCTGTCCAACAAAGTTTAAATAAAAAAATAAATTACTTCAAAAGTAAGAGTTAGATAGATATTTTATTTACGGAATCTCCTTTAGTTATCTCTGTTTTTATTTTTATTTTAAAGTTTAAATACATAGGGAAATAATTGTAGCCTACAATAAATATTATGAAACTGTTGTTTTATTCATAAATAGTAGATTAGAGTATAAAATAAATATTGTAATGAAAGTGAAAGAAGAAACTGGAAAGATCATTCTGGAATGTTCCACAGAGCACGCGGCGTCATCGAAAGTTCCGGAAAGTTCGAGAAACAAGCACACTATATAAGCGCGCGCGCTAGCGGCGCTGCGATCAGTCAGTTCCAGTCCGAGTGTTCAACATCGCGTAATAAATAAATAGCGACAGTGTGGTGTAAATAAATGTGTTAAGTGTACTCTAAATAAATAAATAGACATTGTTTTACTTATTTACGAGTTTGTTTAAACCCGATTTCGTAACAATATAAATAGAAAAAAAGGCATAGCTGTACTGATGAGCGATAGATCTCGAAACATGTGTCTGCAGATGGCCTTATATTAAGTAACGTTCCTTTTGTTTGTTTTTGCATTGAATTTTTCTCGGATCAAAATTTGTTGCATTATGCAATATTTTATTGATATGCAACAGCAGGTGTGCATTATGTAATTCAATGTCCGGCGTGGGTATTTGCCCAGGAAGTAGTTGTTTTAATATGCATTTGTTTAACGTACTTACATAACGTAAGTCATAAGTCACAGAGCTAAATGTGGAAATAATTTATTAATTATTTTCAAATAATTTTTATTTAATATATTTAATTATTTTACTTCGTTTGTAATATTTGATATTTCTTTTATACATTATAAGTTCCGCAATAAAAACAATAAACGAAACAACCAAACCGACAACGTAAATAATCGAAGTCCCATACAAATTACTCAACGTAATGACAGTAAACTCTCCACTTAACATCCTTGGTTTATTCCGAAACTCTGTAACTATCCATTTACTCGACAGGCCTGCTTCGTGGATCATTTTAATCCCCTCGTTTATTCGTCTGGTAAAGGGCAAACCTCGGGTGAAATACATAAGCACTATCCCGGGAAAATAATCGTCAATCAGATAAACGTTGTAGTTTTTAATTTCATCAAGCGAGGATTGCCCGGTGTATCGACTGCAGAAAATCACGGCGTTGCGATCGTTGATGATTCGAATCCAAGAATCGTCGGTTGAGTGGAGAATTTCGAGCCTTTCGGACAAATCCCGACCGATTTTGTTTTCCAAATTTTGCAATATTTCTCCGGCGGCTTTAACGGCGTGGATGGGGAGTTTGGTGTTGTATACTTCTCTCAGTGTTTTAATTTGCGCTTCGTAACTTGGTAGGTATATGAATGACATTAAGGAGCTTTGATAGCAGCTGAGCAACACGAAGCTGAATATGAACCAGGATAAGTATATTATTCGCAAATACAGGCTTTCGGGTTTTGATGAGATAAACAGCGTTCGTAATGATTTATTTAAATTCAATTTTGATAACAAATTCCAAATTACAATTATAATTATATTAGTAACTACAAGGCTTATCCAAACGTTAATATTGAAGACTTTAAAGATATTTTGCCAAGGTTTCGTGGGAACACTCAAGGGGACGAATAATCCAAAATTTATGAAACATATAGGATAACTATATCCAAAATAATATGTTGCTTCGTTTATGGCTAATGCACCAGTTACAACATCCCCTTCCTTTTTATCAATAGCTTCAAAAGCGCCCGAATAGCTACCGTTCGGTAATTTATTATACATGCTCCAGAATGTTCCATCAGGAAGTTCCACAGACGGCGATTTGTAATTATGCGGAATTGCAACCGCTTCCATTTGCAGCCATTTTGTAATAGCTTCCAACAAAAATACAGCGTAACCCGGATTTTCATCTGTACTGGGATTAACGTAAGGTCTTGCTGGAATTGCATAATACCTCAACATACAGTCCTTAAACTTTTTACTATCACTTTCTTTAATGTATTTCAAAGACTTCAATGGCATTACTTTAAATCCACGACAACCATCTCTGCTTAATGGATTGTATGTGAAAATAGATTTGTTATTTAAAACCACTGTATTTACTATATAAAACCCCCACAGAATTTCAAAAGTATTAGTCAAATTTATATTTTCACGCACGTGCAATATTAAAACCGCTTCAAAGTTAAATTTTAAAGATTCCGTTAAATAAATTAACACCTCTTTAAGGTTGTTAACATCAAGCAAATAAATATCATAAGTGTGCGTATTTAAAGAACAGTAGAATCCAAATTCAATAAAACAATAAGTAATGGTGTATTTATCTTGTAACTGACTTAACAGCTTGTTATAATCTTCTATTGTATCATGTATGAATAAAACGTGCTTTCCTATTAATAAATGGCTAATGTTTTGTTTCCATAGTTCGAAATTCTCTTTATTAGAAAGGAGCATGGAATGCAAAGACGTTGAATAACACAAATTTATCATAGAAAACGTTACTATGCTAGATTTTAATAAAATCATGTTAAGTTTGTAATATTTTAGCTACGTTTCTATTAAAGCAGGTTTTTTTTATAAACACCTGGAAACTGTTTATCATTTATTATATGAATAAAAATTAATAGTAGGGAAAAGTATATAATTATATACAAATATATGATTGTATTATTTTCAAGAAATACAAATGGCTTACATAAATATCATTACATCCATTACGCTAATTAAAATCAAATCAAGGTATTGCGTGTTTCTCTACGAAATTATGTATTAAATACATTCCGATTTTGTAGATAATAATAATGAACTATTGGATTATCGTTGTAATCGAAATATTTATTTCATTATACTCGGAGAAAGTTGGTACGAATGAAAACCTCTGTTTCTGGTCTCATAAACAAAATAAGTTCGCCTTTATTTAGTGGACGAAACAATGATTTCGGTTGTCTGTTTTGTAGATTTAAATTGCTGACGTTGCCAATTATAAATTAGGCAAAAGATGTCACTTGGTGCTGTCCATTTACATAAGTAGCCAATACACAAAGAGGAAGAAAAACCATTACTGCTGTCGGAAACCATCGTATACTTGAAAGGTCCCGTCTGCTAACTTCGACGCTGCTAGCTTACCTTGATGAGGTGAGCTGGCTGTGCTGTGTACTGATTTTTGGTTAACCTAAAGGGAAGGAACATTATGGACCTAATGTGGTATATTCATGCTTGAGCCATAACCACACTAAAATAAAGTTTTTTTTTCCTTTTTGGTCTTGCATATGCGTCCATACGGGCAGCTCTCAGCGGTTTGATGAAATAAAGATTATTGGAATAGAAACAATCTTTATTTACAGAACATATAACTCGGTAAATACTCTTGATGAAAAGAAACACCTCTGATGGGATTTGAACTCATGTCCCCCGATTTCTTGCCGAGTGTTAATTAAAAATGCGACATTTGCATTTATATTCCATTATTCGATTTCAGATGGGAACAGGTTAGCGCTGTGTATCGTCCTCGGACCCATCACGAATGTCTGTGTAAGTTGAATGTAAGTAGGCTTCAAGCAATGAATTGGATTTGGTATCATATGTCTCTGTGGTGTAGTTGGTAACGCACTCGGGTAGAAATCGAGAAACAAGGGTTCAAATCCCATTCACTTATATTTAAGTTATATATCAATGCATTGAAATTTCTTCAATTCATACATATCATTATCATTGCGTTTTATAAACTGGCTATCGACCAACGGTCATTCCGCTAAAGTTTATTATTATTATTCATTTTACCTTAATACAAATTAAAATATTACATAAATATATAGATTGGAGGCAGTTCTTGGTTTCAATTCTAACTATATAAAGTATATGCATAAAGAAAAATACCCTTTTGTATAAAAAAAGTAGAGTAAAACATCCGGCGTGGTAATCCTATTCCAATAAACCATTACAGAGTCTTTATTTAAATATAACCCGGGGCAGTTCCCGCGATAAGCGCATTCCATGCGAAGGCACGTTCCATATAAAAGAGATTTTTCCAGGCCTTTACGACTGTTTGCCAGTATAGCTACTGCTTTCCTCCTTCGCGTTCGGGCCTGTCACGTGTACGTGTCTCTCCATACTTTCCGGTCCCTTCGCCACTCGACTGTCTTCCTACTGAATTATATTTATTCCCAATAGATATGAATTGCATTTGATTCGCACCGATCATAGATTATTTCAATTGGAACACTGCTCTGAGATTATAATCAGTTTTCGGGTTAATACATTATCTACTTATATTAATTAAATACAAGGTGGCGCTAAAGTAATGCCATAATTTGAATTAGCTGCCATTTAATTATAAATGAAAGCTCTGTTTTCATCAAAAGTTTATTTCAAATTGGAAAACATTATATCGCTTCCGAGTTGATGTATAATTGCGCTTGTTTTACGGCATTTTGATTTTTCGGTCGCAAAACATCTGGCTCTGAGATTTTAAAAAGCCCCAAAAGAAGTCTTGTGCTGATAGATCTGGAGATCTGGACGGCCAGTTCAAATCTCCAGAACGGGAGATCTCTCGGCCTGAAAATTTGTGTTTTAAAATCTCCATAGTTGCACGAGCTTTGAGAACGGTTGCTCCGTCCTGTTGAAACCAACAATGATAGAGACTCAATGCAGCAACTTGCGGCAAAAAAAAAACTCGTGTAGCATCTGCTTGTAACGCTCTTTATTTACGGTGGCGCTAAGGGCTTCTTAAAAAAAAATAAGGACCAAACACTTTTTCACTGCAAATGCCACATCAAGCAGTCACTTTGAGGGGATGCAATGGATCTTTTTGCATTAAATTTTGTTTGTTAACATAACCACTTAAGTGGAAATGGGTTCCATCGCTAATTGTGATTTCCTCTTCTTGCACCAAGTTCAACAGAGTTTGGCAGTAAGTTAACCGGATTCAGCGATCAGCAGGAGCAATTCGTGAACAGTTTGCACTTTGTAGGGGAACATTTTCCAATCTTTCACTAAAATCCGTTGCAAATAAATTAAATACACTGCACAACATTTGAAATGGTACACTTAAAAATAAATTTTAAGTACTCTAGAAAATGAGTTGATAACACGAAACTAAATGAGCATTTCAAGTTATTCATTTTAATCTATATTATTATTTATTTTGTTGGTAGATTTTATTAATATTTATTATTGTAATAATTTATAATGTTACAAAAAATTTCTTTTTATATTGATTTGATAGAAAGTAAAATTTTCATTCATAAATATACATATCCGCATATCATTATCCAAAATACCTAAATTAAAAGTGGAATTAACCATATACGGAAATTGTAACGTGTGAAACGCAATTAACCACCGAAATTTGATTTAATAGTAGAAAGCATCGCTCTGTGTGGAAATTGAATTCTAATCATGTTCTATATATGGGAATTCCTCATATACGTTAACCGTACAAAGTTGTATGGGGAAATGTTTATATAAATTATATGCGTGATCTCGTTTACTGGAATGTTCATGTGTATTAATAAAAAAAAAACACACACACGAAAACATTATTTACACATATACAGGGTGTAATTGAATTATCGTATGTTGCGACGGCTTAGGATTTATGTATAACGAGAATTAATTGTTAAATGAAAGATTGAGTCTCCTCACGTTGTGGCCAAAATGTACATCTGCAATTAATAAATTTTGTGAAGGACTCTCAATCTTTCAGTGTAGTTCATCTTCACGTAACTTAACAATTATTATGAAATTGATTTAAAAATAATTACACACATTTACAATTTTTATTTTTGAGAACGTTATGTTTGTGAAGGACTCTCAATCCTTCAGTGCAGTTCATCTTCACGAAACTCAACAATTATTATGAAATTGATTTAAAAATAATATTACACACATTTACAATTTATATTTTTGATAACGTTGTGTAGTAAATGTGGGAACATGATTCATTTAATGATAACCACTCATTTTGTTTACCTGGTTCATTATTTGTAAATATACATATAGGTAAGGACTGTGCCCAACACAATTTTTTAAATCAATTTCATATTAAATATGTTTTAATCAAGTGATAAATGAGAAGAAAATATCCAATATATGAACAATTATTAATGTAGACAATTAATGTAATGATATATTAATTTATTATACATTTCACGAATGAAAATAACATATTTTTCTCCCCCTTTCTAACTGTCAATGCTGTTCTTGATGCTTACTATGCCATTTCCTCGTCGAATTCACATTTTAATAACCAAGAAAATTCAATTTAATTTTAAGAGAATATATTATACTTTTAAGTGCAGTATGTTACTCTCGGGGAGCAAATATGTGACTTCTGTCACGATTTTGACTCGATAGAAATTGTTAATTAAACTAAACATTGCAAACAAGACTAATTTCGTGCCTTTTATTTGTTATCCACATAATATTTTCATTAACAGGAATTGGACACAGTCAGTATATTTATACAAATAACGAACCAGGTAAACAAAATGAGTGCTTATCATTAAATGAATAATGTTACCACATACACAACACAACGTTCTCAAAAATATAAATTATAAATGTGTGTAATAGTATTTTTAAATCAATTTCGTAATAATTGTTGCACTGAAGGATTGAGAGTTCTTCACAAAAATTATTAATTGCAGATGTACATTTCGGCCACAACGTAAGGAGACTCAATCTTTCATTTATTAAAATATAAAAATATTTTCGAATTATTGATGAGAAGACATTCATCTAGCGTGTGGATAATTAGGCGAAAGATGGCGCTTGCTACGACTTTAATTAATTATGAACATATCGATTATTTTCTTGTATTATAAACTGCAGCTACAAGTTTTTAGACTAAATGGCAGGTTTTAGATTATGTTAGATATATGAAAACACTTTGTACACTTTTCTTCACTTATTTTATTTATTAACAAATGTAAAATAAGTGAAGAAAAGTTTACAAAAATGTTTCATATATCTATCAAATCTTCACGAAACTCATATTTAATTAAGTGTTTGATTATGTTATTGTAGTAGCCCCTGTAACAGTAGGCTTGTAATGGAAACTGATCTCTGCAATTTAGAAAATCAGCACAAATAATAATAAAAATCTGTCTTTATTAAAAAAAAAAAAACAATACATTCAAAATATTACACACTACAGCGTAGGCGAAGTTCAGTCAATGGGTTTAAAAAAATATAATTGACTGCTCTTATACGTAACCTACAAAACATAATAATAATAGTTTAGACTATTGACAAATACCTTCAAGAGTTAAACTTTCAAGTAGTTTGATAATGGTCGCGTTCAGGGAACTGCAGCGCTTCAGCGCTTTTCGAAAGCGGTGTCGCTGAAGTTACCGCTTTATGTGTGGCGCTCAAGCGGTAAAGCATATATTTTTTCCGCTTGATCGCTTTCAAGCCGTGCAGCTGTACACAAAACCGCCATATTTTCGTGAGCGTTCTTAACCTCGAAAGCGTGTTCAGGGAACATTAAGCGCTTTGCGCTGTAGCGCTACATGTCTAAAAATTCCCTAAACGCGCCCAATAACAAGGGTAAATAGTCGAAACTATCGTTAATAAATATAAAATTACTTCGATTATCTTAATTTTCATAATTAATGGAATCGAAATGCAAAGGACGCCATTTTGATTTTCTTGAAACAGCGTCCGATTTTTTTGATTCCCTCTTGCATTTATTTTCTCTCCATAAGAACGAATGTAATGTTATAATCAATTACCACCGATTAATTGTTAACTATAAATATTTTTTAAGAAGTTACCACTAATTTTACTTAAAATAAAGCAGAAATTTAAACTTACTTCAATCGAAGCGAACATCGTCGGCAGCAACATGGAGTACACAATGATTACCAACCGTCGCGAAGAAAACCTCAACAAACAAACTGCACGTGCGGGCAAAATAAATTGATTTTTAAACAAATAAATATTTATAACGCGAAAACTTATGATTGTTTCGATTTTATAAACCTTAAATTATTAATAAATAAGCGTCATAAATACGCAATTCAAGACGTGATTTCGCGCGCCACAGTTGGTAGCCAACAGGAGTAAAGAAATCCGTCAAGCGTCGGCCTCCATCTTATATTTGAACAATTGAAACGTCTGTGTTTATTTACGTGTAAGTAAATGTTGTTAAAAATATTCACTCCTGTAATAAATAACTTCTTCGGTGTTATTTATTACTAAATATTGAGTGTTTTGCATCAATGACTCAACATTTAGTAAGAGTGAAAGAAGCTACGCGAGAATGTTTTTCAACCGGAAGATACAATCGACGAGGAGAAAAAAAAATAATTTCAAGTAAGTAAAACATGAATTTTATCATAAAGAGTGTGTAAGGCCAAATTTTACAATCCGCAAATAAGGCGTAAGTAACGTATTCGCGGAATAAAAGTTAATGTCTATGATTCTCTCTTGATTTGATTATCAATGAAACAGTGCTGCCAGCCGAATGAAAAAAATCAAGTGTAACATTACTTGAGGTTTGTAAAATTGGGCTTAAGTCACAATAAAATAAATACGTGTTTATAATTGAATCAAATATGCTTAATGTTTAATTAAGTTTTATTATTTAATTGATATTTTAATTTAATTTCATTGGAATACATTGTTTGTCTACTGTTTGAAGCAATTGTTTCACCACACACTGGCGAAAATCAAAAAGATTAAAACCATTTTTACTTTCTTGTATCCAAGGAAAATTATTGTGAACGTAAACATTTTGGAATCGCAAATTTGAATATCTGTTTTGAGATTTTTGAAAAATGTGTGATCGAAGTGAATGGCGTCAGCAGCAACACGAAGTACACATGGGTAGCGAAGTAAACCATGCCAAACAAACTGCACGTGCTGGCAAAATAAATTGATTTTCGAATAAATAAATATTTATAATGTAAAAATATGGTTATTTCAATTCGATTAATGAATGTTATAAATAGTCAATTCCAGACGTGATTTCGCGCGTCTAAGTTGGCAACCATTTGTTTACTCGGCGAAGCGTGGGCATCCATCTTACATTTGCGACTGTTTTATTTACGTGTAAGTAAAGGCTGTTAAAATATGTGTCTCTGGTAAATAACTTCTCTGATTATGTTTATTACTAAATAGTGAGTGTTTTGCATCAATCACTCAATATTTAGCAAGAGTGAAAGAAGCTACGCAAGAATGTGTTTTCCAGTTGGGGGATACAATCGGCGAAAGAAGAAAACGTCAACTAATTTCATGTAAGTAAAACAAGAATATTATCAAAAAAAAGTGTGTAAGTCACAATCAAATAAATGCGGATATGTAATTGAATTAAATATAAATACATCGATATTAGATTGTTAATGAAATATTTAAATTTAATTTCATTAAAATCCAATTTTTGGTTATTGTTTTAAGCAATTGTTTTCGCTGAAGTTTGGACTGTTGGAAATAATGAATTTATGAAACATCTACAATGCAAATAACACGTTCATAATTCTCATAATTAAATCGGACGCTTGCATTCTGGGGCTGCAGTGACGTCACAAAATCTATTGTACCAACTTGAGGGGCGAAATTAATGCTGCAATTTTAAATGTGGCGTCAATTACTTGGCATACAAAAATTGCGGTTCAAACAACAAACCCCCCACCCGTACTATGTACGCGCGCTGCACTTTCCCTCCGACCTTACGCTACGTGCTGATATTCATAGGTCCATGGTTTCAACACACACCAGCAAAAATAAAGAAGATTAAAATCATTTTTACTTACCCCGCACCCCTATCCTAGGGAAAGTATTGTGATCGTAAAAATGTTGAAATCACAAATTCGATAGCATCGATTGAAAAATGTGTATTTTCTGGATTGAGCAAAAACGGCTAAATAATTTGAACTCAAAAGTTGTATCCACGCTTTTATTACTCTGGTGAGATCTGAAAAGCTTTTCGTCAAAATCAGAACTCATTAACTGCAACTTTACAAAAACAAATAAATGCTAGCATTTATTTGTTTTTCTCGCATATTTTTTTGCAGCACGATATCTGAATTATTCATTTGAAGAATCGATATATTTGGAAAAATAAAAAAGAAAGAAATTTATAACAACTAACGTTCTCATCCATATATCTCATATAAATAAATAAATTGATATTTGATTGCCGGAAATAATTGATTATTTCATACTCGATTATTAAAATAATCGATTTTGCCCATCGCTAGTTTTATTTAAATATTTTTATAAATTCTTATGACCTTATCGAAAAACCTTAAATTAATATTTAGTATCAACATTTCGAAAATATTTTCATACCTGATAACAAATTATAAAAACGTAAAAAGGACGAGTGTTCTTTAGCTGTCATACTCGCCACAATAATTAAGAAATCGCAGGAAACGCAAACATATTGCTCGCAGGAAAATCCGGTGTTTACGCAATTGCGCGATAAATATTCAACGAGATGTCTCGTAGGAGGTTGCTTGACCCTATTGTTACCTGAAGACATGCGCAACGGCAATCGCCGCAACGGCAGAAAGTCGCGTGCTGCGTTTTACACTCCTGCTGCTCAAACGTCCTGCCGCAACCGAACCGCGCCGTCTGCACGCTACGACGCGCTTTCCTGCAAAAACATCGCGCACCAGCAATATTTTTTTTGTTTCCGTTTAGTGTGTGTTTGTTTATAATTTTCATGTGCGGGCAGTGAAATGATGTGAGCGCTGTGGAAGGTGGTGATGTGTCCAGGCTGCTGACCGTGGTGGATTTATTCGGGATTCGGGAAAGATGCTGTTGAATTAAAGGTATGTCTTTTGGTATTTTGTGATCGATGTCGCCCACGTGCGTGTCCACGTGAGGACTGTTTCGATACGTCTTGTCTCTAGTAGCTGATTATTGGGAATCGTGTGGGCGAATGAAAGTTTTTTTCATCTAATTTTATTGAGTAACTGTTAACTCAATGAAAAACACGTGCGAGCTATTTAATAAAGTTGATAAACACCTTGGTTAGTATACTTTCTATATTTTAATTTTTTGTAGGTGTTCCATTAAAATTTATAGCTAAACATAAAATATTTTTGTAATGTATATAGTTAATAATTGTTACTAAAATTTAATGATATTAATACACATAATGAACGGGTAAACTGAGTGGTTACCATTAAATGAACCACATACACAATATAACGTTCGCAAAAATATATATATTGTAAATATGTGTGATATCTGAGAATGGAATGAATAATACAGGGTTATTATATAAAAAAAAACAGGTCAAAATGTTGCATGAGGGAATAATTAATTAATTATTTTCAAATTAGTTTTATTTAATTTAAAAAAGAATGTATTTAACGTAATACATATTTAAAAAAATATACTAAAATAAAAAAGTAAATAGCTGAAAGACCGATGGTCGATAGCCATTTAGGATTTTATAAAATGTATTGTATTAATGTAAATTTTACAATATTATATATAAAAAAGTAAAAGAAATTGAATTGCTTAAATAATGGGATTCGATATGATTTTCCAAACTGTGGTGTATGTCATTTCCAATCCTTTTGATTTAGCATTCGCACTATTGATTACTTGCTGATTATTATTGACTATGATTTCATTTTCCTCAAGAACTTCTACAACACTAATATATATTAGATAAGGATATCACTAATCCTTGATTTCCTGTTTTCGGAAGATCCTGTTTTATTAAATTTCCCAATCAAATTATGGTACGCCTTCATTTAAAAGTCCCTGCTCTCAAACTCATTTTCGTTAAAAATCTTCGTAATCCAGTACTGTAATGTCTACCGCATTCATAATAACACTGTACCAAATTAATTCTTGTTTATACATTCATGTTATTCGTTTAGATTTATGTTTATTTGAGATATATTTTCAGAACAATTTTATAAATTGAATTGATTTTGTTTGACACTTGTATAAATAGTTGTCATAACATCTCTTTTGTTTTCCACATGTGTAGTGAAATACCATTATTTAAGCAACTAGATTCCATTTAATTTTGGCTGCTGACTTATTTTTTAAAAATTTTATAAACGTTTAAAGTATGGCTCTTACTTTATGACAACCCGCATAAAATTGATCCGTTTTATAAAAGTGATACAATTATAGCATGATTGTGAATTTAAGAGAAGACAATGCATATCCAGGAATGATCAAACTGTATGATTTTTTTATATTATTTTATATAAAGATTAACATTCATTGAAAATATATCAGATGTATAATAAGCCCATTAATATGGAAAATGAATTCGTTTTCTGGTGTTTTGCATCTGCAAGCCAAATTTTAAAAACTTGGAGGGAATACATTTTAAAGCACTAATTGCGAAAAGATACACAAATAATATATATTTTGTGATTTGGCGTTTAAAGCTTTCTAACATTCATAGTATTTGTGTAATTGGTTGATTCATTCATTGATTCACTGAGATCTATTTAAAACAAGTAAATCAGTAAAACTGTTAAACTAAAATCATTACAATTCAATTTAGATGGAAGATAGAAAAGAGAAGTGGAATAGGATCTCAAAAGAATAGGCGTCACCGGATTGAAGGAAAAGGCAAAAAATATAAAGGAATTGTAGAAAATGGTAAACAAAGTCATGGACCTACAAGGCTCGTAGTGCTATATGTAAATGATGCTGTTAGCTGCTTCTCCAATGCTGAATGTCTTCTATTTGCGGATGACATGGAAATCTTCATGAAAGTCCGTTCAATCGATGATGCCAAAGTTCTTAACGATGACTTGAAATCGTTTGCTAGTTGGTGCAAGGCCAATAATCTATCTCTAAACTTAAAAAAAAGTAATGTCATCACATTCTCTAGAAGGTTAACAACGGTAGATTTCCTTTATTCCATGTTAGGCGAAGCCTTAATACGTTTAAATAGTGTAAGAGAGCCATGCTTTAGAGCAAACGTGCCGAGATAATTAGCTATATTTTTTCATTACTAATATTTAATGAAAAGATGAAAGGAATATATAAGCTTTCTTCACTTTTTTATTTTTGTTGCAACGCCATTAGAAAAATCATCACTGAATGTATAATGATACACAATTAAAGATACTTGTGTATCATCATTTTTACAAACAATAAGTATTCACAATAAAGTGAAAACGTTTGTCCTGGGCTATCGATCAGAGGTGTTTCTACTCTGAATATTTGATTATTTATATTTTGATGTGTATTTGAAGTTTTAAGTGGAAACATTTCTTATATTTTGCTGGATATTTAAACCTTTTGTTGAATTGTCATTCCGCTTTTACACCCATTAGGTTATTTTAGTCCAAGTTTCAAGTTGCTATCATTATTTATGTAACATCTGGCTTCAACTCGGCGGGACTAGATGGAGCAATAAACTATTTTGAATGAAATATTATCAATCAGATAACAGCGTGCATTCACGCATTTGTATAATTGTTATCATTGTAATTAATATTATATATTTTAATTTTATTTGTGGCAATGACAGCACCAAGTATTATAAAATTTTGTTGATTTATTTCCATCCATGATAACTTAACTACTTAACTAAACTTAATAATTAAGTTTTTTATTTTCAATAAAATTTATTTTTGACTACAATACTGTGTGTGTGTAAAAATTTCTTCAGGCATTATATTTCTTCGTCTACTTTTTCAGGTGAAGAAATATAAAATATAGAAAAAGTTACTGTGTAGCAATTACTTAAATTGTTACGAACAATAAATGATATTGAATATAAAAAACTTAATAGTTAAATTTAAAGTTATTATACATTTTAAAAAAATAAATAACTTAATTGTCATTGTAAAGCAAGTCTCCAGTAGTTCAAAACTACTGGAGATTTGCTTTACAATCACAATTTAGTAATTAACAATACACTTGAAAATGTTCAAAATAAGTAAATACCAGGAACTTATTCCGTTTTTTTATTAAACCTCATTCTTAATGAAAAAAGGTCCATGAGAGAATTGCATTTTTTTTTTAAATTTTGTATATGGAATAATAAGAAAAAATAAAAGTTTCAAAAGGATACAAATTAATAATTTCTTAAATTAAACGTTTTCATTAAAGAAGGTTTAGTTAACCTTCTTTAATGGAAACTAAAAAAGAAAAGATACCAGGAACTTATTTTGAATATTTCAATTACCAACAAAATAATTTAAACCTCAATACTGTTGGAGATTGCAAATTCGTGTCCGAAGTATAATTAATGAAAACAAAGAAGAAGGAGAAAGAAATCAGTTTTTTCTTACAAACATGATATATATATATATATAATAGTCTTTATTAACAATTAAGTTTACAATAACGTAACAAACATTGATTATTTAAATCATACAAAAATTAATTAATTGTTAAATGGCTATCGACCAGAGGTCTTTCTGCCTGAGTTTTAAATAAACTGTCTTTGTCTTAATATGTGAAAAAACGGGTCATGATTGATAATGTCGTCTTATAAGTCCTCAACGAGAATATTTAATGCAAAGAACAAAAAACATTACATAACATAATCTGCAAACACATGTTTCGTGATTTATCCCTTTTCAGTATGAAATAAGTGTTTGTTATAATAACAGATGTTACATTTTAAATTAAACCAACAAAGGACCCGGAAGCAAAATGAACAAAAACTACCATGCAATTGATGAAAACGATTCACCTCTGGTTTCCAATGTTTTAATCCTAAAAATACACACCACTCGTTTCGGGGTTTGACAATGGCAGCCCTATTCGTAAATGGAAGAACATGAACAGCGTTTAACAGTCGGACAATGGATTCCCTAATGAACAGCTTTTATTCGAAACATTTTTCCATCCGCTATCCCCTCGAATTGAAATTACTTTGGGAACTTTGAGCGTCGCAAACAAAGAATTTTATGAAACCTCCCGAATTGTAGTTGCAGACAATCAACAATATACGATCTCTAATGTAAGTTATTTGCTGCTTTTATAATTGTTAAATATATAGATTGAAGTGTGTGTATCTTTTATATCATTATCCTTATATATATAATCGTAACTCGTGTAGACTGGAAAATTCTGTCTGTTTTTATAGACGGGTTACAATTTTCTTATTTTTCTAACTACCAGAGTATAGCACTTTTTAAGTAAAGCATTCTGCTCGCGATTTGAAAACGATAAGTATTTAACAAAATCGAAATTTCATCCGAAAAACAGTTATATATATAGTAATAAGAATAATGGATAGATATAAGTAATCAAAGACAAAATGATGATGATATATCCATATCATCATTTTGCTTTTATACATATTTTGTTTGTCATTTGACCCTTTTCATCAGTATTTTATATACTAATTGTAAATAAAACAACAGTTTTTTTAAGTGTCACTTGCAGTGTCTCTTCAATAAATTTGTGAAACCTAAAAACTTTTGTTTTATTTACAAATAGTGTATTATGGAGTTTCATCATGTAAAAGCTTCAACCATCGATTAGCATTTTATATGTTCAGTAATTAAAGAGAGTGTTGGAAGAATTGTGAAGTGGGTTTAAGGGAGTGTTAGCACTCTCATGGCGGATCTTTCAGTTAACAGTATTTTTTAAGAGATTGTATTGTGGAATAGGTGTGTTTCATCAAATGACGGCAAACCATTTTGTAAATAGCTGTTTTGTACTGATTCATAATTGCTTTTAGTTAAGCATTTGAAATGCTGAAACACCCTCTGTTATACTTTTGTTTTACAGATTTTTGTGTGAGATTTGAAGGATTGTCTTAGATAAAAGGTGACATATAAATATTTAATAGTTACCATTAGAACATATTTTATTTGGAAATTCAGTATCTAATAAGAAAGCAATTATTTTTCTCTCATTAATCTTTAAACAAACTTCTTTCGCACACTTCTCACGAAAAATCTCATCGAAGCGCCATTAAACGAAGCTTTCGGTGCTGATTGAAAACCTTCAGCGGATAAATCACTTCTGCAGATTATGCACGTCCATCGTCGAAGGCCGGAATTATGAAAAACGGTCACGTTCCACCCACCTAGTGTACGCATTAAAAGAAGAAATGCGGGGATGAGCCCTTTTTAAAGAAACTTTCCGAACGCGATGCATAATTTTCCCCCCATCTCCAAAGTAAAATCTCAATGTAAATGTAAATAAATTCCACGGCGCAAAATAAAAACTTAGAATTTATATTTGAATGGAATATTCTAAACGGAAAGGGTGGGCGCGCACTTTTTCGTTTTTCTGTATTTTCCTTACGTGAATATAAAGCGGTATTCGTGCTCTGTTTTTATAATAAATCGAAGGGTGATTATTTTCCTTGGACTGGAAATTGTTGTTGTGTGGCAGTTTTGTTGTCGCCAGCACGCGAAAGTTTCATTTAAATTTATGTTATCGTCCGTTGCTCGAGAATTTGTAATTTGTTTAATGTTTGAAAAACGCTGTCTGCGTATGTTATCTGATTCAGTATGGTTTGCTTAATTGCTGGGGTTGTTATCGTGCGTCCTGCTTTCAGCATGCAATGGTTTTATCAATTTATCATAACAAATACGCTATTAATTCAACTTTGTAAGGATTAAAAATATCAATACGAAAGAGTGTTTCTTCACTTGGTCACAGTTATTTAAATAAATTAAATAAAAATGTGATAAAATTATTTCTATTATATTCATTATTGTTAAAAAAAAGTATTATATTAAAAACAATGTTTCTATTATTATTATTATTTGAATGCTTACTAGTTTGTGTTTTTTTTTGGTAATGATAATAATAATAATATTCCTTGGACGTGCGATTGGTCGTGACGGTTGTCTGCACATATACTGGGCGTAGGTTAGTGGCACAGATGGTGTGACAGAGGTGATGGGGCAAAATTAATTCAGAGGATTTTTTTGGGTTAATGATATTTCAGAGATCTTGAGACTTTTTCCAAAATACTCTCTTTTTCGAATATGTTAAATAAAGTATTTTGTGAATTTCAATGAATTCAGAGGATTTATTTGGGTTAAAGACATTTCAGAGGTCTCCAGATTTTTTTCCAGTGGATTTCTTTGGGTTAAAGATATTTCAGATTTTTTTTTCCGAATCTGTAAAATAATTTTGAATTTGTAAAAAAGACAACAGGCAATGTGACTTTTTGATAGTAATCTAGCACAAGTTCAATGTTGCTTATCACGCACTATGTTATCCTTTTCTTTTGTACTACTATTGCTTATTTATGTTTTATATTATCCTGTAATTGGGTCTATTGTTTCCTGTTGTGCAATTATTTTAGATTCAGAAAATTTAAATTATTTACATTCAAAACATTTACATTCGGTAAATCCTTTATTACAAAGCAAACATTGTAAAAGACCCGAGCTATTTTTTATCTGGAACGAATGGTTTTCCGGAGTCAGTTGTGGTTCTATCAGGTGAGAATGTTTTCGTTGCCGCCGTCCTCGGACTCGTATCGGGAAAAAGCGGAATCCGTTTGGTCTCAGCATAAAAAGTAACGATTCAGGGTTAAGCGAGCGGTCGTTTATCACCTGCAAAAAGGGGAATTCATTAGTCGTGCGCCAAATTTAGAAATATCCACTCGTTATCAATGGCACATAAATCTTTAAAACACAAATCTAAGTACGGTTGTTTATAAAATGATTCATAGAACAAAGCTGTTGTTATTTATTTATAGTTTATTTTTTTGTGATTATATTATACATTGTATTATCTTTGTACAAAATGGATAATTTTGGACTTTTGTTTTGATAATGAGACGTTAAGGTTGTCGAAACTATAGTCAACAATAAAATCAATTCGAGTTATACAAACAAAGTAAAAAAGTGTTTCATTTATTAAAATTGAATTACAATGAATAATAAAGTAGAAGCTTCAACAATTAACAAGATAATTATTAAGGGAAGTCCGAAGTGGTTCAGGTAAACCTGATTGGAACAACAAACAAAATGAGAAGATCTTTCGGGATAGGAGTAAAAATAAAAATAAAAATGTTATCAATTATAGATTTGTAAAAAGATAAATCCCTTAAATAAAAAAATCTTGAAATAATTTATTAATCATTTTCAAATCATTTTTATTTAAATAAATAAATGATTATTTTGTTCTGAAATTGGCTATCGACCAAAAATTATTTTAATAAATAAAGAAGTTACAGCGATTTTTAAAAATGACAGAAAATCGAGAAACGCCCTGAATCTCGGCAACCATTCAAGATTTTGCAATGCAGTTTTTACCAATAAACGTTTCTCAAAATCGATCTACTGACACCTCAGTCGGTTTTTCTCTATCTAGTATGTTAAAATCATCCAAATGGCAAAATTCCCTGTACAACGTTATTCGATTAATAAAAATAATAAACGGTACAATAAAATTTTACAAAATATATATTTAAATACAAGAGCAGTCTACCTTTCGAATAGTCCGAGGATTCAATTAATAATAATTCAGGATGTTGTTTTGAAATACTTCAAACCGAGTCGATTATTTTTGTGTAAGATTGCGGCGGCAAAAGTTAAGTGAGACTCCGGTGCTAAAAAAGTTCCTCAAGTTTACGTTAGGTAAAAAGAACGACACTAATGGCGTTTGTGTTCTTTTGTTTGTTCATTTTTTAGTGCGCTTTTTCCACCCCTCGCAAAGAAACTCCTGATTACTTATGTAATACTTTTCCTCGCCGATAAATCCGGCGTATACGTACTTTGAGATTTTACTGTGTGCTTTCCTGTATATTTTAGTGCTATTGCAAAACTTCTGCAAATTAAATTAAATTTTAAAATTATTTTTCCAGTTTTTTTAAATAAATAAATTCATTTGGTTTGTTTTACGATAAAATATTGCTTTAATTTCGGCGATTGCCATTATCAAGAATAAAAGTGCAATGATATAGTAATTTTTATATACATGTAGCACCTCACACTGAGAAGTAGAGAGGGCTTAGTGTACGAGCTTCACTATCGCTCTATAAAGACTCCTAACAAGCTGAGCTTATTATCAAGATTGCCAGCGATAGCGACTTTCATTGGCTGAGCTTAGTATGAAGTTTGCGAACGAGCCTACAAAAGACTCTTGACTAGCTGAACTTAGTATCAAGATTGTGAGCTATAGCGAGATTATAAAAAAACCTGATTTTCAGTGCTTAGCGTCAAGCGAGCCTATGAAGTCTCTTGATTGGCAGAGCTTTTTTTTAATATGTTTGCTTTATTTTATATTAAAAAAATCCATTAATTAATATTTATAGGCAGTTTAAGGATTATTAAAACAAGATACCCGAAAGGGTATAAGGACTTAAGATAAATAATAATAGACAGTTTAAGTGACTTTGAAAGCATTGCATCCCATATATTATTCCAAAAACGTCTTCATGGAATATTGATTGGTAATTTTCTACGCGCAGACGTGTATTTCTATGTTTTACGTAATCTCAACAATGCATAAGCGCAATTTTATCAACATTTATCAAACACATTTTCCATGAACTCAATAACCCAAATTCCAATTTCAAACACAATAAATTCTCGCAGGAAAAATGGCGCTTACGTGACGCACACATATATTCAAAAAGAATTCGGATTCATGCATTTGTGCATGTTTTGTGTGTGTGTGTTAAACAAGTTTATCTAGATTTCGTATTATCCCGGCGCACATGACAAATGTGTGACATCCATTGATATTAATGCGGTGTAATTCATTTAAATCACCACGCGCACATTCGCGTGTGATGCTTTTGGAGGCACCGAAACCGAACGAAAAAGAGACGGAGGATACATCCGAGGAACGGATAGTTACGATCGTCGATTGTTTTGCGTCCGTAGGTTGGTACAATGAAATTAGTGGGCGATCGGGCCCGACGGTCCCGCATAAATCAAGCCTTATATAGTCCCATACGTGCACTTAAATATACATCCGTATTGTTTGTTTTATTCTGGTTTACGGGCTGTGTGAATAAAACGTTTTAGATATACACCATGGATCTTATTATTAAAAGCTTATGTACCGTTTTGAACAGAAGGAATAATTAATAAATTTAATGATTTTTCTCAAATCTTGTAAATCTTATTGTTTCGCAAAAAAATCCACTTTTTTTAATCAAAATTATGTGTTTAATGGTTTTAATATTTAGACATTGGTAGTTCATATTGTATGAAATAAATATGAATAAATTATTAAAAATCAACCAATAAAACACAGATTAGATTGAATAACTTTAAATTCTCGACTAGTTTCGGGTTATTAGCCCATTTTCAAGAGAATTTAAAATTATTCAATTTAATCTGTGTTTTATTGGTTGATTTTTAATAATTTATTTATATTTATTTCATATAAAATTATATGTTATTGTGGTGGAAACTTCAATTTCAGAAAATGAATTTTAATTTCAGATAACTATTTATATTAGATGACTAGATAAAGGAAGTTATGCGGTTGAACCAGATGTTTAATTCGACTAATTTGAAAATAAAATAAAAAAATCACTTTTACAACTTTTATTTACTTTACAAGATTCACGGTAAATTCTCAAAATCAGGTGAATGGCGCTAACAGACTGTGTTGTCTAGTCTGTAATAAAAATAATAAATTATGTTATTACCAATAATATTATCCACTGGTGTAAAGTAGAAAATATCTTCTGCATATCAACGTCATGTTAATAGTTTCGTTTTTACGGTTACCTGAATCGCAATCACCTTCCGGATTTATCCCGGTGGGGAAGCTTCCGGTTTTCCGGTTTCGCCGTTATCATGCAATTGGGGTCGTTTGGGGTCGCGTCAGTTGGCCCCGTAAATGTTTTTAACATCTCATTTACCACCGGAATGATTTTCCCGCGGGACAAACGACCCAATAACATCCCGCGTTTATTTCGCCTTTCCACTTTTCCGCTTATCCCTATGCCGGAATTAGTTTTCCGATCGATCGGACCGCACTAAATCACCCCTTTTCGGCTTTGCCGCCTTTTTTCTTCTCTTCTTTTCCCTTATTACACTTATGACTTCTCATATTCCCGTGGGAATTTGCATTTATATGTGCGCAAGGGTCCTTATTGATCCCCTGTATTTGCACATATATTAGATCCCGAGGTGCACGAGGACTTATTTTCGGGCCGGGCAGCAATACTCGTTTTTCTTCCTTAAATAAATCTAAGGCAATCTAGTATTGGTTGTAGCGTCTGGAGCATTAGAATACATGTCTGAGTGAGTTTGCGGTGGTTCGCTTTAATAGAATTTTAAATTTTGTGCATATACAATTAAAAATTGGGTTTTATTCTTTGTCAAATTATTTTGTAATTCTACACCAAATTAATACAAAATAGTCAGGGTATATCTTTTCTAACCACCTTGGATCTGAAATAGATCTACACCATTGGTTTGGTGTGGATATACTTCAGATCTACACCATTGGTTTGGTGTGGATATACTTCAGATCCAAGGTGGTTAGAAAAGGTATACCTTGATCATCTTGTATTGATTTTTCATTAGACTTTTTAATTACTAGTAGAAAATTTAAGCAAAATAATATTGCATTTATTCAACTTAGAATGATCTGATATTTTCTGGCAAGATTTTTAAAATAGAAATACTGTCATAATAAAATGATGTGTTTTTATCCCAATGCAGCAATTCGAAATACTCTTTTTCTTTCACGTCAACTTTGGGAATATATGCATAAACGAGGCATACCATGTCTTAATTGTTCTCGTGAAGATATTGTCTAATGAATTTTTATGTGTCTTTTTAAAATATTCCGCAAACTTGTCCGTAAATTCCTGTCATATTTACGAACGACCAACAATCTATCACAAATTTCATTACTTATAACAATGGTGAAATAATTAATTTAGGCCCAAGCGACGTCATCGGGTCCTGTATTTGTTGTGATTACTTCTAGTAGAAAATTTATTTATCCAAAATTAATCAATCTAACTTAGATTATATATTCGCTGGATAAATATATATTAGATTTTATTTCTCGTTTGTACTTCAATTTGGTACAACAAACAAAATGAGAATATCTTTCGGGATAGGAGTAAAAATGTACAATTAAAATAATCAAATTCCTGTCTCATTTACGAACGACCAACCATCTGTCGCAAATTTTATTTCTTAAAACAAAAGTGAAATAATTAATTTAGGCCCGCGCGACAATATAGGCTGCAGGGCCATAAAGATCGAGTGCGGTCTATGGCTGTTCCCTTAAAAGCAAAACGGTGCACAATTTAATGGAATTGATAGGGCCGTTCCCAATTAAACTGCCTATAATAAATATAAATTATCGACGAATTAATTAACAAGGCTGCGCTACTGTGATCAATGAAATCTCGCCGGCTTTTCTACCCTTAATTTATTTGCTCACGCTACTCTATTTATAAATGATTTACTTACACACCAACTCCAAACTCGCAACTAATAATATGAACCCATAAGTTTATTCTCGATGTAAAAGGTTTTTTGCGATCTAAAGCTTTGTGTCGTGGCATCTTTGTATAATATATCCATTGTAAATTAAATAAAAATGATTTGAAAATAATTAATAATTATTTGTAATATGTTCATTTCTATATTAATAAAATAGAAATAACATATTACAGCAATATTATTATTACATGATATATATTTCAATAAAGTTACCATTGCTTAAATCGTTTTATATAATTTATATAAACAAAAGAGTTCTACTGCTCCAAATAATGATGAAAAGTGGAATGTTATGTATCAAAATTAGAAAACCCATTAAATTTTCATTAATAACAAAAACGTCCATGTACACAGTAAATACAAATATGGCCCAACGAACGAACGTAAATCATGGATGTAAAACTCGCAGAATTAAATTAAAACCCTTGTTCATTCTATTTGGCCTAAAAAATTGTCCACGCCAATGTAAACGCAAACAAAGTTGATTATATAAAAAATATATATATAAAACGCAGCCTATTGATTTGCATTTTATATAGCATGTAAAATATATTTGGCAGTCGCGATCCATAAATACAGGCGAGTGAGCATTTGGAAAAACGTGTAGTGCACCTGACGCCCCTCATTTCATTTTTACAACGCAAAACTCGCAGGAGGAGTCTGCAACTGTTTCCCGAACGAAATAAAATATGTAAACTGCAAGTGCGAGTAAACACAAGCGGCTTTTATGCCACGGATAGCTCGCAAAATGCATGCCGGTATTACTCTTTTCAACCAGTTTTTATATTGCATACAATGTGCTTGTATTTAATTCAGCTGTATTATTTTACTATAGAGTAAGGAATACATAGAGAGGCAACCAGTGGGGATTTTAGTGCGTGACACTAAATCGTGTATTTTTTGTACTGAAACTTTACGAAACATTACGTTATGTTTGAAGATTTTTGGGATGAAAATATTCCACATTAAATATAAAAAATGATAGGTTGAAAAATATACTTCATTTGTTTCACTACTTAATTTATTTCCTCCGGCTAGTTTCGACTCTCGTTATTATTAAGGAGTGTATTTTTCAATCTATTAATATTGTGATCATGTTTCATCAAGTGATTAATGAGAACCAGATTAAAGATTTATAAAAAATGATATTCAATGATTGCACAATGGACAATTTTTGGGATGAAAATATTCCATATTGAATATAAAAATTATATTAGTATTTTTAATATAACTCAATAGATAGGAATACAGGTATAGGAAATATGGAAACTGTCTAAAACGAAACACATATCTTTTAATACGGCTAGCCCGTGATCGGAGTTCATTAAGATATCACGAGTCGAGGATAGAGGGATGGAAACATGGACGATAGTTACACATATAAATTATACATTTGATATTGTAATTTTTATTATTATTTTTTATATATTTGTTAATAAAGATTATTACACCTCACACTGAGAAGAAGAGAGGAGCATATAACGATGTTAAAATAAAATAAAATAAAATAATAAAGATTATTAATATTTTTTAACAGACATATACAAGAAAATATACAAAATAAATAAATAATAAAAATTGCAAAATCAAATTTATAATTTAATTGGCTTTTTCCGTCGATTAAAATATTATCATTCAAACACAATGTTTGTCAAGTTTATAAATAAAATTATTCAATAAACGAAATAAATAACAACCGACACAATACGTCATCTATAATTCATACGCGGGGGCAGTGAAAAAATGTATAGTAACCTAAGTGGATCCCCGGTTCCATATTCGTGCCTGAAAGAAGCGAAAAAATGACATTTCGAATGATAAAAGTCTACGTGAACATATTCGGAATACTTCGCCGGCATAACAAACACATCTTCTGCCGCCCTCGGACAAAAGGCGCGCTCTCGGCGATTCTTTTTTGTCCTTGTGGGAATTTCAAAGGCAATTTATTAAGTTCGTTTTAAATGTGGCTCTTGTTGTCCACTGCTTATGTTTTATTGATTGTTCGGCCTCACTGCGCCCCGTTTTTTTTTCGGACTCTGTTGGGTATTATTATGGGGAGGCCAATCAACAAATTGCTTCCTGGCGTGTGTCCAATCAAAATTCGATTCGTGCACGTGAAATGCATAAAAATCGTCGCTGTGATGTAATTATTCGTGATTCGTTCATCAATTGCGCTTGTAAAATTCTTAATTTAATTTAAAATCAGGATGCGGCAGAAATAATTCTAACATTTTAAAAAAGGATTAGAAAAAAAGGCAAATTAATAATAATAATAATAGCAGAAATACAGAATATATACAAATGTATGATGTATATTCGTCAGATAAAGCAAAATAATAGAAAAATGGATTTATTCACATGGTCAGGGTTATTTAAAATAAATTAAATAAAAATAATTTGTAAATAATCAATAAATTATTCTCTCTTAGCTACTGTGACATTTTGACTTACGTAAGTACAATGAAAAAATAATTTTATTTTATATTTACAGGGTGTGGCAAAATAGACAGTGAAGTTTTAAAGGGTTATTAAAAAAAAACGGCGCAATTTAAAGAAATGGGGTTTATTTCATCTTAATCGGTTTATCATGCCGTTTTATGTACTAAGTTCTGGCGGTAGGTATCTCTACCACACGGGATGTACTGGGCTTTCCAAACTGCACAGTCTGTTTTGCCGCACCCTGTACATAATCTTTATTGACAAACATAATATAACATCAAATATTACAATGATTGCTCTAAAAGTCCAATTGACTATTGACCAGTGCTCTTTCCGCCCCTTTTATTTTAAATAACTGAAATAGTGAAAATAAAACGTGTTTTTATCATTTAACGGCCCACTATTTTATTAATAATAAATATTCTATATCAAATATTGTTGTAAGGCTTTGCAATAAATTATGTAAATCTTCAACATGAAAATCCATCTTTATGATAATAACGCAGCCAGTATTAAAACGGCTCTTTTATAACTTTCTCACGCCTTATGTCATCACAAATGAACGAACATTTTACAGTGTGACAGGTGCGCAGGATTGCCAACTATGCGCTAGCGTTTAAACCGTGAATGACGGCCCACACGCGCCGTCTTTGGAGAAAACACACACACACGCGCGCGCGTGCATTCACGAACTAGCCGCAACAATTACAATGGGCCATATTTAGCATGTTTAGAATGAGGCATTAAGGAGGCGACCCCGGTCGGGTCTTCTTGGAGAGATCCAGTAATTAAGCGATTTGCATAAGCCCGCCGCAATTGCCACCCCCGAGCCGGTCCTGGAAACGGTCTTAAGTAACCATATGGTCGCGGGCTGTGTAAATATTTTATCGTTGAATCACGCCTCGCATCGTTCTCACTGCGGATAAATGGATTTAAATTTCAAATTGCTCGCTCGCACGATTTGTTTCCACAGTCGCATATTCGGAGGATTATTTTGTAGTTAACATAACTAGCTCAGGATATTAATTTTAGTTAAGGAGGTATTTGTTTAGAACTGATTATAATGATTTATATAATAAATTTAGTTGTAATACCATATACCGTATATCCCGTTTGAAGGCGTACCATGGTGATTTCTTATGTATTTTTTAATATTTAATCACCCTGACCATCGTAGCTGCAGACATCAGAACCCTCGAACACAACCATATCGAGGACGCTACTTCGACCATCGCTGCCCGATACCAGGAACGAGTAGAGAAGGATACATATCAGAGAAGGAACATGGACCCAGCACCTTCAGAGAAGGAATATGGGTCCATGTTTTCAGAGAAGGAACATGGGTCCATCTTCCTTCTCTGATATGGTTGAAGCTACTTGTTTCTGGTATCGGGCAATGATATGGTTGAACCAAGCCCAAAGCCTCCGTATACAAACATATTGAAGACACCACCCTGACCATCACAGCTGGAGACTTCAGAACACCAGAGCACAAATCCGCGGTGTCAACTATATAAAGGTTGAGGTAACAGATTTGACTCGACACCACAACAGGCTAGGACCATTGCCACACTTCGAGTGTTGGTTAGGTTGGGTCAAAAGTAATACAACGCTTATCCCGGCATATGATATTGATCCAAAGAAGTGATTGAAGTCCAATCCGATCCCGAAAACGGCGAGATGGCTTCACTGACGATGACAGAACGTCATCTAAACCGTTGGTCACAGGAAAAGTGGGCTAGGATCTGTCAAAAGTAAAACAAGGCACACCCCGGCAGATGATAGGGAACCGAAGATTGCGGAAGTGATTCAAGTCTTCTTTGATCCCAAAAAAAGAAAACGGGGAGATGGCCCCGCTAACAGAGGTACGTCTAAATTATTGATCAAAGAAAAAGGGGGCTAGGTTGACCCAAAAGTATTACTGATTATACACTATTGAGTACTACTATACTATTGATAAGTAGTGCACCTTATTAGTTAAAATACACGAGACCTTCTCCAGCACATTCATTCCCGTACAAGGGCTACCCTAAGGTTCTCTCTTATCACCATTTTTTTATAATCTCTTAGTACACGATATATACAATTCTGATATACGAGAATACACGAAACCTTCTCCAGTATCTTCATTCCCGAACAAGGGCTACCCTAAGGTTCCATCTTATCACCTTTTTTTTATAATCTCTTATTACACGATATATACAATCCTGATACCAAAAGAAAAGAGGGCTAGGTTGGCCTAAAAGTAAACAAAGCTTTACCCCGGTAATAGTGCACCTTATAAGTTAAAATACGTCAGATATTCTCCAGAACAAGGTCTGCCTTAAGGTTCCCTCTTATCACCGTTTTTTTTTAAATCTCTTAGTTCACGGTATATACCATCCTGATCCCAAATCGCTTACCTTCGACTTTATGCCGATGATACAGCAATAATATCACACGCTGTTAGCCTTCTTAAATCTCTTAGCATTCTCCAGGGGTAGATCTATACTCTACAAACATTATTGGCGCATTTAAATCAATCCCGATAAATCACAACTTTCGCTTCCTTTTCATCGAACCCGAAATTCTCATTTCCTGATCACATTAAATAATCCATGTATCCCTCATTTAATAGTAAATACCTTTGCAAGCTTTTTGACAAGGACGAAAATAAAAAAGAAATACAAGTGGTCGATAGTCAATTAGTTTTTTTCGTTCTTTTACTTCCAGACCGATTTTGTGTTTAGTAAACATTAACAATATATATTGTAATATTTTTGTTATATATAGATATTGTATTGATTTTGTTAATAAAAATTATGTACTGTCTTATGTAAACTCTTTTATGAATAATTTATATTCCCACGTGCTAGATCGTAGATTCTGTAAGTAAATAAAACGTGATACGCATAACAAATGTTTAAGGAAGCTAATGAAAATCACATCGAATGCATTCCCCGAGATAAACACCATTATAAATTCAAATCAATAGCGCGACGCTATAGATTAGACGGAATCTGTGTTAATGACTTAAGTGCCACCTTAGTAGTCGACAGATTACAAAATTCCACTACGACCGCACACACTTTCTAAAGCACGAACATAAAAACGAGAAACAGTAGCCAGATGTTCAATAAAATCTGCATTCTTTGCACTTCCGGTGCGGAAATTTGCAATAACCCCCAAACATTTTCTCCCGCCAATTGACAAAAAACGTAACTGTCGCGCCGGAGAAGTGATGTCGAAATGCGGCGGGAATTGGGATAGAGTGGGCGGCCTTTGTGGCTGTTTTATTTCGCCGGGGGAATTTATAAAGGCCCTACAATTGACACGGAAAAATTGGCCGGCGATAAATCAGAATCGGTTTGATTGATTCCCGGGCGTTTTATGCGGACGCCATTTAATTCGTGCCAATTGACTGAAATGCGCGCCTGTGATTATTAATTAATCGTATTCCAGTTCACTTTCAGTGGGATTGAATTATTGCAGTCGGCGACGACTTGATTGATTTTTATTGATGCACGGCTGTCGCTATTGATGTGATAATATTGTTCTTAACTGCACTCGCAATAAATAAATAGGTTAAATAAATTCTAATAGTTTATAGATAATGTTGTAATATTTCCTACATAACAATAGAACACGTGTGCATTACATATTTAAAAGAACTTTGAACTAAATCAAATAAAAATAATTTGAAAATAATTAATAAATTATTTCCTCTTTAATGTAATGTAAATCAAAAAAATTGCAGTAGCTAACTTTTTTGATTTACATTAAGCAAGTACTTCAAAACAAATATCTATCAAAACAACTACTTCTCGGGTCTATAATCCACCATACATTGAATTAAAATGAAAATAAAATAAAAATATTGTTATACTGGAGACTCCGATGTATTCCAGGAAATCTTCTACGGAATGGTGAAAATCGTGAAATGCGAAAAATTCTGAATAAAACCCATGCGGTTAAAATGTTAGTCACGGAGTAGAAATCCGTTGTGATCCAATTTATTCATATTTATTTTATTTATTTATTTAACGGATATATTGAAAATCTTTATTTCTGAGTATTACATTATATAATTTTATAATACATATAAATATGTATTTACATATTGTTAGACCTCAGAAAATGGCTATCGACCGTCGGTCTTTCTGCCTTATTTAATGGAATATACCATTTTTACAAATATAAGACATACATGTAAAATGCAATAAATTTATATGTATTACTAACTAATTTTATACTTAATATTATTTTATTATTACTATTATTTTTTTTGACATTCGTCTTGCCGTTAATAAAGTTATTAAAAACATGTAAAGTGTATCTTAAGTAATTATATAGAGACAATTTAATTATAACACATCGTGGTGTAAAAGTATTCCGTGAATAATGACATCTTAAAATTACATATAAACAAAGTCTGGCCATTCACCGAATTATTAATTAAATGAGTCGTATACTTCTATCGTAAAATTAATGCTAAACGAAAAAAAGACAAGCAGGAAAAAAGGAAAACATGTTTCAATTCTTTTACCCCCGTGAATGAAACTTCGCCTCATTATATTTTCATGTCTCCCGAAGGGCAGTTTCCCCTTCTTAAAGAAATTTGAGATAATTGCGTAATAATAATTTCAACGAAACGAAATTGTTTGTGTCGTCACTTTTTATTTTCCCTTATTTAATTCTCGCAGAAAAGTTTAAATTGTTATGAATTGTTTCACCTGGGAGTACAGCAAATTTTTTTAGCGTTTTATCACGTATTGTAGTTATTATTTGCATTATAAGTTATAATCGTTTCATTATTTTTTTTGTACACCCCTATACCACCATTATGGTAGATGGGGTTTTTAGATTATATATATATATAAATATATATATATTTTTTTGTAGAGTAGAAGAAGTCGTAATCAGTGATGGGGTATTCGAATGGATATAACCGATTTTTTTTATTAAGAAAATAATTAGATTATTCGAACGATTTTAATGCTTGTCATAAGTTTGTCTTGTCAGCGACCTTTTTCTGGGTATTTCTCGTGTCTATTGTGAAACGCATATGTAAAATAATTTAAAGAAAAGACACTTGGTATTGTTCAAAAATTAAACTTATTCCGACTACTTTCGGTTTATTAGACCATTTTCAAAGGAATGTTTTTTCTTTAAATTATTTTACATAGTGTAATATGTTTCACCAAGTGCCAGATGAGAAATTAATTCAAGAAATTACGCATATTTTATATGAGCAGGATTTGAATAGGTGTTCCGAGGTAAATAATTCTTGAAATCTTAAACGAAACAATCATCTCAGTACACATTTATGTAATAGTTAATAACATTAATTTTATGTACAACGCAGCAATGGATCTCTTTTGATGGATTTATGATATTCTTGACTCAATTAGATCTCTTATGATGGATTTGTGATTTTCTTTACTCAATTAGAAAGCTTTAATTCCTAATGGTGATGTATATTAGGACTTAAAGTTTTATAATTGAGTAATCCAGCTTCATTAAATTATTTATTCTGAAAAAAAATCGCTTTGACCTTTAGAGCGAAATTTTTTCAGAACAAATCTGCTGCGAACACGGAAATCGTGAAGCAACTGCATCGAATCGTTTTGAGTGATCGTAAAGTGAAGTTAGGCCATGGACATCTCAACGTAATATTTTTCACGAGTACCATCGGCTTGGGGACAAGATAAGGGCGGAGGTAGATTAGATAAGGATGGAGGTAGATAAGATATAGCCGGATGATGATTTTTGACAATGAGTAGCAGAAACTATAAAAAAAATGTTATTTATATCTACTATAATCAGTGAATTAACTTAATTTTGATTTGTCATGTTAAAAGATACAACTGTTTAAGCAAATAAATCAAAGAATCTCTGCACAAAGAATAATAATACAAATTTATGTTATTATGCTGTTACCATAAACGTATGGTATTAGGTGCGTAAATAAAAGCCGTTTCCATGTATTAAGAAATCATTCAACCATTTACATACTTAATGAATCCTTGAATGGATGAATTACGTCAATTTCGCGCGGCTCGCACAAAGAACAGCCGAATCGTGGGCGAAACCGGTCGCCATACTGTATTTTTCCCATTTCCATTAAAACAGCACAATGTTTATATTTCGAAGTGTGCGATTAAAGCGCATAAATCCACGACGTGCGAGTGTTAGTGTTCCTCGGGGGGCATCGGCGCCGATATTAACAGATATGGTGGCTGCGCCGGGACACGTAGCGGAGATAAGCGGTTTCCGGGGGCCGCGGAACGGTTTCAGCTTCCAGCAGGAACAACTCGACCGACAGTGGAGATAGGGACCGACGAACGGGAAGCGAGGAGTGGGTTCAATTACTCGCAGTAAAGGACAACATGTAAACGTCGTCTTTCGTTTCGCGATTAGCTCTCCTTTGCGTGTAATTAAGTGGAATTAAAGCGATTGAGGACTGGGCTGCGGCGGGAATTAATCTTGGGGGGTACGCGTTTTGGTCTACATTGGTGGTGGTTTAATTGCGGATAGTTGCCATTACATTGGTTTAGTTTCGAGCAAGTATTTATAATTCTTCCTGAAAGGAACTTGCGTCTAAAAATAATTCTTAGATCTTGAAGACGTGGTATATTTTCAATTTTGATGTAAAGAAAACACTTAACTTTCTTAAATAAAAAATAATTGTGTGGATACCGCTAAACAAACTGTTTTATTTATTAAATAATTTAGTTCAATATAAGAATAAATTGGTTAATAAATAAACAACTCAAACGAGTCGTTCCCCTCTGTTGCGAGTGGCAGTATGTCAATGCCGCAAATTCAATTGAAGTTGAGAGTAACCGCCTTCGGAATTTCGGCTGTTAATCTACGGGAATCGAAGTTCGGATTTCGCGGTTGAACGGACCTATTTTGGGGTGGTGTTTCGAGGGTGATGTTTAAGCGTGCGGTGATATTAAGGGGCGGTGTCAGTGTAACGACGAAATCCCCTCTAATTAAAATAGTTGCGGACGTTTAAGTGGAGAAACTTGGAATTATGGGCGGGCCGTTATTGTGCGCCTAATAACTTTTAATAACTTCCCAAATTGCATCGGCGAATTTATAACACTTCATCAGGCCGTGCGAAATGGTTCAGTATTTTATATGCTTATGGGGAATGGGGAATTATTATAAATTGGCAATTATACTTCAATAGTACAAAATTTAAATATAACCTATATATCTAATTATAAGCGAATTCTTATGGACTTTTAAACACCTTGTATATACAGAGAGCTTTTTTTATTAGTATAAATTACCCCTATGTATAACTGCAAAATACGCGAGTCAAATGCATTATAGTATGTGTGTTTAGTTGCCTATAACACGCAACTGAACACACATATGCCAAATAGTTAACTAAACATACACACATTAATCAGTTCAATGCGTATGAGTCGCGTTTTTTGCAGGTATACACTTCCCCTAATGTATACTGATAAAAAAACCTCTCTGTATATATATACATATATATACACAAGCTATATATATATATATAAATCATATATAATAAATATAATATATAAATCATATTGTCTCACCATGAGGATGATACACTTTTAAACACCTTGTATAAATCCTATTAATATTTACATCATAAAATTCACCACACGTTTTCCGAGCCCTTTTTTTTCTATTATTATTTTTCATCTAACGCAATATTTTCTTTAAAAGTAAAAGAAGAAGCAATATAAAAATCTCTCATATAACTTTATATAGACATGTCTTGTACACGCTAAGGTGCAAAGTGATTTATTAAGTAATTTTATTGTTACGAGTCAAAAAAGGAAATGGATGCGTGGTGTAAGGCTACATATCACGTTCCAGATTTTTGAATGGCTCCTCACTTCTCCGCATATAACCATCTCACCGTTACAGCCCACCATTCAAGCCCGAGTACTGGAAAGAATCGTCATGGGAGGATGTTTTTATGTCCGCATCAGCCTACAAGGTCGTCATTTTTTTATACGCAAATGAAAGTGTGTTTTAATATAACATAAAAGATTCTTGTTGCTGTATAAAATAGCGAAGGAGAATAAATATTAATTCATTATTCAAATTATTTACAATGTTAATTAGTTAAATTCTAATTTGGATAAATTCTATATTTTGAAGATAATTTAGGCGGAAAGACGATAGCCAATTAACACCTATACATTTGATTTTGTAATTTTTATTATTTATTTTGTATGTTATCCTGTATATATCTGTCAATTAAGATTATTAATATTAATGATAATTAAAAGTTTTTTTTTTAATTAAATGTCTAAAACCACGATTTTACTGCAATCTTCTCGAAATTATAAATTTAAAAAATACTATAATTACTATTTTCAAGTTATCTTCTTGAAACTTCTTGGGGATATTAAGTAAAGATTGCTCTTTCCGAAAATGCAAAAAACAAAAAATACCCCATCCACGGTTTTCGAGTTATTTTCAATTTAATGTCAAAAATGATGATTTTATTGAAATTTTCTGCAAATTATAAATTCGAAAAATCACAATAATTATTATTTTCGAGTTATCTTCTTAAAACTTCTTGGGGATATCAAGTAAAGATTGCTCTTTCAGAATATGCAAAAAAACAAAAAATACCCCATCCACGGTTTTCGAGTTATTTTCAATTCAATGTCAAAAAACGACGATTTTATTGAAATTTTCTACAAATTATAAATTAAAAAAATCACAATAATTATTATTTTCGAGTTATCTTCTTGGGGATATCAAGTAAAGATTGCTCTTTTAGAATATGCAAAAAACAAAAAATACCCCATCCACGGTTTTCGAGTTATTTTCAATTAAATGTCAAAAAACGACGATTTTATTGAAATTTTCTGCAAATTATAAATTCAAAAAATCACAATAATTATTATTTTCGAGTTATCTTCTTGAAACTTCTTGGGGATATCAAGTAAAGATTGCTCTTTTAGAATATGCAAAAAACAAAAAATACCCCATCCACGGTTTTCGAGTTATTTTCAATTAAATGTCAAAAACGACGATTTTATTAGCATTTTTTGCAAATTATAAATTCGAAAAATCACAATAATTATTATTTTCGAGTTATCTTCGTGAAACTTCTTGGGGATATCAAGTAAAGATTGTTCTTTTAGAATATGCAAAAAACAAAAAATGCCCTATCCACGGTTTTCGAGTTATTTTCAATTAAATGTCAAAAAACGACGATTTTATTGAAATTTTCTGCAAATTATAAATTCGAAAAATCACAATAATTAATATTTTCGAGTCATCTTCTTAAAACTTCTTGGGGATATCAAGTAAAGATTGCTCTTTTAGAATATGCAAAAAACAAAAATACCCCATCCACGGTTTTCGAGTTATTTTCAATTAAATGTCAAAAAACGACGATTTTATTGAAATTTTCTACAAATTATAAATTCAAAAAATCACAATAATTATTATTTTCGAGTAATCTTCTTGAAACTTCTTGGGGATATCAAGTAAAGATTGCTCTTTTAGAAAATGCAAAAAACAAAAAATACCCCATCCACGGTTTTCGAGTTATTTTCAATTCAATGTCAAAAAACGACGATTTTATTAAAATTTTCTGCAAATTATAAATTCGAAAAATCACAATAATTATTATTTTCGAGTAATCTTCGTGAAACTTCTTGGGGATATCAAGTGAAGATTGCTCTTTTAGAATATGCAAAAAACAAAAAATACCCCATCCACGGTTTTCGAGTTATTTTCAATTAAATGTCAAAAAACGACGATTTTATTGAAATTTTCTGCAATTTATAAATTAAAAAAATCACAATAATTATTATTTTAGAGTTATCTTCGTGAAACTTCTTGGGGATATCAAGTAAAGATTGCTCTTTTAGAAAATGCAAAAAACAAAAAATACCCCATCCACGGTTTTCGAGTTATTTTCAATTTAATGTCAAAAATGATGATTTTATTGAAATTTTCTGCAAATTATAAATTCAAAAAATCGCAATAATTATTATTTTCGAGTTATTTTCTTGAAACTTCTTGGAGATATCAAGTAAAGATTACTCTTTCAAAATATTTTGTATATTTTCCTGTATATATATCTGTCAATTAAGATTATTAATATTAACGATAATTAAACATTTTTATTAAAATAACAAAATTTTATAATAACCATCGGTGCTGAGAATAAAGCATGCGGTGCATTCAGAATGTGAATTGATGGATAAAGTAATGTTTGTATAACGAACGACGGATGATCCATTTAAATCTCATTCAATATGTAAGTCTTGTGAGCGGATGGGCAAAGTTTCTGGTCGGCGAGTTCCCTTCGGTGCTTCCTTTCAAATTCACAATCGGAATCATATAACTTGCTGCTTCCACATACATTATTGATGTGCGGCAATCTCCACTTTCATCTCCGACACACAGTTCTTAAAGGCGCATTGTTGGACCCATGATAATGTTCGCAACTTTAATTAAACAGGAAACATTGCTCGAAATAATATCTAAGATGTGGTTATGTTATATAATTGAGATATTATTTAGTTGTTTTGCTGCACACATAATGATTTCATATCGAGAGTTTATAATTAAGTATGTTGTATTTAATTAATATTAAAACTAAATAGAAAACAGTATTCAATCACACTTGGTCACAGTTATTTAAATATATTAAATAAAATAATTTTTATTTAAAATATTAAAACTGTTCTAATAATATATTGGAGCTAATATATTTTAATACAGATTGTAAAATTCAACCTGAATCTAAGTCTTTGTTATTAATGAACAATTATCATCCTGCACTTGCAATATATGTGTACTATAACACTATTATATCAGCGATCAATGAAGATAACACCAAATTGAACTTGTAAATATTTATTTTATATGTTCTGTATTATTTGTATAATTTGAATAAAATTGTGTCTGTATATATATAAGTTAATAAAAATAAATAAATGTTTGTTGTTTATTAATGAAAAAAGGCTTTACAAATTTAATAAACTATGTAACTTTATTGCTTTACGATTTCCCCATTTATCCGTCATGAGCATCATAAATTATTTTTAATATAAACAATTTAATACAAATAACTTTCTACATTTCGTAGATTATAAATTATCGCCCTAGAAAACCATGTAATTAAAGCAGGAAATTTATAAAAACCGATTTTATCTCCTGTAAATTCCGGGTGTTGCACAATTATTAAAATAAACTAAAAAAAAATCAACGTGTGCATTAAAAAATAATAACACTTAATTAAGCATTCATCGAAAAGTGGCTCCTTCGTGCCCGTGAGGATGTTGTGGATAGCACGTGGGCCAGGACGCGTGGGCCGACCGCCGGGACGGACACTCCTAGCTCAAATATGTTGTATGCATTCGAAAACGATAAAAACCGCTCTGTCTCGTTCTTTCCCACGGACTCAAGGGTCTGAAAATTTCGGAGAGGCCTTACCTTTATTTGCATCCGTCGCCTTTTTGGTCGAGCCAACGGTCGAGTTTCCATTATGGTAATAATTGTTTTGTGGTTTTTAGAGTCACGGGTGTAACATCTTAAAAATAAACGTATTTTTTTTTTTAAGAGAATAGTAACATAGCATTGGGTATTTTGAAGTAATCGATGAAAAGTCATTAATATTAAAAATTGCGATAAACTGAACATAGAGCCATGTTTAATGAAATAAAATCCTCGTTTTACATTGTTTCGATACAAAAAAAATACTTATTTCTTTCTCTTTGTTTTTCAAATAAAAATAAACATATTTTTTGAGAGAATGTAACATCTTAAAAATAAACGTATTTTTTAATATTAATGATTTTTACTGATTATTTCAATATACCCAAAGCTATGTTACTATTCACATAGCTTTGGGTATATTGAAATAATCAGTGAAAATCATTAATATTATAAATTGCCATAAACTGAATATGGGGCCATGTTCACTTTACATTGTTTCTACAAAGAAAAAATAATTTAGAAGTGTTGATTTCCGGTCTATTGGGCCGTGGTTTGTTAGAGTTTAATCCAAACGTTTCGCTGACAACTGCGGTAGGTATCGTGGATGAAGGGTCTCGATGTCTCTTCGGCGACTGATGATGACACTTCTAATCACACTGTACGTGAAAGTCAAGACAGTTTGACAAAAAAAATACTCATTTATTTCTCTTTGTTTTTCAGGTATGCACTGGCGTTTCAAACATTACGCATATTCGAATGCTTCTTCAATTTAGAAGTTACAGTAAATGTAAGTATGAAACATTTATTTGGCAACAAATAAAAACTGAAATTAAATTTGGAGAAAAAAAGCTCTTGTTATTTTGAAATAAATATGTTTTAAAAAATTGTAGTATCTATATACTCATCTGAGATTTTTTACTAGAGTAAAAAAAAATCACAAAAAATAAGAGACGAAATTGGTCTTAACTCTTAACTTTTGTATGTCATTTATAAAAGCATCACAAAATATCACTAAACGACATACAGTTACGTTTAGTGATATTTTGTGATATTTCTATAGATTTCTACTCTAACCGTTCAAATATATCCTTAAAATGTAAACGGATTTATCATTAAATATTTTCACGAATTATGAGCGCATTAAAATAATATTTCTGGAACATGTCTCGTTACTAGAATGAGAAAATCATCAAAATAAAAATAGAAAAGAATATTTATTAATTGATTTATTTTAACATCTTTAAATTATGTAAGGCATAGCTGTACTGACGAGGAATAGATCCCGAAACACGTCTCTGCAGATGGCCTTAAATTAAGTAACGTTCCTTTTGTTGTTTTTACATTAAATTTTTCTCGGATCAAAATTTGTTGCATTATGCAATATTTTATTGATGTGCAACAGCAGGTGTACATTATGTATTTGCCCGGGAAGTAGTTGTTTTAATATGCATTTGTTTAACGTACTTAACGTAACGTAAGTCAAAAGTCACAGAGCTAAATGTGAAAATAATTTATTAATTATTTTCAAATCATTTTTATTTAATATATCATCAAAATAAAAAGAAATATCATCAATTACGACGATTTTTGCAGCTTGCAAACAAGGTGAGGAGAATGGAGAAATCATATATAGTTCTATGTTAATTGTAACAATCGCTAATATAAATAAATAAATAGATTTCCGATTTTATTAAATATTTTTTTGTTAATGAAATTCATATTGTAAAATTCCGTAAAAATAAATAAATAGCATTTTCGTAATTTAATTAAGAAATTATAAGCCCTTTCGTATTCTCAACATAATTTCTACATCCAATTCCCTGCCATTTATCGTGAAACATTGCTGCCGCAACAGCGTGTTTACGCCTAATTACAAATTACGCGGATATATGAATGAATAAATCATAAACGCGTTGTGTGAAATCGGAAAGATTCCCGTAATTGCCAATAAAAATGTTAAGAAAGCCCGATATTCGCTTTACGTGTATCGACGTTGGATAAATATTGCGTTTGTGTAATGCGTTGCGATTTATGGCGTCCTTATTGCTCGAGAGCGCGGTTTACGGATGGAACTTTCGATGGCCAGAAAAAAGGATGATTTATGCTCCGAGTTGTGTATCCAGAATTTTAGTGGGTTTTGTCTGTCTGATAAATTATTGCGCAAAGTTTGTTTGCGGATACTTACGGTGCGGCTGTATCGGTAATGTTTGAATTTAATGAATTAATCGAATCTTCCGAAAGAATTTATAAATAAGCAACAAATTATTCAGAAAAATCATAATTATTATTATTTTCGAGATATCTTGATGAAACTTCTTGAGGATATCAAGTAAAGATTGCCCTTTCAGAATATGCAAAAAACAAAAAATACCCCATCCACGGTTTTCGAGTTATTTTCAATTAAATGTCAAAAACGACAATATTATTGCATTTTCTGCAAATTAAAAATTCAAAAAATCACAATAATTACTATTTTCGAGTTATCTTCTTGTAACTTCTTGGGGATATCAAGTAAAGATTGCTCGTCCAGAATATGTAAAAAACAAAAAATACCCCATCCATGGTTTTCGAGTTATTTTCAATTAAATTTCAAAAACGACGGTTTTATTGAAATTCTCTGTAAATTAAAAATTCAAAAACTCACAATAATTACTATTTTCGAGTTATCTTCGTGAAACTTCTTGGGTATATCAAGTAAAGATTGCTCTTTCAGAATATGCAAAAAAACAAAAAATACCCCATCCACGGTTTTCGAGTTATTTCCAATTAAATGTCAAAAACGACAATTTTATTGCATTTTCTGCAAATTAAAAATTCAAAAAATCTTAATAATTATTATTTTCAGGATATCTTTGTGAAACTTCTTGGGGATATCAAGTAAAGATTGCTCTTTCAGGATATACAAAAAACAAAAAATACCCCATCCACGGTTTTCGAGTTATTTTCAATTAAATGTCAAAAACGACGATTTTATTGAAATTTTCTGCAAATTATAAATTCAAAAAATCACAATAATTATTATTTTCGAGTTATCTTCGTGAAACTTCTTGGGTATATCAAGTAAAGATTGCTCTTTCAGAATATGCAAAAAACAAAAAATACCCCATCCACGGTTTTCGAGTTATTTTCAATTAAATGTCGAAAACGGCAAAAAAATATCCCATCCATGGTTTTCGATTGAAAAATAGTTTTAAGTGAGTATATAGTCTATAAATTATAACTAAAAATAATCTCTAAATTATGACTCATGATTAACTAATTATGTCTATCAATCAGTCAAAATGACTAATTACCAAAATGACCAAACCTGAGTTAAGAGGAAAATCTTCCAATTAACTCTCAAATATTCCAACTGAATTTTTTGCTCTATTGGGGAAACACACACATTTTTTATTTATTCAAAAATCGATTGAAATATCAGGGAGCCTCAAAATGGATAAATCCGTTGAAATTTTCGATTCCATTTTTTTACGATTACTATATTTTTCCTTGGGCGGGGTTCTGTTATATTAAGAATAAAACTCCTTGGGAATATTGAATAAAAATTATTTAGATAATTACGAAAAGTCGATAGACAAAGGGATAACCATGGTCACATTCCTGGATATTCAATAATATGACTATCTCACTTATTAAGACACAAGCCAAAAAAAGACGCCTCGTCAAATAATTTTATTTTCATTTATTTTAGCCTATTAAAGAAATTGGCAAACGAAAACAGCCAAAGTACTTGTATAACAGCAATAGTAGCCAAAGACATGCTTTTAGAGGTTATCTTTCAGCGAAAATAAAGGGCCATAAATATAGTTGGCAATTGATGTCACCGAGAGCAATTGTTCAGTAATTCCGAAAAGACACAGACTTTCACACAAAGAAGATCGTTTAAGGCCAATAGTAACTGTTCGCTAATCCCGAGAAGACATAGATTGTCACTTTCGCACAAAGAGGAGCGTCAATAGTAACTGTTCGTTAATCCCTAGAAGACATATATTGTCACTTTCACACAAAGAAGAGCGTCAATAGTAACTGTTCGTTAATCCCGAGAAGACATAGATTGTCACTTTCACAAAAGGAAGACCGTCATAAAGTCTTAGTCCATCGACATTGAGAGGCAAGGAATATCCCTTCGTAAAAATAACGAAACACCTTAGTAATTGTAGTAGTCTTTGACAAAGGAATGACGTGGTAGATATTGAAGAATGACTTTCTCAATGGTTTGACCATTGAGAAAGTCATTTTTTCTCAATGGTTTGACCATTAAGAAAGTCATTCTTTACTTAACTTTACTTGTCACATGACTTTATAGGGTTAATAAATATTTTCATGAACAACCTCATTGCGCTCTCCGTTACTTTATCCACATCACAGTATTGAAGGTATGGCATTCAAAATTTGTGGATATAAAAGTGAAATTTTCACGGATGCGGACGACCAAATTCCATTAACATACATTTCTCCTAACAAAACAGTCGAAATGATGAATATTAAAATATAAACGGATCGTAATTGCCGTTTGTGTTTTAGCGCAATTTACCTAAATTGCCATTCGGGTGCAATTTGCGACACAATTTCACGATATGAATTATTGATTGCCATTTGCATAAACGCCATAATTTATTCATCGTTTGCGTTTTATACACACGCAAACCTATTACGTATCATAACAAATGGTGCAAAAAGTTTAATTTATTGCAAACATTTACTTGTAAGTATATATTTAATATAGTTTTTATCTTATTGCTGTTTGAATGTGTGGGCACGTACAATATGATAAATGAAAATTGCAAATTCGTTAGTTCAATACGTTTTGAACAACATTTATTTATCATTTTCTGTAATATTATTATTGGACTTTGAAAATTAGGGTGTTTCAATTCGAACGGCTGATGTTAATATCTCGAAAAATACACATTGAAATATTTTAAAATTGTAGTGTTATCAAAATCAATGGGCCTAATTCAACCAAATATTTTTAAGATGTGTAGCATCCGATTATACCGGATTTTGAATAAAATTTCATAACAACTTTGAAATTGATTCAATGTATGTAAATTAATTTTTAGGTTACTTAACCTAAAAAAAATATTTACACCATATTATAATGTTTTGAATAATAAAACAGTATATTGTCGAATAGAAATAAATACTCCGTGTGGGTTTCAAGACGATATATCATCCCATATTTAACAAACGAAGACTTTTCAAAACTGTCAGTTGAAAAAAATGGCAAAATAATTCGAAACACACACCGAACAACAAATTGCATCAATCATTATCCTAAACGAAACGAGAACCGTTACAGCGCTAATACAAACACCCACAAAACCATCGATGCCGTTGAGCAAGTGCAAATTGAGCAAGCGGCTTTCTCTTCCGAACCTCAAAGGCGCGAGTAGCACCAAGAAGCGCGACGCGCATTTGTTTTGTTTTCTTTTGTTTAGCGCCACCTTCGCGTTTTCCTCTCGAGAGTGGAGTCCATTAAGGCCGCCATTGTTTTTTTAATGTATTTATATTAAGTGATGGTGTGTTTCCTGTTATTATACACGTGGTATTTATGAATTTTCATTTATTCATAAACGCGCACCCCACGAGCTGTCAGCGTGCTTGTTTGGTAATTATCTTTGGAATTAATGAATTTCGAATGCCTGTTTTTTGAGGTGGTTGAAACACGGAATATTTTAAATTGTATTCATTTTAGAAGGGATAATATCACTTTGTAGTACATGGGTGTTTGTATGTATATTTAAATAGGAGGCATAGAAAAACAATTTTACACTTGAGTGAAGTTCGTGACAAGTGTAAAAAGGAGTTCTGAATTAATTCACTTGATGGAATATGAACATTTTAATTTCCCAGTAGAAATGATCTTAAGCAAAATGGTATATATCTTTCAACGTGTGTTTATCTTTCCCTTACTTTGATTTTCGTCTTCAAATGGTTGGAACATGCTTGAAGGATGGGCAATATATCCTTCGTTTTCAGTAGAAATGATATTAAGCAAAAATTTGGAATAGTTTTATATTGTCTCATTAAATATATTCAATTTATATGTAATCGTTCGCATAAATTGAAAACATGTAAAAAGAAAGTATAAAATTATTAAAACTAATTTCAACTTATAAAAATAATCGTGCATATGAATTGTATACATTTAATGGGAAATTATGAAACTATTTCAAATAATTTCATCGTATAGAACACTCTGAGAATGCTCGAAAAGTTATTTTAAATTTAATTAGATATCCAGCCGGCACAAATAGTTCTTGTTCTAAACGCCCATAAACTCCATTGCTTCGATTCAGAAGTCTAACGGAAAAATGCATAAATCCTAGCGGGCGCATCTGCCGATTTATGGTCCATTGTCTAAAAATCCTATGACAGAAAATTTACATATGTTTTGTCGCCATTCATTCTTCCGTTCGATCATAAATATTACTTTTTTCATGCTGCATTTCATTACGGACGACTTAATCGATATAAACATTACGTGTATAAATGTACTCGTACAGCAGCACACCTTGTTTTAATTTGCCGAGCCATAATTTAGTTTAAGCACTTCCGGAAAATTCGAGCTGAATGCGTTTTATGTAATTCGCGAATAAAAGTGAATGAGTTTTGTTGTTTAATGACTGTAATTAAAGATACGCCATAAAATGAAAAGTATTTCAACTAATTTTATGAAAGTAAAATAAGTTCAAATTAAATAAAAACGGGTCATTTTTATGCAAAAAAAATAGGGACAAAACAACGCAGTATAAACATTGGAATTTATCCATTCTGCAAATAACCAATCATTAATATTCCACCAACAGCAAAACACGGTTATACAGTTTGCTTAAAGGGGCGGACTAAGTTAATCGACTAAATCAACACGGTCCGCACTCTTTTTTTTTTTTCTTTATTGGGCAAACTGGGGAAATGGAATTTCCATCAACGGCCTGTTTGCAATGGGCGATAAAGATCCCGAGGGAAAAATTCGTCTCATTCCATTGTGATGAAGGTATCGGAGATATCGAATATTTCATTTTTCATTTCCGGACGCTTCGAATTCCGCTCGGTTTTCTTGAATTATAAAAATATTAAAGCGCCGTAACTGCAGGAGTCGGAAAGCTGCGGGACGGTGCGGTTACAAATCATTGCCCGCAGATGCTCATTGCACCGCGACCGTCTCTGTACTGGGGACATAATTCATTTTGAGGTGGGGTTAATGCAAATTTCGTAATTTATACTTTTAGCGAAACTCTCCGTGTATTTCCTGCTGGGTAAGTGTGATTTACTTGAATAAATAGTTCAAATAGCTTTTACGCGCGCAGTATATTTTCACCTTTATCTTATCACTTAGAACCATATTACTATTTTTTTATTATATTTCTAAAATTATAATAAAAATAATAAAATTATAATAAAAATGATCTGTGAAGATCGAAACACGTGTCAGGAAACTGAAAATAAAAATATGGAACATAACAAGTGTGTTAATTTACCTAATATGAAGCAATTTTAATTTTAAATTAAATAATATAAAAAAACGAGCAAATTGTTGAAATAAAAAAAACAAGGAAAAATAGCAAGGTCAAGCAATATAGTTCTAAACTGAGCATCTTCTGTTCATCATATAAAAAACCTCTTCAAAAAAATTAAGCTCTAAGTTTTTCTTCTGAGAGAAGTGTTGGACATCAGTGAATACTTACCATTTTTGGTAATTTTGGTGCCCGGCGCATCCACCATTTACGTGAATAGAAAACCTTTGCAAAAAAATAAGTACTAAGTGTTTTTGCTTAAGAAAACTAAGAGAAGTATTGGGCATCAGTGGACACTATTTAAGTGAAAAATTTTCAGCCAACAATTAATAATGATTTATAGCTCATGATGGTGGCATAGGGTATCATATAGAAAACCTCTGCAAAAAATTAAACACTGTTTCTGCTTAAGAAAACAGAGAGAAGTGTTGGGCATCAGTGGATTGTTGAATGCTTACCATTTTTTTAGTGTAATTTTTAGTGCCCGGGGCATCCACCATTTACGTGAAGATTTTCAGCCAACAATTTATAATGATTTATGCCTCACAAGGGCGGCATAAGGTATCATTTAGAAAACCTCTGCAAAAAAATAAGTACTAAGTGTTTTTGCTTTTTTGAATAGGTTTAAGTTATTTAAGAGAGTTTTGTGAGATAAATTAAATGATTTAATAAATGTCTAAATGTAATATATGATTAGATGATAATGTGCATCGATGAGAAATATATTTATGTTATCAAAAAATGATTGAATTTTCTTTACGCTCCTAATTAAAATTGTTTGAACTTTTTCGCCTTTTTTTGAAAATTCTAAAAAAATATTTCTACACGAAATAAATACTTTCTGATGACAGATTGAGGTTTAATAGATATTAGACTGTCCCTTCAGAAGGTTTCAGCCCTTTGTAGTCCTAAATAAATTTACGAAAAAAAAAGTTGTAAGAGGTACCCCTTTTAATTATTTCACCTTTCTTTAAAAATTCGAAAAAAATATTTCTACTCGAAATAAATACTTTCTGATGACAGATACAGGTTCAGTAGATATTAAACTATCCCTTCAGAAAATTTCAGCCCTTTGGAGCCTATAATAATTTTTTACGAAAAAAGTTCTAAGGGGTACCCCTTTGAACTTTTTCTCCATTTCTTAAAAATTCGAAAAAAATATTTCTACACGAAATAAATACTTTCAGATGACAGATTCAGGTTCAGTGAACATTAAGCTATCCCTTTAGTAAGTTTCAGCCCTTTGCAGTATATAATATTTTTTTACGAAAAAAGTTGTAAGGGGTACCCCTTTGAACTTTTTCGCCATTTTTTGAAAATTGGAATAAAAACTTTCTGATGACAGATTCAGGTTCAGTAGACATTAAACTATCCCTTTGGTAAGTTTCAGCCCTTTGCAGCCTATTATAATTTTTTTACGAAAAAAGTTGTAAGGGGTACCCCTGGGGTACCCCTTTGAACTTTTTCGCCATTCTTTGAAAATTCGAAAAAAAATATTTCTACCCGAAATAAAAACTTTCTGATGACAGATTCAGGATGTTGGGCATCAGTTGACACTATTTACGTGAAGATTTTTCAGCTAACAATTAATAATGATTTATAGCTCATGAGGGTGGCATAGGGTATCATATAGAAAATCTCTACAAAAAAATAAAAACCAAGTGTTTCTGCTTAAGAAAACTGATAGAAGTGTTGGGCATCAATGGATTGTTGAAAGCTTACCATTTTTGGTAATTTTTGTGCCCGGCGCATCCACCATTTTGCAGCCAACAATTTATGTCTCCGTTTATCTACTTTAAGGTCTTTTATTTTATCTGAAATTCAAAGATGATTTATTTCTACAGTATTCTTTGGAAAGTTCGTTGAAAAAAATGATATATTTTCAAAGCTACTTACAAGAACAATTTTCTAAGTTCAAAATGATTGCTTCATGCGCACTATGAATTCAATTTCTTGGCTTTGGCTAACTATTCAGAGAAAGAAAATTTGGGTTATTGGTGTAATTTTACAAACTTAATTATTATTTAATTTCATAGATGTGTAAGGAGATCAATGAGACGAGTTATAATTCAAAACTTGTGTTGTATTTACACTTCTCAAAAGAATGACTGATTTTTACATTTCTATGGCGACGTTAATTTCCTAAAAAAACGCAGCCGCCTAAGATGTAACGATATTGCGGAATGGCTATCGACCAGAGATCTTTCAGTCTTTCCTTGTCTTACACTGTTGTGGAAAATAAAACACTATTATTTTTCTTCACTATTTATTTTTTATTACTATAAGTATATTTCAAGTACACAGCACTTATTCTCCATGGTAAGTGTTATGTTTACAAAACAATGCCGTTTATTTATATTAGGAAGGAAAGTCCGAAGTGGTTGAGGTAAAAAAAAAATACTGAGGAAGTAAATATCGGCACTGATGAATTTAATTTTTGTTTTTTTATTTAAAAAGTCCTTGTCTTGTTCTTGTCATTATTTACTTATTCGTCATAATTACTAACGATATTGTCAAAGTTCGTATTATTTGATGAAATGAAAAATAGCAGACGTAGGAAATTTGTATTTTTGAAGAATATTGGAATTACGGGGTATGCAGAGGCGTTTAATTATTCGGATTGTTTCAGGATGTTTGGCTTATTATATTTAATGCATTTTATTAATTGTCTATCGAAAATGGAACCCGAAATGGCAGAATGTTTTTTTTTTTTCAAAATCCATAATTTTCAAATATTGTATAAATATCGCATCAAACCGTTTAAAAAAATGTTTAATATATATACAATCAGTGATACCTTTTACAATATGATGTTTAATCAGGGCTATTCCCCATGGGAAATGTTACGTTTAACGTGTGGGTTAATTAATCAATTCATTTATTACATTTATTAATTTATTCATATGAATAAATATCTTGTAATATGGCGGAAAGACCATAGGTCGATAGCCTGTTCAAGCAAGCAAGAAAGAAACAAATATACCATAATATATTGTAAATATATGTAAAAATTCAAATAACTTTGAATAAAGATATTGTAGTAGTATCTTGTAATAGATAGGGTTGTTGTAAATAATTTATAAGAAAGAAGTTTTGTTTGTATTGATTTTGATAGGCCAATAAAGGTCTTTTTTTTATCTTGTAATAGATATTATATAGACGTTGCTTAGGTCGTGGTGATGAAAAATAGCGTACACATTAAACTTAACATATCCCTCACAGAATATCCCCGAATAAATAAAATCCGAAAATAGTTTAAAAATCTCCCCAATTTTATTTCGATTCAATCCACTAGAACGCATCCCCCCGTAATGCATGCGCACACTTTTGTATATTTACGACTGAAAAGAGACCCGTAAGTATCTCCGATAAAAATTCAAATGCGATCATTCTTTATGCCGTATTTAATCTTCCAAAAGGAAAGTTACAGGCCGCTTTAATTTTTCGGAGAGTTTTCTCGGTCGCGGAAAACGGGATTCGCCCCTCTATTAGGGATAATCAATCGGAAGAAAACCGATCGGAATATCTTATATACGGTCTCATTGAATTGTTAATGCACACGGTAGGGGGGGATTTTCTATTCGACTTGTTGATTATGTAAACAGAACAGAGAAAGAGGATAAACAATGCGAATCGCCCGGGAATGAGGAATTTTAATCGGGAGTTTGGTGTTGCGGCTGGGGAGAGGAATTACATATTTACATTTGCAATCAGGTTGTTAGTGTGTGTTTCTGTGATATTTACAGGACTTAATTGTATTCAAGGCATTTTACATTTACAATCAGGTTGTTAGTGTGGGTTTCTGTTATATTTACAGGACTTAATTGTATTCAAGGCGTGAATTGTTTGGATTTATTCAGGTTATATTTTTCTTACATATTTCACCAGTGGATTTAGACACAATTATCAATTAACTTAATTTAATTGTTGAGGCTTCTACTTTGTTATACATTGTAATTCAATTTTAATAAATCAATCACTTTTTTTACTTTGTTTGTATAACTCGGATTGTTTTATTGTTGACTACAGTTTCGACAACCTCAACGTGTCATCAATCTTTTGTTTTGATAACTCGGATTGTTTTATTGTTAACTACAGTTTCGACAACCTTAACGTGTCATTATCAAACTTTTGTTTTGATAACTCGGATTGTTTTATTGTTAACTATAGTTTCGACAACCTTAACGTTTCATTATCAAAACAAAAGTTTGATAACAAACTTTGCTTGATACAAACAAAGTAAAAAAGTGTTTCATTTATTAAAATTAAAATACAATTATCAATTCTAAATATATTCTTGAATCTTTGAGGCTTTTACTTTGTGGCACATTTTCAATATTATTTATTTATTTACATTTTACAAGCGATTGCAGAAAATATTCTGGTGTCATCCGCGTTACACTAGCGCGTACTGCCACTAACTTATAACTTGTAAAAGTGCAATGGGGCCAGTGCAAACTGCCGTTCTGTATGACTAATCAGGATCACAGTTCGTTCACTCTAGAATAGGTTCGGAAGAAAGTGCTGGTCAATTTTTTGCTTAAAAAGCTTGACAGATTTGGAGTTAACGACGATTATAAAAAGAATTCTTTGTATAACATTGATAATTTATTTGGACATTTTATAACATTATTTTCTAAACATTTTATGAATAAAACGACAAAAAATATACGTGTGAAATGACAGGCGCCGTGTTTATACGTCAGACTAACCAGACGTCAAAGTCAAATGGAAGTGGTAACCCAAGGACCGTACTTTTGCTAGGTGGCGCCGCTATCGCCAAATTTTCCAATTTATTTAAATTTATTTCATGTTTTTTACAGAAAAGTTGTATTTTTGTGTTGTATATTGTATTATTCATGTAAATGGCACGCCGTTGAAATAAATAAATAATGATCACAAGGTGATCCAAATGTACATCTGTTAATAAATAAAATAAGTGAAGAAAAGTGTACAAATTGTTTTCATATATTATTTTCATTCATTTCATGTTTTTTACAGAAAAAATGTATTTTTGTGTTTTATATTGTATTATTCATGTAAATGGCACGCCGTTGAAATAAATAAATAATGATCACAAGGTGATCCAAATGTACATCTGTTAATAAATAAAATAAGCGAAGAAAAGTGTACAAATTGTTTTCATATATTATTTTGATTCCTTCTAAAATTGCGTACAAAACTTTTGATTAAAGCACTTGATTCCGCATCATGCCTCACTATATTTCACTTTCCACACCAGTTTTGTAATATTGCATATACTTTTTTTTAGTTATTCGCATAAATAATTAGAAAAGTAAAACAAAATAACGAAAAAAAAAATATATTCCCAGCTATTTAACACCCCCCATTGCACACGCTTTAATTCCCATATGTTCAGATAAGCAAATCCTAGCAGTATTTTACACCGTGAAAAGGGACAATGGCGCACAATTCGTGTTCAATGCAAATGCTCCGATATAATTGCTGATTGCGGCCAGAGATATTAGCTCGGCTCCCGTCAGACGTGTGTAATCCCTTTTTGTGACCGCGCATCGTCGCCCTCTCTTTACACACCGTCCCCCCAAACGCGTACCTCGAACTGCAAAAAATACATGAATAAATAGGCGGCGAAAACTCGAGGGGGCGATTAGAAAGAGCAATAAATAACTCGAATACCCCCATTTCCTACATAGTCACCACGAATAAAATTGTGATGAATAGTTTCTATAATTGTGATATACTTTTATTACTTGAAAAGAAGGTGTTCTTTGTGGGGAACGTAAGTAATTTATGTTTGAGTGTTTTTTTTTTTAGAGAGAAATTGTATGTTTCTGTACTTATGTTACACAGGGATACCTTCTTATAACTATAAATTAAATAAAAAGCCCGGTTATTGGGGGTACCGATGTGTACTTCAATCATAAATGGATCCCGTCTATCTATTGTTAAAATATTAGGTTGATATCGCATTTTCGTTAAATGTGTTAAAATAAATATCTCAGAGTGTTGTTAATATATGCTTAGTAGATAATCATGCGTTGTTATTATTTGTGATATTTGCTACTTAAATCTTATCTCTATCGATTATGTACAATGTTTTGTTTAATTTTAAGTATAATTTTATATTTTTCTGTATTTGCATTTTATGTTGTTGTATAAAAAGGTGAATCCGTTAAATAAATAAATAAATAATGCAAAAGAAATGTCGGATTTTATATTATTAAACTTTATGGTTTAAAAATTTAATATTTTTTTTTAATTATTATTGACACTATATATATATTATTTTAAAGCTTGTAATATCCTCTATATTTTTATTATAAATATTCTATGATTTTATTATTTTTTGATTATTCTAGAAATGATAGAAAAGATTAATTGCTTCTTTTCTATCATTTCTAGAATAATCAAAAAAATAATAAAATCATAGAATATTTATAATAAAAATATAGAGGATATTATAAGCGATATTTTTGTATGAGGTCAAAAAACAGCTGAGGCAACTCGCAATATCAACGAAGCATTTGGCCAAAATACTGCTAATGAACGTGCTGTGCAACGATTCCGTAATGGTGATGAGAGTCTTGAAGATGAAAAACACGGTAGCTGACCATTAGAAATTGATGATGACCAATTGAAGGCCATAATTGAAGCAAAACAACAAGAAAAGTTGCTGAAGAGCTCAATGTTGACCAGTCAACCGTTGTTCGACATTTAAAGATAATTGGGAAAGTGAAAAAGCTTGACAAATGGGTTCCGCATGAAATGAACGAAAATCAAGAAAATTGTCGTTTTGATGTATCATCTGCACTACTTCTTCGCAACCAAAACGACCCGTTTCTCGACCGAATCCTCACCTGCGATGAAAAGTGGGTTCTTTATGATAACCGAAGACCTTTAGCCCAATGGTTGGATCATGATGAAGCCACTTCCCCAAGCCAAATATGCACCAAAAGAAAGTTATGGTGACTGTTTGGTGGTCTATTGTGGGTTTGATACATCACAGCTTTTTGAATCCGGGCGAAACTATCACAGCGGAGAAGTATTGTCAACAAATCGACGAAATGCACCAAAAACTTCGACAAAAACAGCCGGCATTGGTCAATAGAAAAGGCCCAATTCTTCTTCATGACAACGCTAGGCCACATGTTTCAATTATGACGAGACAAAAGCTGCATGAGTTGGGCTATGAAACTCTCGACCATCCATCATACTCGCCCGTAATGATTTCCACTTTTTTAAGCATCTGGACAACTTCTTGCGTGATAAATGCTTTAAAAATCAAAGAGATGCTGAAACCGCCTTCAATTCTTTCGTTGCTTCAAGAACTCCAAATTTCTATGCTACCTGCATAAATAAACTTGTTTCTTGTTGGCAAAGTTGTATTAATTCTAATTGTTCTTATTTTGATTAATAAAGTTTATTCTATAAAAAGTTATACTCAATTAAAATTAATGGTTAAAATCTAACATTTCTTTTGTATCAACCTAATAAAAAGAATACGTAAGATTAAAATTCCAGAAAAAAATGTATATACGATGAATTAAATAGTCACGCGTTTCGTGGGTCAATCGCAATAGTATATCAAGATATACCATATGATTGAGAATTTTTCTCCTCTAGATTTGATTTTTTTAATAAAGAAAAATGACGTTGAAAATAAAAATAAGCACACGATATAGGTTCTAGAAAATTGATGTTATAAATAATGAAACATGTGACGTTTTAAATATATTAAAATGATTTGAAAATAATTAATAAATTATTTCCACATGACTTTTGACTTATGTTACGTTAACGTTAAGCAAATTCACATTAAAACAACTACTTCCCGGGCAAATACCCACGCCGGACATCGAATCATTTTTATTTGATATATTTAAATAACTGTGACCAAGTGAGTAAATACTCTTTTCAAAATATTTTGCTTTTATATTTAATGACGAATCTTCTATTTTTAGTATATGAATTATTTGGATTATTGACTATAGATTAAAAGGCACTTGGCATTGTTGACTTTATTTTAACTTTTTGACTATATAGTTTCGACTATAACTCAATTTCAAGGAATATAAAAAATTACAAAGGTTCCGAACTATATAATGAATGAATACTCTCTTCTATTTATATGTGACTTTTTATTTCTTTTTATTCATTGGTGCTAAAAAATGTTAAATGAATAAAATCAAAGCACTCTAGAGTAGAAAAATTCTCGATATATGGTACAAAGCTGTCATTAAAGCTTTCAGAAGTAATGATAGACGTTCATTTTCTAAAATTAAATTTGAATTTATAAAAATAAACTTTCATTTTCCGAAATTGATATTTCATAAAGTTTTGTGTACTTCTTAAAATTACATCGATTATAATTATATAATAATAACCAACATTCAGTTTTTGAATTAGAATTCTATAATTAATCGCGAAATTAGTAGGCACATTTCTAAAGTGCAGAACTTTACATGTGAATTTTTCACTCAAATCATTCCCTTAATTCGAATTTAATTAAACCCCGTTGTTCAGCCCTTAACGAGCCCGATCCATTTCCCGAATAAATGACTTAAGATCCTAGCTCGCATTTCGCACAATCTAAATTAGGCGACACGGGCTGAATATAAAGCGAGGTGGCCGTTATGTCGCATATCCAGTGTATGTATGGGGGTGGCGGTGGAACAGTGGCATAAAAGCGCCCCGCCGCAGGATAGGCCGCAAACATGAACCAACGAACTAAAAAGGGTAATTGCGCGTCGCGGGGATTAACATGCAAAACAAACGGTCACAACGTGAAAACGCTGAAAGTTGGCTGCGTGACCGTTGACTTTCCGACGCTAACGGCCCTGGCCACCATTAAATTCCGGTAAAGTTTAAATGCTAACACTCTTTTTTTTTTCTTATTTATGAATGCGAGAAGTTTAGTATTTATTGTTTAACAAACGGTTTTATGAAGAGATATTGCGGTGCTTAAGATTTCACCGGAGGCAGTTAAAGATAGTAGAGGGTCTCGAATTTTTAACTTCTGATGGATGATGCGATAAAAATAGAGATACAATTTACTGAACGGTTACGTAATAAAACTGGGTTAAAAATAATAAATGAATTATCTACCGGGTGAATTATTTCATGCCGAACATAGACAATTAATTTGGAGAAACGTTTTTTTTTTGCAGATTCCATTACAACAGTGACACGAATTTAAATTACTTTTCACTTGTATTTCTTTATTATCATATTTAAAATTCGAAATGAATTTGATTTAAAATATTATTAAAAAAAATCACGGTAAGCCATGTCTTTGAGATTATTTTTATCTGTCTACCTACTCTAATTCATTTTCTTAACGACTTTTATTAAGATTATGGATATCAAATTTGTATAAAAAAATCCAAATTAAATTGTCAAACACATATACAGTGTGCACATATGGTATAATTAACATTTTTTAGAGTTGGATCATTTCTAATAGACTTTTGATTAAAACACTTGGTTTGTTTCACTGATCATCAGTGAAACAAACCAAGTGTTTTAATCAAAAGTCTATTAATTAAATATCTTTCACCACGGGTTAAATGAGAAATTAATTCAAAATATTGATCTTTTCTTTCTTTTTTGTTTTTTTTTTTTTCATCAACATGAGACTTTTAATTTGTGGTTTTAATGACCCATGCATGAAGAGTAATTAAATAAAGTACTTAAAATGCAAATAATTATTTATTAAAAATGGTGATGTGATGATCATGGTACTTTCCCCGGTGAATACGGTCAAATAAGTTTCTGATTGAAAATTTAATAGGAAAGCAAAATGATTAATAGAAAAAATTGATTGTTGTTTTTCAAAGTTAAAACCGAGTATTTAGAAGAATATTATAATTAAGTGTGTTATTTCTTACCTTACAATGGGTTAAAATCATTTCTCCACACCCTTCTTCATTTTTTCAAATTTGTTGAAATTGGCGGTTAGAAAATTTTCACAATCACAATACTTTCCCTTGGACAAGGGTCCGGGGAAAGTAAAAATACTAAAAATCACGTCTTAAACATATTAGCTTTACGGATGTAGTAGACTTTCAATTTTCATAAAAAAATCAGCCTGCTTTGATTTATGTTGCAAACATGATTCAAAAGTATTGGATGCTGATGAAAAAATCAAAGTAGGCTGATTTGTATAAAAATAGAAAATCGTAGTAATTTCAATCAATTTTTTTTCTAATACCATTTTGTTATATCTGTTAAAATAAAGACAGTTTACTCTTGGCTAATTTTTATAAGTCAACCAAAAAACACCCTGTATATTACAATGAAATTAAACAAGGAAAATTTTTTCTGGCAATGATCAATAAAATTCGATCAATCCCGTTTTCCAACTGCAAAAAATTACTTACACTGTAAGTTTTACAAACATCTATTGAAACAACTACTTCCCGAGCATTTACCCCGCCGGACATTGGATTACATAATAGACATTTGTTGTTGCATAGCAGCCCTACTGCGAATTGCAACGGTTTGAGTCGAAATTATTTAATGAAAGGAAACAACAAATAATAATTGCAAGGCCATCTGTAGACACGTGTTTCGGGATTTCATCCCTCATCAGTACAGCTATGCCCTGCAAGCCCTTAGTTGTTAAACAATTTTTAATTAATTTTTACGTACCGTCTTCAACGAGATCGCGGATGGAAGTGATCACGGTGAAGGACGCGCAAATGTGTGAATCATCTTTGTTTCATTTTATTTAACCCTGTATATTAATTGATTTGGCTCATTTTTTCAATATCTTGGTTTGAGACTAAGCAGGAGCGATCCTCAAAACATGAAGATCCAACTCAAAAAAAAAAATTACACCTTATGTGCACTCAATCCGCGGACACACTTTATATCTAAAAGAGTGCTATTGCACTTTAATATCCTTCACTTAAAACATAAATTATCTACGCACGCGGTGATTTAAATCCACTATCATTTCTTATCAGCGCGCATTACACGTAGTAACAGAAGTGATAACTAGATTTTGTATTAAAGTGTAATGAAAATTAACCAAAAATCGCAGAAAACTTGCATTATAAGTTCATCAGTTTTGGGAAAAGGTCAACATAAAAGGATGCGCAAATGTCTCTGACGTTTATTATCAAAAGTACAAAATTTTGTTTCTGATGTTCATTATCAAAAAAAAAACATTTTTTGAATTTTATGCTGAATGAATTAAAATTACCGGAAATTCGGTTTATATATAAATTGATGTAGGCGAATCGACTCATTCATGTGATTTTAACATTCACGCTGTAAACATGCAAAGAAATATCCTATTGTTTTTGGTTCTGATGGCAGTTGCATCAGTGCACTGCTACGTTACTTTAAGTAGAAATGAAGAAAGTTATTGGAGGAATAATAACAGGCCATGGATACAAATAAACAAACAGGTATTTGTTAAATTTAATTTCTACTACAGTTAATATTTCATTGAATTGAATTATTCTAATGTAGCTCAAAAATACATTTAAATGTAACAAAGAGTTTATTTTTGAATGTGTAACTTTCATTCGTTTTTTTTTTCATTTCAAGTAATGACGATTCATTTTTTTGCAGTCGTTTTCATTTTTGTTCAAAATTCCTTTATTTCGTAATAAAAATGATAAAGTAATTTATTTATTTATTTAACCCAACAGCCAAAAGGCCAATTACAGAATAATTTAAATATTACTTTGTAATAATCTTGAATGTTCTGTGCAAGTCATCTGTTTTTTTTTGAAGATAAATATTTTGATATTTAGAAATATATTAACAAAAAACGAATCATTCTGGATTCTATAAGCATAATTTGTTTTATATCTACAAAGGTAAAAATGGTTGAGGCTGTCACTGCAAATTCACAATTAGTTAGATAGCGGGTAGTAGCTCCAACAGATCTGATATTAAAGGCATTATATTCTTTTCTATTATTGTAATCATATTACCCATTAATATTTAATAAAAAGGTTTAAATAAAATAATAACCGACTGAATAAAATGTTCACAAATAACGTTGCATCAATTTTAAAAGTAATATTGAGCGAGGATAAGCTTAATTTATTTGATTAATTAAATTATAGCAAGTTTCAATATAAATAGTAGATCAATAAGCTATTACACACAAATACACAATAACTAAGAAATTATGTAAGGCAGAGCTGCACTCATTTAAGCATTTGAAATCACTCTGCTGAATGGTCGTTTCTGTGCTCAGTGGAAACCAAACCCACGAAACCACATCAAAAACCATTAGCGAAAAGTAAATAGGTGCAAATTTCCAAAATCATATAAAGTAATGTCATATAATAGAAATTAATTGATTTAAAAAAATGTTGTTGTAACTTTGTTTTGCAGGGACAACATATTCAAGCAACATCGGATGAACATGAAGAGCATTCGAAAGAAATGACAGTAATGAGGAAAATTATTCATGTAAGAATATGGATCAATCATAAATAATTTAATTCTCAAGCAGCATGGATTCTGAAACACACAACATGGGGAGACTATTTAATTAGTTGTTGCCATAGAGAAGCATAAGAAAATGAATTAGTGGCTACTGGTTAAACACAATTAGTGGTCTATGCATATTTAGTAGCCACTGGTCATTGCTTACTTAATATACAGGCCGGAATGACGGAGTCGGAGTGGGAAATCGAAATCCCTGAGTCTACTCGAAGTCCACGCGAGAGAATTCATTTAACCAACAGGAACATCTCCCGTCGAAAATCATTACTTTACCGAATTTGGATTTTTTATTTCCATCTAAATATAATAATTTCAATTAATTTCTTTAATTTTGTAATATAAAAATTATTTATTTATCATTATAACTACATGCAAAAATAATTTTTGTAATTTAACCTGCTGGCGAGACGAGCAGGCACTCCAAGGCCAGGTATACGTATGTGTCTCGGAGTCCTCCTCACTCGGACATTACATTCTGGCCTGTATATTTAGTAGGCCCTGATATGGTTAATCGTATATGTATCAGTTATTTAATTTTTATCATAATTTTAGGAATACAGCGGTGAGGATATGATTAACCGTGGAAGAGCTGTTAATAATGAACAACGACTTAAATCTAAGAAAGCAGACATGGAAAGTTGACAATAAATGCTAATAATTTAATTATCAACATTTATACTGCTATTTATATATACTATTTCTGTAATATTTTAATATTAAATAAAAAAAATTACATAAAAATCACTTTTCTATAATCCCCCATAAATGTTCTGAGTTCTCAAGGTAAAAATTTTCTTATGTAACACTTTTGTCATTTCGCCCCATGTATTTTCAATTAAATCTTAATTAGAACGCAGTAATTGCATATTATATGGATATAATCCGAAGCAATCATCACCTTTTGTCGTGCACAACATTAATTAACCAACTAACAATAACTAATTAATCCCGATTGAAATTTATTGCACCAAGTGAAATGACAAGGTGGGAAATATGAATATGCGTGCGAGAGTGTGAAATTCGAAATGTTCCAAGTGACGTGTGACCGGTGTATGTATGTGTGTGTGTTTCTCTGTATTTGTGGCCCCTATTTATCACCAGCAGTATTCGCTTTTGTAATATTTATGGTCGTTCGCAGTACAGTAGATACGGGATAACTCTATATTTACACGTTTCATTCATGTCACCGACAGATAAATCATTTATCGAAACGCATATATCATGATATATGCGCGAATAAATAATCTGATGTAAGAGCGCGTCTCCTCCTGTCGACGTCGTGTGCACTGCATTTACACAAAAATCACTTTATCATAGGCGTTCACTTAAATTTTGTGAAAGTGTTTGTAGATTTTGAAAGCTTTTCATCGTCAGTCTTATAAAGTTTAATACTTAAAAAAAAATTGTAGTACTAGTCATGAAAAGAACAACTTTCTAGACTTGAAATTTTAACTTTCTTGATAATTTCAGGAAAATATTTTTTTTTTAATAAAAAATCGCTACGTTCATATAAATATCTGCGCTTTCGTCATATCTCATAAAATTGTGAAAATTTTACAGTAGATCATGAAATGATAGAAAAATTAGTAATCTATAAGTATTAAAAATATTTACAACAGTATTTCAGTTGATTATTCAATTTCCAAAAAAAAAATAGCGCCTCAAAGATCCAATGGCTACGTTGGCTGTGTGCCCCGTCCTGTTGAAACCAAATGTCTTGATATATTCTTCAATTTTAAGAAATACAAATTCGTTTAGCTGTGCACTGTAACAATTCCTATTCGGACAGTGAATTGTCTCGTTATAAATACATAGACATAAAATTTTACTTTTTTCTAATTAAATATATGTATGCACCAAAATTCTGAGGAAAGGCCATGTAATTATGTTACTTCTTTAATAAAAATAATACTGCACTTATGAAACAAACTACGTGTTTAATTTTACTTAATTTTTTTTAACCATTTTTCATCAACCGTTAAGTGGGAAAATAATTCAAGAGCTAATACTGAAAATTGAATCTATAGTTGGGCAATGTTTTAAGGCATATAAATCCTTATGGAACAAATTGAAATATTTAAATGTATCTACCAATTTCAATAGATACACGAACATATTGTTTGTTAATAATTAATAAAGATAATATATAAAAATATTATTAGTATTATTATACTATATATATATATATACAGAGAGTTTTTTTTATCAGTATACATATCCCCTATGTATACCTGCAAAATACGTCAAATGCATTAACGAATGTGTGTTTAGTTGCCTATAACACGCAACTGAACACACACATGCCAAATAATCAACTAAACATACACACATTAATCGGTTCAATGAGTTTGACTCGCGTTTTTTGCAGGTACACTTAGGGGAAATGTATACTGATAAAAAACCTCTCTGTATATATATATAGTATCTTTATTAACATACAAACATCTTTATTCGTACAGCAGAATTACAATTCTTTACAAATATTATTTATATTTACAATACATATTGGTGGGCTGTCATGGGCTATCGACCGGAGGTCTTTCTGCCGTATTAACATATATATATATACATATATACAGGGTGGCGCAAGATTCCGATGAAGTCCAATATCTCAGTTATTTAGAAATTTACAAAAAGATATCACTGACATTATTTGTAGCTACTGTAAAACTTCACATTTCAAAATTGGTTTCATATATACAGGGTGTCCAATAATAACGTGACGTATCAAACATATGATTTTTTAAATGGAATGCTATATTTTTTATGTCGATTTTAGATTCTACGCTTAAAATTAATCATTTTTGACATAAGGTTTATTAGGTCAGTTTTTAATATTTTAAAAGTTATAAACAATTTAAGGTTGAAATCAATGGAAGATTGGGGCCTTATTTTTCAAAAATGAAAAACGATGTAAACTTTCTGTTAACGCAATTTAATTGAAAAAATGCTTAATAATATAAGGAATAATCGTTTGTTATCATAAAGCAAATGTTGTATACAGGGTGAAACAATACGCAAAATGATTTTTTTCTTTTTTCACTTAAATGGAACACCCTATATTTTTTACACTATTTCGATAGAAAATTGATTGTTCTTTAATTTTTGTATAATAAACTATATCCCTATCTGTTACCATTTTTTTTTTAATTTCAATTCAAAGTACAAAATTATAAGTTTCGCTTATAATCTATTTATAATCTATAATTTAAGTAGGCTATAATTAAAACAAATGCATACCTAAAAGGATATTCAAATGACAATCGATATTTAAAGGCGTATGCAAAATATAAAGAAAATGGTTGCTCAACGATTATTTAGCGAGTTATAATGGTTATTGGGACATATTTTTTAAGAAAAAAATTGTAAAATGTTTGAATGTTATTGAATTAAAAAAAATGTGAATGTGTGAAATAAATACATAAAAATGTTAACAAAATATAATGATATAAATATTTTATTATTTCACTTAGTATCTATTTTCGGTTTTTCAGTCAACATGAATTGTTTAAATAAATTAATTTAAGAAGCATATAGAAATATTTTAAATATTTTTCGAATAATAACGAAAAAATATAGTTGTTGTTAGTTTTTAACAATTAAATTAATCATTTATTGAAGAAGTATGTTTAACTGCACCAGTGTTACAAAATATAACGTAATTACGAAAAAAATGTTTTCTTTGTTGCAAAATTAATTTATTGTTAAACATAATTTTTGCGATGTGAACGATTTAAAAGAATAGGAATCGCAAAACAAACTAGCAAATCTTCATTAATGAATTTAGAACTAATGTATACCTACTTTAGTCTTGCGAAAATCGCATTTGTTTATTGCGAAAGTAATTTATTGATAAATGCAATTTTGGAGAATAAATTGATGATAATAATAGGAATCGTAAAATCTGTTTAAAAATAAATTATTAATATTAACATACCTTAATAGAAAAAATAACTTCCAACCCATTCCTGGTCAATCGAAAACCAACTCACCTCCACCACTCACTAATTACCACTTGTTCATAAACAAAAATAAATCGCGTTTTTAATTATTAATAATTTCTAACGTTAAAAATTAAACCGGAATAGTGAACACTGCGCGTTTTCGGACGACTGAATCGAAATACAAGAGCGCAATTATCGCAAATCAAGAAGAAAAAAAACGATCGACGACGACTCACTCCGAGAACGCATTCCTGAGATAAGAAGATTCGTTGTACCTGGATCCTGGCGCACAGCCAAGAACATACCTATTTAAATTGTTGTATTTTCAATATTATCGCGTATTAAAATAATTACAGCTTAATATTTATTTACTTTTTTTTATTAAATTCTCATTTATCCCGTGGTAAAAAAATATGTATGAATTATGATGTATTTTAATTAATACACTTGATTATTCGTTTCACTAAATTATTTTATATTTGTGTTCGCGTAACTTTCACAACTAAATAAATTAGTTGTTCTGGCACGGCCTACTTTGATTAAAAATTCTATACCAAATTTGTATTTGAGATTAAATATCTCAAAAACGGTAAACGGTAGCTATTTAATATGTTATATAAAAAATGAAGAGTGATTAATTTTCTATTAAAATAGCATAAAAAATATAGGGTGTCCCATTTAAGTAAAAAGAGAAAAAAATCATTTTGCGTATTGCTTCACCTTGTATATAAAAATTTGTTTTAGGAGAAAAAAAGAGTATTTCTTTTATTATTAAGTATTTTTGCATTTGTATGGCGTTGACAGAATGTTTATTTCATTTTTCATTATTGAAATATGAGGCTCTAAACATCTATCGATTTCAACATTCATTTGTTTATAACTTTTAAACTATGAAAAATTGACCTATTGAATCTTATATAAAAAATGATTATTTTTAAACGTAGATTCGAAAATCTTCATAAAAAATATATCATTCCATTTAAAAAATCATGTTTGATACGTCACGTGATTATTGGACACCCTGTATATATGAAACTAATTTTAAAATGTGAATTTTGACAGTAGCTACTAATAATGTAAGTAACATTTTTTTTGTATATTTCATTATAACTGAGATATTGGACTTCATCGTAATCTTGCGCCACCCTGTATATATATATTCATTTAATTCTTAAGTACAATTTATATAGAATATGTTGCCTATAGTTTCCTTCTTTCACTCAAAATTATAATCCATTTAGGAAAATAAAGATTCCTCAATCATTATTTCTTTATATGATAAGTTTTAATTTTCAGTAAATGGAAATAATAAAACTAAAGTTTTGAGAAAAGGCGAGTTATTCAAACTAATTGAAAGGGCTTCCAATAAAAGTTCAAGCGAAGTTCGCAACCGCCGGGAGTTGGAACGCCCAGACGTAATTATGCGGCAATGTATTCAAAAAGTGTCATACTTTTTTTTTTTTAAACGGAATTTATTGAAAAGATTACTTCGCAAACGTTATAGATTGGGATTGTTATAATAAACGTATTGTGGGCTACTTAGCGTTTTTCATTTTATCAGCACATGGGTTTAGAAATCTCATCTGATTTATTTTCTTAAATCGTGCGAGAAATGTGACTTGCCGTGTAATAAGTCAATGTGTTCCAGTGGGGAAATATATACGCTTAGAAATCTATTATTTTTTTCATTATCAAGGGGATATCTACAAAAATTGTAAATTATTTAATTAAAAATTATTGTAGGAGATATGACTATTTTTTTACTAATTTTTTGATGAATTTTCTTGTAAGGGTTAGCCCTTTGAACTTTTCCGCCTATCTTTTGTTCAGAGGATATAAAAACACTTTTACAACACATTTTTTTTTAATAATAAGGCTGTCACGATATAAGATTTCCAAATGTCCTCTATATTATTGATCCAGTTGAACTAGATTATTATTTATAATTAAAAGTTTTAATTCTTGTTTTAAAAATCCGTATAGGAAACATGAAAACATCCTCCTCTTTTATTAATTTACTAATTATTCTTAAGTTGAAATAATATAAAAAACATCCTGTAATTTCCATTCGCTGCAGCGGGATTGCATATTTACAAACTGCTCGTTATTTTGCGAAGGCAACGTCGAGAGCCCTTCATGATAGTCGTATGAAGAGGGTCGGCGACAATTCGCCAAACTGCACGATCCGTTTTTTTGACTATTTCTCCCTTTATCTCTCTGCAATTGTCATTCCCTTCTAGATTTGTTTTATTTTCGTATTATTGCAAATAAGATTCTTAATTTTATGCATACCCCCTTTTGGACCCTAGTAACGAAAATTGAGTACTAACCTACAGAAGTGATGTTACAAATGGTGTCACACAACATGAAGGATATTTTTTATATATAACGAAAACGAATGGATCCAAAATAAATGGAGGATTTGTTTGTTTAATCTTTTACGATTAATCAATAAGTTTACTATAATTAATGGTTTTAATATTTAGACATTGGTAGTTCATATTGTATGAAATAAATATGAATAAATTATTAAAAATCAACGAATAAAACACAGATTAGATTGAATAACTTTAAATCCTCGACTAGTTTCGGGTTATTAGCCCATTTTCAAGAGAATTTAAAATTTGATATAAGACTAATTCATAGAAATAAAGGGGAGGTTGAAGAAAAATAACTAATTTGAATCAAAGGGAATATTCAATTTAAATCCAAATGCGTTCCTCCTTAATGCGACGGTAAATCCGCGGGATCCGGTGTCCGGAATTAAGTGCTCCATTGAAAATTGAATGTTGCAGTAGGTACAAGGGTTTAGGGATTAGACGGTGGAAAACGCGTAAAACGTAGCTACCTGGCCGACTCGGTCGTATAAAGCGGGTTTAAATTATGAATTAATATTCATGAATGACTAGGCTTTAATGAATATTACATAAGCAGGGCGCGAATTTCCATATATCTCATGAAAGAGACGGGGATCGTTGCGATACATCACCCATTTGAAAATTAAAACGTTTTCCGCGGGGGAAATGCGCCCCGGGGATCGGCGTTTTAAAAACCCCAAACCGGTGGGTTTATAAAATCCGCAAGAAAAAATAATTTGAAATATATTTACGTTTACATGTATCAAAAAAATTAATTGTATATGTGTGAAAATACGCACCTGCATCACCTTTTACGCAATAATTTGTATTTATCATATATACCATGTACGGTGATATGTTCAGGGTTAAAATTGCTTTATTGAAAATAAATTATTGTTTTTTTTTATTATACAGGGTGAGTCGTCGAAGTGCCCGTCTTCGATATCTCCCTTATTGTTAGAAATTAAGCATTCATTTATTAATAAAACTTGCTTCACTTCTGAAAATAAAATTATTTTCATATATACATATAAAAAACAGGCAATATTACTTTCAGTTTCAACATTTGGATATTTCCATTATTTTCTTCATAAAATATGTTTACACAAATGAATATTATTTCTTAAATGTGTATACAGGATTTTATATGCACCATACAGAACATTCGCGTTGTTTTATTCACATTGTCGCCGTTTAAACTTTATGAAAAATAGTTCAGACTGTTTATCATATTTTATTGTGTGCTCGGAACCTTAAAAGCATCTACGCGAGCAGCAGATGGTTTCGCTCGGATTCATTAAATTATTCCGTCGCCATAAAAGGACATTCCAGAAACTCATATTTCAATTTTAATCGCGATAATTAATAACATGTCATTAAGCCTTATTTAATAAAATGTTTAGCCACCATCCATTTAGCATATGGATAACTGAACCTTTATTGACATACCATTCGAGGCCCAGCTAAGTCATATTGAATGACTGGTCATCTGTTATTTGTTTGATTATATATATTTGTCATACCTTGTGTACTTTATGAATACTTTATGTATAATTATCTTGTAAATGCAGTTAGAATTAAATAAAGTTTTTGAGATATTTTCACCTAGACTCAAAATGGATGATTTTTAATGCAATTTTCTGAATAATTCAAATTTAAAAAAATCGTAATAATTATTATTTGCGGGGTATCTTCATGAAATTACATGGGGATGTTAATTAAAGCTCGCTCTTTCAGAATATGCAAAAAATAAAAATTACCCCATCCATAGTTTTTCAGATATTTTCACCTAAACTCAAAATGGACGATTTCGTGAAAATTACCCTGGTAAGGGCGAGGTGCCATCTTCCTTACTGTGGATTGTGTAATTGTAGACAAGTACCCATTAATCGATGATTGGTTTTGAGTTACGTGAAGAGTATTGTCACGAAATTGGGTTTAATCAGACTCGGAAATAAGTAAACAATGTCTAGTTATTTATTTACAGTACACTTAACACATTTATTTATAACACACTGTGACTATTTATTTACAACGAGATGTTGAGCACTCGGACGTTCGTGACTGCAGCGCCACTAGCACGCGGTTATATAGCGTGCTTGTTTTTCGAACTTTGCGGAACTTCCCATGACGCCGCGTTTACTGTCGAAGATTCTAGAGTGATCTTTCCGATTTATTCTTTCCCTTTCGTACAGTATAATCAAAAAAATTAACACTTCTGTATTCTTTATTCACATTTTATATAGCATAGCACTCGAAATATAAAAAAAATAAGTGTGAAGAAAGGATAGAATAATGTCAATTATTTTAAATGTACTTTAATTCAGCGCGTAAACACTGTTTGCGAAATGAAATTATCGCGGCATTATATCGCACTACAATAAATCGCACCCTAGGTAGCGCTAGGAATCGGAATCAATTAATATTCTCTGTGGGTGGCTTATTAAATTCCGTATCCGCCGCCTTCAATTATCAAAGGAAAGCATAAATGGGAGCCGGAGCCTAAATATCCTTAGCAAAATATAGGGATTTCCCTCTCGCCTCCTTTCGGTTTACATAATTCAGACGCCCGATGTGCGAAGAACAAATAAATCATCGCGCAGCCACCAACTTAACTCCGCCGGAACGAAAATCCAAATTTTAATCTCTTAATACGGAAGGCAAACGTTATGCGCGTAGGGAGTTTTAGCAAGCGGATATATAATTTACAGTAAATAATATTTAGTTTTAGTTACTGTAAATAATAATAATTTGAGTTTAGTGTAAATAAATTATTATTTTTTATTTAAATTAAATAGAAAGAATCGATACAGACTTTGATAATACTTACATGACGAGTAAGTAGACAATAGCAAGAATAGGACTGGACACGCTGAAAGATATGTCGTGAAATTTCCGTAGAAATAAATAAAATTATTTTTAATTTAAATAGAAAAGAGCATTCATTCACTTGGTCACAGTTATTTAAATATATTAAATAAAAATGATTTGAAAATAATTCACAGAGCTAAATGTGGAAATAATTTATTAATTATTTTCAAATCATTTTTATTTAATAATTTATTCACATTTAATGAAACGTTCAGTCACCATTCATCTAGCGTATGGATAACTAGTGATGGCCATCACTAGAATTTCGTTTTCCTTGTTTGCTTAAACAGGACAAGTTCGCCTTCCTTTAGTGGACGAAACAATGATTCTCGGTCGTCTACCTTGTAGACCCAAATCGTTGACGATGCCACTTGAAATTAGGCAAAAGGTGGCGCTTGCGTCGTCTTTAATTAATTATGATTAATAATTTATTATTTTTTTTATTATTTAATCTATACATTCTTTTACCTTTCGGTGTCGAATTTATTTTTAATTTATTAAAAAATAATTGTTTGAACGAAAAACACTTTGAATGAGAATTGAGCCATTTAAAGCGAAATATTTCGGTATTTCGACCACGTTTCAACGTATTTAATTCAAGAATTATTTTAATTATTTTTATTTCAAAATTATGGAGGATTCGCCGAGAGAGAGCACCGAACCACACCCCTGTGAAATAATGGCACATATGCCTAAGGTCAAACCGCCAGACGAATGTCATATAAGGTATACCCAAACGGGCAATTTTCTCGCGTTTCCAGTGTACGAGTCTATTTGGGCATGCCTTAACTTCATTGTCCCGCAGAGGCGTTCCATTTTAGGCGAAGCCGGTCGCGCTGCTTCATATCTGACATAAAATCGGGTAACAAAGTTACCTCCAACAATATTGATTATGAAATAGGAATCATAAAAAAATAAATAAAAAAAAATTAAACATTGTTGAAATTGTTACTTATTTCTTTCTGATTATTATAAATTATTATAAATATAAATTACCCGACACTCGAAAGGGGGTATAAGGGTTATAATAATAATAATAATAATCTTTATTTCTAATGGTACAACCAATTACAGGAAATAATATAAATAAGTATATATATAAAAAACGTTGATATATGATAATATATAAATATAAATTAATATAATTGAAATAATAGAATAACATTTTTTTAATAACTGGCAAACTTAATACATTTATTTCATTTTAAAACTCTCACTATTTCATTATTGTAACTTTTCTCTAAAATGAACAGGGAAAAAAGAATTTGCCTTTTTAGCGTACGATCGAAACGTGCGCCTAATTTCAGGAAATTTGTCTTAACTTAAATTAAATAAAAAAAATTGAAAATAATTAATAAAATTATTTCCTCTTTAGCTACTGTACATTTTGACTTATCTTACATAAGTACTTTAACAAATAACATATTGTATAATGCAATAATTTTTGAATCGAAAATATTTAATGTAAAAAAAAATAAATTAAAAGTTACGTAATATAAGGCTATCTGTAGACACGTGTTTCGGGATGTCATCCCTCATTAGTTCAGCTGTGCCTTATTTTCGATTCAAAAATTGCTACAATTGTTTCACTAACAGTGGCATCTGATGATTAAAAATGATTAAAAAAAACATTGATTTTGTTTACAAATTTACCCTACTTGTAAATAAATCAACGTTTAATCAATTATTGATTACGAACGGAATTCCGGCATTTAGTCTGCTCAATCCTCAGTAACATTTTTTTATTATATTCTTAAGAGCTATTAGTATCATGTTTTCTTTACTTGCCTAAACATAATGTCTCTATATACGTGCGGATTTCCTGCATGCAGTGTGCGTAATGATGATATTAAATATGAAGCCATTAACGAGGAAGACGGTGATAAGTCTGAACTGAGTGTTCTCAAAGGGCTTGTACGGTAATGGCAAGTTGGCCGGGTATTAAGGGACGCAGCCTTGATACTGGAAAGTGAGTGTGAAGACATCCCCTTTACGCATTAAATTTAAATTGTAAATGCATAATAATAAAGAGGCCCGTGATGAAGTCTTATGGCGGTGAAATTTTAAAATAAACGCCAGAAAGTGCCCTTGAATATGTAACAGCATCGCTGCAATTGCCTTTTATGAACTTGAAATATACGCCCGTTCTTTTCATCTAAATAATAATATTTACACGATATTTGAATATATGTAAATCTCGTAGTTTTTTTTTTGTTCTTTGTATTAAATATTCCCGAATCAAAAAATGCATTATACAATATGTTATTGCTATGTAAATGTTACATTATTAAATTTGCTGACATAGACAAAGACGTTAACTCATGACCTTTAGATAAAAAGACAAGAACTAGAAAAAGACGGGCAGAAAGACCGAAGGTCGATAGCCATTTTCTTGATTGAAAAAAAAATATTATACAATATATTATTGCTATGAAAAAGACTATGAAAGATATAAATACAAAAGAGTATTCATTTACTTGGTCACAGTTATTTATTTATTATTTAATAAACTATGAAAGTGTAATTCAACAGGATGTTGAAGTAAAAAAAGTCGCAGTAGCTAAAAGGAAAATAATAATAAATAAATAAATAGTAATCGCAAATTTCATTTTGTACATGTACACGACACTTTGAAAATAAAGAGATATTATTATTATTATTATTAATTTTTTTTCATGTAATATTATATATTGACAATTATGCATAATAAAACGATTGAATAAAGCGATTAAATATTTCAATCAATTTAATTTGTTTCAGGTACAAACATACTGAATCAATCGAAACCAGCCCGAATTAATATTCGCGAAACGTTCAATAATTCGAGTCGCCTATCTGCCACATCAACTGGAAAATCGATTCCGCCGACTTTCTCATATAAACACATCTCCGAGTTACGTCTTTATTAAGAGGTTCTACTGTATTTGGTAAGTGAACTTCCCCTCCGGTAAGTTTTCCCCGAAAGGATTGTTTGATCATTTATGGAATGTACACGAGGAGGGAACTGCCGGAACTGCTTCCTTTTGGGCAAACCTTTAATAAATCACGATTCCAGATAAGGACGCGCTCCCGCGAAACTAAAGCCGAAAGCTTCTATTCTGTATGAGTGTGTGTGTTGTAGGGCGACGATGAAAAGGGACTGCTGAATTTCATTACATAAAATGACAATTCTTTTCCCGACGCCTTTGTCAGATTTAAAATTTAAAAGAAGGTGCCGTGGCGTTATTCTTGTGCGGTTTTTGTTGTCTATTATACAAACTAGATAATATTAGCAATATTTAATATTATATTTTTTTCTTCACTTTTTATTTTATATACTTTTCTTGAAATATGTAGATATGAGTATAATTAAAGAACTTGTTTAACAAAATTTATCTTAATAAATAAAATATTCGCCGATGATACAGCACTTGTTTCCCTTAAAAAAGCACAATTATCCCTCGATGCAATAAAAAAAATAGTGTTCGTGCTGATTTTGCCTTGGAACAACTTGAAAACGATAATGATTTTTTTAAGAAAATCATCTTCTCCGATGAGGCTCACTTTCATCTGAATGGTGCGGTAAATAAACAAAACTGTCGATTCTGGTGCGAAGAAAATCCACAAATTATTCAAGAAAAATCATTACATTCACCTAAATTGACAGTTTGGTGTGATGTTTGGTCTGCTGGAATCATACTTCTTTCGAAATGAAGATGGTAACACCGTTACTGTCAATGGAGAGCGGTATAGACCAACTTTTTATGGCCGAAATTGGAAGAAGTTGATCTTGAAAACATTTGGTTCCATCAAGACGGGGCTACATGCCACACAACAAATGCAACAATTGAATTATTGCGAGAAAAGTTTGGAGATTCGATTATTTCAAAAAATTGTGATATTGAATAGCCTCCAAGAAGTTGTGATTTAACACCATTAGACTATTTCTTGTGGGGTTATTTGAAGTCATCGATCTTTCGAAATAAACCAGACTCTCTTCAAGCTTTACAAGTCAATATTGAACGTGCTATTCATGACATACGACTTGATTTAGTGGAAAAAGTGCTCGAAAATTGGGTTCATCGAATTCTTTCCTGCAGAAGAAGTCGTGGAGGCCATTTGAGTGACATTTTATTTAGAACTTAATTGTATCGATTGTACTTCACATTAAATAAAAAAAAAACATTTGAATTTCCTTAACAATAAGTGTGTTTTTTTTTAAGAAATCATATCACTCTTATTGGAAAATCCTTTAATTTTGATTTTTAGATTCAGACAGGGCGGAAAGACCGTCAGTCGATAGCCCAGGTAGACTAACACTAAATATTAATAATTACTTCTAAATATGCTTAATTAATTTCTCACTTAACCCGTGGTGAATCTTCCCACCCTGAAGATGACCAGTGGTCGAAACTAGTCGGAAAAAATATAAATAAGTGAAACAAAGTGTTTTAATTAAATTATCATGAATTACATTTAATGAAACGTTTCATTAAATGTGAATTTCGTTTTCCTTGTTTTTATACACAGGACAAGTTCGCCTTCCTTTAGTGGACGAAACAATGATTCTCGGTCGTCTACCTTGTAGACCCAAATCGTTGACAATGCCACTTGAAATTAGGCAAAAGGTGGCGCTTGCGTCGTCTTTAATTTATTATCCTGAATTACTTATAAACATTTTAAAGAAAATTGTATCAAAAATTGTTATAATAATGTTATAGTAAATAAAATACTAAAATACTTTTTTTATATAGACTTTTATCAACTATTCATATTAAAAATAAGGTCTTAGATATATTAGCACAATTAATAGTTTTCTCCTATTCATCACAAAATGACTTTTGTGAAATTACATTCACATTAGGATGGTAATGTTTGGAGGCAAATGTCGGAATTATGTTAAATCCTGAGATGGATTTCCCCATCAAGTAATATAAGTGTGGGTTTTAGGTGGGCATTAGACGAGACGCTGCCATCGCACATAATGCATAAGTCCTCTTAAACTCGCGTTACTCAGGACGTGCATAATTACACCGAAAGGACATCCCGTTCACCACCGAAAGGGATAAACGGGCATTTACCCGGAATGTGGGCGCGGAGATTATTAATATTAATAATATAAATGCACTCTTTCGTTTCCCGAAATGTGGGCGTAAAGATTAATAATAATATAAATGCACTCGTTCGTTTCGTAATAAATGTAATTATGTAAAATAGAAGAGAGTTCTATTAATAAACACTAAACCTACACTTAATAATCTATGTTGCCTAACAATAAATAAATTGACAATTAAAATTTATTGGGAAATAATATACAGTGCTTCCTAAAAGAAACGGATAATGTCTATAAAATTGTAAATAAAAATATTTCAAAAAAATGCTCCGACACGTCGATTTTTATTTATTTTTTTAAATTAAACAATTAGGTAAAATTTTATTTTTTTTAATTACTCTCCTGATATTCATTTTCAGCCCCCATCCCTTCGCCCCTAAGGGGTTTTGACTCAAACTTTAAAAAATTAGCAAATAGTAAAGCACGTAATGCAATACCTCAATTGATAGATTTTTTTCATTCTGAATACAACGAATTTTTTTTTATCAAAATCGGTTATATTAGTTTGATTATCATTTACATACATTTATATATTTAGTTGTAATATTGATTTTTGTTGCATATGTTTTGTAAAAAGGAGATACCGTAAATAAATATATTATTATTATTATTATATTACAAAAATGCATTTAATACACGAAATTGAAAGAATAACAAAATTGAATTAATTAATCATTAATTAAATGTTCTAGTGCTGGCCGTTAACGACGAGACAATGTCCTAATCTATCCACAAAAACTTGTTGAACATTGCCTAATATTTCTGGATTAAGTGAATTTCTGCACGAATTCTTTCCGTGGCGATTCCGTACGGAAAATATAAACTTTAACATGTGCGTTATTAATTAGAACTAGCGAACTATAATAAACGTTATAAAATTATTTACATTTCTTTGCGACATAACTCAAAAAGAATGATATTTCCTGCATTTAACTATTAGTGGGAAACCGACCATTCTTTTTAAATGTTTCCTAGGAAGGTACCCTTCTGTCCTTCCCACTTCTCGATCACGCATTGGGGCAGACGAATCCGTACACCTTCTTGAAGTACTGGCAGGGGCTGTAGGCCCTATTTGCAGATATATTCAAGTAATAGCCTGACGCTTAACCCGCGAACATAAACTAGTTTTAATCTTAATTTAGTGTATTATGTAGTTTCATCAAGTAAAAGTCGCAACCATCGATTATTTAAAAAGTAATTTTAATCAACATAAGTAATTATAAGAAATAATGTATGTGTAAAATGTAATTAATAATAATATATCTTTATTTCATACAAGTAAAAGAATTATTTATATTTTCATAATAAATTAAAGACGACGCAAGCGCCACCTTTTGCCTAATTTCAAGTGTCATCGCTAGATGAATGGTGGCTGAATATTTCTTTAAAATTTTATGATTTTATTACACATATATTTGGTTCCGTTCTTTAATTGGCTATCAACCAAAGGTCTTTTCGCCTATTAAATGTAATTTCATGTCAATATCTTGTTTATGTATTACGTATATGAGCCGTAATGCAAATAACATCTATGATGACATTTTTAGGTAGAACCTTAATTTAATTTTTATAATTTATTTTAGTTGTTATTTTTATATTATACTTACAGTAGTTATTGAACCATTTTTAGTTATTAATTAATTGAATTGTATTTTTTTCTGATATTTGTCCTTTTATGGTATATCTGTTGAACAATAAAGATTATTATTATTATTATTATTATTACTCACATAAAATTCTTGAGATGCAGAACGTAAAAAATATATTGTATGGTGTCAAAGAAATTAAATATTCTATAATACCATAAATATATATAGTTGTATCAAAAAATAAGTAATTCATTCGAAAAACAATATCTGTATGCACTATATTAATTACAATTCTCGATTATTTATTATCATAATAACAAATGTAACCTGTACAAAGTATAAGATGCAATTACATACTGTATTTAAAACTAATCTACATTTTAATTACGTACTATTTCTACTTTTCATTTAGTTTATAATGAGGTTTCTGCATTAGGAATACATTAGGAAAGCGAGGATAAGAAGCATTAATGTCAGATTACGGATATTGTTAATATTTCCGTAATGTGGCCTGAACTCTATTAATTACACTTTTCAATTAAGAAAAGTGCATTTAATAGAGTTTTCCGGAATGGAGTGATTATTGTATTTAGCTACTTAGCTTGCTTTTAAGGATTTTTTATTTTATTTGAGCCCGCTTTTACAATTGTAACCTATCTTTTTGCGTTTGATACACGACAGAAACCACAGATTTTTACGTATATAAGTAAACGTAAGTACGTAAGGACAAATGTCCTTACTCGCCACCCAATTTTTACCATACTATTTATAATATAAATATATTCATGTATTTTTTACATTTTTATCACAGCGTTCACAGTATATATAATTTAAAAGATTTAAAAAAAAGACACCGACGTAAAACCATTAAAATATTCATATAAATCACATGCTATATTGGAAAAAAAAGTGTCTTACATTATAACAGTCTTTTTTGTGTATGCCCTTATAGGTATCATTGAATCGATTTTTGCTAACACTAGAAGAAATGAAAATAAAGGTAAGAGAAGGAAAGGAATGGGTACAATTGAAATCAGAATCAGAAACCCCATCCGACACCTGAAAGGGTATAAGAATTTGAGAAGAAGAATTTAAAGCTTATAAAAAATAACTTTAGTTATAAGAAAGTGAATTACATAAATATGTTTTAATATAGTTGCCCCGAACTATAAATATATAAGTAATTTAAGAAGTTAATCATAACAAAAATTCCGTTCAGTCGCCTTCATCGAGGCATTGCTTATGGAACACACTAGTCTGATGAGGTTCGAAAAACCGAAATGGCCTTCACTAGATTAGTAGATTAGTTTTATCCATACGCTAGATGAATGGTGACTGAACGTTTCATTAAATGTGAATAACAAAAATTGACTTGATTAATTGGTTAATAAAATTATCATTTTTTTATGACAAAACTTCTTAAATATTATATTTTTCTTTATAGGTAATTTAAGAAGTTTGTTAAAACTTGATAAGTCTTTAATAAACTCATCAAGTCATTTTTTTGTAATAAAAAAAACTTCTTTAATTACTTACATCGTTATTCTTTAATAATTAGAAAAAATATAGCATTGAATTCAAACAACTTCTTGTCCCTTTTGATGTTTATGGTGGTGGAACATCATCAAAAATATGTAAATTTTGACTGGGTGAACGCTTTCGTAATTTAGTGCGGATACGCTGGTGTCGCTTTGCTAGTCAGTTGATACCCGGGCAATTGGGCATACGCGTGACCGTCTCTCGTCCGTAGCAGCTTCTCTTCCATCCGTCCCATGCCTGAAATCCCAATAGATCTATGGCCTTCTTGGCACATTGCACGTCGTCCTTTATATTCTCGTTCGTTAAATCTGAAATCATAGAAGTTTCATAGCTAGTTATATTTTCGTTCATTAAATTTGAAATTATACAATATTCTTATTATTCAATTTTAATAATTTTATTGTTTGTATAATTACATTTATTTCAAGAAAATAATTCATTACATATATATATATCAATCTTTATTAACAATTAAGTTTACAATAACGTAACAAACATTGATTATGTATATCACACAAAACATCTAGTTAAGCCTCAAAAAATGGCTATCGATCATCGGTCTTTCTGCCATATTATTTTGTTTATTGTAACTACTCTAATTTTATTCTGTACGCCTCCGTTAAGTAAATTAATAAAACATTTCCTATAGATACAAATTTTAGTCGTTATTAATTTCTATTTCATATTACATAAATTTCCATCGGCACACTTCACGTAAGTACTTACATCACTACTTCCGTATAAAATATTAAAAAAGACTCAATTTTAAATTCCTTGGACAATTCCCCGTACTTTATGTTCACCGCTGGTCCTATCTATGCCGGATAAAATTAGATTCCCGTTTTGCAAATTGAATTTATTTCAGATGTCGTTCCGGTTTATTGGACGTGTGGTTCGGGGCTGGCTTATACCGAAACAAGGGGCGATAAAGAGACCCTAACGATGACGTTACAGGACGACGTTTTACGAGGGACGAGCTCCCCGTCCCGGTTTTGAGCTTATTTTTTTCCGCTCCTTTTGAATAAACTCGAGCGCGATTTTATTGCCATAAAGTGATTTTATATCCGATTTACGATGATTTGTATTACAAATTCGGTGGACGTGACATATGCCTTGTATTTTATTCTAGTTTTACGTTCAGTAATCGTTCATAATATTACCCTATAACCCTACACTCTTATGGGTATAAAGGCTTTTTGTGATAATATATTATATTTCTTTGCCTGAAGAAGCAAAACAATTGTCGCGAACAATAAAGTGAAAGTCGAAAACATAAAAGTTTCATTCAAAATTAATATATAAAAACTCACCTTCGCACTTCATATTGCATTTGCCGCCGGTACGGTTGAAACTACACCAATCCTTGCTGTTTATCTGGAAGAGGAAAACGGAAAATGCGAGATTAATGTTGATGACACTTCGAGTCCTGAATTCGAATGAATGAATGCGCCCCGTCGTGTACGGTACGTGTTTCCTCCGCACAAAGTAAATTATGTAAAAGTTGTGTTTTCGGTAAAGAAACGCAGTGGTTAGTCCCAGACCCGTGGAAACATGAATCCACCCCGAGGCGAAATTGATGGTGAGAATATGTAAAGGTGTTTACATTAAATTTCGGGCGAATTATTTTACTGTACGTAGAAATATCGGGTTTATAATTTAATCTGTATCTTACGTAAATCGATAATATTTTAAACATACAGAGAGGTTTTTTATCAGTATACATTTCCCTTATGTATACCTGCAAAAAACGCGAGTCAAACGCATTAAACCGATTAATGTGTGTATGTTTAGTTGACTATGCCAAATGTGTGTTCAGTTGCGTATTATAGGCAACTAAACACACATAAATTAATGCATTTAATTCGCGTATTTTGCAGGTATACATAGGGGAATGTATACTGGTAAAAAAAGCTCTCTGTGTATAAAATGTGCTTTTATTATTTTTATCTAATTTATTTTAAATAACTGTAACCATGTGAATACATCTTTTTTTCTATTAATAATAATAATAAACTTTATTACCCAACAGACAAAAAGCCCAATTACAGAGCAATAAGTACAAACTTAATATAATATGCTATTAAATAAGACGTATATAAAAATATAAAGAATGACATATTTAAATAAAAATAAAATAAAACTTAGAATACAATTGTGACACGAACGTTTTAAATAATAATGTATCTACAACCTTATATGTTAAATTCAACTACAGAAAGGAATTCCTTGAATTCACTCGGACTAAATAAAACAATTGATTTTTTAATTAAATAAATTTAAAAATAATTAATTATTTCCATATTCAGCCCTCTGATATTTTGACTTATAAATGTACATTAAAACAACTACTTCTCAGGTAAATACTCCGCCATACATTGTATTACATAATGTACACTTGTTACTGCATATCAATAACATATTGCAACAATTTTTTTTTATTCGAGAATATTTAATGTAAAATAACAAACTTTTTTTTTTAATTTCACAAAATTTATTGTACAGACACTGCTACAATTGTTTTGCTAATACACAATAAATACAACAATAATTTTTGTGAAACGTCAAAAATCTGTTGTTTTATTTTCAAATAAAATGATTTGGAAAGTGTATTTAATTGTTAGCTATAAATTATATTATAAATAATTGCTATTTAAAATTACATGAAGCAATTTGTTATTAATCGTTTTTATGAAACGTCAAAAATCTGTTATTTTATTTTCAAATTAAATGATTTGAAAAGTGTGTTTAATTGTTAGCTATAAATTATATCATAAATAATATCTATTTTAAATTACATGAAGCAATTTGTTATTAATCGTAAAATATAATTAAAATAATCTCTAAAATAAAAAAAAAGGCAAATTACATCAAATGTATAGCGTAATTTGCACTAAGTAAAGCCGTAAAATATAATTATTCGCAACGCCGCTGCACAGCACAGCAAACATTTTCCACAATTGCATTATTATGGACCTTCTGGGGTGAACTACCTCTATTTAGTCCCTATGGCAATGTTGCAGTTGAATGCAACAGTTCGTTGTTTCAGCATCGCAGTACATTTTTAGTATATTTGCTCGTGATGTCCACTACACAAATCTTTGTTAACTAAAAATTAAAATAAACGAGAATGAGAAAATTGAAAACAATTTGTTTGTATTACTCTTATTTTATTCACTTCGCTTTAGTTTAAAGATTTATGATGAATTAGTTAACTAAACGATTTATTCCTTGCTATATCGCTTTGGCTTTTAGTGAAATAACCGATTTAAATTGAAGATAAAATAATTTTAAAAAATATTATTAAATATCAAATAGAATAGAAATTTAATCGAGTAAATACAATTGAAAACGTGTATAATATCAATAGACTTTGATTAAAACACTTGGTTTTTTTTTCACTGATTTCATTAATTAATTAAATATGTTTCACCACGGGTTAAGTGAGAAATTAATTCAAAATATTGTGTATAATATCTTTGTGATGCTAGGTTATGAAACAAATTTTACAATTATTAACCTTTTAGCAGCTTTTCATTCTAATTTCTACATGAAATTGTTTTCATTTTGATTACAGTAATTATACGAAAATATCTGAAGAGTTTCATATCACTTGATATCAATAGAGACCATCGAGCAATAATTTAAGATTATTCTTTTGATTGTTAAGGCTTTTCATAATCTCGAGTTTAAGATGCGTATAGCTCATTAACGTTATCTAGATTTTCCAAAGCCTGGTTTTGGAAATAAATTTGAAATACTAGCAGGAGATTCTTTACAGATAACGAAATATTTGCAGGAATGCAAGACATACTATGTAAAAATGTGTAACAATTAGCAAACCTGCTAATATGGTTGCCTATGTTATAATGTCGTGTCATGCAATAAAGATCAGTTTCTACAAGCTGTTTATGCGTGTACTAATAAACTGTTAACGGCGGAGGCTTCTACTACGTTATACATCGTAATTCATAAATGAAACGCTTTTTAACTGTGTATTACTGAGTCTCGGTTATACAAATAAAGTTAAAACGTGTTTTGTGAATTTCGAGACTGAGATTGAGTTATATAAACAAAGTTTAAAAGTATTTTATTTGTGAATTTTGAGATTGAGACTCAGTTATATAAACAAAGTTAAAAAGTGTTTTATTTGTGAACATACTAAATATAGCTTGAAAGTAACTTGAAGACAATATCTGGATACTTTAAAGTAGATGGTATTTAAATTTTTATTCGAGAAATTATACGAACATCGCTAAAGAATAACATAAGAGCGATAGAGCGTTAAGGTAGGAAAACGTTATGTTTTTTTTTTTATAAAGATTTTATGTTTGTTCTGTATCACATTGTTTTGTTTTATACATATATATATATATTTCTACCCATATGGGTGTAAGGTTTGTTTTAAAAACATATATAATAGAGCGTTAAGGTAGGAAAACGTTATGTTTTTTTTTTATAAAGATTTTATGTTTGTTCTGTATCACATTGTTTTGTTTTATACATATATATATATATTTCTACCCATATGGGTGTAGGGTTTGTTTTAAAAACAGATTTTACTAAATTTTTAATAATTATGATATATTTGAATTTCCCATCGTTACTTCAAATTGTTCACGAAGAAAACTTTGTTGGTAAACTAGACTATGAATAGAGTTTGGCTATTTACAGTAAATAAAGAATCAATTGTGTTCAATAAATTTCTAAATTCAATTCAATCGCATAAATCTTTTCGCCCGAAAAAGATTGATCGCTACATACCTGAAACAATCCAAGTCCCTTACTCCCATTGGCCTTATTGACAACCTTCGACGTATCCCTGGAACTCTCGCTATCCACCAGACAGACCCCTAGAATAAGAAGAAGAGAAATCGCGGTCATATGTCAGCGTGGAAAAAACGATCACTACGAATATATCCTCGAGGAGCGACTAACGTTATCATAAGTCACTTATGTGAATGTGTGCGTGCTTTTCTTTCCCAAACCCCCGCGGCGGGCAAAAACCCTCCGCCGCCCACTTCCCGCTTCCTTCCTTCCCGTGTGTTATAAATGGGAACGAAGATGGCCCTCCGTCGAAACTTTCCCACGCCTGTATCATCTCGATATTTATGTTTGGCCCTTCGAACTTTCGACTCGGAAAATTCATATTGATGTATTTACGGTACATTAGCGTTCCAGCAAAAAAAATATATATGTTGCAAAATTTCATGATGCGTCGTAATAAATGCTCCTAATACATATCTCTATCATTTATTTCGTGATACGTCTATTTCAATATCGTTATATGAAATAAAATGTATTAAAAAAATGTTCTATTTGATCATGTTGAAATTTAAATAAAAAAAATAAAAGTAAGCTGTAGTAAGTCTATATATTTCTTCCCATGACTTATTCGTCTTATGGAAAGAAATGGGATAAAACACATTTTGTAGACTTACTACAGCTCACTTTTATTTTCGTCTCATGGGAAGAAATGGGATAAAACACATTCTATAGACTTACTACAGCTCACTGAATAAAACACTTACTATGTTTTTACCACAAAATATTTATGTTATTTTGTGGTAACAACACGTTTTATTCAGTGATTATGAATTACCACGTAGTTACGGTCGCAACCATCGTTATGATTACTACAGCTCACTTTTATTTTCGTCTAATGGGAAGAAATGGAATAAAACACATTTTTTAGACTTTCTACAGCTCACTTTTATTTTCTTATTTAAATTTCAACATCACTATCAGTTACTTTTATTGTCTAATTTCATCTTTAAAATCACTGTATTTTTTTAATCTCGAGTTAATAATGACAACCTAAATGGGCCTTGCCTGTCGCCGATTTTAAAGCCTTTTAACAAAGTAGAAGCCTTGACAATTAATAAATTAAATAAAATCCTGCCCTAAATACAAACGTCCTACCATCACCATTCATCAATTCATTTGCGCAAATCCTCAGGACAGTTCAGCTAGCTAGCATAGATTTTTCTTTACCTTCATCGAAAATTCATGACAGAGCAGAAATATCTCTAGTCGATAGCCCAGACAAACTAAAATCTACATGTATTGTAATTATTTATGTTATATTGTTAAAATTATCTGTATAATCTGAATAATGATTTATGTATATTTATATAAATAAAATCCTTACCATAATAAAATAAAGGCGACGCAAGCGCCATCTTTTGCCTAAATGTGAAAATTCTTACTGTATAAATATTATTCTGAAAATTACCCTTCCTATAATTCCAAAAAACAAATAATTCTAGTCATTCTAAATAATGTGCGGTCACGTACACTTTCCCCACATTGGTCATTCGGCGAATAGCAGTATTTTTTTTTTATTTATTTATCCCGAGTAACGGTTTGGTGTTTCAAGTTGAATTCTTCAGAGATATATTACATTCGCTTCAACGTAAATTGAAAAAAAAGGTAAACTTGACTAGAGGGGAAACTTTAAGAGGGAGGAACGCGAATCGTAATCAGATTTGAATTGATGTTATCTGTATCCTGTCGGACGATCTTTTTTCAATTGGAAATAATACAGAGTGACACGACTCTCCCCCGAAATCATCACTCTCTGCGGAATTGAATGCTGTTTGTTTTCATGTCTAAACCTTTAAATACAAAAAGAAGTATATAATAATAATACACAAGTAACAGATTGGTTTATATTATATGATGTTGTTATATATATAACAATCTTTATTAACAATGAAGTTTACAATAAGGTAACAAACATTGATTATGTATATCACACAAAAATTAATTAATTGTTAAATGGCTATCGACCAGAGGTCTTTCTGCCTGATGTTGTTATTATACATGATTAAAAGCTTTCTTCACTATTTTATAAAGTGAATCAGTGTTTTATTCATTTAATTTTAACGTAGTAATAGCCTCTATTATTAATAAAAAAATAAAATATTAAACTTTCTTAAAATATGCATTTGTAATTCGTTATTTAATTAAACATACCATAAATCTTTTTAGTGGGAAAATATACTCTTCATTGAAATAAAACTTCACGGATACAATAAACTTAAATATATGGGCACGAAAATAGATTCCATTCAATTCAATGCGGCATTGTGTCTCGACAATAAATTTTACTTTATAATTTGCAATATAATGCGTTGCTGAAAATACACTATTTTTAAATTAAATAAATTCTATCGAAGTTCGATTAAATAATACCGTAACATAATTATAATTCACGATTCCATTACATAACAACATAAACGCGAGTAATTCCCCGTAGACAAAGAAGCTAACATTGAGGTTTTCGCCAATTTATAAACAGTGCCTATAAGTAACGCTGTTTATTTTCGTGTCATTGTGTTATACGCACATTTTAATTGTATGGAATCAAGGTTGGCATTATTAATGAAGTATTTCTGTCTATTGTTGTTCGTGTATTATTAGTATTGTTAATTTATTCGTTATTCAATTGAAATACAATTGAGAATATATATTTATTTTCATCTTTGTAAATGTTATTAAAACAATTAATTTTCTTGTATATATATTAAATAAAAATGTTTTGAAAATAATTAATAAATTATTTTCACAATTAGCTCTGTGACTTTTGACTTGTTGCATTATGCAATATTTTATTGATGTGCAACAGCAGGTGTACATTATGTAATTCAATGTCCGGCGTGGGTATTTGCCAGGGAAGTAGTTGTTTTAATGTGCATTTGTTTAACGTACTTACGTAACGTAAGTTAAAAGTCGCAGAGCTAAATGTGGAAATAATTTATTAATTATTTTCAAATCACTTTTATTTAATATATTTAAAAACTTGGAATGTTACAATCTGCAGTACGTAGAAGACTTCTGGAATCGGGAAGAACGGCAATCCGACCCTAGAAAAAGCAATTGTTAACGGCCCCGATGATTAAAAAGATGCTTCATTTTGGTAAGAAATATATAACCTGGATTACAGATGATTGGAGGAAGGTGTTGTTTTTAGTGTTAGAGAATGGTCAGCGGTTATAATTCGTTAGGAAATCACAGGACGAAAATCTGAAAACCGCTCATGTTTTTTTATACAGTCCCCAGAAGGAGATGTTTTTGGATTGTTTCTTCCATATGGAGCCCGGATTTCTTGTGCTGAATAGTGACAAGTGCAAATCCATATGAAGCCCGGATTTCTTGTGCCAATTAAAGGAATGATGAATACAAGTGCAAAGATTTACTAGATCGAAAATTAGCTAATGATATGGAAAATGTTGTTCCAAATAGCGACGCAATTTTCCAGCGAAATTCAGCTCCTTGCAATAAACCAAATATGGCCTCGATTGACCTGAAAATTCACCATTATTTGAAAAGCTAGACTTCGAAAAATGGATTGTATAATGAAACAGAAAATGTAAATTAAAACACTGTCTATAACATAGTTATTGAAACAGAAAAAAAAGATAAATGCTGTAATTGAAGTATGGTATGAGATGACAAGTTGTTGGAATATACTAAGAAACTCGTCGATTCTATGCCAAAGGAAGTATCTGAAATAAGAGAGCGTGCAGCTACGTATTACACTTAGCCCCATTGTGCTACCTGCCATAGATCACTCATCATCAGTTCAACCAACCTACCTTGTTTAGTAGACTAAATGTCTGCGAAAATACATCCAAGAAAAACATTATAAATTCAACAAAACAAAATTTTAAAAACAATTTAGTTGTTAAAAAAATGTTGTACATTCCTCCCTGAAGATGACCAATGGTCGAAACTAGTTGGAGAAAATATAAATAAGTAAAACAAACCAAGTGTTTTAATTTCAATTAAATCATCCTGAATTAAAAACTCTCTTTAGTTTAGACAAAAAAAGCTCATTAAAATAAATAAACCTACCTTGTTTAGTAGACTACCTAAACAAGGTAGGCTGGTATAGCCGAGGTGGGTAGATCTCTTATAAAAGCCATTTCATGCCATTCCTCGCCCAGTAATAAGAGTACCGGAGATTCACAGACAAAATGCCAAGCAGTTTCGCCTTTCATGCTGCATCCTCTACAAGACGGAGAGTCAACTATACCAGTAAGGATGGCAGTTAAGTGCCTGGGATTCCTTCTAGTCAGTTGCAGGTACCGTTTCGCTGATCTCTCATTTTACACACAAGTGTTTCCTTGAAGAGCTTGCAGCCCTCATTATCATCCCAACGCTTCCTAAATTTCTCTAGGGCATCAACCAAAAAAGGGTTAATTTTTAAACTTTTATAAATAATAAAATCGTATTTTCAAATATTTCACCTCTGTTCACATTCACACACACACACACACACACACACTACTGTATATATAAATATCTGTGTTCAGATAATTACGTACGCTTTCACAAAAAAATTATCTTGTATAAAGAAAATGTCCGTAAGTAAATGTTAACATTGTTTTGTTTTTTTTCTTGAATTAATTTCTCATCTGGCACTTGGTGAAACATATTTTTATTTTTAATCTTTTTCCTTTCTACCGTTAGGTGTAAGGAGGAAACATATTACACTGTGTAAACTAATTTAAAGAAAAGACACATTAAGTACATACAATAAATTGAAAATATCTGAGCTATCAACCAGTACTTTTTAATCGTCTAATAATCTGTCTACTATATTATCGTGAAATTCAAAAATCTATCGTGCTCTGAAATAAATAATAAACATGATGGAGTGTCGTCACCAGTCAATGATATATCGTTGGATGCTCCGCTAAGTAATGCGGGCGATGTTTTTTTTTTTAAGTTGCAAAAAACGAATGTAAGCTTCGGATGCATTAACTGTCATTGCGTTTAAAGAAATACCATGCGACAAAAAGAGCACTCACAATTTCATAAAAAATCCATTAGCTTAAATTTCTTTAAAATCATAATTTTAAGACTACATGAATCTTTGAAATGGAATGCATACGTTAATAAGCTATGTGGACACATGCAGCTGTGAGAAAAAGTAAGCATTATATACCTAAATATATAAAACTAATATTCCTCCAATTATGATTAAGAATTAAGAAATTGATATTTATTAATCCTGTAATAATAGCAATTAGAATAGTTTGAATTAAGAGGGTAATTCCTATAGATAGGGGATGGGATGAAAAGATAAAAATGTCTGGGAAAATACATCCAAGAAAAACATTATAAATTCAACAAAAAAAATTTAAAAAATCTCTTTGGTTTAGACAAAAAAAGCTCATTAAAATAAATAAAAATGATTTGAAAATAATTAATAAATTATTTCAACATTTAACTACTTCCTGGACAAATACCCCGCCTGACATTGAACTACATAATTTACACCTGCTGTTCCATATCACAAAAATATTGCATCATATATATATATATATATATATATATATATATTTTTGAATAAGTGAATAAATACTCGTTTCTATTATAAAAGAACTCACCCTGCTGGGGTATACCGAGAATTACAAAAATTAAATATAAACAAAATGTTGATATTGAACTTACCAAATTTAAATAGAAAAGAGTATTATTCATTCGCTTGGTCACAGTTATTTAAATATATTAAATAAAAATGATTTGAAAATAATTAACAAATTATTTTCACATTCAGCTCTGTGCCTTTTGACTTACGTTACGTAACGTAATTATTTTCAAATCATTTTTATTTAATATATTACTAAATTTACATAATATTATATTAAGTGTATATATATTTTTTAAATAAATGATGTTTGTAAATTGCAATACATTACACTAATATAAGAGAACATATATGAAAATGTATAAATTGTAATTATTTTGTGTAATGAGGCGCAACCACATTCGATGAAATTATTATTGTGTTTCACGTTGCAAACAATAATTAGGAATGCATGTATGTTTCATAAACGTTTACCATGGAACTTTTAGTATAAATAACAAATCTAAACAGATTTTGTAATTAAATAGTAACTCCCCACACAAAAAGTATTTTTTAATTTAAAATATACTGAATAAAACACTTACTATGTAAAAACATAGTGATTTATTCAGTGATCATGAATTACCACGTAGTTACGGTCGCAACCATCATTATGATTAAAATATACTGTTTTTATGTACAATTATCTTTATTCAGACAATTACATTAAATTTTAACTGTATATTTTCGAGTTTACGTGAAGTGATTGATCACAAAATAGAAAGACTGTTATTTCTTACTTCACTTTTTATTTTTATGTTCATTATCAATAACAAACTAGTTTGTTATCTAACATAAAAATAAAAAGTGAAGTAAGAAATAACAGTCTTTCTAATTTGTGACATTAAATTTTATATACAGCTATATATTACAATTACAAATATACTAGTCTAATACGTTAGTCTGTCCTGGGCTATCAACCTGTTTTTTTTTTCTTATAATTTGTGTTGGCGAAGTAATTGTAGACATTTTTCTACAGTAAAAAAATGTGAAACTAAAAAATCAATTGTTTTAGGGGATATAGGGTGGGATTTGAAGAGGTAGATAAAAGCATAGATCCGTATTCAATTAGGAGGCGGCATATCATTTTGTGAATTATTGTGGGTGTCTTCATATTTATTCCAGCTTTTCGTAGGTTAGGTTGCGGAACATTTGCTCTCGCTGTTATTATTTTTTATGATACATACGTGCTTTTTTAAAATTTGATATACATATTTTAATCAAATAAAACAAGTAGAAGTAATGACACGAATTTTATTTAATTAATTAAACACAACTAGCTAACAGAAGATTATTTTTTGTACAACAATATTTTTTCATAAAATCCTTAGTTTTCCCAGAATTTTCAAAACTAGTATCAACATATGGAATTAATGAGGGTAGTACTATCACCGTTTTTTTTTTTTTTTCAACTGAAGGCGTTTCAATTATCAATTAGTGTTTTCATGCAATGAATGTTTGTCACGCTCATCGGACAGTATTAACAGGATAATGGATGTGCGCGAATACGTAAATTTTGTAATTTTGTCAACAAATTATTTATGAGATCATGATAGACGAAACAGTACGCGGGCATTTTTTTGTTTAAAATATACTTATGCCAAGTTTACTGAATGAATTATGTGAAGTGTGTTTGATAAAATGACAACGATAATTCATTCTTTATTTTTAATAGCTAAATGTATATTTCGAGTACCATGTACTCATTAGTGTGAAGTAAGGAACGAATCGTTTTTAATTTTATTGGAGTATTGTAATTCGTTTATTATTAGTATTGTAGATGTATTCGTTATTAGTTTGAAATTAAAGGTATTTAATAACACATTTTTTAAATTTATTCCTTCTTTAAGTCTCAAATATCGTTTTTTTGCTATTTCTAATAATTCTAATTGCAAGTAGGTTTTATTAGTGATTTGAAGTGTTAGTAAATACATTTTTTTTCTCAAATATGTAAACATTTTCTGAAATTATATTAATTGGAAAGATAGAAATGGTCATCTCGCAAGATTAATGGTGGTTGAACATACTAATAAATTTTTCAATTTACTTTATTAACGGAATCTCCATTTCCAAATTACAATTTAAATGTTCTAAAATCTTATTTAAACCGTTACCATAAGGTCCAATGTTAATTTCACAAAGCTATTAAAATTGGCAAAAATTATTGAAAATAATTTGTTAAAAGGAAAACTAAATAGTCTACGTTATTTCTACGATTTTTTTGACAGAAAAAATATTCACTTAAATATGAAAAAAATATAAGGGTATAGAATGGAAAAAAGTCGAATTTCGGCGAAAATGTGAAAATCTCCAAATGACTTCATATTATGCCAAAATGTAGCTGAAGAATGGGGGAATAATCGTTGAGAATTTTAGACAAATCGAGAGGTTAGTTTTTTTGTCAGTCAGATCGCAAAGATGGCCTTCGTAAATTGGGCGAAGTATTTTTCTCGATTTTTTTCTGGAAGTCACTGCCGATCTAAAAAAAAATGGCGTTTAGTGAAAATATAGCTGCATTCTTTATGAATGCAATGCTGAAGACCGTATTCTTCTATCTCATCCGTAAATCCATTATTTTTGGTTAAACTACAAACAGGTCCAAAATTGCCTGTATTATTTAAACCGTTCACATAAGGTTTAATGTTAATTTCACGAGGATGTTAAAATTATCCGAAATGGATCAACAAATTAAAATCACTGAATAAACACTTACAATTTTTTTACCACAATTATTTATTGTATTTTTTGTAAATAAATACACTACTTAAGTTTCGAGTTTTGACAGTCATTTTGAAGCGACACAAATTACAAAAAAATTACATTAGTTTAACGTGAACAGATTTTTCATGATTGTTGCGAATGGATAATACTCTCGTTAATCTGCTAAACGAGCAATCAGAAATCGAAATTTAATAATATTTTAATCAATTTATAAAATTTCTAAAAGCGTTAGTGTACACGCCACTTTTCGAAATTTTATAAATTGATTAAAATATTATTAAATTTCGATTTCTGATTGCTCATTTAGCAGATTAACAAGAGGATTATTCATTCGCAAACATCATGATAAACACAATTATAATTACACAAAGACAAGTGTGCACGCGCGCCTAAAATTGCTCTCTTTGCAGATATGATGTAGATGGCATTTAGCATTCCACTATAAATACGGCCTTAGTTGAGGGTTTAGTTTGAAACTAATACACAGTATTTAATTTGTAATTGGAAATATTGTAAATATTGTATGAAATAAATATGAATAAATTATTAAGAATCAATCAATAAAACACAGATTAGATTGAATAACTTTAAATTCTCGACTAGTTTCGGGTAATTAAAATTTTAAATTCTCTTGAAAATGGGCTAATAACCCGAAACTAGTCGAGAATTTAAAGTTATTCAATCTAATCTGTGTTTTATTGGTTTATTTTTAATAATTTATTCATATTTATTTCATACTATATGAATGTCTAAATATTAAAACCATTAATTATAATAAATATTGATAAAGGCATTCCCGGCGCATTCACCATAGTGGATGCGCCGGGCATAAAAACCGTGGACTATAAATACTACTACTACAATATCTTTATTCAAAGTTATTTATTTTACATATATTTACAATAAATTATGGTATATTTGTTTCTTCTTTGCTCGACCTATGGTCTTTCCATCAAACTATAAATATTATCATAGAAAAATAAATTATTAGAAAAATGTTAATGAAAACCAAATATTAGAACAATATTTGTGAATTCAAAATTATGATTTTTACGATAAAAAGTTTAGGAAAAATGTTCATTATAAAATAAAGATATTTGTATATATTTATATTTATAAAACCATTATTTGTACATTTTTAATCCCTAAAATTTTAATATATTCTTTTGTTTTCCAATTTTTTTTTAAACTTTATATAACAATCTTTATTAATAATTAAGTTTACAATAACATATAATTATTTGATTATATCACACTAATGTAATTAATTGTTAAATGGCTATCGATTATAGGTCTTTCTGCCTTTAAACTTTATTTTACCCGTTTATAAATTCTTGAAATAAAAAGACTATTTAATAATGTTTATTAAATAAAAATGATTTGAAAATAATTAATAAATTATTTCCACATTTAACTCTGTGACTATTGACTTACCTACGTAAGTACGTTAAACAATAGTCAATAGTCACAGAGTTAAATGTGGAAATAATTTATTAATTATTTTCAAATCATTTTTATTTAATATATTTAAATAACTGTGACCAAGTGAATGAATACTATTTTCTATTTATATTAATAATGTTTATTTGTCAATATTTATAGTTAACGAAGGCGATCACAAAAATATTCGTTTGGAAAAAATAAGTGAAGGATTAAATGAAGTTAGTGCGTATCCCGGCGAATGTTGTTAATAAATATTTACCACGTTATTTATCTTTCCATTCCGAGTAATTCAGTAAGTAAATACGTAAACTGATAACGCACGTAAACGCACAGCAACGCGGACTTCGCTCTCGGCGCTCGTTTTAAATAAATATTCGACCGACAGGTGCTTCCCAACATCTCGCAACCTCCTCACGTCCGGCAATTACGCGCTTCCACCAGAACCCTCCAGCCTCCCCAATAAACCAAGAATACTCACAGTTCCCCACGAAACTCCTGGGCACGTCCAGTTTCAACAGTTCCTGGGTTAAACCGCATCGCGTGTATACTTTCCCATCGCAATGCCTCGCACACAGAACCACAAACAAAACACTGGATGCACTTAGAGGAAACCACCGCATGTTTCGCGAGGATTAGAATGAGGGTGGATGAATCTCTTCGGGTGTTGAAGATTATCAGTTTTGAGCGGAACTGTTTGAGGATTCACGACCGTACGGTGCTAGAGGTGTTATTATATTGCGCGTTTACGTTAATGTGGTCCGTATTTGTACTGTCCGTGCACAAGGCTAACAACAACTCGAAATAATTTCGTACTATCCGCAGTGATAAACGTCAACGTTCGCAGTTTTATCTAGGAGACAATGGACGGATTAGTTTGCATATGCATCTAATATGCAAATGTTTTTAAATGGCAAATGATCAGTCTATTTAAATTATTGGCATTTGACAATTTGCAATTATGACGATTGGTGTATTTATCAAAAAATTCTTGTATTTTAGTAGCGATAACTTCGTTGTACATTTTCCTAATTCCTACTTATTTATACTATTCCTACTTCCTTCCTTCCTACTTATTTATGCCACTTATTCTTTATTTATTTCTAAGCGTGGGATTCCACGATAATCATTATCACCTATATTTTGAATTAATTTCACACTTATCCCATGGTGAAACATATTTAAGTAATATATTAAATAAAAATGATTTGAAAATAATTAATAAATTATTTTCATATTTAGCTCTGTGATTTTTACGTTACGTAAGTACGTTAAACAAATGCACATTAAAACAACTACTTCCCGGGCAAATACCCACGCCGGACATTGAATTACATAATGTACACCTGCTGTTGCACATCAATAAAATATTGTATAATGCAACAAATTTTGATCCGAGAAAAATTTAATGCAAAAACAACAAAAGGAACGTTACTTAATATAAGGCCATCTGCAGACATATATGTATATTTAAGTAATATTATTTTTCTTTCCTTTATTTTGTAACTCCGACTAGTTTCGACTGATCAAGTTATGTTTGAAACATTCTGTCAAAATATTTTTTTGGGGTATTTTCTCAAGTTGTATTATTAGATCAAGATGGCCTAGACACAATTGGGTTATGCCTATCCTAGCATAGTTGTTGGGAATATTCTCAAGTTGTAGGGTTAGGTCAAGAGGGGTAAGGCACAATACCTATACCTATTATACCTATTCAAGCATAACCCAATTGTGCCTACTCATCTTGAATTTGTTGGGAATTTTCTCAAGTCATAGTGTTAGACAACCTGAGACAAATTATTTCGACAAAATTTATATTTTTTCGATGCTACGATTTCCTTCAGGTCGAAAAAAAAATGGTTGCCATTGGAACTCGTTGCAATGGCAACCATTTTTTTTTTTTCGGTTATTTTGACAGTTCGTAATTGAATGTCATTAAGAAAATGTATTCAGAATCGAATATACTTTGCTCAGTATTTGATTCTGAATAAACTTCGACAGAACGTTTCAAACAAAACTTGCTCAGAGTTGAAATCCGATCAACTTTTGACTGAAGAGTTTTTTTTTCAAAACTGTTAAAATTAATTTGTTAAATTTTTTTGCAATTGTCAAAATTGATATTTAATAAAAACTGTTTTGAACTTTTTCCGATGATTCGTTTATTTTGAGAAAATTAGGAAAACATTTTTTAAATAAAATCTGCGCAGATATTTAATTTTTAACAATTTTCGTCTCAAGAACATTTTCTGTCTGTTTAACTGTTTTCTATTTTCTCTGGTGAACAAATCGATAGTTGAGTTAAGAAAGTTGAGATCCGTTAGTTACATTAAATTAAATTATAATGACGCCTCGATTTCATTTCTGTCGTAGAAAAAATAGAAAAAAAAATTCTTTAACCATGGCAATTGAAATCGAATTCCGAGCGATTTTTAATTGAACAATGTTTTTGACATTTTACAGGTTATAAAAACTATTCTAAACTTTCTTCAACGATTCATTTATTTCGACAGTTACGAAAACACTTTTCAAACAAAATCTGCGTAGAATTTAATTTTAAACAATTTTTGCCTGAAAATCGGGACGTCATTTTACGTTAGGTAATTTAATTTAATGTTAACTTAACTTCAGGTTAAAATTGTTTAAAATTAAATTCTACGCAGATTTTATTTGAAAAGTGTTTCCGTAACTCTTTATTTTTTTCATTTCTTTTTCTGGGGAAAAGTCGAGAGTTGAGTTAGATCATGTTGGATTCGGTTGGGACCATTAAATTAAATTATTTTAGGAAAAATGATATCGTCCTCGAAAAATCGACAAAAAAAAGTTACAATCATCACGAATATTTGTTCAGAATCAAAATGTGAGCGACTTTACTCAAAACATATTTTGAGTTGAGTTAGATCATGCTGGGTTCGGTTAGGCCCATTAAATTAAATTAAATTATTTTAGGAAAAATGATGTCCTCGAAAAATCGATAAAAAGAGTTGCAATCATCAAAATTTGAGCGACTTTTACTCGTAACTGTTGAAATTGACGTTCTGCCGGAGTTAATAACTATTTTTCGATTTAAATATAAATAGAAAAGAGTGTATTTGAATTAATTTAATTGATTTATTTTAACATCTCTGAATTATGTAAGGCATAGCTGTATTGACGAGGGATAGATCCCGAAACACGTGTCTGCAGATGGCCTTATATTAAGAAACGTTCCTTTTGTTGTTTTTACATTACATTTTTCTCGGATGAAAATTTGATGCATTATGCAATATTTTATTGATATGCAACAGCAGGTGTACATAATGTAATTCAATGCCCGGCATGGGCTTTTGCCCGGGAAATAGTTGTTTTAATGTGCATTTATTTAACGTACTTACGTAACGTATGTCAAAAGTACGGAGCTAAATGTGGAAATAATTTATTAATTATTTTCAAATCATTTTTATTTAATATATTTTTCGATTATTAACAAATTTTATTCGAAACATTGTTTCATATCTTATGACAATTAAAACCTTTTTTTGGATTTTCTTGAATTATCTTGAATTAGGTTTCATGTTATTGTTGAGGCATTCGTTAGATTGCTGATCACAATTCTGGTAATTGTTTGTATTTTCAAAGTATTCTCAGTATTTGTTTTTATATGAACTTTCTAATTAGCAAAATATTACGAAAGAAGTATATCTAAATATAAATGAAAAAGTAAGTACGAGTTACAAAGTTTATATAAACTATTTAAATAAAAACACAATTTATGATTTATTTTATTTCGCAATTCGGAAAATCGGGGAATCCGATATGTTTGCATTAGATTGTGAACATGATGCGTCAACTGGAATTTTTAGTTATGTTGACCGGAACGAGTGAACACGAAGGTCACCTTTTATCACTGTCACGGCCGCTGATGGAATACTTATTAAAATCGAACAATAGATTAAATTATTTACAAGTAAATTAAATACAATTAAACGTAATATTATTTCGAATAAAATTAAAAATGAGGACAGAAATTCCTCTGGACGATAGCCCAGACAACCTACATGTATTGTAATTATTGTTTTGCATTATCTATTGTCTGAATAAAGATAATATTGAATCGATGGCCCATATATACTAACACCTACATGTATTATAAATATTTTTATTGTTTTATATATACAAACATCTTTATTCAGACAGCAGATTTACAATTCTTTACAAATATTTATATTTACAATACATATCGATCGATGGGTTAGTAGTCTGTCATGGGCTATCAATCGGAGGTCTTTCTGCTCAATTGTTTTATATTATCTGTATAGTTATGAGGGATTGTTGCGGGATTTTAGATATGAGACCAGTCTATGAGGGGGAATAGGTTATTAGATTTAGTTTTTTAATATCGAGTTATTGATCCAATCGAATTCTAATAAAGGCGTAATCTATTGAAACCAATTCAAAATTCGATCTCAGGAATCCCTTCCGCATTTCGCCCCGCCTCTGATATTTGCTTGCTTTCCTTGTCTACACAGTTGGGGTACCTGCATAAGGTTTACATGAGGAAGAACCCGGCTGATTTTGAGAATAATTGCTGAAGACGCTTAACTGTATTTGTAAATTGATTAATTATAATTAAATTGGTTAATTATTTTCTTCGGTTTCAAGTTATTCGTTCAATCAAATTCTATTGAATAATAAATTGGTAAGTGTAATAATCTCTGGTTTTAATAGATTACACTATTGACTATTATACTTACCAATTTATTATCCGCAATTTCTAATCTTACAAATATTTTAAATCATTTATAAAACTCAATTACTATACACCCTCCTACCATTCATCTATTTAATATTGATTCATGATAGATTGATGCGTTCCAGTATTAAAATTTAGTTAAATGGGCCTATAATTTCGGATCTAATTCCAGCGATCGGTAATAAATCTCGAGCTCGCTTGGTGCCCCAATTAAATAAGCATTCAGCCCCAGTGAGAACGGGGGATTCGGTAGAAAATTCTATTATCAATTTCCCCTGGTATTCTTATACCGTGTGTGGGAAGCGTAGTCGTGCCAGCTGCATAATTGATACTCCTCCGTTTGTCACCAATTTAATATTTACGCGGCGTTCCTCCCTTTAAATATGTAACGCCCGCGCGAGAGGAAAATGAAAAAAAAAAAAGAGTCGAAACGAATAAGGAAGTAAAAATGAAATACTTTTCACTTGGCTGTGAAACTGAGTAGGGTGTAGTGTTTGTAAATTAGATGCTGGTTGTGTAATGTTTTTCTGTATTTAAAGCGTAGTAATTTTAAGTATTAAACTGGCTGTAAAGAATTATGAATACTAATAGAAAAAAGGATTTATTCGTATGGTCACAGTTATTTAAAATAAATTAAATAAAAAATTGAAAATGGTTAATAAATAAAGCAATAATTTTTATTTAATTTATTTAAATAACTGTGACCGAGTTAATAAATGTTCTTTTATATTTTATTGTATTACATAATGGACATTTTCTATTGCATCAAAATAACATTTATTTGATTCGAGAATATTTAATGCAAATAACAAAAAACAGAATTCGCTTACCATTCGCGCCAAACCCGATCATTTATTTTTATCAAATTAATTGAATTTATTGTTGTATTTTGTAATTACAAATTGTCACTAATTGTAAAAAGGTGATTTTCCGTAAATAAAGAATTAATTAAATATTTACACCGGAGATCGCAGCCAGGATCGTACTATTAATATAATTTAACAATTTTGTAATTATATAAAACAATACCAATGAATTTATTTATAGTGCCATTTCGGAATTTTGAAAATATATTTTTTTTTATAAAAATTGTATTTTTGCCATGCATTTCGAATATTAAAAAAAATCAATACTGCTATTTAGAACTGCTCCTGTTGGTATTTTTGCAAATTCTTCGTTTTCTTCTCGACCCTTCCACACTCAACCTCCTCCGCGTAGGGTTTTTCGTAAACGTACCTCCCCCATAAATCTCGCCGTCTTCTTGCGGAACAGCGTACTCGATCTCCTCTTCCAGTTTCGTATAACAATATCTCCCGTCCAATCGTCGCCGTAAAAAATCTCCTCTGCTTGGGGTAGTGGCCGGTGGATGCGGTGGATGGTCTTCGGTTTATTTAAAACTGATTAGGGATAAAAGCTTTATATTATTTAATAACATATATTTTATTGATGTGCAACAGCAGGTGTACATTATGTGTTCAATGCGTGGGTATTTGCCCGGAAAGTAGTTGTTTTAATGTGCATTTGTTAAACGTACTTACGTAACGTAAGTCAAGGGTCATACAGCTAAATGTAAAAATGATTTATTAATTATTTTCAAATCATTTTTATTTAATTTATTTAAAATTACTTACATAACTTAAGTGGAAATTTCACAGTAAATAAAGAGGGAATAATTTATTATTTAGTTTCAAATTATTTTTAATCAATTTAATTTAAATTATAAATACTTCGAACATTTTTTTAACCATACTTTTTTTTGTTCAGAGATTTCACATGTAATTTATACAACACACATGAAACACTTCGTTTCTCAAAGACCTTTTTCGATTTTATATAAAATGAATTTAATTTGATATTGATGTATCCATAAGAATATCTTTATGGGTAATTTGTTGCGTGGCGCAGAAAATTATTTTAAGGCAAAACTTATTTGCGGTCTCGGGAGCGTGCGACCAAACTCCGGTATATATTTAATTGAGAAAAAAGCAATTTATTTCCTTTAATGGGATTAGGGAGCAACCTACCCTTTAGTTTGATTTATAAACCCAGTTCATCCTTTGTGGTCTTCGCCAAATTATATTTTCTCATTAATTAAATACAACGCTACTTTCGTTCCATTGATTTTATTATACAGGAATTTATTTTATTTATTATTGCTTTATGTTAAATAAAATTAATAAAATTCACGGTGTATTTTAATAATGAGTGAAATTACGTTCATTACGAAATAGTCTTTACCAAATTATATTTTCTCATTAATTAAATACATCGTTTTCCTTATCATATAATCATAGCTCGCGTAGACTGGAAAATTCTGTTTTTTATAGACATCCACGCGTTACAATTTTTACATATTTTCTAACTGCCATAGTATAGTACTTTTTCAGTATTAGGGACGCCTTGCATTCTGGTCGCGATTTAACAATGATAAGTATTTAAAAAATGGAAATTTCGTTTGGAAAACGGTAACCGGCTGCTAGTTTTTATATATAGATGCATCTTTATTTGTGAAATTCAAACAATAGAAAACAATATTCCAGCTAAGAATTGTGTGTGCCCGGCGCATTCACCATAAGTTATGTATTTTATTTATTTAGTCTTATATAACATCGTTATATGCTCCTCTCTACTTCTCAGTGTGAGGTGTATGTATTTTAATCAAACTATTATATTATAACAATGGGTTTACAAATTTACTAAAATTAATTAAACAGGCCATAATTAATAATTTAAAAAATCCGTTATATTAGACATAATTATTTATGACTTAAATATCCAAGATTCCGCTGATTTTCAAATATTCATAAATACCATTTAGAATTTTGGTCAATTGATGTTTCTATAAAAAAAGGCCTTGATTGGTATACTCTTCATATCTATACACCTATATTACATATTTTAATCAGCACAAACTTTTCTTCTTTTCTCCATCTCCCACCCTAACCTCATCACAATTTTTGCATCAATACTCCTATCCTTTCATTCCCTTCCGTCCATTCGTCTCGTACTTCCTTACATTCCCTTCCTTGATGTTTCCATACACATTGGGTTTTCCGAAGGAAAAGCGGTATGTTGATTTTCTTAAAAAAAGGCGTTACTTTCGGTAACTTTTTAGTTTATCAGAAATAATAGTCGAGAGATCTTTTAAGTTATGAAACTTGTTACGGAATAAAAAAATCAAGTGCGTGATACAATCAAAGTGTTTTATTATTTTTTTACCTTCTTATTAATAATAAACATGTATCACACAGGAATAACATCAAAAATCATTTATATAATTTTAGCTTTGTTTGTTCTACTTGGATTGTTTGCCCCATACATACAATTTGATTGACATAAACACAATCAAAGGGAGAGGATTATTTAAAATAAGCGCAATTTAACCATGGCAATTTTAACATCACCTTCATTAATATTTTCATTCTTCCCCTGCACAGTCGCACGGTTTCATGAATGCACAAACGTAAACCTCTGCCCGACAATGGCGATTGTGGGAATACATTTTGAGCACACATGGAGGCACAAAGAGAAGACTGGCGAGGGAGAGCGTGCTCGTTTGTGCGCGCTGCTCGCGATGTAATTGATTTTATTTATACGGCATTAATAAATCCAATGTCTATAAATGAGCAAAGGGGCTATCCCAGCCCTATTTGGCAAATCGCGTAGCCATACGTGCATGCGAGATGAATACGAGTATTCTTCTGTTTTGCCATTTTGTTCCTCCATCGGCTCTTTACATGGATTCTTAACGGCGTAATACTTACATGCGTGCGGGTTTTATGTAGAACCAAACCGTTGAGAATGTTTTCTAATCAACGACAGTTTCCAGGAAGATGTTAAGATTTTCGTAATAAAACCATTATTACCGGATTAGTATGCAAGGCAATCACATTTAGATTTAAAATACAGTGATTGAATATAGCTTAAGTGTTTTATTTACAAATATTAAATCATATACAATCACCCTAACTAGACATTATCATACATCTATTTATTCATTATCATCTATTCATAACATACATTAATCATAACTCATCTTCATAGCTAAACAATGGCAGAAAGACCTCGGGTCGATAGCCTATAAAAGGACAACCTCAAATTACCGTATTATACCATACAATACTGTACTTAATATAATGTAAAAGTCCTTTTAATAAAGATATTTGTATATTAAATCATTTATGAGACATTCTATATAACAATTAAGTATATACCGGGTGAATTAACATGGAGAAACGGTTTTTTCGCAGATTGCAACCCCCCATTTCAACGCAGAGCTGAATCCACCGATTCGGAAATTAATTATTTAAATAATCTCTAAACGTCTATTCAGAAATAATCTGGACATCCATCGTATTGGAACCATATTTCCTGGTTTACACGTGCGACTTCTTCAATTGCAGGGCCAACTTGAGTAATTAATAAATCTAAATAATTTTGAGAATTTAAATTTCCAATAATTTCGAAAGGGCTTATAATAAGTGAATTAAAAATTCCTGTCCATATATTGTTTTTTTTTTGTGTTCTGAGGTTTAAATTCAGATGGGGATTCTCCTGTGGCCAGGATTTTTCGTTCTGAAAGGTTTGCTCGTAAAAGCTCCGTAAAAGAAATGGATGAAATATAATTACGATTCACATTAACACGTTCGTGAATTACTTAACAAAAGGTTTCTCGGTTAATCGATGTCCCCTTTTACCAATTGGTGTCGGGGTTTGTCTTAATTGTCGATTTCTTAATGACTCCTCCAGTTGTTTCTGTCCTTAGCCATTTTTTCTGCGTCTCTTATGTTAATTCCTCTTTCTTGTAGTGCCTTTGTTACGCTGTTCTCCCAGTTTTCTACTGGTCTTCCTCTTCCTCTGTTTGTAGTTGTCCTTGCTTCCCATATTTGCTTCACAGGAATTATTTTCTTTATTCTCTGTGTATGTCCCCACCATCCTAGTTGCCTTTCTTCGATATATTTTTGTACATCCTTTGTATTCAGTTCTCTTCTTACGTCCATATTTCTTACTCTATCTCTTCTAGTTATGTTCTCGATTTTTATTAAATGAAAATAATTCTTGATGGCATTGAAACATTGTAAGGATGATAGCCGTGTTTTCTTAAAATGTTGCATACCGTTCTTTGCGATTTGCCAGATTCCAAAGTAACAGATCTTGTACTTAGTCGAGGATTGGCAGATACTAAACCAATAACGTTTTATTAGATATTACTATTGTCCCGTTTGTTGCAATTTATGTTGTGATGTTCTAATAAAAAAAACATAATATAATAATATTAAAACTATCACCGAAAGTAAATAATATTTACCTGAATTTTAGCAACCAGAATTTACAAATTGAAAAACTTTGCTGTATTGTCAAGACGGACGGAATGAAGCTCTCGCTAAACTGCATCAAAAACAAATATCGCATCATACGGTAACTATTTCCCCTGTAAAGGTTTTTTATGATGAATATCTTGTCATATAAATAGAAAAGAGTATTATTCATTCACTTGGTCACAGCTAAATGTGAAAATAATTTATTAATTATTTTCAAATCATTTTTATTTAGAATATCTTTTCCTCAATGGAATACATTTTAGAGGGAATTTAATGACAATTATCAAAAAAAAAAGCATTTATTTCTGAGAGGAGATGGCTTATATGATATATTAAATCAATATTTTTTTATTTTAAATCAAATCTATCTTGAATTTTCAATAAAATAATAAAGAAATATTAGTGAAAATTAATTAAAATTGGTGTGATTAAATGAGGAAAAAAATCTTATTTCAGTTTATATAACTATAAATTTTATGGGGAGCTGCAATCTACGAAAAAAAAAAAAACGTCTCTCCGTGTTAATTTCCTATGACATGAAAGTATCATCTGATATATATACAGTACATTTTTCTATCTAGGCCTCATAGGGATTTACATAGGAAATTTCACACAAAAAAAATATCATTATTTTAAATCACTATTTAAAACATTAAATGCATTTAAAATAATTTAAAAACTGCTGTACTTTGTACAAATTACTCTAATTTAAATGTGTATTTAATTTGATCAAAATCCATACCATAGAAAAACCATTAACACGACGAAAAAATTTTCCTATGTAAATCCCTATGAGGCCTAAATAAAAAAATGCACTGTATATATATGAGTGAGCGATTATTAATTGAATACTTATCTGGTAATATAGCTGACTAAATAAAAAAATGCATACTATAATTCCTTCAATTTTCCGTGTGAACGATACGAAACTATGTTTACATATTGAAGTATTGTTCTTATAAACAATATTACATAATAAATCAATGATGAAACAACAAACAAATTATCTAATAAATTTGAAAAAAAGTCAATACCTTGAAAGATTTATAATAACGATAATTGTAATTAAGTGCATAAGATGATTGATTGATAACTATAGACGAGGAAACGGTGCGTGATTAATTATCTTGCCAAACTAGTTTTAGTGCATTTTGTAAATATTGTGTAAGTTCTTCAAGGATATGATGACAGTAATGTCTAAACCAAATAAATATATTTATTAATATAACACCAAGAATTAGTTTTAAAGTATACAAATTTATTAATTTATCTTAAGACAGACAATTATCACAACAATGATTGCTGTTATGAGAAATAGTTTTAAATAAACATCCATAATTTCTACTGTAATGGTATAAAAGCTAAAACTAATCACAAATCGTTGACGATGCCACTTGAAATTAGGCAAAAGGTGGCGCTTGCGTCGTCTTTAATATATTATCTGAAAAGTATTTAATTTGTTGTATTGTGGATAAATATATTATCCATAACGCAATAAATTAAATAATTGAATTCTTTCGTAAAATATTGCGTAAGAATTCAATTATTGTAGCACTGTTCATTTTACAGTTACAAAGAAAAAAAAACGTAAACATTTAATGTTTATTAAGTACAATAAAACTTTCTAACTAATTATACATTTTCATCGAAAACTAATTTCCCCATTTCGTATTTTACTTCCTATCAGTTATTCCAAATAGGAACAACGATGCGATTCACGGATAAAGTCTTCATTTGTAATCATTGCTTTTCGACAATAAATGAGATTATATTGTGGAAGGGAATCGAATCTCTATGCATTTATTAGCGATATCTATTATGTTACAGAGGGGGCGGGGAGGGGGGGGGCGTTTGTTTTATCTGCAGGATCGGTTCCTTATCAAAAAATTGGATCTGGCATTCGCTGGAATTTAAACCAATCGATACTTAATTATCCTGGGCTGATCCACACAAATTTCCACACTGAATAATGTTTTAGGAATTCACACAAAACAATAATAACATATTATAAAAATTTAATTCTTAATAATAAATAGCAATAAATAGGCGGAAAGATCACAGGTTGTTAGCCAGTTTAGAAGAAAATATATGTAAATATAGCTTAATTATAAAATATATGTAATTGTTCTTGTTCTTCTATAGATATTTTTCTAAATAAAAATGTTTGTATATATACACAGAGGTTTTTTTTATCAGTATACATTAGGGGAAAGTTGCCTATAACACGCAATTAAACACACATGTCAAACACTAAACTTCAAATTGTGTGAAATATTTGATCGAAAATGTATAAAAATGAATAAAAAGTCGAGTTCTAAGCGTCTATTACAATTCCAACAGTACTAGAGGAAGATAAGACATATTTTCAACGACTAGAGCCTACCTCGATTATGACGATTCTAATAATAATTAAGAGGTATACATAGGAGAAATGTATACTGATAAAAAAAGCTCTCTGTATATATATCAATAAATTATTAAAAATCCAGCAATAAAATAAAAATAAGTTGAATTTACATTCTCGAGCAGTTTGAAGTTATCAGGCAGCAATATTCCAGAGTTCATATATTAAATAAAAATGATTTTAAAATAATTAATAAATTATTTCCACACAATACTGTTTTCTATTTATTCCAGAGTTTTCCTGTCTGTAATGCATGTCACAATAAACACTAAACTTAACTATCAGTTTATTTTCAAGAGAATTTAAAATCTGTATTTATATACATGAATATTGAAAAAAATATATATATTTACAATTTTTTTTTGTGTGTGTTTTATAAACTCCGTCTATACAACACCCCCGAGAATCGGGACATTATAAAATAAAACATTTAACACTTCCTATGTTAATTCCGGATTAATATACATAGGAATGAATGCCAAAAACTGGCGGTATAATTGAAGGTCGTGCCACATCGCCGACACCATCTCTCTGTGCCAATTTAAATAAAACATTAACCGTGCGCGTATGTCCGCAAACGAGCGCATTTTAATTTTTCCATTTCCGCGCGCAATAAGAGTTAGACAATTTTCCAGAATTGCTTTTTATTATTTCGTTCAAAAAAAAAAAAAAAAGGACAACAGAAAGACTTTGTCGCGATGAAAACAGTTTTCATTAATTTGAGATGTTATCTTTGCGTTTTTTACAATGTTTGCTGGATTCCGTTGTTCTCTGAAAAAAAATGTGTGAAATATTTACACACGCTAGCGTTTATTTATCGCGTAGTAAAATTTGCACAAATATTTTTTTGTACTAAATTAATCAAACTATCTTTAAAATCATCACAATAGTAAAAATTGCACAAATATATCTTTTGCGCTTAATTAATGAAACTATTCCTCATAAAATTGCGACCGACACTTTAATAAATGTAAAAATAAAAAAAGAGTATTTACTTGGTCACAGTTGTTTAAATTAAATAAATAAATAATTTTCTGATTGAAAGACCTATGGTCGGTAGCCATTTAGGAAGAATATTATATAAAATGTATTGTATTATTACCGCTTTTTATCATTTTTAATAATTTATAAAATTTTAATTTTAATCCAGTTATTATTTATCTAATTTTTATCTAGTCAATCTAACGAGGAAAATATTATTTATTAATAATGTTTTCAATTCCATATTTATTCATGATTATTTATCCGTTATATTATTCGTTTTAATAATGGATTTTTTAAATTTAATTTATTTTAATAAATATATGTTACGTTTAATTAATAATTATTTTCATATTTTATTTTTAATTCCACAAAAAAAAGACTGTATTTCTCCATTCAATTCCCCACATTTCAGTCCATCTAAATACGCCCATCAAACAACAATAAACTCCTCTCACCGCGCTAACCAAAAAGAAAAGGAACATCCCGGGTATGCAATAATGACATCCGCGATGTTAAATTGAAGACGAGCGTCCCTCATTTGCATAACAGCAGTAAAAGCGCTGTCCATTGTCGGAGTTCATTGGAAGCGCTGGAGGGGCCAGTAAAAGTCCCCTTTTTGCAGGATGCAGCCGAGCAAACGCCGAGTGCTCTCTCTCATAAACGGAGTAAATGAGCTGGTTTGGGGAAGGGTGGCGGCGACGAGTAAAGGGAGGCAGGGTTGCTTGACTAATCACCTGCAGGAAATGAGACGTCGCCGTTGCTAAGGTGCCTGTTACCAGAGTAAGATGATGGAAACACTCCGAATGGTTATTCCGATTCCTGCATAAAATCTCGTTAAAAATATAGAGAAGAAAATAAACTGAATTAACTATTAAAGAAATGTATTGCTGTGAATATTTCATAGGATTCCACGGATTCCACGAAGAAGATGGTGCACTTCAAGAGCATCTATGGCTATTTTGAGCAAACACTTCTAGGAGCTCCTCATCTCAATTAGGGGGCGATTTAAAGTTCTCCCGATTTGTGTCTTATGATTTTTATCTATGTTTTTTTTAACTTCCGTGTTTATGTAAACCGTCGAATGACCCTACAAAATTTGAAGATCAACATCTAGGAAGAAATTGCCAACGTAAATAACGCCTGCTATACTGGCAAGAGTCATGATAATAATTGCAGAAATCGGTTTATTCTGTGTATGTAGAATAGTGGACGTCGCCAATCTGATTTGATCTTCAAAACTATGTAAAACAAAAACTTTAGGTATGCCTCTATATTGTAAAAACAACAAATGATTTTAAACATTCGTTTTAACAAATGAAAATGTTCAAATTCATACAATGGGTTTTATTAAGATTTAAATAAAATAAGTTATGCTGGCAGAAAGACCGATGGTCGATAGCCATTTTTTGAGGCTTAACTAGAGGTTTATGATTGTAATGTAAATATTGTAATATAATTTAACGTATTTCTCAAAAATAAAGATTTTCTATATACAGAGAGGTTTTTTTTATCAGTATACATTAGGGAAGTGTATAACTTCAAAAAAAAAAAAAACCGAGTCAAACGCAATGTGTGTATGTTTAGTTGCTTATTTGGCATATATGTGTTCAATTGCGTGTTATAGGCAACTAAACATACATATTAATGTAATTAACTCGCGTATTTTGCAGGTATACATAGGGGAAATGTATACTGTTAAAAAAAGCTCTCTGTATATATAAGTTATGCTGCCATACCCTGCATTATTGCATTGCGTGTACCGACAGAATAGTATTTTACATAACAAGTTTCGTAAGTAGCGTTTTACACACGAGTTTGGACCATGATCCCCTAGGCGAAAGGCCTAAATCACGAGTATGTAAAACGCCACTTACGAACCAGTAATGTACTATACTTTTTATACGTCCATTGTTAAAAAAACAATTAGACACAACTATAAATAGATTTCATCAATACACAATAATAATAACACAATGTCTACAAAATATTTACTTAATTATTGCATATTTTATAAAAGGAACTTCCAATAATAAATGCACGTTGATTTTTTTAATTGTATTTAGTATTTTATTAAATGTGAACTTCCAGTATCTTCAATATTCTTAGCTTTTATGTTTTTTTTAATTCGTTTCTACGGCATACCCTGCACCCCTAAGGATAAACAATTTGAAGATATTTAGTTGTATATTTAAAAAAAACTTACCTCAATTAACAAATAATTAGTATCCAATGCATTTTCGAGAAATTGATTTTTTCTATCGGGCTAAAAATTTTGGATTTTTTGCTTTTGAAGCCAGCAAACTGGCTTTTAACTTTGAATATTTTGCAATATCTGCATTATTCTTAATAGCTAAATTACTCTTCAGCATCGAATATATCGACCATAACGATGACGCTTTTATTTTATGTGTTTGATAAATTTCCAAAATACGCGAAAACCACATTTTCAGAATAAGTCACTTTCTGTATTTACTCCTACGCCAATTTATAAACGTGTTCCGGGATCTATTTGCCGGAAATAGAATGTTTGCAAGTTTTACGCACGCTTCCGGTTGTTACGGTACAATGTGTGTTAAACCCAACTTTCGTTCTTAAAAATCCATTTGCAAAACGCGTTTTACATAATTGGTGTGGAAAAATATATTTTTATTCCACATACAGGATTAAACATCCTTAATCCCTGAATATATTGCAATATCATAAAAACGACGATATATCCATTTCATGCATAAAATATTGTTTTACATTTATTTCGCGGAAATTTAGTACAACAATGTGGAGGAGATCCATTGTTTGAATCATGCAACCAACCATCCGTTCTCGGAGCAGCATTTGTATGCACATGCACCAATTCAGTCCATTCCTGTGGCAGCACGTGTTGCGTGGCGTTTCTTTTTTTAGAAGATATACATTCTGAATGGAACAGGGTATTTCCTCTCTAACGTTACATAATCAAACACTACCAGATACTACGTGTACGGTAAAGTGCTATTTCCTTTGATACTATTGTTAATTCGATAAAGCTTGCTATTGAAGTGCACATATACGCACTTCATTTGCAAACTTTATCGTTTATAAAAACAACAAATGAAAATAAACATTCGTTTTTCGATTAACAAATGAAAATGTTGTAATTCATGCAATGGGTTTTATTAAAATTTTTAAAAAATAAGTTATGCTGCCACACCATGTATTATTGCATTACGTGTACTGACAGAATAGTATATTACATAACAAGTTTCGTAAGTAGTAACGTTTTACACGCGAATTTTTTGCCATGATTCCCTAGGCGAAAGGCCTAAATCACGAGTATGTAAAACGTTATTTACAATCGATATAATATAATTATGCGTTACTTTTATCATTTAGCTTTAAAAGTTCTTTTATTCTAGTGATGACGCGAGGGATTTTACAAGTAAAATCAATTGTATACAATATGAAATAAATATGAATAAATTATTAAAAATCAACCAATTAAACACAGATTAGATTGAATAACTTTAAATTCTATAAATTTTATACAAATTCATTTTAGAGAAAAAACACAAAAATGTTCAGAATTTAAAAATCTATGAAAAACGATATTTCATTAACTTTTAAATCGATGTACAATTTAATTTTTTATTATACTTGTTAAATATCACGTGTTTAAATTTCTTTAGCCGTGTATGTTCAACATTTAATGAAACGTTCAGCCACCATTCATCTAACGTATGGATAACTAGTGATGGCCATTTCGGTAGATGAATGGTGGTTGAACGTTTCATTAAATGTAAATTTCGTTTTCCTTGTTTGCTTAAACAGGACAAGTTCGCCTTCCTTTAGTGGACGAAACAATGATTCTCAGTCGTCTACCTTGTAGACCCAAATCGTTGACGATGTCACTTGAAATTAGGCAAAAGATGGCGCTTGCGTCGTCTTTAATTTAATTATGTATGTTCAACTTATATTTTTACGGAATTTAAGTTGATTAGTGAAATATATTGTGTAATGTAACGGAAATGCCAATAAAGGTATTTTTTTGGTTTAATAAAATTGATGTAATATGAAAAAAAAAAAAACACTTTCGCCTCATTCCCTCGAATTCTCTCATAAAGCGACACTCTGCAATATTGCAACACTCAGATATTCAATTTGAGAATGAATATGGTCACATAATTCCCCTCCAAGGCGTCGGCAATTGGAAGCAAATGTTATGCCTTGAAAGATGATCCTATCACACGTAACAGTAACAGTTCTAGCGTTAATAATATTAGGCGTAAGCGAGTTTCGCGTTTCCACGTCCGAATATTACACATGACAAACACCCCACAAAATGATCTTCCACGTTTCCCACCCCTCGTCAAAGTGCCGCTCGCGACATGTTCCTGATGGGATTAGGAAGCATCCGCAGAACTTAATGACGCGCTAAATTGCAGGTTATTGCGACGGGGATGCGCTAATAAGTTCTCCCTTCATATCGGACGTCGCCGTTGCGAATTGCGGGATCGTCTTGGCGTTATCAATCCTGTTTAAGTGATGCTAGACAGACGTCGCGAAAGAATTTATATGTGATGGGAGGTAGATTGGATTAGGTGCTTGCTGATGTATTGAATCGGTTGTTGCAGGATGTGGTGGCTTCTGCTATCACTGGTGTGGTGGTGCGGGACGTCCGCCGTTCCTGCTCCGGGGCCGGATTCCTGGATTTGTCCCGAAATCGCCGATCAACCCGTTGTCGAATGCAGCTGTGATATGCCACATACACTTAGGTGTGCTGGTGATAGGAATGCTATGCAAATTATTGGTAAGTAAGTTATTGCAAATTTATCTGAACTTTATTGTGCATACCAGGTGTTGAAGTATGTAACAGGATTTTTTTAAATCATATCCGTTATACTTAATTAATTACTCACTTAACCCCTGATGAAACATTTTTTTTTATTATTAATTAATTTCCTTTTGCATTATGCATTAATATCCCATAAGATTTCTTTTCCTCCTTACACCCAACGGTAGAAAGGAAAAAATATTAAAAAAAGATTTCTTTTCGCAGAACTAATAGAAAATAAATTATTTTTTAATTAAAAATTGTATACCCTTGCAAAAAGCCAACTATGAGGCCCTTAGTTATTTTTTTGGAAGAATTTAATCGTGTATATAGAAAGTAGAAAGCGCATTCCATTTGCATATTTAATATTCAAATTTTAACCTAGTTACATCGGCCCCCTCTCTTCGTGTTTTATGACAAGCTGCGCTTTTCAAGATAATGCATTTTCGCAGCCAAAGCCATATCTTGTCACTCATGCATATATCTGCATTGTAACACTTTTGATGAACATACCAGTATTGGAAATCTGATAATAGATTTAATGAATTTTTTCACAAACGTCGATAGTTATTGATATTTTCCATACGCAAAAGGCAAAATTAATATTATGTTGCAAATTGATATAAAAAAACACTTAAGACTGTTTTTGTTTTGATAATGACTTACTAAGGTTGTCGAAACTATAGTCAACAGTAAAAAAATCTAAGTTATATAAACAAACTAGCAGCCTTAAATTTCTGTATGGTTTGAATTGATGTTTATGAGTATTATTTTCAGAAACATTAATATCTGGATATAGAACAAGAATTCAGAAAAAATGTATATAGGGCAAACGGGAAGGTCATTCAAAACTAGAATCCATGAACATAAAAAAGCCTTTACAGAGAAGAAAAGAAATTCTATGCTGAACACCTGTTGGAATCAGATCATAATTTCAATGATAAATTCAAAATTTTGCACATATGAAGAAAATTAAAAAAATCCAAGTTATGCAAATGAAGTAAAAAATGCTTCATTTATTAAAAATTAATTACAAGTAGAAGCTTCAACAATTAGCAAATTAATCATAATAAATTAAAGACGACGCAAGCGCCACCTTTTGCCTAATTTCAATGGTGACTGAACGTTTCATTAAATGTGAATTAGCAAATTACTTAAGACAAAGCGCCATCTGATGCCTAATTCATCAAGATAATATATATATTGATGAATGTGTTCCATATAGGAACACAATCATCTAAAGAGGTCCAAAATAGCTAAAACCAACTATCCAAACCAGATTAAACTAACTCATTTATGTCCGTACTAATAGTCATGGATTGATTCAGAATTAATTCTTGGATCGCATCAAAATGTATAAAATACTCAACATAATTATAGATTATATTGCAAACAATCCTTATATCAACTCGAATTCGGGATTCATCAATCCTAGATCGATTCAAGTATTAAGCTGCGACTATTAATACGGCTATTAGTGAACATTATTTTTAATTTCTCATAACGAATTTTTGTTGTTCGTTTCAGGTAAAAAGCTTCGGTCACTGGAGGAAGCATCAATATCACTGTTAGATATAACGATACAAAACGTGACAAGTCTTCCGGGACTAATTCTCGAAGGGGTATCATTGCACGGTCTAGTCATCTCATCCGGAGCGATCCGCGACATCCATCCCAAAGCTTTCCAAGGGCTGGCCGCCCCTTTACAGGCCCTCGGCTTGCCCAATAACCAACTCACATACGTACCCACGGAAGCCCTCAGGAGCCTTCCGGAATTAGATAGGCTGGACTTATCCGGGAACAAATTAAAAGTATTGGACTCTAGTTCATTCAAGGTAAGGAATATTTAAATTAATAATACACGAGTTTATTTTTTACTTCACTCTTAATTTTTATTTGTCTAATGTACCGGATGTCAAAATAAGGAAGGTCATATATAATTAACTATGAGTCCTATAAAAAATATTAATGGAATTGGTCATGAGAAAATGATGGAAATAATTTTCATGTTCGTAACTCTTCCGGTAATGAAAAGTCAATGATATAAAATAGAGATTATCTGAAAAAAAGTTCTAATGAAGGAAAATAGGGCATCGTTGAATTAAAATTAAAATTGGTATAAAAATATCAAAAAATGTTTAAGCCCCTTATTTTTTTTCAACGTAAAATATGGAATCGTTGAATTAAAATACAACTAAATGACGCCCAATGGCTGATTTGTCGAAAGCTCCAGGCTTTCATAGAGTAATAAAAAATAAATTTAAAGCAAACTTTATTATAGTTAATTTGCTATATCAGTATGTATACATTAAGCATTTAAATTATGGATCCATATATAGTAAGACAAACAAAAATGTTACAAACTTGTTATTCTATTTAGTGCAACTCCGATATTTAATGCATATATACTGATAAAGCAAATTAACTATAATAAAGTTTGCTTTAAATTTATTCGTTTTACTCAATGAAAATCTGGAGCTTTCGTCGAAATTAACCACACTGTGCGTCATTTAGTTGTATTTTAATTCAACGATTCCATATTTTACGTTGAATAAAAAAATAAGGGGCTTAAACATTTTTTGATATTTATATACCATTTTTTTTTTTTTTCTTAACTTTGATGTTTCCCCCGACGAATGGGTTTGAATCGTATTTCAATTTGGTGGTGTAATGAGATTGTCATTTTTGGCAAACACAGGGAAATTCGTAATGTAATTAGTTTACTGTCGGTCCGGTTTCATCTCCGACAATGTCTACAAAGGCCTATAGGGAAATGCCCTTTCTTCCCTGTGGACCAATTGTATTTGCTACGCAATTACCCCGAACTATTACGGCTGTAATCAAACGTCGTAATATCCGCACGGACACTGTTAAACAAAATGTTCGTTGAGTAAATGAAATTCCGAAGGACGAAGTGCTGTAATAAACTATGTCTTTATTAAAAATTAATAAATCAATGTTATTTGACTCTGGATAAAAGAATGTTGTGTTTATAGAGGGGCATTCGAGGACCAATACAATATGAGCTTTTAAAACCGAACGAAAAGCTCAATTTCACGAAGTATTGTCAGCAACTTGATAATTTAATTTATTCAGATTAATAAATGATTACGATGAAATCAGCGAGGTAACAAATTTTGTTTTTCTTGACTTATTCTAGTTATACAGGGTGTTTCAAATTTGAGTCTTGTCATGGGGATTTCGCATATTATAAGAGATAGAGAGTAGGTTTAAATTTGGCCCTTTTGCAGAATTTCACGCTGATTAATATCCCGTTGAAAAAAAACTGGGTTAAGATTCTTTGTTTGCAAGAAACATGAAAAATTATATCTTTGTTATTCGAAGCAACATTTTAAAGACAGCACTTTTCTATGATCTAATTTTCTCAAAAACATATTCCATTTCATTGGAACCATCATTAGTTTTCTTATGAACGCCACATTGGTTTTCTACGAAGTTTATCTAAAACTGCAGTTTAAACTATTTTGTAAAATAACTTTGACAGAATGGACATCTGGGCCACGAAAACGATGAAGTCAGATATAGACAGATTTTAGCGACAGATTTCCTATGAAAAGCCTGAGACAGATAATTAATCATCAATTTCCTGATAGATCCAACTGATCTGATTAATCGTTTGCCTGATGCCACGGTGTTTGCGAAACAATTATAACAGTGTCACCACAATACATTTTGTGAAACTTGAACTGTTGTTTTATTTACAAAAAAATAATTTTTCATGATGTAAATGATAATTATTTGTACATTTTGTTTCAGGGCCTCAGGAATCTCTCCTTCATTGAACTAAGCGACAACATCATCACAAAAATATCCCCAGACGCATTCGACGACCTTCCGCAACTCCGGATATTAAGAATACGCGGAAACCACTTAACCATCACGACAATATCTCAAATGGATCCTTTGCTGACAATCGAAGAGTTGGATCTATCAGGAAATTCGTTAATAGGCCCATTGGGATCGTCGACATTCCCAAAAATGGAATCGCTGAGAGACCTGCAGGTTTCTCATAACACTTTCAGCAGCATAAAAATGGGCGCTTTACGCGGGTTGACGAATTTGACATCGCTTTCTTTGCATCATAATCAGATCGATGTTTTGGAAGACAACGCGTTTAGCAGTTTGCCGAGTTTGGTGACGTTGGATTTGGCGCATAATAGGATTGTTGCCGTTTCGGGGGCTTCGCTGGCGCATCTTGTGAGTTTGGTTGATTTGGATTTGCGGCATAATTTCTTGAGGGCTTTAACGGCGGATTTGGTGGTTCCGTTGAGGTCGTTGCAGAATCTCAGGTTGGATGACAATGATATATCGATTGTGTCCAGTGATGCGCTGCGGAATACCACAGTGCTGAAACGGCTGACGTTATCTGAGAATCCTCTTAATTGCGACTGTAGTTTGATTGAGTTTGCTTCGTGGTTGGGGAATTCTACGTTGAGTTTAGAGGATAAATCGAGCGCGGTTTGCGCGACGCCGCCGTCTTTAGAAAATGGGCTGTTGCTCAACGTTTCCATTAAAGATTTAGTCTGCGGGCAGGATGAATCAGATGGAGTCCCTATGGCTGCACCAATCCGCGCCGGTATTAATTTAGAGAGTTTTAATTATGACGGAACTACGGTTGTTTTGAAGTGGAAAGTTGATGAAAACGCAGCACCTTACGGTTGCGACGCAATCTTCGTTTACGAGGAGGAAGGCCCTAGTGAAGTACTCCTGGAATCGAATCCTTTAAAATGCAACTCATCCACGCTTTCAGATCCACAAACTTTAACAGTCTCAGTGCCAAACTCCACTCATTTACAACACGGACACAGATATCGCTATTGTATTGTTTTATTGGAATCAGAACAAGACACCGATGATTTATCTTTAGTATTAGGATGTTCAGACGTGCTGCCTTTAGTACAAAACGTGCGCGTTCTTCCGCGCACCGACATATCTTTAAAACCACCTAGAGTAATCGCCATCCAAGCAAATCTATCCAACAACGGCAACCTAGCTATAAACGTCAACATATTCCCGCTTTCATCATGCGAAATAAACATCGCGATCTTGGAACAAGGCGCGCTGCTTTTCCAGAAGAGAATAAACTGCACGGATCCCAAGCACACGTTCAAGGGATTACAAGAAGGGCCTTACAGAGTGTGCGCGAATATAATCTTCACGAATCCATCTTCGGGAGAGACGGGTCTGAAGCCGCGCTGTGTGACTGTTTATAAGAAACAAACTCGCGGGTTTTCCGGATTGGACGTTGCGTTTGTGTCGGTTTTCGTGATCCTTAGTTTTATGGTTATTGCGTTGATTTGGGGCGTGAGGAAAATCCTGTTGCGGCCGAAATTGACGACTCACCAGTGTTTTATGCCTCCCGAACTTGACGATGAACACCAGCATAATCGTTACGTGAAGCTCCAGGCTACGACCAAACTTTAATCGAAATTATTTATGTTGTACAAGTTGAGTTTAAATGATTTTTATAATTTGAAAAATAGAACAAGTGCCACGATTCATATCACGTTATCCGTTCAACTACATGGAACACACTGGTCTGACGAGGTCCGAAAGGCCGAAATAGTTAACACCAGTTATCTATACGCTAGATGGTTGAACATTTTATTAAATTAAATTATTTTATCAAATATATAGATGAATTCCTTATTCTGTTGTTATAATACGATTCAATTCTATTTTAATTCAATAAATTCTTATCTTAAGTTGTACATTTTAGTCGCAAGAATATATTGACAAATATCCCGTCAGACATTTTGCTGTTGCAGAAACTTTTTTTTACTCGAGAATTAAATAAGAAATACTTAGATAAAAAGAAATATGAAAATAATTAAGTAATAACAATTAAATAAATACTTTTTCTTGACTTGTTTTATATTTTATGGTATTTTCAATAACAGAATTCTGTTATGAGGAAAGAAACATAATTTTGTTAATGAAAATGAGTACGTAGAACTCTAAATGTACATCTGACATTTAAAAATAAAATTGCGAAGAAAGGAATAAACAAGTGTTTTAAACAAATAAATGGATTTTGAGTGTTTTAAATCATTTTTAATAATTCGATCTGATTGCTACCTTAACATACACGAAAACTAATATTAAACTCAACTTGTACATAAACACCTGTGCCATATCAAATCATTGTTATCATTATATTTGTTTTATATTTTAATATTTTTTTCCCATTGTAAATTATTAACCCTCAATTAATTAATTAATTACATTAACAACCACGCCCTGTATATATTTTATAATTTTATTTAAAAAAAACAATAATTAATTAACGAGACATATTTAACGTGGTGCTAAATTTACTCTATTTGTAAAGTCGTATCTGTAATTTTTAGAACCTGTAGCAATTAAATTTGTGTAAATCTCCACTAATGCTTGTACTGTGTCATTCTTCTTATTATTTCATTATGATTTTTATTATTGTTTGTTGTCATTGTTGTTAGTTCACTGCCTTATGTATATGAGAGAAGAGCGAAATAAAAAGTAAAAGTGTTTAATAAAAGTTGTATTTTTTTCTGTAAAGGCTGCGGTGTGTGAAATATTATGTGTGTGTGTGAAATATTGCATATAAAAAAAATGAAGGTACGAGGTATCTAGCATCGGGAATCGAGCTTCGCCAGGATAAATAAAGCCTCCGTGGGATTTATCTCGTACAATTCTGTTTTTTTGTATCTGCGAGATAATGAGAGTATTCTTAGAGCATTAATATATAAAATAGGGTATATCTTGGTTTCACAAACTTTCTTTGCAAAAAGTGATGCAAAACAACTGGTTCGTGTTGTAGGCGTTCACTTTATGATATCTTACATGTAATTATTGCTTTGCATCTAAAAATGGGTAAAAGCAGTAACAATGAAAATCGTATTCTGGGGATACGATAACATATTCAATGTTGTGTAGCATTATCACCATAGGAAACACGAACATCCTATTTTGAAAGATAGCGTCAAACCGTGACTGGAATGCGCGAAAGAATGAAGTGTGTTTTAGTGTTGGCTCTCCTTATTGTTTTCTTCAAAAATTCCTCAGCAAACTTCACAGGTATAAATAAATATATATTCTTAAATAACATGTGCAAAACCTCGACACCCAATACAGGTAAAAGAGGATAAGATTAAGAAAGAAAGAAATAACATGTGCAATTTAAACTTGAATTGATGTGTCTATTATATTTTTCCCAGTAATTTCTTTTAACGGAGTTGCGTTTTCTGAATTTATTTTTATATATTGGTTTCGAGTTTTTTTTTAAGAAACAATAACTTGGGACAGACGTGTTTACATTTTATGTATAGTTTAATAAAATTATACTTATAAATGTTTTTCATCGGAATTTCTCTCTGTAAGTTGCATTCAAATATATGATTTCACCATTGTTCTCCCAGGAAAATTTACTACTGCTTCGCTACTTTCTAGTTCAACTAATAACAAAGTTAGCAATGGTGCGCAACAAAGCATTTTTTTTATTTTTCGAACGAGGATTAAATTTTCAGTCGATTGGTGATAAAAAAATATACAGGTTTTTCTAAACTAAGAAAATAAATTATCACTAATCGATTGAAAATCGTTCCAAAAAATTAATTGTTTTTTTTTTTAATATTCAGTTACATATCCTACACCAATATGTGGTAGAAGGATATAAGATTATATATATATAATATTCAATTACATTACAATAACAATTCTCTTTTAACTAAACAATGATTTACTAAAAAACTAAATATTACAGATTTTTCAAAATGTAAGGTACACTACTCCATCCAGGAAAAGAAATACACAACGTTCTACCGATTCGATGAGCAGGATAATCTGCCCAAAGATAATGACACGATCCTGGACTTTCATTTTTCCGTCTTGGGTGTCAGCGACGCGCACATTTTATTAGCTCCGTCCAGCAATGTGAAGTACACTGATCCCGTTTATGAAATTGTTATCGGCGCGGGCGGAAACACTTTCTGCGACATACGGAGACGCCAGAAAAACGACGTCCAAGCTACGTTTCGTGTAAAGGGTCTGTTATCTGGTCTTGACATTAGATCATTTTGGATTCAGATACGTAAAGGTAATATTTTAGTGGACGAAACAATGATCGTCTACCTTGTAGACTCAAATCGTTGACGATGCCACTTAGAATTAGGCAAAAGGTGGCGCTTGCGTCGTCTTTAATTTATTATGAGCAATATTTGAGTTTAATTAATTTGTTAATTTTAATATAATCTAGATGTTTTTTTATAGGAAATCCCTTGGCTGGTCTAGTTTACAATAATAGGTACTATATATTTATATTAAATTGTATATAATTGTAAACAAGATCAATTCAATTCATTTATTTACGGTAAATCACCTTTATACAGAATAATAACAATATTCAAAATGTTTAGATAAATAGCATGACTGTAAATCACATATAAACAGAATAATACAATTTTACATATATAACATATTTTAATATCAGCTATTATTATATTAGATCAGCTAAGGGATTTCGGTTAAGACAGTATCTATCAATCGTAATTCAGTAATAAAATTATTATTATTATTATGATATTAATAGGCAATGACATTGTAGCTACTTGAACTTTGGCATTTTCATAGCACTATTTGTAAATAAAACAACAGTTTTTGTTAAGTTTTACAAACATGTTTATTGTAGAGGTGATGCCATTGTGTTTGCGAAACAATTGTATCAGTGTCTCTGCAATAAACATTATTGTGAAAATTAAAAAAAAACTTGATTTATTTACAAATAGTTACACTTTATTACTGAAAATTATTAAAAATGGTGACACAAAAATTACATTTTTAGTAGTCGTTAGTGTTGGGCAAAATTGAGTGAATTCAGTAATTGAGTATTTCTGAATGTCCAATTTTAAGATACTAAAGTTAATAATAAAATTGAGTTTATTAATAAGAAGGTGATACTTCCAAATGTTAATGTTACAAATAATATCAAGAAAATTGTCATTTACTTTTCTTTACAGTGACAAAAAAGATCGACATTGCCCATCTCTAATAATTTTAAAATAATATATATTTTAACATTATTTTAACATCTTTAAATTATGTAAGGCATAGCTGTACTGACGAGGCATAGATCCCGAAACACGTGTCTGCAGATGGCCTTATATTAAGTAACGTTCCTTTTGTTGTTTTTACATTAAATTTTTCTCGGATCAAAACTTTATTGCATTATGCAATATTTTATTGATGTGCAAAAGCAGGTGTACATTAGGTAGTTCAATGTCCTGCGTGGGTATTTGCCCGGGAAGTAGTTGTTTTAATGTACATTTGTTTAACGTACTTGCGTAACGTAAGTCAAATTGTCACAGAGCTAAATGTGGAAATAATTTATTAATTATTTTCAAATCATTTTTATTTAAAATATATATTTTATCCAATGAAAATTCTCTAAGTTTTAGCACAACTGTAACATATCATACAATATTATGTATTCTAAAAAAAAAAAGATTTATTTTACCCATTGTAAACCGCAACCGCATAATAAGTTTCAGCCTGCTTTTTTTTTCGGAATAATAAAGCAATATCGTTTACAAAAACTGCTCTTTCACGAAAAGAGTATAATAAATAACGAACGAAATTATATTTCAGATGGAACGATAGAAGTAGGAAAAGAGGGCGAAGAACTGGGGTTCATATCTTACCGAGATACAGATCTGTTGCCCGTGGAAGTGTTCAGTTTTAGTACTTGGGAAAACGTGGAGGCGAAATGGTTTTTCGATTGTCCCAGAAAAGATAAATCCACCAATTCGAAGGTGAATAACATTCCCCCTTTATCTCAATTAGAATCTTAGAATTAATCTTAATCAGGAATATATTGGGAGCGGGAGAGTTCGGGGCTCAACAAAAGCGGCCTAATTAAGGATAAAAGGGTGATCAATAGCTTACTTTTAGAAAAGAACAAAAAAAAAAACAGTAAAATGTAAAAATGTAAGAAAAAAAAACGATTTTAATTTTTTAATCGCTAATCCATTCACTTAAACCGAATAATTATCCAATTTTAATAATAATTAATAATTTTTTTACTTTGTTTGTATAACTCGGATTATTTTATTGTTGACTAAAGTTTCGACAACCTTAACGTGTCATTATATTATAAAATTAGTGTTTCATTTATTAAAATTGAATTACAATGTATAACAAAGTAGAAACCTCAACAATTCTTTCTTTCTTAATCTTATCCTCTTTTATTGGGTGTCGAGATTAACCTCAACAATTAACAAGTCAATAATTATCCCTTCATCTACCTGTCGCTAACCAACAAATCACGCACATATTCACACATTTTAGTTTTTAAGTTTGTATTTGTAAACCATTGAAAATGATCACGTAGTGATCGAAATGTACAAGAATTGAAGAAAAATGTACAAGACTTTTAAAACTGTGTGGCAATAGTAATTTTATTATTGATTTTAGGAAGTGTTATTAACGGATGTGGAAAAACTGAGAAAAGACTTATTAGATGGTTACAATCCATATGTTCGTCCAGTGGAATACGATGAATCAGTTACATACGTGACTTTTCGCATTTTTACATACTTCACGTCGTTAGTGAGTATACTCATGGCCTTTTATTAATTTAATTAATTAATTTTGTTAATTTTGTTTGTGGAGAATATTTTTTTATTTAATAAACGTTGAAATGCAACTGTAAATATCTATTGTGTAATTCAATGTCCGGCGTGAGTATTTACCTTTAAATCATAAGTATACCAGCATAAAATAACAGTGTTGGAAAAAAAATAATATAAAATACATTCGTAATATTTTTAGGATGAGAAAACATCAATTTTAAACACAAAAGGGAAGGTTCTAATGGTAAACACACATAATAACAGTAAACGTTCTAAAAGGTACAGTTGCAGTGTTTTAGGAATGGTTAGATGAGAAGTTAATTTGGCATCCCGAAGCCTACGGTAACATAACATACATCCATTTATATCATGCGGAAATATGGAAACCGCACATTGTCATTCCTAAGTAAATACTTAAATTACACTTTACCTTAATAAATTTACTAATTATTTTTTTGTATCTAAAGCGGATTTAATCATCAGTGTTGTATCAGATAACTCTGTAAGATATAAGAATTGAAGTAGAATTTATAGTAATAATAGACTGAGAAAACAATCCGAGTGTTTTAAACAAAGTCTATTGATTAAATATGTGTTTTTATATATTTAGCTAAGCATAAAAAATAGGAGAAAGAATTTTTATTAAAATTATGAACATTTTCCACAATCAGCAAATAAAACATTTATAATTAAAATATTGTAGTAAATAAAGAAATTATAAAATCGACAGTCGGTGCTATTGTGCATATGATATGGTTAATTTAACGTATACGTTATTTTTTACCCTCAAAATCGGGATTATTCCGTTAAATTTAACACTTACGTTATTTTTATCATCACAATCTAAGCAGCTTTTTAATTGAAATATAGAATATGAATTTAAATAAACTTAACATTTCCCGTATGGAATAGCCCCGATTTCGAAACAATATGTTAAACATAGGTATAACATATTGTTATCGGGTTTAATCAGACTTAGAAATAAGTCTATTTTTTAACACATTTATTAACATCACACTGTCATTATTTATTTATAACGAAATGTTGAGCACTCGGACGTTCGTGTTAGACTGCAGCGCCACTAGCGCGCGTTTATATAGCGTGCTTGTTTCTCGAACTTTCCAGAACTTTATGCCGCGTTTACCGTCGCGCGCTCCGTGGAACATTCCAGAATAATCTTTCCAGTTTTTTCTTTCACTTTCGTTACAATATCAATTATAAAACTCGCTTAGACTGTGATGATAAAAATTAAATTTAACTTTTCGCGTATAGATTATATTTCATCTTACAGTGGGGTAATACCAAACGATCAAAACGCTCTAAACTCCAGACTTATAGTAGTTTTTTACAACGGCACAGTCCGTTGGAAAACATCACTGGACTCGTACACATTTTGCAACATCGACGGCTTATACCATTGGCCCAAAGATGTGCACAACTGCGAACTAATATTTACGCTGTGGAACCAATATGAGCAACATTTAATATACGACAATAATCAAAGTGGCGTGGTATGTAATTGCAAAAATTCGGCTAGTAACATGTTTAATTATACGTTGTTTATTGTAGTTGCGTTCAAATTATCACAATGGTTGGGATATTTTAGAGGTTACAGCTCTACATATAAATCCACAGGAAAACATCAATAACAATACTTGGAGAGAATCACCGACGCTTTATATAAATGTCAAAATTCAAAGAATATCGGATTTGTACGGAAAGGCAATATTCACTCCGTATGTCGGTAAGCTAAAATACGCAGTTCGTATTACACACAATATTCTTGAAACGTAAAAATTAAAAAAATATATATACTTTATTTTCATCATTTCTGGAAATTATTTTCCGTTCTTTCTCAAATTCACAATAATGTCATAATGTTTTTCCCTTTATTAGATTACACAACTATTCTTTATTACAATCCCTTGAAAAACATACAAGTCAGCCTTTTTTTGTTGTTGTACAAGCAATGGAAATGTAGGTTGGCTATCGACAATCCGCCTTTCGCCAATTTACATACAATATTACTTTAGGAAGAGGTTGTAATGTAAAAAACCAACCCTTAAATTGTCTTTCATTAATTTAAAATTCTCCTTGAAAAAAGGAATTTAATAGAAATTTATTAAGAAATATATGTTTCTTAATAAATTCCTGTTTTCTTTTTAATTTTTTTTTTTAGTTTCTTCAGCGTTAATGCTGTTAAGCTTTTGGGTATCACCCTTTAGCCACGTCAAAATCTCACTAGTCTGTGCTCAGTTAATACTGGTATGTATAATACTAATCGGAATATCTATGTGTATACCTGGACATTCAAGACAGGCACCGTTTTTAGGTAATTGTTTTTTTTATTGAAAATAAAAATTACAATAAAAATAAACATGGAAAAATTACTGGCAACGATCAATTAAATTAAATGAATTTTTTGATAATAAAAAGTATTTTTTTCTTGTTTAATTATTGAAATTTTAATTCATACACTAACTAGAAAAGTGTGAATCATTTCTGTTGTATTTAAAAAATAAAAACGTTAATTAAATTAATTTTAGTGCATTTATATAGTTTCGCTGTTTTGCAAAACATGTTATCAGTTTTGGTTGGAGTTATAGTAATAAATTTATCAAGACGGGAACACACTTATGCTCTTCCGCATTGTCAATTGAAAATATTGAATTCGAAGTATGTGAAGGCCATGTTGTTATTACCGGAAGGAGAAGTAAGTATACGTTTTTATTCGAGGCCATTCCATACGGGAAATGTTAAGTTTAATGTGTACGTTATTAAATAAATGTACGTTCTATGAATATATATCTATTAAAAAAGCTACTGAGACTGTGACGATAAAAAATCATGTACACGTTAAAATACATTTTTCTTACAGAATAACCACCGTTGCTAGAATAATAGTTAATGTTAAAAATAAATACTATTTTTAGGTAGGTAGATATGATAAAAGCATGCCATTCAAACGACAGGATATACAGCAAATGTGGATCAAAGCCGCCACAGCTATAGACAGAATAGCATTCCTATGCCTCCTCTACCCTACTATTGCAGGTTTCTTCAAAAGCTATTAAAAGTATTTTTTGTTTAATAAAAGTCACATTATATTATAAATGTATGTAAATATGAATAAAATGTGAGTTAATCGTCAAATACAAAATACAGACGGAAATAGAGATAGTTTTTTTTTTTAATATAGTATTATTCACTGGAGAGTCCATAATTTTTCACTAATCGTTTTAAGTCAATTAATTATAGATAAATAAATTTATTTCAGTATCTTAAATGAATATTTGCGTAATATATATGTCTTATAATAATATATACATATTGGTATAATATATATGTAGTTTAAATCAATACTTTAATTGAAATTGAATCTAGCATATATCATAAATTATTCTAAAATAACTTTTCTGTGGACCCTGTGAGCTGTATTTATAACAACTTTACAACGCTTTATTGTGTGGTAATTATTATTATTATGGTAATGTAGGTATTATTTTATGTAATACACTTTCATTTGTATACAACAAACATGATTTGAATCAAGTGTAATGCATATAAACATAATTATGTTTCAGCTTTGAAGATTGTTTATTATAATTTAATGATACAAATAAAAATTTATATCAGCACCCATGTTTATTTTAACTAAAAAAAATAATTTTAAATAATATTTAAATAAAACGCGGGAATTACATCACTGGTTCAACCTTTAAATCAACCCTAATGTTTATCTAACAACCTTGGCCCGTGACGTCATCAAAATCATAGAGTGTATATGCTAATTTTTCATACGAGACTTCACCGACTCTTCCGCCAGGGATCGTGTTTATAAAATACATTATCTATGTTAATAGAGAAATAATGTAAAGACAAACTAGTAACGTATAAGCAAAATTTAACATTTTCAATACGGAATAGCCCCATATATATATATATATATATGGGGCTATTCCGTATTGTATATATATGGGGCTATTCTTAACTACTCTCTTCATTGCATAGAAAATTGCTCTCTCTACATACACATCTATGATACGTACCCACAACACAACTTAACCTCAAAACAGCTCACTGAAGTGCATGAAGTGACACCAGCAATCAATTTCAAGAAATTAATAGTTTCTTAACTGAACCAACAATGGAAAGTGAGGCAATGCAAACGAGCGAAGAGGACATCCTCCAACGACACCGTCAGGAACGCAAAGAAATACAAGCCAAAATTACCGCCCTGAGAAAAACCATACCCAAAAACGACAAAAAGAAGAAAAAGGAAGTCACCGATCAAATAAACAAGTTGGAGAACGAAATTGCGGAAAAGCACCGCCAAGAACTGGCCAGTGCCGAAAGCAACGGTGCAGCGGAAGTAGAAGAAGCCGACGAGCCATTCAAGAACGCCGTCGTCGCGGAGGACAGTGAGGAGGATTTAAAGAGTGTCAAGTTGACTCGGGCGCAGAGGCGAAGGAATAAAAAGGAAAACGAGGATCGGGAGCGTGATAAGAGGATATTGGAACAGGAGAAGGTTAATAGGAAAGGACCGAGGACTACAGAATTAAACACCATCAACGAGATGTTAACGAAAGAAGGGTTGAGAATACACAACGTGCCCGCGGACGGGAATTGTTTGTATTGTTCGATCGAGCATCAGTTGGAGTTTACGGGGAGGGAAGTTTTGGACGTTATGGAATTGCGCAAGTTGACGGCCGATTTCATCCGGAATAACAAAGACGATTTCCTTCCTTTCATGTGCAACGATTCCGACGACTTGGTCGATGATGTGCAATTCGAGAAATATTGCCGCGACGTGGCTGGCACTAAATTATGGGGCGGGCAATTGGAATTGCGCGCTTTATCGAATATTTTACAGTGTCCGATTAAGATCATTCAAGCTTCAGGACCTCCGACGATACAGGGAGAACAATTTAAAGGAACACCGCTGACTATAACTTACCATCGGCATTTATATAGGTTAGGCGAGCATTACAACTCTACTAGTATTTTACCTGTTGAAGAAAATTCTGAGGAATTATGAGTGAGTGGTATTAATAAAAAGCAATTGTCAATGTGAATTATTGTGTTGTTTTCAACATTATACACTTGTTTTATTTTTCCTGAGATGTATCCTCTTTTAATTTTGTTGGATTATCATCGGGTTTCATCGCTGGGAATAATAATACTTCCTGTAATAACAACAAAAATCATTATAAATCATCTCAAAAACAAACGATTATTATGGTAATACATTTCTAGCATAATAATTGTTTTTTTTTTTTAATAACATTCTTCATACAAATATAAGAAAAATTGTAAGCAAGATTACACCTAATTAAATGATGCTTACTTGATTAAAATAAAATAAACTTTTTAAATGTTAAAATCTTTACAAATATAAGTACTGCTCTCTATACTATTTCTTTTTATTATCCCTAACAAATCCTTACGTGGTCGTGTATTTTCCTTTGTTGAAGAGCTTTGTGGAAATTAAATATTATTATTTAAATTGTGATGCTAACTCACCTTGATATTACTATTATCTGTCAAGAACATGGTGAGACGATCGATTCCCATACCCCAGCCAGCAGTGGGCGGTAGCCCATACTCCAGAGAAGTACAGAACGTCTCATCAACCAGCTGAGCTTCATCGTCCCCGGCCGCTTTATCCTTGGCCTGCTGTTCGAACCGCTGTCTCTGCACCAACGGATCATTCAGCTCTGTATACGCATTGCACACCTCCTTCTTCATAACAAACAGTTCGAAACGTTCCGTCAACCCGGGGATCGATCTGTGCCACTTAGCCAAGGGACTCATTATTTGAGGATGTTCAGTTATGAACGAAGGATTAATGCAGGTTTCCTCGATGAACTCTCCGACTAATTTGTCCAGTAATCTAGCCGTCGTCCTAGGATTCGGACATTCCACACCGTGTTTGGTGCATAAATCGCTCAAAAATTTATTCGTTTCATCAGTGGACAACTTGTCCGCCGAGGGGAACTTCACGTTCAAAGCCTTCTCCAGAGCGGGGATCATAGGAATCCGCTTGAACGGAGGCGTGAAGTCGATCTCGACTTCCTCCCCATCCGGACCATCAGGATGATATTTAATCTTATAACTATTGTGAATGCTGTACACCATTCCAGATACCAAGGATTCGGTTATTGTAATCAAATCGTTATAATCAGCGTAGGCCATGTAAAACTCGCAAGTGGTGAATTCTGGGTTGTGGGTAAGGTCGATGCCCTCGTTGCGGAACTGCCGTCCAATTTCATAGACTCGATCTAAACCGCCCACGACGAGCATTTTATGGTAGAGCTCGGGGGCTATGCGCATGTAAAGCTGCATGTTCAATTCGTTGTGGTGGGTAACGAAAGGCTTGGCTGTCGCACCTCCCGCTATCATGTTCATCATTGGTGTTTCCACTTCGAGGAAGCCCATGCCATCGAGGAATCGGCGAATGTATGCAATAATTTTAGCCCTGATTTCGAATATTTTTCTGACACGATTATTTAAAATTATATCCAAATACCTATAGAACAAGAAAAAAAGTTAATAATTTTGATTAAAAAAAAAATTCAAGGTAAAGTATTTAGCTTTTTCGACAAGCATTTCAAATTCGTGTAAAGCTTACTTTTTAAGTTTTTTTTTTTAACATTAATAACATTTCACTGATTCATTGAATATGCTTTCAATGTGTTGATATGGACTTAGTTAAATTGAGAAGCACAAAAAATCTTTAGGTCGAAGTCGTACTACAGCACCACAAATCAAATAATAATTGAATTGAAAATTATAATTAATTTAAGTAATTAAGTAAGTTCAATGAAATAAAATTCTTCTTATGTAGTAGTTAAAAAACTTTAAATATACCTTTGTCTGAATCGAGTTTCCTTATCCTTAAGTCCGAAATGCAAGTGCGGCAGCATGTGTAAGCAAGGCGACAACAAGTGAATCCTCTTTGGCATAATCGACAGCTCTCCCTTCTTGGTTTTAGTAGGCACCCCTTCCACTCCGATAATATCCCCCCTTCTAATTTTATCCGTATCCTCTACGAATTTCTCCTCACTAAGGTACGACTTCGCAGTAGCCATGACCTGCAGCTTGACACCCTCGCCCCTCAGATCGTAAAAAATCAACTTGGCCCCCGACTCTCTAATGGCGTGAACTCGACCCGCCACGCTGACTGCCTCATTCTCTCGCACCTCTCCATTCTCCAGACCTTCGTAACTCGCGATGAAATTCTCCAAAGAGGTGGACACGTGGAATTTATGCGGGTACGGGTGATGCTCCCCACCCAAGGATTTCAAACGCGCCACAGCCTGACTACGCAACGCAAAATACTCATTAGGGCTGATGTCTTCCTCGCTAACTTTCTTCGAACCACTCTTCGCTTCTTGTGGCGGTGCAGCCGCCGCTTTATCCGCCTTCTCTTTTGCTTTCTGCTCGGCTTTCAAACGTCTCTTCAGCTCACTACAAATAAAAACAAACAGCACGCGTGAATTTCCAACATTCAAGTTACGAACACGTACCTTCTGCTAACTACTTGAGAGAAATTCCTGAGATTGACTTTGTTCAGCAATTTTAGCATTGTGTGCACTTTTTAGGTTATCAAACTTGCTACGCTTTCTTCGACTTACTTTTTGGATAATTTCTCTTCTGCCGCATCAGCCATGGCTTATTGCAACGATTTGTTCGAGTTTCCAGAAATTCTTTCGGGAATTTCACGTTCTTATTAAGTTCGGTCACAGATGGTCGGCTCTTCGAAAAAAGAGGAACGGGAAAAACACGCGGACGTTTCGTTCCAAGATCGGTACGATTTATTTTTGAACATCTGTTCCTGCTAACAATGAAATCTACACTGTTCCGGCTGTTCCAGATTGTAAACAGCTCCATATGTGAGCTGTAACGATCGTCGCAATCTGTTCCAGCAAATCCAAATTATTTAAATTCTCCTGAAAAAGGGCTAATAATCCGAACTAGTCGAGAATTTAAAGTTATTCAATCTAATCTGTGTTTTATTGGTCGATTTTTAATAATTTATTCATATTTATTTCATACAATATGAACTACCAATGTCTAAATATTAAAACCATTAATAATCTTTAATATTACACATTTTATTTAAGGAAAAATACATAGGTGAGCAAATATTGAAATTTTAAAGTAAATTCGTTTTTACAGAGTCGCCAATGAATATTACATTGCTTTTAGCGAAACGAACAAACCTATTAAAAACCTTGGGCCTTGTACTGCACACGATCTGGCAACACTGGATTCATAGAAAGTAGATGAGCTAGAGAGATTTAATCACAACATTTTTATAGGTTAGAATTTTCGACCAATTTCCCCGCGAAAATTCATGAAAATGAACGATACACAGAAAATACGCAAAAAACTGTACAATGCATTAAAACTAAGCGGTTTTAATATCAGGCAGTAAGTAACTTCTATAAATTACTCTTTCATGTATATATCACAATGATATAAACTGAACAAAGTAACTTTTAAAAGGGCTAAAATACCTCTACTCGATGGCCCAGACAGTCTAACACTTACATGTTTTGTAATTATCTTTCTTTCTTAATCTCTTTTACCCGTATTGGGTGTCGAGTTTGTAATTATTCGTATGAATAAAATTTAACTTTTAAATTTAAGGGAATTCTGCACAATGATCATCGAAAAATTCTCCGAGAACTTCATAAACCTGAAAAACAGCGAAACTTTCGAAAAGTGCGTGAAGAACATATGCTCCAGTTTGGAGAAACAGTGCATGCACGACAAGAGTATCGAAGCCGGGAATGTGCAACGTGCGATCGACGCGTGCCTGAACGATGGCTGCGATAAACACGAGACCGTCTTCAGTGTGATAAACGCTTTTGATTTTCCGAAGTTGCGGTACGATCCGGAGAGGAAGAGGTTTTTCGTAGCCGGAAACAAGTCGACGTTTTTGTCGGAAGTCGACAGTAAGGCGCAGCTGTTTTTGGAGAGATACTCGAGTATTTTACAGAGGACGAGGAGGAACTTTAAAAACAGGCTGTTGAAGGATGAGGAGAAGCTCACGTTGCAGACCGTCGATTATTTGTTGACTGTGTCGCACGAGACATTGGATAAAACTTTGATTCTGGGCTCGCTGCTTCAGGTGTCGGAGGGGAAGTATTATTTGGAGGATCCGACGGGGATTGTTGAATTGGATTTGACGCATGCAAAGTAGGTAACGTTTTTCAAATTTTACATTATCATTACCAGTCTTAAAGAAGAAAAACATAACAAAACCCTACACCCATATGGGTAGGAAGGGTCATTGAATATATATATATATATATTATCAGTCTTTCTTGCTTTCTTAATCTTTTACTCTTATACCCGTGTTAGGTGTCGAGGTTATCATTATTAGTAAAAAAATAAAATTGTGGTAATTTCTTTGTTTATAAGATTTCTATCCACTGAACAAACTATTCACATACGATGTTGTATCAACATTAAAAGCAACATTATTGTATGATTAACATAACATTATTGAGCCCATTTTGCTTGACGGCTAAATGATATTGAATAATAAATCACGAATGTTTAGAGTAACAATTCTATTTTTTTTAGGAATGGTTAAAGCCAATTTACAATCGCCAGAGAACGAGAACGGAACGGAAATAAGAAAAATAAATCAGGATTTATAGGTATCGATTAACAATTGCCTGACTTTCTGTATACAATCCGTTCTCGTTTCCGGGCAATTATGAATCATTGGATGTTACTTAACTCTAATTTTTATTTTAGATATCACGGTGGACTTTTTGTTGAAAATGCATTTGTTCTTGTAAATGGATACTACGAAGATAAAAAATTATTAGTGTCGACGATCATTTTACCTCCTGGAGAAGAATACAAAGATTCAAGGTAGATTTTAATAATGTTTAGTTTATTGTTTTAACCTTACAGAGTGTCTGTATACTGTTCTTGGTCTATTCCTGGGCGATTGTGAATAAATTCAGAATTGTTTCATTTTTAATATTTGAAAATTATTTAATTTCAGAATTCCATTTGGCAGTATTAACTATTTCGGTGGAGAATCTCAGACACCGTTAAGGGATTCAGTAAGTTTAAATGAGTACATGACGAGAAATGTCAATAATATGATGTTATTTTTTTCCGATGTGTGGTTGGACCACCCAAATGTAAGTATTTCGAGGAATAAAGATAAAATCTTAAATGACAGTCGTGAAATTAATGATAGATTAAAAAAAATAAAACAATTACATTTGAAGTATTTCATCAACATTTTTACACTTCACAATTCTTATTAAATATCCTAAATTGGAATGTGTTCAGATAACAAATCATAATGTTTCATTTTCCAAAAAAATAAATAAAATTTTCCCCTAACGGAAAATTTGTATTCGTATTTATTGCACAATTTGTATTGAGATAATATTAATTTTAGATATTTGAAAAATTGGAAGTCCTATTTCAAGGCATGGAAGCGAATCCTCCTGTTGCCTTTGTATTCATGGGCAACTTCATGTCGGAATCGCATGGCTGTGAAAAAATTGAGATACTTAAGAAGTTGTTTAAACAACTCGGAGAATTGATAGCGAATTTTGTGAATTTAGTTAATAATAGTCAGTTTGTCTTCATTCCTGGCATGATGGATCCTTGCACACCTCACATAGTTCCTAGGTAAATTGTAAAAATTGACTAAAATTCCATGATAATACATGGTTGTCTCACACGATTGATTTGTTGAATGTCATGTGGATTCAACTGTTTCTACTTATACTTATTAGTTCTTCACCTGAAGAAGCAATAATGTAGGGAAACAATTAGTCGTGAAGTACACAAAATATAGTTGAAAATCATTAAGTTTTTTATTTTAATTTGTCGTGATATACACAAAACATTGTTGAAAATCATTAAGTGTTTTATTTAAAATGATCATGGATTTTCAAAAATCAAGTGCCTCAACTATTTACGATTTCAAAAATTTTTATTTCGAGTTAAGTTAAATTATAAACATTATTTATTATTTCTTGGGGCTGCATTCCTGAAATTGGTTGTTCGTTTCAGTTGTACGAAAATCTGTCATTTAGATAGGAATTCACATGTGAATTTGACAGTTGCATACGACTGAAACGTGCGATAAATTTCAGGAATAAGGGCTTGGGGAACTTATTCTTGAAATTGATCGTATGTTTGGTTCGTACAAAATCTGTCATTTACATAGGGATTTACATGTGATATTGACAATTGTGTTTGACCGAAACCTGTGATCAATTTCAAAAATAAGGTCTCATAAACAGGAGCCACACTGTTGACAATGCCACATATAAAATCAGGCAAAAGATGGCGCTTTGTGTTATATGATCATTTAAAATTATAATGGTTTTATTATTAAAATATTTTTTTTTTAGATTACCTCTTCCAAATTATATTGCTGTTGAATTAAAAAAGTTCGTTCCAAAAGCAATATTTGCCACAAATCCTTGCAGATTACAGTATTGCAATAAAGAAATTGTGCTATTTCGAGCAGATGTTTTGGTTAAACTAATGCAAGGTACTTTGTATAAGCCAACAAAAGATGAGCTTGCAGATTGTGTAAGTATATTATGGGTTTAATGTAGAAAAAGTTTAAACTAAACCACAATACAAGATCCGTTCGTCCGCCTTCATCAAAGCATTGCACATGGAACACACTAATCTGATGAGGTTCGAAAAACAGAAATGGCCATCACAGTTATCAATACGCTTGATTAATGGTGGCTAAACATTTCTTTAAATCAATACGTAACATTATCAATACATTTCTATAAATTGGCTATCGATCAACAGTTTTTCCGCAAAAAATTAATCTATTTGATTTTAAGAATAATTGTTTTTTTCATAAAAAAAAAACTTAAACGCTGTAAAAATAATATTTTTTTTTTATAATTAAAATCTATATTCATAATTGTAGGTAACGAGGACAGTAATAAGTCAGGGTCATCTAAGTCCATTATCATTAAATGCACTCACAGTTCATTGGGACTTTGATTATACCTTAAGGTTGTTTCCACTGCCAAATTTGGTTGTTATTGGGGATAAATCGGAAGCATATGCAGGGAAATACAAAGGATGTCAAGTTGTCAATCCTGTAAGTATATTTACATTTAATATTTTAAGTTTTTGTGAAGGTTAGATATTGGTAAACATAAATAAATTAGAAGCAATGAATTGACACGAATTTATTTCATTGAACAAAAATCAATTGCTTCTCTTTTTTTTACGTTTATGATATTTCATTGACTACTCTGGATTACGACCAAATTTTGGAAATTGCCAAGATGACAGAGCGGGTCTGGTTGTTAGGAACTGCAAAAGGCTTAAGGTTATGGTTTAAGTGGGTGCGGTGAATTTGCTGCCTTCACCCTGAAATGTGTGTTTTACTCGGTAGTCTCCCGGACAAAATCTGGGAGGAGTGTGACACTTCCGTAAATAGAATTTCCACGGCCACAAAATAAAAAATATACATATAAATATTCAATGACCCTTTCTACCCATATGGGTGTAGGGTATACAAAAATAAACATTTTTATTACTGTTTTGATACAATATTTATACAATATTATATAACATTTCAAATTTATGGATTTTTTTTACAATCGGATAAAACAGTAATCGGATAATGGTCAGAAGCCTTTCTGCCAATAATTTATATATATAAATATAATCTGTTACGTATGAGTTGCCTCTCCAATCCAAAATCCTTAATACTCATATAGTCTGTTCGTCTTTTGCCTTCCAGTGTCGAATTTTTTGTTTACTTCATTTATTTTGTTGGCAATTGCGCGCGCCAATAATATATAATTGTGTATTTTTTTTAATTATGTTTTTTTTTGTGTTATAGGGTTCATTTTGTGAGAGTGGATTTCAATTCAAATGCTATACACCATATAGTGAAGATATAGATGATTGTTCTCTGTAATTTTGTTGTAATTTATTAACAGTTTTTATATTTTTTAAGCAGTAATAAATATTTTTATAGAATGTTTATATTTTGATAGAAAACCTTTGTAATTGTATCTACATCATAATATATAACATCATAACTTTACACATTTTGGATTTAGTATAACTGGTAGATTGGGGTTGGCGTAGCGACTTTGAGTAAGTACCTCCTTGTCCACACCAAGCGTGTTGCTTTGGAAAAGTCTTTTTCATGGCTAACTATTTTTTTGGTGTATGGTAAAATTAAAAACGACTAACTTATTTTATTTTATAAATAGCTATGGCATATGTTATATCGGATTAAAGGGAAAAAAATAGCCCTTTTAATAAAGTCATAGCCAACTATTGTTTCCATTTAAAAAAAGGTAAGTTTGTGTCATATCTCCAAAAATATGGGTGAATTTTTTTTTTTATTTTTTGTTATTAATCTGTGTAAAATTTTCTACAACTTTGTCCTTTACAGTTTTTTTTCTATCTATGATAATAATAGAGATATATTGATTTCAAAAAATTGTCACATTTTATTTTTTTTCAAAATATCTAGTTACCCTTGACTTTTCCAAATATTTTGAAAGTGTCATTTTATTCGTCTTATAAAACTACACTTCTTTCCCCATTTAACCGTTTTTCTATCTCTTATAGTTTCCGAGATCCCCATGGAGAACATCGAAAAAAACTCACCCTGTATATATATATATAATTTTATTTTCTTACGAATAGCTATTAAAAAAATTGTTTTCAAAAATTAATTTAATTAATACAATTATGTGTTATTTAATTAAAAAATATCAAGGGTTTGAAATAAGAGAAAATTATTATTATTTTGTCCATGTCGGAGAAGTAGTTGTTTCAAAAGATATTTACATTTATAGTTACATTGTATGTCTTTTCAGTGTAGTAGTTGCAAAAATAAAGTAATTAATTCCCACATACAAAAAAATTAAAACTATTAATTTACACAATTGAATAATTAATTACTTTTTCTTTAACTATTGCAACTTTTTGACTTACATTATAAAGTACTTAAAAAAACAAACATTGAAATTTTCTTCTCGGGCAAAATTAAAAGGCTGCGAAAGTAATTAATAATTCCCATATATTTTTTTAAAAAAATCAAGAAGCTGCAGTAGCTAAAGAGGAAGTAATTATTATTCCCCATATATTATTTTCATAGCAATTATTTATTTGGTTCCCACTGGATTAATAAAATTTCGCAGTGTGGCGGCGACGCCGGCGTCTGGCGGAGTGTACAGACGCTAAACGGCGCGACAGGCGCACTATTATGTTGCCGCCAATATAAACAGGTGAGCAATTCTTCGCGCGTTAGTGTCCGCGTATGATGCCATCGAGAAAACAATTCCACTCGCATTAAAAACGCACGTTTCTCAAATAAGCCGCACGCACTCCCATTTCTATGACGAAGAAGTGACTCCACTTAATTCACGTGTTCCTTTTTTTATCATTTAGTATATTTACAACGTAAGTTATTTAAATTATGTTCCTATAAATCATCTGAAAGTAAAATTACAGTTCCGCTGTACTCATAGTTTATACACAGACAAACAACATATAGATTACTCTTTTCTATTTAAACATGTAGTTTGTCTGTGTTTTTTATAAAAAAATATTATGTTTGTATGTTTTAAATAACAAAATAATTTATTTCAATAATGAATTACGAATATGAAATAAATATGAATAAATTATTAAAAATCAACCAATAAAACACAGATTAGCTTGAATAACTTTATTAAATAAATTAAAATATTAATATATCCATTCAAGTAAATACCCATAGAAATTTTTATAAAACAAATTTTAAATTCTCTTGAAAATGGGCTAATAACCCGAAACTAGTCGAGAATTTAAAGTTATTCAATCTAATCTGTGTTTTATTGGTTGATTTTTAATAATTTATTCATATTTATTTCATATTCGTAATTCATTATTGAAATAAATTATTTTGTTATTTAAAACATTGTGTTTTATTCAATTGATAAACAATGTATAACAAAGTTGAAGCCTTAGTTATTAACAAAATAAATAAAAAGAATTAGGAAATAATTAATGATATTGTTATGCAGCGGCAAGTGTCTATTATTGAACATTTGTTTTAAATACTTATGTAACATAAATCAAAATTTCACAGTAGCTAAAGAAATAATACTTTATTAATTATTATATATTTTCAAATTATTTTTATTTAATCTGAAAAATATGTAATTTGTTGCGTTATGGATAATATATTTTAAATATTAGATGTGGCTGTTACTTCATGAAACTCCATAACTTATTATAAGAAAAAAATACACGTTTCTGTAATAACGTTTATGAAACTCAAAAAACATGTGTTTTTCTCCTATAATAATATATTTTACGTAAGAGTTCAGTTATTTTTAGTTATATACGTAATTATGACTAGGTATAAAGCTTCCTATAAATTAATTAAATGACGAGCCAGACTCGACAATTTTAATTACGCGAAAGGGTTAATAAACAAATGATTAATGTAGAATTTTTCAGTATATTGTTATTGATCCTTATTCAGTTTATGTAAAATAATAAAAAAATACACCATACACTTTAATTGCCCTATAATAAATAAATTATTAATGTTGAATTATTCAGTACGTTGTGTATTGATCCTTTTTTAGTTTTTGTAAAATAATAAAAAATACACCACGCCCTTTAATTATCCTCTAATCTAATAAAATTAAATGTTAGAATATATAAGTAATATAAATCAATATGGTGTCAGAAATCATACATTCAAAATTAATATATTTTAAAAATCACACAAAACTCCGCAAAAAAATCAAAATGTTAGAATATATAAATAATATTCTCAGAAATAAAGATTTTCTATTATTATTATTATTATGTCAGAAATCATCCATTAAAAATTAAAATATTTAAAAAATCACACATGACTGAAGTTTGACATATAAATATAACATTAGACCAAAAATAAAAATCTTACAGTCATGATATTTATCAAACAAATAATGAAGGAGATACATTCTCTATTTGTATTCCAAATAAAAACATTAAAACAGCATCAAGGTGCAGGTCAATTCTTTTTATATTGTTAACTTGTTTCTCATTAAACTTTTATGAAGTAAAAAAAAATCGTTTTTAATAAGCTTTACAATTTTATTATAGAAGCACGCCTGATGATGGTACTGTAGACCGAAACAATTGTAGCGGTGTTTGCACAATAAAGTTGTGAAATGTTTAAAATTCAGTTTCACCAAGTAACAGCCTCCTCATTCGAATTGTTTATCATTAATCACTTGGTAAAACAGTTTTGCTAACGTATAGACTTTTTTGCTTTAATCACGCTTTTTAATTAAAGCAAAAAGTATAGACTTTTTTGCTTTAATCACGCTTTTTAATTAAAGCAAAAAAGTCTATATTCAATATATAGTCAATGATAATGAAAAATTTTTGATTTTCCTTCAGCCAGTCCAGTAATTTTATTGAGCTCGCTTCGCTCGCAATCCTGACACTCAATATTCAGCCAGTCGTGGGCAATTTAATACTGCGTAGATTTTTGGATTTTCTTGATAATATTACTTTATATTATTTGAAATATTATTTCAATTTATATATACACACATCTTTATTCAGACAATACAAATAATTTTAACAATACAAGGTGGCCAGAAAAAGTGTGATAATCTTCAGGTAAAGTGATTAATTTCAAGTAGAAAATTTAAGTAAAAAAATATTGTACGGTTCTTCATTAACACTCACGAGGCCATTAATATAATAAATTTGTAACTAGAAATCGGTAAAAATTTTTAAATATTTTGGTTAAAATTAATTGTATTAACATCTAGCTAAACATTGCAAATGTTTATTGAATGATAAGTCGATTATTAAAAGCAATAATTATAAATAAAATGTTAAAAATAAATTCTAGTCACATATTTAGGATATTAATGGCCTCATAAAACTTATTGAATAATTATCCAATATTTTTTTTGTGATTTATTTAATTTATTTTTTTTATTTTAAAAACTTTTTTTTAGTTTTTTCTACTTAAAATTGATTAACGAACCACTTTAACTCAAGATTATCACACATTTTCTGGCTACCTTGTATAACATAATACATTGGATAATTATTCAATAAGCTTTATGAGGCCAATAATATCCTAAATATATTTTTAACATTTTATTTATAATTATTGCTATTAATAATCGACATTTACATGTAGATGTTAGTCTATCTGGGCTATCGACCAGAGGTCTTTCCGCCCTATTTCAATTCATTTATTTATTATTTAAATTTTAATGAATTAATGATCCATTTTTGATCCGCTTAACTTGGAGAAAAGCAAACATTTCCTTATGTATCATAAAAACTTTACAACATAAGAACGCAAACAATAGCTCACAATAAAAAAAAACAAATTGTTTGCCAAAGTAATTAACAACTATTTCGAATTTAAATTAAATTAAGACCCGAAGGTGAAAAGCACTGTGTGAATTTTGAGGTCACACAAAGACACATTTTTTTTGCGCAATGAACGAACGTCTGCGCTGCGTTACATAAAACAGTAAAAAAAAAAGAAAAATCCGCTCATGAAAACTGTCCGCAACATTGTATGTGCTCCGCGTGTTTTATAAATAGCTGTAGTTGATTAATAATTATAGATAGGGATTTTTATTGATGGATTTAGAGCGGTGGAAAATTACTCGAGTGCATTCCTTTATTATCGATCGCGCGATATCGATCAGTTTTGATTTGTACAAAGTGGCTTGCCGATTTTGATTTTTCATTTTTTTTTTTTTCATTGGTGCGCGGTTCTGTTTATTCGCGGTTGTTTGTGCGTGCGCGGAAGGGAAATTGGTTAAAACATGTGCGCGTCGCTGGATAATTGATAATTAACTGTGTTTGCAATAGTTTGTTTTACATATATTTTCATATTGAAACGCAGTTTCTGGAGTTATTTTCGCGCTGCTGTGGTGAAAGATACAGGCTTGAGTTGCTTAAAAAAAATAAGATAATCATTAAAGAAGGTTAGTATATACATTCTCCTGTTTTATTATCAAATATTGTATAGGTTAAAAAGAACCTTTCTTTTTAATTAAAATGTTTAACACGGTAGAAAAATTAAAACTAAAATACCCCATCCACAGTTTTTGAGATATTTTTAATTCAAAGAGAAAAAGACTATTTTTATTGCGATTTTCTGAATACTTCTAATTCAAAAAATCACAAAAATATTAATTTTCTAGATATTTTGATGAAAATACGTGAGGGTAATAAGCAAAGCGTGCTCTTTCGGAATATGTAAAAAACAAAAAATACCCCATCCCCAGTTTTTGAGGTATTTTCAATTTAAAGGGAAAAAGACGATTTTTATTGCGATTTTTTTGAATACTTCTAATTCAAAAAATCACAAAAAAATATTAAATTTTTAGATATTTTGATGAAAATACGTGAGGGTATTAAGCAAAGCTTGCTCTTTCAGAATATGTAAAAAACAAAAAATACCCCATCCACAGTTTTTGAGATATTTTCAATTTAATTAGAAAAAGACGATTTTTATTGCAATTTTCTGAATACTACCAATTCAAGAAATCACAAAAAATATTATTTTTTTAGATATTTTCATGAAACTACGTGAGGGTATTAAGCAAAGCTTGCTCTTTAAGAATAAGTAAAAAACAAAAAATACCCCATCCACAGTTTTTGAGATATTTTCAATTTAAAGAGAAAAAGACGATTTTTATTGCGATTTTTTTGAATACTTCTAATTCAAAAAATCACAAAAAATATTATTTTTTTAGATATTTTGATGAAAATACGTGAGGGTAAAAGCAAAGCGTGCTCTTTCAGAATATGTTAAAAACAAAAAATACCCCATCCACAGTTTTTGAGATATTTTCAATTTTTAGAGAAAAAGACAATTTTTATTGCGATTTTCTGAATACTTCTAATTCAAAAAATCACAAAAAATATTATTTTTTTAAATATTTTCATAAAACTACGTGAGGGTATTAAGCAAAGCGTGCTCTTTCGGAATATGTAAAAAACAAAAAATACTCCATCCACAGTTTTTGAGATATTTTCAATTTAAAAAGAAAAAGACGATTTTTATTGCGATTTTCTGAATACTACCATTTCAAAAATCACAAAAAATATTATTTTTTTTATGTATTTTGATGAAACTACGTGAGAGTATTAAGCAAAGCTTGCTCTTTCAAAATATGTAAAATACAAAAAATACCCCATCCACAGTTTTTGAGATATTTTCAATTTAATGCGAAAAAGACGATATTTATTATGATCTTCTGAATACTTCTAATTCAAAAAATCACACAAAATATTATTTTTTTAGATATTTTTATGAAACTACGTGAGGGTATTAAGCAAAACTTGCTCTTTCAGAATATGTAAAAAACAAAAAATACCCCATCCACAGTTTTTGAGATATTTTCAATTTAAAGAGAAAAAGACGATTTTTATTGCGATTGTACCGGCGAATTCACCATTCGTCTACTATAGTTACAATTTTCCATTTTTTCATAACATAATATATAATTTAAACAGTATACATTTAGCCTTCTATTGGAAGGCCCAAGTTTATTACACGCCCCTGTCACATACATTGGTGCGGAAGAGGTGAGGGTGTTAAAAAATCATAACTCGTAGTAGATTGAAAGAATTCCTCAGTACTATATATGCTGGGAACAGTGCGGATGGAATCTTAACTGGTTACGTATACTCACTGTCTGTGAGAGCTCAAATAAAAAGCTAGCTTTCATCAGCTTGATTTTGAATAATAAAATGGAGTTCACGTATGGAAACGAAAGAAACGAAAAGAAGTGTGATATTAAAAATAAACTTAAATTGAAAGATCTTTCAGTTTTAGTTTATTATTTTTATATACATTGGACCCCTACACCACCATTATGGTAGATGGGGATTTTAGATTATATATATATATATAGGATGTGAGTGTTCGAAATAAAAAAAAAAACTTTTATTGGTATTAATCCATCAAACATAACAATAATTGATAAATTATTAAAACTACCACATATCCATTTTCATTACAAAATAAATATTTACATTAATGTAACTCACACCTCCACATCTCTTCTTTTTTTTTGCACCCTAATATCTCCACATCTGCCCCATCCTCCTTCCTCCTATCCATTCAAAACAATCAACTTTGGTAAAGAATCACTTTCTCATTTATTTAGCAAGAGACAGGAAACCCTGTATAAAAAAATGGGGTCTCCCGTAAATTAATATTATTATTATTATTATTAAAATCCTCAATATATATTCCTTACATAATCGTATTACGTAAATGTAATTTCGCTAAAGTACATTCGATGCGTCACGTGAACGCAAGAAATCACGTGTACCTGGCCGAAGAAACAATGCTGCAGAGTCAATATTTAATGGGTTGAAAAGTTAATAACGCTTATCTAACATAAATATATTTCGTCATGTGCGGCTGAAGTAATTACGATAAAAGAAAGCCATGTTATCAACGTGTGATCGTCTTGTAATAATTGATATTGTACGAATGTGTGCAGATGTTTGTATTCCGCTGATGTTTGTTAATGCGCAGTAATTAATATTTAATCGATAATTTAATTATACGACTCGCTTACTAGTTTAATTAAAACAGTTTGTAGCTACGGATAAAGTTAAATATAACTTGATAAACGAAATATCCAACAGATAAATTGAATTAAATATAAATTATAGTTTTAGTTTGGTTCTCATTGTTCACATTGTGAAATATGATTGAAATATATATTTAATTTAAGTTGTAAATATTAATAAAAAAAAATAGGTCATTTGGTTTGTTTTACTTACCCAACGAATTCCTTGGAAATGACTGTTAGTTGAAACAAGTCGGAGTAAATATAGAAAATTAAGTGAAACAAAACAAGTGTCCCATTTTCTATTAATTTTTATAAATCAATTTATACAAGGTGGCCAGAAAAAGTGTGATAATCTTCAGGTTGATTATTTTTGAATAAAAAAATATTGTATTTTTCCTCCATCTCAAAAAAAATGTGTGATAATCTTCAAGTTGATTAATTTTGAATAAAAAATATTATATTCTTCCTCCTATCATCTCAGAAGGCATTGCCAACATGTTTATCTTTCAAGATAAACTTCGCCTCCAATTTAAATTTAATTAAGTTTAATGAAAATTCGTATTAATTACGACTGTATAAACTTAAAAAAAATTAACAGCCTCAACAATTAAGTTATTAAAATCATATAATGTAAATAATTCCAGTAATTGCATGGAATAAAGATATATTATTATTATTAATAATAATAATAATAATAATAATAATAAATGTCTTTATTAGCCAAATAGTAAAAACATAACATACATGGTTGATATTAGTGACCAAAATAACAAAAAAATTATTACTACTAGCCAATCTTAAGGCGGGATTCAGTTTTGGAGTATACCCCAAACTGTTCTGCCATCCAAACCTTAGAACTAATAAGATTTACAATATGAAAAGAAATAAAACATAATGTGATATCTATATAAAATTTAGCGACAGAATATATAATAGAAATATATTAATTATAATACATGTATACTTAAGAGAAACGTAACAAATCGAAACAACTCTTGAAAATAATCCATCCCTTAAATTGCAACATTATTAAGGATCACATTTCAAATCGTTCAGGAAGCAGCAACTTAAAACCGTCGAAAGGATAAATCGCTAAGTCTTTCCACTGTACCCTTGACTTCCTTTTCCCTTTCTTTTTAATTTAATTGTTCGCCGTTGATGTGCAAATATCGAATTCGAGGGGCGCCGAAAAGGATTGTTTGAGATTTAATGGAAATCGTCGGTGTGCAAAGAATCTAAAACACCGGCGGGAGGATTTTATTGCAGCCCCGTGATTAATTATGGAGGGTTAAATTGTTTCGAGAGGTTGTTAATGTTTGTTCGCCCACTAATTAATTTTGAAAGAGACTCACTTAAGGGGTTAAGCCGTAATACCCTGCGACGAATCTGTGATTTTAATAGACTTGCAAAGTTTTTTCGAAATATCAATTTTTATCATATGTTAAAACCAATCTTAACTGGGCTGAGTGATAGAATATTCATAGTTAATAAAAAAATACTGTATTAAATGTTTACAAATTGGATGAAAAAATAAATATATATTTTTTTTTTGATAATTTTTGAAGAAAATTTTAATTCAAATTTGAAAATATGGTTTAATCAAGAAAGTAGCGAAAAGCTATTATTAATTATTTTCTCAAATAATTTAGAGAATTTAAGACAGTGAGCAATCATGACGATTGAATAAAAAGACAAGAACTGAACAACGACAGGCAGAAAGACCGATGGTCGATAGCCATTTTCTGAGGCTTAACTAGAGATTTATGATTGTAATGTAAATATTGTAATGTAATTTAACGTATTTCTGAGAAATAAAGATTTCCTATATATATAATTATTTTCAAATAATTTTTATTTATTTTAGTTTAAACTTATATTTTCCTACTCGACATATAAAAATGTTAGGTAATTACATTTTTATATGTCGAGTAGGAAAATATAAATTTAAACTAAATGTTAGGTAATTACATTTTTATATGTCGAGTAGGAAAATATAAGTTTAAACTAAAATAAATAAAAATTATTTGAAAATAATTATATATATATAGAAAATCTTTATTTCTGTGAAATACGTTAAATAACAATATTTACATTCATGTTATTAAATACTAGAGACTGACTCTTAATAATAATAGCAATAAAAATAAATAATAATAATCTTTATTTAGCAATATGTCATACAACAACATAAAATAAAAATTATTTCTAATTTATTGTTTAGCTATTTCTTTCTACTAAATCACAATATTAAGTATATTAAGTAAAAATGATTTAAAAATAATTATTTTCAAATCATTTTTATTTAATATATTTAAATAACTATGACCAAGTGGAATGAATACTGATTTCTATTTATACAATATTAAGGGTATTTCTATCACTTGTATGAAAATAAATGTAGTCATAAATCAATTAATACCACAAATTAAATTAACAACAATCCATAAGAACCGTCAACTACAAATTACACGGTAATTATCGTTAGAGCTCTTACTCAAACAATGTGGGTGGTTGTTTAAACACAAGCATGCAGCACTCACCTTGAGGGTATTCGTTATTTAACGTGCGCTTGATCTAACTATACGTTTTCAGTTTTATTTAAACGGGTGTATTTGATAAATACAAATTGTTTGAGTTGCGTTACATTATTCCAGAATAATTATTTAGAGGTTGGATTAGACAGGCGTGATGTAATAACATCTCTATAACGTTTATTAAATTAGTGTTGGGAGTATAAATCTGGCGATGGAAGGTTTATCCGTTAAGTTTTAATTGAATTTAAACTTTTGTGTCGCTAAAATATGCCGAGTTTTTAATTAATTATGTTTAAAATAATTTAATGCGTTTAGGAATGGATGCTCTATATTAAATTAATTTGTTAGAGCAGAAAGATTTGTGGTCGACGTGAGTTCAAATCCCATCAGAGATGTTTCTTTTCCAGTTTATATTTAATAAAATTTAAATTATACCTCAATGTTGTACATTGAAAATTTCTACAATTCATGGACATAATTATGCAAACAAAAAAAACTCTAAATAAATCACGAACGTATTTACTTTGATTGCACTGGAACTCGTTTAATTAAGAAAAAATATTTATCACACGGAGGTTGTTGCACGGCGTTTATATTTATACAGACAAAAAAATAAATAAACGCGCATGAAATGATCTGTTTAGTAATCCGCTCGGTACGTACAGTAACCCAACAAACACAACGCAAAATGTTTTTATTCCCTAATTGGTGTAAATTATTAAATTAAACAGCTCTCAAGGTTTTTTCGACAACTTAGTATGTTTCGTGTTTGTTACAGAAAATGCGACAACTCGTCTTTTTCGTAGCGTTGATCGATTCTTTGGGGTTTAAATTGTGCAGTGATGTTCTGGATACGTCGTTTGATTTGGAAGAAGGTAAGAATACTTTTTTTGCATAAGACATTATTTTTACTTGCGATTGCAGTTTCACATTTAATGTTTAATTATGGCAAACAACACTCACAGTTTATTAAAAAAAATATATATTATTTTGTTTTGTTTGTTATTACTTTTATGTGGAAGTAATAAACGTTTATTTTTTACATTATACGATATGAAATCAACACCACGACGAACTTTATTGAATTACTTCTATTAATGAAAACTTTTAAACTGTGTTTTGTATAACACTTTATTTTCACTTGCGACTGCGGTTTTGGCAAATTCAAGCAAGTGAAAATAAAGTGTTATACAAAACACAGTTCAGAAGTTTTCATTAACAGGAGTAATTCAATAAAGGTGGTCCAACTGATGTTGATTTCATATCGTATAACATTTATTTGTAAAAATTAAACTTTTATTACTTCCACATAAATGTAATAACAAAATAATATAAAAAAGTTTAATAAACTGTGAGTGTTGTTATTAGTTGCTTGTGCTCGGCTTCATTCTCTTGACTAATACACAGAGTTCGTTTCAGACATAACCCCCAAACAATATAAAAAAAAAGGTAATAGAAAAGGGTATTTATTCATTTTTTTTAAGAAAACAGTGTTCTTATAATTTTACTTATTAAAAAGTAGTCACAGTTATTTATATTAAATCAAATAAATGTTTTTGTGTTTTAGACGTTAATATTAAATACACTTGTAAATAAAACACTTTTTAAATTTTGTTTATCCACTGTATTTTACACTTAATTATGTGACTATAGTTTCGACTATCTAGTAGTCATGCTCAAACCAATTTTATATTCACTTTTGATTTGAGAATGACTACTAGATAGTCGAAACTATAGTCACATAATTAAGTATAAAATACAAAGTTTAAACAAAGTTTAAAAAGTGTTTTATTTACAAGTGTATTTAATATTAAATCCTAAAATACAAAACCGTTTCCGAAAACCACTGCTGTTAAGCCAAAGAATAGCGTTCAGGGCCTCCCCTTCCACGTGGAGATCCAGTGGTGGAAGGTACAGCATTACTTCCATCACCATTGTTGGGGTCGTTTTATTTCTTTCTTAATCTTATCCTCTTTTACCCATATTGGGTGTCGAGGTTGTCGTTTTATTTACAAGTTTTAAATAAAAAGATTTGAACATAATTAATTTACTCATATGAATAATTAATTTCTCTTTAGCTACTGCGATGGCATGTTTAATTAATTTAATTTAACAACTTTAAAATTGATAAGGTAGAGCTGTACTGACGAGGTACAGATCCACAAAGAACAAATTCGATGCACGTATTAATTTCGAATTAATCGCAATATTATCGATGCGCACACATCCGAACATCACAATATCCGCTTCATCAAGCACACATAAATGATATAGCACACACGTCTACGAATCCCATTAAAATAAATTTTCGTTTCGTTTCATCCACATTCCAGTTCACGCATTTGTGTCGAAAGTGGAGCCCAGGAAGGACCTGGGATGGTCGTGCGGATGTTACAACTCGACCGAGGATGCCATTCTCGAGCCGGTCCCGGAATGCCGCTGCCACGGAAAGGAATTCAAGGAAGTCCCTATAAATCTGCCCGAAAACCTTCACAGGATCACGATAACCGATTCGGATATACGGAGGCTGGAGAGCGACTCGTTTCAGCCTTACAGGTTCACCTTGCACGATATGTAAGTTGTAGTTGTAAGCGTGTGAAGCTGGTTGGTAATAATTCCAGCTATAACCCGGCGCTTCCACCATTTTTGTATATAATTTAAATAATATTATTTTCAACAAATAAGCGACTAAAGGTAAACATTTTATATCCATTTGTGGAAAACCTACAAAATCTATACGCCAGCTACACACATTAAATAGGAACGCATGGATGTTTGCCCCACCACACCCCCCGCCCCCCCTCCTTACGTCCAATATGGTGGATGGAATTTTTATTTATATTTTGTTTTAATTACTAAATGTCCTCTCAGCCCTATGTTATCCAGAAGATGACAAAATATCAAATTTACAATATTTACTGCCTCAAGAAATCCAATAATTTGAATACTTACAGCAGTAAGTAAAATTTAGCAATCTTTGTCAGGAAATTAATTTGATTTCTTATTTTTATATTATTACTAGAAACATTAGCAACAAATTAAGCCAATTTCCAGAAGGTTGCTATTTTTAATTATTTTTTTTTTCAAAAATATTAGTCATCCATGGATTCGAATATAAATAGGGGTCAACTTCAAAATTAAATTTGACAATCATTGTCGCAAAATAAAGTTGAATTCTTGCTTTTATATTAGTACTAGATGTATTAGCAACAAATTAAGACAATTTCCAGAAGGCTGCTATTTTTTATTATTTTTTAGAAAAAATATTATTCATCCACCTATTTGAATATAAATAGTGGTCAACTTCAAAATTAAATTTGACAATCATTGTCGCAAAATAAAGTTGAATTCTTGCTTTTATATTAGTACTAGATGTATTAGCAACAAATTAAGACAATTTCCAGAAGGCTGCTATTTTTTATTATTTTTTTAGAAAAAATATTATTCGTCCACGTATTTGAATATAAATAGTGGTCAACTTCAAAAATAAATTTGACAATCTTTGTCGCAAAATAAAGTTAAATTCTTGCTTTTATATTAGTACTAGATGTATTAGCAACAAATTAAGACAATTTCCAGAAGGCTGCTATTTTTTATTATTTTTTTAGAAAAAATATTATTCGTCCACGTATTTGAATATAAATAGTGGTCAACTTCAAAAATAAATTTGACAATCTTTGTCGCAAAATAAAGTTAAATTCTTGCTTTTATATTAGTACTAGATGTATTAGCAACAAATTAAGGCAATTTCCAGAAGGCTGCTATTTTTTATTATTTTTTTAGAAAAAATATTATTCATCCACGGATTAAATATAAGTAGCGGTCAACTTCAAAATTAAATTTGACAATCTTTGTCGCAAAATAAAGTTGAATTCATGCTTTTATATTAGTACTAGATGTATTATCAATAAATTAAGAGAATTTCCAGAAGGCTGCTATTTATTATTATTTTTTTACAATAATATTAGTCTTCCAGGGATTTGAATATAAATAGCGGTTAACTTCAAAATTAAATTTAACAATCTTTGTCGCAAAATAAAGTTGAATTCGTCCTTTTATATTAGTACTAGATGTATTAGCAACAAATTAAGACAATTTCAAGATAGTTGATATTTATTATTATTTTTTTACAAATATATTAGTCTTCCAGGTATTTGAATATAAATAGCGGCTAATTTCAAAATTAAATTTGACAATCTTTGTCGCAAAATAAAGTTGAATTCTTGCTTCTATATTAGTACTAGATGTATTAGCAACAAATTAAGACAATTTCCAGATGGTTGCTATTTTTAATTATTTTTTTACAAAAATATTACTCAACCTCGGATTTGAATATAAATACCGGGCAACTTCAAAATTAAATCTTTGTCGCAAAATAAAGTGGAACAATCCAGAGTGTTCTTTCCAGTTGCTTCTTTCACCTTCGTTACAATATACAAAGACGTCAAATAATTTTCTGTGTATAAATCTTTGAGAATAACATCAAGTCGAAACTATTTGGATAAATAAAAAGTATAGTGAAGCAAAACCAAGAGTTTAATTTGAAAAGTTTAAAATTATGCTCACGTTAAATTAAATTAATTTAACTCTCAGAAATAAAGATTTTCTATATATATATATATATATATATATATATATATATATATATATATATATATATATATATTAGCATAAGAACTAAATTCTATTGCAATGGACCTAATTCGTCGTCATAATCACTCGAAAGATTTCCCCACACAATCTCAAAGACAAATAGCGTAGCATTTCCGGAAGTAATCAACGTCCAGTGTGTTTGTTTGGTTTGAGGATTTCTCTGGAGACGGTAGGGTGTGTGATAAAGTATTAAAAGCGACTCAATTTTATATAATTGTATTTATTTCGCTAATAGCACTTCTGAATATAATTTTGTATCAACTCGATTAAATTACAGAATTAATTTGTAGTGTGATAAATATCAAACACTCGAAATAAAGTGTTACAATTAGATAAAAACACAAAAATATTTTAGTTTCACTAATATTTATCATCTAATTATGAATGTGCAGTTTTAATGTAAATACACCAAATTTAGGGAAATTTACAGATGAACTAAAAAAGAATAAAAAAACAGAATATCGAATAATTAATGAAACATAATTCATACTAATTATCGAATCATGTTAATATTGAATATTGATATTCAGTTACAATTAAAGACACATACTTAATTTACCAAATATCATTTAAGCTAAAGTGACAGCCTCAAACATTAAATGTTCGACTTACGCTGAGATAAATTATTATTGAATACCGTATTTTTTTCTACTCTGCTATTTCATTAATATCTTTAATATTAATTTAAGAAGATATTAATATTAATTCTTTCTTTCTTAATCTTATCCTCTTTTACCCGTATTGTGTGTCGAGGTTATTAATATTAATTAATGTTCTTTAAATCCAGGAATAATGTAATTCTAAAATCTGATTTGACAACGTTTCTAAAGGTATGATTGTATTAATTGATTCTTTTTTATAATTAAAATATCTGTATTGTTTTTCAAAAATGTAATTCTTAAATCTGAATTACCTACGTCTCCAAAGGAGTGATTATATTAATTAATCCTTTGTTATAATTAAAATTAGAGCAGTTTTTTTTTAAATTTAATTACCAATAATAGAGTGATTTTATTAATTGATCCTGTTTTATAATTAAAATATGTGCAATATTTTTCGAAAATGTAATTCTAAAATTTGATTTTTCAACGTTTCTAAAGGTATGATTGCATTAATTGATTCTTTTTTTATAATTAAAATACGTGCAATGTTTTTTTTTTTTCAAAAATGCGATTTTAAAATAGGAATTACCAACAATTCTAATGGAATGATTGTAGTAATTGAACGCATTAAAAGTACGGAAATTAATTTGAATTAAAAAGCGCGCGCGTGTTTTCCATCAATTGAAAATTTGCCTGTTTTGCAGATGAATTATTATTCATGAGAAAAAAACGCATTGTGTGCAACGTGTATACAGTTTTAATCAAGGGTTTTTCGCCGCGTGCATTGCCAGATTAATTCGTAATTGCAATTAGAGAGACGGAGCGGGCAATGATGCAGTATTGATTATTAAACTGCAATTCAATTAAATCAATATTTGTTCGTGCTTTCCAATGACAAATTTTATTTATACTTTGTTAAAAATATAATAAGAGTATTTATTATTTAAAAATGTATTTGCTCTTTTATTTAATTTGAGTTATTTAATTAAATCTATTCTTTCTCAGTGAAAAGAATGTAAGCCTTTCTAAACATCACAAATTCCATTTAATATATGACAAATTTAGTAAGAGTCAAAAATATTAACACTTTGTATTACCTAGAGTAATTGCCTAACTCCCTCAAAACACACCCCCAAACACGTCATTAGTATTTAAGCGCTAGTTTAAGTCTGTAAACTTCATTATTTATCTGCCTGATGCAGCTACTGTGTAGAGAAACATTTGTTGCAGTAGTTCCAATAAGTAGTGAAATCATAACGAAGTCTGTTATTTACCAAAGTGTTAATGAAATACTGTTTCAGAGATTCGTAAGTAAATCGAATATTTTATTTTATGAAAACCTATTACTATAGGAAAATAAAATATTTGATTTACTTACGAATCTTTTAAACAGTATTTCATTACTTTTTTTGCTTTAAAATTGAAGTAAAATTATTATTAATAGTAATATTAGTAAGAGTTTTACTAATACTAGTAATAATTAATAATATTTCCAAATTCCAATATCCACAATCCACTATACATGAATTTATCTCATTTCAAAGACTGACAGACTTTTTTCTTTGATATTATCATAAATTCCTTAAAGGGACTTAATTCTGATTGAAAGCCCAGACAGGCTAACCCCTATAAGTATTGTAATTATTTATGTTATATTGTTTTGTGTGATCTGTATTGTCTGAATAAAAATGTGGGAATATATATAATATTAAAAATATTTGGTTTGTGCATACTAATTAGTTGACTAAATAAATTTCGATGCCCTCGTTTGAGAGATTTAATTGAAATTAAAACAGTCAACCGGGAAATCAGTGTCAAACAAAGTGAAAACGTAGTTAATAGTTATTTTGATAAAATACGATTAAACGAGAATAATGAGCGCTAATTGGCACGATTCGCAAACTTACATTTTCTCGTTAATTTATTTCAATAATACGAGGAATATATTAAAATTAATTAAAAGTGCTAATTAAATTATGATAAGTATACAATTTTCATAAATAATATAAAAAAATATATTATAAGAATAATTAAAAAAAAATACTGAAAATATATATATAAATATAAATTAAAATTAATTTAAGCTGAATTGTCCTCATGATTCACACAAATGAATTGATGAATAGTGATAGGATTTACAATTATTACTGCTAAATAAAGTATATTATAATATTATGAATGTTACTTATTATAAAAATATCAAGAACAACCTTCTATTTATTAATAAACATAATTTTGAAATCACTTTTTCGTTTTAAATACGTAAAACGAGACATTTAGTAATATTCGATTACTAATATTATTCGATTTTGCACAACACTAGATTTATTTATATTCGTTATTATTTAGTTTCATCACTTAATAAATTCACAAATAATTAGAATAAATAATGCAACATTTTTCAGGATTTACAATTATTAAACATTTTATATAAATCCGTACTGTCTACAAAAAGTTTTTCAAGAATCTATATAATCCAATAACTTCGTCGTGATTTTATTTTAGTATCGATTTTAATCTAGTTAGCTCCTCGGCTGATAATCCCGTATTTTTTTCTCGAATATATATTTTTTGTGTTTTCTCGTGCGAAACTAATCGAATACAATTCTTGTCCGTCGTCGCAACGAAGCAGAATTTTATTAAGAAATCAAGCACAGTAAAGTGAATCACGTTAAGAGGGATTAAATAATTTACTTAATTGTTAATCTATAACAGAATGTTCTTTTCAAGTGAGTTCATCCTTTTTTAGTTTTTGTAATAAATGTATGATATTGCGATTTGTGAAAAAATTAAATCGCTTATGACAACCGAAATACCTGTTTTTAGATTTTTTAAGTTCAATAAGACCATATTTGAAAAAATCCTGTCTGTCAGTCAGTGTTAGGCTGACTGTCTGACGCTTACAAACTGGTAGACAGAAAGACCTACTGAGTGACTGACGGGTAGACTAAGATACTGATAGACTTAGTCTATTGATAATGGCCATTTGGTGTCCGAAATGTGCATATAGAATTAAAAATAAAAGTGTAAAGAAAAGTTATTATTGTTTTTTTTATCAATTACATTTAATCTTCACGTAACTCACCCAATCAATTTAATATTTCTTGAATAACTTTCTCATTTATCACTTGGTGAAACATTTTGACAATAATATTAAAGGATAAATCAAAAACACTTGGTTTGTTTCACTATAGTGAAATAAATAAAAAATAATTTAATATTACAATCAATTTAATTTTACTGATAGACTGATACTATCATAGTTGTTGCAATCATTTTAATAACATACAGCATTTATTAAATTCATTTGGTTTATTGAAAATGTCGCTGAAAATTGCAATTCTCAACACTGAGGTGTTTTCGTCTTTCACGTTCTCCAAAGGATGCCGACAAAACAATTAGAATCAATAAACGTCACTCGAGTCGTGCTTCATGCAATATGTATTCCTATCTGCCTTGACGGCCGCAGAAATTGTGTTTTTTTTTTTTTATTTTAAATATTAACCCAATATACTCAAAGAAAAAACATTCTACGAGAAAAATCAGCGTCAACACAATGTTTTACTTGGATGCATATCAAACAACACCAATCCAGGGGCCTTATTCCTGAAATCGATCGCATGAAATCGGTCGTACGCAACTGTCAAATTCACATGTAAATTCCTATCTAAATGACAGATTTCATACGCCCGAAACGTTCGATCAATTTCAGGAATACGCGCCCAGATAAATTCGGCATCGAGTAGTATTTGCAAATATTCATAATTAAATTTCCAGATTACAAATTTCTTTAAAAGTGATTTGTAATCGGGAAATTTAATAATGAATTTACACTACTAGTAAATAAAAGGTTTTTTTTTAAGTTTCAGAAAAAAATATTGTAAAGACAGTATTTAAATTATTTCGCCAACATAGTCGCGTTATCAGGCAAATGATTAATGAGTTTTACAGACAACAGTTAAAACAAGTGGAGAGGTTGAGAAGTACAGTTGATAAAAAAAAATTGCGATAACAATTAAAGGGAGAATTATCATCATAGTCTAGTTGAACATTAAGTATTCTCGTTAACAATCTTTGTAAGAAGGGATAAATTATTACGATTATTTTCTGCTTAAGAAAAATTGAAATTTGTGTGGACTCATAAAGATATTCGTTGGAAGCATTGCGGCCACTATAGGATAATCGATATTTGTAAGGTGATTACTTGGAGTTATTTTGATAATGGATATTCAACAGTTGTTGTTGAATATTGGATATTCAACAGTTGTTGTTGAATATTGAATATTCAACAGTTGTAGTTGAATATTCAATTAATAAATTATTTCCACATTTAGCTCTGTGACTTTTGACTTACGTTAAACAAATGCACATTAAAACAACTACTTCCCGGGCAAATACCCACGCCGGACATTGCTGCTGTTGCATATCAATAAAATATTGCATCATGCAACAAATTTTTGATCCGAGAAAAATTTAATGTAAAAACAACCAAAGGAACACACACATGTCTGCAGATAGCCTTATGTTAAGGCTATCTGCAGACATGTGTTTCGGGATCTATCCCTCGTCAGTACAGCTATGCCTATGTGCATTTGTTTAACGTAATTACGTAACGTAAGTCAAAACTCACAGAGCTAAATGTGAGAATAATTTATTAATTATTTTCAAATCATTTTTATTTAATATATTTAAATAACTGTGATCAAGTGAATATTCAATAATTTACACATCAAAATAACCTTCTTTGTGTTGGTTGTTGGTTGTGGAGACTTTAATTATATAAATAAAAATACTTGTCCTTTCTTCTACTTATTTTTTTTTTATTTCACTAGATATATTTCGGAAACTGCTTCCATCTTCAGTAGTTGAAGTTTTTATAAATATATCTAGTGAAATAAAAAAAAAAAGTAGGAGAAAGGACAAGTATTTTTATTTAAACATCAAAATAACTAACAAGTATTCAGGATAATTAATTAAAATATATATATAAATCTTAAATTTATTTATTTTGAAATTTTCTGAAGTTGTACATAGAATTTTTACACTTAATATTTACAACCAATGTTTGATAAATACTTCAGAAAATTGCTATCAACCGTCGGGCTTTCTTTAATTGAAAATAAAGAATATTCAATAATTTATTCATCAAAATAATTTCAAGTATTCACCTTACAAATATTTATTACTCTATATGAATAAATATTTCATTTTAATAAGAAATATTAAATGAACACGAAAACAAAAGAACTGTAACGTCGATACAACGGCCACTTCTCTAAATCATTACATTTTTTTTTTCAATAAAGCAATATGAAGTCTCCATTGCAATTCTCATATATTTTTATTTGTATCAACATCACGTTCCTTCAGCTTAATTTTGAGGTCTCTGTTTCATTCCATTTTCCGATACTTGTATATAATCCGTTTTTACTGTCTTTATTCCATATTATTAATCTTATTTTATTACGTCTGTAGTTATTAATATTTTTATATTCTCATTGATGAATTAAAATGGACGTTAATCCATTGATAATTGTGTCCGAAATGTACATATGAAATAAAAATAAAAGTGTGAAGAAAGGTTATTAGTGCTTTTTTATCAATTACCTTTGATCTTCACGTAACTTACTCAATCAATTTAATTGAATTAAAATTAAATTGAATGAAAACATTATTATGTTTAAACTACTTTTTATTAATTATATGTAATAATATTACATAATTATATGTAATTAATATATATGTATATATTTCTACGCAAATATATACACAAAAGTACTTTTTTACGACTTAAGTTTCGATAGTGTAAGTATCATTATCAAGTATAAGCATATTACAAAATACAGATCAATATATACATAATTAAAATTATTTTTTTCGATAGCCGATTCATATTTCGATTTCAGAATATAATATAATTTGAGACAGGCAGAAAGACCGACGGTCGATAGCCATTTTCTGAGGTCTAACAATGTGTAAATGATTGTATTTATATGTATTATAAAATTATATAATGTAATACTCAGAAATAAAGATTTTCAATATATATAATTTGATTTTAGTTAGTTAATCGTAAACTCCAATTCATCACTTCCCTTAACAGGCAATAAGACACACCCATAAAATGCGCAAACTTTGGCAGAAAGGCTGTTGGCCGATAGCCGATTGTCGGTAAATAAAATAATAATATTTATTGTTAATTTCTTTCACATTTATATGTATATTGTACTGACAATAAAGATTCCTTATATATATATATATATATATATATATCGTAAACTAAATTGAATAAAGAAGAAGTGCATTCCTGCAATCCTAGCTTTGGTCAGTGGTATTACAAAGAGCCAAATACTAAAGTGCAATCCTAGCTTTGGCCAGTGGTATTACAAAGAGAAGGGAGAATATTGTGAGCAGAAATATATAATTTTTATTATTGCCATTTTGTCGAATCGGTCTTACCTACAGTAAAAGTTTAAAAAGCGTTATCCTTTTAAAAATGCGGAGTAAAACATTCTTAAATTAACAGAGATTTTAAACAATTTAATAAAACAAAAGGTAATTGTATTATTATAAAAGTATGTTTCCCCTTAAATAACATTAATTTTAAATTAACTTGAATCGCGACGAATCAATACGAAGCTTTCATAAAATATCTCCCTCTTAATTGCATTATCCTTTTAAAAACTCGGAGCAAAACATTTTTAAATTAACACTGATTGTATATTGTATACTTTCTTCTCATTTATCACTTGGTAAAACATATTTAATAACCGTTTGTTATAATGAAACAAGAAAGGTAGAAGAAGAAGAAGCTTTTTGAAAACTAGTCGAAAATATAACAAAATTTTAGTAAAACAAAACCAAATGATTTCATTATAACAAACGGTTAACACTGATTGTATTAAACAATTTAATAAAATATAAAAGAATTGTATAAAATGAATAATAATTGCTACATTCCATTAACGTCGATAAATTTAATTGTTTCAATATTATGGATGTATTAACTAATGGAGGTTGTGTTATATTTTAATTTTTTATATAAATAAAATACATTGCGTTTCATTTATACAAAAATTAATTTGAATATACAGAAATATATGCAGCATTTTATGTGAAAATTATTCATCAATTAAATACAATTAGAGGAAGATTTATTTAAATGAAATTTATTAAATATATAAAAAGAACGATTCGGTTTATCGTATAGGGTGGAATTAAACTTTCTTTCCATTGATAATTCGTGTTCGAGGTCAAGATCGATCTACGAGATGATCTTGACCATCACTAATATGAACTAACATTTTTTTTATGCATTAAAAATATTTCTTTATTTAAATTTCCCATCTCATTCATATTACATAATTTTTTATCTATATTTATTTATTATCACTTGAAGATAGGAATAAGCCGGTTGCATTTTGTTTTCACAATGAACTGTTTGGGATTGAGAAATAAAATTTTGATGCGTATTATTTTTATTTTGTATTTTGTCGTAATTTGTGATTGGTAATTTGCCTTTTTTATACATATGTTTTGTAATGTTTTTAGAGCGTCACACTTTTCTTATAAAATTTTTAATATGTAATTATAATTGTAATTTGGAAATGGAGATTCCGTTAATAAAGTAAATTGAAAATGCTAAAAAAAAATATTTTTGTGTATTAAGAGCGAGATTGTGAAATTAATGGGAGAAAGTACAACGGTAGACAAATCACCATTTTTTTTTTCATTTAAAATTATATAATTTAGTCTAATTTCCACATTTAAACGTATGCTTAAAGTATCAATTATAAGAGTAATCCGCGTATTGTTACAAGGACATTAAATACACTTTGTACAATTACACCAAACTAGTTTTTTTTTTCCTTTTTGAGTGAGCGTCGAGTCGAGATTTACGAATTCTGGGAAAGATTGAGAAACATGTTGCGTTTTCCTTGTATTTGTTTTCGGCCATTTGATTAATTCACATATAATAATTTAATCTCTAATGTAATACAAAACTGTTTTTGAACTTTTTATTTTTCCAGATTCGATTCAATATCCATTCACAATAGCCTACTATGATGCACGTGTGAATAACACAGAAAGAACTTAATTGTGCAAAAAATTTCGGATTTTTTGCAAATGCTTCAATTGTTTTACCAAATCATAATATATATATATAATCTTATATATCCTTCTACCACATATTGGTGTAGGATTGCCAAATTATAATAATATAATAATAATTGTAGCGTAACAATGTTTCTTCAATAAAAAATGAAATATCGCGAAAAAAACATTGCTACTTCTTCAATAAAAAAAACATGAAACTAAATATATATTCCTTTTGACATTTTTAATAGGTGTTATAAAGTATTACAAATTTAATTGTAACATAATTTGTTTAAATTTATAATGTGATGTATTTACGCATCTCTACATTAAATATAAATCTTTAATCTGGTTCTTATTAATCACTTGATCAAACATGATCACAATATTAATAGGTTGAAAAACACACTTGATTTGTTTCAATACTTAATTTATTTAGTTTCGGCTCACGTTATTATCAAGGACTCCTTGATCGTCGAAACTAGTCGGAGGAAATAAATCAAATAGTGAAACAAATCAAGTGTGTTTTTCAACCTTTAAATTAGGAGTTTCTGAAAAATTACTCCGAAATGTAAAATCGCCAGTTAGGCATATTTTTTTTTGCTCTTACTCAGACACGTGTGTACCAAACCAAATTAGGGGAGCTTGAAAATGTGTGTTTAATTAAACTAAGGCGCAAAGTTTTAATTAAGTCAGGCGCTATGCGTTACGCATTGATCTCGGTTGTTATATCTTGTTATATAAACAGTACAATCTCAGGATTCTAATTATGAGCTAAGCTTTATATTAGAAATTTTGTAATAAATCCTTTGTAAGATATATTTTAACTAACATGAATCGATAATCTCTTTGTATTATAAATACGTATTTTATGAGAATGATCCAATATTTTTTTTATAATAGCGTCGTAGATTTATTATAAAAAAATGAATAAAATGTATTTCAAGCAATTCAAAAAAAATACATTTCACCATGGCGTAACTCTCTTTTATAACACCCTGTATAAAATCTAAGGTCCTAGGAAGTAAAGTCTCTAAAATTTCAAAGTCATAATTTAATTAGTAACTGTGCCATCGAAGACGGGAGCTGAGATGCAGGACCCTGTATATTTTAATCAATCGTATATTTGTGAATTAAGTAAAGTTGAATAATAACTTCAATGTGTTATTATTTTGTATTGAAATAAAACTGAGAAGTGTGCTCCACTTTTAAATTGTAAATAAAGAAACATTTAATTTTTTAATATTATATAATTATCTTTTTTATTATTTTAAATATAATAATAAATAGAAAATAATATAATAATAGAAAAAGATAAATTAAATGTAATAATAAATTTAAATATAATAAAAAATATTATTTTAATGTAATAATAAAAAAATAATTACGTAATATTAAAAAGAGTGGCTTCATTTACAATTTAACAATTACAAATTGACAGTTTTGTTCTATCTCTAATAATAATTTTTTATGAATTAAAAAAAACCAAAAATAGCAAAATAATGCCCAAAAATGCACTTTTTTCAATATAATTTCTAAACGGTTAGAGATAGAATAAAAATTCAAATTGGAGAGCTGTAGAGCTTTAATAAGCTATAACTTTGTCGTTGATAGTTTTATTCTATCTCTAATAATAAATTTTTATGAATTAAAAACCCCCAAAAATAGCAAAATAATGCCCAAAAATGCACTTTTTCAATATAATTTCTAAACGGTTAGAGATGAAATAAAAATTCAAATTAGAGAGTTGTAGAGCTTTTAAAAAGCTACAACTTTACCGTTGACAGTTTTGTTCTATCTCTAATAATAATTTTTTATGAATTAAAAACCCCCCAAAAATAGCAACATAATGCCCAAAAATGCACTTTTTCAATATAATTTCTAAACGGTTAGAGATGGAATAAAAATTCAAATTAGAGAGTTGTAAAGCTTTTAAAAAGCCACAACTTTGCCGTTGACAGTTTTGTTCTATCTCTAATAATAATTTTTTATGAATTAAAAATCCTTAAAAATAGCAAAAAAATGCACTTTCTTCAAAATAATTCCTGAACGGTTAGAGATATCTCTCCTCGATTGCCCCAATTCAAACACCTTTTCCATACCGCAATAAATAGGTTGAATATAACATTCCTGTCTACACCAAGTCTCATCATACACCTCACTTACATAGTTTACGACCTGTTCAGACAAACACATACCTTCCAATTCAAACAATTTTTGATGCGCAGATTTGAAAGCTGCCAGCTCTCTCTTGATTAGCAAGTTCAGAGAAGCTATATGGTCTATTGCCGATCTTTCCTTTCTAAATCCTGCATGCACATCTGGAAATCAGCCCTTTTATTCAACCTCTTACGTGTCCATCATTAACGCCATATTTATGTAGTTTATTTTTTTGGGTCGATATATAAGGGTGAAATGCTCTTCACCTCTCAAAATCCCGTTTAAAATATTTCCCATCCAATTAACTCGTGTCTGATGGATATAACAAAACTTCCCGACAAACAAACAACTTTCCCTTAACTGCATAATACAATTTTTCCCCACTAATCCATCCATCCCCGGAAAGTTACGGTTAACAAACTTTGCGATACGTGCATCAGATTGTGCCCGAATCGATGGGATATTCAACATCGGGTTGTAAATTTGCGTAATCCAATGCAAATTTACACCTGGACCAAACGTTTTACAAATATATTATATACTTTTTTCTCATTTATCACTTAGTAAAACATATTTAATAACGATTTGTTATAATGTTATAATTTACAAATAAGTTGCGCAACACGTTTCATTCTCACAAAAAATCGCATTGGACTCTTTTAGCCTATGTTGTTATTGTTCAGCGTAGTTAGTATTAAGACCGCAAGCATGCACGTGAACTAATTATCCTTTAATGTGTAAATCGGACTAATTGTTGACTTAACTATGATAAGGGAAGTTTAAGCAAACAAGTTGGTGGAATCCCTGCAAACACACGTTCGAGAAACTGAACTTTGATAAGTTGGAGGCATTAAGGGCAATTTGATACAACCGCACAACTTTATTCTTTTCATTTTTTTTATGATGTGTTAAGGGTGCTTTAATGTCTATCGATTTTATAAGGTGATAAAAATTCTGAACTGAAAGTGTCAGTAAGTTATTCTGGATAAATAATGCAACACGATTTAATGATTCGGTTAAGAACTGTATAATTTTATAAACACAAATACTTTTTTATAAAATATTTAATTAATTTTGCAACTAACCCATGATGAAGGTTAAGTGATATAAAAAATATTTTTTTTTAATAAAAATATATCAACTGGTGGCACTGGGGTGTAAAAATTTTGAATAAACTATTATTACAACAATCATACTCGTACATAAAGTTTCAGTTTATTTTTAAGGTGATAAAAATTCTCAACTGAAAGTGTTAGTAATTTATTCTGGATGCAACGCGATTTAATAATTAATTTAGGAATTGTACATTTTTATAAATAAATACTTTTTATAAAAAATAGTTCTATATATTGAATTTATTTATTTATATAATTATATAATAATAAATAATAATAAAGGAATATTCCTTTATTCATTTCTAACTCCCAAATATTACTAACTTGTAAAATATTATAACATCTTAAATTAAATAAGAAAGCTATCGGAAATTTATTTTTACTCGAATTTCCGTACTCGATTATAAAAACGCAATTATTTTCTGCATCTCACACAATTTTCAATTTAATTAAATAAAACAGTCACGCGCAGCATATCGTGTATCTTTTTTTATCCCCATTAAGTTTAGTCCAGTTCATATCGTTTCAACTATCCTCGTCCCACATATTTTTTCCCGTTCATCTAAAACTCGAACGGGAAAGTTCGTAATAAATATTGACCATTTGATCCGCAAGGGAAGGCTACGCGCAAAGGTGGAACTTTGTAAATCCAATAAAAGATAGGACTTTTCTGCGTATCCCAAAATCCCAAATAAAAACGTATCGGCTATTTTAACGCCTTACAAGGCCCGAGGGAATACTCCTGGGCTTATTTATGATCCTCGGGCGAGTATTTATCCTTTAATGTGTAAATCGACATTTCCGACGACATTCGGGATTTTTAAGCATTTCGTTCATGCTTTTATTGTAATTTTTAATTAATTGTATTATAATGAATAAATTAATTAATTTTGAAATGTACATATAAACCGATACCGAAATGTATAAGATATTTTGAATTAAAAATAATAAATGCGTTAAAGGGGTGTTACCGCCAAGTCTACAGATTTTAGTCTGTTTTTCAAACTTTTATAATAAATGAAACACTTTTTTACTTTGTTTGTATAACTCTTTGTATAATGTTTTTCAAACATTTTTTTTCAGCTACAAAGCGATATACAACTTTCTGTTTTTTTCCATATTATTTCTCATATATCAGGGATATAAAAACGCATTTTTGCGTGGGAAAAAATATTATTTTAATACAAATTTTCAGCGACCTTGTCACTCTGACACTCACCGCAGGCCGATAATAAATCTCTGAAACCGTTAACCTGAAACACAAACGATATGTAATTAATGATCTGCATAAGATTTTTCTGCTTTCATGACAAAATGTTTATAAATAACAAAATGGCAGACATACAAAAAAGGGGCAATATTTGCACACTTTTTTTCACCTAAAAAAAATCTATAAGTTTAATTAACTTCTCACATAACTCGTATTTATTTATTTATTTACGGAAAACTCCTTTATACAAAGCAGATAACATACAATGGAACATTAAAAATAAATATACAATTATTAAATATATTGTGAACTATAATATAATAATAAGTGGTGGCAGAAAAAATAAAAGATAAGAGAATGTATATATATATATATATATATATATATAGAGAGAGAGAGAGAGAGAGGTTTTTTTATCAGTATACATTATGGGAAGTGTATAACTTCAAAAAACGCGAGTCAAACGCAATGTGTGTATATTTAGTTGCTTATTTGGCATATATGTGTTCAATTGCGTGTTATAGGCAACTAAACACACACACATCAATGCGCTTGACTCGCGTATTTTGCAGGTATACATAGGGGAAATGTATACTGTTAAAAAAAGCTCTCTGTATATATATATATACACTTACAAAACCGTCCAAATCCAAATGATGAATCAAACTGTTCCAACTTATAATCGTGGTGAAACTTTTCGAACTATAAACTACTGATTAAAAAAACCCTTAGAAATATTTTACTGATTTTATTTTTTATAGTCGAAACTATTCGGAAAATTAAAATTAAATCAATGAAGTAGTACCAAGAGTTTATAATTTTTATTTTCTCATATTATACTTACGAATTGATAAATAAAACACTAATAACCTTTCTTCACACTTTATACTTACGAATACAATTTGTTTACATTTATTGGAAAGTAATTAAACATATAGAATATTTTTAATATTTATTCAACACAAAATTAATAATCACAATTTAATTCTATAATTTCTATTCTACTTGAGGTTTGAATGAGTTAAAATATTATGTTTATTGACATTGACTTTTATGTGCTGATGTGTACCATTGAATTTTGCTACAATAGTGCTATTTAGATTTATATAAAATCTTTATTTCGGAGAAATACGTTAAATTACATTACAATATTTACATTACAATCATAAACCTCTAGTTAAGCCTCAGAAAATGGCTACCGACCATCGGTCTTTCTGCCTGTCTTTGTCTAGTTCTTGTCTTTTTATTCAATCGTCATGATTGCTAACGTCACTGTCTTAAGTTCTCTAAATTATTTGAAATGAATTGATGAATTGTTAGTGAAGGATAGGCATATTTGGGATTGATGTTAGGATTACGAGGTATACATAGGAATTTTATAATAGGAGCTATGTGAGGATTTGTGGCGAATTTTAAGGAAAGAATTTTAAGTCTGTGTTTAATAGTGGGAAATTCCTTCCTTGGGGCATTCAGTTGGAAATAACTCGAAAACCATGGATGGGGTAATTTTTGTTTTTTGCATTTTCTGAAAAGGGATGACTTACTTCCTATCTCCACAAAGTTTCATTGAGTTATCTCGAAAAATTCGCAACTTACATTTTTTTATATTTTCAATTAACAGAAATCACAAGCGAAATTCCTCCCTTGGGGCATTTAGTTGGAAATAACTCGAAAACCGTGGATGGGGTAATTTTTGTTTTTTGCATTTTCGTAAAGGGGATGACTTACTTCATATCTCCACAAAGTTTCATTGAGTTGCCTCGAAAAATCCGGAACTTACGATTTTTTATATTTTCAATTAACAGAAATCACGAGCGAAATTCCTCCCTTGGGGCATTCAGTTGGAAATAACTCAAAAACCGTGGATGGGGTAATTTTTGTTTTTTGCATTTTCTTAAAGGGGATGACTTACTTCATATCTCCACAAAGTTTCATTGAGTTTCCTCGAAAAATCCGGAACTTACGATTTTATATTTTTAATTAACAGAAATCGCGAGCGAAATTCCTCCCTTGGGGCATTCAGTTGGAAATAACTCGAAAACCGTGGATGGGGTAATTTTTGTTTTTTGCATTTTCTTAAAGGGGATGACTTACTTCATATCTCCACAAAGTTTCATTGAGTTGCCTCGAAAAATCCGGAACTTATGATTTTTTATATTTTTAATTAACAGAAATCGCGAGCGAAATTCCTTCCTTGGAGCATTCAGTTGGAAATAACTCGAAAACAGTAGAAGGGGTAATTTTTGTTTTTTGCATTTTCTGAAAGGGGATGACATACTTCATATCTCCACAAATTTTCATTGAGTTTCCTCGTAAAATCCGCAACTTACGATTTTTTTATATTTTCAATTAACAGAAATCACGAGCGAAATTCCTTCCTTGGGGCATTCAATTGGAAATAACTCGAAAACCGTGTAAGGGATAATTTTTGTTTTTTACATTTTCTGAAAGAGGATGACATACTTCATGTCTCCACAAAGTTTCATTGAGTTTCCTCGTAAAATCCGCAACTTACGATTTTTATATTTTCAATTTACAGAAATCACGAACGAAATTCCTCCTTTGGGACATTCAGTTGGAAATAACTCGAAAACCGTGGATGGGGTAATTTTTATTTTTTGCATTTTCTGAAAGGGGATGGCTTACTTCATGTCTCCACAAAGTTTCATTGAGTTTCCTCGAAAAATCCGGAACTTACATGTTTCGTAGAGGGAAGTATTGGAAGGAAGCCAATTAGATTAAACTCGTCTGAAAAATGTGCACGATTAATGGAGGATTAAGTAACGTTTTTTTTTTTTTCTCTCTTTTGGGATCTATTCCTCGTCAGTATAGCTCTGCTTTACATAATTTCAAGATGTTATTAAATTCGTATTTTCAATTTCATCCTCTTCGTTTGTTGCTTTCATTACTGAGCTCGAATGTTTTTATTTCCTCAAACTAGACTTACGAATAATATTTTTTATCCGCAACTGAATCAACAGGTGGTATGTTTATTTTTTTAATTCTTTATTCTGTAATGTACAAATTCCAAACTAGCTGAGGATTTCTCTGTTTGCAAATGCATTGAATTGTTCCGCTAATTATCTGCATTATTGATAATGTAAATCATGTTGCCAATCTAAACTATTCAAACGATATTAATTTACATTTATACTGTAACACCGTTAGGTAATTAATTATCCATATGTAAAGCAGTAATAATATATTCTATAAATAGAATAAATGTGGAAATAATTCATTAATTATTTTCGAATCATTTTTTATATACAAACAACTTTATTCAGATTTTATTTTGTTGGAATTTAATCTTGTCAAAAATGTGATTACCGTAATAAAATTATCCTTATTATTTTTAAAACGTCTGAATAAAAATTCTTGATTAGCTCCCACTCTACACTTGTACACAACAAACCCTAATGAACTGTAGTATGAAACAATAACAATTAAAGTTTTCAGTGCCAAGACGACAGTTTCTCACGCTGTGCGGTCTTTGTGTGTTTGTTGCAGAACTTTGGGGACACTCCAGTACCTCCGGGTGATTGAAGTGGGGACTTTCCGGCGCATACCGAACCTCAGGACCCTGTAAGTATTTCTGAAACGGCTCCGACATGCCCTTGCTGTGGTTCTGCTAATTGAAATCGATTCGCAGGTATATATCGCAGGCGCCCCAAATTACTGTACTGCCAGGATTGCTCGAAGGAATTACCTCCAAGAAGTTCCTATCTTTGTAAGTATTTTTTTATTTAATTTATGGTGGATATAGTTATTAACGGAGCGTTTAATTTAAGAGTTACTTTTTTTATAATAATAGTAATATTAAAATGTAAAATTAAAATCATTTGGTTTGTTTCACAAAAAATATATATAATATGTGTAAAAGGCGAAACTAGTTGAGTCAATATATATTTTTTTGTGAAACAAAGCAAGTGATTTTAATTTTACAATATTTACCTTTTAATATTCAAAATGTTTTACCAAGTGATAAGTGAGAAAGTTATTCAAGAAATAAAAGTAATCATTTTTATGTTGATTTTTGGTTATGGAAACGTAAATATATATTTATTTAAATAATAATATATATATATTGTGTATCTTTTGCTAATTATAATTGCATTGTTTGTTGTACATCAATTATGTAGCTTACCATCAATGTTAGTTTCTTAGTTTTTATTCGCATTATTGTTATTTTTGCATTTTATTATATTTTACTTTTGTTATTTACGACTATGTAAACAAGATATTTTCTCTGTAACTTGACTGTAGTCTGTTGAGAAAATAAACGATTATTATTATTATTATATATATTATAACACAGGCTATATGTTTAAATAATATATATATATATATATATATATATATATATATATTCAATGACCCTTTCCACCCATATGGGTGTAGGGTTTGTTTAAATAATAATAATAATATTTATTATCCAACAGTTAACAATTAACCAGTTACAGGATAGTATTACATATTATTTCTTGTCGAAATAAAACAGCATTTTAGTATAATTCGGGGTTATTCCTTACATAAAATGTTAAACTTAATGTACACGTTATTCTTTATCATCACAGGACAGTGGCGTAGATAGGGGGTGGTCTAGCTATCTATCTATCTAAAAATAACTCAACACACTGAAATAGTATGTTGAAATAAACTTTACCAGTGTGTTGAGTTATTTTTAGATAGATAGATAGACGCAAATTTTCCGTATTCCCATTACATATTCCGCCACAAACAACTTAATTAAAATCCCGAACGTTCTTTCGAGAAATATAAATCACACAATATAATTCAACATTTACACCGTGTGCGAATTACAAAGTTCTTTTGTGTGTAATATATTATGATTACCCATATTTAGATAACAGATCATGTTGGTAATTTTCCCCGCAGGGGGTGGCAGTTTACACCTTAATAAATTTCAGGGTATCATCAGGTGGTCGTTAACCGTTAATATACGGCGGCGCGCGTGTAAGCATGGCATAAATTATTGCTATAAAACAGGCTTTTAAATTTTCAATGAAATAAAACAAATCACGCATTTATTCCTGCTGCTAATTTACTATAACATTTATGATAATAAAATATTTTTGTATATTAATCTTGTTACGAATTACATATTTTAAAATTTTAAAAATAAAAATTAGAATTGCACTGGTCCGAACGATCGAAATGGCCATCATATTTCGGTCTTTCGGACCAGTGCGTTCCACACAACAATTGTTTCGCTACTACATGGGGTCTTATAAGAATGATACTACTGTGTAGCAAACAACTGTTGTGAGACAACTATAATAATAATAATTTTGAAACTATATGCGTGAGTCTTTTATATATTTTATGTAAACATGTTCTAGTAATCTTAGCGATAACATAAAATGCAAGTTATTTTTTTCTGAAATACTGTTTAAAATGCACTAAAAGCTACATGAATTAAATTAAATTAAAATTACTTTTTTTCATTTTCATTCTCTATAACTGATTGTTTTATTACACACAACTTGAATAAAAATATAGCAATAATTCGGATTTTTTAAGATTCTCTGAAATACTGTTTAAAATTGTGTAGAAACAAATATTTTACTTTATAACAACAATTGCATCTAAACTATTGATTGTGACTTTATTTTTTTTTTTAAATATTCCGAAAGTTCCATTTCCAAATAGAAAACCCGACCTTTAAAGGAATTGAATTAAACCGCAAAAAAAGCCCCCCGGTGACGTGAACTCTAGCTACCCTGTTGCGTGGGAGTAATTTGTGCACACGCAAAGTAAACACGCTGTAGAGACTGAAAGGTCGTATTTAATAGCAACCCAATAAATATCCGTTTCAGGTAAAAAATAATTCCATCAAAAAACTTGTGAATATGAATTTATTCCATATAAATTACATATTCGTGCAAAATATAATAGAAACCGAATTAAACGTGTGCATATTTCTGTTTAATATATTGCAATATTTTAATGAATTAAAATTAATGAATATATAAACTAACCCTTCGGTCAGAATCCACCAATTTATTAACTTCATACATGACAGTTCAGCTAATTGGCGTAGTTTTAATTTGCAAATCACCATAAATTCAGACAAGGCAGAAAGACGATAGTGCAAGACAGACTGCTAACACAATTGTACATATTGTTATTGTAAATTTTCGTTATCATATTGTCTGTATATAAACTAATATAATAAAAATAGAATGGAAATAATTGACTCCTTGGCTGTTATTTAAAATAGACTGAAATATATCCTGGCTGTGTAAATATTTTTCTTGAATAAGTGGGATGAAAGAACGTGGGATGGTTATTTTTTCCCCCAAAAAATCATTTCATTCTTCTTTATAAAAAATCTGAAAAAATATAAAATATTCTCGATAGCTAATTGGCAGAAGAATAATAAAGATTTATATATATATATATATATAAAATATTCTCTAAATGTTTTGTCTGACTTTTGAAGGTGCAGGAGTCTTTTAATTAAAACATGTTTCCCATTTGGTAAAATTATATCTATGAAGTGGATGTATGAATGAGCAAAATCGGACGAAGCTTTACTCTAAATGTGTTAGAAAGAACGTGGCATAAAAAGTATTCACCTTTTTTTTAAGAACATTTTAAATATTTAGTCAAATTTACAAAGGTTTTATAATGACGGTTTAAACAAACCGCGCCCATTGACGCTTTCAGACGTAGTGCTGATCAAACTAAGATAACTTTCCTCGCAGACAAGATAGAACGTTGCGATTTGAAGCACAAGATTCAAGAAAGGTTAATCCATATTTCTCTTTTAAAATTACTAAAATAAAGCTTTCGTGCTTATCTACGAAAAATCCCAAAGTCGGATAAATTTTTCGTTCATTTTTCAGAGGTCAACTTTACACAAGCTGGCTGTGCAAAAACTATCTGCTCCAAGTTATTCAAATTTACACAATCGAAACTTCAATTCATTGCAAACATTTTGGTTATAATTTTAAGTTAATCCGCGAGTTTTGGTTTTTCAACGAAAATCCACTTTTTCTTTAAAAAAAATTGAAATTTTTATAGATTTTTTTTTCTTTGGGATAATTCTAAAAAAATATAAAACACTCTCAAATAGGTTAGAAAAGACATGGGATATTTAGAATTTACATTTTTTAAGCACATTTTACACATTAAGTCAAATTTTTATGGAGTCTTATGGGGACGGTTTAAACAAACCGCGCCCATTGACACTTTCAGACGTAGTGCTGATCAAACTAAGATAACTTTCCTCGCAGACAAGATAGAACGTTGCGATTTGAAGCACAAGATTCAAGGAAGGTTAATCCATATTTCTCTTTTAAAATTATTAAAATAAAGCTTTCGTGCTTATCTACGGAAAATCCCAAAGTCGGATAAATTTTTTGTTCATTTTTCAGAGGTCAACTTTACAAGCTGGCTGTGCAAAAACTATCTGCTCCAAGTTATTCAAATTTACACAATCGAAACTTCAATTCATTGCAAACATTTTGGTTATAATTTTAAGTTAATCCGCGAGTTTTGGTTTTTCGACGAAAATCCACTTTTTCTTTGAAAAAATTGAAATTTTTATAGATTTTTTTTTTCTTTAGGATAATTCTAAAAAAATATAAAACACTCTCAAATATGTTAGAAAGGACATGGGATATTTAGAATTTACATTTTTTAAGCACATTTTACACATTAAGTCAAATTTTTATGGGGACGGTTTAAACAAACCGCGCCGATTGAGGCTTTTAGACGTAGGGTTGATTAAACTAAAATAACTTTGTTCATTGTTAAGAAAGTATATTAGGTCTTGACAATTTTTATGTAGGAAGTATTTATTTACTTTTCAACCCTAGAATCAGTAATGTGCAAATTTCACAAAAAACTCACAAAGTTGGACGATTTTTTGTTCGATTTTCAAAGGTCAAATTTATACGCCTGCTATACGAAAAAAGTTTGCTCCAAGTTAGTCAAATTCACATAATTGATATTCCCCTTCAACTATTTGCTACAAGTTATTCAAATTTATACAATTGAAGTTCCAATTTATATAACCATAAAAGTGTCGGGTTCCTTTTGAAAAATAAGCAGTTTTAATATTTGCCGCAAATTAGCTTAATGTAATATTTCACGCTCGTATAATTGAGTACATGTTATTAAAACGACAAAATAGAAAAAAAGCTATTAAGGTTCGAATTCGTCACTGCACGAAACTTTTTTTGGTTTGCGTGATACACATGAATTACGCTAATTGATCCTCAATTCAATATACCCACACGTTTAATAAAATATGAGCGGAATTTTAATGTCGACAATTAACAACGAAACATTTATGACTTGTCTGGGATAAGGATCGAACATAGAAATTTAATGTGTAACGTTTGCGTTTTCCTATGGATCAAATTATATATTTTTAAGTTAATCTGTCAATTTTGATTTTTCCAGAAAAATCAACTATTTTCCTGAAAAAAAAAAAACGAAATTTTCACGATTTTTTGTTTAGTTGTGGAATCAACGTAGTTTTAATCAGAAAATATTTTTCTCTTTATTACCGCTGTAATCTGTTGAGGAATTAACAGAGTATTGGAATTACTGCTGTGATATATTATTCTTAGAAATAAAAACGATACATAAAGAAGACATTTTTTTTAAATAATACACTATTGAATATATTTTATAAGTATGAGTTGTGAGAAGGTTGACTTAAGTATAACACTTTTCTTCTACTTGTAAATTATTGAAAATTATCACATCGTGATCGAAATGTACATCTGGTATTAAAAATAAGTTAAGTTAAAAATAAGTTAAGAAAAGTGTACAAGTGTTTCTTATACTATTCAATATGTTAGAAAGATCGATGGATGGTTATTTTACCAAAGAAAAAATATTTTCGTTTTTTTTTGTAAAACCCCACCCCTATGCGTTTTATATGAATTGACCCTTTTCCTCCCTCATCTAATCTAATATCTGATATAACTCTATCCACCCTGTATAATAGGAAACCCTATTATTATTATTTGCGGAATATATATTCTAAAAGCAAACGCAATTCGGTTCTAATAATTATTCTAAACATCCAGTGATTATCAAAGTTCCGAGAGCACGATCCAGTTTCAACATCGAAACAAAACTTATAATCCGGCAAATATCGCCGCCCAATAATTATCATTAGGATAATTAAGATTAATCCCTCGGGGATTGGTGGCCGCCAATAAAAGTCGACCCCGTCCTTGCGGCGATCTTCTCCCTCCTAATAATTAACACTGTTTCGTTCGTTAACAATTAACGAAGTTTTTCGTTGTGTTTTTGGCTTTTCGTCAAACTCCGCCGCAAGTCGTTATTAATGAAAAGGCAAGTTTTAATGAATTTACGATTATTAAGGTTTCAATTATTTTCGCGCTTCGATTCTCGTGAAGTGCGCCAACGAATTAAGTTGATCATTGGTTTAATCGTACTCGTAATGACGTGTTTTTATTTATTTGTTTATTAATACAATATACTAATTTATTAACAATTAGGTAGGTTCAAATTTTTCGATTACCTTGTGATATCAATGGATGTTTGTTCTTTTGTAAAGTACCACGTTACATAAGTCAAAAAGCTGTTAAATAGAAAATAATTTTGGCGGAAAGACAATTTTTGTGTTAACAAAATAACAAAATATTTTCAAATGTCTTTTTATTTATTTTAATTTAAATAACTGTATTTAAATTAAAATATATAAAAAAGACATTTAAATATATTTTGAAAAGAATGACAGAATAAATAAACATTTTCAATTAAATGAATTAAAGTCTCGTGGAATAATTATTTTAAACATTTACCAATACGCCCTTAATAAAAATCGTCCATTTTGAGTTTAGGTGAAAATAACTCAAAAACTATGAATGGGATAATTTTTGTTTTTTACATATTCTGAAAGAGCGAGCTTTAATTAACATCCCCACGTAGTTTCATGAAGATACCCCGCAAATAATAATTATTACGATTTTTTAAAATTAAATTATTTAGAAAATTGCATTAAAAATCGTCCATTTTGAGTTTAGGTGAAAATATTTGAAAAACTATGGATGGGGTAATTTTTGTTTTTTACATATTCTGAAAGAGCGAGCTTTAATTAACATCCCCACGTAGTTTCATGAAGATACCCCGCAAATAATAATTATTACGATTTTTTAAATTTGTATTATACAGAAAATTGCATTAAAAATCGTCCATTTTGAGTTTAGGTGAAAATAACTCAAAAACTATGAATGGGATAATTTTTGTTTTTTACATATTCTGAAAGAGCGAGCTTTAATTAACATCCCCACGTAGTTTCATGAAGATACCCCGCAAATAATAATTATTACGATTTTTTAAATTTGAATTATTCAGTTAATTGCATTAAAAATCGTCCAATTTGAGTTTAGGTGAAAATAACTCAAAAACTATGAATGGGATATTTTTGTTTTTTACATATTCTGAAAGAGCGAGCTTTAATTAACATCCCCACGTAGTTTCATGAAGATACCCCGCAAATAATAATTATTACGATTTTTTAAATTTGAATTATACAGAAAATTGCATTAAAAATCGTCCATTTTGAGTTTAGGTGAAAATAACTCAAAAACTATGGATGGGGTAATTTTTGTTTTTCACATATTCTGAAAGAGCGAGCTTTAATTAACATCCCCACGTAGTTTCATGAAGAAACCCCGCAAATAATAATTATTACGATTTTTTAAATTTGAATTATACAGAAAATTGCATTAAAAATCGTCCATTTTGAGTTTATGTGAAAATAACTCAAAAACTATGGATGGGGTAATTTTTGTTTTTTACATATTCTGAAAGAGCGAGCTTTAATTAACATCCCCACGTAGTTTCATAAAGATACCCCGCAAATAATAATTATTACGATTTTTTAAATTTGAATTATTCAGAAAATTGCATTAAAAATCGTCTATTTTTGAGTTTAGGTGAAAATAACTCAAAAACTATGGATGGGGTAATTTTTGTTTTTCACATATTCTGAAAGAGCGAGCTTTAATTAACATCCCCACGTAGTTTCATGAAGATACCCCGCAAATAATAATTATTACGATTTTTTAAATTTGAATTATACAGAAAATTGCATTAAAAATCGTCCATTTTGAGTTTAGGTGAAAATAACTCAAAAACTATGGATGGGGTAATTTTTGTTTTTCACATATTCTGAAAGAGCGAGCTTTAATTAACATCCCCACGTAGTTTCATGAAGATACCCCGCAAATAATAATTATTACGATTTTTTAAATTTGAATTATACAGAAAATTGCATTAAAAATCGTCCATTTTGAGTTTATGTGAAAATAACTCAAAAACTATGGATGGGGTAATTTTTGTTTTTTACATATTCTGAAAGAGCGAGCTTTAATTAACATCCCCACGTAGTTTCATAAAGATACCCCGCAAATAATAATTATTACGATTTTTTAAATTTGAATTATTCAGAAAATTGCATTAAAAATCGTCTATTTTTGAGTTTAGGTGAAAATAACTCAAAAACTATGGATGGGGTAATTTTTGTTTTTCACATATTCTGAAAGAGCGAGCTTTAATTAACATCCCCACGTAGTTTCATGAAGATACCCCGCAAATAATAATTATTACGATTTTTTAAATTTGAATTATACAGAAAATTGCATTAAAAATCGTCCATTTTGAGTTTAGGTGAAAATAACTCAAAAACTATGGATGGGGTAATTTTTGTTTTTCACATATTCTGAAAGAGCGAGCTTTAATTAACATCCCCACGTAGTTTCATGAAGATACCCCGCAAATAATAATTATTACGATTTTTTTAAATTAAATTATTTAAAAAATTGCATTAAAAATCATCCATTTTGAGTTTAGGTGAAAATAACTCAAAAACTATGGATGGGGTAATTTTTGTTTTTTACATATTCTGAAAGAGCGAGCTTTAATTAACATCCCCATTACATTTTCGACTTTTATTATTCCACACAAAAAATAAATCAATCAATATCCGTTTTGCCGCGCTTGCAACCCCCAAAATATCAGTAATAAATCATACATTTTGACATAAGCGTATGGAACATTGAAAAATGAAGAGAGCGGAAGATAGTGTTCGTAGTGCGCCTATAGGGAGAATACAGGGGACGGAACGAGGAGCCGGATTTGATCGATTCCCCTCGTACGTTTTTTTTTTTTTGTTTGGGATAAGGGTATCAAGAAGAGTTTGCAGCATGTTTGAAATATTATATTTTTGCTTATTATGCGGTTATTGTGTTTTCCTTTTGATGTTCCGATATACGATTTAGGCCTTGTTTATAGTGGAGAGTCAAGAGCCTAGAGCCTAGATGCTTTTGAGTGCGCACGCATACGCGATGTTTAGTACTGTTGATAATGTAACAATCATTATAAAGCGGTAAAGCGCGTTAAAAATGAGCGCGCCGAAAAGTCACTCCGTTGTTGGAGAGAGAGCAACGACATTTCATTTCTCAAGATGACATCGAGCCGAGCGGACGGTGATCGTTCGATCACACCAAAAATGTGGATTAAGTGATGTGTGTGTGTAATTAGAATTTCGTTTACATTAGTAATTAATCATAAAATTATTATGGTAAGTCAGTTTAAAATACAATATCAATTTAATTGTAATTTTTCTATTGTGTGTCTCTTGTCAAGTGTTTTTATTACTATCATTATCAGTGGAAGTAATGTAATCACCGTTACTTAATCAATTATCATTACATCCTGTTATTTTATCTAATAATAAAGATAGGAATAAAACCCGAACCTTCCTGTCAATTTTTAATACTTATTGAATTATTAAATATTAATTATTATTGTATCACTTTAAATTATAATGTACTTGACACAACATGCATAGAAAATTAGAATTAAATTAATTATGTATTATAAATTGACTTATTATATTGTAATGAAATTCTAATTATAGACAATTTCATACAAAATATTTAAAATGAAAATTTTATTTTATTATTTAATTTTGTAAATGATTTTAATAAAATATTTTTCTCCTAAAAATGCAGCTTATGAATTATCTCTCTCGTGAAGTACTGCCAACGATCGTAAACAAAAAATCCTATGCGTAATATAAACACACTCGACAGACGTGATTTATTTTTTCTAAATGGAAAATGTATCGTTGCTGCATGGCCTTCCACCAAGTAGACATTTTTGAAGGGTCAATAAACCCACTACGACATATATATTATCGGTAAAATAAATGATTTAATAAACGACCTTGAAGTTCATTAACATATGGAATGTCTAATGTGCGAGAATGTAATAGATAAAAGAACAGAAATACAACTTTTATTATTGTAATTAATGCCATGCAACAACACAATTCATATTTAAAAAAAATACACATCTGAGGTTTTGTTTATAATCATTGGCAGCATTTCACCAAAAAAGATAATAACGTTATCGTAATACAATAAGTCAATTTAAAATATATAATTAATTTAATTCTAACTTCTTATGTATGTTTTGTCAGGTATTTATTATTAATATAAATGTAATTGCATAAAATAACAAATAATTTTATTATGATTAATTAATTAAAAAAAACTAGTAAGAAAATAACAATAAAAGTACTTGACAAAAGACATACCATAAAAAATTAGATTTAAAGTAATAATGTATTTTAAACTGACTTACCGTAATAATTTCATGATTAATCATTAATGTAAACGAAATTCACATCACTTAATCCACATGTTTTGGGTTGATCAGCGTCTGCTCGGCTCGATGTCATCTTGAGAAATGAAATGTCGTTGCTCTCTCTCCAACAGCGGAGTGACTTTTCGGCGCGTTCATTTTTAACGCGCTTTACCGCTTTATAATGATTGTTATATTATCAACAGTACTAAACATCGCGTATGCGTGCGCACTCAAAAGCATCTAGGCTCTAGGCTCTTGACTCTCCACTATAAACAAGGCCTTAGGAGTGCGGTTTAGACAAAAAAAAATAATATATATATATATATTATATATTCAATGACCCTTTCTACCCATATTGGTAGAAGGTGGTATAAGTTGGGTTTCTTTCAATTAAATAAATTCTAGTAATATGTAAATAAAATAAGAAGAATTTGAAAATTATTAATCAATAAAATGGTTGATTAAAAATTAATTATTTTCAATTTCTTCTTCTAAAATGATTGATTAATAATTAATTATTTTCAAATTCTTCTTATTTCATTTACATATTATTAGAATTTATTTATTGCTGCTATGATTTTTTCACTTACGTTACGTAAGTACTTTAAAAAAAGGACATTAAAACAACTACTTCTCGGGCCAATACCCCTTCAGATATTCAACCACAAACGTCCATATGTAACATTTGCTGTTGTATAGCGAAAACATATTTTACAATGCAACATTTAATTCGAGAATATTTATTGTAAAACCCTACACCTATATGGGTAGAAAGGGTCATTGAATATATATATATATATATATATATATATTTAATGCAAAGAACAGAAAACGTTACGTAATGTAAGGCTATCCTTACATTATGATCTGCATAAATTAAGTAAATTAGTCAAACAAATATTTCTTTCATTTTGAAAATTTTTTTCTTTAAAAAAAAAATTTAAATATGTGCGGAAGAAGAAAGGATATGCACGATTGCTCAAAATTCAAAAATATTCCCTTTGAGAAAAAAAAGTCATAAAAACAACGTATTTTCGTGGCTAAATTTTTATTTATCCCGCCTAGTTGTGTATTATGTGTCTTGTGATACTTAAATTCAAGTCGCATAATCTGCGAAAAGTACATGAATCGATTAAGGATCGAATTGAATTTTACGTCTTGCAGTAATTAAACATCTGTATCGAATTACACTATCTAAATACAAGACAATAAAGCTGTCGTTAATTCATTTAACTACTAAACGCTCAGATATTGATTGCTAAAATTTACGGTGGCTATAAAACAATCCAATCAAATTAACGCAACTACACTCTAAATCAAGTTTAATTGGTAATTTGTCTATAAAAAGACAATGTGTATTTATTTATTTACAGTACACCTAACACATTTGTTAATATCACACTGTCACTATTTATTTATAACTAAATCTTGAGCACTCGGACGTTCGCCACTAACGCGTGCTTGTTTCTCGAATTTTCCAGAACTCTCCATGACGCTACGTTTAGCGTTGCGCACTTGGTGGTAATTCCAGAGTGTTCTTTCCAGTTGCTTCTTTCACTTTCGTTAAAATACTTTACTTTAAGTATAATTTGATTGATATTTTCTAATAGAAATTTTACAGCCCGCATTAGTTTTAATTAAGTTCATTTGATATAATTTTATTTAATAATTATAAAATTGTTATTATTCCCCATTTTATATTGCGTGACTGATTTTTCATTGTTCAACTTATGTCTGCTAAAATATTTAAATATACTAAAATATATTTAATTTCAAATTTAGTATACAGAATTAAAAATCTTAGCAGTGTGTGTGGCCCGGCGCATTCACCATTTATTTAAAACACGAATAACTGATTGCACGATAAATATCTAAAAATAAAAAAACTATGTGAAGAAATCAACAAAAAAAAACATGAAAAAATATTGGACAGAAATTAAAAAAATAGCCAAATATAAAAAGACAGATACATTACGACAGTTAAAAGACCCAAGCACCAATATGACAGACAACGTATCAGAAATAGTTGACATATTTGCAAATAGCTCAAAAATTTTCCATCAGTCCTACAATCAGAAGCATTGCAAACCCATTATTCCTAAAAAGAAACCCTAATATTTCTTCCAAATTCAAATATCTACAATCCACTATACATGAATTCATCTAATCTCATTTCAACGACTGACAGACTAACGACATAAGACAAGAACGATCCATAAAAGTGAAGCCACAAAATATATGAGTTGTTATAAGAGATTAATGACACACCTCACACTGAGAAGTAGAGAGGAACATAAATTTGATTCATAACCCGATTTTTAATACTTCGTTTTTTTTATTTATTTTCGAGCTTTTATCGTGCAAACAAAGCTGCTCGTATTTTTAATTAAATGGTGAATGCGCTGGGCAGCACACACTGCTAATATTTTTAATTAATTGTTTGAGCTCGTCCGTAAGTTTACACAGCGCAAACAATGAATTGATGTTAGTAAGTAAAACAATGTTGTTTTTTCTGTGTGTTTCAGGCGTATTGTCCAGACGGGGCTACTGGAAGTTCCTGATTTATCTTATCTGCGGGTCGAGAGTATTATGCACATGATGTAAGTATGATTAATTGCGCGCGTTCTTGATTAATAGCCACAATGCGATTGTTGATCGTTAATATAATAAATAAGCCCACAGATTATATTTATCTATTGTGACTGTTGGTTCTATATAATATGATGTAATAAAGGACATGTATATTCGTTAGTAATAGTGTTATCATTTTATGTTCGTTGACGATGTCATGTAGAAATTAGACGACAAATAGCGGATTGCTGGCTCGTTATAGTAATAATAGTAATCAAATATTACAATTTATAGTTATTTAATGCAAATATTGTTTATATTAATTTATTGTGTTCATTGCGTTTTTGGCACAACTATATTTTCTAGAAAAGTATTTTCCCAAACTATGGCCAATGGTCTCGAGCGAAACATGGATTAAAAAATTACATTTTCTGGCAATAATTAGTAAAATTCTATCAATCCCTTTTTATAGAAAGTAAAGAGGTTCCACGACTCGCCAATAGGGGATCTTAAAATTATTAAAATTATTTATTTAAATTATTTTTGATTTTCTAAGAATTTAGTTGTAATAAATAAATAATTTCCGACAATTTAGAGCCAAAAAATATTTTCCGAGAATTGAATCAGGAAATTTTAATTTTCTAAGAATTTAGCTCTAAAAATAAACACAATATTCGAGAATTTAGTTACTAAATTTTAATTGTCCAAAAATTTAACCCAAAAAAATTTTTTTTTTCGAGAATTTAGTCTGTCAATTTTGATTTTCTAAACATAAATAAATACTTTGCAACAATTTTAAGCATAAATTTTAGTTTTCCGAGAATTTAGCATAAAAAATAAATAAATACTTTCCGAGAATTTAGTTCCTAAACTTTAATTTTATTTCCTAAATTCTCATTTTCCAAGAATTTAATTCCTAAATTTTAATTGTCCTAGAATTTAGTTCCAAAAATTAATAAATATTTTCCCAGAATTGAGTCCGTAAATTTTAATTTTTCAAAATTTAACTCCAAATATAAATAAATATTTTCCGAACATTTAGTACCTAAATTACAATTTTCCGAAAATTTAGCTCCAAAAAAATAAATATTTTTCAAGAATTTACTTCCTAAATTTTAATTTTCCTAGAATTTAACTCCAAAAATAAAAAAATCGTTCCGAGAATTTAGTTTCAAAATTTTAATTTTCCAAAAATTGAGCCCCCACATTTTAAATAAATCTGAACGGAACTCGAGAGTCGATAGCAAGATTTGAGAATATTTTTATTTTAATCTTACGTTTTTTTTTCTGCATATAAATATAAAACGTAATTCCCGTGTAGTTATTCTGTAACTACAGTTTATTTCTTTCCTTATTCCGTTATATATTACTCAAATATAATATTATGTAATGCTTTATTACGCTATATTAATAATAATACACTCTGTTAAAACGAATTACCATACTTTCATTCGAACATCGAACAAACACCTGTCGCTGAACCAATATAAATTCTAAACGCATTGTGTTTTATCGAGACATGCGTCTTTTTGTTAACACACTCGACAATTCGATCCAATGCTTTCTAATAACGATGTGGATTACTTACACACGGTGGAAGTGTAACTAAATATAGGGCAACTTAACCTGAATACTGTATTGTTCTGTTAGTTCTCTACTGTTCAAAAGGGATCTTACATGAAGAGCGAGTTGTAAATAAAATGAAGTCATATATGCTGCTAATATTGTAGGTTTTATCCTTAAGGGCGTTTTGTGTAATTTCCTGGTTCGTGTTCCGTGTATTATATGTTTTTTTTTATAGATTCACATTTTATCTTTAAAAAAATGTGAATTATTTATCCAAGACATAAAGCTGATGTATTTTCTTGTGACAGCAAATGTCTATTGCGTCATTTTCTCTAAAGTATATATACAAACATCTTTATTCCCAAAGAATACATACATATTTAATTTAATATACAATTTATAAAACAATTTAAAACAAATATATATACTTAAGAGAAACGACTATTGATCGGAAGTCTTTCGGCCTCTCTAAAGTATTTATCGGGGAAGTAGTTGTTTTAATGGATATGTGTTACGCACGTACGCAAGAGCTTTTTGTGTAATTTCCTGTTCTGCGTCCTTTATATCATACCTTTTTTCTTCATCAATTCATATTCTATCTAAAAAATGTGAACTATTTAGCAAACGTATTTCCATGTAACAGCAAACGTTTGTTGTGTCATTTCCTGTAGGGTATTTTCCCAGGAAGTAGTTGTTTCAATGGAATTGTGTTGCGTACGTACGTAAGAGCTTTTTGTGCAATTTCCTGTTTTGTATCCTATGTATCTTATTTTTTTTACTTTCCCTGGATCTCCGTCCAAGGGAAAGTATTGTGATCGTAAAAATTTTCGAATCGCCGATTTCAACGAATTTAAACGTTCGAGTTCATTCCGTCGAGTTTTGAAAAATGTCTGTATGTGTTTCCGCGATAACCGCTGAATGGATTAAACCCAAACTTTATATTTAAGCTAACAGTGAAATGATCTGAAAAGCCTTTGGTTAGAATCAAAACTCATTAAGTGCAATTTTACTCTTAGCTATTTTTTCATTTTTTTTAATTCAGATAGAAAAATGTTTCAAATAAAAGTTGTAGATCTTTAAAAAGTAAATAATTTTTGTTAACAACTTTTTATTGAAGGAAAAAAACTATTCAAATGTTAAAGAAAATACCGCCGCAGATGCTAGCAAAAATATTGAGAAAATCTGACTATTCAGGTTTACTATATAAATATTATTTATTAATTATATTTACTATATAAATATCATAAATATGCCTTTTATTGATTACAATAATTTATATCCAGTAATCTATACATACATATGGGGAAACTTTTTTAGTATTCATAATAAATTAAAGACGACGCAAGCGCCACCTTTTGCCTAATTTCAAATGGCATCGTCAACGATTTGGGTCTACAAGGTAGACAACCGAGAATAATTATTTCGTCCACTAAAGGAACGCGAACTTGTCCTGTTTATGAGAACAGGAAACGAAATTCACATTTAATGAAATGTTCAGCCAGCATTCATCTAGCGCATGGATAACTAGTGATGACCATTTCGTTTTTCGAACCTCATGAGACTAGTGTGTTCCATGTGCACACGCATTGATTTCTCAGAAAATGTTATTCTTTATAAAATTTGATGCTTGGTATAAAATTAACAAAAAACAAAACAAATGACATTCGAACCTATATTAGCAAGACAATGAACCAATTTTATACATCTACAAGGAATACTTGAAAAACATAACTATTAATAAAAATTAAATTCTATTCAGTAAATGCAATATTTATCGGTGTATTTCGGACGAAAATTACGCATTTGTTTAAAATTAAATTATTGTGAACTTTCTAGACTTCCAACACATACTCAATATCAACATTTATTTATTTGAATTTATTATGCAAGCAGGTTCCATTATTGATCTAGCCCCCGATGTCAGACACACAGGTATCAAAAAAATAAAAACGTACGTCATCAGCTGCGAATGTGTTTGAATATAATTTAATGGAAACGTATATGTGGAGTGTTTGCTCGCTCGCTGGACCGTACCTGAAAAGGTTGCTTTTTTTATTCGACTACAATACTTCTCTAATTTCTCCCCCCTTGTTATGATTTCACGCCATTCGTTCTTTCTGCAGCATTTTTAAAATTGGACTTGAATCAGTTTAATTTTCAATAGGATATGGGTAATTAATATGTAACATACACATTAATTGTGTAAACAATAGCAGAGTTTTATTTTAAATAGGATAAATATTAAAAGATGGCTGAAAGACCTCCGGTCGATAGCCGATTCATCTACAGAATATAATTTTAATTTTTGTATATTATTGTACGTACATATACACATTTGAATAAAGATGGTTAGTTAGTTATTAAAAGGTTTAGAATGTTACACCAACATTAAAGATAAGGAAATAATTCAAAATATTAGAAAACTGTAAATAAATTATTATTAGCTACTGCATTATTGACTAACAAATATTAATAGAAACAATTACTTCCTGGATAAATACCCCGCCAAATATTGGATTACGTAATTGGATATTGCGCTTAGCAAATTTTAATCAATATTTTTATTCCTGCGACAGTTTTTGCCTGACACTAATACTTTTCAATTTATTTCAGTTGTTGCAAACTAATGTTCCATTCAGATCTTAAAAAAACGAATACTTTATATTCCTACGCCAAGAAATATAAGGTAGGACACTTAAAATCATGGAAAGAAGAAAAGATAAAATTTAAATGAATGAAGAGCATATAAATCCATACAATTATAAACAGATTTAAAAATAATTAATGGTTTTAATATTTAGACATTGGTAGTTCATACTGTATGAAATAAATATGAATAAATTATTAAAAATCAACCAATAAAACACAGATTAGATTGAATAACTTTAAATTCTCGACTAGTTTCGGGTTATTAGCCCATTTTCAAGAGAAAACTAGTGGAGAATTTAAACTAATAACCATTTCAAATTATTTACTTCTTCTACGTCATTGTTTAAATATAGTCTACGCCGCATATGCCTATCTGATGGATAAGTTGAGTTGTCAATGTATACGCTTTTTTTCTTTTAATTATATAATTTTATTAATTATACAATTAACGTGCTCTCGCTAATTATTAATTGTTAATTAGTTACTTTAAGTATTTCAACACTATTTGTAATTTAATTGTGCTCAAAGGATTTTTTCCATTAATAAAGATTTATTATTATTTTTAAGTGTTTAAATTGTTTTATAACAAAAAAATTGAAAAATTGTAATTTAATAACCGCTACTTCAATTCATTTAGCAAAGTAGACATAATCTAAAGTGGAAGAAAAAATAAAGAGCGTTAATTACTTAGACTGTGTTGGATCTCGAGTTCTGGAAAATAATATAAAAATCACCAAATCCATTTAGCGAGCACTTAGATTAAACTCATAAATTAAATTTCCTCAACTTGGCCGGATAAGAAGTGTTTGCGCTTGAGCGGGATCTCGTACTATTAGAACTAAAAGCTATGCGGTGGCATTTTACATTAAATTAAATCACCAACAGAAACTTCCACAGTAGTTTTAAAGCGTTTTAAGTAAATTTTCCTTTTGGTTATCACAAACGAACTTTATAGCTTCTTAAAGTAAAGAAATAACTATCTAATTACAATTAAGTAATCTTGGGTCGTGTGTTATTTTTTTAATAAGAACATATAGTTACTAAAAAATAGAAAAAAGTATTCATTCACTTAGTCACAGTTATTGAATCACAATAAAAATACGTTTTATTCCCTACTTCATCTTTATACAAGTAAAATCTCTTCACATAACTCAAATTAAACAACAGTTATTTAAATAAATTTAATAAAAATGATTTGAAGCTGATTTAAGCTGTACTGACGAGCGATAGATCCCGAAACCCATGTCTGTAGATGGCCTTATATTGAGTAATGTTCTTTTTTGTTGTTTACATTGAAATTTTCGCATGATGCAATATGTTATTGATATGCAACAGAAGGTGTACATTATGTAATTCAATGCCTGGCGGGGTATTTGCCCCAGAAGTAGTTGTTTTAATGTGCATTTATTTAACGTACTTACGTAACGTAAATCAAAAAATCAGAGAAGTAAATGTGGAAATATTTTATTTTTTCAAATCATTTTTATTTATTTTATTAAAAAAAATGTATTCACCGCTGGCCTATGGCATTGATCTGTGCAAAATACCTTATAAATGGTTTTTAAAATACAAGCATAAAATATCGTCGCATTTGATCCATATTTCATATAACGAGTGAAGATGATATCGCGATAACGAGCTTATCCCAGCACATTAACGAGCGCACTAAATTTAAGCGTTCATCAAAGTAATTTTATAATAAAATTCTAATTTCCTCACTCGACAGTGAACGCGCTAACGCGCTGGCGGTGATGTCGATCGACTAATTAGAAAATTAAGTGAAACTAAATTGAAATGTGGATGCACCTATGTGCGGTAATTAAGCTTTCGCCGGCCCAACTCCAACCCTCCGGAGTGATGCAATGGCGATATTCAAGTTTTAATTAAGCCTTTCCATCATAATTTAAACGTAAAAGTGTTTGCGTTTATGAAAATTGCATTACGAAGACTTTTAATGATTTATTGTGCGAAAAGAAAAATAATAATAATAATATTTAATGCAATAAACAAATAGAAAACTACAAAAAGATTGAAATAGATTCAGTAACTAACTTAAGACAGCTTCATTTAGGCGAAATTATTGTAATATTAAGGAATGTTGACGCTTGGTTTGTTTGGCACGTAAAAATTGTTGTTTTAATAGTTTCGGCTATTTGCCATTATCAAATATAAATAGCCGATATAAAATTAAAATAATTATAAGTGGGAAGGACTTTAGAGGGCAGGCTTTCAGCCAGCACTTAACTGAAATCTGGAAGAAATCCACACTGCTTCCGTTGTGAATGGTTTTCGCCCTTCCACAGCCCACAAAAAAAATATTTTTGATAATGGCAAATAGCCGAAACTAGTTGAAAATAAAAATAATTTTTATGTATAAAACAAAATAAGTGTATCTTTGTCCCTAATTATTACTAAAATATTTTACCGAGTTATTAATTAGACTCAAATTAAAATTATTGTAAATAGAAAATTCATTCTCTTGGTCAAAGTTAATTAAATAAATTAAGTAAAATGACTTTTGAGTCATAGAGCTAAATGTGGAAATAATTTATTACCATTTTTATTTAATTATGAAATTATCGTATCTAAAATTTAACAATTATATAACTATAATGAAAATATATATTTTTTAATTTATCGTCACAGTTTACATAAAATAAATAAAAATTGTTTGAAAATAATTAATAAATAGCAGATATAAAATTAAATTAATAAATTAAATTTTAATTAATAAATTATTTTCAAATTATTTTTATTTAATTATGAAATTATTGTATCTATAATTTAAGAATTATATAACTATAATGAAAATATATATTTTTTAATTTTTCGTTTTTTAATCGAAGATACTTGCATGAGTGATTATTTAATTTCTAATTTAATTTATAATCAGTAATCCTTTTTATCATACGATGTCAAGTTAATTTAATTCATAGAGAAATCAAATCAACCGCAATAATGAGAAAATTACGCGGCCTTTGTTAAAGAATTCACAATAGTACGAATGTTATGCTAATCCGTGGAGTGCTTAATTACATCTGGTAACTGAACTTTGTAAGGCATCCGAAAACCGTAATCAGGCTCGATTGTACGCCCACTTCGAAGTCTGGATTAAGTTGCGAGAAATATTAACTTCATTAAAAGTCTTTTGTTGAAGAATGACTGGATAGAAGCAAATTATTTCCTACACTACTGAATATTTAAACTTAGTCGATGGTAAACTGTATTTTTGATTAACTTATAATATTGTAACTACGATTAATTAAAAATAATTTATATGCTGGCTTAATTTTAAATTAAATAAGAAGAAATTTAATTTACACAATTGAATAATTAATTATTATCCCTTTAGCTGTTACAACTTTTTTACTTAACGTAATGTTTTTTTTTTTTGTTCTTTGCATTAAATATTAATGAAATATTTTTTTTTACACAATTGAATAAATAATTATTATCATGATTTTACTTATTTCAGAGTCTAATTAAACCCGATTTCGTATCAATATTTAATGCAAAGAACAAAAAAAAACATTACATTAAGTAAAAAAAATGCATCAGCTAAAGGTATAATAATTATTTATTCAATTGTGTAAAAAATTTTTTTCAATAATATTTAATACAAAGAACAAAAAATAAACGTTATGTTAAGTAAAAAAAGGTGTAACAGCTAAAGCTGTTACACAATTGAATAAATAATTATTATACCTTTAGCTGATGCAATTTTTTTACTTAATGTAAAGTTTTTTTTTGGTCTTTGCATTAAATATTACTTTCGTTTTCACGATAAACGGTATTGAAAGGATACGATTGATACGAAATCGGGTTTAATTAGACTCTGAAATAAGTAAAATAATGTCTATTTATTTATTTACAGTACACTTAACACATTAATTTATAATAATAGAAAAAGGAGGCAGAAAGACTTCAGGTTGATAGCCCAGGACAGACAGACTAACACCTTCATACAATCTTATAATTGTATTATATGCAGCCCGAACAAGGTGTTCCTCAAGGTTCCACATTATCTCCCCTATTATATAACATATACTGTTCTGATCTATAGAGTTAGTAGAAAACATGCCTAAAATTCTGTTTCATTAAAAAAATGATTTTATGTTTTTTTTTTTAAATCAATAATGTGTATATTTGTATAAGATGCTGCTGCGTGAGCTAATTCAAGCCAAACTAAGCTCAAAACCACCAAGAATTTTTAAAAGAAAGCAGAATTGTCAATTTAAAATAGACTTCATATAATAATAGAAAAAAGGAGCGCAAATCATCAGGACAGTTCAGCTAGCTAACATAGATTTTTCTTTAATTTCATCATAAATTCACGACAGGGCAGAAAGACCTCTGGTCGATAGCCCAGACAAACGCCTACATGTATTGTAATTATTCATATTGTTGTATTGTTAAAATTATCTATATAGTCTGAATAAAGATATATATATATATATATATATATATATATAGAAAAAAAGGTTTATTCACTTGGTCACAGTTATTTAAATTAATTAAATAAAAATAATTTGAAAATTAATAATTAATTAATTAATTATTTTCCCTTTAGCTACTGTGAAATTATATACTGTAATTCAATTAATTTATTTCCAGTGACTTGGACAGTAATAAAATCGGCAGGATCGCGGCGAACTCCATAAAAATCAAGGCCGACCAAGTGTAAGTGAACACAAGCGGTATTTAGTAATTTAGCGATAATTGAAATCGCACATTTTCAGCACCTTCAACTACAATGAAATCAAGGAAATAGAGAACTTCGCGTTCAACGGATCACAAATTGGCAAACTGTGAGTATTGTGCTGCACAAAAGAATCGAACGAAAAGAGCGATCATGTGAATGTTTAGAACGCGATTTATACTTTGTGAATGAATTCCATTCCGGACAATAAGAATATTTTGCGTGTTAAATTTAAACAAACACAAATTCGACTAATTATAATAATGAGCTAAATTAAATAGTTAAAGATTAATTTCTTTATATTTTTCTCGAATCCTTATAACCTTTCAGGTGTGGGATGGAGCTAAAGGTAACAAATAATAAAATACCAATTTATTATAATAAATTAAAGACGACGCTAGCGCCACCTTTTGCCTAATTTCAAGTGGCATCGTCAACGATTTTGATCTACAAAATCTTGAATTAAGTGACGATGAAATGAATTATAAATAATGTAAATTTGTTTTTACTTTTATAGTCTTAAAATAAGTATTTACAGTGTTTATTTGTAATGAGAATTAAATTGTAAATTCGACTATATTATACGTTGTTTAAGTGTTACAATAAACTTTTTTTTGTAGTATAACACAAGGCGAAAGATGGCGCTTGCGTCGTCTTTCATTTATTATGATGATTAATAACAAAAAATTGTATTTTTGTATAACACTGAATTTAAAAGTTATATACCAATAGAAACATAACTTTCCTATTCCTATTCCTTTGATTATAACTTCTGCACCGCGCATTATTTTATTTATAATATCCGAGCGGAATCTCATATCAAAGTTTGAGAAGTTTTATTACGTGAAAGACAGACACATTTATTTTCATCTTTGGCGCGATTCAATACGTTCCCCCTAACAAACTTCGTCCTATACGCCTTGAAGGGATGCAGAACTTTTTTTAAAAATAAAACGTAGTAAATTTCGAGTTTTATTCGGTGGTTGGGCTAGAAATTTATGTTACAGCCTGCCCGAGGCAGGAGTCGCATTTGCATCAAATTTTATTATTACGATGGCACCCTGAAAGCCCATTACATGTTTCAGGAGCTTACGAGGCAACAGAGAACTCTCCAGGATGGGGAATGACGCCTTCGACGGCTTAAAGAGTCTGTCACAATTGTAAGTATCATATTTCTTTTCTTTTATTCGGTTCTTATTAATCGCTTGATGAAACAGAATTGCGGTATTAGTATTTGAAAATTTTCGTAGAAATTATTAGGAATTATTAAGAATTTACTAAGTACATACTCTCGTAGAAAATATTAGGAATTTATTTTAAATAAATAATTTGCCTTTTTAAAAATCTACATTATAATTAATAATATTTCTTTCTTTCTTAATCTTATCCTCTTTTACCCGTATTGGGTGTCGAGATTAATAATATTTATGTATAGTAAATTGTAGAACCAAAATAAAATTAAATATTTTCGACTCAAACCGTTGAAATTCGCAGTAGTACTGTCATGCAACAAACAAATATCTATTGGATTGTTTTAAACTATTAATCGAGGTGGCTGATAGCTGTTGAAAGTTTATCATCCACCTCGATTAATAGTATAAAACAATCCAGTGATGGAGAATTGGCTAAGTGTTTTTTTAAACTACAAATATCTATTGTGTAATCTAATGTCCGACGGGATATATGCTCGGGAAGTAGTTGTTTAAATAGATGTCTGTTAAAAACGTACAGTGTAAGTAATTTTTTGCAATTGGAAAAAGGGACTGATCGAATTTTATTGATCATTGCCAATAGCTTAATTTCATTGCAAAAATAAAGAAATATAAAACAAGAAAAAATAATTGACGCTAGATGATAATATACTTAATTTTGCAGTAACAAAAAAGATCAAAAAATCGACCATCTGTAGTTTATAGGTTAAAAGTTAGAAATCCAATACTACCCAGATTAAAGTGTGAAAAAGGATGCAATAGTGTTATTTATATTGAATTAAATAAAATGAAATAAAGATGATTCACACATTTGCAGCTATTTAAATTACAATGAAATTAAACAAGGAAATTTTTTTGGCAATGATCAATAAAATTCGATCAATCCCTTTTTCCAACTGCAAAATTGGAGAATTGGCTAAGTGGTTTTTTAAACTACAAATATCTATTGTGAAATCCAATGTCCGGCGGGGTATATGCTCGGGAAGTAGTTGTTTCAATAGATGTTTGTAAAACTTACAGTGTAAGTAATTTTTTGCAGTTGGAAAAAGGGATTGATCGAATCTTATTGATCATTGCCAAAAAAAAATTCCTTGTTTAATTTCATTGTTATTTATATTGATTACACTCAAAACAAACTTCAACTACCATTAAATATACAAAATACATATTTTCGTAGAAATACGTGTGAGATTATAGATATTTTTATGTATGCACATGTATACTTCTCCTGTGATTTTTGATGAATAAAATTTAATTAAGATTTAGAGTTGAAGTGCATATTTTCATTAATAATTTGAATCCATTTAATTTTAATTAACCGTCAAAAATATTATAAAATCTGTATTATCCGAGAAAAATAATACATTGTATATAGTCTAATATAATAAATAAATATATTTATAATAAATTCAAAAATAAGGGCCACCTACCATAGATCTTTCTTCCTTGTCAAAAAAATAGTTTAAATAATGAATGGTTGAGGCTTTTACTTGATGTAACTCCAATAATACACCATTTGTAAATAAAACAACAGTTTTTAAGTTTGTACAAAATTTATTGTTTCACGAACACAGTGGCATCATCAGGCAGATAATTAATATATTAATTGTTGATGCTTGAAATTATAATAAATGAAACACGTTTTTACTTTGTATAACTCGGATTGTTTAGACACCTTAAGATTATCGAATATATAATCAACAATAAAACAATCCAAGTTTCACAAAGTAAAAATTTAATTTAATTTTTTGAAGATGATTAAGTTTTACAAAAAAAAGGCGAAACAATTGTAGGAGGGTCTCTACAATAAATGTTGTTTAATTTTATCGTTATTTTTTATATAAAAAAGAATAAAACATTTCCATAAATTAAAGACAATTGAGAAAAACATTAACAGAAAGGTCGGCATGAATGTTATTATTATTTTTTTTTTTTTAATTATTTGTAAGATTTATTCAGTGATCGTTGATAATGAATTTGGGTCGAGGGGTAGTTTGTAAGCTCATCGCGATAAGCGCGCAACGGTCGATTTTCTTGGTTTCTTTGTTATTGTATTTAGTTGATAAGCCGTTCTAAGTGTTCTTGTTTTCAACCGTAACAGTTCTTTGTTCATAGAGACTTGTCGGAGACCGCGATCCAGCAATTGCCGGTCAAGGGGCTGAACGAACTCGAGGTTTTGAAGATACAACAGACGCCTTCAATGAAAATCATACCGAGTGTTTACGACTTCGCCGTAAGTATAATAATATTTTATAATTATCGGTGTAGTAAGTACGGTAATAATAAATTAAAGACGACGCAAGCGCCACCTTTTGCCTAATTTCAATTGGCATCCTCAACGATTTGGGTCTGCAAGTTAGACGACCGAGAATCAATGTTTCGTCCACTAGAGGAAGGCTAACTTTAAATGTGAAGTACGGTAATAGTTTATTTATGTGCAATAAAAAATGTCTGTGCTAGTAAATGCGAATAAAAGCTTAATTCAAATCGATAATATATAAAATAAAGAATTCATTAATACGCTTCAATACAGTTCTAGCTGAACTATCTTGAAGCGTATTAAATGTGATTATTGTAAATCACTCTATAGTATAGTACAGTAATTATAATAATTAAAAATGAAGAATGGAAATATTCATTTTGAAACCTCACCTGAGTCCAATAACATGGTTTTTGAAATACATCTGTGCACTTCTTTACTTTATACAGGCCAAACAAACATCATTTTATTGATGTGCAACAGCAGGTGTACATTATGTAATTCAATGTCCGGCATGGGTATTTGCCCGGGAAGTAGTTGTTTTAATGTGCATTTATTTAAAGTACTTACGTAACGTAAGTCAAAAGTCACAGAGCTAAATGTGGAGATAATTTATTAATTATTTTCAAATCATTTTTATTTAATCATTTTATTTATTTATTATGACCATTATGGTAGATGGGATTTTAGATTATATTTATATATTTATTTAGGGGAGTCCGACGTGGTCCAGGAAATCTTCCATGGAATGGTGAAAGTCGTGTATACGATAGATAGTGAGGAATAAAAACCCAAGTGGTTATATATTTATTTATTATGTATGGTTGTTCCCTTACACCACACAGTGATAGAAAGGTCAATGATTTAAAAAAAATATATGGTTGCTGTTTTCTTGTATGGATACTTCTGTGGGTAATGAATATTAATTTATTCTTTCTTAATTTCAGACTTTACACGAAGCGCACTTAACACACCCATTCCACTGCTGTGCCTTCAAGTACCCGAAACAACACGACCCAAAGCGACACGCGCAATACGAAGAAAGGGTGAGAAAATTGTGCCAAGAAAGTTTAACGGCCTTCGATACTGGCCAAAATGTCATTAATACGAAGAGAAAACGAGATATAGCGGAGGATGATGATGAAGACAGCTGGGGTGATGAAATTCCGTAAGTTTTATGAATATTTCCTACAAGAAAACAGTCACAATGTCACAGTAGCTAAAGAGGAAATAATTTATTAATTATTTTCGAATTATTTTTATTTAATTTATGTAAATAACTGCGAGAAAGTGAATATTTTTTCTATTGATATTTATAATGATTTCTATATATATATAAATCTTTATTGGCAGATTATTTTTAACAAAGTATTAATAATAAATAAATACAATAAATAACTAACATAAAAATAAATTCTTCTGCCAATTGGCTATCGACCGTTGATCTTTCCGCCAATGATTTCTAAATAATTGTATTTTTAACTTTCTTCATGGTAGCTCTACTTTATGCGTCCTTTCCATCAACTGACTTTTACATAAAGAATCAAAGTATAGATTTCTGGTTCCATTGCTGTTATTATTGCTTCTTCAACTTAACCGTATTTTTTTTCCTAGAAATCTCTAGACAGAAATTAACACATTGTACTCGAAACAAAGTTTCTTTACTTGGACTTTTACTAATGTATTTCAATAAGTTATGTTAGAAAGCTATCAAACTGTCAAATTTTCTCCACAAAATCTAGATAGGAACTAACCCATTCTCATAAAAATAAAAAGTTTCTTTACTCGTACTTATAACAAAGTGTTACAATATAATTGGCCTAGTTGAATGGAATCTAACAATACCGTAGAAAAGCTTTCACGTAACTTTCACATTTTTTTTTTCTGTTTTGAAAAATGTCTGTGTGTGCTTTGTGATTATTTTGTACTTTTCCGCCTGATTTTAAAAATTCATAAAAAATATTTCTGAACGAAATAAAGACTTTCTAAGGGCATATTCGAGTTCAGCAGACTTTAAACTATCTCTGTAGAGTGTTTCAGCCCTTTTCAACGGAAACTAATTTTTTGATGAATTTTGTTTTAAAGGGTACCTCTTTAAACTTTTCCGCCTGATTTTAAAAATTCATAAAAATATTTCTAAACGAAATAAAGACTTTCTAAGGGCATATTCGAGTTCAGCAGACTTTAAACTATCTCTGTAGAGTGTTTCAGCCCTTTGCAACGGAAACTAATTTTTTGATGAATTTTGTTTTAAAGGGCTCTTTCAACTTTTTCGCCTGAATTTAAAAATTCATAAAAAATATTTCTGAACGAAATAAAGACTTTTAATGGACATATTCGAGTTCAGCAGACTTTAAACTATCTCTATACAGCGTTTCAGCCCTTTGCAACTCAAACTAATTTTTTGATGAATTTCGTTTTAAGGAGTACCTCTTTCAACTCTTCCGCCTAATATTAAAAATTCAAAAAAAAAATTTCTAAACGAAATAAAGACTTTCTAAGGGCATATTCGTGTTCAGCAGACTTTAAACTATCTCTATACAGGGTTTCAGCCCTTTGCAACCCAAACTAATTTTTTGATGAATTTTGTTTTAAGGGAACTTTTCCGCCTGATTTTAAAAATTCATAAAAAATATTTCTGGACGAAATAAAGACTTTCTAAGGGCATATTCAGGTTCAGCAGACTTTAAACTATTTCTGTAGAGGGTTTCAGCCCTTTGCAACCAAAACTAATTTTTTGATGAATTTTGTTTTGTTTAAACTTTTTCGCCTGAATATTTCAAATAAAAATATGTTTTTTTTTTTTTTTAAATTTCCAGTTTGGGATACGAAAGCCGGCCAGGTTTTCCGGGTGCACCGCACGACTTCACGCCGAATTTGGGCCATCTCAGGGGACATCCCAACAAAAGCGACCATTCCCATTTGGATCCTTTGCGCGGGATCACGATTGGCCACCAGGAAGCTAAACCTATACCGAAACAAGAGATTCTGGGAACGTTTCACGAATCTTCAGAAGAAATACAGGAAAATCAAATAATTGCTGTTTGTGGAAATATAAGCATCAGGTATACAATAATGAAAATATTTCTAAAATTTGTTTTGTTTTCACTTGTGCAAATCTAGCTTGTCATTATCAAACATGAAGTGTTTCATAAAATGGTAAGTTTTTTCTCCGCTGATAAGGAAGAATATTATCGAAATTAAGACTTCTCTTCGGAGATCTTATCACATTAAAACTGAAAATAACAATGAAATTAAACAAGGAACATTTCTGGCAATGATCAATAAAATTCGATCAATCCCTTTTTCCAATTGCAAAAAAATACTTACACTGCTACTTAAATGCTCGAGAATTGTTGTATCAATAGATGTTTGTAAAACTTACAGTGTAAGTATTTTTTTGCAGTTGGAAAAAGGGATTGATCGAATTTTATTGATCATTGCCAGAAATTTTCCTTGTTTAATTTCATTGTAATTTAAATAACTACAAATGTGTGAATCATCTTTGTTTCATTTTATTTAAAACTGAAAATCATTAATAAAAATGTATATATATGTATATGTATTTTCATTCAGCACAACTATAATCTCAGCGTAAGTTTGTATTTTAAAATAAAGTAAAGCAGAACTGACGAGGTATAAATCCCGAAACACGTGTCTGCAGATGACCTTGTATTTTTGTTCTCCACACCAAATATTCCCGATCAAAAACACGCTGCATTGTGCAAAAAAAAAATCATGTGACGGCAATAATCATTATATTATTGTAGAGAAGAAAAAGATGAGACCCTCTGCAGACACGTGTTTCGAGATTTATCCCTCGTCTGTTATGCTTTACTTTATGAGCTCTTAAGGTTTTTAAAATACAAACTTACGCTGGGATTATATGAATGAATGAAAATACATTTTTATTAATCATTTTCAGTTTTAATAAGCTTTTATATTCAAAGAATTTTCTTATTTAATTATAAATGTTCTCCTCCAAATTATGAGACTTAAAACGAGTGAGTTTCATAACATTAAGCTTCGACTGTCTTATTACGTAAATAAAAACATGTCTATTACTTCGTTTGATATTTTTTTATACACACAAAGTAATAGATAGTGTTTTTATTTATATTCAACAATGTATAATGAATGAGTTTACTGGCTGTAGAAGCTTCTAAAATGGAATTATTTAAAGATTAAGTGTATGATGGCGTATTCTTGCAGACATTGCCAGCAATTGCTTCAACCCCCCCGCGCAATATAAAAAACCGTACAGCACCAAAGCCTACACATTCGTTTTGAAACACACCGCTGAAATGCCACCACTTTTACAATCCCATAAAGCGGACTCATCATCCCGCATAAGAAACACGCGAGCTTTTCCATTTCGCTCCAATTCACGAAGTAATCAAACCCCCGAGCGTGTAAAATTTACTGGCATGTTTACAACTCGCCGATCCATATATATAAAAAAAGACGATACTCGAAGGGGTGTGAAGAAATAATTAGCGGGACGGCGTTAATAATGTGGCAATATTAAATGTAGTCGTAAAGAAGGGGGAGGGCAGGAAAGATTCCGCGTTGTGAACGAATTTATTAAATTCCCGTGTCCTTGGCGATAAACGACTCTTTTCCCGGATTCCTCGAGTTTTTCATTTCGCTTTGTGCGCTCCGAAAAATATTTGGATCGACTTTTTATTTATTTATTAATGTGTTAATATATTGGACTTAATAATCGTGCTTTATTGAAATATCACACAAACGAATTTTTGTCTCTATTAAATATTTGTCTTTTCATGGATATAATTGTTTACAAATTATTTGTAATAATGAGTAGTTATCATATTTTTATTTTGAAATTTGAAATTAATTTTGCTTCATACTTTCATCGTACTTAAGATTGCGTTTTAGAAGAGATATCAATGGAAATAAATATATTTTTATATATAGAATTATAGCAAAATTTTTATATATAATTCTCGCACAACTTTCTGCGAGAATTCTTGTTCGTGTAAAACGGTCCTTAGTAACGAAAAATGTAAGATTTAATGAATATGAAGTAAATTGAAAGTAGAAATCATTGAAGTTTTTGAAATAATCTTTATTGTTCAACGGGTAAACCCAATTACAGAACAATATTTAATAAACCAAAATAAAATAAGCAAAAAATGGAAAACAATATTAATTATACAGTATTATTTAATGAAAATATCGACAAAGTGTTTATCGGAGCACTTGCACTACACAAAAGCTGTAAGATAATGGATTATTATGCTGGCAGCAGGAACGTCGTTGCATATTTTGTGTTGATAGAAGCTCTGGCTAATAATTCCGGGTTATCTATTTTACCGTGAATTAAGTTCTTCATAAAATTTCCGCAGCGAATATTCCTTCTGTAACCAAGGGAGATGATATTGTGTCGTAGAAGCAGATCAGCTTCCAATTGGTGGATCTAATTTAAATGATATAAATTTCAAAAATCGTCGATGAATAATACTGTTCAATATGAGTAATTGAGAAGCATATAATTTAAATTATTCATGTTCCTTGTTCATACATATAAATTGTTTTTTTTTTTTTTAGTGTTTACAAGTTGCAATTGAATTGGTTACTTAAAAATATGAAATATTTACAGGACTCGAACAATAAAATGCTATCCGGAACCAAACGCGCTGAATCCATGCGAAGACATCATGGGATCATACTACCTGCGAATCTCCGTATGGTTCGTCGTTATTTTGGCAGTTTTGGGAAACCTCGCCGTTGTGGTGGTGGTGCTATTCAGTGGAGGGGAACTAACAGTACCTAGGTTTCTTATGTGCAACTTGGCTTTTGCTGACCTCTGCATGGGGCTGTACTTGCTCTTAATAGCCAGCATGGATCTTCATTCAGTCGGCACGTACTTCAATTTCGCATTCGATTGGCAATATGGTAAGAATGTTAATAAATTATAAAGGGTATTTCGTGAGGAAACCCATACACCACCATTATGGTAGATAGGGATTTTAGATTATATATATATATATATATATATATATATATTTCGTGAGGAAATAGAAATGAAAATCGGACTTGAATATATTGAGCTTATTTTGTTAGCTGGACATATCTTTAAAATATTTCCTCCAAAAACATAAAAAGCACTGAAAGAAATACCAAAGGTTCGTGGATTTTGAAGGGATTGCATTCGTGGTACGTTTTCAATTTTGATGTAAAGAAAACTTTTTTATACCACTTTTTACATTATTATTAAATATTTATTAAATAAGTGGTATAAAAAAGTTATTTAATAAATATTTAATAATAATGTAAAAATAAAAATGGTATAAAAAAGTTAAATGTTTTCTTTACATTAAAATACCAATACCAAGGGTTTTAATCAGTAGTTTATATTGCAATTAATTCATTTTACTAGAAATATTCAACTCAATTATTTTTTAGACGAATTATTCTTTATTATTTATTAGTCTAATCTAAGCGAGTATTATAATTATAATGTATAGAATAGATTGTAAAAAATAAAAATAAACTTAATATTTCCCGTAAGAATAGCCTCAATTGTCATAGTGTAAGCGATAGTTCCGATTATATTATCATTATTAAATCCCATGCTGCATAAAAATATATTTTTCGCTGGAACTCACAAAAGCACAGAATTAAACGTCAACTTGAATCTAGTAAACACGTTTATATATATAAGTGTACAATGAGTATATATTGCCTTGTGTCGCAGGCACTCGAATGAGAAAATTTCATATTACAATTTCGTTGAAACCGGAAAAATATAAATATTTCATTTTACACAATTGTAACATTCGAGTTTCTCGCGAACGCTGCAAATTGACTGCAACGGACAATGAATAGAATCTTCCGATTTGAATTCAATACTAGCTTAGTGCAATTATGTTGCTGTCTAGCGTACAGTGGGGAGCATTTATAAATTAATCATTACAAATATTTTTACCGTAGAATTGTAGAAATTTTCAAAGTACAATATTGTGGTATAATTTAAATTTAATTAAATATAAAGTGGAAAAGAAACATCTCTGATGGGATTTGAACCCATGTCCCCCGATTGCCGGTCGAGTGTTTCTTTTCCAACTAATATTTCATTAAAATCAGGTTTTGCCTCAATTACATTGAATATTTCTACAATTCATAGTTATAAATATAATTTAAAAGGAATATCAATTTAATTTCTTACCGTCAGTGAAACAAACCAAGTGCTTTAATCAAAGTCTATTCTTACCGTAGATTCATTACTCGTTGCAGTCAATTTGGAGCGTTCACGAGCTATTCGCATGTTACAATTGTGTAAAATTAAATATATATATATATATTAAATATATATATATATATATATATATATAAACATCTTTATTCCCAAAAGTAACAAACACCTTCATATTTTATGCAGCATTTATAAAAACAACAATATAATACCATGTACTTCAGGGAAAAGTAATGTGACACAGACTGTTTTGTTCCTTATCCCCCAAAATAATGTTCGTTTAATTTATTTCGTTTAGATATTACAAATAAAATAATTTCAATTTACAGGAATTGCTATGATTATACCTATAATACAGTTGATACCTTTAAGTACCAGCGTTGAATGTGAACTTTATATTCATAAACTTTAAATTTCATATTCAATGGTTCCAGTCTCCTATTTATAGCACAATATTGCTATATTGTATTATTCATGTAAATGGCACGCCGTTGAAATAAATAAATAAACAAGCCGTATTTTAGTAATTGCAATAAAAAAACATCTATTTGTTGTAATTTCATATTATTTTACTCTAACTAAAACGTTTCACAAAAAAGAAACACTTTTTATTAAAAACTAATTTATTTATGATTTTCAATTTTTCCTTAATTTCACTACAATTATTTTGCTATGCTGTGGCTTCTTCAAGTGAATAATTTAAAAATTAATAAAAACTTGAAAATCATAAACAAATTTGTTTTTAATAAAAAGTAATTGTGGATTTTAAAAACTAAAGTACCTCGGTATTTAGTTGATTGTATGTTAAATAAATGTGTGAAAACAGATTTTGAATATCCTCAAAATAATCCTTAAAAAATCAGAATTGTGTTACATTGCAGAAAGACTTCTCCCCTTAATTAAATTATGAGTACAATACAATATAATAGAATGAATAAACACAATAAAATTAAAATATATGGCTGATGGTCGATAGCCATTTAGAAGAATACTATATAAAATCTATTGATATAAATAGAAAAGAGTATTTATTCACTTGGTCACAGTTATTTAAATATATTAAATAAAAATGATTTGAAAATAATTAATAAATTATTTTCACTTTGTTCCAATTTGTTGCATGATGAAATATTTTATTGATATGCAACAGCAGGTGCACATTATCTAATTCAATGTCCAGCGGGGTATTTACCCGGGAAGTAGTTGTTTCAATGTGCATTTGTTTAACGTACTTACGTAACGTAAGTCAAAAGTCACAGAGCTTAATGTGAAAATAATTTATAAATTATTTTCAAATACTTTTTATTTAATAAAATCTATTGTATTACACCTAATGTAAATTGTACAATAAATGCTTTTGCTTTCAGGCGTGGGCTGCCAAGTTGCCGGTTTCCTAACAGTATTCGCAAGCCAGCTTTCCATCTTTACGTTGATGATAGTAACGATAGAAAGGTGGTTTGCAATAGCGTACGCCATCTACTTAACACGTCGAATAAGGCTGGGATTAGCAGCAAAAGTAATGACAATGGGATGGCTCTATTCCATTCTAATGGCCTCTCTTCCTCTACTAGGAGTTAGTAATTATAGTAGTACAAGGTAAGTTGATCTATTTTCTTAATCACCTGTAGAAATATTAATAACAATCACTTTTTATTGGTTAATTATTATTTTGTTTGTTTCAGTATTTGCCTTCCAATGGAAGTAAACCGAATCACGGACCAAGCCTATTTAATAGCGATGATTGCGGTGAACGGACTGGCGTTCGTTCTGATCGTCTTCTGCTACGCACAAATATACTTCAGTTTGGCCTACGAGACGAGACACAGCGCCTCAAAAGGCGAGATGACCATCGCGAAAAAGATGGCCCTGTTGGTCTTCACGGATTTTGTGTGTTGGGCACCGATCGCGTTTTTCGCGCTGACAGCATTAGCTGGCTACCCGCTCATCGGGGTCACAAGATCGAAAATCTTGCTCGTTTTCTTCTACCCTTTAAATTCCTGCGCTAATCCGTATCTCTATGCCATCATGACCGCACAATATAGGAAGGATTTATTTATTTTATTAGCAAGGTTGGTGATTTATCAATAATAAGCATTATTTACAGAAAATAATATGCGAAATAAATAATAGTAAAAAGGATTTATTCACATGCTCACAGTTATTTAAATAGAAAAAATATGAAAATAATTAATAAATTATTCCCTCTTTAGCTACTGTGATATTTTGCAACAGTAAGTGTCCATTATTTGACATTTCTTTCTAAAGTACTAAAGTCAAAATGTCACAGTAGCTAAAGAGTAGCTTTTATACCACTTACATTATTAATAAATATTTATTAAATAAGTGGTATAAAAAAGTTAAATGTTTTCTTTACATCAAAATACTAATACCAAGGGTTTTAATCAGTAGTTTATATTGCAATTAATTCATTTTACCAGAAATATTCAACTCAATTATTTTTTAGATGAATTATTCTTCATTTAAAAAAAATATTGTTTGTATCAATTCACTCGCACACAATAGCTAAAGAGGGAATAATTTAATTATTTTGTTATTCTGTTTTTTATAATTCAACCAAATTAGTTTAATTTGTATAACTGATGATTGCCATTTCGGACTAAATTATTTTCTAAATAATAAAACAAGGAAATAATTAATTAATTATTTTCAAATTATTTTTATTTAATGTATTTTCTGAATAATTTTAGGTGTGGTATCTGCCAGAACAAAGCGAAGCAATATACGATAACGACATCTCTTCCTACAAATAATACTCATCCGATTCCTCTACTACCGCGTACAAACGGAAGGAAAGCCAGTATAATTCCCAGTGCTCTCGAAGATGTTTTCGTGTAATGATCTTTACGTTTGAATATGTACTTTTATAGCTATTAAGATTTTTTATAGAATGTATTAAAGTATTATGAACAAACTATGTATTTACGCGAGATCTCAAATAGTATAATATACATATATATTTTTTAATATAACTTAAAAGAAACGCCGGGCTAATAATATTGTTGAATTGGCTGTATATATTTAATGTATGAAATAAATTATGAAATAAACGTGTCTATTTTGTATATACATAAATTATATCATGTTTTATTTTATTACAAAAAGTTTTAAATGAAGAACAGGTGATAATAAATTAAAGACGACGCAAGCGCCACCTTTTGCCTAAATGAAGAACAGGTGATTTTATAATTCGATTGATATTTGTAGTGGAATGCTCTACACATCCCATTTTCATTCCTCATTTTGAAGTTATATCGTTGAAATTTAGTCATATTAACAAATTATTTTCTTTACTATTTTTCGTTAATAGACAACTTTAACCAATTTTTGGTTAAAAAAAACTCAAGTTATACACCTTAATATTGATAATAATAATCAATGCTCATATGTGACCACCCTTAATAAGGTAATTTGTAAAATGTTTGCTTAAAGATGTGACCGATTTTTATTTACATTAATCATTGGTATAACGCGAAATTGTAATTTCTAAATTCGAAAACTTTTATAAAAGATTTTTTTTATCACGTCACACTGAGAAGTAGAGAGGAACATATATATATATATAATCTAAAATCCCCATCTACCATAATGGTGGAGGAACATATAACGATGTTATATAAGACTACAGACTTTTACTTTGATATTACCTTGGTATACCTATTTATTTTAAAGTCGGCTTGAACTACTATTATGTCAATCCTTTAAAGTTAATTTAGTTATAAGTTTTTATTAGTGGCGGATTGGAGAGACTACTATTATTTTTTTTATAATAATAAGTTAATAATAATAATTTATCGGTTTTAGTGATTGACAAGAACATTTTAGTTCGATATTTAATAATGTTTAATGCAACCACAAACGTACTGTTCATTTTAGACGAGGAAATTACACACGCAACCATAAATTCTTGTTCGTGTTTAAAAAATCAAAATAAAAAAAAAAAAAAAACTTGGGATTGTGAGATAATTTATGCAAAAATACGGACGATGATCGAAAAAAAAACATGGTATTCAAATGTTATGAAAGTACCTAGTCCAGTTTATAAAGAGATTTTGCACCCTTAATATCGTCCCTACTACATTAACTGTACAAATTTGTATTTATTTTTGTAAATTAACATTAAGAAGAAAACATTGTAGACTTTAACTACGACTATGTAATAGGTATAATAAACAAAACATGACCTATCTTCAAACAACATTTTTTTTTCTTAAAATGAATTCCCAAACACGATGTCAAAATTTTGTACACCTATTATAAATCATCCTGTATAAGTAAATGACTCGAAAATAAAACTTATAACTTGCTTTTAAGTTTCATTTTTGAGTTGCTTAAATTTTTGAACGTAATAAATAATAGATTTGCAAACGACAAAGTCATAATAGACAAAATATTACACTATTTAAATAAAAATCCTTGTCCTTTCTCCTACTTATTTTTTATTTCACTAGATATATTTCCGAAATATATCTAGTGAAATAAAAAATAAGTAGGAGAAAGGATAAGTATTTTTATTTAAATAATTAAAGTCTAGTGAAATAAAAAATATTTCGGAAATATATCTAGTGAAATAAAAAATAAGTAGGAGAAAGGATAAGTATTTTTATTTAAATAATTAAAGCCTCCACAAGCAACAAAAAGATTAGAAAATATTACACATTTATATTACTTTTAATTTAGTCCAAAAAAATATATTAAATTACATTAATAATACAATGGGTAAAATGTTCAATGAACTAGAACTGAATATGAATATAAATATGGATTAAAAATAAAACAATACTCGCCATTTATTTCTTCTACTACCTCTTCTTATTGATTAATAGCCTTGGCTAATAGGCCCTTTCGATCAGTCACATCTGTTTATTTGTTGTTCTTGCGTAATGCCGTGTAAAATCCGTAATTATCACTTTTCGCAAACTAAAACGAATCGCACATCTTTACTTTACTTCACCTACTTTTCGGCCATCTGAATAAAAACCTCCTTTTAATACGTGCGTATTTGCCTGCGCCCGGCTACAACTAATCTTCTTATCTAAGGAATGCGTTCGCGCATCGGTTGTTGCTTTTTTTTCTCTTTTTACGATAATTGCGCTCGCAGATTTTAAACCAGTTACAATTTCAAATAATTGATAAGTAAAATCACGATTCAGCTTTGTTTGCTAAAAAGGGTATTTATTACTTTTGTATGAAATGAGTTAATTTATGTATGTCTAGAGGATTTTGATTTACCAGGAATGGATTTTCAGTTATCTTTTACAAAGAACACCTCACACTGAGAAGTAGAGAGGAACATATAACTAAATAAATAAAATTTATAAAGAAATATCAAGTGATATATCATATTATAGAGGGAAGAAATAGTAATCACGCTAATATATATTTTTTAATGTAATTATCATTTTTTTACAAACAAAAATACTACTAATAAATCTTTATTATCTGAGAAAATAATACCTTGAAGCAGAAAGACCTCGGGTCGATAGCCTATGAAACGACAACCTCAAATTATATACCGTATTATGCTATACAATAATGTACTTAATATAATGTAATACATTGAAGGCGGAAAGACCGATGGTCGATAGCCGTTTTCTAAGGACAACGTATAACATAGTATAAGAATTATATTGTTAATTTATTCTATATAAAATTGTCCACAGAAATAAAGATGTTGCATATATAATACATTGAGGGCAGAAAGACCTTATTTGAGAATATATTATGATTTTTTTATATTAAGTTAGTTTATATACAATCTATTTTTTTTTCTAAGGTAATAAAGACTAAGTAGTAATACATTGCATAAATTATAATAGATAAATATTGTCATAATATATTCCCAAATAAGGAATATCGATTGATCTTTCGTTCTTGTTTTCTTCTATCTCTTCTATAAAGATTGATTTTAGGTAGAGGTAGAACGGTGTAGAGAGGATATATAAAGTGATGGTTGGCTTTTTAATTTAGGAGGGATGTCAGGATTTCTGGGAAAAAACAAAAATAAATTGTATGATTTGTGAGGAGTTATCACTTTAATAAAACACTTAGTTTGTTTAAGTTTCAAATATTGTTGTAATACAATAATCTCGACACCCAATACGGGTAAAAGAGGATAAGATTAAGAAAGAAAGTACAATAAACAATAACTTAAACAAACTAAGTATTTTATTAAAGTAATATGATGAAGTTTGAATAAATAATAATAGCCTCAACGATACAATATTGTAGAGAGTTAATTTGTGTATGTCAGCGTGGAGTTTGATTCACCAAGAATGGATTTATAATATTTTTTATTAAGGAATGTCAAGTGATATATCATATTAAAAAGAGAAGAAATATCCAACACTTTCGTTGTACATACAGGGGATGAACAAAAACACTTGTATTCGCTGTAATAACGCATTAGAGTATAAATTCCAGTAAATTATCGAGTTGGCTGAAGATTGAGCTAGGTTACGAGCATATTTATTTCTACGCTTTAGGAAGCGTAGATAGAATTAGCTATGGAATTCTAAATGAAACTAACTAAACTGAAGCGTAATAGAAGAATCCAAAAATACCTAAAAATTTAAAAAAAATATCTAGAAAAATTCGCACAATCTATATTACCTCTGAAGGACTCTGATTAGTTGATCGTAAAATATTTTATTTTTTTGTGTCAAAATAGAAAAGTTAAAAAAATATTAGAATACACATAATTCACACAAAACAAATAGCAACCACTTATTACTTTTTAGTGCTATTATGTTTTAGCATCAGCCGAAATAGCTCAGTTGGGAGAGCGTTAGACTGAAGATCTAAAGGTCCCCGGTTCAATCCCGGGTTTCGGCAAATTTTTTTTATTTAAATTATTGACAGTGGAGAAGAAGGGCCATGTTTCGATCAGAGGGTTTTTTTTAGTCAGGATGTCCACTTAAATCGTGCGAGATATATCTTTTATAAATAATTTATTTTTCAAATATTTAATACTATATTAAATATTTGAAAAATAAATAACAATTGTTTTGTTTCACTAAAATATGGCTATTTTCTCCAATTAGTTTCGACTTTTATTCTCAAAGAAGTAAATTTCTCATTTTTAATTACAATTTGGTGTTTCAAGGCATTAATAAAAGTTCATGACATTTCGTTGAGTGATCTATAAAAAAAAGAAAACAATATTTAAAAACACTGACATTTTTAAAAAAATGGCCTTACTGTATCAAGAAACTGGTACTGAAAATATTTACATACACAAAGACATTTTTCTAATTAAACTAGTTAATGTAAATTGATTTTTAAATTAGAAATGGGATCACTTGGTTTGTTTCACTAATATTATTTATACATTCCGACTGGTTTCGACTAATAGTCATTATCGAGGAATGTACAGAATTTTCAAATTAGAAAGTATTTATACAATATTTTTTCGTGCTTCAAGTAAGAAAAGCGTTCATTATCGGAGAGTTCTCATTATCATTCAAACGTTTTTTTTTGTTTCAATTTTATGGCTCTGTTGATTCTCGGTGGTTTAGGATGCTTCCTTTATTGCCTGATTATATACGGGCAATAAAGGAAGCATCCATAAAAATTGAAAAAAAAAACGTTTGAATGATAATCGTGTGAGTCTCTGATTTGTAAAATAGTATCTGATACAAGAAAAAAATGTTGTATAAATATATTTATTCACAATAAATTCCTCACTTACCCGTGTCGAAACATTTTTAATTAATAATGATAGGAAATGTTTGTTTCACAGATTTTAGTTTATTCTCCGACTAATTTCAGTCAGTGACCATTTATTATTTGGCTTATGAGGGCCGTGGTGGCACTTCGACCTATAGATCTTTTGTGCCTCGGTCAGTGACCATTTACAAGGAGTGATGTACAAAAGAACAATCGAAACTAGTCTCAATAAATAAATAATGTTAATGAAACAAACCAAGTGATTTCATTTCTAATTTAGAAAATAATTTACATATATTTCAATCATGTTTCATAAAGTGATCAATGGAACCAGACTAAAGTTAAATTAAACTAGAATTTAATTTTTTTGCATCAATGCCATATATTTTACAATTACAGCGCCAATACATTGATTTGTAGAAAAAAAAAAAAATTCTGAACAATCCCTAAAATAAATTATTGAATATTGATAAAAAGTCTTGCATATTTTAAAATGCAAAACACCACAATCCATGTATATTACATAAATATTGATTAGAGCTACACGTCTCTTTTTCATGCACACAAATAGGTGATTAAAAAAGATGACACGCATCTTTACTCTAGAAGTAGCGTGTAATAAATATTTGTTGTGTAACCAGTATCAGTATACTCCTCCACGTATTGCGCTCTAGCTAAAGTATCATTCGCATATCGGGCGAGTCATTCCAGCCAGCGCAGTTCAGTCAACTGGTCGTGTGTTTACATTAGCCGGCTAACCGCAACGCGTCAAAATGGACATCCTGACCAAAAACCCTCTGATCGGAACGTGGCTCTTCTACGTTACAGTTTTATCGCTGAAAATGTTGATGATGTCCATGTTAACGGCCAGGCAGAGGTTTAAGAACAAGGTATGTGATTTATTGGAATTTGTTGTTTATTTTTTTGTACTTTAAATTTCGAGATATTTTCAGTGCTAATCTTTTAATTAACTTTTGTGGATTTATTAAAAATAACATTACTGAATATACGCATTATATATATATATTTTTTTTTCTCTATAAAATAATGACATGTAATTGTCCAGGATCAAAGGTTACCATTTGAGTAGTAAACTATGCAACCAAATAATCCGGATTCTAGTTTAGTCGATCACACAGATCACGTCGACTTAAAACGAAGATGAGCGATTCCTAATAAACTGTTGATAGAGAGAAAGAGAGAGAGAACTCTGATTTGCTGTCGCAATTTAGAATTCCATAGCTAATTGAACCACAAACGAACATAAACGTGAAATTATTAATATTTATGAAATATTTTCCTCGATACCCAATACGGGTAAAAGAAAGATGAAATATTTTAATTAATAAACTTAGTTGTTCGTTCCATTTTTTTATATTAGTGAAACGCATAACCAAGTGTATTAATTAAAATACTTCATAATTATTACATAAAAATGTTTCACCACGGGATAAGTGAGAATTTGATTAAAAAAAATGTAATTATTATTAGCTAGATTTCATTATAAAAGAAAATTGTAAGATATAATAACATTAATTAGCTGTGAATTTATATGGTTGAATTTAGTGAAATCCTTGAAATTTATATTAAACACGTTTTTGTTGCAAAACATAAACATTAAATATTGACATAAAAATGAGCTGTTTTTATTGCTTTTCATAATTGTTTTTCAGAAGAAAAAAATATCGTTAAATTAATTTTTGATTCACCCAATGAAATTCCTGTATGTTTTAAGATTACTTCAATGTACGAGGGCGTTCTGATAAGTATTTAATGTACGAGGGCGTTCTGATAAGTATTTAGCCTACAAAAGAAAAACGATAATTTTGTAAAAGTGATGATTTATTTTTCAATATAATCTCCTTCTTCTATAACCCGTCTAAAAAATACGTTTTCTCGAGGTCTGCAAAGTAGCTCTCCGCGGCGGGGATGACCCAAATTTCTCCCCGGCGAGTGTTTTTTTATGTTTGGAAACAAAAAGAAATCCCATGAGGCCAAATCTGGAGAATGCGGTGGATCGGGCAGCAGTTCATTTCCCAATTAAACACGATAGTAAACTTCTCTTGCGATAGTGGCGCCATCAGGTGGAGGGGCTAAGTACTTATCGAACCACCCACATATAGAGAGGTTTTTTTTTTAGTATAGATTGGGGAAAGTGTATACCTGCAAAAAACGCGAGTCAAACGCATTGAACATAATTTGAAGTCTAACACGATTGATTTATTTGGCATATGTATGTTTAGTTGAACCCCTACACCACCATTATGGAAGATGGGGATTTTAAATTATATATATATATATATATATATGTTTAGTTGAGTGTATAGGCAACTAAACACATACATCAATGTGTTGACTCGCGTATTTTGCAGGTATACATGGGGGAAATGTATACTGATAAAAAAAGCTCTCTGTATATTCCAATGTTGTTCACTAAGCAGGAAATCAATGTAACACGAATTAGTGACGGATAACAATATAACTTTTGTTTTCTAAAAAGCAACCTTCAAAAATATCTATTTTACTAGAACATAAATAATTGATTAAGTATATCACACGCAGATTAATTAATTGTTAAATGGCTATCGAACTCTATTTTATTTACAGGCATTTGCAAATCCAGAAGACGCTGTCATGCAAAAATTGAAACCAAAAGTGGATGAAAATGTGGAAAGAGTCCGAAGGTAAATATACGCTATTGTTCAATAATAATAATGTGATCACAAAAATTTAAAAAAAATGTTGGTAAATACAATAAAAAAAATATTTTTTTATTATTATTTCAGGGCCCATTTGAACGATTTGGAAAACATCCCAGTATTCTTCGTAATCAGTTTGGTGTACATCCTCACGAATCCGTCTGTGGGATTCACAAAATTATTATTCAAAATCGCCACAGCGTCGCGATTCCTGCACACGTTTGTTTACGCCGTTTGTGTCATCCCACAGCCTGCCCGGGCTTTGGCTTTCTTCACCATGTATGGCATTACCGCATATATGGGAGTCCAATCTATCATGCATTTTATTAGTTACATGTAAATTGCTTAAATTTTAACTAAAGAAATGTGAATTATTTCTTGGTTTTATATGTAACAAACAACTGATTTTATATCATATTTTTTGAAATTCATAAATGTTATTTTCACATTTCATATTTTTATACATAAGAATATTTTTAGCAAATATTTGTATTGTTTCAATGATATGCTTAATAAATATACAGGGCAATTTTTCTATTTTAATTTTTAATTTAATCTTTCCCCACCCACAAGGGATTTAATTAACCACACTTTGCAATATGTTTGGAGTTTGGTAAACCACGAGGTGTATTAAATAGTGTTGAAAATACAAGTTTGAAACAAAAAAGAGGAATTTAATTTTAATTTCCTATCATTATTACTTTAATGTTGTTATTGTTAGTTAGAAATGAATTATTGAAATATTTTACTATTATAAAATGGAAATATATCTAAAGATATGAAAATCTAATAACAAATATAATCTTTATTTTTTTTCTTTCATAAACGCTAAGTAAACAAAAATAACACTTTATATTTTAACAAAGTAAATATGGAAAGATAAGAAATCAAGTGTTTTTCAAGGAATGTTTATTTAATATTCATCATTTTCGAATGGATGGTGTTGATGACCCAAGCTCCTAAAAAATGAAAACATGAATATTAATTATCTCAGATATATTGCAGCATATTTTGTGATGTACATCTTACAAATAATAATAAAAGTGAAATGAGAATTAAAAAGTTTTTTAACTATATTGTCTTTTTTTTAGAAATTTCCTAATGTTAAAAACTATGCTGGCATTTGTTCGCCTCGGTAGCGCGCTGGTTAAGTAGGCTGGTAAGCTAAGGTTCCCTGGTTCGATTCCAGGATTGAATAATTGAATTTATATTATGTTATGTGGTTAAAGATATACCGACACCCATGTGTGAATGGAAGCAAAAAAAACTGCTGTTTTTTTTTCTTGATATATAAATAAAAACATTATGATACTTACCCATTCCTTACATCTTCAGGTAGAAATGATTACTGATTATATATATATATACTTACGCAGTCATGGGACACATTCTTCCCTTCCTTTCGAAAGTATCCACAAATTTCATATCTTCGGGCTTCAACTCGAAATCGAAAATATTAAGATTCTCTTCTATTCTCGATGCAGTGACTGACTTGGGAATGGTAATGATCCCTCTTTGAACTTGGTAACGGAGCAGGATTTGAGCTGGGCTCTTGTTATATTTCGAGGCAATCTCTTTCAATTTCGGATCCTCTAACAAGACAGGATCGTCCGGCTTCGCCCACGGCCTGTCGGGTGATCCCAGCGGGCTGTACGCTGTTACTGTTATGCCCTTTGACTGGCAGAATGCAATCAAGGGTTTTTGGTTTAAGTACGGATGGCATTCGATCTAAATAACATAAATGAAAATGAAATGACAATTGTTGGCTTTTATTAAACAATTTTTTTTTCTATATATTTTTAAAGCCAACACCATATGGTAAAAAGGATTACTGATTATATATATATATATTTTAGAGCCAAATAAAATTTGTATGTTAAATTTACCAACATACAAAAAAAATTGAAAACACATTTTGGTGCAAACTTTTGATAATGATCGAATAGGTTAAATCAGAGCCTACTAAATACTCCAGCCGGAATATTGGAGTAGGGAGTTTGAAATCTCGGAGTTCACACGGGAGAATCACCTCATCGCGGAAACGTCTCCAATTCACAATTATTTCTTTCTAGCGTGTATTTACCTGTAAATTAGCTGGTTTAATTTTAGCAATAGCGAGCACGCGTTCAATCTGACGTTTATTGAAATTGGAAAGACCAATGGATTTCACGTAACCCTTCTCCACCATCTTTTCCATTTCTTTCCACGTGTCTATGTAGTCGACATCGCTGAACATTATCTTCCCCTGTTCATCAGTCGGAAACAATGCACCTTCTTCCTGTAATTTAAGTTTTAAAAAAAAATAGTAAATTAAATTCAGTTGGTCATGGAAGGCACTACAAAGTCATCGTTTATGATTAAAATGTAATCTTAATTATAATTGTGTAATTAAAATAATGAAGTTGTGCTTTCTTCTAAGTTTTCAGAAATTTAATTACAGCGAATTGGGGTAATAAATTTGATGAAGACATTAAATATGTAATCTAAAAAGAGCAAAGGTCATTCTTCTAATATTGCATTGATAATAATATCAACTGAATTAACCCCTGTCAGTATTAATTAAAATTTTAATTGAATCCTAGAAATTATTGACTAAAAATATGATTTCTAAAGTTGCATAATTATTAATGTATATTTCGATTCTGTGATGTAATAAATTAAATTGTGAGATTTGATTCACAATTTAATTTAATATACAATTCTTATCAAAATAATTAAGATATAAAAACATCAAAATAATAACCTAAATCATTAAAATAACAGATTAAATAATTTACCTTGTAAGCAACGGGCCAGTGGATTAAATAAAGATCCAAGTAATCCAGGTTCAAATTCTTCAAACTCTCTTTGAGGACACCTTCGACCAAATCAGGCCTGTGGAAGGTGTTCCACAACTTGCTGGTGACAAAAAGATCCGTACGTTGTACGACGCCCTCTGATATTTTGTTCGATATTGCTGCACCGACTTCTTTCTCGTTTCCGTAGATGTATGCACAATCAATGTGTCTGTACCCAATGTCGATGGCATGAGAAACGGCTTTAGTAACCTCTCCAGGCGGTGACTGAAAACAAAAATATAAAAATTGCTTTCACGAATTAAATTTGGTAATCCAAATAAAAGTCTCACATTATACCTATATCTTATTGCAATAACATCATTCAATCAATTTAAATTCTTCAAAAATTGGAAAAACATTACTATCTCACTCTAAATGTTTTAATGTGTCTAAATAAAGATTATTTAATGTATTATTAGATGAATTCTTACTTACTTTCCATGTTCCTAATCCAAAAATCGGTATTTTCAAACTGTTATAAAATTGCAATTGCGGTACCAAAGCCATTTTACTTGCTTCTTCGCTCGTTGACTTGATATGCGAGAAATGCCAAATGATTTGAAGGCACGGTTATCAGTAGCTTTATATCTCCGCCTGATAACGTTAATAACTATCAAATATTATTTTCACTTTATCAAATAACCAAACTTTTCGAACGAACAATCAACGCCGTCTATAAATGTACAAGAGAACTAAATGGTGGAGCGCCGCCTGTGAGTGTAAAGCTGAATTATAATGTTAAGCGACATCTGTTAATGCACACGTGAACTATTCGGTAAAGCGCCACCTGTGAGTGCAAAGCTGAGTTATATTTTAGTGCGCCATCTATAAAAGCACACGTAAACTATATGATAAAGTGCCATCTGTGATTGTAGAGTTTAATTGTATGGTAGAACGCCATCTATAAAAGCACATATAAACTATATGGTAAAGCGCCATCTGTGATTGTAGGGTTAAATTGTATGGTAAAGCGCCATCTGTAAATGCTCACGTGAATTATATTTTAAGTTCAAAATTAAATCACAGAAAATATATATATATATTTATTTACGCAATGACTGATACAGTTTTGTTAAAATGTATCAAAAAGTAAATGCGGTTACGTTGTGCCATTTAACTTAATTAAACTAATTATTTTCTTTTTTTTTTTCATTTAATTTTCTAATATTCATTTTCTTCTCTGTGATACGGTCAAAATTTATTACAATTAATTTACTGGAATTTGTGTTCTGTTCTGTAATTATGTTCTTTTATTACTTGAAATTTTATTTTACGATTTCATTATAATTAATGATTATAATGTAATTAACCTTGAGTGATTATTAGGAATGATTATAAGCATTAAACCTAGAGAAGTTTATTCGATCTTTGACTGGAAAAATATCAAGTCAAAAAAAATGTCCAGTCTATAGCAGAAATGTAACTATTTTTTTATCAACAAACAAAAATCTTGAAAATGTGCATTTTCTATTCGCAGCTGCAACTAACACAATGTCCGGACAAATATGACGAAAATTACGTTATGTAATCTTTTATCACTGTTCTATATACAAGTCATGATAATAAATATGTATTTAGATTTGAAGACTTTTTTTCCTTTTTGTGTAATTTTTCTCTTGAAGAATTTTTACGTTTAAAAATTCAGGTAGAAAATTATATTTCGTAATTTTATCGGTGTTTTAAATTGCAATCATAGAAATATGACAAAAGTAACGTTCATTTTCATTGATTCATGCATATAACAAATGCAATTAAATTATGCGATCATTTTAAAATTTAATCAAATTTACTTTTTTATTTATTAATTATACATCGATACTAAACGTGAACAAAGCAACATTTTAGACAGAAATTCTGAACACAATTTAGTTCTTTCAGTTTTTCTTAAAAATTAAACGAGAAGCAGGAATTTGCAAAAAAATGTTTTTTGCATGTAAAATCCATAGGTATAAGAATTTTAGAAGAATATATTATTCTAAATTTCTTCTATAAAATAATATATTATTCTAAATTTCTTATCACTCGCAAAACCTGGTACCAATTAGAAAATATCGAAGACTCGATAATTTGTGCATTATCGACTCTACGACATTTTATTGTGTTTATAACGAATATATCTCTGGGTTACCGCATTTCTTATCAAACAAAAATAACGCCGTGAGAAATAATACATTTTTAACAACAGCTCGGTTTATCTTTATACCCCAACGACTATACTATTTTCTCATTGCAACGGTAACTACAATCTTCAAAAACCCAAAACAACATAAAACCGCCATAATCTAATCAGTACGCCGCGAGTGCCTTGACCCTTACGTAATACATTACAAATATGATATCGCGAAATGCAGTAGCGAACATAAGAAAAAGGCGCCGATTTCGCGTGGAGCGCTCAGTTTGGGAAAACTCGCCGCAACAAAAGCCTGATCCAGTCCGCCAGTGGAATACTCGACGCGTTCGCAAAAAACATTCCTTTGGTTTGTTGTTACCACGTGCTTTTAAAAGAATTAATTGAAAGAAAAAAACAACAATGTCCAGACACCAGAGCAAACCGGTGCAACAGCAGAGCCCCGAGAAAACCTGCGTTATTAAAAAGGCGAAAATGGAATTCGACATGAAAGATTTCGTCAGGCCCGATTTGCCCTCAAAGTGCACATGGCACAAGGGCGCCGATCCTGCGACTTCACCCCACAGCAAGATTAGATTGTAAGTATTGTTTGTTTAGTGTTAGTATTAAAAAAAAAAAACAAAAGAAGTACGTGTTTGTAGGTTATGTACATGTGGTAGTAATTAAATTATTAATACAAGCTGTATACATGTAATACACGTTTTTGGCTTCAACATATCACACTATTAAATTATATTATAATTCGTAATTAAAATAAACATTCAACGTTGTTTATTTCGACTATAGTGTTGACATTTTATTTTTTTTTTACTTTTCAACTAACAATTGTTTTGTTTATTTTGACTAAAATGTTGACATCCTCAATTTGTTACTTTTGAACTGACAATTGATTTGCTTATTTTGACTATAGTGTTGACAATTTCAATTTGTTACTTTTGAACTAACAATTGATTTGCTTATTTTGACTATATTGTTGACATACAATTTGGTGCTTTTAAACTAACAATTGTTTTGTTTATTTGGACTATAGTGTTGACATTTTCAATTTGTTACTTTTGAACTAACAATTGATTTGTTTATTTTGACTATAGTGTTAACATTTTCTATTTGTTACTTTTAAACTAACACTGTTTTTTTTATTTTTATTTTGACTATAATATTGATATTCTCAATTTGTTACTTTTGAACTGACAATTGATTTGTTTATTTTGATTATAGTGTTGACATTTTCAATTTGTTACTTTTGATCTAACAATTGTTTTGTTTATTTATTTTAACTATAATGTTGACATTCTAATTTGTTTTGTTTTAAACTGACAATTGATTTGCTTATTTTGACTATATTGTTGACATTCAATTTGGTACTTTTAAACTAACAATTGTTTTGTTTATTTTGACTATAGTGTTGACATTTTCAATTTGTTTTCTCGTATTTTTTGTTTGATTATTTACTCTCATAGGTTTAATCATTCAGTCACTAAAGATTCTCAATAACATTCACTTCTAATTCTATTTTACATATTTTTAATAACAAGTGGCAATTGTAGTAATAAAACAAAAATGATTATGGCAATACTGTTTTCATAAAATACTTAACTTTGTTATTTTGTATACTACTTGTATACTCTTTTAATATCACATATTTATTATAATTAAAAAAAAAAATTCTTATGGAATCGTTTTGCGGGTATAAGAAACAACTTTACTTTACTAGCAATACTTTACCTGGATTTTAGATACTAGTTGTAAACAAAACCAACACCTCAGTTGTTTTTTGTGCCAATATAATAATCACTAATGAATTTATAGAGATAAACTTCATTAGTGATTGTTATATCCACACTGGTAATATGGTTATATTTTTAAATTTCAGGCCAGCCACAACTGAAGTCCTGCCAAACATTCTGCACACAATAGGAAACACACCTATTATCAAGTTAAATAAGATACCGCAATCTTTGGGAATTAAGTGTAATGTTTGTAAGTAATCATAATTTAAAATAAACAATAAATCTAAATTTATGAATAAATGTATGTTTTTAAATAGCTGGAAATGTAATGGAAGACATTTTTTAAATAGAGGTGTATAGATTATTTTTTTTATTTAATTGTACACATTTAGGTTTTACTATAAGGACCTGTTAGTAGAAGAGAAAAATTGAAGGCATATCCTTGATCTCTTTTTTCAAGAGAAATGCAACTATGAACAAAAAATCAGCTATTGTTTATTTTTTATATATAAATTATAGCTTTGAATAGAAAGAAAAAAAGTCTTAGTTCATGTGGTGGAAGATAGATATCGATACTGATAGTCGTGTCGACATCAATCCGTTTATTGAAATCCATTACACAAAAATTGCACACAATTTATACAAAACATTAAGTGAAGTGAAAATCTCCACACCCGCTTGGGTATTATAGAGATTAAAGTTATTATTTGTGAAGTTTTTCCAATATAGAAAATTAAACACAGTTGTATTGACTTTGAATGCAACTGCGCAGTTGTATAGTGATTGAAATAAAGTGAATACAACTGTGTTATAAAAATTTATTTTCATTCAAGATGCGAAATGTGAATTTTTCAACCCGGGCGGTTCTGTCAAGGACAGAATTGGATTCAGGATGGTGGAAGACGCGGAGAAGAAGGGAATAATTAAGCCCGGTTTCACCATCATCGAACCGACGTCTGGAAATACCGGCATCGGCTTGGCTCTGGCATCGGCAATTAAAGGCTACCGTTGCATCATTGTGATGCCCGAGAAAATGTCCAATGAAAAGGTGGACGTCCTAAGGGCGCTGGGAGCTGAAATCATCAGGACTCCCACCGAGGCCGCTTTCGATTCCCCCGACAGCTTGATTGCCGTTTCGCAAAAACTACAGAAGGAAATCCCGAATTCCATTGTTTTGGATCAGGTATGGTTTAGAATTTTGGTTGATAAATGGTAAATATAGAATATAGCCTTGTAAACAAGGCAATCGATTATATATATATAAATATACAATATATTAATGTATTCAGAAGATTAATAAACTAAATTTTAAATAAAAAGAATTTGAAAATAATTAATAAATTATTTCCTCTTTTTTTCTATTAAAACTAAATTTTGATTAATAGAATTTTTTGTAATTTTTAGTACAGGAATGCGGGAAATCCTTTGGCTCATTATGATACTACAGCTGCGGAAATTATTGAATCATTGCATGGAAAAGTTGATATGGTGGTAAGTTTTTTCTTGCTATTTTATAGAAAGTTAAATATATTTCAATACTATGCTATGAATTGTATTTATTTCACATTCAAAATCAATATGAATAGTATATTAAATTAATTGATTCATAATTTAATATACCTCCTCACAGTGAGAAGTAGAGAGGAACATATAACGATGTTATATAAGACTAAATAAAATAAATAATTTAATATACTACTCACGTTAATTTTTCGAAGCGAAATGAACCGAAACGATTGAACATTATTTTTTTTTTATGGAAAATAAATAGTGCATGTTATTTTTACTATCATTAAGAACATTTCAGAATTTTTTTAATTAATTTTTGGAGAAAAAAAAATTTCTCCAAAATTTGAAAATATCATAAGGGGGTATGTATGGAAAAAAGTAGAATTTTGGTGAAAATGCGAAAATCTCGAAATGACTTCATATTCTACCAAAATATAGCCAAAGAGTGGAGGAATAATCTGTGAAAGTTTGAGCCTAATCAAAAAATTAGTTTTTTGTCACGCTGCTTGCGAATTGGGCTTTCACAAAATGAGCTGAAATTTATCTCGAATTTGTTATGTTTTTTCTGTTGATCATGGATGAATTAGGAAATTGGATTCTTGGTAAAAATGCAGCTGTATTCTTTGAGAATGCAATGCTGAAAACCGCGTCGGTTTATCTCTTTCGTGAACTCTGTAAGATCGTTTCAACTGCAGACACGTCAGAAGCAACCAATCAGCAGTCTTCCCTTAAGCCGTTCCCATAAGGCCCCATGTTAATTTCACGAAGCGACTGAAATTATTGAAAATGAATTTTGTTCAGGAAACTTATTAGTACACGTCATTTCTAACATCATCAAGAATATTTGAGATTTTTTTCAAATTTTTTGAAGAGAAAAAAAAAATCACCGAAATTTGGTCGAATTTCGGTGAAAATGCGAAATTTTCCAAATAACTTCATCGGGGCTATTCCATACGAGAAATGTAAAGTTCAAGGAATACGTTATTAATTAAATTCACATTAGAAAAGCTGTATTTTTCTAACGGAAAAATATACAGAAATGTAGCTAAAGAATTGGGGAATAATCTGTGAAAATTTTAACTCAAACAAAAAAAAAAATAGCTAATAAGAATCATTACTATTTATAGTAGTCTGTTGTTTCATGTTTTATTAAACACACTATTTTTTTAAAAAAAAAAAACTAATATAGCACTAAAATTGCTTGAATATTTAAAATTGCAATCAATTTCATTGTTCTACAGGTTTCCGGTGCTGGAACCGGCGGAACCATTACGGGCTTAGGCCGCCGTTTAAAGGAATCCTGCTCTAACTGTGTATTGGTGGCCGCCGATCCGGAAGGCTCAATTCTCTCTGTTCCAGAATCTCTAAATGTATCAGATGTTACATCATACGAAGTGGAGGGTATCGGTTATGATTTTGTACCGACTGTTTTGGATAGATCTGTGGCTGATTTGTGGGTGAAGATTAACGATGTTGATTCTTTGCTGATGGCAAAAAGGATTATTAAGGAAGAAGGATTGTTATGCGGTGAGTTAAATGATATTTAAAAATAGGAAAAAAAAACAATGGTTAAAAATATACTGATACCCATATGAGTGAAAAAAAAAAAGATTTCTTTTTATAGACAAAAAAAAACATAATTTTATAAAGTATTCTACTTTGGTCTTTTCTTAGATTTTTTTTTAAATTTATAATCTATAACAGGTGGAAGTAGTGGTGGTGCTTTGGTGGCCGCAATGAAAGCTGCAGCGCAACTGAAAGAAGGTCAAAACTGTGTTGTCATCTTGCCGGACGGCATTAGGAATTATATGACTAAGTTTGTGGCTGATCAATGGATGGAAGCTAGACGGTTCCAAGAACCAGTGAACACCAAAAAGCATTGGTAAGCATTTAAAAAAGGCTTTACAAAAATAAATAAAATGGATTAAAAAATATACATATTTAAATAAATATATATTTATTGAAAATTCTCTAAAATTTGACTTAAAAACGGATGATTTTGTTTGGTCATAATAAAAAAAATCCACAGTAAATTAATATAATAATGGATTTAAAATCAGTAAAATTAAAATAAATCATGTATTAATTGATTAGGCTTCTGAAATTTTTCTAATATAAACATTTTAAATTCAAAATTTCAAGAATTTATAGGGTGTAATACAAGCTGTGTATTTTAGGTTAAATTAAAAGCTTGTCATCTTGTAATTCAAGGTAATGTCACAAATACTAGCCTTTGCTCAAAATTTTTCACAATCTACTCGATTCTTGTGTTTAAATTTTGAGAATGTTCTTGATTACTTTAACAACTTATGACTTTTAACATATGAATTTATTTTGTTTATTTAGTCTTATATAACGTCATTATATGTGCCTCTCTACTTCTCAGTGTGAAGTGATTGTTTATCCTGTATATGTTTTTCGCCATATCTTTCTGTTTTGCCAAATTAATTACTGAAAATAAATTTTTGAGACGAAATGTAATATATTATTTTTTTTCTAAATTTTAATTTTAGGTGGTGGAACGAAAAGGTGAGCAAATTAAGTCCGCAAATGCCCATCACTGTACCACCATCCACAACTTGCAGCAAAGTTCTCAGTGCAATGAAGAAACACGGTGTTGATCAAATACCAGTCGTTGATAAGAATGGGTAAGTTACTTACTAAGCAAGAGGGAATATTGATTTATTTATTAATTGTGCCACTCTGTTATGCATTGTTATTCAATCAATGAAAACACTTTAAACATTGGTTGTGTTCAGCAGACTCTACCGGTGGAACTAACCGATCGTTAAAGCAGAGTTATTGTTCCGTTGAAACTTCATGAATTTAACTGAACGTAATGTTTCTTTTTGTTTTAAGCTTGCTTGGAAACAAAATTATAAACAACAGTAACTGCAAGCTTACCCTACACCCATATGGGTAGAAAGGGTCATTGAATATATATATATATAACTGCAAGCTTATTCTTTCAAGAGAAATTATACATGAAATCTACCAATTCAATCAGTGGAACTAAGCGTTCGTAAAAGCTGAGTTATTATTTAATACAAAGTTCATGATTAATGGTTTTATATTTAGACATTTGTAGTTCATATTGTATGAAATAAATATGAATAAATTATTAAAAATCAACCAATAAAACACTGATTAGATTGAATAACTTTAAATTCTCAACTAGTTTCGGGTTATCAGCTTATTTTCAAGAGAATTTAAAGTTATTCAATCTAATCTGTGTTTTATTGGTTGATTTTTAACAATTTATTCATATTTATTTCATACAAAGTTCATGATTTCAACTGAACATAATGTTTCTTTTTATTTCAAGTTTGCTTAGAAAAAAATTACAGTAATTGCAAGCTTATTCTCTCAAGTGAAATTATACATAAAGAAAAGATTAAAAAACTGCAGGTGTTTCTGGATCAATCGTAAAAGTCCCTAATTTTTTATTTTTGTTTAGATCAATTGAAGGTGTAGCAACAATTTCCACCATCATGAATAAACTGGTTAACTGTTTCATCAAAGGCAGTGACCCAATCAGCAAGGCCTTGTTTAAAAAATTCATCAAGGTGTCCGTTAATGACAACTTGGGTTTGGTCTCGAGAATTCTGGAGAAAGAAACATTTGTTATTGTAACAAAAGGTAAGCCATAACAATCGAGTAATTAAAAAATATTTAATATTGTGATTTAATCGCGGCCTCTGAACATATTTAAAAACCTGCTCTAATTATAAATATTTTTAATTACCGTTAAACCAACCATCAGGCATTTTAATAGTCAGTATTTATTGACTGTTAACGTTTATCATTTTTTATCCGTATTAAAAATCTTTCAAATCCAAATGGTTGGATTAAACCTGTATTCTTTATTGAGTATGTGTGAGTTTGTTTGTGGTATCACTTAATTTTCTATATTAATTGATTCCATTTTTTTCTATTCTACATTTCCTTTTTCCACATCATCCTGCCATCTTGCTATTGGTCCGCCTCTAGGTTCCCATCCTGTTATCATTCTTAGAATTGAATCCTCCTTTTATCCATATATCTTAACGAAAATATGTGGTGGTAACACCATTGGCCCATAACCAATTGGAGACCTTTACAATAAATATTTTATGTTTGTTTATATTTTGTGAATTATTTTAAATTAATTGCAGATGGCAAGGAGGAAATCTCTGGGATCATCACAAACATCGATTTTCTTCACTACGTGTCAGAAAATGGACCAGAATAAAAATTGGAATGATTTTACATACAAATAAAACTTATTTTAATGATAAAGTCTATTTTTTTTAGGTTGATTTAAACTATTTATATTAAAAAAAAAAATATTTTAATTTGGATGATAATAAAATTCCAAAATAGGCATAATAATGTTTCTATTGGCTGAAACGTGAAATAGCTTTTAGAAACATAAAAAATTAACAAATTAAGACCAAATTATAGACCGTGTAACTTTTAATATAAGTTAAGTCAATTTCAGGACCTCTTATTCTTTATCTCCATGTTACATTCGTTATATTTTATAATGATGAGTCGCGTGAAGGTTGACTTACGTATAAGAAACACTTGTACACTTTCCTTCACTTTTTTAATTCACAAATACTTGTAAACTATTGAAAATGATTGAAAATACATCTCGTATTAAAAATTAAAAAAAATAGAAAAGTGTACAAGTGTTTCTTATAATTACATTCTTAATTAAGCAACAGATGGCGCTCTGCGCTATTGTTACAATTTATATTAATTTTAAATAATAACTTTAATATTGGAACACACTTAAATACTAAACAATTACGACCTCTGTACTTGTATGTGGAATTTACAAGATGGCATGTTTTGAACTTCAGCCGTGACTAAACAGTTGATACCCAGATTGGCTAAGCCCCCTCGAATCACCCCGCATGTAAAGGCTACATATCTTGGAGCCAGCTCTAGATATTGCTTCCCGTTGGAAATCCTTGTTAGGAATCGGAAGCTGTTGTCCTGCAGGACGTACACTCCCTGATGGTTTGTACGAAGGTTGTCAATCTGCTTTTTGTAGACTGCCGTCCAAAAATCTGTGCATATGAATTTCATCGTGTCAAGTTCGTCTTTGAATCTCGGCATTTCCTTCGTGAGCCTGAAGAAATTTAAACAATTAATGAAAATTGGTAAAAGATTTTGTGACAACAACAAAATGCAAAAAATATTGAAATTCAAAAATGTTAGAAGGGCTTCGTAAATATTCTGCAATCAGATTCAAAGAATCACTAAAAAGGCAACTAAAGAAAAGTCTTAGTGTAGCTAAGTGATTTGCTGTCAGGTAAGTTTCTGAAAATGTAAAGGGTGTGGAAAGCCACTACTGCTGTTCAAAAACAGATAACCACCAATGTTTAGCCTGTATATTAGATGATAGTTTAATAATGATGCGATAATGTCGTCGAAACAAATTCCACACCTGCGGCATTAATTTTCAAGCAGGCACAGATTCCTGGTATCTAAATGCAACAACTAAATGCAAATGAAAAAAACAATTTCGTCGAATTTCATCGACAGCAAGATTTGTTTTGATTTTTTTTTCATTAATTAAAATCACTAATATCGTTTGAATAACGTTTTAAAAATAAAATTAATTGAATATTATAAAGAAAGTTTGTTTTTAGTTATGAAAACTGCTTTAACCTAACCTTTATAAATCAATTTTTCATTTAAAAAAATCATCTGGTCTCGAGAATTCTGAAGAAGAAAACAAAATTTGTTATTGTAACAAAAGGTAAGCCATAACAATATCGAGTAATTAACAAAACTTAAAATTAGAGTAGGCTTTGAAATTTGTTTGCTCCCTCTGCAAATTTTAAATGCCTACTCTAATTTTTAATATGATTAATTTTTTCATTTGTTAAAATAACTATTATTGTTTGAAAAATAAAATCGATTGAGTATTATAAAGGAAGTTAGTTTTTATATATGAAAATCTGATTTAACCTAACCTTTCAGTTTTAAAATGTATTTTAAAGAATTGATGTACGTACCGTTCAATTATTTTATATCCAGTGGAAAATCCAATGTATTCCAGGTTTGATAAATCTTCATCCTAAATTCAAAATAATGATACAATTTTTTGTTATTACTTCCACATAAAACACTGACTTACTTTGGAATCTTTATTTTTCTCTTCATTCTTTTCAATCACATAATTCACTAGTTCGGAATGTAGGAATTCAAATATTGTTTCTTCCGACATTGTATGTTTTAATTTAAAAGTGTTTATTACTGTCTTGTAAGTGAAGAAACGAATATATTGTTTATCGGTGTGTTTAGTGAGTAATACACATTTAGGTTATGTCTGTTTATTTTGACAGTAGGATTAAAACACAATGGTGGTCGTTTGTCTCGCTCGGTTGTTGCGGGAGTGCATAAGGGCGTCCTTTTCGTCGTACGTGTACGCAAATGAATGAAAGGCGTGCGGACAGCTGTTCGCGGCGCGCGTGGCGTCATCTGGAGGGGCCCGAAACAGAAATTGGTACAAGGTGAGACGCAATATGGCAGCAATGTCAAACGAAATTTCCTAGTAGAAAAGAGTGTGCGGAGTAAAAATGAATTCAGTACCATCGTGCGAAGTCTGCGGTTCGAGTGACGACCTGCTCTGGTGTTCCCGGTGCAAAACCGTCTATTACTGTTCGAAGGTCCACCAGAAACAGGACTGGAAGAAACACAAGGGGCTCTGCAAGAACGCGAGTGTGTCCGCCAGCCAGAACGGAGCCCCCTTGCCGTACGAGGGCAGCAGCGAGACTGAGATACTGAGTGCCTGCGCCCAGAGCCTGAGCCCGTTCGATTACAGGGAAGAGAAATCTTCGACGGAGAAAGCGATTAAGTCTGCGAAGGCAGTCATGCCGATCAGCGGGGAGAATATAGTACATCCGAGGAAGTCCAGCTTCAAGGATTTCCCCGAGTGCTCCAATCCGCCCTTCCTGCACCACAACAACGACGATGTCCTGGATGAAATGTGCCGGAACGTGATCAGGGACATGGATGCGTACGGGGTTTGTGTGTTGGATAATTTCCTGGGGGCGGAAAGGGGGAGGTATGCTCTCGGTGAAGTGTTGGAAATGTACACGAAGGGGGTGTTCAAGGACGGACAGTTGGTGAGCAGTACGGGCCGGCAGGATTTGAAAACCATCAGGGGCGATCAGATTACGTGGATTGACGGCAGGGAGGAGTATTGCACGCACATTGGGTACCTGATTAGTCAAGTGGACAATTTAATTAAACGTGCTAATAAAATGTGTAACAACGGTAAATTGGGACAATACAATATCACTGGACGAACGAAGGTAAGTTTCTTTAATTATATTTCTAATTTCATACTAAATCATAACAATTTTATAAAATATGTAACATTTATGTATTAAAACTATACTCAACAAATAAATTTTGTTATACACAACAAAATAATAAAGTGTTTCATTTGTGAGAAGTAGTATTTATTACCTTTATTAATAACTTTTATTTTTTTTCCTTACTTCACTTCTTTATATTCACATTTAGAAGTAATATACATTTTTTTATTAACTACAAATTAACTACAAATAACAAATCTATATTTTAAAATTTGACATTTCAAGAATTTAGTGAGTGTTTTAGGTTAGGACAAGTTTATTCAACTGTTATTTTGTAATACAAGCTTTTAATTTGTTGGTTATGTCAACTGATATAATAATTAATGACTGATTTACAATTACCCGGCAATGGAATGGATGGATATACAGAATGGATGATATATAGAAAGTCCAATCGTGAATTGGCTTTAAATTAACTTATTTTTTATGATATTTACAACTTAATTAATAAATAAATACATTTTTACAAAAGTCTTTCCGATGTCTCAAAAAATCAATGATAAAGATCCCTTGCAATTAATTATGAAACAATTTTATATTAGTTTATCAAATAAAGAAGTAAAGTATGGAATAAAAATAAGTTATTAATCAAGAAAACTTTGTGTATTCGCTAACAAATATCTTCAATACCTTTATTGTTTAATTTAAAAAAAAATGTTCAATTTGTTTTTTGGAACCATCGAGGAGAAAAGTTTTCAATCACTTCAATTATTTATGTGATAAATAATGCTCTTATAATAAATATTTATATTTCTATAACTTCTATTTCCTAATCAATTTAAAAATATAAAATCCAAATTGTCGCTATTAGAAGTTGTAGAAATAGTGGCAATTAGAATTTTATATTTTTAAATTGTCATTCTGTAATGAAAATGTTAAGTTTTTCGTGTACTTTATGTTTATCATCACAGTCTAAGCCATTTTTGCAATATAAATTTGTTCATAGAATGTGAATTTAATTAATAGTGTACACATTCAGTCTTGTTGGATTTTAAATTTGATAATAAAAATTACTCTATAAAAAAAATATTATTATTATTATATAATGATTTAATAACAGAAGCCTCTGTTGGGACATAGCGTTTATATTCAGCTAATTTCTTCGGTTTGTAGCAAATAACTGGATTACTGAAAATTCATCCTTACTCTAGTATGACTTCAGGCTACGATAGTGATGGAACTCCAGGTAGAAGGGAGCAAAATGGGCCCATTGTGGCTTCATTGTTGAAGAAAACCCCACTGAGATATCCAAATACTACTGTAGATTATGAAAGAATTTATACGTTCAGTTAATTTCCTAGAGTCTGTAACATTATATTGAAAACAATCCTTAGATCAACCAATAGCATTCACAAATCCGGGATTCATCAATACTAGATCAATTCAAGGATTAAGCTGTGACTATTAGGGTTATTAGGTCGAGAAAATGAAAATTTAAAGTGATCCTAGATCGTAAAAAATCATTCGATTGACTAATAATATTCTCGAATATGAGATTTACCAATTCCTGATTGATTCAAGGATTAAGCAGATTTTTTTTTTAATCGGAAATACAAATCTTTTTTTAATTATTTGTATAAATAGCATTGAGCCACTAGACTTCAGGGCGATTAACAATCACCCGGGAACGAGAACGGAAACATGAATTGTAGGATTTGCAAGTATCGATTCACAATCAACTTTATATATTTTTGTATGCGATCCGTTTCTATTTTCATTCTCGATCTGTTTCCGGGCGATTGTGAATCGGCCCTTTGTTCATTCAATACTCTGTAATGGTGATAATTAGAGATCTAACAACCTTGACACTGCTAGTCTACCTGGATGAAGTGTGCTGTGAATCTTTTTAAAGTATTTTAAAGAGAAAGACCTATCGAGCCCTACATATGCTTGTACGTTTGTGCAGACTTTCCACAAAACTTGACTGTTACATTTTTGTAACTCTAAAGAAAAATTTTGTAATATTTGTGGTTTTAAAAATAAACGTATGAACTAGAAATAAAATTTTAATGCTTTATTACGGTTCTTTCTCAAGTATGAAATAATCGAAAAATTGGTTAAGGATGAAGAATGTCAGAAGACAAGTATTTCACTGTAGAATGTGATTCCGTCTCCTCAATCAGAGAACAGAAATGCAAGATATGATTCATGCGATATATTTTAATTTTTATTTTATTTTAATTATATTTGCTTACTTTTGTATATGTAAATTTTGTTTATAGTTAATTAAATTGTATTCTTTTTAAATTATATTTCTATCTATGAAATTAAAGAATTTTCAATGTACAACACAGATATAATTTTAATTAAATAAATATAAATGGAAAAGAAATATCTCTGATGGGATTTGAACCCATGATTTCTGGCTGAGTGTGTTACGAACTACAATTATAATTTTTTTTAAAATTTAAATTAAATTATATCTCAGTATTGTATACTCGAATTTCTTCAATTTTGTTTATATCATCAATAAACTTATCATTATTATTACTAAAAACTTACAGTTGGTATTATGATTTTATTAAAATTAATTATCTTATAACAATTTTTTCATTCACATCATTTGTGCAAGAGTTGCATGGCATGGTGCGCAGCAGCATCACACCCCCTCTTAAATATATTTTGCCTTTGACTGTATACTCTTTTTATTTTGTTAGTATGGCTATAAATAAGTTTTTTGTTATATATAGAGAAAAGAAACCTACACCCATATGGATAGAAAGGGTCATATATATATATATATATATATATATATAGAAATGAAATATAAAAGAAGAAACAATAATAGACATGCTTAATTAAAACAACATATTGTTTTCAATGTATGATTCACGAAAAAAAAACTGGTTTTCACTCGCGTAGTGGTTGGGAACTCCTGTGACTTTCCCGGCGCACCCACCATTTATTTCGATCTAATAATACGGACTTTATTTTAGAGAAAAATTCCTGCACATTTTTTTTTTTCGTTTCCCAAAAGAAACAAAGTAGTCAAATCGCTAATTACAACTGATAAATCCATGCTTAGGTCCTCTGAGTTCATTGGGACCATTAAAATAAAATACTGTGTGTCATCTCTGTAGTGAAAAAAAAAGTATTGATACGAAACAAAAAGATTATTAAACATCTTAACAAAATATAAGAATCATAATCGAAACTAGTCAGAATAAAATATTATTTTAAATTTATTGTGTTTGCCTAATTGAATGTATTAATATTTTCAATTAAAGGCAACACAATCAATTGCCAATTAAGAGATATATATTATATATTTGATTTTGTAATTTTTATTATTTATTTTATATATTTTCCACAATATATCTGTTAATATATATATATTGCCAAAAAACCCTTTATACCCATAAGAGTGTAGGGTTATATCTGTTAATAAGAAAGATTATTATTATTTTTTTTTATTTTAGTCTTATATAACATCGTTATATGTTCCTCTCTATTTCTCAGTGTGAGGTGATTATGATTTTTAATCACTTCAATTTCGTTGATTACTCAGGCACTTAATTTTCGAAAAACCATAATTACTTTTTATAAAAAAATCAAATTTGTGATTTTCAACTTTTTAATAATTACACTATAATTATTTCGCTACGCTGTAGCTTCTTCAGATGAAGTATTTAAATTCTTCATCTTATCTGAAAACCTGCGCGTTTTGCACTTGCATAACTGTAATATTTGTTTTGAATTAAATTATTCACCTTAAGAAGCCACAGTGTAGCAAATCAACTGTAATGAATTTCAATAAAAAGTTGAAAATTATAAACGAATTTAAAAAAAAGTTAAAATTTAAATCCCAAATATCTCACAAAAAAATCGGCATATTTCACTTTTTTGCCATAAATGAACACGAGTGAGCTGCTGCGTGTGTTTTTGTGTAAAAAATGCGTGACATTGTACCGAGGGACAATAAAATAACGGTCGTGCAATGCATGAATTTTGCGTACGTGACTGCCGGCATGCTCACAAACTGAGCGCTCGACTGCGACGGCCCACTGGCAGGTGAGCGTGTGCGAGGGAGACGCCAGTCAAAACACACGAATCTATTTTTGATCGATACAACACGCTCGGTTCACGGAGGTACCGAGAATCGCAATAAACAACCGCTTATCAAAACAAATATTACAGTTGTGCAAGTGCAAAACTCACAGGTTTTCAGATAAATCCTGTAAAACGCGAATACTCATGATTGCAATTATTTTTTTTTTCTGACTAGTCACTAGTTTTTATTTTGTTGGACTATTTTTGAACGTGTGATTGCATAAGGGATTAAATGGCTTGCTTTGGGTGATTTATAGCGATTAATTAATACCTCTTATAATCCTTCTACTTTCTGTAAGTGTGAGATGTTAAGATAGCTGGGTCAAAATGGGCACAATGCACTGAAACTTATACCGGAATTAAGGACTATTTTAGAGCTCTACTTCTGATTTTAGTGCGCTATCCTCAAGGGATAGCAGGGCTATATAAACAGAATACATCAAAACTTGTATCTGAATTAAGGGCTATTTTAGTGCCCTGATTCTAATTTAGTGCTTGGAAAAAAACATATTTTAAACAATCGATTGTTGAGGCTTTTACATGATGAAACTCCTTAATATACTGTTTGTAAATAAAACAAGAGGTTTTTGTTTAATTTTTTTGGCGAAACAATTGTGGCACTACACAGTGTGTTATAAATAACCTTTTATTCTGGTACAAGTTTTGATGTATTCTGTTCACATGGCCCTGCTTTTGAGGACATGTGGTTTTCGCGTATTTTTGAGCAAACAATAGATTCATAAAAATAGAAAAAATATGGTCACAATGAATGTATTTAATTTTAGTCCTTAATTAATTCTTTTCAAAATCTTTCCTTATAGAGCAAACTAAGATTCTGAAATTTGAGGTTTTTCGATGGACTCCGTGAATCGCAATTCATCCTCAAAAGTTGATCATTCTCGAATGACGCCTTTAGGATAGAAAATTGCGTTATACTAAAAAATTCATAACTTCGCATCCAGCTACCCAATTGATGGTTTTTGGTGAAGTATACCTATAATATCACTTGATAAAATGGCACACAGTTTAATGAAATGAATTTGTTAGAATCTAAGTTGTAATTAAGTGAAAATGTATAATTTTAAAAGTATACGTTTGAAGAGACTTATCCTAAGTATATGCAAAAACGACTTGTCGGGACTTATCACAAAAATAACGCCAATTATCCTCTATAATCCCGTGAAAATAGAATGTATTTACTGATGCTTCGTTAAAAAAAAATGACAAGCGCGCGCATTTTTTGACAGGGTGCATCCGTCATGGTGGATGCGCCGGGCAACCCGCGGCTCATCCAAGTATTTCATGAAATTATCAATAAAATGAGAATTTTCCGTCTTGTTAGATTTCGTGTGAAGAATCCTTTCTTTTGTATTATTTTGAGTAGCATGCATAACTGTTTCATTGGTTACGAAATTATCACAAAAACAAGAATTTTCTATCTTATTAGATATCGTGTAAACTATCCTTTCTTTTCTAACTCGTTGAGGAATCCAATTGGATGCGGAATCAGCAGTTTCTCTAGACAACATTTCAATTCCATTTGGAGATGAATCTTCAGACTCTTCGAATGCAAAATTCAATTTTATCCGCATTACTTTGATAACGAAGCATGTATACTCGGCAGTACTCATTTGGATAGCAAGAGTTTCAATTGAATATAGTACTTATACTGCTTATTCCACTATCAGTTAGAAAAATTCTTATAGGCTCGTGTTTGCAATCGTTGAGTAAAGAATACACCATTCGATTTTGTGTAAACTAAAGTTTTCACCGTCTGATTCGATTTACCTGAATATTTGACCATGCTCGGAGAAGGGGATAAATTAACATGGAAGTATTTTGTCTACATTCTTAATAATGCACAATATCGTTTAAAGCTTCGGTAATTTACCAATGGTTTACCTAACGATTGTAAAAATAATTTTCGTTTAAAGCTTCGGTAATTTACCAATGGTTTACCTAACTATTGTAAAAGTAATTTTCGTTTAAAGTTTCGGTAATTTACCAATGGTTTACCTAATGATTGTAAAAGTAATTTTCTTTTAAAGCTTCGGTAATTTACGAATCATTTACCTACCTAAAGATAACAAAAATAATTTGTAAAATGCACAATATCGTTTATAGTTTTGGTAATTTACCAATGATTTATCTAGCAATTGTAAAAGTAGTAGCTTTAGTAGAATATATTGTACCTACATTTTTGCATATACTTGAAATGACATGACATGTTGCGAAATTACACAACACGTTGCTACATTAGTCATTATTATTATGTAAACATCAGAATATTATTTACAAATCATTACTGCAGTATCACGAGTGAGGCCAGCAGTGGAAATGTAAAGTCACGTGTCATAAGTGTGGCGAGTTTAACTGCCGGCATTCTGGGAATTTTTCGCGCGATTTTCCGGGCGGTCGGTGCAACAAACGTGACGCAATTTCGGTGCATGTGATCAACTGGGATTTCCCCCAGAGCACGGATAATTCTGGTTGGTTTTCTAATCATAAACAAATTGGACTTGTCCATGTGCTGTGCGCATTATTGCCGTTTCTCTATTTGTTTATTTACTTATTGTTCGTGACCGCGAAATTCCGTGCGGTTAGCGAGAATGGCTTGTCGCGGTTTTTCATATCACAGTAGTTATTGTCGAGTTATCTATGCTTGAATTTATAAGATAATTAATCATAGGAATTTGTTTTTATTTTGCCTATGTGTAATGCGAAGGTATATTTTGTTTTTTTGTTAATAACACATAAACGATATTTTTTTATGGATTTACATTATTAATTTTATGTTTTAATTAAATTAAAAAAAAAATACAGGGCAATATTTTAATGCAAAGAATTACACTATCAAACAAAAGAATAATGTATCAATTGAGGTAAATAATGTATCATTTAAGATAAAAATTGACCTTTTGGACGATTTTTTTTTTTTTCAAAAACGTTTACTAAATGATTTATTGCGATATTTCTGGACTTTTCACTCGCACTGTATGAAAGTTTCCAAGATGGTTCCAGGCTTTGCCAACGCCTCTCTTAACAAAATTAATTAATTGATTTAATAAAAACAAAATAAAAATTCCATAATGGCGTAGGCGCCGGGATGTCCATATTAATAATTTCTATATTTCTAACAATAACTAAAATATATCACTTTTATATTCTCAAACTGTATTAATAAAGCCCTTAACTATAAAATAACGTCAAAATGATCTAACAATGTTTTTTTTTTTAGCACTTTGAAAATGTTCGAGAGACCCGTAGGCTGAGACAAAAAAACATAAAAAGTTTATTTTGAAACATCCCACTTTTATAGCCTCAAAATGTGTTAATAAAATCCTTAATAATAAATTAACGTCAAAATAAAAAATCTAAAAAATTACAAACAATATTTTACAGCACTTTTAAAATTTTGAGAGATCTGTGAGCTGAGATAAAAAAATATGTTTTATTTTATCAAAAAAAAAATCATAAAAAGTTTATTTTGAAACATCCCACTTTCATATTCTCAAAACAATGACAAACAGTGTTATTTAACATGGGGAATACAACTTCCAGAAAAAGAAAAAAAATTATTTAGAAAATCCATTGCGGAAACTTTGACGTACGCTCTAGTTGAGTATTAAGACACTAAGATCTGTGGTTTTCTGATTTTCACCATATATCTATGTATGTATGTAAAGAATCTAACATAATATATAAGTAAAAGTAAACGATTCTAGTTATGAGGAAGTGGCCAGTTCGTTATTTTCTCTGCACACTTTTCTCCTTTCGTTTACACGTGCATGGATTTACTAGCTATGTTTCAAAACTCCTTTGCATTGTAAATTCGTATTTTTATGCTGTGCATATTTTTAGAAAATTAAATCGGTGCCAAATTCTACCTGCATGTAATGTCTACAGGATATTCACATCGGGAAACATTTTATCAGATGTTGCTTGATGAAAATTTACTTACAATTTTACAAGAAAAAATATTTCTTTATAATGAATGTTTTAATATATTAACAGATATAAATTATACATTTGAGTTTGTTAATGTTTATTACTTATTTTGTATACTTTCTGTATATATCTGTTAATAAAGATTATTATTATTAATATTAAAAACAATTACCAGACACTCTTAAGGGTATAAAGGTTTTTTTAGTCATTATATATAAATTCCCTTAAAAATAAACAATTATTTTTATTAAATAAAAATCGATTTAGTTTGATTCAACATAATTGATTTAATTTGACTGAATATGGTTGATTTAATTTAATTTAATTTAATTTATATAAGGCAAAGCTGTACTGACGAGGGATAGATCCTGAAACACGTGTCTGCAGATGGCCTTATATTAAGTAACCTTCTTTTTTTGTTTTTTAAATTAAATCTTTCGGATCAAAAATTGTTGCATGATGCAATATTTTTTTTGATATGCAACAGCAGGTGTACATTATGTAATTAAAAATTCTAGCAGGGTATTTGCCCGAGAAGTAGTTGTTTTAATGTGCATTTGTTTAAAGTAAGTCAAAATGTCATAGAGCTAAGTGTGGAAATAATTTATTAATTATTTTCAAATCATATTTATTTAATTCTTTAAATGACTCTGACCAAGTGAATAAATAATACTCTTTTCTATTTATAAATAAATAATAAATAAATAAAAGGCGGTGACATAAAAATTGTAAAATCGGAAAATTATTTTCGGCATACAGTGTGTATTTCTTTTTTTTGTATTTATTTATGGGATCTCTATTATACAATATACATTTCATTTATAAAAAAAAACTAATAAATAAAAATTATTTAATTAATAAATAATAAAAAAAAAATTATCGAAATATAAAAAGCTTCTGTTAATAAAATTAATATATTAAAATGCAGCTGTGTTAAGTAATAGTCATTTCGACCTAATTTTCCGGGCCTTTTGGTTCGAGTGGCCTACGTGACGTTCGCAAGACACCGGATTTGGAAATGTTTCATGTGAAAGGGCACGCACGACGGCCGTAGATGTGGTTTATAAATAATACACGCCTGGAACCATGGTCGAAACATGGAACCAGGAAGAAGAAAAAGATGAAGAAGGGGCGGAGAGAGGTGGACGCGTGCTGGAGGGCACGTAGATGGTGGCGTTTCTATTTTGTTGACACGCGGATTAGAGATTGTGTACGTTTGGAAAAGCGCCGTTTGTGTTTGCCCGTTTTTATTTGTACTCTGTGTACACTCGATAATTATGACCAAATGAACAAACATTTCATTTACACATTAATCCCTTGTTTTTTTATTATTGAAAACGTAAAATATATGTGACACGTGAAAAGAATAATCTTTTAATAATTTGATAAAAAAAATTGGAGTGTCCATCATGGTATTTTCCCCGGCGAATTCGATCAAATACGTTTTAGAATGAACATTTAATCGTAAAGAAAAAAATAATAATTCTACCTGCATGTAATGTCTACAGGATGTTCCCATCGGGAAACATTTTATCAGTTGTTGCAGGATGAAAATTTACTTACAATTTTATAAGAAAAAATATTTCTTTATAATGAATGTTTTTTTTTGTCATACTATATAAATTCCCTTAAAAATTTTTTTTTTTAATTAAAAAATGGATTGTTTTTTAACTTTAAAAAACAATCCAAATATTTAGAAGTTATTTTGTTAATATATATATAACAATCTTTATTAACAATTAAGTTTACAATAACGTAACAAACATTGATTATGTATATCACAAAAATTAATTAATTGTTAAATGGCTATCGACCAAAATTTTGTTAATTTACCTTACAATGACTACAAATCTTCCCTCTCTATATAAAATTTTAAGAACATTTTTTTAATATTACGGCATTTTGGCCTTTTGTTTGTCATAAAAATAATTATTTCAATAATTAAAGCCTCCACAGCCAACATAAAGAAGATTATAAAAATAATTGTTTATTTCTACTAAGGAAATTTATCAGGCAGATGAAATTCTTATAAAATAAAAACTGAAGGTCCTACAATAAAAGTTTTATAACAAAAATGATTTATTTTTTTAAGATCTACAACTTTTATTTGAAATATTTTTCAATCAGAATTAAAACATGAAAAATCGCACTTCATGTTTTTTGATTCTAACCAAAAGCTTTTCAGATCTTTTCACTGTTATAAAAAGCTTAAATATATGTGCTATCGCGGAAACAGAGACATTTTTCAAGACTCGATGGAATGGACCCAGTGGATCTCAAAACGTACATATTTGGCGATTGGAAAATTTTTACGATTACAATACTTTCCCTTGGACAGGGGAAAGTAAATATATATATATTTATTTATAAATTTTTCGACCAATGATTAATACCACAGTAAATAGTATTTTGAGCTTATGTGAAATTTTATTAGATATTCTCATTTTGTTTGTTGTTGCAACCAAGGTTCATTGTTTACACTTTTGTTTATTTTTACCTGAACCATCCTAGTTGCGATTATTGCTATTTGAAATTAAATTAATTCAATTTCCTGTAAGATTTGCCTTCCCTTAGTGAAGAAAATATTTTTTACTTACATTTTCTACTAGAAATTAAACAATGAACTGAGGATTATCACACCTTTTCTAACTACCTTGTAGATTCCTTTCAAATTCAAACATGGCATATTTGCATTAATCCGGTTTCCATTTTCTGCTAGGCGTATGTAATTATCACGAACTGATCTCGAAAATTACAATTCGGCTCTCGCTTTCTATACTTACATGAAATATGTTGGTTTAATTTCATTCCGTAATACTTCCAATGAGAACCAGAAAACCCCCTCACGGCGCCGATTGTATCCTCCATCTTGTATTTGGAAAACACATTCTTCTGAAGCTGTTTTCACTTACTAACTGAAACAATTTAAAAGAAATTAGATAATTATTTATTACAGAAATACTTTTTGTATTAATATTAATAAACGGACGCGTTTTAATTGTCAAACTTTCCGAACCGACGCTTCACCGGGTAAACAAAGGGTCGCCAACTGAGGCACGCGAAATTCATGTTTCGAATGGTGTAATTATAACGCTTATTAATAATTAATTTACGTTTTATTTTATTAGAAGGAGCGTTTTTATAATCCTTAATATATATTTATGTAAAAAAAATATTTATTTTGTTAATACGTGTAATTTATTTAATGTTAAACCGCATTAAATAAATTCGCGACAGTTGGCAACCCTTTGTTTACTAAAGATGGCCGCTTCTATTAAAATAAATTTAAATTTTCTTTTTTTTATATATAAATTTTAGTGTTGGTCAAAATCGAATAATATTAGTAATCGAGTATTACTAGAATCGGACTGAACTTCTCTTCTTCAGTAGGCCTCCCTGATCAGAAGAACCTTGTTTTTCCGAGCTTCTTCTTATTGCGCGGGAACAATAGAATTCGCCGAGTACTGTGATGAACAAATCATCATAATTATTGGATTACGCTTAATAAAACCCTTTATGGTCAAATAATCATCACAAAATCGTGTGGGACCACACGTACGCACCTTCGTAATTATCGTTTCTTTTTTGTTTTATGTTTTCTCTCACGGCACAAATGTGTGTACATACGTGACATGTGTCCAGATAGCTTTCGTGTTCAAAAATTTATTACATTTTTATGATTGATATCCTGAATTTCAGTGGCATTCGAAAAATGTCAACATTTAAATCCATCAGAAATCATTGCTAATATTTTAAAATAAATAAAAACGAAATTTAATTAAAATTAATTATGTATTTTGTACAATGAGGTGTGTGTTTACATTTTAATATATGTTATAATACCGTCTGTTACAATAAAGCAAAATTCACAAACTGGCTGTCGACCAGAGGTCTTTCAGCCTTTCTTTGTTTGAAATTTGAAATATTTTTGAAGAAAATGCGTTTTGTTCCAATACACTGATTCTTATAAATTAAATAAAACTAATTAATGAATTATTTCCTCTTTTCTATTGACACTGATTCTTATTAGGATATAATTTGTTAGATATAATTTTGAAAATTTCATTGTGCACTTTTTTGTCACCGAAAATATAGATTAAAAATTGATTTAAATATTTATTCACAACTTTTGCTACAACTGAAAATGTATATTATGCGACAAAAAGCAAACTGTTAATTTGATAATGACGTGTTAATTACATATTGACAAAATTATAATTTTTAATTATAAAGAAACAAACAATTCAGACAATTGTTTGTTTCTTGCTGTTGGGCATAAAACAATTATTATAAATATCATTTATTGTGAATTTTGATGTATCCAGCGTATAACAAAAATCTAAAACGAAGTTGGCATTGGAAATCTAAAGTCATGTCTGAACTAAAATCGCACGCGCAAAGTACTGGCTGTCATGTTGACAAGTCAGTTGTCACTATTTAACCAAAACCAGCATTTCACTCGCTCGATATAACAAAGTAGAAGCATCAACAATCAAAAACAAAATTTAATCAAATATTTTTGTTGTTGATTGTTAATAAACCAGCAGCCCTGATGGACTCTATAAGTTGGATAGACCAATAAATAAATTTAATGAAGGTTTAACAATAATAACCCCTGAGATTTTTTTTATTGATATTAACACTTCACGCTGTTTCACAAATAATATATTAGAAGCTTTAATAATAGGACAAATTTTATTGTTTTTCATACACATTTTGTTTAGAAAAACTATTTATTAAATTGATTGATTTAAATCATCTGCGAAAACACGTTGTTTATGAAAATGTGTTGTTTTTATATTAAAACAAAACTTGTTTTTTTTTCAGGCTATGGTAGCATGCTATCCAGGATCTGGTTCGCACTACGTCAAACACGTGGACAATCCAAACAGAGATGGCCGATGTATTACTGCCATTTATTACCTGAATCTGCACTGGGACGTGAAACGAAGCGGAGGACTATTGCGAATATTTCCAGAGGGTTGGAGAGGAGATAAGGTAAAATTTGTTAATAATATAATAAAGTATTTATTTAAGATTTGTTATTTATAAACATATTTAATTCATTTTCAGTTGACGAATTGTTTAAACTATCATGGAAGTCACAGATTCAGCCCTATTATCTCACGGAAACGTCAAACTTAGAGCGTTGATTGAAAAAATTCGCATCTATGTAATTTTTCAATCAACGCTTAGAGGTTGACAGTTATGTTAAGAGTGCGGTTTAGTAATTAAAAAACTACACTTTTTAAAATCACGATGAGTTTATAAAACAAAAATGTTACAGAATTTTTTCCTTACTCTTGAAATAAACTGTGGGGGAAGGTCCGAATTTATAAAGTGCAAATGTCAAATGACTCTTTTATTTTTTAACTGATCTTAATGATTTTAATTTCATACGAAAGAACTTACCATACTGATTAAAATAATTGACAACAATCACAAAAATAAGTAATTCAGTCGCCGTTAGGTGGCGCCAAGTTAAAAAGAATATAATTTTCCCAATTTTCTTGCAAATTTCAAATGGAATGTTATATTTTTCTTAGTATCAATAGAAAGAGTGCGGAAATGTAAGAAATTTAGTGAAAAGTGCGTCTCAATACCTTTATCCAATCACAAGTTATAAATAAAAGAAAATTTCAAATGTCATTGGAAAACTTTTTGAGGTTAATAAAATTTATAACAAAAACAACAAAATTGAATTGGTTTGTCACCGCCAGGGGGCATTTTCTAAAGCGTACGAATTTATTTGGATACACTCTTTCTTGAGAGGTGAATAGATGGGGATGCTTATTTTTTTTTTTCACAACGATTTGTCGAATGTTTTATTTTTGGGGCAAATTAAAAGATATTTTTTTTATCAATCCAGGCCCACACTTTTTTGGATCTGAAATGCAACAACTTCAGCAATAGATATACTGCTATTGCTAGAGTGGATGTCGCTGTTTATTTAATTGTATAAATTTATGTGATTGTATTAAATATGACGGTGGACTCATTGGACAATTTGAAGGACACAATTTTGATATAAATTTGGCGTTTAAAATGTTTTTCCATTACTCTTTCCACCTGTATTACAAGAAATATATTTTTTAAATAATATATTATCTATGACTATATTTAACTAATTTTGTTTTTCAATTTTTCCTTTGCAGGTTGCAGATATAGAACCCCTCTTCGACCGTCTTTTGTTCTTCTGGTCAGATCGAAGAAACCCACATGAAGTACAACCTGCTTATCATACCCGGTACGCTATCACGTTATGGTATTTCGATGCTATAGAACGGGAAGAAGCATGTAGACGTTATGAAAAAGAAAGTAAGTATAATTATCAATTCAACTATTACGAAATTAACTCGCAAAGCGCCATCTGTTGCCCAATTTCTAAGTGGCATCGTCATCAAACGTAATATTAGGTTCTATACGGTTGTCAACTAAACAAAAGTTATATTTGTAAAAAAAAAATATACAGTTTTTTAAGTTTCACAAAATTTATTATAAAATATTTTTATGATATTTATACTTATAAAAATCATACAAGGATTATGTGTTAAAAAATTTAATGAAAATAAATTGTTTATAATTGAGTGTAATTAATTGAATTTTTGTTTTGTTTACAGGATCAATGTCAAAAAAGCCTCCGCTGAAGTCTATATGAAAATTAGCCCCAGACTTAAACGTCCACCTAAAAAGAATAAAGTCTGACTTATAACGGACATGTGATATTTAGAGAAATAATAGCTACTCAGATATACATAAAACCAATCGTCGGCGGGCGCGGATTCCCACTTAACTACATCCAGTCCACCTCATACCGATAAGCAAATGCACACTACGAAACTCAAAGTTAAATCGCAGTGTGATGTACAGAGAAAATAAAACCGAAACGGACCTCGTTAATATTCCTTTATACAAGCAGTAAACCAACCCGACAACGCGAACGAGTGAGAGTAGTATTAATTCAATTTATTGCTATGCAATTTAAAACAAAAGTGCTATAACCAGTGGATGAAATTAACAGTAGCTCGTTACCTACCGTGTATTTATCGTTTGTTTGTTATTTTTCTTAAGATGTTTATATGCACGTGTACAGTGTATAGGATTTGATTAGAGTTTATTGTATTTTACGTACGTGCGGTTCTGTATTACTTTGTATTTATTTCTTTTTTTTTTTAATTATTTTGCAAAAACGGAAGATTTTATGGAGGACTTACCGGGTTTTATTTATGTATTAAAGAAATCTCGAAAGACTATACAGGGTGATTTTTTTTTTTCATATTGCTCTATAGGAATTTCTTTAAGTATATAGTTGGACAATAAAATTCACTTAGAATTTATTAAAAGCTGGATTTAAAAAAAATCAACTAATATTTTATAAGATTGCCTGCTATAGAATATGGTGAAAAAAATCGCCCTGAATATGAATATATTTTATATACATATTGTATATATTAGGATTGAACTGTATACAGCAAATTATATTATAGTAGTTTAATAATTATTACTAATAATAAATTAATTTCAATATTACTGCATTGTTTTATTTTAAATAATGTTGTAAATACCTGAGCACTGCAAACCCCCCCCCCTGAATTTTTGAATACGGGCATTTGAATACTTACAGTTACCACGTTCGTTTTTTGCATAGCGCCTTGTGCAATTTATAATTATACGATACGAAATGTAAGGTTACCAGATAAATATTCTTTACCCAATGATTGTAAAAGCTGACTTAATTTGAACAAAGAAAGAGAGGGTAAATAAAAGACATGGTTCAATTTGCTGATTTTTTCAAGTGCTTAAATGCATTACATCATATGAAAACTTTGCATGTAGCCTTAATAGGTACGTCATTTAAGATAAATGCATCTTAAATTTATCCCTGGGGTACGTAAGAAAGAACAACTGATGATTTGGGTGACATTGGGAACCTAGATGAGTCACTCTTTACCCTAAAAATAAAAAAAAGTATGTAAAAACAAAAAAATATACAAATTTTATTTTTGAAAATTGAAACACCCTTTTGTTTCAATTTTCATTAATGAATTTTAATGCTTCAGTGACAGTCTAATCAACTCAGTCTGTTTTATCTGGATCATATAAAAAAGTTTAATTGACAAAAGATAAAACACAATTGATGATTTTTATAGCTTCAGTGACAGTTTAATAAAATCAGTCTATTTTACCTGGATTATATAAAAAAGTAATTAATAAAAGATATAACATAAATCCTTTGTTAATTACGTTCATATATCATATAAAAAACACAATCATGATGATACATGTGAGTAATACATCCATGGAGCATTCATTTTCAAGAGGCAGTGGAGATAAACCCGGCTGTGCGATAGCTACAAGCGCACTTCAATAGACGCTTATGATTGGTCGTTCGTCGTGGTGCGTGATTGTGTTTACATGTGCTGCCTCATGAATATGAATAGGACTATATACACTTTTATATACAAACAGGATTGAAATAATGTTTAGTTCTCACCTCATTGTAATACCACTTTCGTTATAGTTCTTGCTCAAATACTGAACAGTTACTTCTTCTGGAACGATTAAGGTATCTTTGGGGAAATCAACCACAACTTTTTCATCAGTTGGATTGACTGCAACCACGAAACCTGGATTTCCAGAATGCACCCTGGATTTTAAACAAAGAACAAACATTATTAGAGATATTAATGAAACAAAATTAATAACATGCAGTTCTACTCTGATTTTTATTTTTTAATTTAATTCATTACAGTATTATGCTTTAAATTCTTCACAATATGCTTGTGTGTTTAAATTTTGAGACAAATCTAAATTTGATTTATATTACATTAAAAAACAATTACCAATGCCTCAAAAATTCAATTTAAGTTCGATTTGACAGATCATTGCTCCGACTTCAATTAAATTATCCAATTAATTAATGATGATTAATTTAAACGGCAGATTTTGGTTGCACTATACGTCGATTAACTGATTAAAGTTCACCGAGTAATAATATAGATTGTATGCATTTTTCTAGGGATTTATTTTAGTTAATTAATTTTTGTAATAAAAATGTGATTATTTTGTACAAATAGTATATACACCGGTTTATTTTTATTTTAAATATAATCAATACTATTAAAAATAATGTAATTTTGGTATTATAGTACGTAAATATTAGAACAAATAAGCGCTATGTACGATTTTTCAATCATTTCAAGTTAACAATTGTTCTTTAGGTAGGAACATGGCTTAAAGGGAACACCCTATGATGGTGATCGTGACATATAAGAAAGGCTGTTACCCAGCTAGTTTCGGGCGATTTTTAGAGATTTTCACGTCCCTAAGTAAGAAACAGTCGAAGCACGTGTTTGTCATTTATGTAAACTAAGGTAAATCAGAATTAATTGGATCATTTACGTCTAAATTATCAATTTCGTCGATTCTAAATAATTTAATAATAGTTTTGTATTTAATTAAAGCATTTCTTATAAATTTCTTCCAAATAAAGAGAAAACTACAAGAAGCAAAACATCAACTTCTACAAAAAATAATGCAGCACTCACCCTTGACTATATCCATGTTAGTAGTTAATAAAACATATAAATTAAGGTAAGTTATTAAAAAATTGTTATCAGCATTATACTAACATATAATTAAAATTTGTTCAATACAACAGAAAAAAATCATGATTTATGATAAAATCTGAATCAAAATAATTAATGAAACCACTTTTTCAGTTAAACAAACAAACGTTTAGTGTTTTCATGAATCGAATAATGATGTATAACGAATGTAGTTAAATAAGCAGAAAAAAATAATAATTAGTAGAGATTGGCAAAGTCGATCTTTTCAATCTTTTTTGTTACTGCAAAATTAAGTATATGACAATTTTCTTAATGTCATTTATAATGTTAATATTGGAAAGTGTCACCTATTTATTAATAAACTCCAATTTATTATTATTTATTAACTTTAGCTACTCAAAATTGATTATTCAGAAATTACTAAAATCACTCGATTTTGCCCAACACTAATAATTATTATTATGGATTATTTGTAAATAAAATAGGTGATTTTATTTTTTTTTTTTACATTAAATGATTTAATTTTAATAAATGAAACACTTTTTGCTTTGTTTGTATAACTAGGATTGTATATTATTTTTTTTTATTTTGATGTTAATGTGACATTACAAAAAAAAAAAAAATACCCAGAACGGCAAGTATAAATTGCTAAAAATATAACTATTAAGTAAATATTTAAATTTAATTTATTTTATATGTTAGTAGCACACAATAAAGAAAATATGTTGGAAATATTTTAAACTCACCTAACATACGCGAAGACAGTCTCATTGGCTACAAGGAACCTGTGCTGTGCCCCGTAAATAATTGAGGGGGATTTACGGGTATCCACCAGCTCTTGGTCTAACTTAATCTCCTTGGGAAGGATTGCAGAGCCCCTCAACAAATAAGCAACTGGCTCAAGAACACCTGGTGGAAGTTCAGTGGAATTAACCTGAAATGTGTCCAGTATTAATATTTTGCAACTAATCATGATTGAATCATAATAAATGGAAGACGACACAAGCTCCATCTTTTGCCTAATTTCATGTGGCATCGTCAATGATTCGAATCATTGACAATGCACTAGTATCATCTTCCATTTATTATGATAATTTATTAATTATTTTCAATTGTTTTTTATTTATTTCTTTCTTTCTTAATCTTATCCTCTTTTACCCATAATGGGTGTCGAGGTTTGTTTTTTATTTAATTTATTTAAATAACTGAGACCATGCAAATAAATCCTGTTTTAGACTATAAATTCATTTAAAGCTATGTTGCATAAAATTACAGACACTACATAAATGTAAGTATTCTATTTTAAGCTTTAGTTATAAAACGACTTTCGTATTTCAAAAACACTTTTGCTTACCTCCCATAAGGGCCACCTATCCTCAAACATCTTGATGGCCATTTGTACGCCCTTGTACAACTTTTGCGCTGTCAGCCCGCTCTCACTGAACACTTGCGAATGCCTTGGTAAATCGACCACCAGGGTTCCATTCACTGTGTACGAATCCAAATTTCCGAAATCCTCGGCCAACATGAACACTCCGCTACCCTCCGTCTTATTCTTAACTAAATCCCTCCACTGTTTCAACAGTGTGGCAATTTCTGGAAGATTTTCCGTCTTGGCATGACTGTAGAAGTTATAATTGCCCTGGGAATAATCTCCTGGTTTGGAAGCGAGAGCCTCGTCGGCCAGACTTTGATCTACAAAGAGGTACGGCGCTCCGCGAATTCGAATGCCATCAGCGCCGGCTTCGAGGAAATTAGTGAGCACGTTTTTGAAATGATCCGATACAGGTTTGGAACGGAAGTTGAGTTGTGGTTTTGATGATGGTGATAAATAGAATTGTTTGCGGGTGGCTGAGTATTTCCATGCTGATTTCATTTTGTCGTCCGTCGAATCTCTTGCAAGCTAAAAATAAAACAATTCAAATAAATATTTAACAAATCAATATATTTTGTTAATCGTTGAGGCTTCTACTTTGAATACATTGTAATTAATTTTTAATAAATGAAAAACTTTTTCACTTCGTTTGTATAACTCGAATAATTGAATATATATAAACATTTTAATCTCTATAAAATTCAAGCTGGGTGTAGAGAATAATCGTAGATATATCTCACCCATGCAGTCATATAACATAAACAGAAAACTTGTACAATAAGTTTTAAGTGCATCTAATCACGGCCTTATTAACTGTGATGAATTCAAATTCATATATGAATATATTTAATTGCGCACACGGGAAATATGATTAATTGAAATTACCCTTGTATGCGCAAGTGAGACTAATATAAATTCTCCTTTTTCCAAGAATCTTTTTCCATTACCCAATGTGAACGCACGTGTAAAATTATTGTCGAGAATAAAGTTTTAGTTATATTTAGAATTATATGTGCCTCATTGAAAAATTAAATTATTTTTTGTTATTAAGGTTTGTTGTTACCTTAATAACAAAAAATAATTTTTGTGTGTAAAAGTAGTGATAAGTCTTCTCCCCATTGATCTCCAACAATATTTTCTTTTTATAATCAAACAGTTGTGAAAAATATACAATTAAGTATAATAAATCCAATTTACCCAATTATTTGGCGGTTTAGATTCATCTCCACCTTCCCTGCCACCCCACAAATAGTACTCGCTGTACTGTCCTTCCTTAGCTTCCGACTTGTCGAACCACATGTCCGAAACTCCCGGGGCTAGTTCTACAATGACCTTCATCTTCTTCTCTTCGGCTAGTTTCAGGAAAGAGAGGAATGGCTCCGTGTCATTGAATGGTTTATAAGTGTCGTCCGGGTACTGCACTATCAGTCCCATGAATCCATTTGTTTTGAGTGTGTCAAGTTCAGCAGCATCAGCAGTCGATTCAACATTGGTCAGAGGTCCTTCTTCCCACCTAAATAAAAAATAAATGATAATACTAAGGCTTAGTAAAATAGATTTTTAAAAATTAGTGTTGTTGATTGTTTCAGTTATATTAGTTATCGAAATAACATGCATTAAGGAAGGAAGACAACGTCGCGCATCTTTTGCCTAATTTCATGTGGCATCGTCAATGTATTAGGGATGGAAAAAAAAAACACGTACTGCTGTTATTTCTAAATGCATAGTGTAATTTTGCATTGTAAAGTGACAAGAGGGGCTATTCTGTACGAGAAATGTTAAATTTACATGTTAAACTCAATATTTCCCCTATAGAATTGGCTCGATTATTGTGCAGTTATGCAATTTCAGTTAATTGTGCAATTTTTTTAAAGGAAGGATGATTTACATGTTCTTTAGGGGAAAAAAAATCATAAATGTATACCATGTTTTGGGTTCTGGTGGGGCGCACTTGGGAGCGGCAACGATGATCATAACTGCTCCTACCAACATTGCAGCCCAAACAATCCAGAATGTGATGAACAGGAACCAGCGAAGGCGAACCCAGAATGGATCATTAGCATATTTCATTAATTCCTCTTTTGTCAAACCGACGAATTCCGATTTGATTTCCCCTGAAATAAAACATAAAATTAATTATGATAATATGAGGGAATATGGAAAGAAGAAGTCACTCATTTTTTGTAGAGTAACGGATTATGGATAAATAGCAAGATTAAACATTATATAGCCGTTTCCCGTCTTTTATAGGTTGATGTCCGTGGGTATCATAACATAAAATCTAAATAATGATAGTCCTATACTATACGTGACAATATTTAATTGATTAAAAAACATGTTTTTCAACCTACTCGTAATCAGCTTTTAACTTGATAGTAATATTTATATTAAGCTGAAAGACCTCCAATCTGCAAAATATAATTTTATATATTATTGTACATACATTTATACAATTCAATAAAGATGTTTAATTAGTTATTTATATTATATTAATAAGAAGTGAAGAAAAAAATATAAATATTACTATCAAAGATTATTTACAAAATTAATAACATTTTAAATATTAATAATTTTATACCATTAATTTTGCTCTTTACATCTATATCGTTTTTATATATTTATTTGTATTATGATAATGGGGATTGCTGTGAATAAAGATTTATTTATTTAATATTTCAGGCTTCCAGTTCTGTATTTAATTTTCCTCACAGAAACGTTTACTTTGAAGTGTCTTGATGATTTTTAAAAATAAAAACTAAATATGCCAGAATTATAACTTTCACCAATACATGTTGAATATTATATGTGATAAAACAAAAATTACAAACAAAACTTGTATACCATTCTTACTCTTCCCCTTATCCTTCCCAGCCTCATCAACCTTCCCATCACTCTCACTATTTTTCACAACGACCACCAAATCGATTTCCTCCATATTACCATCCATGGCAGACACTTCCTTGAGTGCTCTCCGTTCAAGACTGGACTGAAAGTGCCAGCGTTTATGCGTGTAATATAGGGGTCACACTTGATATGATTATGCCCAGTTAATCGTTTATAATTTATCATTTCAAATGAAAACAAACAGACTCTGACTCAATACCAAACACTTTCCATTTGCACAAACAATTATCAAGTTACATGAAGAATAGGTCATTAGTTTATAGTTGTTTCAATGATAAGGATAATATTTTGCTTTTATACAGTGGGTTTTGTTCTTTTCTCAATGCACATTAAAAATATTTGCAATTGTAATTAGATTTGTTTGGAATGTGATAATTATTTAGAATAAATGCATCTTTATGTGTTGTCAAGGAAGATATTACGGAATACATAAAATTGCAGAAATATTATGCAAATTATGAATGTGAAAATTAAACAACAATATTATGAACAACAAGCAAAATTGAGAAATTAACGATCTTATTATCCAATATACATTTTGACACATTGTAAAAAAAAAAAATAAGAAAATTCAGCAGAAAGACCGACGGTCGATAGCCATTTTCTGAGGTCTAACAATGTTTAAATGATTGTATTTATATGTATTAAAAAATTATATCCTCGACACCCAATATGGGTAAAAGAGGATAAAATTAAGAAAGAAAGAAAAAATCATATAATGTAATACTCAGAAATAAAGATTTTCAATAATAAGAAAATTCTTAATTAATTCTTAACCCTTTGGGAGTTGGGGATGCTGGCGAGATGCTGGTTGTAGCAATTCAGTTACTGTGGATATGCAGATTTGAGTCACGTCAGACATATGTATAGAAAAAAAAAAACCTTTAGGTCCTAATAAAATGCATAATGTCACAAAGAAATGAAAACATAATAGGTACAACTAAACCGTTCAGATTATCATTATACACCAATGTCTACGTAATATTAAACTTCTAAATTTAAAATTGATATCTTGAATAGTAAAACACAAAAGTAGCAATAATTCCGATTTCAAATGATGTAAATAAAGCATGCAAAGAACAGCTGATGATAACAAAACACAAGAGTAAAAACCGCCCGTGTTGGCATGCTGAAAACGGCTGCATGCTTTATTTAATTACATACTAAATCTATGAAAGTAATAGTTTATTATAGGCAACCCATTACACTACATCCATGTATTATTATTTATACAAATATTTCAACCAATGAAATAATATAATTTTTTTTTCCTTTCTTCACTTTTTTATTTTTATCACTATATTTACATTTCAAGCACGTGCTCTTTATCAATAGTTTTTTTATGTAAAATTGACAAATAAATAAATAAACGTGTAAACAAAATTTAATATACAAATGTGATGTGTTATTAAAAAATCAGATAAAGGTAATTTATTGAATTAAATCAATTAATTTTAATAAATTGTTATTTAACGGAGTTAAGTCAAAATTTAAAAGTTTACTAGAATTTTTATACATTTCAATTGCATATTTAGTTTTGAAGAATTTGACATTTTTAAAATTTTTAAATTGTTTAAAGAAAATGTATGTCCAAATTAGCAATTACGGATTTTTCACCAACAAATATCTTAGACAATGAAATAATTCTAAACAAAATAAATAGTGTGAAAAATCTGCGAATAATTTGTTTACAAATTTTTAAAAATCCCTACATTTTCATGGTTAAAACAATGTTTTAACAAAATTATCATGACATGTCGAGAAAATTAGAATTTTAAATGATACCAATAAACTCACAACTCAGCTGTTGTATTAATCTTATCTTTTCTAATTGGTATCATGCATAGTAATCACATTGACCTTCGTATTTTATAAAGTGGCTTTATAAATGGGAAAGGATGCCTAAGTTTGTGTGCTTGTTATATGTAACAATTTAAATTAGAGCATGAAATATTTCTGGTTTGCATGAAAGTATTTACACTCCAATGAACAGAAGGAATCACAAAAAATAGTCACTTTTTTGGATAATACACTTTATAATAGATAACTGAACATGCATTCATCAACAGTTTAAATTTTTGTTCATTATGGAAGTAATTATAGTTATAGATTTAATGGCCGGTGGAGGTGATTGTAGTTTGAAATTCCGTGATCATTGCTTATTATTTTTAGCTTGTTCATCTGAAAAAGGTGTAGTGAAAAATTAGTCCCGAAATCACAATTGCCCAGGAATGAAATGAAGACAGATCATATACAAAAAAAGCCATAATACCTTCATAGGTGATTATCTTAGGATTCACCTTTCCCATTTCCGTTCGGTTCTCGTTCCCGGGTGATTTTGAATCGGCCCTTAAATATGATTGGAAATCAATCGAAGTGACTTAACAGGTTACAGTGGGAATCTTTTTTAGAAAAATCTCACCAAACAAAAGTATTGCTCTTAAAGAACTGAATTCCAGTTGCAAGATCATCTGAGAAATAGAATTTTTTTTTTTTTGAAGTGAAGACACTATGAATGTAAAGCGTATTATGTTATATTCAGAAACTTTAAACCCAGTTATTTCGAAATTAGAATCAAGTTGATGTACATGAAAATACAATCAAATTTTTCATAGTTGTTATTGCACTGTATTTTTGTGACTTTGAATGAGGGAAAAGCAGTATTGATAAAAATTATTATTTTTTTGCACGAGGAAATAACTGTTACTATAAAAATGACAATTATCTTCAAACAACACCACTTGTCAAATAATAATTTTTTTATGACCGAAAAAAACCCAAAAATAGATCAAAAATGCCCAAAAATGCAGTTTTTTTAATATAATTTCTAAACGGTTAGAGATAGAATAAAAATTCAAATTAGAGAGTTGTAGAGCTTTCAAAAAGCCACAACTTTGCAGTTTACAGCATATGTTAATTTATTTCATTCGAAGACAAGCTTTTTTAATACACTAATTATTATATTAATTCAGATTTTTATTGCGATCAATTTTTAATTATTTGTTTCTTTGTTTCTTGAATAGATGGCTCCATTTAATGGCGGAAAAATCGAATACAGTAGCACCAACCGATTTTTTTGTAACTCATTCATTCTTTAACAGATAGCTCAGTTTAATAGCGGGAACATTTAATACAATGGTACCAACTTATTTTCTTAAGTAACAGTTCTTATTAAATAAAAAATAAATTAAGTGAAATATAGCATACAAAACATTTTTTTTTAATTAAAACTTCACTCAACTCAAAAGTTACACCAAAGATGCACTCCTATAATGAATAATGTCGACATTTTTACACCCAGTATAAAACAATTTATGTTTGACATTAGCGAATGTGTATTCTGAATTCATATACAGGGTGAGTTTTTTTCGATGTTCTCTATGGGGATCTCGGAAACTATAAGAGATAGAAAAACGGTTAAATGGGGAAAGAAGTGTAGTTTTATAAGACGAATAAAATGACACTTTCAAAATATTTGAAAAAGTCAAGGGTAACTAGATATTTTGAAAAAAGTAAAATGTGTCAATTTTTTGAAATCAATATATCTCTATTATTATCATAGATAGAAAAAAACTGTAAAGGACAAAGTTGTACAAAATTTTACACAGATTAATAACAAAAAATCAAAAAAAAAAATTCACCCATATTTTGGGAGATATGACACAAACTTACCTTTTCTTTAATGGAAACAATAGTTGGCTATGACTTTATTAAAAGGGCTATTTTTTTCCCTTTAATCCGATATAACATATGCCATAGTTATTTTTAAAATAAAATAAGTTACAGTCGTTTTTAATTTTACCATACACCAAAAAATAGTTAGCCATGAAAAAGGCAAAAGTAAAACAATTGCAGTTGTTTATTCTAATCACACATTATTTCATTTCCATATTTGGTTTGTTTCGATAAGTTTGTTTTGTATTTTTTTGGTGTTGTAAGTTTTTTAAAGTGATAATGAATTTTTCCAACGAAGAAAAGCGTGATATGCTTGTTTGTTACATTCAGTGTAATAAAAACGCTGCGGATGCTGCAGAACAATATTATAAACAATATATCGATCGTCGGCAGCCATCTTTACCAACATTCAGAAGAATTTACCACAATTTGGGTGAGTACGGATCCTTTACAAAGCCGAAACTTGAAAAAAAAAAAACGAAATTAATGATGTTTCGGAAATAAACGTATTAGCATTGGCGATGATAGATCCATCCACATCGACCAGACAAATTGCAACAGAAGCAAGCATATCTCAACGGACTGTAGTACGAGTTTTGAAAAAAAACATAAATATCACCCATATAAGGTATCAATTTCACAAAATTTACATGAAGGTGATACCAATAAGAGTTTTAGACTTTTTTCTGTGGTGTTATGTGAAGAACAAAGTGTATCAACAATCATATCAATCCGTGGAGGATCTTAGACCAGCTGTACTTGAAACATTTTATTCTATTGACAGAAGAAAAGTCAAAAAAGCCATAAATTCGATTTTAAAAAGATGTACTTTATGCCATAATAATAATGGTGGACTTTTTGAGCATCTTATGTAATATTTAAAATTTTCTTCTATTATTATTTTGATAATTTCGGAATTATTTGCTTGACTTTTGACAAATCTAAAGAATAAATTAAATATTGATTTGCTACGTTGCTATAAACAACCGCAATTGTTTTTCATGGCTAACTATTTTTTGGTGTATGGTAAAATTAAAAACGACTGTAACTTATTTTATTTGAAAAATAACTATGGCATATGTTATATCGGATTAAAGGGAAAAAAAATAGCCCTTTTAATAAAGTCATAGCCAACTATTGTTTCCATTTAAAAAAAGGTAAGTTTGTGTCATATCTCCCAAAATATGGGCGAAAATTTTTTTTTGATTTTTTGTTATTAATCTGTGTAAAATTTTGTACAACTTTGTCCTTTACAGTTTTTTTCTATCTATGATAATAATAGAGATATATTGATTTCAAAAAATTGACACATTTTACTTTTTTCAAAATATCTAGTTACCCTTGACTTTTTCAAATATTTTGAAAGTGTCATTTTATTCGTCTTATAAAACTACACTTCTTTCCCCATTTAACCGTTTTTCTATCTCTTATAGTTTCCGAGATCCCCATAGAGAACATCGAAAAAAACTCACCCTGTATACCTGTACTCACACTGTATAACTATATTTAGTTTAGTTTATACATATATATTTCTCTGTAATTAGGCTCTGCTTGTTGAGAAATAAATTATTATTATTATTATTATGAGAAATTTCAAAATGAATTATCTTTGTGTGTAAATTTATCCCAAAATAATTTTTGGAAAGTTATTTTTCTTTCTTTTTTTTCAATTTAATCTGGAATAAAAATTTCCCGGAAGGAAGAATTGACGTATTTTTATGATGTAAAAATAAATTGTTTCCACACATTGATAAGTGATATCTCAATTTTTTGTGGTTTCATTATTCCAACCACACCAAAACGTGACTATATTACAATTGTAAAAAAAAACCTGGTATGACACTGTTTTTTTTTTCCCATTCAGACGATAGGCACTTATAACTATGATACCAATAATTTAATTAAAAAAAAGGTAAGGATGTTATAGTACCACATATAAGAGACTAACAGAAGATTATCACATCTGTTTTCTCTAATTTTGCCCTAAACTTGTTTAGATCTCAAATTAAATACTGTTTTTTTTTTTAGTTTAATTTGCAGAACTAAAATTATTTAATAACAACAATATTCAAATATGGACACTTTTCCTACAGTGATATTAACTTTATGGACAAGCAATGCGTGACATCTGCTTAATAGCAGATCACACATGTAAGTCAGAGCATTGGCTCTGATATACAGTGCATTCGCAATGAAAGGGAACAAATTCATTTAATTTGCTGGTGATTATTTTCCAGAAAAACACTTATACAGATCGATTAGTATTTTTAACTGCTTATATTTTCCAATAAAAATATAATATACAGGGTGTCCCATAAACGAATGCCGATACAAAGTTATCTATTTTTTTTTAAATGGAACACCCTATTACATTATTAGATATTTGAAATCCTCATAGAATTCTAGATACTTTTCGTATATTTTATTTAGTCTTATATAACAACGTTATATGTTCTTCTCTATTTCTCAGTACTTTTCGTATATACTGTCCTATATTGTTTTTCTCATAAATAATCATGAGCAATTTACATCAATTTGTTCCTTTCATTGTGAACGCACTGTATAGAATTTACTTGAGACCGACCAATGACCTTAGCAGTCGAATGTGGTAAAGTGGTAGGAGTTTTACCTGAGAGACTAACCAACACTTGATTCTCTGTCCGGATTTTATCTTCCTCAAAATGATATTTAAAAAAAAAAACACTGTTTTGTGCAACTAAAATTCTTACAATAAATAATTTATTTTTACAAACCAAAGTTAAAAACAGTGTTTCATTCTTAATTAATAATGCATAAGAAAATAAAAGCCTCTGTAATTACTGAATTATTTAAATCTTCCATTTGTATTAATAGGCTTAATTTGCAAATTTTAATTAATTATCTTTCACATACACATCCACACAAAGGCATTGTTCAGAGGACACCAAAATAGACATTTTAGTTGAATTGTTTCATTTGAAGTTTTACTTAGCATTCAAATTACAAGCTCCCAGAAGCAAGACACTGAAAATATTGTGCTGCTCATAATAATCCAATTGTAGTTAATGAAAAGGCATTGTGTTCCTTTGATGATCTCATTCAAGTTGTTAATGCAGCATTAAAATTGTATAACAAAAGCAGCCAAATGTAATTAAATAACAAAAGTGATGAATTAAATTAATTAAAAATGAAACTCCCTAACTAAAAAGTTTTTTTTTCTCTATTATTCTTCAAATGATTTATTTTTCGTACGAGAAACCATAATGAACCAAAAATAAATCATTAGAAGCTTTTTCAATAGATTACACTAAATGTTAATCAATAAATATTTTATAGTGTAAACCATAAAATCCCCGTTTTTTTAAATTTATTTAAAAATACATATTCTACTCCAATCAATCTTTACTGTTCTAAATAAATAAATAAATATGTAGGATATTATAAATAGTTTGCTTCCCCAAAGTGGCAAGGAAGAAGTGGATGTATAGTATTAAAGAGTGTGTGCCGGTAACAGTACTAGGAAGTCAATATTGCCCATCAACTAAATATATTTAAAGTTTAAAATAAGTTTTAAAACCCTACACCCATATGGGTAGAAAGGGTCATTGAATATATATATATATATATATATACATAGAGGTTTTTATATCAGTATACATTAGGAGAAGTGTATACCTGAAAAAACGCGAGTCAATTGCATTGAATCGATTAATGTGTGTATGTTTTGTTGATTATTTGGCATATGTGTGTTTAGTTGTTTGTTATAGGCAACTAAACATACACACATTAATCGGTTCAATGCGTTTGACTCGCTATTTTTGCAGGTATACATAGGGGAAATGTATACTGATAAAAAAGCTCTCTGTATAATAAGTTTTAATATTGCTATATAGATTGCAACTGGGAAGTGTTTATTCCCTTGAAAATTATCTCCAATTTACTTTAAATTATAAATGCAAAATCACATATATTTCGAAAATAAATTTGTATGTTTATCTTTATTGTAAGAACTTTATGATTACAGCACAATCGTTAAAAGATTAGAAAACAGCACTTAATCTTATCAAGTAATTTTTTTACTATCATTATTTCATAACATTTCATTTCCTTTGCATAGATTTATTTTTAGCTAGAATATTAAATTCGAAATAATTCAACTTGTATGAGAAGATTACAGTTACAATTTAATATAAAAAAAAAAATCATATAATATTAATCCTTGCACGATAAGAGTTTCTCACCAGCGTGTTAATAATTCGATTTAAGGCAAAATAATAAAATCTCAACTTTCTTCACATGTATTAGTTTCTCAAAATCTTATGGAGAAATTAATAAAATGCATTAATCATTTTGAATTGCATCTTAATACACCGTTATGTCTGTACTGGTAAGCGAGTGTAATAATCAATAAAAATAATTATTTTAACAATCTTAAAATATCTATTAAATAATATGCATCAACACCCTTTTTCTCTACATGTATGCGGGTGCAATAATCCATAAAAATAGTTATTTTTATAGTCTCAAAGTATCAATTAAACTCTATGTAATGATTAATAGTTTTAATATTCAGACATTGGTAGTTCATATTGTATGAAATATATATATATATTCAATGACCCTTTCTACCCATATGGGTGTAGGGTTTCTGTATAAAATAAATATGAATAAATTATTAAAAATCGACCAATAAAACACAGATTAGATTGAATAACTTTAAATTCTCGACTATATTGGTAAAGAAAAATCAAGTGCAATTGAATCAATTAGCGAACACACAAAGAATTCTCATGTCCCTTTGTAAAGCGTTGCATCATCCTCTTGAACAAAGCCATTGTGTGAATATAAAAAAAAAAAGTAAAACCGCAGACTCACCAATATCCAACTTAGCGTCCCCATTCTGCTTATCGTTGGTGGTAAACTTAACCTCGGCGAGATCAACCTTGGAAGTAGGCGAGACCTTCTTCTCCTCCTCGGGCAGCATCCTCTCATCTGCACCATCGGGCTCACTGCCCGGTGAGTCCTTCTTGAGTAGGCTTCTAGGGCGTGAAAGCGGCTGTTCACCTGCATCGAAACGAGTTTGATTAATTGCATCTTCCTCTCTTCCTTCTCGGGCAGAAACTAGTTTAACAGTTACAGCAATTATCTGAAATTCTTGATGCAACTCACCATCACCCATTTCTTCCTCGGGTATCGGCTTGTAAGTTGCGGTCGGAGTGTGCTGGTCTTTGGTGTTGGCCGACGCTATGTCCAGTTTGTTCGAGTCCATCTTGGCGGCCTGTCGTTGGTCGTGAGGACGCCTTTTGCTACGTAGCTCGACCAAGGATGAATCAATATAAGGATTTCTTTACGGGTTTATTTTCTGACACGACAGCCCCACCATGAGATAATTTATCGCATTGAGAAGGCCACGTTCAAGATGGGCGAGTGTAGCGATTCGGTGTTTTTAAGCTCGCTGTGTTGGTGGCATTTTTGTGCGCATAAAGACCGGCAGATTTAAATATTGCCTGCCACAAAAATAAAAAGATAGAAATTTTACAAATTTGGCTACTTACAATAAAATAATTTGTATTTCATTAATACACATTAATGTGTATTTTATTGTTCTATTTATTTTATCGAAAATATATAAAGAATAATAAGAATTTCCAGAAACATGTTTAATATTTCAACGGTTTCGTGGGACGTTATGAAAAAGAATTCATTTGTTTTTACTAAAACTTTCAATTAGAAATTAATCAACGAACCGCCCTACTTGAAGATCATCACACCTTTTCTTACCACCTTGTAGATTGCTTTCAAATTCTATATTCATCAAAACATGGTGTGCGAAATGGCATATTTGCATTAATTAGGTCTTCATTTTCTGCCAGACGTATCCCATACAGCGTAGAATATTTCAGCAATATTGTACTAGCGTTGATTGAAAAATTATACTTTTCCAATCAACCGTGTTAGTGTTGCAGATTGCTTTGCAAGATTGACGAAATGTTGATGTTATGATACAATACAATGTTGTTGTTCCTGGCAATTATATATGTAATTATCACGAACTGAGCCCGAAAAATATAATTCTATTCTCGATTTCTTTCTTTCTTATTTATTTACTTACATGAAATCAGTTGCATTGCTTAGAATGAAAAGCGAAAAATCCCCTTAAGATCGAATCCTCCATCTTGTATTTAGATAACATTCTTTTGCAGCTCTTTTCAATTAATATTTAACAATGAATACTTTTTAGCTAATTATTTATTACAGGAATTTTAACAACATTTAGTTTTACATTAATAAACGTAAACAATTCAATTGTTTAAATAAAACCTTCCGACCGACGCCGCTTCGTGGATGTTGCCAACCTTGGCGCTAGAAATTTTCGTTCCGAAAAGCGTAATAACGTTTACTAATTATTAATTTACGTTTTATTCAATTAGAAGTCAGCAATTTATTTAATCATTAATGCTTATTTATTTAAAAAAAATATGTATTTTGCTAATGCGTTCAATTTAGTTATTCACGACGGTTGGCTACCCTTTGTTTACTCGGTATCATAGATGTATATACATCTATGTGTTAGTTGAAGATGGCCGCTTCAATTAAAGTAAGATTAAATTTCAATTTTTTACTATACTTATTAATTGTGCTTTACAATTTGGTTACAGAAACCGAACATAAAACAGTTCTTCGCGGGTTGCTGATCCCCGTTTTAAGTTACGGCGTTAAAGATGACACCAGCGGAAGGTAAGTTTTTTTTCCTCGTTAATGACGCCATTTTCACAAAATTTTCGATTGCATTTTTTTTTATAATTTCACTAAAAAATCGAGATAAACGTATCTAAAAAAATCGTTAACCCTTTTTGTAATGTACGTACAATAACGATTTTAATTATGGTACTCCAACAATGATCGTTATTGGGGCACATTGCATTTAGATTTCCTGATGAAATACTATGCAAAGCGGACAATGTCGTTGCATGGATTTCGTAGAGCTGACTTTACAAGGGTCTGTCTTTTTCCGGCGATAGCCATAAAATACCTCAAGTAAAGGGGTCTGTCTTATTCTGGCGAAATACCTTAGGCAGAGGGAAAGAGGAAATGCAGGTAACAATAGAAAGATGGAGAATAACGGCCATTTTCATTCTTTGTTGGTGAGAAGCAAGGCTGGTCGAGTATATGTATAAATATATACTCGACCTATCTTGGGTGAGAAGTAGGGAGGCTATCTTTTGGTAAAAAATATAATATACCCACTGAACAAAATGTTCACAAATAACGTTGCATCAACTTTAAAAACAACTTTAAACGTTAATGTAACATTAGTGCAACATTATTATGTCCGTTTTGCTCAGTGGGTAGACAAATTAAGAACAATTTTTCAAGTCAAGCTGCCTCAAAATGGATCTGTTTTAATTTTTGTTTTTTTTTAATGAGAAAAACAATACTTTCCTCTAATTTTATATACCGTAAGTAAATTTTAAATGTTAAAATATGATTTAATAAAATGTCCAACCACTATTCTATATAAATGGTGGTATGGGATGACTGCCCATACGGCGCAGATTATTGCAGTATAATAGCACTAGCGTTGTGCAGACTGGTTTGCAATGTTGCAACCAATTATTGTATCAATATTGTGCATTAGTGTTGCAAATCCATTACCCAAAGCGCGTGGATTCCGACGTAAGGAACGCGCTCTTTCTCCTGGTAGAGGTCGCTTCAAGCGTATAATTGGAGGGATAATCCTAGCGGATTATCCTAAGGAACGCTCCGTTTTCGCTCGTAGATGTCGCTTCAAGCATATAACTAGAGGAGTGGTCACGGCGGCCTTTTTAAACTACGCGCGGAAAAACAATCAGCGTATGGATAACTGCAGATGGCCATTTTAGCTTTTCGGACCTCGCCAGACCATTCTATTCCAGATGCAATACCTTGATAAAAGCGGTTGAACGGATTTTGTGTTCTTATTTAATGATATAAATCACAATAATTGGAAAGATAACGCAAGCGCCATCTTTTGCCAAAATGTTGACGATGCCACATGAAATTAGGCAATAGATGGTGCTTGCGTTATCATTCCAATTATTATGATTTAAAATATGATGTTGTAAATTGAATACCAGGTATATTTAGAATATATTTAAATAATAGTAAATAAAAATGATCTGAAATAATTTATTAATTATTTTCATAAAAATGATTTGAAATAATTTATTAATTATTTTCAAATCATTTTTATTTAATATATTTAAATAACTGTGACCAAGTGGAATGAATAATACTCTTTTCTATTTATATATTTAAATAAGTTTGTTTATGTTCGAGAAGCTTTTATTTGAAACTTATTTTGGAAAATACCCCACACTCTGTATGGGTAAAGGGGTTTTTCGATAATATATATATATATTGGAAAATCCTTACATTTTTATAATTATTTAGGTGTTCTAGTAATTTTAATTAACCCTGTAATCATTATTTATTTATTTTTGTGATATTAAATATAATATATTTAAAAAAATATATATAATATATTAAATATTATTAATTAAATTTAATAGTGGGAAGTAAGTAAAATGTTGCTTGGATAATGTTAGGCCAAATTTAAAACAATTTATTCTCTATTATGGAAAGTTAAAAAATATATTCAATTTATTATTAATAATGGAAATGCAAATGTCCATTGTGTAATCCAATGTCTGGCAGTGTATTTCCCGGGGATGCACTTGTTTTCATGGAAATTTGTCATATTTAAGTACTTATCTTTATTTTATTTTTATTTATTCCTTTGCCTATCTACCTTTCGGTGTAAGGCTTAAGTAATTATCTTATGTAAGTCAAAATTACAGTAGCCAAGGGGAAAATAATTACTTCATTTTTATTTTATGAATTGTTTTCATTACGATCTTCAAGTTTTTAGACAAAAAAATCAAATTTATTGCATATACTTAGTTTAACAATAATAGAAATTTGAAACAAAAACTTACTAACAATTTTCAAAATGAAGTGGTAAATATGAATAGATAATTAAAAATCAAATAATACATTTTTAAGATAATTTAAAATTTTATTAAAAAAATATGAACTACCAATGTTTAAATATTAAAACTATTAATTATGTTGAAATAAAGTTTAATTTCAAGAAATTTGAACGTAGTTATTTCGCGGTAAATCAATGAAAACAGCGCTATTGAAATCGAGTATTTGAGGGAGTAACTAAACCACCTGTCAGTTTCCTACGCCTACTACTGCCAACTGAATAAATTATTTTATGTTTAAAACGAATTATTTTAAAATAATAAACATAAAATTATTTTAAATTTATACTAAATTAATTTAATATGATATATTTCAATTATTTTTTTTTGCATTAACCGTCACATTTTGGAATAACGTAAATCTACTGACCAGTGGCGTAACAGAAGGATGTTTTTTTGTGCGGCGATCAAAACAAACAATGAGCGAAACGGGGTGAAGAGCAAAGCGGAGCAAGTGTGCATTGATAATCGTTGTAAATTCCCACAGTGGTCCTTGCGAATTTTTATCTCCGCATAAAAGAACCCGCCCCTATCCCGAAGAAGGGTGGACCTCGCCTTGCGTTTCGCTCGCACGTACGCAGGGGTCGATCTTAACCCCATTATATTATTTCGCAGCAGCGAGCGATTCCTCCGCGCGGTGCCAGCTCCAGGTAGGGTAGTGCACCGCCTTTGTTTCTCGTGAGAGTTAAAATAAATACGGGAAAACCTGTTAAGCGCAAAAAAACAGCGAGACGTCGCTTTAAATGTGCGCTCGGTTATTTGCATATTAAAATGTATATTTATGCGGCAAAGCGAAGTGTCGCGAACAGGATTAAAACCAGTTTTGGCGCGTTAGATAGGCGGTGTTTTGCTTTCGCTATCGCCGAGAACATCAGTTAGTGCTAACCTAATTCCTCGAGGGGATAGTTTTGTTTTGAGGTGCTCCTCCGCTGTACAGACTCGCCTTTTAATTTTTCTTAATCACCCAAGGAAGTGTACTTGCTGTTCGTAAGGATGTCTGTTATTGGAAAGGTAAGTTCGATATCATTCAATATTTATTTTTCAAATTTGATTTAGTTCCCATAATTTATTTAAATATTTAATGTTATGATAATAAAAAAAATACATAAATTTTAATGTATTTATTTCTTTTATCATAACAGTCTCTCTTTCAACTGTACTCAATTTTACTTAAATGACATATTTCTACTATTATTTATGTATTAGAATGTTAAATAATTGAGGCTATTCTGTACGGAAATTGTTAACTTCAACATGTATGTTATTAAATAATGTTGACCGTGAAGGCATTAATTGTTTGAAAATTCATGACAACTATTAAGTTTTTCACCTGTAGAAGCTACAATTGTCACGAACAATAAATTTAAGTGAAAATTAAAAACTTAAAAGTTATTAAATAAATTTACATTCTATACATATATATATATCTATTAAAAAGGTTGCTTAGATTGTGATGATACAAATAATGCACATGTTAAACTTAAAATTTCCCTTACAGAATAGTTTCCGAATATTGTACAGTCAAAATTCATGAAGTGAATTGATGAATCACATTTTATTTTTTTATGAATAAAAATTTCTGTACAAATAAAAATCATTAATGTTAATAAACAAATATCTGAGGAAAGTTTTATAGTATAGTAATTTACCGATTGGTCACGGTCTGACTAAACATTAAATTTTGATATTATATCAAATAATTATTTACAAATAGTCTTAACTTCATATAATTAATTAATCAAATGCAGATGTGGCATTTTTTTGTTTAATATTAAAAACAAAACATTGCTAAACTCTTGTGGCCAATAAAATTGATTTTAAACATTGCCGATCATTGACTATTGACACTTTACAAATTTCATTGTATTCTTGTTGCAATTATATATAGATATAGATATTTTTATTTACGGAATCTCCATTATACAAATACAAAATATATATGTAATTAGTATCCACTTTTACCATATGGTGTCGGGTTTGTTGCAATTATTAATTACTTAAAATAAATGTTTTTAATAAATGGAATACTTTTTTACTTTGCATAACTCGGATTGATTTTATTGTTGACGTTAAGGTTGTCGAAACTATAGTCAACAATAAAATCAATCCGAGTTATACAAACAAAGTAAAAAAGTGTTTCATTTATTAAAATCGAATTACATTGTATAACAAACTAGAAGCCTCAACAATTATCAAATTAAAATAAATGTTTTTAACTTTTCAAAATATTTTGAGTATCCGAGGCGTTTTATTAAATATGGCTTAACATTATTCTGTAAATAATTATGTGGTGTTTGAACTGCCCCCCACTCCAAAATCTTTAATCTTCAAATAATTATTTAAGAAATTATCAAAATGTGATGTTTAGTCTGATAATGCAGGAACTGTTTTTATGGCTGGAAATCCATGGTCAACTTTTAATCTGTTAATAATTTTTGAGTTGCATGAAATTGTGATTAATATTAAAAAATGTTATTTACTTATTGTTTAATATCAAATCAATTTTTCAGTAATGATTATTCTAAACCATCAGTAATTTTCTCTATGTTGGTTGTCGAATATTTACTTATTTAAGTAAGAACGAAGAACCATTTTATTTAATATTATTTATTTATTTAACGGATTTACCCTTTTAGAAATCTACAATGTAATTAATAATATTTATGTATAATACATAAATTAAGTGCAGTAAAGTACACAAAACATTTTTTATTATCATAAACTATTATACATTTGATGCTAAAGTATTTTTTTCTTTCTTAATCTTATCCTCATTTACTCGTATTGGGTGTCGAGGTTAAAGTGTTTTTTTAACAGATATAAAATAAAACACACAGGCAGAAAAAAAAAATTCAACAATTATTTGATTTTTATGAAATATGCTATATCATTTAGTAGTAGTAAATCGATTTATTCAACCCAAAAGAGTTGCAAAAGGCCATCGACTGAGGTTTTTTTAGCCACTATATCTTTTATTGTTATGTTTTTTGTTTGTAAATTTAATTATAAAAGACACATAACAAACAAACTATAATCAATAGCACAATTGAAGCTAAAATATCATAGATAAAAGGATACATGACAATATAAATTTAACTATATAATATGAAACAAATGGTAGATAAAGCAAACGATTATTATATATTTAATAACAAACAGCATTAAAGCATTTCTATGAATTTTTGTTAATTAAACTTGAATTAAAGTAGTGATGTCCGAAAGTAGCACAATAGAAACAAGTATTTGTTAACTTAACCTTTATTCCGATAAGATATGCAATATATGTGATTGCACAGTCGTGGGCGGAGAAGAACTGCCTTGTTTATTTGCCAATCTGTGCACTACGCTAATTACTCAAAAAAAAAAAATAAACATAAATATTTTTGGCGCTAAATTTAATCTAAAATTATTTATGTATTTATTTAGTCTTATATAACATCGTTATATGTTGCTCTCTTCTTCTCAGCGTGAGGTGGTCTACATATATTATATATATATAATCTAAAATCCCCATCTACCATAATGATGGTGTAGGGGTATCTACATATATTATAAAATTTAAATAAGATCTGTATGTGTACTATAAAAAAATATCAATAACATAGTCATTTATACTCAACGTGATCATTTATTTTTTCAACAAAGCGGGACTCCTAATGAATTTATAAATGTTACTAGATGGTGTTATTCAGGATAACGATAAATAACAGGATGACTTAATCTATTGTCAACAATAGATAACGTTGTCAATTCAACAATATTTCAACCACAAATGTGTGAAAAGAAATGGGGGGCTTTCCTTTCTTAAAAAAGGTTTTTATAAATTTTGTATCACACGAAACAAACGTATTTTTAAAAAAAAATACCTTTATTGGCATACATCTCATTCACAATCGTCTTTACATTTTTAATCAAATTATCATTTGATCTGTGTGCGGGACATTTTTGTTTTCACTGCCTGAAAACAGGACTGTCCTGCCCAAAAACCAAACGTATGGTCATGTTATTTGTACTATTCAGGACAAGAAATTAACAGGTATTTAATTTATGAACACCTAACACTGAGAAGTAGAGAGGAACATATAACGATGTTATATAAGACTAAATAAATAAAATAATTTATGAATTATTCCTGTATTTAATGAAGAATTTTTTTTTTATAAATGACAGTAGTTTGATTTTTCATAAATATTCATCCTGCCATGTTTACCTTGAGAACAAGATAAGAATTCCAGGATTAATTTCGAAAAGATACTGATTTAATCTCCTATTAGTATTATTTCATTTGCTAGTTCAGAAAATAACAAAATTAAAATGAATATAAAAAAAATAATTTAAATACGTTTGTAGAATATTCTGTTTATGAAGTATTTCGAACATAAATAAAAATAATTAAGCAAACATTCATTCAGTTAAGAAAGGATAAAAGGTACAAAAATCAGTTAAAGTAAACTACAAATATACGATGACAGTAAATAATTTAATTCTCTTGCAAGATAGTTACCATCAAATTAATAAAATAAGTACTATGATGGATATACCACAAATTTATTTAATGTGTCATTTTTAGTGTAATTTTGTTAAATTGTGAAATTCCGTTAATAATATTGAGAACATTGAGAAAAGTTACAAGAAATATTAAAAAGTCGACTTTGCCTATCTCCAATTCTCCTTCTTCCTTCCACAAATAAATGTGCATAAAATAAATCCAAGTGCAAATGCAAACAATACAAAAACGTTATCCATAAAATATTCCAGTGAAAATAGAAGTTGCAAAAAAAAAGCGGACTTGCATCTGGATTTGCATTATTCACAAAGGACTTCGATTCACTGCACCTTCCTTTATTACATTTACCTGCTTTCAGTTGTTTTTTTTTTTTCCAAAATAAAACCTGATGTAATTGTATTCTTAGATTCTTGCAAAAACTCCCCACTATATAATCCAGCATCTGCCTCTACATGTGCAACAAGTGTTTTTTTGGTGCCAGACAAACCTGTTGTTATTTAAATGCACATGGGGAGGGTAATTCATCATGAGTGATGTTTGGGAATAGGAATAAAACTGTTATGAGAGGAGAGTGCAACAGTTATTTTTCAGTGGTGCAAATTGTTTGTGATATTTTAATTTTATCATTTTGATGATTTTTAATTTTAATAAGTTTGTTGTGTTGAATAGATTATTAAAAATCTACTAATAAAATAAATAAATTCAGATTAAATTGAATAACTTTAAATTCTCAACTAGTTTTGGATTATTTTTTTTTTACTTTATTGTTATTGGGCGTGAATGGCAGTAAATTTAAATTAAATATTTTATTTTCCAATTTGAGCACTGATTGATAACCAATAACAAATATAAATTAATAATGATAATAATTTATTTATTTACGGAAAATTCACCATTCTACAAGAATTGTAACAATTTTTTACTATAAGTAGTAAATAGGCATATTTGATTTTGTCATTTTTATTATTTATTTATTTTGTATATCTTCCTGTATACATATGTTAATAAAGATATATATTAAACATCTTTATTATTGACATGATACAATATTTTTACAATAATATATAATATTGCATTTGGACTTTTTGTGAAATGTTAACAAGGATCATTATTATTAAAGATATTTTTAATAATGATTCATTCAATCTAATCTGAATTACACATATCAAATTTTAAAACTGTTTAAAACGTTTTACTTTTTTTTTAAATCACATAAAAATGTAAATCTCATGCTGTATCAAAAATTTATTGCAATGACTTAAATTTCAAAAATTAAATTAACTATATAATTTTCCACAGATTTAATTTAATTTCTTCCATTCAAAAAATAAATTCGTATAGTAATGTGTAAATAATCCATCACCCCTACTTGTCCAGCAAGTGTTTTTTTATTACAAAAAAAAACCTGATGTATCACGTCCCCTAATCTGTGCATGTATTGTTACCCCTAATTTTATAGTCTAACACCTCCTGTGTGATGTATTGTTATCTTTGACCTGTAGGGTGGAAGAGACGTGTTAATTTTAAATTATTTCTCTGATTCAATTACTAATATTTGCACATATTTTGAAAATTATATATAAATATATATATTATCAAAAAAAAAATCTTTATATCTGTAAGAGTGTTGGGTACGAAAATTATTATGAAATTATAATTTTCAGTTCAGTTGTAAATTTATTGTTACTTTAATCATGTACAAATAGAAATGTGTTCTTAAAATAAGCTGTTGTTTACACTTTGATAAATTGAATGAATGAAAAGATGAAAACAGGAATTAATAATAATCTTTATTAACAGATATATACAGCAAAAAATATAAAATAAATTACAAAATCAAATGTATATTTTATAGTATATAAAGAAAACAAAATAATTTTTTTATATCACTTGGATTTTTTTATTAATCATGACTAGTTTCGATTATACAGTAATCATTTTCAAACAATAGTTTAATTAAAATTGTGTGTATGAAACTTACCCCATTATTTCTGGACAAAAACCTATACATGCATTTATTTTTGCATGAATTAATTGCATAATAACAAGGCATTTTTAACATGTAACAGACTATATATTTGAAAGATCATATTAAAAAAAAAACAGACTACATAGAAATATGTCATGGTAAAATGTAATTTAAGTTATATTTACAAACTTTATTTTATAAATTATTGTCTTGTGTTAATTTTCTAGCCTGTTGCATTTATTTTTGTTCATACTTTTTTTTTTACTTTTAGCCTGTTTTATACTCTTACTGGAGAAGTTCTTGTTCGTGGAGAGTACGAATAGGTAAGTCTAACCAACACACTCATTTCTCGAATTGTTGCCAATTTGTTTTTTTACATACATTTTCACTCAACCAAAAATATACGATGCAAAAAAAAATCTCTAATTTATCAAAGCGGTTTGTTTACCATATGATTCATGACGCTTTGGTTATGTCACAATCGACTAGCACTTACTACTGGAGCCATCTCTTGAAAAACAGCAGGAACTTATTTATGCACCTAATATAACGAATAATTTTTAATCCTCAGTTATCAATAATCATGTTAAATTCATTTTCCAGCTTTGAATTTAAAAGAGATCCCTTATGACATCAAGCCTGTGTCATTGATCAAAGCCGGAGGAGAGCAACACTCGAATGAGTACAGGGATATAAACCCGATGGAGCAAGTACCCGCTTTACACATAGACGGACACACTTTAGTGGAGTCTCTCAACATACTCCATTATCTCGAGGAGACCAGACCGCAGAGGAACCTCATGCCCCACGATGTTATAAAACGTGCAAAGGTATGAGCGACCCGTTAACGTGTGGACCGCAACCGTTTACATTATGCTTGTGTTTTAGGTTCGTGAAATGTGCGAAGTGATCGCATCGGGAATTCAGCCGTTGCAGAACCTCATCGTCCTAATTCACGTGGGAGAGGAGAAGAAGAATGAGTGGGCCCAGCATTGGATAAACCGCGGTTTCCGCGCCGTCGAAAAGCTCCTCTCGGCCAGTGCTGGTAAATATTGTGTAGGCGACGAGATAACGCTGGCCGACTGCTGCCTCATCCCCCAAGTATTTAACGCTAGGCGGTTTCACGTTGACCTAAGACCCTTCCCGATCATCCTGCGAATAGACAGAGAGCTAGAGAACCACCCAGCTTTCAGGGCGGCTCATCCCAGCAACCAGCCAGACTGCCCACCAGAGGCACCCAAATAATCATTAACTACTCATTACTCTCACCACACCCACCGTATTAGTACAAAATAATAAAAAAAAAAACGTTTTTTCGCGCCGCAATATAAATCTTATTATTTCGCTTTATCGCTTTTGTGTTGTTTTATGTTTATTTTGTTGTTGCTTTTTTTAGAGTTTTTATTATTTCACATGTTTAGAGATTTCTTTTGTGTTCCCTTTTTATTTTTATATATTTATACATATATATAATACAGTAATTGCCAAATGTGTGGGGATTTTACACTGTTTGTATATTAGCTTATTCTTGAAACGATGGTCATTGATAGAAGCTTTAGGTTAGGTTGTCAATGATAACGCCTCAGAAGATTTCAACGGCTTTGCTTTCATAAATTCGACGAGATGATGTAGATATTGTGCTGCCGACAGAAACTTGTGTTGTTTTAAATAATGTAAAAAATATTGCATACAATAAATAATAAAACATATTTATTTTACTTATATGAAGTTTTTATTATTGGATTATAAAAATTTGTACCTTCTTGTAAAAAAATATATTTTTAAAAGAAAACAATCCTTAAATTTTACACAACTTACACTTAGGTTAGGTTGTAGTAGCAGCTATTGGTGCGCTTAGGTTTATTTTAGATTAGGGTATATTCCACATTACATACAGTTAGGTTTGGCAGTCATTGGCTCACTAAAAGCTGCCACTACAACCTAATCTATCTCTGACTTACAGTTAGGTTTGGTTGTAGTGGCAGCTATTAGCGAGCCAATGGCTGCCACTACAGCCTAACCTAGCTGTAAGTCATGTGAATTAGGCTTATATTCCAAGTGGCAGCCATCGGTTCACTAATAGCTGCCACTACAACTTAATCTAGCTGTAAGTCATGTGGAATATAAGCCTAAACTAACCTAACATAACTAAGTCATGTGGAATAAAAGGATTTTTTCTTTAAAAAATAATTTTGCCTCTTGTGTTACCACAGTAGGCCAAGGTGATTTCTCTCCTACTATCCCCTAAAACCATAACATATCTGAATAAAGATGTTAGTATATATATTTCTGCTCTCAATATTCTCTATTTGTAATACTACTGGCCAAAGCCAGGATTACAGGAATGCATTTCAGTAACAAATACCATAAAAAATGAAAAACAACGCAAGCGCCATCTTTGGCCTGGTTTCATGTGGCATTGTCAACAATTTGGATCTACAAGGTAGACGATCGAGAATCATTGTTTCGTCCACTAAAAGAAGGCCAACTTGTCCTGTTTATAAGAACAGCAAACATTTTATTAAACAAATACAATGACAACCAACATTTGAATTATGTCAACTGTACATCAAAGTATGTAAAAATTCTAGTAGTATTCATCAGGAATATAAAATAATAAACAAAAATCTTTCATTTATAATAATATCCATGTTTATTTTAATCAACAAATGTATTACAAGTGAAAATTAATTTTGAAAAAATTAATATTTAGAATTTACGCGGGAAAAACGACTTTTTAATTCGCCCTCTTTTCAGATTTGTATTCCAGAGATTTTTATAGACTTTTCTTGTGGTTGCTTCACCTTGTGAGTTTTTAATACTTTATACATTCATGACATTCTCGTTAGATGTCGCTAATTTACAGCAATTTTTATTACCGATATTGTGCAAAATATTTTTGCTCGTTTTTTATTTGTATCTGAATACCAATGTGTTTATATATATAAATAATTATTACAGAATAAGCATTGTTGAAATTTAAAAAAAGAGCAATTTAAAATCGCAAATTTTAGTAAGCGAAACGGCCATTCGTGGCACTGCATCCAATTTTGACCAGTAGATGGCACTACTTACGCATTTTTCCTCTACGTAATCGTCATCTATGAATGGTAACAAAGTAACGGCTTATAACGGTCTTATTTTGAAAGTGGGAAAACGATTTACAAATTCTAAAATATAAGTGATTAGTCGTAAACTAAGCGTAAATTAAAAGCACAGTGAAGTAAGGAGTGAAATAAACGGAAGGTGGTGGAACAATAGTGATAAAAAAAACGGTAAGTATATAATTATTGTGGGTTTGTTGGTTTGCGATTTAACAGGGGTTAATTTGAAATTCATTAATTGAAATAAGCAAATAAGTTTATTTATTGGTTCGATATACCTAATTTCATACATATTTCTCGGGCTACTGTAAAAATTTGAGTGGAAACATTTGTGATAAGGTTATGTTGACTATTTCAAATTAAATTTGAATTTATGGATTATTAGGGCTATTTCGTAAGAAAAATGTTAAATTTAACCTATGCATTATTAATTAAATTCACAATCGAACTACATATATGAAATATAGAACTCGCAATAAGAACAAACATTTAATGTAAATATTATTTTTTAATGCCGTATTCTTTAATATTTTTTTTATGAAATATATTAAATATAATATTCAAATTGAGTATAATTATAGGCTACTACTACCACTACAAATAGGATTGTATATGTTTATGTAAATAGTACTAGACATAGTTATTGTTTCAGTATTTAAAATTGTGGATCAAACAGCATTCAGCGCAGATTAATGAACACTGTGTTTATATTTTAAATACAATTTTCCATTCATAATCAGGAAATGAATATATTGTAAACATAGCTCTTTTCTCGAATCCTTATAGCCGCCTCTCAGGTGTCAGATGGAAACATAACTCATAATTTCTATTATTATTTGTTATTAAAAGTAAATCGAAGCTATTCCATATGGGTAATGTGAAGTTTAAAGTGTATGTTATTAATTAACTTTACGTTCTATATGTATATATGTATTACAACACGCGTTTATACTGTGATGATAATAAATAACGTATGTAACGTTAAACTTAACTCTTCACGTACGGAATAGTCCCGAATATTTCCTTAAATTCTAGAGTTTTTTAAGTATATTGATTTTATATAAAAATTATTTAAAATAAAAGAATTATAATAAAATATTAAAATTTAGGGCAGAAAGTCCTCTAGTTAATAGCCCAGATAGACTAACACCTACATGTATTGTAATTATTTATGTTATATTGTCTGAAGATGATGCGTAAAGATGAAACATAACGTGTACGTTAAATTTATTGTTTCACATACAGAAAGCCCCAATTGAAAAATTAAGTATTTTCTGTAGAGCAAAATTTTGTCCCAAAACATTTTCCACAATTTTGACAAGTAGAATTTGCACGTTTTTTTTTGTAATTGTAATATTAAAATTTAATACTTCCAACTCACAACCATAAATAATTTTTTTATACAGTATTTCTTATTGATGTGTCATTGTCTGGCATGAACAGACTACTGCTTCTTTATCCTAATTAGACATAGGTGTGTGGTATTTAAATTATTATATATTATTTTTACAGGTTAAATAAGAATATATATAAAAGATTAAAATGAACTCGTCGAAATTTCCATTCCCCAAAAGATTATACATGTTTATGGAGGCAGACAGACTGGCTACATTTAAAGATTGGGTGTTTGGTGATGATGAAAAGTGTAATGCAAGAAATGTAAGTAAATGAAAGATTAATTTTGTATGAATAGTCTGTTCCTCTAATGTGAACAAAATTAGGGTGCGAACATTTGTAAGCCCCCCGACACCAATTGGTAAAAGGGGACATCGATTATATATATATATATATATATATTTGCAAGCCTGTTTCAAAAGCAAAAGATTTTTATAACTGAATTATAACTTGTCAAATTAATTTGAAATTTCCTGAAAGTATAGATGCAGATTGTGAAGAATTTTGCAAGAATGTAAGTCTTTATTATTTCACTGAGAATGCAACTCATAGCCTACAAGAACGAATTTTCAACCAATCAGATGCAAGGAAAGCTGTAGCTACATGTGTGTCACCAGATTAAAAAAAAAAAAAACAAACGCAGTGGTGATAATTTTTTGTGATTCAGTCCTTAGAAACGTCATAATTGATGTAAATACAAGTCGTTTGGGAAAAGTTTCATTGAGTGAAATAGTGGAAAGTGCGACACTAAAAAAAAAAACAAGCGACCAACACTTGTAAGGACTGAACCGTTCTTTCTGGCACCAAATCCACAAAGGAATACTTCATTCGAAGAATGGTGTAAAAAGTCGGAATGCTGTCTACTTGGATTAAAGAAACTGCTGTATTTAACAGCTTGGTTTTAACTCCAAAATATCATTGATAATAATCAAACCACTCGTTGTATTCTTTCTTTCTTAATCTTATCCTCTTTTACCCGTATTGGGTGTCGAGGTTACTCGTTGTATTGCGGCTGTTTATATAACAAATACTTGCATTCTTACAGAATTAAAAAAAAAAAAAATTCAAAGCATGGATTACAAGATAACTTGAGAATAATCTTACCCTAATTGAAAACACACACGGTAAATGTTTAAAGTATAAAATTTGAAAGATCACATTTGAAAAAAAAAACATACTTCATAGAATAAAAATATACATATTTGATATAAAGTGAAATGGAATAGAAAAAATCTGTAATATTATTTCAACATATAATTTTTTTCCAGTATATTTATTCATTTATTTTTTACAATTACTATTACAGCTAGCAAGAAGTGGATTCTTTTTCATTGGCAACGATGACGAACCAGATTCAGTTCAGTGTTTCATGTGCTCGAAAGCCCTGGACGGATGGGAGGCCAATGATGATCCGTGGGATGAGCATTACAAACATTCCCCAGAGTGTGTGTTTGTCAAGAATAGATTGGATGAAGATTCATACATATTATCTGATTTTTTTAAATTGAAACACACATTTATTAAAAGTGTTACTAAAGAATTACGCGAGAATGTGAATAATCACTATAATGCTATGCTTGATTTAGTTAAGGATATATGAATAATGTTGTTCGGAGATATGGAATGGTTTTGAATTATAATTAGCTTTTGTCGGTTTAAAGTTGGTTTTTGAATTAAATATATTTTTTTATAACTTATATGTTTGTATTTCTTTTTTTTAAATATATGTATTATACAGGGTGATTCAGTTTGGTATTCCACCCCCTTCTAACTTTTTTTATTTTGACAGTAAACTATAACAAACCACATATATTTGTAAACGGCAAGTAATTTTCTATTTAATGGTGTCACCAAATTGACAATAAGATGACAACTGTCAAAGTAGTGATAGTCAACTTATTTTTTTTCAAATGACTATATCTATTTTTTGTTCAATTCGGATAACGGGTACTTTCCTACACCATCACAATTATCGCTTAACTAACAAAAAAAAAGAGAAGTAGTTGTCATATTTATGGTTGTCGATTCTACTGAGCGCACTATTTTTCTGGAAAGAGCCAGGTGTGGATCGGATTAGAGAGGATGGAAGGTTTGGATGGGAGAACGATATGGTCGATGTATGTTGTGCAGGGTTGGTAAGAGCCATATATGGCAAGAGTGTAAGGAAGTGCGTGGGGAATGGATGGGAGGAAGGAGGATTGAAGAGTGGATGAGTGAAGATGATGCAGGCGTGGAATTCGAAATGAGAAAAGAAGAGATGTGGAGATGTGAGTGATATTAATATTAGTGTTGGGCAAAATCGAATAATATTAGTAATCGAATATTACTAAATGTGTCATTTTAAGTATTTAAAATGAAAAAGTAACTTCAAATTTATGTTTATTAATAAATGGGAAGTTATTTCTGATATTTTTATAATAAGTAACATTCATAAAATTATAATACACTTAATTTAGAAATTATAAAAGATCGACTTTGCCCATTACTAATTAATATATACAAGGTGTACAGAAAATGAGTGAAAAGCTTTAGGTAGCGTGACTCTTTGACTAATTTTTAAATAAAAATATTAACGAAAATAAGTCACACGGTCCTTCCTTAAGCCTCACGGGCCATTTAAAAAAAACTATACATTTGGCAACGCTGGTGTTTGATCCAGCGTGTATTTATCCTGTTTATAACTGCTACATCATCCGCTGGAGGTGTTGCATACACCTTTTCTTTTACAAACGAGCGTGCGTCGTTGCCAGATCTATTTTCATTAAAAGAATGCTTCTGATGAAGTTATAAAATTGTAAAAATATCCGATTTATTAATCATTTACATCAATGGAATTATACACGTGTCTAATTGATTGTTAATGCTATTGATTGTTTACAAAATATTTAAAAAAACAATACTAATTTATAGTCACATATTTAAAATTCAGAAGACCTCGTGAGCCTCAATGAAGAACCATACAACATTTTTTTATTTGGATTTTCTATTAAAAATTAATTAATGAATTGAGTTACCTGAAGGTTTTCACTCATTTTCTGTACACCTTGTATATTTAATTTGTAATTAGAATGGATATGTAGAGTTTTAATAATTTATATTATAAATTATTGTTAGCATTCACGGATTAATGCCAATAAAGGATATTTTATATTTATATAAATCCTAAACAATGTATAATGAATTGTAAGCCTCCGTAAACATTTCTGAATTGTGTTAGAAATATGTCAACATAGCTTTGCTCGGGAATGGGAGTGAATAAATGGTGAATTTTCCTCGGTGGATTTTCTTTTTTGTGGCTGCGATGAAAACGCGGGTTAAGTGGAGCCGTTAAAGCAAAGGACGTATGAAGCCGACTCCCTTATTTTCGGGCGTTTACTTTTGCCGCAATTCCGCACACATCGTTATGCAGTGCAGCCCTAATGTTTCGCGTGGAGTAATAGGAATGCTGGGAATTATTCTTTCCATCAGCATAAAATAAAATGAATATAAAAAATTGGATTTTATGTAATAACGAATTAATATATTAAATTTAATTATGAAAAGATTATTATATATTTAAATAATGAAAAGATTATTTTAAAAGTATGGATAATATGATTAATACAGTCACTATCTACCAATTCATTAACTCATGCATACATGACCGTTCGGCTACTTTAAAACTTACAACACCAAAAAATTACAAAACAAACTTATCGAAACAAACCAAATATGGAAATGAATTAATGGGTGTTTAGAATAAACAACTGCAATTGTTTTACTTTTGTCTTTTTCATGGCTAACTATTTTTTGGTGTATGGTAAAATTAAAAACGACTGTAACTTATTTTATTTGAAAAATAACTATGGCATATGTTATATCGGATTAAAGGAAAAAAAATAGCCCTTTTAATAAAGTCATAGCCAACTATTGTTTCCATTTAAAAAAAGGTAAGTGTGTGTCATATCTCCATATTTTGGGAGACATTTTTTTTTTATTTTTTGTTATTAATCTGTGTAAAATTTTGTACAACTTTGTCCTTTACAGTTTTTTTCTATCTATGATAATAATAGAGATATATTGATTTCAAAAAATTGACACATTTTACTTTTTTCAAAATATCTAGTTACCCTTGACTTTTTCAAATATTTTGAAAGTGTCATTTTATTCGTCTCATAAAACTACACTTCTTTCCCCATTTTACCGTTTTTCTATCTCTTATAGTTTCCGAGATCCATAGAGAACATCGAAAAAAACACCCTGTATAGGTGACACTTCTGTAATTTATATGTTTGGTTTAACGTGCACGATATTTTTTACCATCGCAGTCTAAGCAACTTTTTTTAACAGATAATATATAAATATAGAATGTGAAGTTACTTAATAACATACACGTTTAATTTAACAATTCTTGTACGAAATAGCCCCGATTATCAGAACAAAGCTTTAAAGTCCCGGCGAATCCACCATATGTTTGGTTTAACGTGCACGATATTTTTTATCATCACAGTCTAAGCAACTTCTTTTAATAGATAATAAATATATCTCCTTACACCTGACGGTGTAATATATATATATATATATATATATATATATATATATATATATATACAGAGAGCTTTTTTTATCAGTATACATTTCCCCTATGTATACCTGCAAAATACGCGAGTCAAATGCATTAATGTATGTGTGTTTAGTTGCCTATAACACGCAACTGAACACACATATGTCAGATAGTCAACTAAACATACACACATCAATCGGTTCAATGCGTTTGACTCGCGTTTTTTGCAGGTATACATAGGGGAAATGTATACTGATAAAAAAAGCTCTCTGTATATATATATAAATATAGAATGTGAAGTTATTTAATAACATACACGTTTAATTTAACAATTCTTGTACGAAATAGCCCCGATTATCAGGAAAAGTTTTATAGTCCCGGCAAATCCTGAAATAAAAATAGTAGTAATTTGACGAACGTAATAATAAGGGTGATTAAAAATAAAAAATAATCTTATATTCACAAATGATACAAAACATGAATAATTACAAGACATGTAGGTGTAAGTCTGGGCTCTCGATAGCCACAGAATTTATAAAGAAAATCGTTGATAATAATTTGTAAAAAAAAAACACCCTACATAAAATATTCAGATATTGGACACAAATGCTAAGTCTTTCTGTCCAATATCCGAATATTTTATATAGAGTGTTTTTTTTGTGGGAAGTCATTTTTTACTTTTGTAAAAAAAAACACCCTATATATAATATTCAGATATTGGGCACAAATACTAAGTCTTTCTATCCAATATCCGAATATTTTATATAGAGTGTTTTTTTTTGTGGGAAGTCATTTTTTACATTTCTTGTTTTATTTTAAATTTATTATAAATGATAAATTAATTCAAATATCTAACCAATTATTATCAACAATTTTCTATATCTGTTACATGGGAATTTCCTATGATACACCAAACAAGACTCGCGTTATTGAATTCAACAACATTTCGCCTCGCTGCGGAACGTAATTAACCATCTAAAAATACACACATTATGTCATTATTAATATTTAAATTAGAGACATTTAACTATCCTTACTGCACCGTTCAATTATTTTTACAATCGCGCAGCAGATGTCGCAAGATAATAACCGTCGGTGCGGCGGCATTGACTTTCGCGAATCTCAGTCAATGCCAGAAATGAATTGTTCTATTTTAATTAAAATGATTGGCTGCGCTTAGACGGTAATTAATGAGCGGCGCAGACAATGGTACGTTTCTAAATAGGTGATAATGGGCTGTAAACTCGGATTTATTTTATTCGTTGTGCGGATTGATGAAAATGCATTTGTCGTTGATTAAATTAAAACGACTATTAATTTTCATGTATAATAAATATTCTCTTGTTAATGGGCTGATAATCCGAAATTAGTCGACAATTTACAGTCATTAAATTTAATCTGTTTTTTTTTATTAATTTTATTAGTAGATTATTAATAATCTATTAACATTTATTATATACAATATGAACTACCAATGTTTAAATATTAAAACTATTAGTTTGGGATTGATAAATAAATATTTTGATGCGTTTTATTTTGTATTTTGTCGTAATTTGTGATTAGTAATTTGCTTTTTTTATACGTATGTTTTGTAATGTTTTTAGAGCGTCATACTTTTCTTATAAAATTTTTAATATGTAATTATAATTGTAATTTGGAAATGGAGATTCCGTTAATAAAGTTAATTGAAATTGAAATTATAGACCGACACCCGAAAGGGTATAAGGACTTAAGATAAATAATAACTATTAATTATATTAATTTCCAGTTTGGTTTAATTGTTAATAATTTATTAAACTATTCACAACTGAGACTTTTACTTCGTTGTACATTGTACGCTACACTATCGGTAAACATTTTTACTATTTAATTGATCATCTTATGCATATACAGCGCGGAGTTCAACTGACATTTATATTTATATCAAAAGTAATGACCAGGCCGGGGCCCAAACCTGGTGGACGAGCACATCAGGTCTTAGGCAGGCGAAGGTATTCCTCAAAGGAAGAACGCCAAAACTAACAACAGACCTCCTCAAGCAAGACAGGAAAATGGTCAGAGCGATAGTAGGTCTACTGACAGGACACTGCAGGCTAAACAAGCATATGAGCAGGTTAGGCCTCTCTGAAGATTCGATCTGCAGATTCTATGAAGAAGAGGAAGAAGACCCCCTTCACATTCTCTGCCAATGTGAGGCCCTATCCGGTATTAGATATCAACAGATAGGGGACACAAAACCCAGTCCAGAAAAGTATACCCAAGACTCACTGTCAGGGCTAATTGGGCTATTCAAGGGTGCGAAGCTAGAGCTAATCATCTGAGATACACGGGATCCACAATATATCTGAAAAGGTCGCGGTGGCCATGAGGCCACCCAAATATTATCTATCTATCTAATGAGCAGGCCGAGCTCGTTCCGTGGGAAAGCTCTCTCTGACTTCAGCCTAGGTGGCGCTAGTTTTAAAAATTGACAAAAAGATTGCACATTTTCTTTTATATCAAGTTGTTTTTTCGGTGAATGTATTTCGAATTCTGTCAGATTATTTTATAAAATAATTGAAGTGTTTTTATTACTACGAGAGTTCTTGTATAAATGGTGGCCATGACAAGATTAATTTGTCCATAATCTGTATTTGAGGAAAGTAATCGTCGGCGGCTTTACGGCTATCAAGTAGACAATTAATTGTATAAATTTTATGTTATTTTTTTAAAGAATTGTATAAAATAAGACCACGACACCTAATTCGGGTAAAAGAGGATAAGATTAAGAATGAATAATATAAGAATGTACTCAATTCATTTAAAATTTTTCCATTACGTTAATATATATCTCATCTCAATGTAATTGTTATACATTTTTTTATTTAATTCTATCGTTATACATGTGATAGTAAGTGGATTTATTTCCTATGAAAATAATTATTTTTTAATAAAATTATTAGACGTGTTGGATATTTTGTTACTATAAAATAAAACCTCAAACTAATAAAAGTATCTCTAATGAGATTAATTATAACAGAGGAACAGATTCCTGTAAATTATTTTCATTTGTACAGCGCCACCTGTAATGCGGAAACGCTGTTGAGTGATAGGGAAATAGTTCTGTTGGAGAGAGCAAGAGCTACTTTAAGCGTTCAAACAAGTACACAGAGCTGGCTGACTGTTATAATAACTATTTGATTTATACATACGAATTTTAATTCAATGCAAATTATCAAATTGACAGTTTTACGCACACTTTTGGCGATTACGGGACAATGTATGTTAAAGCAAGCTTTCGTTCTTGAAATTACATTTTTAAAACGCATTTTACAGTGGACGTAGAAAAAAATCTTTGAACACCCCTGCATTTCAGTGACATTGAATTACATAATGACCATTTGCTGTTGCATAACAATAACATACTATATAATGCAAATTTTTTTTTAATTCGAGAATATTTAATGCAAAGTACAAAAAAAAAAACGTTACAATCTACAAATTCAAACACTTAACATAGTTTTAGCCACTGTAATTCTTCTACTAAAATTATCATCGTTGATGTAATAAACATATAAAATACGTAATTACAATACGCATATTTTTCATTAATCGATATTAATGAATAACCCTCCGCCCGCATACGAACGCACACATTTGCGTCATTTCTGCGTGTTAACGTTTACATAAAACCACCCCGTTCGCATTTCATTTCGCGCCGATGCCATCGTTTCAATCAGATTGCGTAATTTAATTAAATACCCGGCGATCCGCGGATAGAAATCTAATAATATTTGCCACCGAACCGAAAGCCAAACTGCGACGTTTCGAATGGGCTTTCGTAACTCGACTTTGTCACGCCATTGTCTAAATTGAATGGACTTCAAGGGACTCCAGTTAGGTCCACTCGCAGGATCGGTAATAATACCATCGTTCACTGACTTAATTAACCTTTGAAGTCCCGCTCATTACCTTGAATTATTCATGTTTTACAGTGCTAAAAAAACGACTGACGGCAAGGGGTGAGTGTTTGTTGTGTGTTAGGCGCGGCGAGATAATCTAAATAACCGGAAGGTAGTTAGTAGTGGATGTGATGAGTAGGAATTGATAATTTGTGTGTTGAAATGATAGCACAATTCATTTATGGCATACTTTTTTTTTAATGTAATTAATAGAAAATTTGTACCTCGACACCCAATATGGGTGAAAGAGGGTAAGATTAAGAAAGAATAGAAAATTTGTTTAAGGTAAATACGAACGGGAAAAGGCAAGACACTCGATCTTTAAAAGATAATTGTTGATGATAATAGAATTATTAATAGCCAACGAGGCTTTTTTTAAAATCTGAGTCGAAAATATTTTTTTGCTTAAAAACAATTAAGTGGGAATCCGTCAAACGTCCTTTCGATCATTTCCACCGGAAATCGCGGTGCACTATGTAGCCGAATGACGCATTCTCTTCAACTTTCAATATTAACAAAACTAATCATGTTCTCCATACTTCAAAACGCAGAAATACAAAATCTCAACATAATAACGTTAATAGTTGTTGAGTAATTAATTTATAAACATGAGCCAAATTTAGAAATTAAATTCGAAATAAAATCGATACATTAATAAAAAATCATATCTTTGTAACTGCTTGAAAAATATCTTTGCATTTTTTTTCTGTTTAAACTGAAACATGTGCGCTTCAAATTATGAAAGAACCACTTTAATATCTTAAATAGTTTATGAATTAAAAATTATTAAAATTAACTAATTTTAAAACATGAATTTAAATTTAGCGAATCTCTGAAAAGCACAGTTCAAATAGATCCGATGTCAGCAGAACGTAGCCACAAGTTTCCCCTTTTTTGGAAAGAAAGAATTTTTCAATTATCGAACCGATCGTTTGAGATATTATTTTTTTTAGGTGCGCGAAGATAATACCAGCTCCGCGCTCTTACAATATGATTAATATCTGTTAATTGGCTATCGACCTGTGGTCTTTCCGGCTTTTTGATATTAAATAAATAATAATTGTAAATTTTGATTCAGCTTTATCTACTTGAATGCTGTGTTTACGGTCATAAAATCGATTAGAGAATTAATAATACATACGTACTGGTCGTGCCTTACAAAACGCAAAATTAACATAAATATATTATACTTAATGATATTGGAGGCCTCGATGTAATTTATCAACTCAACATATTTATCTGTTTTAACGATAATATATCATCTGTAATGTCTAATACAACGATCGAAATCCAAATTGTTGGAAAGTTATTATTGTAAGCTCATTACTATATATATTGTGTACCCTATAAAATGTTTTTATAAAGCGTACAATTTTGTTATGTATCAATAATTTATTCGTAAATGAAAGTAATAGTGAGTTTATGATAATTCGGATGAATTTATTTTTAATAGGTTTTATATTTTAATTAATTTGAAAGCATTTTTTTTGTTATATAATGTTAGTAATTACAAACGAAATATTATTTTTTTAAATGAATTAATTTGGAAACAATTTGGACGTTTTATCGCTGATTATTGAGGAATTAAATTTTTGAAAATTCTTATTTTTTTTTTTCGTATGAAATAAATATGAATAAATTATTAAAAATCAACCAATAAAACACAGATTAGATTGAATAACTTTAAATTCTCGACTAGTTTCGGGTTATTCAATCTAATCTGTGTTTTATTGGTTGATTTTTAATAATTTATTTATATTTATTTCATACAATATGAACTACCAATGTCTAAATATTAAAAATGTCTAAATATTAAAACCATTAATCATTTAATTTTAATTAAACACTGCTTCTTATTTTAAACTTTTTATTTATCTTTTGGGTATCAACGGAACTAATATGTTATTTCAGCCTTCATTTTTTCATTTTAAAAGATGTTTGTATGGCCTTGATCTGTCCAATATTGGTTAATATCAATATTGTATCGTTATTTAAATATTAGTATTTTTCACTGTTATTTTATATTTATATATCAGTTAGAATATTGTTTATATATATATATATATATATATATAATATAATTTTTTGTAGCATATGTTTTGTAAAAAGGTGATTCCGTAAATAAATGTATTATTATTGTATTTCACTGTAATATTATTTACTTGAAATAACTTAAATAATTACTTAACCAAAATGATTGTTCTACCTCCTATTCGTTTTAGTTTTTATATTTCAGAAACTGTTTCCATCTCCAATCCACACTACTGAAGATACGTAAGTAACATTTTTGCCATTATTAAAAATGTCAATACGCAAATTTAGGCAGAAAGACCTATGACCGATAATTATTTAACAATTAATTAATTTAATTGTAATTTGGAAATGGAGATTCCGTTAATAAAGTAAATTGAAATTGAAATTTGTGTGTGATATATCTTAATCAATTATTCATATGTTTTTGTAAACTTAATTGTTAATAAAGATTTTTTTATATATATTCAATTTTTTATTAAAGAATTAAATAAATTATTCAACAGTATTAATTTCACACATATATATTTTTCTAATAAAACAATTGTTCTATGGTTGAGGCTGTTAATAAATAATAAATAAATCTTTATTAACGGATAAACCATTTCACAAAAAATATAAACTTTTTTACAAAATAAAAATACAAAATAATAACAAATATTCGCAATTTACAGTAAATTAAACTTATTTAACTTATATTTTATCCGCATGGGATTCGTTGAATACAAAATAATGTTATCATATAATTAGATTGTACATATTTGATAAAAACCAAAGTTAAATTAAATTCGCACGAAAGTGCATTTAGTAGGCGACAAGGCGAATCCTCTGAGCTTTCTTTAATCATAATTACCGCAATATATAACTTTATGCATCGCCGCTGCATTGCAATTACAGAACATTATACGCGTTAGTAATTTCCGCAATTACGCAACTGACGCAATACTTAACGCTTCACATGGGACTTGTAAATAAGCTATAAATACAATCCAATCGCGTTATTGCACCGAACGTACTCAAACAAACAAGCAAAATGTTTATGTTTATGCATGCATAAATTACAAGGGGATTTATTTGTTCATTAAACGCATTAGTGATGATAAAATAAGTTAATCAATTTTATTAAATTACAATGTCTAACAAAGTAGGAGCATCAACGATTAAGTTAGTACTTAAAAAAATCAACGTATGAGTCACGTCCTCACAAAGACACGTATTAATTATTAAAAAAATATTATTATTACTTAAAAAAATCAACGCACAATGTATTTTTAAGTATTAACTTTTTTGTTCGTTGTAACACAAAAAATAATACTTAAAAAATACATTGTGCGTTGATTTTTTTTAAGTAATAATAATATTTTTTTAATAATTATAATGATGAAATAATTAATACACATTTTTACTTGTATGAGTGTAACTTGAAAACGGAAGCTCACATGTTTGTAGAGTATAAACAGAAGAAATAGGAAAATCGAAATTTAAGTAATTCTTAATCTTCAAAATCATATATTTATTTTTTAAGCATATTATTTAGGAAAAAAAATGTATATCATTTAAATGACAATAAAATTATTGAAACTGTAGCTACTAATTAAATAATGTAATACTTTTTGCTTTAAAGTAAATAATATGAATATTCTTTTCTATCGAAGTTTTTCTTTATTCTGTCACTGTTTTTTTTTGTTGTTGTCCCGGATTCCCAGAAAATGTTGGTCACCACCCGGTTTCGGATTACAAGTCCCCAACAGAATTATTTAGTAACTCTTTTAGAATTAGCCCGGCACTTGCACCATTCTTAAAATAATTATATAAATATTTTTATGAACAATTTTTTATTAAAAATCCTCGATATAGATGTTCAGAATAAAAAATAACACTGTTTGAATTTGCTTGAATGATTACATATTGACAAAAAAAATCAAAATTCAATTTAACTTAATAATAATAATCGCTTATTTACAGGAGTATCTTCATTTTCAAAATATTACAAAATGAAACAAAAAATATACTTAAACTAAATCAAAAGTAATATTAAACTACATACAATAAAGAATAATTCATTTCGTTATTATTTTTACATTTCGAGACACAGCGTTCTCATTATTATTATTATTAATTATTATTATCAATTATTATTAATTATTATTATTATCAATTATTATTAATTATTATTATTATTATTTATTATTTAAGTGTAAATTCGAAATAATAGCACAAAACTCATTACAATCAACCACCTGATGCTTTCACTTAAACATACTTTTACTAGGTTGGATTAAATTTCAATTAAGACAAAACAAACGATAAGGGACTTAGAATGTAAACGGCGAATATGTTAATTTTCCGGTTCGATTATTATAATGCTCAGTAAACGACACCGGGAAGGGAAATCCCACTTTGCCCGTTTTCCATTTTTCTCGAGATATATTTTTTTATTAAAACGGCTACTCTTCCTCGTTATGTAATATAAAATGAATTTGCGCGCAAATTGAATTAGTTTTCTTATTTTCTTTTCGTGCTAGTGTTTTTTTTTCTGTATCTTCATATACTTTTTAATGTATGGAAATCATTTAAATGTTTGTTATTTATCTTACGTGAATTTAGTTTTGAAGGTAAGTTACAAATTTATATTTTTATATATAAAGTAATTCTTATAACTAACTAACCATCTTTAATCAAATGTGTATATGTATGTAGAATAATATACAAAAATTAGAATTATATTCTGTAGATGATGAATCGGCTATCGACCGGAGGTCTTTCAGCCTGTCTATGTCTCGTTCTTGTCGTTGTCTAACTAATTGTCATGATCGCTAACGTTATAAATTCTTATATTAAGTTATAAATTATGAGTTCAACCAAAATAAGTTCAATAAAATAAATATAAAGGTGATTTACCGTAAATAAATGAATTGAAAATTCATTTAACCACATGTTTTTTTTTTATTCATCATTCTCTGTCGTATTTCACGATTTTCACCATTGCATGGAAGATTTCCTGGACCACGTCGGACTCCCCAATTGAAAATTCATTTAGTGGACGAAACAACGATTCTCGGTTGTCTACCTTGTAGACTAGAATCGTTGATGATGCCATATGAAATTAGGCAAAAGTTGTCGCTTGAGTAGTCTTCCATTTATTAAAATTATGAGTGTTTAGATATTGAGTAAAGAATTAAAGATTCAATATAAACTCTATCTGGTGGCAAAATTTTGAACTCTCTTCGAAACCGAAAGGAACAAAACACGAATATTTCAATTTCCATTTGTGACTAGCGTTATTAAATTATTCTTACGTTTTTATTTTAATACTTTGAAGAACTAATTATGTATTTGTATATGTTATTATATATATTTTTTTTGTAATATTGAAAAAGGAGTAATCCGTAAATTAATAAATAAATTTGTTTCTCGTTGAATTTTATAGAAACTTAAAAAATGAATTGATTTTATAATTTTTTATTTTCCTATAAACTTTAAACAACAAATCAGTGAAATCTGGAAACATTATTTGGATTGAAATAAATTTTACAATTGAAGTTTATAAAGTTGAAATTGAAGAAACTTGAGGGAGTTGAAACAAATAAACTAAATATATTTCGGAAACTAAGTTTCCATCTTCAGTAGTTGAAGTTTTAATAAATATAACTTAATTTTTATTAAAATAAAGTCTCTACAACCAGCACCAAGAAGATTACTATGAAATGTGATTATTAATAATATATTAAATAAAAATGATTTCCACATTTTATTTTCAAATCATTTTTATTTAATATATTTAAATAACTGTGATCAAGTGAACGAATACTGTTTTTTATTTATATTAATAATACTACAAATGAAAAAAAATGAAATATTTATAAAATCAATGACTCGATTATAATTACAACCATTCGAGTAATCCAAGTTAGCCGCAATGACGTTTGGCGTATATGGATAAACACAGATTTTTTTCGTTTGTCAAATTCCACATTCCGTTCCCGCTGTCATTTTTTTGTTCACTAAAATTATTAGTCACTTGAAATTCCCCGTTACATTCTTAATGTCGACCTGATCCTCCATTCTTCCCCGCCGGATGGTTCGCGCTGATGCAGAAGGACCGGATCACGTTTGAAAAGGTGAGTGGAGAGACTTTAATTTTCCGTAGACGACGGAAAGGGGGGGCGAAGGAAGCAACGCTCCTTTTTGCGTTGGCGCGCGGCACGTGCGGTCTCTCCAAATGAATAATTAAACGTGTGAATTGAAACCGCGTGCGAACAAGGTTGCACATACATGTCTCTGGTCGTCTCTGACAGGAGGCTGGTTGGTATCGGTTTGACAAATATTTTGAAGTGTGTAATATCCTATATTCATCAAATTAAAAAAATAAACTGATTTCTGTATTTTTTTTTTGTCATTCACACAGAATTAAGATTTTTTTTTTAAATATTTCAGTTATTAAAAAAAATATGTATATGTACCGACAGAATCCACAACATTGCAAACAAATTTTCCCTCAATCAATCCAATTATTAAATATTATCAGAACTTTGCATTCCCCACGAACAATGTTTCAATTCATTGAAAGTTATAATCATGCATAAATCACAAAATATCATAACACATTTAATCACATAATTCACCTCGCATTAAATCATTACGTATAATTTATTAAACCCTGGCAGAAAGGCTTCTGGCCTTTAGCCGATTGCTGTTTTATTCGAAGTCAAAATCCATCAATTAGAAATGTATTGTATAAAAATTATACCAAAACAGTAATAAAGATGTTTAATAATATATACAGGGTGGCCAGAAAAAGGTGTGGTAATCTTCAGTTAAAGAGTAAAAAATTAAATTAAAAAATAAAAAATTAAATTAAATAAAACTCAACAAAAATATTGGGTAATTATTCAATAAGCTTTATGAGGCCATTAATATCCTAAATATGTGACTAGAATTTGTTTTTAACATTTTATGTATAATTATTGCTATTAATAATAGACTTATCATTAAATAAACATTTTGCAATGTTGAACTGAATGTTAATAGAACTAATTTTAATCAAAATATATCAAAAATATTTGCGTTCTTATAAAATTCTTTACGACCTACTCGATTCATTAATATTTTCGAGAAATTTATTATATTAAAGCTATAAAGTAATTATTATATTGAGCCACAAATTATGAGTGTTTAGACTAAAGAATTGGAGATACAACATAAGATCTATCTGGTGGCAAAATTTGGAACACTCTTCGAAACCAAAACAAACAAAACACAGGTATTTCAATTTTTAATTTGTGACTAGCGGAATTAAATTATTCTTACGTTTTTATTTTAAACTCGATACAGTTTTAGAATTTCGATTATTTACGTTTTATACTGGGAGGACATAGATCTAATCAGATAATATTTTCTTAAACACTCTTCGAGATCGAACCCGGGAATCGCGAAATTTATTAATTATTAACGGCATACACATTTTTTACAATAACAAATTAAATAGCTAACAAAGATAATAAATAACATAGTACATACCACTAATATGGTGTTTATTCCTATTAAACAATATTATTATAAATTTAAATTGTATTACTCTATTATATTATGTAAAATGGATTTTTCCGTGAGTAAATAAATAAATAAACGTACTTACGTAACGTAAGTCAAAAGTTACAAAGCTAAATGTGGAAATAATTTATTAATTATTTTCAAATCATTTTTATTTAATATATTTAAATAACTGTGACCAAGTGAATGAATACTCTTTTCTATTTAAATAAATAAATATTAAAAATGCAATTAAAATTCCTATTAAAACAAATTTAATTCTCAATAATATTACTTCCCTCCTTACACCTAACGGTAGAAAGGAAAAAGATAAAAAAAAATATATATTACTTCCAATCGCAATTAAAATACTCGTCTGGTAAAATTATTAAAATATGAAAATAGTATATCGAGTTTCTTTTCTTCTTTTCTAATCCTTATATCCTTTCAGGTGGATGATTTTTTTTATCAATCTAAATGTTATAGTTTGGCAACGGCTGTTGTAAATTGTGATGTTATTTTAATTAATCAATAATTCATTATGAAGAACAGGCCTCCATTGTCAACATAATACACATATTTGTTGTTTACTGTACGGAGCATATCAATCAAAATGGTGCATGCGCCGGGCACTAATAAACGGAACGGAACAAAACAAGGATCATTAATAATTATTTCAACATTAATTCAAGATATTTGCGTTGCCATCTTAAGAACATATCTACGACAAATACCGCCACCCTTTGTTCACGGTTTGTTTATCTCGTTGCGCTCATCTTTTAATAATTAAAAATAAAGGTTTTTTTTTAAAACGTTTTAGTTAGAGCAACAAAAAAAAAACTATAAAAAATGCAGTTTCAAAAACACCACAAATATAATAAAAGTGTATAAATAATTGTGTTATATAATTTAAAAATTATTATATTGTAGGCGCAATTTTTGAATTACCTGCCTGTGCGCGCCATCTAACTCCGCGGAAAGGAAATGTATTTTATGTTGGACAGATTTATGAGATTATGTGCAGGTTGAAAAAATCGCGGAGAATTGTTAGAAGTTACGTTATGTGAAATTGTTGTTAGCGATTATTAAAGTTTTAAACAAATGCAGTCTGTCCAATTTCCAACCCCACAAAGAGGCCATCCCCGACTACAGATTACTAAAAATGCGCCGAGTTCAATATTTTTTTACTAGTAAATTATTTAAATTAAAAAAAAAACATTTGTGCCAAAAGGCTTATAGAGATTACACCTAACGAGTAAATAAATTATTTAATAAATATAAATTCCGTAAGAACAAAATAAAATCTCTATACATAGAACGTTGACCTATAAAGGGTTAAAATAAAGGTATACATAATTTTGAAGACTTCTAGAGATAGCTAATTTTTCCCAAAATTAATATATATTTTTTTTAAATAATTCAGGTGTTCCAGACTTATTTGAACATTGTACACCTATTAATTATTTAGTTTGACGTGTCTTCGAAATTTCGATTCTTCTCTAAAATAAATAACAATGGGCTCGCCATTGTATCCACTCCTAGTTTGTGTCATTGTAAAGGCAATAATGGTGGTAATGTCCAAATATTATATGTAACAGAAACCAAACAACAATAAGTTTTACGATGCGAACGAGCTTACAATCAATGTCAAATGAGCATAATTATGAATACTCATGCCATTGAAAAAAAGTCAAGTTGGCGCTGTATCTTGAAAAGTTTGGCAGCTAGCGTCAAATTTGACAGCCATGAATAGATAATAATTAGTCAAATACATATTTAAAATTAAATATTTATCCGTTAAATAGTTCATAAGAGGCTGAAAGACCTCCGGTCGATAGCCTATTCATCTACAGAATATAATTCTATGAATAAAGATGGTGAGTTAGTTAGTTAGTTCATAAGATATTCCATACTTTTATTTTTATAAACAATTAAGTGGATCAAAAATCAGCGGTGAAAATAACAACCCAGATGAATGGCGGCAACGGAGGTATATCGGACGGTGGTTTTTCCCTATTATTTTTGTGTATGCAGGTGTGGGGGGGGGATGGTGTTCAAGTTTATAAAAAATGCATCATAACATCCCTTCTGTAATCCCACCACGAATGATAGAATTATGAGATGGTATTTCAGACTCTTAGACTGACTGATTAAAAAAAAAAACTCGTAAAAGATCAAGTTCATTTGAATCTATGCAGTTAAAATTGACTTATGTGGGGAATTAGTGGCTTTGGGGTGTTGACTGTTGGTGGTGCCGCATTTATTGATGGAGTGTTTAGAGGTGTTTGTGCATTTCTAGGGGACGTTTCTTGCCACGCTTAGTAGTGAGTTCGTTGAGGATCTTAACATCGAATTTGGAGGAGTATGTAATAGCAAGCTGACGGATAAAGTCCTGGACTCCCGGCGTTCTGGTTTTAGAACGTAGCTGTGCCAGAGTCCCTACGATCCTAATATTCTGCATGGTTTCGAGTTTACTCTCCTGGGTTTGTGAAATATTTATCCACGAAGGACAACCACAGGTCATTCTTGACCATATCATTGCTTTGTAGATAAGTACTTTACTTCGTAGTAAAAGCACGTTTCGAGTTAGTAAAAGGAGTTTAAGTGCTGCAAACGCACCTTTGGCTATGGCGATGGCAGACTTGACTTGTTTATACAGGAACAGTAGATTAACGTGGAATCAATCTACTGTCCCTGTGTAAACCATTATATTTCACTTGATTTTACCTATGGAATTTTGGTGTGTCTGAACCGAAGTTTTTCATTCCGCTGTTGGCGGGTCTTTGTAAAAAAAATAGCTTGGTTTTATTGAGATTGATTGAAATATCCCAATCATTTTCCCACTCCTCGATGTTAACGAGGATTCTTTGGATTTTAAAGATTAAATGCGGTAATTTTTTTCCATGCAATAAGAAGGTTGTATTGCGCGGTTAATACATTATGTGTGACCAGAAGATCATGCACGAATATATTTAATAGCATAGGGGACAACACAGAGCCCTGGGGTACACCGGCAGTGATTCTGATAGCGTGTTTTCGAAGCGAGCTTGGAATTTACGTCGATTTAAAAATTCTTTGATCATTTTGATTAGATACTCAATCGAACGATTTAGTAATGTCAAGAAATAAGACCAAAGTGCTTTGTCCTATCAAAACATGTGATTATATATTTACTGGTTCCGATAAGTTGATTATTGGTGGAGAGGCGTCTGATGAAGCCCGAATTATTTTGTATTATTATTATTTGTGTAGGACGGTTTGTGGTAAGACTTTTTTTCCGGTTCTATAGAGATTGCATACGGTAAATTTTATCCGAGGTATAAGAATGTTCGTTTGTAAGGACCTCAATTCGGTCCGTAGTGTGAGTCATTTTAAACTTTTAATTGTTGTTCCGCTGCGGCTTGCATCGGCCTTGAGTAGTTGATACGGTGTTTACGAGATAGCTGTATCATTTCATTCCGTGATGAAACAGTGTAAGTATTGGGTAATATGGAAATTATATTTAAAAATGTTATAAAAGTAACTAATTCGATATTCGACATATAAACCCGACTCGAAAATAGCATAATTTTGAAAAATTGCGAAAGCATAATTTTGGAACTAGGTTAGCGGCGTCCTTGCATGCGCATGCACCTCGCGATTCATCAGAAAGTGTCCTTGGTCGTTATTTAAGAAGGCGATGTGCGGAAACTTTGCGCGGCGAAGTCCTGCGACGGCGATGGTTCGTCGGGGGAGGGGAGGGGTTCCGATCCTGTTATCACTGGATTCGATTGCTTTTGTTTTCCTGTTTAATAGGCAATTGTTTTGTTTCAGCGAAACACGTCGAGCGCGGGGTATATGAAGCGTGGAGTGTTCAATTGTTTTCATTGATAGATAAGAAGGTGCGTTGAATTAAATATAAACGCGTTGCAGTTTTTCCGCGCGCGCTTTGGCCCTGGCCGTACTCTGGCAGGCAGGCGGGCCAGCAGGCAGGTCGGTGGTGGGGACGGTCGGCGCATATTCGAGCACAATCGCGTAATGTCTCTGTCAGTTGTTCGCGAGCGTTTGAACGTTGTTGGTGAAACCGCGATCGCGCAAGTGTTGTAAAACGTTAACTCTCGTACGTTATATATGCTAATGGACGTCTAAAATTTTCAAGATGGCCGCTGATTCGGGTATGGATACCTGCCCCTCGCCGGAGATCGCGGACTCCAGGAAAAGACCGCTCGACGGGGACACTGAAAACGGGGATACTAAGCGTTCGCACTTTAGCTCAGGTAAATCTCCCTCTCTCTCGCTCACTGACACACTGTATATGACGATCTTTGGCGAAGGGCGCGCAACTGCGGTTTTATTTATTTATTTACATTTTGTTTATGAATTGTTTCAAAATTTGTTTCAATTGTTTTTTTTTTGTTTCGGCGTGGAAGGAGAAGTTGGTATGTGTGTGTGTGTGAGTGTGTGTGTGGTGGGTGTGCTTCTGTCGCGCGATCAGCTGGTATGGTATGGTAGTCGGAGCCGCGATTCCGTCGTCGTCGCCAGCAATGCAGCAGGAGCAGCAGGCAGGGTATTCGTCGTGACGTGCCCGTATAGCAGTCACCTATACACCATCCGTCGAGCCAGCAGCATATGTTGGAAGTCCTGTTTGCTGCCGCCGCCTCCTTTTCCGTGTGTGTGTGTTACTGTGCCACCACAACCACCACCTGATCCCCGACCTTACGCGGACAACTAAAACAAATGATAAACGATCCGCCAGAAACCTTCCTCTTAGACAGTCTGTTGTATTCGTTGCCAATCGGTGAGTGTCAGCGCTGCTTCATCATCAAACAACGCAACGCGGGGGGAATCAGGGAACGCACCGTCCTTATCACGAAACCCAATTAATTAATTCAACCAAAACTACATTTAGTAACAACTCCCCTCAATTAATAAGTTGCACACTCATCATCCGACCGTGACCTCTCACCGGTGACCACTTTCTCTCTTTCTAACCATTAAAACAAAATGCGAGCCAGGGCCCCCTCGCACGGAAAACCTGCCACATCACACTGACGTCACCCCGTCCAACCAGCTGATTACGCAACCACATACCAACCCGGAATAAATACAAAATAATCCGCTTGCAGGACGGGCAAACCAATCCGTCCCCCGTAATCAATCATCTATTTGCCGCATCGCAACAACGCACACGAACGCCCTAAAAATCCCCCGCTCGGCCCGCGATCAGCTGTGTCCCTCCCTGTGTGTGTGTGAGTGTGTTGTTTTTGCGGGCGGCGTGGCACAGTTTTCTCCCGGATCGATCCGGGCGCCGTGTATATGGGGCAGAACGCGCGGCGGCGGCGGCGGCGAATGCGAAAAATTGCGGCGGGCGCGCGCGTAAAAGAGAAAGCGCGCCCAACTTTGGCGCACCGGGGCTCTTCTTCGTTCTGTTACGTAAGCGATTGGATAATAACCTCCGCATCATCTGGTTGATGATGCGTCTTGTTCTTTCTTCGTTCCTTTCTTGCTTTACACTTTGTTCTGTTCGTCGGCGCTGGTTTCTCTTCAAGGTATTCGCGTTGACCAATCGATGTTCGGATTTTCTTCTCCTCTTCTTTCGAATCGAAAGATCGATTGCGCGCTTAATTATGTAATTCTTAAATTAATTTGTTTTTATCCAGTATATCTAAACCGTTGGCATTTACTGCAAATGATCAAAAATCTGAAAGCATCTAAGAACATGCATGTTATCTTTTGAACTTTGTACAATAGGATAGCTTTTATGGCGAAGCAAATTTAAATACATTAATAAGCAATTTTAATTAAGGAATTTGATAAAATGAGAGAATCTAGCAACTAAAAATTATAACACTCATAACAGTCAGTAAAAAATATCAGAAGATTAAATTAAAACACCATAATAGTGGTATCTTTTTCATCGACTATAGTTTTGACTACAAGCTTGTCATTATTAAACTCAGTTTAATAATGACTAGTCAGTATAATAATAATTGGAAAGATAACGCAAACGCCATCTTTTGTCTAATTTCATGTGGAGTAGTCAACAATTTGGGTCTACAAGGTAGACGACTAAGAATCGTTGTTTCGTCCACTAAAGGAAGGCGAACTTGTCCTGTTTAAGAGAACAGGAAACGAAATTCATTTGATAAAACGTTCAACCACCATTCATCTGGTGATGGCCATTTCGGTTTTTCGAACTATACCATATGAAATTAGGCAATAGATGGCGTTTAAGTTATCTTTCAAATTATTATGATTCGTATCGGGTTACTTAAACACAACACAAGATCCGTTCAACAGCCTTCATCAAGGCATTGCACATGGAACACACTGGTCTGAAGAGGTTCGAAAAATCGAAATGATCATCACCAGTAGATGAATGGTGGTTAAACAATTTAACATACTATTCATTATATCTAGCCATTTTTTTTTTAATAAAATATTGTAGAACACAGATTTACTAGTGTAAATTCTCCTTTGGTTCAGATGACTTTTATTTTGAGGTATAATAATAGAGCGCGATCCCAATGTGATCTGAGATATCTGATAGAAATGGTTCACATCTTAAGGAAAGGTCATTACAATTAAGGAAGACATTATCAAAACAGTTTTCACCTCTAGTATTAAAATTAACAACGTTGATCAAACCATAACACTGGAATAAATCCTTCAAATCGATAACTCTGGCATCATTAGCTATATTAAAATTTATGTTGAAGTCACCTCCTAAAATAATAAAATTATTCATCAAACTGTATTTGATAATTGTTAGATATATCAAATACAGTTTAATAATAATGACTAGCTTGTAATCGAAATTATAATTGTAGTGATTATGGTTGGTCATCATCAAACTTTTACACATTTTATAGTGACTACAATCTAATCATTAACTGAGTTTGAAAATGACTAGCTTTTATAGTTTTAGTTATTATGGCTAGTTATTATTTAACTGAGTTTGATATATGTTTTGGAGGCATGTTTGGATTTCGGAGGATACAGAATTTTATAAGGTTATTTTTTCACAATTATTTTGTTCGGATGGTAATATAAAAAATAATAAATGCGCAAAATAATGCCTGTCGTTAATATTTCAAACAATTATTGAAAATGCTAAACTCCCGTATACAAATTAAGTCTATTTATAATTCCAATAATTGCAACCATAATTACTGTGATAATAATTGAAGGTTATTTTAGTGACATTTTCCATTCTAACTAATTGCTCAAAAGCAAAAGTGCATCCTTGCTGGAAACATATTTTATAAAATGATATAAGAACGATTCCTTCTTCTTATTTTAGTTTTGCTTCTGTATTATTTCAAAATGTTAATTAATCATATTGTTGTATTTCCGGGTCATTCAAGCCAATTTTATGTTAGCGGAAACGTCAAGATTTAACCTTTAAAATTATTCATACTTACATAACGAATTTAAATAAAAATGATTATTTGAAAGTAATTAATAAATTATTTCCAAATCATTTTTATTTAATATATTTAAATAACTGTGATCAAGTGAATGAATACTCTTTTCTATTTTATAACGAATTTCTTTGCTTAACAGGTTGAGCGCCATGGCTATTTAGCTAAATCTTTCCCCTGGACCAAACTGTCTTTATTAACCTACGACCTACTAGTAATGGATGTTAGATGTGGTTTTCTATTTTTTTTTATATAATTTTGATATAAACAAAAACATCAGATTCAATAAAAGTGTCTTCACTAAAACACTATTTTTTATAAAGTTAGAAAACAGCTTAGTATATATATATATATATATATATATATGTCGGAGCAAACGCTGAAACAGTATTCATTTTTACCGATTTTTATATTGTTTCTTTTTTTTAATTCAAAAATACAAATTAACACTTTAACACTAACTTAAACTTATAAAAACACTATTAACTAAACAAACACGATTAACTAACTAATAACTATTAACTGTTTATAACTTGGCAAACTAAGAAGTCCAAAACCGCGTCTCACAGAGCTCACTGTTCTCTAGCTTTGTACGAACTGTCCCTCATTCCCCTGCTCCGCCGGTTTTGTTCTCCTCGCACACGGGGAAGTCCCCATATTCCCGTGTGTGCGTTTACCAATTTTCGGGGATCCACCAGTCCCGAAATCGATGCGCCGACACATATATATATATATATATATATATATATATATATATATATATATATTCAATGACCCTTTCTACCCATATGGGTGTAGGGTTAGAAAACAGCTTAGTACCAGTGTTCAATAGTGTGAAGTCGTAGCGGAGACATAAGCATTATAGATAGACTCGATATATTTTAATACTCGTCCCATCCAGATTGATATGCATTGAGATTTCGAGCGGACACCGGTGACCGCTGTGCTCATAGAGAAGTTCCGTTAGTGGACACCGGTGAAATGATTGGTGATGCTAGGATGTTTGTATTTAGGAAGGATATTACTTTGGTAATATTTTTTTTTGTCTCGGTAACATTCGACAACCAAGCATTGTCGAAATAAAAGGCTGTTACGGGTAGTCTGAGACACTGTATATTTTTTTTAATAATAAAGTCATCATCCCTATGGATGTACGTTTATTTAAAAACATCAGTGTATTTGGATACCTTCATTGAGGGGCTTTCTACTGGTGATTCGAGAAAATAAAAGTGTGAAAAGTATTGTAATCAAAATAAAATTGAGAACTACTGCTCTATTGCTATTGTTTTCTGAAATCGACACTTATTTTTCTAAGTAAAGTAAGTTTAGACAAATATTTTTTATGGTATTAGTGGTTCGTGCTTAAATGAAAAGAATCAAAATTATCAAAAAAAAAAAAACACTGCTCTATTGCAATTGTTTTCTGAAACAGACTTCATTTTTTAAAGTAAAGTAAGCTTAGACAAATATTTTTTTATGAAAGTAGTGGTTTAAGTGAAAAGAATCAAAATTGCCATACAATTTTTATAGCAAATAATAGCAATAGAACAGTGGTGAAAACCACTGCTATTATTTTCTGAAACAAACAATTAAAAATTATCTTTCTTTCTTAATATTATCCTCTTTTACCCGTATTGGGTGTCGAGGTATTAAAAATTATATGAATTAAAATTTGTGTTTTATATTTCTAGTAAGGTAGCCTTTATTTATTTCTGAAATCCTTTGATATTTTAATTTTGATGTTATATATAGTTAGAACTGTTTACGGAAGAAACATAGTGGTTGCTTATATTCCAATCTGTTTCTCTCGGCGTAAATATTTACTACCAGATAATGATTTTATCTACGCATCTGATTTCATATTGACATTTCAGCGAAATATCTGGACCACTCGTTGCAATATATACCTAATGTTAAAGCTATTAACGGCGGTCTTGTTAAATATTTACTCGCCTTAATTGAGACGCACTCTTTATTATAAACTATTAATCATCATTGCTTAAATGTGCAGAGTATCCAGGAAACCAAGGGTTATAGAGATTCGAAGAAATTAAATGTAAAGTAAAATTAAAAAAAAAAGAGAATGTGAAGTTTTGATAATTTTTACGTTTCTCGAAAAATAAAAATAGCGTTCATTACACGTCCAGAAATGGATTTTTCCGTGCGCGCTGACCGGGAAGTCATGCAAGCACGGAAAAATCCATCCTTTTTTCTGGACTCCTAATGAAATATACTATTGAAATGCAGAAAGACCCCGGGTCGATAGCCATTTGACAATGACAGTTACATGACAAATTGAAATAATTCTATAAATATTGTAAAGATGTTAAATATATACAAAAAAATATATATATAATATATATATATATATTTTTTTGTATATATACAAAAAAATATATATATAATATTTGAAATAGAAAAGCCCGTTTTTTTTACATTGCGAAAAATTGTGAACTTTCGAGTATGTAAAGTGTTAAAAGTATGAAAATTATATTTTCTCTAAAATTGAGTTGCAGAAAACTATACAATTTAAACGAGTTATTTGAAAATTGAAAGGATATTCTAATGTGATTCGACGAATAAAGCACTAATAACCTTTCTTCACACTTTTATTTGGATTACCAAATGTACATTTCGGTCACAAAGTGACCATTATCAATGGATTAACACTAAATACAAAACATATATTTTAAAAAATCATAGTCACTTTGTGACCGAAATGAACATTTGGTAATCCAAATAAAAGTGTGAAGAAAGGTTATTAGTGCTTTATTCGTCGAATTAATTTGATCTTCACGTAACTCAATCAATCAATTTCTAATGTGATGTTTACCCAGCCAAGTCATACTATGTTTGGTGTAGCAAGAATAATAACCGTGTATCCTTCACAACTCTTGCTGCAACGTGTGGCCGAATGTTGTCTGTTGCTTGCTATTGATCTTTTTGCAACAATACGTCGTTAAATTTGTTCAATTGATGTAGATAGATAGATAACCTTTATTTGGCTTAAAAAGAAAATATAAATCAATATAAATAATAACGGAATCGACACACAAATCCACCACTCGTACTCATACTTTTCGTCCGACAAATTTCTTTCAAATCCTCACAATGTTTGCGTTCTGCAGACAGACGCTAGTTGATGGAACTAATCGAATGTTTAAATTCAGTTATTTTCTTCAGAAACCCTATACTCATATGGGTAGAAAGGGTCATTCAATATATATATATATATATATATATATATATTAGTGATGGGCAAAGTCGATCTTTTATTATTTCTAAATTCAGTATATTATAATTTTATGAATGTTACTTATTATAAATATATCAGAAATAACTTCCCATTTATCAATAAACATAAATTTGAAGTTACTTTTTCGTTTTAAATACTTAAAATGACACATTTAGTAATACTCGATCACTAATATTATTTGATTTTGCCCAACACTAATATATATATTTTCTTCAGTTAGTAATAAATAACTGGAATACAACATAAATTATTGGTTCAGTTAATTTCCTAAAGTATATAATCTAGAGATGGGCAAAGTCGATCTTTTCTATCGCTGCAAAATGAATTATATAACATTTTTCGAAATGTTATTTATTAAATTAATGTTGGGAAGTGTTCACCTACTTATTAATATACTCAATTTATTGTCATTTATTAACTTTAGCTACTTAAAATTGGTCATTCAGAAATACTCGATTACTAAATTCACTCGATTTTGCCCAACACTAATATAATCATCAATAACTGAGTGACTGCTGAAAGTAGCCATAGTATAACAAAGTAAAAACCTCAACAATTAATAAGTTAATATTAATATCAATCGCTATATTAGGTTTAATATTTTTGATACGTTAAATTAAGATCGTTTTATATAATCATAATAAAAGTTGTATCATGGCGGATATAATATAAATAAAGCTAATTTTGTTTACGACGATTAGCGCAATAATTGCATTTTGTTTCGCAATTGTTTTGGCTCGGTGCCAACGGGCCACCGCCGGGTTTTATAATTCCCCATGAATAATTTGCTTATTTGTATTAAATTTATAAAAAGATAGCCGCAGTGTTTTTATTGACATTTGTATGCGCGCTGCGATCGGCCGGCCGGTCGGCAGAGTTCGGATCGGGGTCACACGTGTTTTGGATAAACTCCTCGCCGTCATCGTCGTCGGCGCGGCGCGGTGCGGTGCGGCGTCGACTCTCCGCACTATGCTCGGTATGTATGTATATTCGGCGATCCGACCAAATTTTCATATTGACCCATTTTCCACATCTCTGTCGCTTTTATCTACTCACTCATATTAAAATTACACTTGTCAGTAAAGTGGCCTCATTGCACGCACTCGACATGATTTCGTTTTGTACGGTTTGTTCACACAATGTTTTAAGTTTGCGGTTTAAAAATTGCATGATTTTGATCATTTTTGTACTTAAAATAACGTTCACAATTTTTTAACATAGGGTTTTTCATTAATTTGAAATGGAAATAAAATAAGCTGTTGATAATAATAGAAAAAAGTATTTATTCACTTGGTCATAGTCATATTATGTAATTCAATCTCTGTAGGGGTATTTGCTCGCGAAGTAGTTTTAATGGAAATTTGTCTTAAATTACTTACGCAACGAAATGAGTAAAATGAGTAAAGTCCCTAAAGAGGTAATATTTTTTTTTATGTTGTAAATCAAACTTTTAATTTATTGTCTACATAACGAAAAATGTAATAATAATATAATAAAATAAAAAAGCACGCTATAGTTTTGTATAAAACGAGTGATTTATTTATATATATATATATTCAATGACTCTTTCTACCCATATGAGTGTAGGGTTAATAATTTATTACTTTAATAATTAATAATTTATTCATCTAGCATATGGATAACTAGTGATGGCCATTTCGGTTTTTCGAACCTCATCAGACTAGTGTGTTCCATGTGCAATGCCTTGATGAAGGCGGCTGAACGGATCTTTTACTGTGGTTATATACCTGATATTAATCATTATAAATGAAAGACTTCAACGATAAACATTTGTTTATGATTTTCAACTTTTTATTAATTTCACTATAATTGTTTCGACACGCAAAATTATTCAGGTGAAGTATTTAAATACAAACACTTTTACAGAAACATCTACTTATATACAAGTTTTATTTCATTTTATGAGGGGGTGGCGCGACTATTTTTTCAGTTTCAGAAGTGGGGAGTTCGAGAATCGTTAAGTAAATGGCTTGATGGTTCTTTTTATTTATTTCTAGATTTTCAATAAATTTAATTTTATCATTTTGTTGGCAATTTATATTTTTCATTGAAATTGTGGTTGTCTTCGTTCAGGTGGCTGATGCTGATGAAGTCTCCTTTTTCTTTACAAATGTTTTGTAATATTCTTTAATTCATTCATCATTCAGGCTTGCCCGACATATATTTTGGGGCGTCATTACAATTTAACTGATAGACGTGCTATCGTGAGAAGCCGCCAAACCTGGCATCTCCGTAATGGTGGAGGTGCCGGGCAAATCCGTGGGCAAATTCTCAATCTACGGGGGATAAAGGGGGTAATGACCGTTACACTGGAGAAGGCACCCAGAATTCTGTGAATCTTACAATTTCATATATTTTTAGATTTTTCAATTTAAACAGATCCTAGGTATTGCTTGGATCTGTTTAAAATCTAAAATCATATGAAATTGTAAGATTCACAGAATTCTGGGAGCCTTCTCCAGTGTAAAGGGGGGTTAATGAACCCCCTTTATCCTCCGTAGATTCTCGCCTGGGTTGACCTTTTTTTCAAATTGCCACCCTGTACACGTGGCAGGAATTAACGTCGCCCAACAAGCAATTTTCTAATGAACCGTATAATCCAATTTGATCATTCGAAATAAATTTCTCCAAACCCACACATACCTCGTCAATTACATTACACACATCATAAATGTGTTAAATCGATTCAAGTCCCTCGGACGAACCCTTATCATTACAAGCCGAATAACCGTAGCGGTAGCTTTCAATTACTTCGGGGGTGAGGTTATCTTCATTTGCACTACAAATTACTTCCAACGGACCGAACCGGACATAAATTTGCCGCAAAGAAACCTTGCCCCGGAAAACGGGCGCCGAAGAAGCCATTAAATATTGCGATCAATTAAAAAAAAAATAAAAGGGTTGGTTTGTTCCGAATTACCCTACAATTCTGTTTTCCGAATGATGTGCCTGAATTTTAATTATGATAATGGGGTTGAAGGACGGATAATTTCGTTAGGCTCACGGACTTTTGGAAACATATTGATTTGAAATTGAATTCATTGTGTTGAAGTAAAGGGTAGATTACAGCTAGAAACAAACAAAAAATCTCACGACGCACCGGGTGGCGAAGTCGTTCACGAGCGACCACTGCGGCAGGGGAGATAAAAATAAATAAAACTCAAAATTTAAACAATCTGTTAATACCATCTTATTCTACACACATTAAATAATTTAGACGATTAGATAAGTCACAATTAATTCGTAAAATTGAACAATTTGAAATGAGTAAAATTCGGCGAAATAATGCGCTACACAAAAAAATATATTACAGTTATTATAAGAGATAATGATCTCAATTTTTTATTCGAATAAATGTGTGTATTGTACTTATATCGCAAGACTTTTTAACCCTTCATTTTTCAGACGAGATTAGTCGCGCGGCCTACGCATGTAGACCATTTTTAATTGGCAACTTATTTATTACGTACAATAATAAAAATTTACAAAGTTAACCCTCTCTAAAATTTAATGAGCATGAGCTACATATGTTTGTCTATAGCTAATTGTGTTTTTTTACATTTGCAAAAATTGGTGAATTCCGTAAATAAAGATAATAATTAATGGTTTTAATATTTAGACATTGGTAGTTCATATTGTATGAAATAAATATGAATAAAATATTTAAAATCAACTAATAAAGCACAAATTAAATTGAATAACTTTAATCTGTGTTTTATTGGTTGATTTTTAATATTTTATTCATAATTAAATATTAAAAAAATCAACCAATAAAACACAGATTGGATTGAATAACTTTAATCTGTGTTCTATTGGTTGATTTTAATATTTTATTCATATTTATTTCATAAAGATAATAATAAAATGTTACATAAACAATAGCAATTACGAATATTTTTTTACCAAAAATTATATCTATGATTTTGCGTGGATGTAAATCATTGAAAATTGGGAATTGATTCATTCATGAAATACCCGTGGGAGTATTAACAAATATATGCCCGCCTAAACGATTCACAGGTGTATGTGTAACTACTAGATTAGATAAGTGAAGCCGTAAATGTTAGTAAAGATTGCCGTAACACGGTTTCATAATCGGAAACCTTGGACCGCTGTTGTTACATAAAAAAAAAATCGGAATTTCGAATAATTAGAACGGATTGTATACCAAAAGAAAAACATGGCATTTATAAATATTTCATTTATTACATTTTATTTCGGTGTTGTATTTCAATGGAAAATAAAATTATAAAATTAACGTTTCTCAAAGAGATAATTGAATTACGGAAATCTCCAATTTACAAAAGTATGTATAAACAAATATATATATATATATATATATTTATCAGTATACATTATGGGAAGTGTATAACTGCAAAAAACGCGAGTCAAAAGCAGTGTGTGTATATTTAGTCGCTTATTTGGCATATATGTGTTCAATTGTGTGTTATAGGCAACTAAACACACACACACACATCAATGCGTTTGACTCGCGTATTTTGCAGGTATACATGGGGGAAATGTATACTGTTAAAAAAAGCTCTCTGTATATATATATATATATATATATATATATATAAACAAATAACAATATAAAAATATCTTAGAAACCACTACTAATAGTTTTATATCCCAAATGGTTCAAGAATAATAAATGAGAAATATAAGTAACAAATTCGATATATATATATATATAATTATCTACACTTCACATCCTCCAAAGAAGGAGAATATTTAATTCTTTGATAACAATTTATTTATAATGTAAAATAATAAAAACATACAAATTTAACCTTCTCTAAATGTTATCAATATTCTCAATTTTATTCGTAGAAACTCCTTTTTCGAAAGTGCTCATAGTTTAATGCCAATTGCGCAATCGTAATGCAAATATTTACAGTTTGGAAAGTCCCCCTTTTTGGGCGTTATAATCGACGGGCAATTTCGAAAGACACGCAGTATTCCTATAATTAGAAAACCGATTGCGAATGCAAATAGTGTTTATATCAGAGATTAGGGCCGGGTGGGTTATCTCCGGCTCCGAAAATTGATGATCCCTATCTAAATACAGAAACGTTTCAAAATATATGTCGTTAGATAAAAGGATAATTTACTAACACACGTTTGGGTTTTATCTGATTATCTATTGAGGTGTTTAATTTTGTTTTTTTTGTGTGTATTGCGAAAAATTAAAAATACAAATTTAAACGCAACAATTCAATATAATTTTAATTTGAATAAAATTTGCAGGTATATTAAAAATAAATTTTATTTACATTACAATTTTTTTCTGAAAATGATTATTTTTACATTTAAAGAAATGTTCAGTCACAATGATTCTCGGTCGTCTACAACCCAAATCGTTGACGATGCCACTTGAAATTAGACAAAATGTGGCGCTTGCGTCGTCTTTAATTTATTATGATTATTTTTAATTTACAATAAAATTTTATACAAATTACATTTTTATAATCTTCTATAAGTTAATTGTGGAGATTTATATTTTATTCCTTTCTTCACTTCACTCTGAAAATAATTAAATAATTAATTATTCTCCTCTTTCTAATTGCTCTGCAAATTCTTTACATTTAACTCAAATATTTTTAAATTCTTTATTTTTAATCCAATTTAAGTTGTTTCAATGGATATTTGTATCTATTTTCTACTTACTTAGTAAGTCTTTAATTGCAAGGCAATTAGAAATAGAATAATTAATTATTTATTTATTTTCACTTACTTTACTGTCATATAATATAGTAATATTTTATTCCTTTCTTCACTTTTTTATTTTTATCACTATATGTACATTTCAAGCACAACTTTACTGTCACTTCAATGTATAAACAGATCAAATCTAAACGTATGTTACAATCTATTCTATCTTAAATAATAATTGTATTCCTGAAATATATCTATGATTAAAATTGAATACTTTTAACAATTTATTTCTAATGGTTATGCAAGAATGTAAAAATTTGTAGATTTATGAAAACCGCCTAAAGATACTTATAACATTATTTTTTTTTATTGTGAAATTTAATTTTTGTTACTTTCGTTTTATTTTTTTACTTGCGCAGCGCAACTTCGCCCCAAAGAGAAAACGCCACGGTTTCTTTATTTATCGATTAATGTTTTTCATGAAAAAATACTCTTTACAGAAACGCCTTTGACGGAAATGGGAACCCTGAAGATTTTTACCTCTGTCGGAGACGAGTCGATGCCCCAAATTAACAAAAGTACGATCCATTTTTTATATATATATATACCTACTATTTATATTCTCTTGTATCTGTATCTGTTTTTCTACTATCTTTCCTTCATACGTTTCGATGTTGTACATTTTCACTATTGGTTTTTTTAGGTGTATTTTATTTTTTGTTTGTTATTAATATGTGTACATAAAATAATGAACATTCAATCTTATAATTTATTTTATATAGTATGAAATAAATATGAATAAATTATTAAAAATCAACCAATAAAACGCAGATTAGATTGAATAACTTTAAATTCTCGATTAGTTTCGGGTTATTAGCCCAATTTCAAGAGAATTTAAAATTTGTTTTATTAAAATTTCTATGGATATTTACATTAAAGTTTATATTTTGTTAAATTAAATAATTAAAAAAATATAAAAATAAAAAAAAATACTGGTCAAATAATAATAATAACAAGAAATTATAGACATTAACTAAATCTTTAGTTAAATAAACAATGTTATAAAATGTTCCCCTACACCACCATTATGTATTATATACAGAGAGCTTTTTTTATCAGTATACATTTCCCCTATGTATACATGCAAAATACGCGAGTCAACACATTGCTGTATGTGTGTTTAGTTGCCTATAACACGCAACTAAACATACATATGCCAATTAAATCAATTGTGATACACTTCAAATTATATTCAATGCGTTTGACTCCCGTTTTTTGCAGATATACACTTCCTCTAATGTATACTGATAAAAAAACCTCTATATATATTATATATATATATATAATGTTAATTTAAAATGAAGGTGAATTTGTATTGCCTGTATAGATTACAAAATAAAAAAAATATGTAATAGTTTTTTAAATGAAGTTCATTGAAATTTATGTACACATATTTTTTCTTGAATTTAGTTATCTTAACTGGGGTGATAATGTATTTGTTATATTGGTAATAATTATTTATAATTAATATTTTTTTTATCTATGATTTATTATATGTAGTTATTAGTAGCACTTTAATGCATGGCTTTTGTAGATTTAAATTTATATAATATTTTAAGAAAAATGGACATTAGCTGTATTTTCTTAATACGAGTATTCAAATGTAACATTTTAAAAATGCTTTAATGTAATACAGATTGCATGTTTTAGGTAGGATTAATTCAAATTATGTAGGTTATGTAAAGGGAATAATTATATTTTATAGTATTTATTTTTTTTTATACCACCGAGAAATCACATTAAAATTATATGGACTTCCAATTGATAGATTGTATTAAAACTTTAACCATTTATGTTTTATAAATATTCAAGTACCTTGAAATTGGTTAGGTTTATAGTTTTTTGTTAATAATAATAATAATAGCACTTTATTATCCAACAGTTAAAAACACTTCTTACAGGATAATATTAAACATACAAAAAAATAATAAAATGTAGATGATAACATAGTAACAATTATTATTGTATTTGCCGTCTTAGCTGTCCAAGAAATTGACGTAATGATATATTAAAAATATCAACATTTGAACATTTTGTTATAAAATCATATGTAGAATCCAAATTTACAATAAAAATATAGGGTTCCATTTAAACTAAGGAAGTTGGTATCGACTTCCGGTATAACCGTAAGTGCTAGAATCTTGAAAATATTTTCATTAAAAAGAACATACTGGTTTACATAAATGAAATAATTATGTTAAAAAAATATTATAAAATATAATTATTCTCTTTAATTTGTATTCAAAAAGATACATGTTATATACATTAAAGACAAAATAAAATGTACAATAATAAATTTCCTTATCTATCTTTTGTATATTATTAGTTTTTTTATGCAACAAAAATATAATTCCTTTAAAATAATTGGCACCATTACTCACATCAGAAAATTTCCACTGAAATATCTATTGATTACTATGCAAAGAAATTAAATTAATTTAAAAGTGTTGATGCAACTTGATTTTAATATTATCAAAATTACATAATCTGAAAAATTTACATAATGTATAAATGAAAATAGGGGAACGATGGCGCAAATTATTATTTTTTAATTATTGGAAAATGAATCTTTTCGAGGTTGGAATTTAAAATGTTCAAGACTGAAACATAATAATAATAAATATTTCATACAAAGTTTTTTGAATCTTTATTTATTGCTAAATCAAAACAATCTAATTGTACTGAATGAATCAAATTATGACTCACGCAATTACAACAAACGCCTGGCATCCGAAGCCACGCTTATTTTCGCGTCTCGGAAGCAACGACCAAAATATAAATAAACATTGTCTTCCTTTTTTCCCGTGCGCCCGCATTAAAAGTATTTTTGCAAGATGATTCAATCGAATTCCAGAAGCGTAACGGCGATACTTTTTTTTACAACAATATCGGCGAGAATTTCACTTTCGTTCGTGATTTTTAGATTTTTTTTGAATGAATGGCCGAAGAAAGTGAAACAACGAGAGCACGAGAATTTGGCCAAGAAAACCATTAGCGGTACTAATGATGTGCGGTTTATTTATTCAAAAATTAATTGGCCGTTTAGTTAACGAGTACGTTGTAGTGTCATCATCATCGGCTCGCAAATTGGTTGATTCACTTTCGGACGTGCTGTTAAGAGTCGTTTAGATATTGTTAATTGTTGCGTAAGGATTGATTAGTTGTTTTTCTTAATTAGTGCGTTTGTAATGGGAATTTAATGAATTTTGTTATAATTTACGAAAATATTTACTTACCTAAAAATAATCTTTAAATACAGGGTGATTCGGAAGGAAATGAAAATATTTTAAAGACGTGCCCTGGAAGAATTAATAAGCTCAATATGTTCCAGTCCGATTTTCATTTGTTTCAGAGATATTTTGAACAATAGTGATTTATAAAGTTAAAGGAAAATATATTGCTGATCTTGCAAACACATAAAAAACAAGTAGCACTTGCCTATTACGAATTCTTCGATTTGGAAAACGTTGTCGATACTCTTTTACTGAAGGAACAGACTTACCTATTCTCTATGAGTGAAATTATGAGGCATTTTTATAATATCGTAAAATTATTACAACTGTCACTTTTTATGATATTTTCCTAATTAATAGTTTGTTTCGAATTAGCATTTTGGACAATGTTGCCAAATTTAACTTGATTAACTTTTAAAAAAGAAAAACCTTATCTATGAAACAAATGAAAATCGGACTTGATTATATGCGCTTATTTTGTCTTTAAAATATTTCCATTTCCTACCAAATCACCTTGTATACAACATAAAATGAGTAATTTTATATATAATTGTTTAATTTTATTTAAAAGTTGGATGCTAATGGGTTAAATTATAAACACTTTTATTGTATAGTCGGTAGTCTCTTGGTCTTAGATCGAGATGAATTCGACACTTTGTTAATAAATGGATATACTCCTGTCGCAGCAAAAAAAAAATCACTACATGAATTATTTAGTTATTATTATTATTTAGTAGTAGTAGAAAACTCTTTTACAAAGATTTCTTATATTCTATAATTTCAAAGAAAAGGATTTCATTTCATTATATTTATTAGCTTTCACAATAAAACCCACCCATTTCCCATTTATACAACACATGGTGAACGTAAAGCGGCATTAATAAATTGTCTAAATTTAGCGAATCTATAATCGAATTGCGCAAATCAAGTGTAATAGTAGCACACCGGACTATAAATTACCAGGATGAGCTCTGAATGACATAATATCAACATTAAATGTTACAAATTTTTGCGCGTCCGACGACGACCGCGACTTTCTCCTCGTGCAAACGGCTCGTGTGAATATTATTTACGATATTATCTTACACAAACATAACATTTAAAACGCTGGCGCGCGCGCGCTGCTTTTGATCTATTGCGAAATTACAGCAAAATGTTACAAACAATGCACTTATTGTTATAAATATTCATTACTAAAAATACATCGGATTATTCATTGTTCTCAACAACAGGTATTTCTATAGAATGTCAGATAAATATTTAAATTTAGTGAATGAATATAAAAACATGGATTTAATTAAAAATAAAGTTATTTTACATTTTTATTATTGTTTTGATACAATATTTATACAAACATTTATAAGGCTTCTGGTCGTGAGCCGATTGTTGTTTTATTTGGTTTTAAATATTTGCATGTAAGTATGTTATGTTATTGGATAATGTTTTTTCTTTCTTCTTCGCGCTAATTAATTATCATATTTTGGTTCCGACAATATTCTTTTATATTGTGTATTATCTTATGTATTTGCATTATTTACTGAATAAACTATTAAATAAATAAAAATAAAATCCATAAATTTGAAATGTTATACAGTCGAAACTGTTTATATTGAAACTCTATATAGTGTATAGTGCAATGTTTTCACGTCCTAGAATATTTTAATGAAATTTCATTTAATAGTGAATCTGAGTAAAATAGTAACACTCCCGTTTAGCCGAAAATTTTGCCTCAAACCCTATCAATTACAATCTCCTACACCCTTTGTGCATTCCCCGAAACCAAAATTACACTCCCAAACGTAAACGTTTCACCATCACCATTCATGATTTCATTTCATCATTTCATGACTTTAGTGATCACGACGAGTAAATTCATTTCATAAGACAATGGACGACATCAGCGATCAAAACCTTTTTGACACAGCAACTGAAAAAAATAATCTGCCAATAAAGATTTATATATATATATAGTGACACTCTATACAATACAATATTTGCCGGAATTTCATGTATAAATTTTTAATGAATTTATTGAGATATTTTCTATATGTATGAAATTCAATTTTGCGTTTTTTTTCTCTATAATATATATATATATATATAGATTTTCTCTATAATATATATAGAGAAAAAAAAAACGCAAAATAGTGAAAAATCTTTATAGTGAAATTTCGGTCAAAATTTTGGTCTTTTACTGTATAGTGTCAACTGTATATTTTTGTAACCTTGGCACCCAATGCTTGTATAAGAGGCGACCGAATAGATTAAGTAAGAAAGAATATATTATCACAGAGTACAAAATAAATATTTATTACTTATTCAATGATGTTATTATATAAATTTTGTATCAACACAGTAGCAAAGATGTTTAATAATAATAGACAAATAATTAATTACACTCTACAAAAAAAAACATAAAGTATAAAAAGTTGTTATAGTCGTTTTTAAAAGCATGGCGAACAATTCATTATGCAATACGCTTGAAAGTACATTCTAACTTACCGAAGGACGATAAGCACGACTGATAACGGAGCACTGATAAGATAAGGAGAACAGTTCGAACACATCACGAAAATAATAGAGCACACACATAACAAACACTATAGTTGACTGAATATTTATATTTATGCCTAATTACCGCGCATATGAGATAATCGGTTTAGTAAAGACTATTTTAAATAAATATGTTTTGAATTATAAATATAATAGTAACATGGCATATTATAAATGCAAATTTGAATAACTGTTAAATAGCGATTAATTCCAAAGTAATGTAAAATTAAATAAAAAAAATTTGTTTTTACAATAATAAAATTTATTGTGACTAGTTTCAACATTTTACACTTGCCATTATCAAACTATAAGTTTTAGTTTGTCATTAATAAACTTGTAGGAGAAACTGGCGACGAAGTCGGCAAACCTTGATAAGTCAAGAGGGACGCTTACCGATGTAATTCCTCTTTCTTCCCGGTCTGACCAGACTGAAGTGGACTGTATTTTGGATGCACTTGATTATTCTTACACTACTTAATATTCAAACAATAATTTGAAAATAAAAACGTGACTGTCTCGGCGGACGTTTCGCGCAGAAGTCCGCGTAAAGTATCCCAACGAAAAAAAAAAAATGTTTGTCAACATAATTCCGAAATTAATTATATATGGCGCGAAATTTAAACTATTTACGTACTTAAGATTCAATTTATGACACAACAAAATAAGTGATTTTAAATTCCCGAAATTAGATAAATACACAACTTGTGTTGAATAAACAAATTTTTGATTTTTAATAATTTATTCATATTTATTTCATACAATATGAACTACCAATATCTAAATATTAAAACCATTAATTATATTAAAAGTTTTAGTTTGTCATTATTAAATAAATAGTTTTACTTTGAAATGACAAGTGTAAATTGTTGAAACTATAGTCACAATAAATACATTTTAGTGTCATAGAAACAAAACTTAAAGTGTTTTATTTAATTTTTTATGTATAATAAAGTTGAAGCCTCTGCTTTTAACAATTTAATGAAAACTATTCATACTTTTTTTGTACTACGATTTATATTTTTTTATATAGATTATAATCTCCATATATATAGAAAATCTTTATTTCTGAGAGATACATTAAATTACATCAAAATATTTACAGCATTACAATCATAAACATCTAATTAAGCTTCAGAAAATGGTTATAGGCCATCGGTCTTTCGCCTGTCTTTTTCCAGTTCTTGTCGTTTTATTCATTCGTCATGATTGCTAACGTCACTGTCTAAGTTCTATAAATTAATTGAAATGAATTGATGAATTTTTAGTGAAGGGTAGGCATATTTAGGATTACGATGTATAAATAGATGTTTTATAATAGGATATAATTGTCTACCTCAAGCAATTAAAGACTAAAGACTGGATGATTTTTGATTTATGTTTATATTCAATTGAAGATTTTTTTGTTTAACAGATTGTTTTAGGTTATTATCTTATTAATTAGTTATAAGTTACATTATTTAAAGGATACGACGTTTTTCATTTGAATTTTCATATTGTTAACTTTACTGTATTCAATTGTAAATACAATTGAAAATAAACTTTATTATTATTATTAACAGATATGTGCAGAAAAGTATACAAAATAATAAAAATGACAAAATCAAATATACAATGTATATAATATGTTAATTAGCTATAGTCAATTTTTATTGTATGAAAAATTAAATGCTGCATAATAAATATATTATAATACTAAAAATGCTAACTTTGTAAAAGGGGGGTTAGGTGAATGTGAGATTAATAAATACAAGGAAGATAATATTTGAAATATATTCGGGGCTAATGTACACGTTATTTCCTTATCATCACTATCTAATCGGGTAATTGATACGTTATAGATTACAAGGTTAAAAAATGTACACAAATAATTTAACATTTCTCGTACGGAATAGGTCCAATTAACTCAATATTACAGATGTTATTTATTCCACTTTATTAATATTCAAAGTTATAAATTACCGACAAATAAGCTCGTATTTATTAACCCAACATTCCAAATACTATTTATTCTATTTTAGTAACGTCTCGCTTGATTTCAGTATCAATATCTAATTAAGCGTTCAATAAAAACTAGGCCAAAGTCACGTTTATGTTATATACGCTGGTTGTGTTACAAATTCTCCAGAGAGGTTCATGGCCTACTCTTATTACAAGTTTTTTTTATCCGATTGCGTCAAAAATATGCATTCAGAAATTTATTTGAATATTTTTTTTATATAAATTAAATAAAAATAATTTCTATTGCCTTCTTTAGCTACTGTGACTTTGACTTGCACGTTTGTTTTCAAGTACTTGCATACCAAACAAAGTGAAGTGTATAGTGTACAGTTGGAAAGGTTAGACCTAGTTTCGAGAGAAAAATAATCCGGGCTGATTAATGGGAAGGGCAAGAATCACGGCGGAAAAACTACGCCATTTAGGATGGGAAGTTCTCCCACATGCATGTTCTCTAGATATTGCCTCATCGGATTACCATTTGTTTCGTTCCTTGTAATTTTTTTTCTTTGAAAACATTAATAATAATATTTATTGATGTTAATAACCAAGGTTTTACATAGGTTAGGTTCATTTCAATGATGAACGATTTTTTTAATTCAAAATCCCAAGAATTTTACAATAGAGGAATTAATATGCTACCTGAGCATTGGGCACAAGTAGTTGAAAACAACGGCGTCTATATCGTCGATAAAGTATTGTTTTGTTTAAATAAATTTGTTTTAAAAATATATTTGAAAACGACATTAATTATTACTAGTGTTGGGTAAAATCGAGTGAATTTAGTAATCGAATATTTATGAATAACCAATTTTAAGCAGCTAAAGTTAATAAATAACAATAAAATTGAGTTTACTAATCAATAGGCAAAACTTTCCAATATTATAAATAACATTAAGAAAATTGTCATAAACTTCATTTTTCAGTGACAAAAAAGATCGAAAAGATCGACTTTGCCCATCTCTAATTATTACTAGACCTAATATAATAATGTCACTTACTCGTTACAATGCTCTATTTATTAATTTACACGAATTTATTGTTATTCATTAACTTTAGCTTCTAAAGGGCTAATTTTGTAAATATTCGCTTTACTAAATTCTACTCGTGTTTTAACTCTCAAGCTCGCAAAATTAAAAAAAATGCTTATTAAAAAAATATACAATAAATTGTATATTTTCGTTACAGCGAGGTCATTTGTGTATAGATAAACAAAATAAGGAAAAACTTTCCAAACATGCCAATGACAATGAACTGTGTGCACCGCCGATTACCTCAAAGACCAGTAGAACAAATTGTAAATAATAGCATAATACCCATATGTGTGTCTGTGTGTGAAAACACATAATGGAAGCGTATTTGACACGCACAAGAATGCGCACAATGCATATTATTTTAAGCGTCACCTATAACCTAGACCTAAATTACACGCATACACACTTTAAATTAACATACAATATAGGAAACTGTTAATTCACGGACGATGCCCACACGATATTTTGTATACACAGCCGGAGCCCGAGCTCTTCGTTAATCGCCCGGGAAGTGGTTTCTAATTTTAGCATTGTCCAAATACAAATAAACGCCAATGTTGACAGTAATTATAATATTTTAAATTAATGTGCCAATATGTAAAAAAAATGATATGATAAATTAGTAAAAAATGTATGGTATTTTAAAATTTAAGCTTGATTAAAAAAAAAACAAATAATTTTTATAATTGTTGTATTTTATTTTAATAGAAACTAATTCATGTTCAATTTTAATTTAACCACTTAATCTCGATTTTTAAATCACTTATAAAAGACAAGTAAAGAGTTTTAAATTAAACCACCTAACATAGGTTTCAAAAATAATGTTTTTCTTATATATATTGAAAATCTTTATTTCTGAGTATTACATTATATAATTTTATAATACATATAAATACAATCATTTACACATTGTTAGACCTCAGAAAATGGCTATCGACCGTCGGTCTTTCTGCCTGAGTTTTTCTTATATTTTGTTTCTTTCTTAATCTATCCTCTTTTATCCGTATTGGGTGTCGAGGCTTATATTTATTTACTATAATATATTTATATCTATGCTAATTTTAAGTTTTTGTAATTTATGTACAATTAATAAACGTGTATGATGATTGTATTAAATAAATAAATAAATAAATAAATAAAACAAAAGTAAATCATGATAAATGGAAGATAATGCAAGCGCCATCTAATGCTTCATGTGACATCGTCAATGATTTGTGAAAAATTTCAAATACGACCAATCTTCATATTAATTTTTTTTCTTCATAAAATGACGATTTTAAAGTTTTGTATACCTATTAAAAAATTACCCTGCACAGCAATAACTTTCTACTAAACCACACTCTTAATAATAAATCGACCAGTGTTTTATTATTGATTTAAAAATCTAGGAATTTAATTTAATTTATTTAAAGGAAATCTCCTTTCTACAAAATAATAAACATTTTGAATATTGTTATTATTCTGTATAAAGGTGATTTGCCGTAAATAAATGAATTGAATTGAATTTACATAAATCATTACAAATAATAAATGCACAAATAAGTCAACTTTATCCCAAGTGGTAAATAAAATTAACGAAACAAGTATTTTGATTACAAATATAAAATGTTTCATCGCGAGTTAAGTGAGCAATTAATTACACATAAAAATCTAGGTTTTGGGCGGTTAAGTTAAAATTAAATATAAAGGCGATTCTATTGTAGCCATGATTTATCGATTTTGTTTGAAGTATTTAGGTAATTTTAGTGTATCTACAAATCGCATTTGTTTTGACTGAATCGTTTAGAAACTCGCAAAATGTAGATTTGTGGTTTTCGTTTCGGATCATTAAATTTCGAGTTTCATTACCTTAACATTGTAAAAGCGGAATACGCGTGTTCAATGATTTACACGCAAAATAATTTTCATTATCCATGAAAAAACATTTTACGTCCACGTAATTCTCGACGTAAATGAGTAATATATAGATGGAAGTACTAAGTTTTTTTTTTTTGGAAGTCAGGTGAAGTGTGTAGCACCATATACTTCACAGTATTCAATGATTCTATATACACTGTACCGCAAAATTAACGCAAAATTATTTAAATATTTAAAATTAATTTTATTGTTTTTTTATTATTTTTTTTAGTGATGGGCAAAGTCGATCTTTTATTATTTCTAAATTCAATATATTATAATTTTATGAATGTTACTTATTATAAATATATCAGAAATAACTTCCCATTTATTAATAAACATAAATTTGAAGTTACTTTTTCGTTTTAAATACATTTAGTAATACTCGATTACTAATATTATTCGATTTTGCCCAACACTATTTTTTTTTCTGCATGTTTTTCCCGAAGTGGTTCCTAATAGCTACTTATTAAAACTAATTTGCTTATTTTGAACAAAACTAAACAACAAACTGCAATAATACAGGAAAAACAATAAAATTAATTTTTTAAACGAAATTTCGAATTTTGCGGCGCAGTGTATATTTTTTTATTCCAAAACAGCAAGTGAATAGTTTTGTCCTAATTTGAAAATTAAAAAAATATATGATTTTTTTAAATTTTTGTTGTGATATTTTACAAAAATATAAAGTTTTTTTTTTTTGAAGTCAAGTGAGGTGTGTGGCATCAACATTTCCTTCACAGTATTTATCGATTCGATCGAAATATAAGTTTAATAAAAAAATAAGTAGGAGAAAGGAAAATGATTTTTATTTAAATAATTAAAGTCTCAACAACCAACATAAAGAAGTTCGATTAATGAAAATACTTTTTTAAACTTCGTTTGTATAACTGAAATTTATTTTGTGACTATAGTTTCGACGTCATTAACGCGTCATTATCAAACCAACATAAAGAAGTATTTATTTATTTAACGGATTTACTTTTTTATTGAGTATTGTATCTTTTTGTATTGAGAGATACATTTTTGTATGAAGCTTGGTTTCAAAAAAAAAAACAGTTTAATAAAGTGACATTATAAGCAATAATTGAATTAAAAAATGTGGATTAAAAAAATGTGGACAAACAACATTGTTTAATATTAGACAAAAATGATACACGTCAATTAAGTAACACACGCAACGAACACACCTTGAAAATCCGTAGTTTCCATTGATACGGAATCCAGTTTTAAAACTTGACCTCGCCTTTATATCCGTAAATTACATAATCCGGTAAACGATTGGAATTACATGAAATGGACAACGCGCGTATTTCAGGAATGGGTTACCACAACGTTTCGGATGCAGGCGCGTCCGTCACCGCCGCCGTGTCATTTCTAAATTTCCTCGATCAACTTGATTGCGTGCCAAAATTCACCCGAGCTGAAACACTCGTGAAACACCGCACGTTAATATTATTGCACAAAGTCAAGGTGTCCCGCGTGTGTAGCACACTTAAGAATCGGCTCAGTCGGATTATTAAGCCGAGCAACGCATTAACCGAGTTTTGCAGTTCTGGGACGTTGCGACATGATAATGACATGGTTTTATTTCACTTAAGGAATTACAATAAATATATATATATACAAATCTCTTTAATCACACAATTACATTTTTACAAACATTAATATATTCTATTAAAATATTTTTCTGTCCTGAGCCGTCGACCAGAAGCCTTTCTGTCCTAGTAATTATTTTATTAGTTTATTATTCTTATTAGTTTTTAGTACATGAATTGTATATTGTAAAATGGTGATTCCGTAAATAAATAAATATATTATTTTTCAATTCCAGAATGAAAATGCTAGTTACTAGTAGTAAAGGCTAAAAAAACGGCAACAAATAAGTACTGCAGTGTTTGATGCAATAAGTGTTAACGCGAAATTGTACATCTAGTTGCAATACGCAAATTGTATAAATTAAAAATAGAAAAATTTATTATACTTTCTCAAAGCAACATTTTATTCTGACTTGGAATATTTTATTATTTTTTATTTATCATTTAATGAAAAACTGTTTTGATGCGGTTTTTTATATATATTTTAAAATGAAAATTTTACACCCTGTATATAAAATATTTCAAAACATAGGGTCGATAAAATGGACATTTTCATTAAAATTCATCAAATACTAAATGAACCATGTTACGTTAATAAAGAGGGGAGGACATGACGCTAGAACAAACAACAAATTCATTACGTTTTTTTTATTAAAAAAAAAAAAACGCGGGATTTATTCGTTCATCAGCCCGGGATTTTTTGTTTGAGTAAAACTGGAAAACATGGGAAATTGTACTCTGACGAGGGTGGGCGCCATCAAAAATATTACGCCGAATCCCATTCAGATTCGAGTTAATTAAAAAACGGTCCCGGGTGACGTATACGAGAGGAATTTTGATAATATCCTTCGGGCATTACACTTATTAAAGGGAAACTCGAATTTTTACATTCAGCAGATTGCGAAGGGGTGAAAATATGCAATGATTAATTACACGTGTTTTTTTTTTTCGTGTATGTGTGTTTAATGGATTGGTCTAACGGTTTCAATAATATATGAATTAATTTTAATAAATTTATAATTGTAGTCTACTAATATTTAAAAATAGATTTTTTATAAATTAGGATCAAAATTAAATAATTTTTATTTAATTTGAAAATAATTAATAAATTATTTCTACATTTAGCTCTGTGACTTTTGACTTACGTTACGTAAGTACGTTGAACAAATGCACATTAAAACAACTACTTCTCGGGCAAATACCCACGCCGGACATTGAATTACATAAAAAAACAAAAATTATTTATATGGATTCTGATTGAAAAACTCAATAGTTATACTTGATCGAGGAATTATTAGTTTTAATTATTTGTTAAACCAATTCAATATATTATTTTATTTAGTAATTAAAGATTGTTATTAATTGTAAAATAGGTGAATTTCCACAAATAAGGAAATTAATTTTAAAAAATAAATAAAAAGAGAAGGGGGACTGTTTCATTTAAATTTTGTTGGGAAGGTTAAAAACAATTTTTGTCCGCTTAAGCGAACGAGAGTTTTTACTTTTTAAAATACTGCTTATGAATGTGTCTTTAAATTTGCCTATCTACCTTTCGGTGTAAGGCTTTTATTTAATTACAAAGTTATTTAATAAATGTACTACTCAGTTCGACTCAATAACAATAACATTTCATTACTTTAATTTGATGTAAGCGTGCAGAGTCCCCTTTCCCTTTGATCTAATTTTTGTTAGTAAGTCCCCCCCATCCTTTCATCGTGAGAGAGTTTTTTATTTTTAAAATACCGCTTATGAATGTGTCTTAAAATTCAGTATGATATCGTTTACATTAAACTGTCTTATTTAATAAATGCACTGAATAATTCATTTCATAATATTTTGTTTTTAAATTTAAAGTTAGCGTGCAATCCATTAAAAATTTAATTATAAATGATGTATAAATTAGAATACAAATTTTTAACATTCAGAGCGATTCAGAGTTTAACTCCCAATGGAGGATGATACAATGAGCATTGTTTGCATGCCGACATGGAGTAACAAAACCATTGTTTAGATTGTGATAACAGCCTATTTATTAATGATAGACTTGAAATTCCGAAAATATTTAATCACCAGTTTCTAACACTATCTATACAGTGAATATAGAGGCTTTTACGGAGAGCCAAGAAATTTTGTATGGTATAAGTTAATTATATATAAATTAAAAGTGTTTTTATTTAATTTCATTTTATTTCTCAATACAGTCAAAAAATGTTCATTTGTGAACAACATATTAATAAATATGAATAGATTATTAAAAATCTACCAATAAAATAAATAAAATACAGATTAAATTGAATAACTTTAAATTCTCTACTAGTTTCGGGTTAGCCCATTATCAAGAGAATTCTCTATATAAATAAAATTATTTATTATTTTACTAATATAGCGTCGAATGTCATTTGTTTTGTCTTTTTTCGTATTTTTTTTTTAAACTTTTGTAAACAATAATATTTTCTGTAAATACTAAAAAAGTTTCCCGTATGTTGCATACTTACGTGGGCATAACTATACAAGGTGTACAGAAAATGAGTGAAAACCTTCAGGTAACTCAATTCATTAATTAATTTTTAATAGAAAATCCAAATAAAATAATGCTGTATGGTTCTTGATTTAGGCTCACGAGGTCTTCGGAATTTTAAATATGTGACTATAAATTAGTATTGTTTTTTTTTAATATTTTGTAAAAAAATCAATAGCATTAACAATTTTTGCGAGAATTCAACATCTACTTGCAATTATATATTAAATATTAATAGTATGTTGTATCTTCCATTAAGTTTACAATCTAACTAATTTATGTTTAATTTCACTCGAGAATCCTTGATAAAACCATTTTGAACTCTTATTAAATCAACACGGCTCGTGCAAAGTTTAAACATGCTTGCTCGAAACAAACATTGGGGAACAAACAATTTAGCGAAAATGGGTTATCTATATTTAAGTGAGTAACTCAATGCGGTTTCACGAGACTATCCTAATTGCAATTTGCAATTTAATGGTATTTACAACACGTTATTTTGTTGTCATTTCGCTATATACTCTTTTTTTATTAATCATAAAATTATGCCATAACAACTTATTTATTTATATTTATAAACTACTGAAGATATAGACATAGTTTCCGAAATATATATTTTGTAAAATAAAACGTGTAGGAATATATCAACAGCTATGAAACTATGAGCGATAATTTAATTAGTAGCTTATACTGTGAAGCACTATAAATTATGAAAGTGTCAAAGCATGGCAGAAAGACCTCAGGTCGATAGCCTATAAAAGGACAACCTCAAATTATATACCGTATTATACTATACAATATTGTACTTAATATAATGTAAAAGTCCCTTGAATAAAGATATTTGTATATAATTATCGTTTAATACAAATCAATCACAAAACATTAATGGCTCAATAATTTTTGGACTAGTTAATATAATTTCAATTCATTCTGCATATTGCATATTTGATTTATTTATATCTTGTATATACAAATATCTTCATTCATGAATTTACAACAATAATGTATTGTTGTCAAAGCATTTTTCTAAAATATTTTTATTTACGATTTTATACAATTTATCCGTTACTTTTGGGAAGCACTGTTTCTATAAATCTTTATTCAAATTAAACAGGTAGGACAAAACATTTTTTTTTACAATGAAATTAAACAAGGAAAATTTCTGGCAATGATCAATAAAATTCAATCAATCCCTTTTTTCAACTGCAAAAAAATACTTACACTGTAAGTTTTACAAACATCTATTGAAACAACTACTTCCCGAGCATTTGCCCCGCCAGACATTGGATTACACAATAGATATTTGTTGTTGCATAGCAGCCCTACTGCGAATTGCAACGGTTTGAGTCGAAATTATTTAATGAAAGGAAACAACAAATAATAGTTACAAGGCTATCTGTAGACACGTGTTTCGGGATTTCATCCCTCATCAGTACAGCTATGCCCTGTAAGCCCTTAGTTGTTAAACAATTTTTAATTATTAATTTCATTGTAATTTAAATAACTGCAAATGTGTGAATCATCTTTGTTTCATTTTTTTTTTTGGGAAGGGAAATCCTGTTAGGGATTTATTATATAAATAATTACAATACATGTAACACCTACATGAACACACTCTATCTATATACAATATTGACTGATTCATATAAAAATATCTTTATTCAGACAATTTCATACATTTCTATAGTTACTTGCATTTAATCGAAGAATATAGTTGAATCTAGTTCCACCTGTCACACCTGCGTGACTTCTGCTGAGTGCAATCATTATGAACGTATAATTTTTAAGATTGTTTTCATCTAGTTAAATTGCGTTGGAGAAACCCGGCGTAAATAACCCAATAATAACTTCGAATATATTAAACTTCACAATAACAATAGAGACGCCCCGCAAAAAAAAACTCAGAATTAGTTTCATACATTTTTTTTAATAAGTTAAAAGACTTGAGGGAAACCCATGTGGCGACAACCGAAAGTAAAGTGGGACACAATGGCGTCTCAAATTTTCTCGTAAATAACTTCGTCGTGAGTGTCCCATAAATTCTGAGGGAACTCTGGAAAACTTGGGGGCCGAGAGTGTTGCCCACTGGTTCGGGTGACCCAATTCTTTTCTTCTGCTAAACAATTAACTAAAAGAAAGGGTTATTAAAAAATTAAATAAAAATCTATTTCAGCACTTCCAGTTTTGTTTCGCAAGAGAAATGTGTATAAAAAAATATTTAAATATTAGGCGACAGATGGCGCTTTGCACTATTGTTACAATACATGTTTCATGATGGGTTAAGTGTGAAATTAATTCAACGAATAGTTAGTTAAATTAATGTCACATTTAACTCATTATAATATATATATATATATATATAATCGATGTCCCTTTTTACCAATGTCGGGGTATTGTAAAATATAAATTGTAAAAATTGAACAGCGCCATCTGTCGCCGAATTCCTAAGTGGCATCGTCAATAATACACCAACCAAGCAAACAATGAATGATGGTTGAACAGTAAATTTTGTTTCCTTATATTCTCAAGGGACAAGTTCACCTTCCTTTAGTGGACGAAACAATCCACTAATAATAAGGCGAAAGGCTCCACTTTTTCTCCTTATTACGATTTTATAAAATGTATCCGTAAGCACTGTATATATTGAAGAATCGTGAATTAGGTTTGTTAAATAGAGAAATGTATTGACGCAATTAAAAATTATGTACAATTATGTACAAACAAGTTGCTGGTACCGTGGCGGTCTCTCGGTTGAGGGTGCAATCACCCTTGAAGAAAGAGGTTTTACATTTCCTCACATTTCAAAATTTTAGGAGCGCGCACAAACACTAACAATTTTGATGTAAAGGAAACCATATAAAGCGAAATGCAATTGGAAAATCCTGTAACATCAAAGCGAATAGCATTTTTTTACGTGGTGAAAAAATTAAACGAATATTCAAAGTTGAAATAAAAACAGACCACTAATTAAACTCGTGCATTCCTCGCAAAAAAAAGCGAATGAGTTCCTCACCAATGACAGAAAACAAACAAACTTGGAATGATAAAAAAAAACAAAGAATATTAAGGGGAAGTGGAGGATACAGTGGTGGTATGCTGACGGGTCCCGGATGATTGCGTGCTTTGCATAGTTCCCGGAGTTTTGAGGGTGGCACACCCCCCGGCCTGACGACGAGCGGCCCTCGAAATTCTGCACACAATGCGGATAAAGGGGGGTGTGAGCGCCAGTCCGGCCGTCTCCTTTCAGACACTTATCCGACTCGTAAAATTTGTCTGACGCTATAAATAATCATTAGGGGCGTTCTATATAATAAGTTATTTAACAACGCTATTGTTTTTGATTTAAGATAACGCAATCGTCAATAGAAGATTGACGATGCCACATGAAACTAGTCAATAGATGGCGCTACTTTATCTTTCATTTAGTTTAAATTAGTAAATTATAAGTAAAATTATATGCTATTTTTAGTCAATAGATGGCGCTATAAAAAATATTTAAATATTAGGCGACAGATGGCGCTTTGCACTATTGTTACAATACATGTTTCACGATGGGTTAAGTTTGAAATTAATTCAACGAATAGCTAGTTGAATTTATTTCACATTTAACTCGTCGTGAAATATAAATTGTAAAAATAGAACAAAGCGCCATCTGTCGCATAATTCCTAAGTGGCATCGTCAATAATATGGGCTCTCTACAAGTAAATTATATGCCATTTTTGCCCTTTTAGATTTTCTTTTTTTTTTACGAAAGCGTAATCGTTTTTTCGGAGAACATAGTTAAATGAGCTACTTCGAGACGACAACGTCAAAACAACTTCAAAATATAAAAGATTTGTTTCATTTCGGTAATGGTCGTGCCATGGCAATTTTTTCCAATTCGCCAATCGGTGAACTATCCTAATTAATTTCGCTGAGCATCTTAAGTGTCTAAAAATGTCTCGAAATGATTATTTATTTGGGGAATTAAATGGGCCATATTCTTTCTACTATCATTAAAGAACTCTGAGGTTTTTTCAGATTCTTTGAAGAGAAAAAAAAAATCGCCGAAATTTTAAAATATGGAAAAAGTGAAATTTCGGCGAAAATAAAAAAAAATCGCCAAACGACTTCATTTTACACGAAAATATAGCTTAAGAATGAGAGCATGCGTTGTGAGAATTTCAACAAGATTAAGTGATTAGTTTTGAGTAGGTTGACTTTCAAAACGTACCTTTGAAAAGTGGACGAAATTTTATTTATTTACCGCGATTTTTTTCTGACGAACACAAGCAACTTAGAGATATGATTTTTTTATGAAAATACATATGGATTCTTTAAGAATCGATTGTTAAAAAGCACGTTCTTCTGAGTTGTCTATGAACTGAGAAATTTTGCTTCAAACGCAGTTACATTCAAAGTTAGTGGGTTTCCACTAAACCGCTCCCATAAGGCACCATGTTAATTTCTCGGAGCTATTTAAGTGCTCAAAAATAGTTGAAAATGATTATTTCTTGGGGAAATAAATAGCCCATGTTCTTTCTACTATCGTTAAGGCACTTTGAGATTTTTTTCAGATTTTTTTGAGAGAAACAAATTTTACCGAAATTTGAAAATATTATAAGGGGTATGCATGGAAAAAAGTGATTTTTCGGCGAAAATCCAAAAACCGCCAAACAACTTCATTTTATACAAAATTAAAGCTAAAGAATGCTGTGAGAATTTGAATAAGATTGAGTGATTACTTTTGAGTCGATTCACTTTTAAAATGGGCCTTTGAAAATTCTGCGAGATTTTATCTCATTTTTGCGTTTTTTTTTTTCTGGCAACCACAGGCTATGCTAAGATATTATTTTTTATGAGAATATACTTGGATTCTTTAAGAATTCGAAAATATCTTAAATCAAAATGAATTCGTAATTATATGACTGATATATGCGATTTCACCAACAGCAATTTCGATGTTGTGTACGCCAACATGTCGATAATCAAAATTGTATATAAATTAAATAAAAAGAATTTGAAAATAATTAATAAAATATTTATTGATGTGTAATAAGTGTACATTATGTAGTTCAATGTCCGGCGTGGGTATTTGCCCGGGAAGTAGTTGTTTTAATATGCATTTGTTTAACGTACTTACGTAACGTAAGTCAAAAGTCACAGAGCTAAATGTGAAAATAATTTATTAATAATTTTCAAATCATTTTTATTTAATATATTTAAATAACTGTAATCAAGTGAATGAATAATACTCTTTTCTATTTATAAAATATTTCCTCTTTAGCTACTATCACAATTTGACTTATGTTACATAAGTACTATAACAAATGTCTAATAATAGACAGTTGCATAACATATTGTATAATGTAACAATTTTTGAATTGAAAATATTTAATGCAAAAACATTTTTTTAATTGTATGCATTTTGCTTATAACACATAACCTAGAGATACGATAAATTATTTCAGTTTTATTTTTGTTATTGCTAGATGTTATAGTAATTGAATACTTTGCACTAAACTGCACGCAAAGTTCGTTACAGTCAACCCCAGTTCATGAAAACTGGCATGAACTGCCTGCACCGGTGACAACACAAATCTAAATTCAGTTCAACTCAGTGCAGAACAAACCCAGTGTATGTAACGTGTCTTTCTTTCTATTTATTATATTTACGTAAATAAAACACAGTCAGGCAGAAAGACCTCTGGTCGATAGCCATTTAACAATTAATTAATTTTTGTGTGATATACATAATCAATGTTTGTTACCTTATTGTAAACTTAATTGTTAATAAAGATTGTTATATATATAAAACGCAGTGTATTTTTTATAATCATGAATTGGCTTATGATATTTAATTAAAATTAAAAACGTTAAATACATTAAATATTCTGAAATAATTAAAAAAACGTTTCACCACGGGTCAAGTGAGAAATTAATTAAGCATATCGTGAATTGGTTTAAAATTAATTTTAATTGAAATATATTTCCATCAGGAATTTCATGCAACCATCAATATTTCAAAATCCCGCAAATTCGCTTTTTGTCCACACATTCGCTTTTTTGCGCGAGTGCAATTTTAATTAAATAAAATCGCCTCCAGCGGGGTTGTTCCAGCTAAATCGCAAATTCCAATACGTACAACCCAAATAGATACACATCTATGGATTCCAAGTGAGTCTAATTTAATCAATGGCGGGACACCGAGAATTCCCGGCTGTGGATGGACGATGTAGGTCGCGACCTAATTTCCAATTAACCGGGACAGAAGGCCCATCAGCCCGGAATTTATACCGCCCGGAAACATTAAATTCTGCTTTTCGGTGCTTTGCGGCCGCGTTTTATGTTTGTCGGGGAATTTGTCGCCGCTAACATTTTCCAGAATTTATTTAACGCCGAGCTTTCGACGGAACGCGCACTTTATTTTATTATAAAAACTCACAGGAGGAACGGAACGGTCGCTCATAATTTCAATGAACGCGCGGACGTTAAGAGGAACTTTATGAATTGATTAGGGAATTGCAGCGTTGAGTGTTGGTATATTTTATTAAAGTTATTTTTATGGCTTTGTATATTGGCCTGTTTATTGTTGCTGTTAGGAAATAATAAAATAATGTACACACAATGTTCATTTTAGAAGAAAATCGTTAGGGAATATATTACTTTTGAAATAAATTCACTTGGTTTTGTTTTACATATAATTTAATTTTATTATTCGACTAATTTCGTTGAAATACTTAAACGTGGTATTAAATTAAATTAAAAGAATTAGAAAGTTAGTGTTGGGAAAAATCGAGTAATATTAGTAATCGAGTATTTCTAAATGAGCAATTTTAAATAAATACACTCAATACGTAACGAAATATACAAACAAAGTAAAAACGAATTTCATTTATTAAAATTGAATTATGATGCATAGCGAAGTAGAAGCCTCAACAATTAACAAGTCAATACATTGATTGATGTTTTCTAATAAATAGGGAATAGTTACTGATAGTAATAGAATATGTTGCATTAATAAAAATGTCATATACTTTAATATATATACAGAGAGATTTTTTTACAAGTATACATTACGGAAAGTGTATACCTGCAAAAAACGCGAGTCAACCGCATTGAATAATTAATGTGTGTATGTTAAGTTGCCTATTTGGCATATGTGTGTTCAGTTGCGTGTTATAGGCAACTAAACACACATATACTAATGCATTTCACTCGCGTATTTTGCAGGTATACATAGGGGACATGTATACTGATAAAAAAAGCTCTCTGTATATATATATATATATTCAATTACCCTTCCTACACATATGGGAGTAGGGTTCATAAATTTTAATAATAATAAAAAAATGAATTTATGACCCAACACGTAACTGAAGCCCAATTACAGCATAATACAAAAGAAAAGAATTTTGCAGTAACAAAAAATCGAAAATATCGACTTTGCCCATCACTGTAGACACGTGTTTCGGAATTTAGCCCTCGTCAGTAAAGCTTTACCTTATATATACCCTTAAAACATATTAAACTACGTACCATTTTCTTTGTATACATATAGAAAAAAAAAATATATATATTTTTGTATTAATTTTAATGTATTATTTTTAAATTATTTTCTTTTAATTTAATTATTTTTTTTCTTTGTATTCATATTGAAAAAAAAGAAAATTATATTTTTAATTAATTTTAATTTATTATTTTTCTTTTCTTTTAATCTAATTAAAACTGCAATGAAAATATTTTTACGATTATTTTTTTGTTTCATTTAATTTTAAATAAAATTTTTAAATAAAAACATTTATTATTTTTAAATTATTTTCTTTTAATTTATTTTTTTTCTTTGTATTCATATTGAAAAAAAAAAGAAAATTACAAAAAAATGATCGTGAAAATATTTTCAATTCAGTTTTAAAACTGAAAAAGAAAAAAAATAAATTAAAATTATATTTTTCATTAATTTTAATTTATTTTTTTTTCTTTTTCAGTTTTAAAACTGAATTGAAAATATTTTCACGATCATTTTTTTTTGTTTTATTTAATTTATATTAAAATATGTTTTTATTTAAATAATTTTTTTAATAATAAATTAAAATTAATACAAAAAAAAGTTTTCTTTTTTCTATTGAAAATAATAAATTATTTCCTCTTCTTTTAATAAACGTGATATTCTTTTATAAGAAAACACTAATTCTGTATAATTATTTAATTCCGACAATAATTTTAGTCGAAAGAGGAACGTTTAAAATCACTGGTATGTAATAATCATAGATAATATCAATTATCTCAGTAATACCTAGATGGAGATACTGCTCGGTTTGTTCATGTCTGAATAATTAGTGGATGTTCGCTTAACGAGCTCGCCCCAAAAGCAGGGCGTCAGTTCCGCTAATTGTTTAACGTTTCGTCTGCGGTTATTGGGAAGCTTCGAGTTATGGACGAAGGGTTAAGGGGAAGGAAAGGATGTCATTAATGGAGGATGAGTTACCGGATTATTTGCCTATCAATAACGGAAGTTCCATTAAATATCACTTAATTCCTCCCTCTTTTTGACACGCTATATATATACAGAGAGCTTTTTTTATAAGTATACATTTCCCCTATGTATACATGCAAAATACGCGAGTCAAACGCATTGATGTGTGTATGTTTAGTTGCATATAACACGGAACTGAACACACATGTTAAATAATCAACTAAACATACACATATTAATCGGTTCAATGCGTTTGACTCGCGTTTTTTGCAGGTATACACTTCCCCTAATGTATACTGATAAAAAAACCTCTCTGTATATATATATATATATATACTGTCCTGGTGTTTAATTAAATATTTTATAAATAAATGGGATTGTAGTTTGTAAATTTCTAGGTTATGTAAGTTAAAATTGAACGTAATATTTAAAAAAAAGTGTAATAGAAAAGCATTAAAAATAATTTTATTCCAGCGTATTACTAAAAATAATCACCACAATAAAATGTATTTAAAAAATAAATTCGTTCTTTTCATTATACTTTAACTTTATTTTGTTATTGAAGTATCAAAAGAGAAAATAATTATTAAAATTAATAAAATTTTAACCATCATGATGGTTGCGACCGTAACTACGTGGTAATTTATGATTATATCGTTGAATAAACACCTACTATGTTTTTACCACAAAATTTTCTTTCTTTTCATTTACGAAGGAAACGGTACGTTGTTTAATATTTTGTAATGGTATAAGTTAAAGCTGAACTGATGAGGAATAAATCCTGAAACGCGTGTCTACATATGATCTTAAATACATAAATAAAAGTGGAAAAGAAGCCCCTTTCCACTTGTATTTAATTAATTTAAATTACATCTGAATGTTCTACATTGAAATTTCTACAATTTATAGATGTAAATATAATTTAAAAGGAATATCAATTTAATTTAATAAATATTATATTATTTTTAGTTCTTTTATTACACATTTTTTACGTTTTACATAAATGAACACGTAATTAAAATAAGAATCGTAATAATTTATCGGTTATAACAAGCATTGTTAATCATACGATGAAGTAAAGTCCGAAGTCGCAAATTATTGTTTTATTTGTCATATTCTGTTATTAACATTTCGAGATAATGATAATTTAATAAAACTATTAATCATTCAATAAATTGTATTCATTCCTATTCTTATATGATAAGATACAACAGAAATTTCTTGTGTATAATGTTAACCAATAAAACTGACCTTCGGATGATTTTGAAATAGTTATTTGTCTAATCTGTGATGATTACGTCATTAGATTTACACAAAAATATTCACACTGGGATAAAATAAATTTATTTTTCGAAAATTAAAAAGATATCTTTAAATTTGAATATGCAGATCAATATAGCCGCAATGTGCAAGAATAAATGAGGCGAAAATTCATATTCTTTTATTTTCTCACTTTTAGTTCTTTTTCAATTTCAATTTACTTTATTAACGGAATCTCCATTTCCAAATTACAATTATAATTACATATTAAAAATTTTATAAGAAAAATGTGACGCTCTAAAAAGATTATAAAACATATGTATAAAAAAAGGCAAATTACCAATCACAAATTACGACAAAATAAAAATAATACGCATCAAAATATTTATTTATCAATCCCAAACAATTCATTGTGAAAACAAAATGCAACCGGCTTATTCCTATCTTCAAGTGATTTTATTGATAATTTTATTAAAGCAGCATATTCTATTACTATCAGTAAGTGTTCTCTGTTTAAATTAAATAAAAATGACTTGAAAATTATTAATAAATTATCTCCACATTTATTAATTATATTAAAAATATTTTTATTTAATTTATTTAAAGAACTATGACCAAGTGAATAAATACTCTTATTTATTTTCCCTATTTATTGAAAAACATCAATTTACTGTTACTTATTGACTTTATTTATTTAAAATTGCTCATTTAGAAATACTCGATTACTAATATTACTCGATTTTCTTGTTAATTGTTGAGGCTTCTACTTTGTTATACATTGTAATTCAATTTTAATAAACTAAATTAATAAACTATAGTCAACAATAAAACAATCCGAGTTATACAAACAAAGTAAAAAAATGTTTCATTTATTAAAATTGAATTACTCGATTTTGCCCAACACTAGTTCTTTTAGAATGAAATTTAAAATGTGAACCAGTTTCCAGGCCTCTCAGAGCGAATTAAAATAAAAAATGTAATTAATTGAAATGGAAATAATGGGATGTATCTTAATTATTGAAGAAAAGAACGAAAAGGATGACCATGTTTTTCCATCACCTTATCGCTAAACATCGGCGAAATGAAACCGCTTGGACCAATCAGATCGGCCGATGATGACTCATGTTTATCAGATCAACAAAATAAGCGAAATAAAATATTCGTGTGTATATTAATCAGTGATTTTGAACAAACGCGTGCTCGAAATTTCTTTTGATGCAATTCAAATCACAATTTAATTAGTGTAAAAGGTGAAATAATTAATTATTCATTTATAATTTCGTGCTTTTCATTAGTTCCACGAAGAAAACAACACTAATTGTGTAAGTATTAAATTAATAATTTACTGTTATTGAAGTATCTAAAGAGATTATTTTTCATTGAATAGTAACAATTTCTTGAAGCACAGTCTGGCACACAACACTTTTTAAACATAATTCGAAATTATTTTCGTTACCTGCAAAATAATAATAATAATAACTTTATTGACGGAAAATATCCATTTTACATAATACATAGCAATACAATCATAGACCTATTATACTAAATATAATATATATAAATATACACATATCTACAAATAAGGCAAGTTAGAAAGAACAACAAACATTTATGTGCTTTAGATCAGATACAAACATAGAATACGATTTAACAATCACTAGTCCTAAAAAGGTTTCCAATTTTGTCATCAGATCAGATAAGGGAATATGTTGTATGTTATATTCCGCAGGGAAAATGTTAAGTTTAAAGTGTACTTTATTGTAATCATCACAGTCTAAGCAGCTTTTGTAATAGATATGATTCATAGAATGTGAAATTAATTGATAGCTTGCACGTTAAACTTAACATTTCGCTTGCAGAATAGCCGCGATTATATCGATTGAGTAGCTCGGATTAAATTTTCGCTGATTATTCAATTTTCATATAATCAATTTACAAAAACATTGTTTTCCTCTTGTATTACCTATAGGGAAAGGGAAAACAAATGAAAATATCAAATTCGTTATTTTATTCAAGCCGGCATGACCTTTTGTAAATACAATCATATTTATTTCACGAAATAAACGGTCGTATTTCAACGTAATAACCCTTGAAACCGACATTAATAAATCAGAATTTTCATTTACGCTAACAGGTGATATACTCTGAAAACGGGCCCTTATTAACAGCATGCGCAAGCTGTGTATACGGATTACCTGATTTTAATTAAATATAAGGGCCAACAGGGAAGATATACAATATACGCTACTCTATCTACGTAATTAATGAAAATTTTATGTTGAGGTTCATTACATTAGTCCACGGAACGTACCTGAATGTTCTTGGAATTATGTAATTGAGCAACATGATCATCATATAGATCGCAACTTTGTCAGGTTTGTTTAAGGTTATTGTGAAATTAAAGTATATATATATATATATATATATATTAAGGTTATTGTGAAATTAAAGTATATGTATATATATATATAATCGATGTCCCCTTTTACCAATTGGTGTCGGGGTTGAAATTAAAGTCTATTACAAAAATTTATAGAATATAAAAATATTTTTATTTATGTAACAGGTTACCCCAATTAAAGGAAATAATATACATAATATTATTTTCACAAAATTAAAACTTTATATTTAGTTTTAATTTTGTGTAAATTATATTATGTATATTATTTCCTTTAATTAATTCAAATTATTAATTAGTTTTATTGGTAAATTTTTAATAATATATTCATATTTTTTATTATTATATATAATTATTACAATTCTATTATTAAATTAATACTGTGTTTCGAAAAATATATCATTGAAGATTTTGTTAGCATTGCGGCACATAATTCCAATCCATGATCGGAACATCGCATTAGTCCGAACTCTAACCGTTCGAAAATTACTGAAACCCGCGATGAAAATTGAGGAACATAAAAGGATCCTTTTCTTAAAATTTTTATTCTTCTCATGATAAATGCAAACACGTTTTTTCGAATATTTTTAAGAAAAATTCAAATCTTCGTGAAATTTGAAATCACTGCATCCACTAGGTTTTGCACGCATCTTTCTGCACTTACACTTTAGACTTGCGACTATAGTGCCCCAGAATCAATTTCGCTATTGCGAAAACTTTGCAGAGTTAGGGTCCCTCCTTTCCCAGAGCTCCATCAACACAATAACTGCTTCTGAGAGCAACCAACTGCTAGATAGACTCCATTCTTCTTAAATGATAAAAACTTCAGAAACCTTCTATGAAAACTGTTAAGGCTAGAGCTAGAACAAATAGGCTTCCAAATCAAGCTTGCATATTCCAACTTACTTACAACGTGAGCAAAGTATAAGACCTTTAGCACTTCGTCGTTAACAGTTATAAGACGGATAACAGTCATGCGAATAAAGTTCTTAAGACTGGCTGAAGAAACAGGGCGTTAGGTTAGATTAGATTACAATGTATGTGGAAATGAAATTTAAAATGTTATGGTCTTAAGATTGGCTGAAGAGATCAAACGTTAAGTTAGGCTGCTAGGTTGCAATCTATGTGAAATTTGAAATCTTATTGACTGAAAAAACGGACGTTAGGTTGGGCTAGATTAGAAAGCCGCTTATTGTGTCACTTAGCTGCTCTTTTATAAACCTGTTAAGCCATTTTTGAGTAATTAATGTAACTGACAAAGCTCCATTTTAAATGGCGCGGGTTGTCAGAATTCTCAGTAATTCTGTTCTGTTTTCCTTCAAAGCGGGACACTATCCTAGCAATTGGAGGACCGTCTTCACCTCCTCACAGAACGGAATTCCTATTCTGTTCTGTGAAGCGAACATAGACATTATTTTTTGGCTCACAAATTCGCCTCAAATCCCACAAACCTAAACCTGATCAATTCCGTATGTATCCCATGTAATAAAAATATAAACGCAAAACGCAAATTCCTCACTATAATTGTTCGACTATGTTTGATATTTTTTCTATAATTGGATGATAGTCTGTTGAGAAAATAAACGATTATTAATGGTTTTAATATTTAGAAATTGGTAGTTCATATTGTATGAAATAAATATGAATAAATTATTAAAAATCAACCAATAAAACACAGATTAGAGCCCATTTTCAAGAGAATTTAAATTCTCTTGAAAATGGGCTAATAACCCGAAACTAGTCGAGAATTTAAAGTTATTCAATCTAATCTGTGTTTTATTGGTTGATTTTTAATAATTTATTCATATTTATTTCATAAACGATTATTGTTATAATTTTAATTGTAGAATATAAATACTAATTTATTAAATAAAAATCATTTGAAAATAATTAATAAATTATTTCCACATTTAGCTCTATGACTTTTGATATAAAATATATAAATACTAATTTTATATCGCGTTGTTTTTTTTTTTTAGTTTATTTTACCGGTGTTTTAGTAACACAATAATCATTCACAACCACATGTTTCATCTCCCAGTTTTAATCAATGAATGTAAAATTCCATATACCCACATACTAAAGTTTCAATTGCATTTCGTGTATAAACGTAATTAACGCCGCGTTAACTATTCCCTACACAATTACGTCACTTCTGTTGAAACTTTTGCTTCTGTGCAAAGTACAATAAGTCCATTTTGCTTAATGGCGTGCCACCAATTAATACACTTTGAGAATTAAACCGATTCACATCCATCCCATATCATCTCTTTACTTCGTGTGTGTGTATTACACAAAGCTTTTAGATTTATTGTAGAACTTTTGTGGTTTATTTCACTAGTTTGGAGTTTGCCATAACAGTTGGGTTGAGGTTATATGTTTATTTGATGTTAATTCGCAATATACATACGGAAGGAGAGATTTATGTGTTCATGTGATAATATTAAATAACTTTAAAATTATCCCCTAATATAAATAAATATACCATTTCTTTTACATGACAAATATTTTGTACACTTTTCTTTCACTTAACAGATATATATTTCGATAACCATGTGATCATTATCAATATTTTCCAATCTTTCTTTAAATTTTTCCGGTGACTAATTTAAACTATTATAAATGGAAGACGAAGTCATGTTAAATTTAAATTTATTAAATATATTAAATAAAAATGATTTGAAAATAATAAATTATTTCCTCATTTAGCTCTATGACTTTTGACTTACGCTACGTAAATACGTTAAACAAATGCATATTAAAACAACTACTTCCCGGGCAAATACCCACGCCGGACATTGAATTACATAATGTACACCTGCTGTTGCATATCAATAAAATATTGCATAATGCAACAAATTTTGATCCGAGAAAAATTTAATGTAAAAACAACAAAAGGAACGTTACTCAACATAAGGCCATCTGCAGACACGTGTTTTCTATTTAAATTTATTACATTTAAACTATTTTTCTGTCATATTTTTTATTCTTAATCCTATAAATTTTAATAGAAAATAAATATAACTTTAATTGCTGAGGCTGTTAGTATTTAAAAGTTTATACTCGTATAAAAATGTTAAAGCTTTTAAATTAAACATTTTTTTAAAATATAAATTTGTATTCTATTCGTGATAATTGTTTCGTACGATTTTGCGAAATTTTGTATCGAAACAATTGTATCACTGTATCTACAATAAATATTGTGAAACTAAAAGGTTTAAAATCGCGTTTTAATTCAATTATTTAAATTAACGTGGAGTTTTATAAAACTAATAGCTCCAGCAATATAAGTATTAATTTATTTTCGCGCGAAAGAAACTTGTAAAATAAACAATTATTTTTTATGTATCAAACTATTTCCCAAAATTAGTTTCCATGGAGTGAAATGCGAGTTAGTAACCTTGTGACATCATCACACGTATTAGGAGTGTAATTCCAAAATTGAAACCATGTAGATTACTCGAATCGGAACCTTAATAGGAAACCTCATTGAACATCTTAACAAGACAATCGGAGCCATCAAGTTGATCAGCTCAAAGGGCCTCACGCTTGCCATAATTGGGTTAATGCAGTAGTCGAATTCTGGCAAGAATCCGTTACATTCGTATAGAGAATCGATCGGGTGGCAAGGTTAGGCCCTTGGCTGTGTGCATAAAATAGGTGCGGTCTATTCCCGCCCTCGAAAAAGCCGCGCACTTTCCCCGAGCACATACACTCTTCACTTTGCTCCACTCTGGTCTTCTTTGTGCTGGGTTTTTAAAGGGTTGTCGGTTATTATCGGTGCGACTGGTGGTGCTAATTATGTCCCGCGATTATTAAGGGCGTGAGGGCGCCGCGTGATCGATATCCAGGGCCAACTCCGACTCCGGGGCCCGGATGGTATTCACCGCCCCCGCGTTCTATATACACAACGTTTCGGGGGCGGCACTGCTGTTTAATTGGGACATGGCGAGGCATCTCTATGGCGCTATGTATGGGGTCATCACTCCTTCATATTATTGAACTCTTTCAGATTTAATTCGCAAATTACATCAAGTCGTATTCTTTTATTTTTGACTCAAAATTATTAATAATCTTAATAAATTGAAGATGACGTAAACGCCATCTTTTGCCTAATTTATATTAATAATGATTAAATTTATTATAAAACGATTAATGCATTACACCACATAGTATGGTCCCAAATAAATTTAATGGATAATTATGGAAGTATTAAACTCATATTCACAAAAATAAAAACTATCATTAAAAAATATAACTAAAAAAATGCCACATATGTCTTGTTTTTGTTTAAACAATTTTTTAGTTGGACACTTATATCGAAAATTCGAAATTTTCAAAGTGTCAAAAGTCACTGTTGGGCGCTGTGTTTTTTTGATTTTATTAGCCATAAATGTTTATTAGGGCTTTGTTTATAATATCAAACAATAAAAAAATGCCACATATGTCTTGTTTTTGTTTAAACAATTTTTTAGTCGGACACTCATATCGAAGATTCGAAATTTTGTCAAGTGTCAAAAGTCACTGTTGGGCGCTGTCGATTTTTTATTTTATTGGCCATAAATGTTTATTAGGGCTTTGTTTATAATATAAAACAATAAAAATCACTTGATTTGTTTCACTAATAACATTTATTTATTCCGACTAGTTTCGGCCACAAACCATTATCAAGGAATGTTATATATTTTTAAATTTAAACTTTAATACTGAATATGGAAACATAGTTTCCGAAATATATCTAGTTTAATAAAAAATAAGTACTAGAAAGGACAACTATTTTTATTTAAATAATTAGAGATACGTAATAATAAAAATGTCAGAATAGTACAAAATGAAAATTGCGTCAAGATCTTTACTTAAACTTCTACCATATAAGTATAATTACAAAGATTCACAAGCTGGTGGTTCTCAATAACATATTCACTTTATGTAATTAATATTTATTTAGTGTTCGATTGAGGAGGCTGTTACTTGGTGAAACTCTATTTTAAACGTTTATTTAGTGACTATAATTTCGACGTCTTTAACCAAAGCCTACTAAATACACAAGCCGGAATATTGGAGCGGGGAGTTCGAAATCTCGGAGTTCATACGGAAGTATTCATTCGCCTACGAACAATCGTAATGAAAACATTGACAATCATTTCTTTACCTAATTTGGAATTTTAACTAACTAACCATCTTTATTCAAATGTGTATATGTATGTACAATAATATACAAAAATTAGAATTATATTCTGTAGATGATGAATTGGCTATCGACCGGAGGTCTTTCAGCCAATTTGGAATTTTATTTTCACCTAAATAAAATATTTTTTAATTAACGACCATAAATCATTATTTTTTTTGAATTGAAAATTTAAATGTTTATAACTGTAAAATATAACTTGTGGGGATGTTTTCAAATAATAACACTAAGAGATGTTTACTCATTGGCGTCTATTGGTTGACTTGCATAATTCTTACAAACTACTTACTACTACAACTAAATCTAAGCCCCCCACCCGGGGTTTATGGCCCCGGTGAGTCCAACGCCCGTTAAGGGTAGGCGTGGTTCTAATAATAACTGCATGGAAAAATAATTGTTACAATTTAATCCGCTTGCATTAGAGCAGTGCGCGAGACGAGCAGGGTCTTCAAGGCTAGGTATGCATCTCGAAGTCCTCCCCACTTCTACATTCCGGCCTGTACATTTAGTAGGCTCTGCATTAACGTGTCATTATTAAACTTACAAATAAGATTTTAAAAACAGTGTTTGCAATATATAATAACCACGAGAAATCGATATTTAGTATTATTAATAATAATAATAATGTAATACTAAACACCACGGCAATAGTTCGTTCCCACCTCAATCTCCCTCCATAATGATGATGGGCACTTGTTTTATAAACAGTGACCATTTACTCACCGTCAGTCGAGGACGTACTAAACTGAATAATAATAATAATAATAATAATAATAATAATAATAATAATAATAATGTTTATTCCCAGTGCAAGAGATTACATATACAAATATAATTTATATATACAACAATATATTATGTCGAATTCTCGTGATTATTTATTTATTTACTAAGAGTATAAAATCCTTGAACGAACCACGTATTTTTATCACATCTTAAATCATTCGAATGCACACCTTTTCTATTTTTCGACTTCATAACGCGCGCCTTTTCAAATATGCCCCACATTCCAATTTCGCGATTTATGAAGTCTCCCCACGAATACTCACTGCATTCCGAAAATACCCGAAACTTGTTTATATAAATCTATTTACAACCGATAATAATAATTTCGCGTTTGTTTTATTTACGCTTGCTTATTACAGAACGCGAGCGTTGCTTGTAAATACAACGCATGGTTTTAGCTCTGGCCGTAAACTAGGATTCATTAATGGCCTTTGGTGCCGCTTAAAATAGAAACGGCGTACCGCGAGATTGTCATTGAAAGGATGGTTGATTTTTTTTATTTTGGGATTTGGATTTGTTCTCACAATGGAAAGTTCGAAATTGAGCGCGTGAGCAGGAAATTGTCATTTCGAAAAAACAAAAATATATGGTATCACCACACGGTTTGAGGATATTACATATATGGAAAAATGCAGCTGACCGTGACGGTTTTGTAATCGGAGTAAATTCAGAGTATTGTTTGAGTTAAATTAATTTACGAAATGTGTGGGTTTCATTTAATTTTATTATTTTCATTGAAATTAACAGATGATGTATAAAAATAAAATGTATAAAAAATCTTCCCTTAATAGTGGAAGCCGAAAAAATTTTTTTTATTCGTAATCTCAATCTTGCTAATATAATACTTTGTAAGAAAATATAAGATTTCTGGCTGAAAGTTAAACCATACTTGTAAGGAATAAAGATGATGAGATGATGAATATATATATATATATATATATATTTATATTTCCCCTATGTATACCTGAAAAATACGCGAGCCAAACGCATTGATGTGTGTGTGTGTGTGTGTTTAGTTGCCTATAACACGCAATTGAACACACATATGCCAAATAAGCAACTAAACATACACACAGTGCGTTTAACTCGCGTTTTTTTTGCAGGTATACATTTCCCGCAATATATACTGATAAAAAATCTCTCTCTCTCTATATATATATATATAATTTCTTTAGAGAAAGAAAGTCGCAAAATATTGTGGATGCGCCGGGCTACAAAATTCGTCGCTGGAAATCCGTGGCTAACTTATCATCGGTAACAATGCAACATTTTCGATGTGAATTCTGACTTAAGTTTCTGGAGGTGCCTACCCGAAACCAGCGAAACCATATTTTCTGCATTAAAAACACCCCGAAAAAGCTGGCATTGGCATATTAACAAAATAACATTTTAATGTGTAAAACATTTCGTCTGGGAATGCAACTAAAGTTCAGCATCAATTTCTGAAAATCGTATTTCTATTTTGATTGTTTACTTCGATTTTTTTATTTGCCATAAAAAAGTCATGATTTCAATTTCTGGAAATCGTATTTCGATTTAGTTATAAATTAAAGACGACGCAAGCGCCACCTTGTGCCTAATTTCAAGTGGCAACGATTTAGTTAGTTCATTTCGAATTATTTATTAACCATCACGATTTTTGGATGGCAAATAAAGAATTCGACATAAACTGTTAAAATCGAAATATGATTTCCAGAAACTGAAGTAAGAATTTACATGTGGTTCAAACTTAATGAAGCACCCATAGATTAATACCATTAAATATTACGTTATTTAGTAAAAGGCGTCATTTCCCTTAAGAGCCGAAGGACGTTAGTTAAAAACTAATTTATAGTTAATCCACAGAATTTACTCCAGTAATTATATTCTTTTTTTTGTGAAACTAGACGACCACATATTCCATTTAAAACTTTCCTGCCCAAAATATATGAAGTCCCCTTGCTCTCGCAATTCCCATTCTCGCTGACAAAGTGCGCGAAGTGTCGTAAGCGGACACGTAACCGCGTCAATTAACCGCCCGGACCGCTCGGATAAGTTCAGAATTAATCCGGTGAAGAACTCGAAACTCAACACAAGATACACCGCTGCGAGAGAGAACGAACGAAACGAAAGGGCCGAAAGCGTGCTTTGCATCTTTAATGCCTTCGCAGACCGCACTATGCCGCACTGACGTCACATTTCACCAGGAAAACTCAACTCATCCTCTTCGCCGCACTTTAAGGCTCCTCCGGGGAGGAGGAGTGAAATACGTACCGACAATCAGTCTCCGCAGTATTAAAAAATAAAAAGTGGAACGTGCGATTTCGCTTCCGGAAGTATGTTTATTTTTGCCCTCATACTTTATTCATGAAACGCGATTTATGAAGGGATTTTGTGAATTAATCAAGTGAATACATTTTGCTCGTTATGATAATGATGATGAAGTTGGTTCAAGATAATTATATTGGGGATTTTCCTTGTAGGCGCTTTTCAGCTTTTTTGTTTATTTCAAGTTTATAAGGTATTGCAATTATGGTAATTTTATGTCTTCTTTCAATTAACTGAATGAAGATATAAATTCAAATGGCGTGGAAATGTTAATTCCTATGTAAATATATGTAAACGTCTCAAACATTAATTAAAGACGATATATAAAAAGTTAAATTATTCCATTAATATTGGTGTGTAATTTAATCATTATATAAATCAAAGTAAATATATTAATCAAAACACTTATAAACTTTGTTTTGTATTTTGAATAAAGATTATTCAGACAATTACGTACATTTTTACTTTATCCTGTCCAAGGGAAAGTATTGTAATCATGAAAATTTTCGAATCGCCAATTTCAACGAATATGTACGTTTTGAGGTCCCCTGAGTTTTGAAAAATTCCAGTGTGTGTCTGTGTGTTTTCGCTATAGCGCATAAACGGCTAAATGGATTAAACCCAAACGTTATATCTAAACTTATAACAGTGGAATGATCTGAAAGGCTTCTGGTTAGAATCAAAACTCATTAAGTGCAACTTTAATATTAGCGTTTTTTTAATTCGGATAGAACAATATTTCAAATAATATCTTGAAAAAATAAATAATTTTTGTTATAACACTTTTTATTGGTGGACCTTCAGTTTATATTTTGTAAGCGTATACCCGATAAATTGCCTTAGAAATAAACAATTATTTTTATAATCTTCTTTATGTTGGTTATGGACACTTTAATTATTGAAATAATTATTTGTATGTCAAATAAAACGTCAAAATGCCGTCATATTAAAAAAAATGTTCTATTTTATATAGTGTGGGAAAATTTCATTGTAAAGTAAGAAATAACAAAATAACTTCTTACTGTATATACAGTGATTTAAAAAATCGAGTAGGCTTAGAAACCCTTTATATACATTTCGAAAATTTGTTGAATATATCAAAAAAAAATAATTAGTGTAGTATATATAGGTGATACAATTACCAAATGCCCACTTTTTTCTTCTAAAGGTCAAATTTGTTAATTATTCAACCAAAATACGTTGCGAAACGAATGGTTCCTTTTATAATCTCGCGACAAGTGTCACCATACACGCCTTGGCGGCGGTGGGATTTGTTCGCTTCGTGGAATTGTTGTTAAACGTCTGTATTTGTTGCAAAATCTCCTCTCCGGCAAAGTCTTGTGAGCTACACGAGTTATTGTTGTCGCCTTATTTATGTACAGATGTGTGTGTTTCATTATTTCTCTCTTTGTTTCATTAATTATTTTGAATTGTCAAGAGCCGTTGTTACATAACCTAACGCTGGATACAAGGTGTCGACACAAAAAACACGAATAGAATATCATACAAAGGATGTGATTTTTTCTTCTTGTATTTTTTGTTTCTTCCTGTTGTTACAATAGAAGATAATATCTCAGTATTGAGAAAATATTCGCTGAAAAGTATAATTGCTACAATTATGTTGTCTTTAATTTTCAGTAACATTTGGAAATATTTAAATAAAGATAGTGGTTTATATAAGCGGCCAAGGTCGCACTGAAAATCGTAGCAATAATTATCAGTACGAATGATTTTAAAAAGTTTAACATCATCGGCAAATATTAATATATTCTGTGATTATAGTTTTGCTCAGTAATACACGTGATATACAGGCTGCCCCGTTAAATAGAAAAGAGTATTTATTCATTCACTTGGTCACAGTTATTTAAATATATTAAATAAAAATAATTTGAAATTAATTAATAATTTAATATATTATAAATAACATTCTGCTAGCTAGCATAGATTTTTCTTTAACTTCATCATAAATTCACGACAGGGCAGAAAGACCTCTGGTCGATAGCCCAGACAGACTAACACCTACATGTATTGTTATTATTTATATTGTTATATTGTTAAAATTATCTATATAGTCTGAATAAAGATATATATATATATATATATAAATAACATTAAGAAAATTAAATTAAATTAAAAAATAGATTGTTGTCTTTTAAAGTTAAAGCCAAAAGTACTTTGAAAAAATGTCACAATTTATATTGTTATTTCTCACCTTACAATGTCTTCACAAAATTTCCCTACACTATTTCTCATTTCTCGAACATTTTAGAGGAAAGATGTTTTGAATTATTGAAATATGTCAGCATTTTGACGTTTTATTTGATATAAAAATAATTTAAATAGAAAAGAGTATTTATTCATTCACTTTGTCACAGTTATTTAATACTACCCCGTTAATGTGGGGCTCATTCTTCAACCGATCGATTTGCAAGTGATTGAGTGGTTCAATCTTTTCGATCAGCTTGATCTTTTCGAGCGATCTTGATCGATCTTGCCCATCACCACTTTTATGCATCCGCTATAAAAATTTTTTTTTCCTTCTTAACTCTAATCGTTTTTTTTTATAAAATTGCAGCACATTAAAAATAATTAGCGAAGGAAATGCTGTCAATATTTCATTTCATTTTATTGAAAGATTTTTTTTAGAGTAGCGAAACGAATTTTACGACATGTGAATTGCAAACTAACTTCATAAAGTGTTATAACATGGGTTTTAAATAACCTAATAATGAAGTGTTAGGCTATAACAAACACTTATTATTTTTTTTATTACGTAATAATTTTTGAAAACATTGTTTATAACGAATTAGATAATTTTACTTGTGTTTTAGAACAAAAAATGTATGATGATACGATCGTCGGATTTTTGAAACGTAAACCCTGCTTGATTATGTTTTTTGTAATACATGATTGCAAAGACAATTTAATATAGAATATGAATAAATATCCCATTCCATTAAATTAATAAATAAATCTAATGTAGTAATATTTTATTTCTTTCTTCACTTTTTTAAAAAGGAATAAAATATTACTACATTATATCAAGAAACTTCACGTACTCACCAACAAATATCTTAAATAAATAAATCTACTTAAAATAATCTATTTTCATATTTTTCTGGAAGATAAGTTAGCCAGTAGAAAAACTTGTTTTTATTATATAATTTTATGAATAGGCTGAAAGACCACTGGTCGATAGCCAATTAACAGATATGAATTATACATTTGAGTTTATTAATGTTTATTACTTATTTTATATACTTTCTGTATATATCTGTTAATAAAGATTATTATTATTATTTTATGAATATTAATCCTACATTCTTATGAAAGAAAGTGTAGTTAAAAACAATGACAATAGACGTATTAAATAGGATGACCAGATAGATCCAACGATGACATTTCAATAGTTGCGGAATAAGAGGATATCAAATCCCATAAAAAGAAGTAATAAAAAGGAGCAGCTAGAGTTTTAAATCCCATTTGATTTATATGCAATCTCATAAAAATGACAGTTAACCCGGTAACCTTATAATTGATTTAAATAAGTGGATTTAAACAACTTCACAGAAGCCAGACAAACCGGCGAATAGTTATCGTATTTTATATATTAAATTAATTGCTTAAATAAAGAAAAAGAAGGTGGGATTTATTGAGAATGGAATTAATGTTTAAATAGAGATGTTGGCATTTGTATGCATTCAGTAGTTTATATTTACTTGTATTTAATATAGATTTCAGATACAACTCGTAAAATAAATACTTACAATATAATTTTACACTACATGGTTTAATGTTAATAGAAAAAAAATGATTTATTCTCTTGGTCACAGTTATTTAATTTTTTTTTACCGAAAACGAAAATTAATTGAAATTACGCACAGCAATCCGCGTCCGTCAATTGTCCTTTCGATCATTTCCACCACAGATCGCAACAGTTTTAAAATAATTTAATTAACAACTTTGTAATTATATAAGGCAGAGCTGTACTAACGAGGAATGAAATCACGAAACACGTGTCTGCAGATGGCCTTATATTACGTATTTTTATATTTTGATTTTTTGCGTTAAATATTCTTGATTAAAAAAATTGTTACATCATACAATATGTTATTGTTATACAATATCAAATGTTTATTATTGAATATTTACTAGTTCTGTAACATAAATCAAATATCACAGTAGCTAAAGAGGGAATAATTTATTATTTATTTTTAAATTATTTTTTATTTAATTTACTTGGTTTAGTTTCATTCTTTTATTTTATCTTCAATACAAGTGGGAAATAATAAATGACAGTGCGAAAACATATGCTATTTAATATGCTTCAATTTGGGTTAATTTAAAATGATCCTAAGTTAATAGGGTACTCAAGATATATTTTGTATGAATCATGATTTGTATTTGTATTATTTTATATACTGAAATAGCTTGCCATATTTTTATTTGTATTATTACATATGGCTTTTGTAGAATACGTAAACACCGAAAACATTGGAAAAATATGTATATCAGTCAATTACAATTTGTTTTACTTGTACCACGCGTATTATTTATTAAAATTTGTTACACAAACATTTGTTACGCTATAATATTTATATTCATGTAATAAAGCACGGAATATTATGAGAAAAATATGCGATTTAAAAATAGCTTTTTTTATTTTTTTTAATTTCAATATTATACAGGATTTAATAAAATGTTCAACTACCATTCATCTAGCGTATAGTGATGGCCATTTCGGTCTTTCGGACCTCATTAGACCAGTATTAATGCCACATGAAATTAGACAATAGATGGCGCTTGCGTTATTTTTTCAATTATATAATTCATATCAGGTTATTTAATCACAACGCAATATCCGTTCAACCGCCTTCATCAGACCAGTGTGTTTCATGTGTAATGTAACATTAAAAGAGCGGCAGAAAGATAGCCGATTGACAATTATATACACATATCTTTATTCAGACTATAGAGATAATTTAAACAGTATAACAATATAATTAATTAGAATACATGTAGGTGTAGTCTGTCTGGGCTATCAACTGGCGCGTCATGAATTTATGATGAAGTTAAAGAAAAATCTATCCTAACTGAACTGTCATGATGATTTGAGCAAATTAATGGTGATGGTAGGATGTTTGTATTTAGGAAGGATATTATTAGGGTTAATATTTTTATATTATTTTTATTATTGTAAACTCATAAAAAAAATCAATAAAGATATATTTTTATTTAAAAATATATAAAGAATATTGTATGAAATAAATATGAATAAATTATTAAAAATCAACCAATAAAATCCATAGAAATTTAATAAAACAAATTTTAAATTCTCTTGAAAATGGGCTAATAACCCGAAACTAGTCGAGAATTTAAAGTTATTCAATCTAATCTGTGTTTATTGGTTGATTTTTAAAAATGTATTCATATTTATTTAATACAATATGAACTACCAATGTCTAAATATTAAAACCATTAAATATAAAGAATATTCTTTTAATAAATTTAAAATTACCTCAAAGTACAAACGCACAAAAAAAAAACTCCAATTTTACGTAACACGCTCTTTCAGCATAAAAGCCATATACCCCAATTGTGGGGTTATATTGTGTAAACCCCAACGGTGTGTCCTTTATACCAGAAGAGCGTGTTCGTGTAAATAAGCTAATTGCGTTTAGTAGAATATGTGCGTGTTATGCAACGGCTGAAAACGGGACCCGCGCGTGTGTCACGCTTAAAAATCGCCGGAATCAGCAGAGCATTATATACCTGGTTGCCGTGTGCTGTGGTGCTGATGCACGTGTCCCAATTCCCAATTATTGCCAGCTCTGCAGGATCCACGGGCGCTGGAATTCGATTGTGTTCGGGTCCAAGGCCACTCACACTCACAAAAAACGCTTTTACTTCGTTTATCGCCGACCGTTCGCAGTTTTGCGGCTTAGTTTATTTGGCGTTTTAGCATAACATTGTTATGTTGACCAGTTGTGTAACCTATTTTAAAAAAATGCCTCTGTTGAATATACCAGTGTTTAGGTAACCAGTGAACAGAAAACATTCTTTGATGCTGTTATAATTAAATAAAACATTGTTTTTATTTAACTGTATTTTTGGTTGTTCGAAAATTTCGATTTTTTATATATAAAAATGACAGACGATTTTCTTATAGTGAATTAATCGGGGCTATTCTGTAATGTAAATGTTAAGTTTAACGTGTACGTTAATTTATATCACAGTCTAAGCAGCTTTCGTAATAGATATAAAAAAAACATCTTTATTCAGACAGCAGAATTACAATTCTTTACAAATATTTATATTTACAATACATATTGATGGGTTAGTAGTCTGTCATGGGCTATTCTGCCCTGTTATGAATTTATGGTGATTTGCAAATGAGAACTTTGCTGTAATAGATATATATCCATAGAATGTGATAAAATTTATTATCTGTTTAATGAGATGGTGAAACAATTGTAGTAGTATCTCTATAAAAATGTAAAACTTAAAAAAAATGTTTTATTTACAAATAGTATATTATGGAGATTCATCAAGTAAAAGTTTCAACCATCGATTATGGGTACAATTTATCTTAACTTAGTATTATACCTGGTTGCCGTGTGCTGTGGTGCTGATGCACGAGTCCCAATTCTCAATTATTGCCAGCTCTGCTTAGTAACTCAGTAACAAACGTTTTTTCAATGGACAATTTAATACGAACTTTTTTAGTCTGGTTTCACTAGCCACATCATATAATTAAAAATGTATAAATTGTTTATTGGGGATGCTTCTACTTCGTTATATATCGTAATTCACAATATTAACTAATACAAATTTTTAGTTAAAAAATGCAGTCTTTAGTTTTTCATTAGCCAGAGTTTTTTTTTTGTTTTATTGATATAATAATTAAATAAAATAGTACACGACATAGTAAGTAATAAAGGAAATAATTTTGTGAAAGCAAAATGTAAACATTTTGCTTTCTTATTTTTTTAGAGCGCTTAACATTTTACATTATTTCTCCATATACTGATACATACACACTGGCCTCTTAAGATGCGGCTTAATTAAAATTAAAGACTCGCTTTTTTTCTATAATTTATTAATACTCAATATTTTATCAAACCTCGACACCCAATACGGGTAAAAGAGGATAAGATTAAGAAAGAAAGAATATTTTATCAATCCATTAACAAATTTAAATAATATTAATAGTTTGAAAAATACACTTGATTTGTTTCACTAATTGTTTTATTTCTTCCGACTAGTTTCGACTCACGTCATTCTCAAGGAGTGTACAGAAAATTAATTTTTATGTTTAATTAAAACAAATTTCTACCGATATATGGCGGAAAGGTTTGTTGCCGTTAGCCGACTGTTGTTTTATTTGGTTTCAAAATCCATAAATTTCTTGATTTATATATTATTGTATGAATATTGTATCGAAACACTAATAAAAATCTTTAACATATATCCAGCGATACAATTTTTAATCCAACGTAAATTTTCGATAATAATCTACTTGCGAATGTTGAAAATATTGGTTCATAAGGAATAAGACAAACTTGTGTAACAATAGTTATTTTGAGCATGTCATCGTATAAACGCATTGTTATTCCTTTCGTTTGTTCTGAGGCGTGGTTTATGACCGGCACGTATGCGATGCCATGCACGACATAGAGTGTTAATTTTAGAAGTAAAACTATTGTTACAGTTTTCATCGCACAAACTATGTTACGCTGCACACTTGCTTGATTATAGATTGAAAGATAAAAATTACTATAATTTATCTCACTATTGTATGAAGAACAATAAAGACCCTGTATACTGAAATATGTAAATCAACCAAACGCTGCAGTACTTGTATTTTTTTATTAATAGTCACATTATTTTTTATGCAATATAATTTTTTTTAATTATCTAAATTATATTTTCTTTTTTGTTACAGGTAAGCATCATCCTGCGTAATTTATGTATATAGTGTTACAGAACAAACGTAAGTAAATAAGAAATGAGCCAATAAATATTAACTTAATATTTATTGGTTCTTTAAAAATAATCCCATGCATTGGTTGTTTAAAAAGTAACCATACATAGGATTATTTTTAAAGAACCAATAAATATTAACTCAATCCAAAGTCTGTATTGTATTTTTAAAATGTCAAATTCGAAAGGTCATATTTTTCAAATATGACATTTTAAAAATGATTTTAAATTTATATGAATATTTACAAGATAAACCAAATGAGAAGTTTTGTGAAACAATATTATTTTATTTAGTAAATAACATCTGTAAGCTCCTAGTATAAAATAAACAAATAGGAATCATAAAAATGAATTTTTAAATTATGTAAGGCAGAGCTGTACTGACGAGGGATAAATCTCGAAACACGTGTCTGCAGATGGCCTTATATTAAGTAACGTTCTTTTTTGTGTTTACATTGAATTTTTCTCTGATCAAAATTTTTGCATGAAAAAAAAAAAAACAGCAAGTGCACATTATGTAATTCAATGTCCGGTGGAGTATTTGCTCGGGAAGTAGTTGCTTTAATGTGCATTTGTTTAAAGTACTTACGTAACGTAAGTCAAAAATGTCACAGCGCTAAATGTAGAAATAATTTATTATTTTCAAATAATTTTTATTTAAAATGAATGTGAGGTTGTTTTAGTCATATTGATAGATTCAAACAATCTTATTCTTTCCAATGTACATTTTTAAAATTAGGATTAAAAAAAACTGGTGTGTCGTACTAATAAAATTACCTCCTTATATAAGACATTATATTTACAAAACACGCAACGACTGATTCTAACCTCCCGCACGCTCATTTTCCCAATCTCGAACGCAGACCATTTTCCGTTTACATTTTTCATTTTTATACACCGCACACATCGATCGTATCGTTAACCCTAATATTTCCGAATAAATACATACATTTCAAATAAAACTACCCGGTTTTTCCTTTTCCAAACGACTTTTGCATGACCGTCCATTAAGCATGCGACGCAACTGTTCCAGCTTTGCACAACAATTTCCCTACCCCTCGCACGGAAAAAGTGAAATGAGCTTTTAGTCGGTCGGATTTTTTTGTCGGCTCGCTAATCGCGGGGAAGATTTTATGGATTCGTTTATCAGGGCGCCGCCTATAAATTTTACAAACTGCCGTATTCGAACGACTCCGCGCCCGGAGTACACGGAGAGTTATTGGGTAAGAGGAGCGAGAGAGTAGCGTTGACCTTTTCGGAACGTTACGCGCTTACTAGTAAAATGAAAGTTATGACTAGGAACGTCTTCATCTTTAGGCGAAGCGGAATTTACATAAAATTCTCGGATTGAGTTGCGTAATGACTGTCGGTTGTTGGTTTATTACGAATCTGTTTAGATTGACGATGTTTAATATTGGATTTTCTACAAAAAAAAATATATATATATATTTTGATTTACTATTGAGACTCTGAAACAAAACTAAAAGATTTTAATTGAAAAGGCTATAATACTAATTGATATTTCGTGACAATACTTTTGAAGTCATTAACTCGTCATTATCAAATCTATAGTTTGATGCAAGTTTGATAACGCGTTAATGACGTCAACACTAAAATATGAAAGGATGTAATAAATTAAAGAATTTATAGCAATTATTAGCAGTGAATCCAACCATATAAGCCAATAGAATACTAATAAGTTGCGTGATGATGATTTTACTAAATTATATTAATTTTTCTCGGATCAAAAAAAAAATTGTTGCATTATGCAATATTTTATTGATGTACAACAGCAGATGTACATTATGTAATTCAATGTCCGGCGTGGGTATTTGTCCGGGAAGTAGTTGTTTTAATGTGCATTTGTTTACGTAACGTAAATCAAAGTCACAGAGCTAAATGTGAAAATAATTTGTTAATTATTTTCAAATCATTTTTATTTAATATATATTAATTTTAGTTTAAATTATATTAATCACTGTGATAGAATAATAGAAAAAAATTGAAAATAGCCATCTTTACTTTCGATTTTTTTTTTTCTAGTGCAAAATAGTTTAAATTTAAAAATGTGTTTATGTATATAATACATGTAGTCGGGGATGGCCTCTTCGTGAGGTTAGAAATTAGATATTTTAAACAAATGCAGTTTAAAACTTTAATAATCGCTAACAACAATTTTCACATAACGTTAATAAATTAATAAAAAAACTTGTTTTTTTTCTTAATTAAAATTAATAATACGAATATTTCAACGCCGCAATTCTTTATCTAATCATTTTGATGATTTAAACTGGGTGGGCGACATTTTCTCGCATTTTATTTTGTTTTTTTTTTCTGTTTTCGCGACCGGGCGAACCGTAAAATGGAATTAATTGCGTAAAACTCGGAGGGTATAAATATTAAGTAGGAAATTGCCGAGAGTGGAAATACGGCTTTCGGGCCTTGTCCCAATTACTCACGGCCCGCCCGTCCCGAAACTGCGGCGCAGTATAAATATTTTCGCGGTCCAAAAGGAAATTACGGGAGAAAAGAAAAGCACGTCGCGTTATTAAATATGAAAATGTCAGTCGGCCTTTTGAAATAACAATTCCATTGAAAGAAAAAAGTGGGAATAACAAGTGTTAAATATTTACATTGATTCGCGGAATTATTATGAAATCTTTTAATATTGAAAAACGCGGAGTGTTATATTAAAGTATTTTTTTTTTTCAAACGATTTAAGTTATCTTTTTATGTTATCTTTCAAAAATGCTTTCTCTGATTCGTATTTTACTTTCAAAACGTATCTATAATGTATCAGCAAATTTAATATTTAAATAAGGTTGCGGTTTAGTAGTAGCTATTACATTTCTCAATAAAAAATGGTGCATTCTCCATTAATTCTATATGCTGATTTTTCAAATTTGAAAGAACAATACAGGGTGGGCCAATATCAGTAAATTAAAACTTGGTTTATTCATTTCTTCACTTTTTATTTACACGTTAGATGTACATTTCGTTCTCAATGTGGACATTGACAAAATAAAAATAATGGTTAGTACAAGAATTCAAATCTCTCAAAATTAACAATGATTTTTCTATTAAAAATTCATTTGATTTGACAACAAAATTAAAAAATATAAATATTGAAGATGACGACATATTAATATCTTTTCATGTTGTTTCACTTTTCCCAAACATTCCTGTAGATCAAACAATTAACATTTTAAAAAATATTCTTAAAGAAAATAATAAAACGGAAAATGAATATAATCTTTATATTAAATTAACTAAATTAATAATGAATTGCAATACTTTATGAATAACATATACAGAGAGCTTTTTTTAACAGTATACATTTCCCCTATGTATACCTGCAAAATACGCGAGTCAAGCGCATTGATGTGTGTGTGTGTTTAGTTGCCTATATCACGCAATTGAACACATATATGCCAAATAAGCAACTAAACATACACACATTGCGTTTGACTCGCGTTTTTTGAAGTTATACACTTCCCATAATTTATACTGATAAAAAAACCTCTCTGTATATTACAAAAGCTCCTTAGATTGTGATGATAAAAATTAACGTGGAAGTTAAACTTAACATTTCCCTCACAGAATAGACCCGATTGTAAAGTGCTTATTTTAACAGAATAATCGCTTTAAGAGCATTTTCATCAATTAATGCTATAATAATAAATAGTTCAAATTTCATGACTGGAAAAAGTATATTTTTGCTTAGAGATGGGTGAAGTATTTATAATAATAATATAATAAGAATTTTAAATATATACCGGTACGATGACAAAATTAATAAAACATCTTGCGAAATAAACGCTTTCTCTCACCCAATGTAGGCGCACTCCTTTTTTTTGTAATTTCTACCTATTAATGAATTCATTAACGTGCAGACTATTTAGCGCCGCCGCGCTGCTGTGTTAATTTTTTTGAAAATATGGAACAATTACGTCGGTTAATTAGTTAGTTATGTAATAAATTTCTACGACAATAATTGTTAAAACAAATGGATAATGTTAACGTTAATTAGGTGTAATGCGTGTTGCGGATAATTACGGTGCTAATTAATAAATTTTAATTGTCCTTTTCCGCTGTGTTCAGTCAACACAAAGGAGGGAGCTTTGTTTTAATTTGTTTTCCTGATGTTTTAATTATTTTCAGGGGTGTATTTTCTTTGAATTATAAACTACGGTCTACAATATGATTTTATTATTAAACAAAGTATATTTTTTACCAAAAAAAAAAAACTGATTAACAAATAATTTGATATTTTTTCAAATATGAAAAACTTCATTAAATTTCGTTTTTAAAAGTGAACGGTAAATTCACATATCTATTTCAATTGGTCTATTTTTTTTATATACATATTTTCCAGCGCTATAATCTATAGAGGGTGATTTATAATAGGTGTACGAAACTTTAACATCGTGTTTGGGAAGTCAATTAAAAAAAATGTTATATGAAGATTGGTCGTATTTTGTTTATTATTTATATTATATTTTATATTAATTTATTATACTTCTGACATTCCGTGGTAACTTGTGTCTGGAACTTGTCCCTTTTTGATACGTTTCAAGTTCTCTTTGGACAGCCGCAGGTATTGATTGGCTGATCTTTCATTTGGGTACCGAAGGTACAATATAATATCATTATAAAAAATACAGCAAAGACAAATGTCCTCCTCATTACTCCTCTTTTGTAAAATCAAAATTACAAATAAATTTTGTTATTCAATTCAATCCATGAATTTGTAATTCAGTGTTACTTTATTGTTCGCATTACACGTTATAAATACGCAAATTACACGTGATTATTTTTTTATCGAAACCTGAGAAAAATCGCCTGGCTGCATGTTTAATAATATGTAAAATATAGTTACGTGGACCGGGCTGGCTGATAACACGTATCGAACATAAAATGACCTGAAATTATCTAACATATTTGTATGTGCATGTTTATGGTTGTTATCGGTCGAGCTGTTACGGAAAAGTGAAAAATAATAAAATGTTTTTTTTTACTTTGGGTATTATTTCCTTTATTAAAACACATTACATTTTTCGTTCTTGATATAATACACATAACAAGATAAATATACATAAATAATAATCATATAGCAGGTAAACGTGATGTTCATTTTTTTAATATCACAAAATGTTGATAAATAAAATTGCGAAATATGGTGGGATTTTCATGTCTTTATTTTTTTGTGGAAGAGGAAAATTTATTTCCGGACTATGTATCGGACTTCTGTATTTTGATCAGGAGATTACCCACTTAAAAATGTCAACTTCTATGTTCAACGTCTTTATTATTTTTTTTTTAATAATTAATCGAAACTTAAAAATCTAATTAATTTTAAACAATTTATTAAAAAATGGAGATGTGTTCATTACAGTAATTTCCTCGGTATGTAACATTTAGCCAAATAAGTTATTGTTAACCTCTGAGGAGACTTACAAAGCGAGGGTGGAATGGGGCAGAAGTGTTGGAAATGGAATACATGGATTGTAAAGGTTATCGATATTGCAATGCAGCTGGGTCCTGGTTGCCCGAAGGGCCCCATCGAAACGTTAATGTTTCCTCAAACATAACCATCATTCTGTCACTATCCATCAATTCATTAACTAATGCATATATGATAGCAGCTAGCTAACATAGTTTTAATTTGCAAATTACCATAAATTTAGACATTGCAGAACTCTAACACAACTATATATATATATATAGAGAGAGAGAGATTTTTTTTATCAGTATACATTTCCCCTATGTATACCTGCAAAATACGCGAGTCAAATACATTAATGTATGTGTATTTAGTTGCCTATAACACCCAACTGAACACACATATGCCAAATAGTCAACTAAACATACACACATTAATAGGATCAATGCGTTTGACTCGCGTTTTTTTGCAGGTATACACTTCTCCTAATGTATACTGATAAAAAAAAACCTCTCTGTATATATATAATCGATGTCCCCTTTTACCAATTGGTGTCGGGGTTTAACACAACTGTATATATTTTTATTATATTTTTTTTAATTTTTGTTATTATATTGTCTTAATAAAGATGTTTGTATATAAAACATACTTTAAATTAAATAAAACATCTTATAATAAATTAAAGACGACGCAAGCGCCACCTTTTGCCTAATTTCAATTAAATGTAAAACATCTTATAAAAAAATAAATAGCGCTTGCATGATAATTCATTTTTTGTCCTGAATTCGCAATTTTAATTAATTTATTTTCAGTAGGAATATTTGTTTTTAATAACAAAAAATAAAACAACATGAATTATAATTTATTTATCAGAGTGTTTTAAATTTTAAAATTATTTATATAAAATCATATATTTCATAGTTGATTTTAATAAAAAAAGAAAAACAACATATTTTAACATTTTATATAAAATACAATTTGCGAATGCAAATAAAACGAGCACACACGCGCACAGCCCTGGGCAAATGAAAACATACCTTAATGAATATAAATATTTCACTGATTCCACGAATGTGTACATTAAATTAATAATGCGATGAAAGAGAAACCAGGATCTTCGTTCATGGAATACAATTATGTAATGATTTAATGACAACACAGCGTTGCGAATGAAAGAAAAACTACGAGGAATTTTCACGAAATAATGTTTTCTATTGAATTTAATGTGAGAACACTCGTATAGCTAATTGTACTTAAATTATTTGAAGATTATGAAGATAAATATTAATTTAGGCGAGAGGATGTAACACGTGTTTATAAGAAATTATGGTTCCAATATAAAAAGGGGATTGAGAAAAGAGAGAATAGCGTTTAATTTATGGTTTGTACTAAACCACAATCTTAAATTAAAAAGAAAAAAATAGTTAATAAAAAAGTCCAGCACTACAATTAATAACATTAATATGTCACAAAATAGAAAGACTGTTATTCCTTACTTCACTTTTTATTTTTATGTTAGATGTACATTTCGTGACATTGTTATTGATAATGAGCACTTTGTGTCACGAAATGTACATCTAACATAAAAATAAAAAGTGAAGTAAGGAATAACAGTCTTTCTATTTTGTGATCAATCACTTCACGTAAACTCGAAAATATACAACATTAATATGAACTTAATTTTTTACTATAAAATATTGACTTGAATATACAAATAAAATAATTAATTATTTATAGAAGGTAAATCGCTAGTTTTTGTTAGAATAGAAAATTGTAAATAATATTTTATTTATTTATTTTTATTTATTTTATTAAGAGGTGATTATATTATATTTAAAATTAAATAAAAAGAATTTAAAAATTAATTATTTTCAAATTATTTTTATTTAATTTTAAATGTCTGTGACAATCCCGACACCATATGGTAATAGGGGATACTGATTATATATATACAAGGTGGCCAGAAAAGGTATGATAATCTTCAGGTAAAGTTGTTCATTGATTAATTTCAAGTAGAAAATTTAAGTAAAATAATATTGCCTTACTGCCTTCATTGTTGTAGTCACATATTTAGGATATTAATAATTAGCCAATATTTTTTTTTAGTTTTTTTCTACTTAAAATTGATTAACGAACCACTTTAACTGAAGATTATCACACCTTTTCTGGCCACCCTGTATATATCTGTGACAATGTGAGTAAAAATTTTTTTTTTATTATGTCCATCATAATATAAAGTTATATGAATATAAAATTATTGAAATACTTGAACTTATGACAATTGTAAAGCTGGAGCTTAACAATTGTCATAATAATATAAGGTATTGTATCACCATCTTTTTACTTTAAAAAGTGCCTCTATAATATAAAAGTTGCAAATTCCTATAGCCAATAGTTTTGAATAAAAATAAAAACGAAATTTGAAAAAATATTTTTTTGTTTTCCAGATATTGCAAAAAAATATTTTTTCAAATTTCGTTTTTTTGCAATATCTCGAAAACAAAAAAATATATATATTAAATATATTTTCAGATTATTGCTGGGCTATTTGACCTAATTTAACCAACTCTTCAAATAACAGAGATCCCCATGCATTTCCATGAAATACGGACATCCTGTATATATTCATATTATTTACTCTTAAAGATTGACTTTTTTAATAGATTATTTATATTTTATTGAATAGCTGTTTATTTCCACTAAATCTCAAAATAACAAACGATATGTAAAACTGGATTTAAAATAAAAGAGAAAATTGTTTATAGAAAAAAAAAACATTTAAAATCCTATGAATATACATTTATTTGTTCATAGTTTCTTTCTGGAATGTATACACCAGCACACACGCAATTACCATACGAGTTCAACCACTTTCGCCTAAAAAAGTGAAGGTCTCATACCAAAAAATCCGCCGCACCGCTAACAACAATATTTACGCGTTCAGCCTTCGACTAATCGGCGAACCGTCGACCGCAATTTCGTTATTATCCAATATCGATTGTTATAGAAAGCTCTCTTTCTAACCGTTATTTAATTGCACGATTTACGTCGGGCACCGTGATTTCCTGATTGTTGACCGTTTCGGTACTTTCTTAGATGCATAAACACAACATAGTACAGTGAGCAAAGGCACTCTCGTATTGGATAACGAAAGTGATCACACGAATGAATAAATAAATTGTGCGCAGGTTTTCAGCCGCTTCAAGGTTGAACTTGTTATTTTTAAATTTGTAATGCTTATTGAACGGGCGACAGTGTTCATTCTCGGTTTGTTTTTGACTAAATTTATTACTAGAAAAATTGCATGCAAATCTGAGCTTTATGTTTTTAAAGTTATGAAATATATATGCCTCTGATTTTATTGTTTTAAGTGACTATTTAGACATTTAGCAATAATCTAGTAACAAAAACAATATAATGAATAGTGACAAACACCTTCGTTTTGGACTTAAAAAAATCGTTTCTGTGTACAAAATCCGTGGTTGAGGGTTAAAAAAATGTTTAAGAAAGTTACGAAATACATACCCTTCATTTTATTAATCATAATAAATGAAAGACAACGCAAACGCCATCTTTCGCCTAATTTCATGTGGCATCGTCAACGATTTGGGTCTACAACTGAGAATCATTGTTTCGTCCACTAAAGAATGGCGAACTTGTCATGTTTATGAGAATTTTATTGTTTTAAATGTTTATTTAGACCTTTAAGAACAATCTAGTAACAAAAACAAGTACCTGAATTATGACAAATGTCTTTGTTTTGGACCTTGAATCTGATATGTCTTAGTCTTGATTCAAGGCTAATAATTGAAAGTAAATATTAAATTGGATATATGTTGTCACAATTATTGTATAATTATGTTGTTTTCATTCCTGTATAAATTGTGAATCACTTCTAAAATATAAAATTGTAAATGGCTGGTCCGTTCAATAAAGAATTATTATTACTTACCCGGCGCTTTCGCCATGGTGGAAGAGCAAACAAATCCATGGCTGGAAATCCATGTGTAACTTTACATCGGTTTAATGAGTTAAAACTAGCGTTGGGTAAAATCGAGTGAATTTAGTAATCGAGTATATCTAAAAAAATCAATTTTAAGTAGCTAAAATGAATAAATAATAGTAAATTGGAGTTTATAAAGAAATGGATGACACTTCCCAATATTAATCTTTCTTAATTTTATCTTCTTTTACCCGTATTGGGTGTCGAGGTCCCAATATTAATAACATTGAGAAATTTGTCATATGCTTCATTTTGCAGTGATAAAAAATATCGACTTTGCCCATCTCTAATTAAAACTGCAATGTGAAACATTTCAACTATTATTATAATTAATTGAATTTTGTTCGATATTTGTTTAGATTAGAGCTTGAAAAACAATCTCGATAAAATTAAAAATAAAAGAATATTATTTTTCTCAAATAATATAGGGAAAACTACTTTGATCCATTACTAGTTATTTATTTTCATAACGGACAAAAGGTCAAATCGAATCAAATAATTTTCGGAATGCAAACTCGGTATTCGTGCATGAAATCACAGTTAATTATCCGGCGTGATTTAACCTTAATAATAAACGCAACACGGCCGACATTTATGTGTACCGTCAAATGTTACATCGCCTCGCACACATTTCCAGGTGAAAGTTTGATGGGGTTATGGCGGCGGCGGCGGTCGTCGTGTTAAGCCACAGTATCATCAATTTAAATTAGTGCCGATCTATTATGACTAATGCACTACGCAATTAGTTACCGCTAATTATCGCACTTTGTTTGTTGGTTTACGAATGTAAATGTTTGAGGGTGAGCAAATTGTTTCCGTTCGCAGCACGCGGGATGTTTCACAACAGTTGTTTTGTCTTGACAATGGAACTCGCTGGAAAGTTGGGGAAAATGTTTGTTTGTTGAACAGGATTGAAACGGATAATATTTTCGGTGGGAGAGTAATCGTAATATTTTTTTGATTAATTTATAATTTGGTACTTGGCAAAATATGTTTTTCTTAAATTAGCGTATTAAACATATATTTTGGCTCTTTATCAAGAATTCTCGATAATGAAAATTTTCGAAAAATAATATGGTGTAATGAATTCATGCCATTTTAGATAATTCATTATGCTTTCGGATAATCTTTTATTGCAATTTAATTTGTGCCGAATCTCACTGTCTTTGTTATCATTAGCTAAAGGAAAAATAATTGATTAACAATTAATTATTTTCAAGTAAATACTCTTTTCTATCATCTTTTATTATTGATTGCGTACAAATATTTATTCCTTTGTTTTAACTCTTAAACACTACTGGCATCCTCTGATAACAATCCTTTAGTTTTAAAGGATTGTTATCCTTTTATATATGTTATATTATTGTTAATATCGAGCGTATAGCAAAAATCGACGACGAATTTGGCATTGGAAATCTAAAGTCATGTCTGAACTAAAATCGCACGCGTAAATTACTGGTTTTCATGTTGACAAGTCAGTTGTCACTGTTTAATCGCAACCAGCATTTCACGCGTGTGATCGTAGTACAGACATGACTTGAGACTTCTAACGCCAACTTCGTCGTCGATTTTTTTTATACGCTCGATATATGTTTCATATATTCCCATTATGTACAAAACATTAAATTATAATTATTAGCAGAAAATAACTTAGGCTAAAATCCGTTATTTGTGACTTTCGTTTTAATTGTGTTTAGGTTATCACATGTCTCTGTGGTATAGTTGTTAGCGTACCCGACCTGCAATCGGGGGACGTGGGTTCAAATCCCATCAGAGATGTTTCGTTTCCATTTATATTTAATTAATTTAAATTATATCTCGTTGTGCACTGGAATTTCTTCAATTTCATGGATATAAACATAATTTAAAAGAAATATCTATTTAATTAATTATATAGGTGTGTTAGCCTCTCATGAACTGCGACCTCTTTTAATTGGGTTTATTTATTATTTAAAATTACGCTCGCTGAGAGGAATATATAAAAGTCTATAAATAAGAGAATGGAATGTACTATATTTAATTTTCTGGAGGATATTAGATGAATTATGCCCGAAATGTATTTAAAAAAAAAAATAAACAATTGTGAAAAATATAAGCAAGGTTTTGATTTGAATATTTTTACTTAAAATTATATTTCACCACGAGTTAAGTGAATAATTTATACAACATGTTTTTGCTTATATAAATACCACAAATACTTTCAATTTTACAAACGAACAGAACTCGCAGGTAACGAAAATTGTGAAAATCCGCGTGAAAATTACGTTTACTTGTGCAAATACGTGTGAATGAACTTTGGCTTTCGCATTGTCTCGCTCCCCGTGCAAGGAGCCTTGAATTATGTAATTGAATATTTTCTGTTGAACATAAAGTTTGAATTTAGTGAACTTTTCTTTACATAAGTTTTATACACTTTTTTTTTAAAACGAAATTGTTACATTTTCTTGATAAATATAAATTGAATTTTAAAACTTTCATTGTATATAAAGATAATTTTTATCTTTATCTCTATTTTATTGAGTGTGTATTTTTAATCGAATTATTAATAGCATGTGACTAAAAAAATATGTGCAATAAAATAAACATCATAAGCGGTGATTTATATATAAAAAGTTGATTTTATTTAGCGAATCATTTTGTTTTATTATTATTAAATAAATGTTGAAATAATTTTCACTATTTAATAAGTTCATCACATAACATCACAAACCTTCACTGGATTCAATTTAGTGCAGAACAAACGAACATAACAATATATATTTTTACAAATAGAAAAGAGTGTTCATTCACTTGGTCACAGTTATTTAAATACATTAAATAAAAATGATTTGAAATAATTTGTATTTGCCCGGGAAGTAGTTGTTTTAATGTGCATTTGTTTAACGTAAGTCAAAAGTCACAGAGCTAAATGTGGAAATAATTTATTAATTATTTTCAAATAATTTTTATTTAAAATATATTTTTTTGTTCACCTCCTACTAATAATTCACTTAAAAAATACATTGCAGAAATAGTAAAAAGTGTTGCACTAATTCATGCAACAAACTTATTATTTATTTTAAAACATTCTTTTGTATTTCCGTACTCGAGTTCTTTATGGTATGTTTTAAGAGGAAGAGACTGTCATAACGCGAGTTTTCACTGATGCAAAATTCATCAAAAGAACGATATTCCGGTGATGTAATTAATTTATTAAGTAGGTACATGAAACGTGCAAGTATTCTCAAAGAGATAATAAATGTTTCAAAAACAAACACGCTATGAAAATTGAATTTAATGAGTTAAATATTTTATTATTTATTTATTCAACGGAGACACCTTTTTTACAAAAATATTGAAAAACATGATATTAACAAAGACTTAATTAATTAATAGTTCGTAGTTTCGAAAAGAGATATGCTGAACATTTTCTCGCATTTAGACTAAACGAAAATTTCAGTTCCTTTTCCAATCACGCTTTAGATTGTAAACATTCATTTTCCAAAATTAAAAAAAAATATATATTCTAAAGAATTTATCTGTTCACGCTAAATTAATGCAAATTTTTTGTAATTTATGTCACGCAAATGACTGTCAAAAGTCGAAACTTAAGTAGTGAATTTATGTATTTATTTACAAATACATATACAATAAATTGTGGTAAAGTATTAATTCAGTGATATAATATTTCCGTATTTTAATTTTCTAATGGCACACATACATACTCATCTTCAGATATTTACAGTTACATTAATTCTGTATAGCATTATTCATTTACAAGATGGCTCTCGACCAGTAGTCCTTCAGTGCGTACCCTGTCCTTTGTTTCGTATGTCAGTCATTCATCATATATAAATGACTGACGTACGAAACAAAGGACAGGGTACGTACTGAAGGACTACTGGTCGAGAGCCATCTTAAATATGATGAATTGTGGATGTTTGAATTTTTTATTGGGATAAGGGGATATATCTTTTTTTTTTTTCTAAGGGAGAATATTGGATGGGTTGTTTGAATTTTTATGAGAATTCTTAGAGCTTTCAGTTACAGTTAATCCCGAATGATTAATCCAAGATCCATAAAAACCGCGATTACCCACACCATTAACTCCTAATTCAATAACACACCCTGGGAATGACTGATTATTTATTTATAATACTGAAGAGCCTCGAAGGTCAATGCTTAACTGACGTAATCACCCGCTGAGCATACAATCATCTCCTTAATTAATTTACAAATAATTTAATTGGCACGCGCATCCATCCCATTGTGCAGTGCAGTGCGGTAATACCATTCAGGCGAATGAGTTATAAGGTATTTGTATTTGTTAAAGAAAGCCGCATTTCTGCTTACATCGCGTATTTTCACTGCATTGCGGCGCCCTCGGCCAATCTGTGCGCTGTATGACGATTCCACGATTCCTCTCTCCACACATACACAAACACGAATTCACATCGATATGTAATATGTGTGTTGAAATTGAATTGGGGAGAATAATTCGATTTTACGTTTCTTTATGCCATTCCCATTAAATCCGACTTTCCGCATGTGTGTTCGTACATGTCGTCTAATATCCATAATATCCCGGGGCAGGATTTAATATGGGATGTGAGGTACGGTAAGCTCTTTACCGGGCTCATCAGTATGCTTTATGGGGATGCAGATAACAAGGAAAAATACGATTTCCTTGTTATCAGATTTTATTTTCAATAAATTGCTGTATTACGGTGGAAAATGAGAATGTTGAAGAAAATTGGGGAATGATTGATGTGTACGTGCTTGTGTATTCTCTTGGATGTTTTTTCATCCGTATGTTTTCATACAGAATATTATTTTTTTGTAAAGCGAAAATTGGAAATAAAATTTAAATAAAATTATGTGTTCTTGAATTCTCTCATTTTTATGTAATTTAAAGACACCGGCTTTTTAGTTTCATCGAAATTCTTCTGGATTAGTAATTTATTATAATTATTTATTAAAATTTGTGAATTGTGGAAATTTCAATGTGCAACATTGAAATATAATTTAAATTAATTTAACATAAGTGGAAAAGAAACATCTCTGATGGAATTTTATTTAATCTATGTCCTTCGATTTCTAGCCATTATTCGGCTTCAGACGCTTAGCGCTCGGGCCCACCACGAATATGTATATAAATTGAATATAAGGCACAGAATAAAGATTTCATATCACATGTCTCTGTGGTGTAGGTGGTAACGCACTCGGCTAGAAATCGAGGGACATGGGTTCAAATCCCATCAGAGATGTTTCTTTTTCAATTATATTTAATTAATTTAAATTATATCTCAATGTTGTACAGTGAAATTTCTTCAATACATAATTATAAGATAAAATGAATATCAATTTAATTACATTTAATGAAACGTTCAGCCACCATTCCTTGTTTGCTTAAACAGGACAAGTTCGTCTTCCTTTAGTGGACGAAATAATGATTGTCTGTCGTCTACTTCGTGGACCCAAATCGTTGACGATGCCACTTGAAATTAGGCAAAAGGTGGCGCTTGTGTCGTCTTTAATTTATTATGATCAATTTAATTAATTTATTAAAATTGACTTTATTATCGCTGTTCTATTATTGAAATCACTTTTTAACTTTGTATAACTGAAATTTATTTAAGTGCAATCTTCATTCTAAAAGAATAATATAACAGGATCTTTAGAGAGAAATATGATGTTTATCTTTCTAAAGATCCTATTATATTATTCTTTTAGAATGAAGGTAGAACTTAATTTTGAGATTCCAGTACCATCTATTTAGAAGGATTCAAATGTATTATTTATCAACTTAATTAATTAATAATATAGTAACTGTTAAAATGTATAATATATTGCAAGATAACATTTTTTGTGAGTTTCGAAAGTTCTGCTAGATTATCCACCGAATGATTTGACATTATATCTAGGATACCTCCGAGCGATGGAGCAAGTTGCGCCCAAATGGCGTTTCCGTTATGCCCGAGTCGTTCCATCTCCGCGTCTCGCGTTGTTGACCACTTGTGTTGTTGCAGCGAGAGTAAAAAGTAAAAAGCGGGTTCACCTTGAGCCGCTATTTTGCTACAACTCCTCGTGCATGCATAGTGGAGTCGACGAGCACGGCGCAGCAGCAAAATGATGACGTGTTCGCCGGTTGCGTACCGTTGTTAGTCATTATCTCCGCCGGCAATAGTGAATAGCAGCTTAGCAGCAGCAGGAGGCAAGTGGATAGCCTAGACCCAGTGAAACACATGCGCGTGGAAATGGAAGTAGGTGCGTGCTCGTAACGCCAAGTCGCGTTCCAGATATTCACTTTGCTCGTTCGCACCACCTTCATCTTTATTATTGTTATTATTATTATTACATGTATTATCGACTGGATGTAGTTATTGCTTGTTACACAACTTTTACGGTCTGTTCATGTAGAATCAGAGCTCTAGGCTAGAAGATTAAATGTGAGAGGTATTGTAATTTCGTCAGAGATGCTTAATCATTGGAAATAAGCATAAAACCGGGAACTTTATTCCTGAAATTTTCGCTCATTTTGGTCGTATACAACTGCAAAATTCGCATCAAAATGACAGATTTCATACAACTGAATATTTAAATGAAACACCTATGGCCAGGGATTAATCCTGAATTGAGTATTAATTCTCGGATCACGTCAAAATGTATGAAATAGTCGACATAATCCTGGATTATATTTTAAACAATCTCTGGATACACCAATTAGATAGTGTAATATATTTCACCAAGTGCCAGATGAGAACATAATTGACGATATTAAAATGGAGTAGTCTCCTTACACCTAACGGTAGAAAGGAAAATGATTAAAAAAATGGAGTAGTTCACCCTTTCTTACAATTATCTGCATCCCTCGAAATCCAAGCATTCTTTTAAACCACATCATTAATATGCTTTAAGACTATTCAGCTAGTTAGCACAAACTTTTTTTTGTATATCACCATAAATTCAAGACAAGACAAAATAACCTCTGGTCTCAAACAAACAATTTTGATTTGAATGAATTTCTCACTTAACCCGTGGTGAAACATATTTAATTATATTTTGATTTATTGTGTATACTTAATGTTTATAAAAATGTGTATAATTGCCCGAATAAAGATATTTATATATAGACAAGATCATTTTTTTTTTTCAACAAGAGCAGTAATTTAAGCTAGATCATGAAGGTAAACTTCCTTAAAGCAGCATCGCATAAACGACTCCCTTAATGTAATTACGGTGTGTAAAACTAGGAATAATTAATGAAACGGCAAGGCAACCTCTGGGAGGGCGCCGAGAGAGCGGCAACTCACGTTTCCCAATCATTAATCTGGAATGACCTTAGATCTCGGCCCGGAGGTTACTCGGCCGCTTGATTAAATCGCAGCGCTGCCAACAATGACGTTACGTAATGGGCCAGCTATGGCCGGGAATGATTTATTAGTCGGTGGACGGATGCTATTTGCCCGACTCCCTTAACATTTTCGCGGAGACATTTCCCGTGAATCGCGATCGTACAATGCTGATTCGATCCGTCATCCGCAGAAAAGTTTGAATATTTATAGGGGTCCGGGGTGCGAACGGGAAGTGCACCTGTCGGGCTAATTCCGTTTGGGATTTATTTTATCTCGCTCGGGTGCTGTCGGTAATTTAATTTTCCTATATGCTCGGATTTTAATTTTTATAATGGAATATGCGGTGAAGGGACGTTAACGGTTTTGTTTGGATTTGCTAGCTCTATACAAACAAACAAAAAAACGTGGAGGATTAAAATGTGCAAAAATAGCGCCACGAACTCTACCTGCAAGTAAATCAATTTATGGTAATTTCTCCCGTGTTTTTTTTACAAAGGATTTTGGAATTAATTTAAACCAATTTCAGCACAGCAAAGGAAAATATATGGGAATTTATTCTTTATGACTTCAAATAATCTAAAAATACGACAACACTATAGGTTTGTTCTGCACTAAGTTGAGCTGAGTGTAGGTTTGTGATGTTATAATCACTTAACAGCTGAAATGAATGTAAGTTCGTGACGCTAAGCGGTTAAGTTGTTAAATTGTACAAAAATATTTCGGTAGAAGAATATATTTAAATGTAATCAATATATAATGCTCTTAATAAAGACGTTCGCTACCTGCTAGCCAGTCTACTGTTGCTCAAAGGTAGGCAGTTAAACCAATCTTACACCTTAAACTTAGATAAAAAAAAATAGTGTTCGTTTATCCCTCTTGTCGACTATAACCAACCAAGCTTACAACTTAAATTTAGACCAAAAAAAATGTCTTGGTTGTAGTCAAGAGGGATAAACGTACACCATTTTTTTGATCTAAGTTTAAGGTGTAAGATTGGTTTAAACTGCCATATTTATTTTTTATTTATTTATTTATTAAACGATAAATTCTTTACAAATGTCTTTGTAGACTAACATTGTAAAAAAACTGACAAGTGTTGAAACAACTACATTTTTATTAGATGATCCATCTCGCTGTTTTCCACAATCTATTACTCGACAAAATCAAATCCATTAAAGAGAAATGTAATTTTAAATGGGAATCTAAAATCAATTTAGTTGTTGACTTTACAAAAGATTTGGTTTCTAACTTATTCTATAATAAAGAATATTTGTTGGTGACTTTACAAAAGATTTAGTTTCTAACTTATTCTATAATCGAGGATATTTGTTGGTGAGTCCGTGAAGTTTTCTTAGTATAATATAATAATATTTTATATCATTCTATAGTGATTACATTTGAATATATTCGTACACCAAAATAATTGTTCACAATTTAACAACGGTAATGCGGTTAACTTAGTGTCATGAACTTACATTCAGTTTCGTTTAGTGCAAACCAAACAAACAAACCTACAGCGTTATCATGTTTACAGCATTTGTGTAAATTATTTTTGAAATAAAGAATTAATAATAACAACAAAAAACATTTTTGTTTTATTGAAACATCCTCTGAAGGTAATTCCTGTCAGCATTAGTGACTCAATACTTAAATTCTGTTTCAAAATTACAAAAGTTAAACACACTGCTTGTTTTAAGAATATATGTTAAAAAAGAAATTCGTTTAAAAAAAACACATATTCTTAAAACATGTTTTACAAAGTGAATGAGACACAAATAAACAAAACTGTTTGTTTTAATTGGAAATATCCTCGTATTGTAATTAAAGTTAATCAAGTAATTAAAGAGGACATATTGAAAGATATAAATAAAATCATCGTTACGTTCGTCCCGGCGCATTCACCATTGTATATATGAATGGATTTTTTCAACTAAAAGAGAAAATAATTATGATAGGATTGGCAGTTAACAAAAAATAGTAATATATTATCTATTATTATATTATTATTATACATATGTTTTGTAATGTTTTTAGAGCGTCACACTTTTCTTATAAAATTTTTAATATGTAATTATAATTGTAATTTGGAAATGGAGATTCCGTTAATAAAGTAAATTGAAATTGAAATTTGTTAAATTATATATATTCCGATATATTTGTTGTTAATTATGATAATTTCAATTAATGGTGGATTCGCCGGACAGTTGAATCTGTATGGGAAATTTTGTAATCAATCTGTTATCAATGTGATGATTCGAACATTTTTACGATCACAATACTTTCCCTTGGACAGGAATGTAACAAGTGTTTTATATGCAAGAAATATTTTTTATTTAAAAAATAAAAATTACATTTTAATTTTAATTAATATGATTTGATAGATAAAATGGAAATAAATTGGATTTAAATGGATGCTATTTCCTTTTTAATCCAATTTATTTTTAATTAAATCCCGAGCTCGTGTTAAAATATCATTAATAACCCTAGACAGAAATGAAAATCTCATCATCCTTAATATTATCACAGACCACGCAAATATAAAGTTGAAATAATCCGCCCCTTTTCTCCGAAGGAAACTTGCTTTATTACCGCCCCGCAGAGAATTCCTGTTTACGTTTTAATCTCCTCTTGGGCCCGTTGTTGAATACATTTTTGCCCTTTTTTTTATTTCCCCCGAGTCTAAAAAATTAACGAGCACCGCGCTCCGCACTCGGCGGCATTAATCGCCCTTTGTGTTTCCCCATCACATCGGGGACTCCAATTAATAGTGTTTCTTTTTGTGTTTTCAGGTGGTGATGGGACTTATCACTTCAAAGTGCTGGTGCCCAGCGTGGCCGCCGGAGCCATTATCGGCAAAGGTGGCGAGACTATTGCACAATTACAAAAGGACACGGGTGCGAGAGTTAAAATGTCAAAATCACACGATTTCTATCCAGGTGAGTGAAGTGGATGACTTTCTTTATTGGAAATTGTTTTGTGATTTGAAATTAAATGTGAGCGCCTGAGAATGATTTGCCAAGAGTTAAGATAAAAAATAGAGATGGGCAAAATGGATTTTTTCGATTATTTTTGTCACTGAAAAATAAAATATATGACAACTTTCTTAAATTACAACGATAGGCTTAAATTGAACTTTGATCCATTGCGAAACGTTCTAATAGTGAGATTTTTTGAATTTGAGTTAAGTATTTTTGAAAATTTTAATTAATTCGATAAATAGTTTTCGAATTTGTGCTGTTTATAAATTAGACTACTCCTACATCATCATTATGGTAGATGGGGATTATATATTTATATATATTTATATATAAATTAGACTGCATGCTTCAGAGTACTAGCCCTATACTCGTTATTATTGCTAATTGCATTTAATCTTCTATGTATTAAGGAAGAATCTCGTTAAATAAATAAATTGTTACGATTCCAAAGATATAAAATAAAATCCTGCTATACGGTTTCGTCAAATTTTCATTAACTATTACGGTCCCAAAGATTTTGTGCTGGCTTTTTAAAATTAAACATAGGGTCGATTCACAATCGCCCAGGAACGAGAACGGAAACGGATCGTATACTGAAAGTCCGTTAGCCCCCTACCGGGCAATTGTGAATCGGCTTACACTGTATACTGTTTTTAAGGCAAAGAACTAAATAAAGTAACTCACAGTGGTTAAGATGACTAGTTTTTTATATGAAAAGGAAAAATTGAAAACACTTTGTAAGGTTTCTGTAATAGAAACCTCCTTTTATAAATATTCCTAGAAAATACCAACTCTTTGCAATTGCATCCCTTGAATGGATCTGATTTTTTTTTAAATTACACGCTACATATCCTTCATTTCATGGAAAAAGTGTATGCATGCAATCAACAAATAGTAGGAAGAGTGGTATTTGTGATGGAATACGTGAAAGGAGGTGATTTCGCTGAATACACTCAATTAAACTCTGTCCGAGTCACGTCATTGAAGCAATTAACAAGCGCGCATACGAATTTATGTGTGCACTTAATCCCGCCCTGGAAATCCAACCGCTGGTTTATTTCAATTGCAACAAACGCGGAATTTCATTTATCCCGCTATAAATCCTCGTGTTGTCTTCGTGACCTGTTTTTTTTACTTTCTTTGTTTTCCCCGACGATGGAGTGACGCCCGGCATTTCAGTTTCCGGGGATTTTCCCGGGGATTTCAGTTACAACGCGAAAGTCCCTCGGCCCCTTTTCACCTGTGCGCCAGCGAGCGAGTGGAATCTGATACCCGATATCCGTCAGTTAGTGATAGCATTGAATTGAAAAAGGCCATCCATCCCGTGTGCATATCATCTATCTAAACCATTGAGGTGGTCATCCCAGTTTTATTTATTATTTACCCGGGCGGACGGGGAATACATAAATAACCCACCCCGGCGGAGATTTGCGTTCGGTGTTTATTCGACCCGTCCATAACGAGGGTGTTTATTTAAAAAGTAAACAGCGCGGGCGGGTTTGCAGAGCGTCCTCATGGAAAATTGCAAATTGCGGAATGATGTTAATTTTATTTTTCTGCTACGCTATGTATTTTACTTCAATTTTCCGACCAGCATGAGCAAACAGACATGACCTGCACAAATTGTTTAATTTAATATAAATTATTGGAAAATTAATATAAATTTATAGTGGCAGAAAGACCTCAAGTCGATAGTGGAAATTTATTGCTAACTTCTTATGGGTTTATATCCACGTGCCAAACGAGAAAATAATCAAAATCCTAAATAATCATATTACTCTGAGATTATAAAAAAAATCTGTATATTTTATGTAGATGCTCGAAAATTTAAAATTGAAATGCCCGCCCAACGCCGGGCCCGAAAAAAATCCCCCTTTTGTCGGGATCGCTACTGATTCGGCAATTTTGATTTCCCGGCTTTGGGACGATGAAAGGAAAGATGACATAAAAATAGGATGCTCGCACAGTTATACCAACGCATCCGGGAAGATTGATTCCGGGATTAGACCGGGTCCGGGAGCGCACATCCTTGCAATTCCCTGGTGCACGCGAGACCGTCCCACTGGGACATATCTCCAATCCTCCCCCGTTAATACTTTACGCTCACGCCCGAACGGCCGGCTTATAAATGATGCCTGATGGGAAAATACGGGAACTGCCTACGAATTGAACATTGATTTGACGGCCCGAGCTGAATGGCGGGGATGTATTTTTACTCCTACTAGAATATTGATGCCTGCTAGTATTTTTTTTTTTTTGAGGAAATGAAACTTGATCCTTCTTAATGGTCCGATCTCCGGTGGTTTGGGGTTTTTGCGGCGTGGCTAATACGCTGCGGTCATTCCATTCACGTTCAACTTCATACGTTGTTACACTCCTAATTAGTTTAGTGCGCTATTCCATTAGGGCGTTTAACTCCTCTTCCGGAAACAACAGATCCTAATCTCTTACTTGTTTCAAGGTGATATATCACTTGATAATCAAAAAAGGGTCTTTATTGAAGTGATTAAAAAAATTATTAGAACAGTTCAAAGGAAAAATCATCTCGCAACTTTTATGATACAACTACCGTAGTTAAACGTCAATTAATAGTTCATTAAAAATGTATATTTATTTCAATAAACTTCTTTTTTTTAACAACTCTGTGAAAACTTTATATGTTTATACAAACAGTGCACAAACACAAGAGAGAAACACTCGATCTCAAGTACGGACTTAATTTACTCAAAAATATAAATACATCAATCAATAAAATGGACAAATTAATTGTTCAATTATTTTAAGCATGTTCAAATTGTATGTTCCGTCCAGATTTACTAGACTTCCGCCATTATTAGCTACTGAATTTCATAGAGTTAAATATGCTATGAACAGTCCATTGGCAAGAATGATTAACATTGTTAATAAATATCACAACAGAGTTAATATTTTTGGAGTTAGTTTTAATATGTTTGCCAATGAGGTGAAATGTGTTATATTGTGTGACTAGTGTGCGTGTCTATATATATATATATATATATATATATATTTTAATTTATTGTAATGTTTAAATTTATATGTATTACTTTTGTAAAGAGGAATTATCCGTTAAATAACTATTATTATTATTATTATTAATTAATTAAATATGTTGAAAATATAACATCGTATTCTTGCTTAAGCAAAAATCAACTTTGAAAAGCGCTAAGACGGGTTGCATCACTTCTCTGTTTCTCATATTAATGTTTACAATTGCCAATTTAATATATGAAACTTGTTCGATAGTACAACCTAGATGTAGTATTTATTAGGTGCTAAAGCTAAATCCTGGCCTTAACAATATTCATATCTGTAATACAGCTGAAAGTATGCATATCTTACATTTGAATAATCAACTGAATGCATTTCGCACATCGCTTATTTCACAACCCATTGAATCATTTTTAAAAATAGATTTTCATTACTATGATAAGCAATGTACACACATAACTAACTCTCCATCTCATTGCAAACGCAACATTCCGAAAGTATCGATTCGAACGACGGTTCGCACAGTCGTCCGTCGCCTGACTACGGAATACGCATAGCAACGATCCTCCGGATCGCCGTCGCGGCGCCGACCCGATCTTTCACTTCACTTTCATCTCCCCTCCCCCGCCAAAAAAAAACCCTTTCAAAATCCGATTTCCATATTTTTCCCTCCGCGTATTTTCCGCCCATTCCACGCCATAAAACGCCGCTCCTTCTTAATTACGATATCATTTGACCTTTGCTCCGGAACTGGAGCACTATCGATTTCAGTTTTCCGCACGAGGAATCCCACAAAGTTTCCGTCGAGCGCTCATCAATCAATTATTTCCCGGGTGGAAATTAAAGGTGATCGCGGAAGGTGTGAATCCGCGGTGCTTTTTCGGAGTTGCGGGGAGACTGACGCACGGACGCGGGCGAATTGATATGGAGATTTAATGGCGTGGGGGTGGAATCTGGTGGAATAAGGATGTATGTTAGTGTGTCGAGGGGATTCGATCGATTTAAGTAAATGATGGGAGTTCACGAAGACTTTTAGTCGTATTGCGGTGGATGTACGACATCTCTGGGGGGATATTCAAGTCTATTGGAGATTTTCGCGTTTTCATCGAAATTCTCATTTTTTCCATGCATACGATATTACGATATTTTCAAATTTCTGTGAAAAATTTTTTCTTACAAAAAATTCTGAAAAAAATTACAAAGCCTCTTAATAATGGTAGAAATACTGTGGACTATTTAGTTTTTCGTAAATAAAAAAATTTCAACTATTTCAGACCATTTGAAAAATTCCCTGAAATTAACATTGGTCCTTATGGGAATAGTTTAAGGCAGACCCCCGATTGGTCGTTTTCTATGTCTTTATGGTTGAACAGAAATTACAGAGTTCAGGAATGAGATAAAAAGATGCGGTTTTCAGCATTGTATTTCCAAAGAATGTAGCTATATTTTCACCAAAAATCATGGTCTAGATTAATCCGTGGCTCTTATAAAATAATCGCAAAATAGAGCAAAATTATCGCCCAATTCGGAAAAGCAATTTTTGCGATTGTATTGACGGAAAACTAATTTTTCAATGAGGCTAAAATTAGCACTGATTATTCCCCCATTTCTTGGCTACATTTTGGTATAATATAAAGTCATTTGGAGATTTTCGCATTTTCATCGAAATTCCCATTTTTTCCATGCATACCCCTTACGATATTTTCAAATTTGTGTGAAAAATTTTTTCTTACAAAAAATTCTGAAAAAAATTACAAAGGCTCTTAATAATGGTAGAAATACCGTGGACTATTTAGTTTTTCGTAAATTAAAAAAAATCAACTATTTCGGACCATTTGAAAAATTCCCTAAAATTAACATTGGTCCTTATGGGAATAGTTTAAGGCAGACCCCCGATTGGTCGTTTTCTATGTCTTTATGGTTGACCAGAAATTACAGAGTTCAGGAATGAGATAGAAAGATGCGGTTTTCAGTATCGTATTTCCAAAGAATGTAGCTATATTTGCACCAAAAATCATAGTCTAGATTAATCCGTGGCTCTTATAAAATAATCGCAAAATAGAGCAAAATTATCGCCCAATTCGGAAAAGCAATTTTTGCGATTGTATTGACGGAAAACTAATTTTTCAATGAGGCTAAAATTATCACTGATTATTCCCCCATTTCTTGGCTACATTTTGGTATAATATGAAGTCATTTGGAGATTTTCGCATTTTCATCGAAATTCGCATTTTTTCCATGCATACCTTACGATATTTATGTATGTAATAATATAATGTAATATATTATATGTTATATGTAGATGTTGCATTACGTTTGTCAATAAAGATTATGTATACATATATTAAATTACAAAGTTTAATAATATTAATCTTTTATGAGATACATATTTATTTTTAGTATCCTTGAAATATAACCTGCGTTACACCTTAACCAAAGTTTAATCAATAACGTGTTTTCAATTATAAATCCTGTGTATTCGGGGCATGCCGGCGAATTAAGGGTCCGTATTATTTATTTACATTCCCATTTATTGGATCCATTCCGGAGGGACTGTGACCGATCGTAAAGCTGCCCGGCCAAAATTAAAACGCTATTCATCCGTGTCCGGCGCCAATTGCCTGATTTATCGACCTTTTTTGTTGTTTTCAGAGACGATGTAAATATAATCCAATACAAACAACCCGATGATTTGTCAAGAGGAATAATAAAAAAGAGCCATAATTAATTATTTATTTTTATTGAAGTAAGAGAAATAATGATAGACCAAAATTACGGTCTATCATTATTACTCTTACTTCAATAAAAAGAAATAATTAATTAGGATTTAGAAAATAATAATAAATAACGTACCGATTTATTTCTTCGTTATTGCGCAATTTAGAAAACCTATCGACGGTGGAAAAGGAGTTTAAAAATGGCATTCGGGGCTATTTCATACATGAAGTGTTAGATTGAACGTATACGTTATATTTTAACATCACAATCTAAATATATATATATATATATATATATATATATATATATATATATATATTATAAAATTCTATTATACTGAAAAAAAATATTCGGAGCTATTCCATATGTGAATTTCATCAGAATATTTCCACATAATTTTATTATGTTCGAAAAAATATTCAATATTTAAAGTAATCATTATCAAACCAAGTACTTAAAAAACGGGGTACACTGGTATATATATTAATTCTGAAGCGCTTCGAAGAGAGGGGTTTACATCAGGTCAACCTGGTCGTTAAGAATGGAAATTCCGGGATTAATTTTTGCTTTATGAATTCCAGCGGCTTCGAGTAAATCCTTTTTTTAACTTTTTCGGTGAGGTGGATTATCGAAACTACATCTTTGCTGAAATTATGGTTTGTTTCCAACAAAAGGTTTTCAAACGTTAAATTCTTATATTTTAAATTGTAATATCTGTAATGTTCTTTAATCTGAAAATTACGACCTGATTGTCCGATGTACATTCCTTCACAATCTGAGCATGTTAATTTGTAAATTCTTGACTTGTACAATTATTTTTTGTAATAAAGAATATAATTTCCGGTTAATATTTTAATAATCTTTCTTTCTTAATCTTATCCTCTTTTACCCATATTGGGTGTCGAGGTTAATATTTTAATAATAAATTATTTTAATTCTTGGATGGAACACTAAACTTTGTAATTTATTATTTAATTAAAAAACTTAGAAGCTAAAATTTTTAGCTCTATGAGGAGGTATACATACGTGAAAATAAATTGTTAACTTATAAGATCCATTTTATAAAGGTTTTTCTGTATTCATTCATATCAATGCATAAATTATAAAGTTTTGATGTGTGCAAAAAAATTTTAATAGAATTGTTTATTATAAATAAAACGATACGATTTTTTGTTAGGGATTAGAATAAATTAACCCAGAAACCCGGCGCATTCACCAAATTCGCATTAGTAAAATCCGCCTCTCATTACAAAACGATGATTCTTATCCCCCTTACAATCTCGTTATTTCCCAGGTATGAAACCCGGCTTTAATGCCACCACGTATTATATACATTCATTTTACGTACACTTATATATTCCAAGATAAAACTAAAACAATGTTAGATTTACGTCCTCGCAAAGCATTTGGAATTAATAATGAGCATATCCCATATTTTGTTACTTATACAACCCTTATCTTTTTCATGTCGGGATTCACTCTTTTTGCAGTGTTGCCGTGCCGTTTTATTATATTTCCCGAATTAATACCTTGAACTGCTCTGCTCTCATTCAAGAATTTAATATCAAATCAAGCGTGTCCCCGCAGGCATTCCCACTGTTTGGGAAGTTCATCATCGGCGGTGGTGAGATAGAGACAAAGGGTTCGGATATGCTCGGAACAAGACGGCAGCGCTTTAAATTTAATCAGCGATTTCTCAAAGGGATAATTAAGGGTTCTTCGCCGAGAGCGGATTACTGCGCATTCAAATGTCGGTGTAAGAATTACTCGAAAGAAATTGGGATTTTTTTAATTTTTCTATTTTTTTTTAAATTTAATGCTACAAAGGAGTTGTGTTTATTTGTTTGCGATCTAAATGTATTATTCTTTCTTAATCTTATCTTCTTTTACCCGTATTGGGTGTCGAGGTTTAAATGTATTATTACCATTTTTAATTATAAAAAAATAAGGACTTAAAATTTCAAAGCAGCTAAAGAGGGAATAATTTATTAATTATTTTCAAATTCTTTTTATTTAATATATTTAAATAACTGTAGCCAAGAGAATAAATCCTTTTTTTTTTCTATTATCAAGCAAAAAAAGTTTAGCCTTTTTTCGAAGTCTATAGAATTTTTAAATATGCCAAAAATTAAAAATCTCTTTCGACTAAACCGTCCGAAGTAAATGAGGCAATAATTTATTACCTGGATCCATCGTGGTTTTTAATTCCAATATTGCGTGTTTATAATTGACGGCTTTCCAGCAATTTGCAATAATTTGCGGTTTTCGAGTGAACAAATACCAAATAAACACTGTTATTTTCAGCATTGCTTCATTATATGTCAGTGTTTTTTTTTTCCTTTCGATGACTTAATAAATAATAAAATTACAAAATATGAATAATAAATAAACTATTATTTTTATATTAAGTGAGTGAATTAATGTTTTTATAACTTTGTTCATTGCTCAAACATTATAACAATATTCGTAAATAATAATAATAATTCCTTTATTTATCACACAGAAAAAAAAAATACAAAATGAAATTTTATGAGTATTCTGTAATTAAGCTTGTTTTCTGTTGAGTAATTAATTTATATTTAATGAAATGTTCAGCCACCATTCATCTAGCATCGTCTTTAATTTATTATAATTAATTTATTATTATTATTAAGAAGATTGTATGATATTGTTTCCTGATACGTATTTCAGTAAATTGTCTCAATTTTTGTATTTTATTTAAGGATGGTCATTATAAACCTAAACTCGAGTCGGATCAATAATCATATATTCCTATTACGTATTGTGAAGAAACATCGATGAAATTCCACTCAATTACATCATTGACAACATCAACACACCGCAACCAAAAAGCCCGCCCAAAGATACACATCTCCTCATAACAACAACCCATAACCGATGTAAAAGATGATTTCTCCAATTTCCGGAAACGACATCGTAAAAGCCGATGGGAATGAATCACAGCGTATCTTATCCGCTACACCCTTCCAGCGCGACTCGATAAGAGGTGCAACTGACCGTTTCCACTTCCAGCGTTATCGCGTCAAAAATAACGGTGCCGAGTTCGAAGCCGTTTTTTTTTTGCATCGCGCATCTGAACAAACATAAACGTCCAGATAACGTCCAGGATCGGTTTGCCTTCAATGCAAACACAATTTACGTACTTCGTCGTGATAAGCGAACGAACCGAGCAGGTTGGCACACGGAAGGTGTCCGGAATGGCACCTCGATTACGCAACTTTGACGTTTGCGATTGTATCTTGTGTAATCAGCGAGGCGTGATGGTTGTTGGATTTTATGCGAGTGTGTTTGAGTTGAATAATTTATGGGTGATGTACGCGTATGCTACTTTTTTATTATTCACTCTGTATACAATAAAAAATATTATTTATTATATATTATAATTTATTATAAATACTAAGGAATTATATTTTAATTCTTGGATTTTGGAGGCGTTCACTTTGTGCTACGTTTTCAATTTTGACATAATGAAATCACTTATTTTTTTTTGTATACATCTTTTATAAAAATAGAGAAAATTGATTGTCAATCTTCTCTATTTTTTTATTGGCATGTTTGTATTTTTAATTTAATTAGTTTCTTGAAAATGATCACTCGTCGAAACTAGTCGGAACTCAAATATAAAATTAGTGAAATTAAAAACCAAGTGAATTAATTATAAATTCATCCTAATTGTATCTTTTAATTTAATATTTTTCCATGGTAAATAATTTAGTTAATTCCAATTAGCAATTGATGGCTGTACATGTTTAAAATTTCAAATAAAGTCTAATGAAAGTAAGAAGATACTGTATAGAAAAACAATTGTTGCGAACAATAAATTATATTGAGAATCAAAAACGTAAGAGTTAAATTTAAAATAATAAAAATGAACTTTTTTTAAAAGATTTACCCAGAAAAGAGCTGCTGGCCATTATATTATTTTATATAAATGTCCTTTTTAGGAATGTTAATGGTGCGTTGCGTTTTGTTGCGGAGTTTATACATTTTAAATCTATCTAAAAGCTGCACCGATTTTCGAGAATACAATTGAAATGCATTCGGTTTGTTCCGGTTTGGCAAACAAAATTTGCAACGGCGGTAAATTATCTCCACCAGAGTGGAGCACAAGTGCACCGATCCGCGCACCGTGCACACGTACACTTACGATAATGGGTCCATCGCGAATTCCGGCTATTATTTGCTTTGCATGAACGGAATAATTGGGGGATCGGGCAAATGCTGTTTGTGTAATAAATAAAGCTAGCACCCGTTTGTTGTCGAATTTCATGCGAATCACGGCCGTGAACGTTGTTTGCGCAACGTTTCACACGGACGTGACGACGGAATTCTCAAAATCAACTGGTCCAACAAAACAGTGAGATAAAAGTAAATTTTGTAATAAATGCTGTTTATATTTATTATAAATTTAAATTCAATATTATAAAGATATTCAAATTTCCAGTATAAGATGGAAACCATTTTGAGACTTTCAGTTGCATTAGAAAGTAATTAAAGTGGTGATTTGGGGAAAACATGGACAAGAAGGTATTTGCCGCCAACTCAAGGGAATCGCAGGTCCATTCCATCTCCAGCGATAAAATGAACTAAATTTAGGGTTTCTTTAACCACCGGATCCGCCCCAAGAAAATTAAACATATCCGGAAGGTTTAATTTAATTAAAATAAGGACAACAAAAAATTCATTCGTTCAACTACCTTAAAAAAATGATCATCAGTAGTTTTCCAAACCAGATAAATGGTGGTTGAATAGGCTCATTTAGTGAAAATATAAATATCTTTATTCAGACAATTACATTTTTACAAACATTGAATATAGACTTTAAATGAATGGTTTGTTTGTCCTGAGCTATCGACTTTCTGTCCTGTCTTGAATTGATGTGATGTGCAATAAAAATGCCTGTGTTAGCTAGTTGAACTGTCTTGAAGCGTTTTGATGAATTCATGAATTGTGAGAGTAGAATGGATATATTTCGAAGGGATGTTTGGATTTTGAGGAATACAGAATTTTGTAATAATATATTTTTTTTCCTAAATACAACTAGAAATTAATCAATTAACCACTCTATCTGAAGAATATCACATATTTTTTGGCCACCTTATATTGATACTATCACACAATAAATAAAGATAAGTGCTGTATAATAAAAAGAAACAAAATAAACGAATATCTAATATTTCGATCGCTTATTAACAAGAATGATACGAAAACACGAATACGTTTTAATTAAATTCATAACTCAATGGAACACACGACAAAACAGAAACCGATGCTAATGCTATAATTACACAACTGAGTGTGAGTTAATAAGTGCACGACACGCCCGGGTTGTAGAAGGAGGTGTGTAATTTGACTAAGTGAGAGCGACGTGACATTACGACTGCTGTTCTAAAATGGGTTAGAGCAATTTAGAGCTATTGATGTAAATTTCTCAAGTATTGTCTTCCTACTGAATTTAATAACAGGTATTAGACGCGGGATTATTAATTTTAAACACAGCGATAAGAGCATCTCTAATAAAACAAAAAACTGTCGTAATTTCTGAAGTTATTTTAGGAGGTTACACATATGACTCCACTCATATATAATTAAGTAGATGTTGTAAACAGAATATTTTATCAATTAATTCCAAGATTATAAACCAGATATTTATCGAATATATATTTCAATTGCGTAACCTCAAGATGTCATATACAATAATTAGTCAAAATTACGGGAACACCTAAATAATTCTCAAACAGTAAAAAATAAAATAAAAAAAATGTTTTAAATAAAAGTTTCTTGGATGTAAAATATTGATAAAATAATAATAAAAAAACATTTTTTACTTTTCCCATTAAATCTTTACGCAGGTCGCATCATTCAAAATTGTGGAAAAACTGAAGATAACTTATTAGATAGAAAATATTTATCTTTTTAGTACCTACAACTTTCAATGGAAATAGTTTCCTGTAGATCAATATCAACAAAACCGGGAAAACTGCTAAGGGAAAAGTACCACTTCCGCTTTGAGAAATTTAACGAAAAGATTTTAGATCTTCAGGAATAAATCTTAAATAAATTTTATAAACCCCGACACCAATTGGTAAAAGGGACATCGATTATATATATATATATATATAAATTTTATAAATATATAAAAATGTAAAAAATGTGCCAACACATCACCATTTTTGCAGTTTATTATTAGGATAACTAGCCTTAAAATACATATTGTACAGACTTTATTTAGATTTCCGTAAATAAATATTTCTTCTGTTATTATTTGAACTTTCAAAGAATATATTAATGAAAAATAACAGTACTCCACTATATTTACTTTTCTCTTTAAAAATAAAAATAAAAAAAAAACTTAACCTAAAAACAAGAAAGATATGCGTTTTCTCAATTACTGCTTGACGATGCCGGTGACACCGCATTATTAATAATTATTTTATTTGTTTCAGGTGAGCTTCAATATGATTCTGTTAAATAACTACTAGTGTAAGTAAACATAATGTTGTATTTTATTCAATCAATTTTGTCATTATTGTCAAATAATTTGAACCCCCATGTCGATCGATTTCTAGCCGAATGCATTACTAACTACACCACGGAGACAGGTGATATTAAATTCATAGATATAAATATAATTTAAAAGGAATATCAATTTAATTAATTTATATATTTACGGATTTTTCCTTTTTAAAATTCTAAATAATTGTTTAACTAAACACAATTGGAATAACGGGTAAAATAATAATATTTATTTTTATAGCAAGTATGGCTTTATGTAAAGGAAATCAATTTCTCCAATTAAATCATAAATTATAGCTGTACGACCGAACACAAAGGGAATCACAAGCAATTTAGTGTAACGATATTAACAGCACGTTAAATTGCATTCAGCTTCGAGCATAAGCTCTGATCTTGCGTTGATCAATTTAACCAATACATTTTTTATAGCAAATTGGCTTTATGCAAGCGAAATCAGTTCAATTCCACCAATCAAATCATAAATTATACCTATTTAACCCAACACAAAGGGAATATCAAGCGAATTAGGGCAATGCAAATGACAATTTGTTTTACTCAATGATTAATTCCAGTGAGCTTTTGTAACGCACTCCGGGCTGGCCGTCTCCCATTACAACGGCCCGCGAAGCGTTTCCCAGTAATGACTCTCGGCTTTAACCTTTAAATCAACAGCAGAGCCGTATATTTCAATTACATTTTACACTGGCCGTGTTTGCTTAACAGCCGCTTAGTGCGCCCGCTTAAATATTTAGCGTCAGCGCCACGCCAAACGGTAATTATCCGGAATACGGGAAGTCTCAACACGGAACGGAATTTATTCCGACGTCGCGTCGCGTCGGCAGCAATTTGACATTTAGCGAAATGCTTGTTAGTTTAATGGGACTTATATTTTTATGCTAAACGTTGGAAAGGTATTTTTTCTGTCACTTCAAAGCTCTAACCGTTTAAAGTTTCTTAGGGATGAAATTATTAATTGATTAAATGAAAATAGTTAATATTTTTTAAATACTTTCTATTATTTATTACTATACAGGCAGAGTAATCAAAAATAAAAACAAGAAATTAATGATTTTTTTAGTACACCTTTGCAACTGTCAAAATTTTTAGAATTTTTTATTTCTGCAGTAAGTCAAAACTACTAAGTATAATATACAGAGAGCTTTTTTTATCAGTATACATTTCCCCTATGTATACCTGCAAAATACGCGAGTCAAATGCATTAATGTATGTGTGTTCAGTTGCCTATAACACGCAACTGAACACACATATGCCAGATAGTCAACTAAACATACACACATTAATCGGTTCAATGCGTTTGAGTCGCGCTTTTTGCAGGGATACATAGGGGAAATGTATACTGATAAAAAAACCTCTCTGTATATAATAATACTATATTATAATATTGATATAAAGATAATTTAAAGAGGAATCGAATAAAAAATAATTCTATCGAAATTGCAAGATAAAAGTATATAGCAACTCCCTTATTTTAAATGGGATACCTTTTATTAGGAATTTGGATTCTATATAAAATTCTATGAACAAAATTATTAAGTAACATAACCTCAAAATTTAACCGTTTTCGAGATATTTGTCATTCGGATAAAAATTGTTGCTTTCTCTAATTCACTTAAAAATACGTATCTCCAAACAAAATAAAATCAATAATTAAATATCGAGTATACATATATGGTAAGTAAAATGACTTAGTTATTCGTGTAAACACAATTACACTATAAACGCCTTCGCATTTGAATACAGATCCATAACCATTAAACGAACCATTATTCAAATGCAAACAATTTTCATGCAGTAAACAGGAATAAGACGTTAACCTTGTATTACCGACCGCTTTGATCGTTCGTTCCACCATCAGCACACATTTCCTACAACAATGTCTTTTAATCTCACATGGGGGACATGTAACTATGCATGAAATGCATTTAATTAACACCCTTGCGCGCATATAGGTCGCCGTCCGTCCGTCCGACCGGCGAAGAGAGCGAAATGTCAAGAATTTTCCAAAAGGTCGGAATTCCAAGGGAATGACAAATCTCCAGCAGTCGGCCGAGGCGATTAATTACGCCCCCTCGCCCCCTTTCCCGGGTATTGTTTTGTTCATTTTGGGGACGAGGGGAGGGCCCGGCTTAATTGGGTATTTGTCAAGTTTCAATTTCAAATTATCCCTACCCCACTCCTCCCTTGCTTCTTTATGCTAATCGGGATGTTCAGTCTGATATCGGTTTAATTAATTTGGAGTTATTGGGAGAATGCTAATTGCGTTAATTTCGAATTATTGCGTCTTATGTAATGAAGGATGTTGCAACTGCTGGAATAATTCATATTAAATCGTTTTTGCTTCAATAAAATAAAATCTTGAATGATTTTCTCATTGATCATTTGGATACAAAAGCTTATATTGTAACTTGCTCTTGATAATGCTGTAAAAAGTAGAGATGGGCAAAGTCGATCTTTTCGATCTTGTTTGTTATTGCAAAATTAAGTATATGACAATTTTATTGATGCAACATGCTCTATTACAATTAGTAACAACATATTGATTTTATAAACATCAACATTAGTTTATTTTGTTTTAATTTTGTTTTGTATTTATTGAATTACATTTTTCTAATGATTTACTGATCAAAGATTCACATTTAAACTATATTCAATTGTAATTATTTCTGAATGAATAAATTATTAAATTCTCAAAAAAAAAACTGTTCTCAATTTATTGAAAAGCATTAATTTATTGTTTCTTAATGACTTTATTTAAAATTACTTATTTTGAAATACTCGATTACGAATATTACTCGATTTTTCCTAACACTACTAAAAAACGAAAATAGTCAATTAAATTACAATTTTAAAAACTTAATGTTTTTAAATTAAACACACTTTCAAAATATAATTAGTCTTCTATTCGCACTCTTTTGTGTCTTCTTCAAATGAAGAATGTTTTGTTTTTATTCTTAGCCTGAAGAATTGGGCCCTTATTCCTGAAATTGGTCGCACCAAAGAGGATATTATATAATATCCTCTTTGGTCGCACGTTTCGGTCGTACATAACTGTCAAATTCATATGTAAATATCTATTAAAATGACAGATTCCTACCATACCATCAGATTTCATCAAATCTTATATAACTCCTGTGGATAATTAATTCTGTGTCATCAGCAAATTGGAAGAAGTATTGGGAGTGATTTTTGAAATCATGATTGGAATAATCTAGGTCGGAACAGTATTTATTAAACTCAACTTGAATCGACTAAAATGGACGTATTAAAAAGTAAAAATAGTTTTATACAATTGATATATCCTGTATCAACAAGTGTGCGCACAATTACAAATGAAATCCACTTTTACGAAACGTTGAACCGCAAATAAAAAGTAAGAAGCACTTTTGATTTCATTCGACCGCGATGACCATATCAGAAAATTACAAATCGATCCACTTCGTTAACGAGCAAACATCGCCGAGCTGTTGCAACGGAATTCCAGCAGCTCCGGGAAATTGCCTGGGCAATTAATTCGAGTGCCTTCTTATTGCCGGCGTCACACAATTGATTTCTGCAGTATTTAATTCCACTTTTTTTATATCAAATAAAAATGATTTGAAAATAATTAATAAATTATTTCCTCATTTAGCTCTGTGACTTTTGACTTACGCTACGTAAGTACGTTAAACAAATGCACATTAAAACAACTACTTCCCGGGCAAATACCCACGCCGGACATTAATACTCTTTTCACTTTTTTTTAATTTTAATTATAAATTACTTCACTTCATCAGAATTGCTGCGTTAATTTTTCCCATTTGTTATCTCCTTCTTAAATATCGTCTTCGTCATATCTTATTTATCCTATAATATACTTTTTTTATTACACACATATATATATTTATGTGGAAAACGTTTCGTCGGATTTACTGGGAAGCCGTGAGAAATGGGAAATTGCCAGCCGTGTATTATTTCGCATTTTCCATTCTCCATCCCCGGGCCGCTTGTAAAACTCAGAAGGGAGGCCTTTTTCATATTCAAATTTACTGGAAAACCTCACTCGCACTCTGTTATTTCCTTTTTTTATTATTAAGCCGTGTATAAAGTTTCCAGAATAAACTGTAGCAGTTACTCGAATTGTACGGGCGCTTGTTATATGGGCGGCCCGAGGGGCCGTTCGCTTTGAGTATTCGCTTCGCTTTGAGTGGTATTACTTTAAAACTCGATTTGTAATTGCTATTTTAAAAAAATCATTTTAAACAAAAAAAGAGTGTTTAATATTTAAATATTAGTGTAATTAATGAAATCAAAATCTTGTCCTTTCTCATACATGTTTTATTTGACCAAATCTGTTCTGCTGTTCTGTAAGGAAAATGTTCAATATATTTGTAACCAGCCTAAGGATACGAATTTCTTAAAGTAAAGATATTTGACAAATCTCATCTGGATAGTTTCGATTATCGAGAAATATTTATTATCTCAAATCAAATATTTCTCGATCATCGAGAAATATTTGATTTGACAGACGAGATTTGTCAAATATCTTTAATTTAAGAAATTCGGTTCGTAATCTGATATATTGAACTACTGCTTCAATTCGACTTACACTCCTTAGAAATTCGCCGAAAAGCGCATGACGTAACCACCCTGTATAAAATACTCAACAATCTTGTCTGATTTTCTTATACAAATTAATATTAATATCCCCGTCAATATAAGAAATAAACAACTTTTTCAGTTGTCAATTCCAAATACAAATATTTTGCTTAAGTCTCCATTACATTCAATGTGTTCACTATACAACAATTTAGTTTCCGTTCATCCTGATATTGATATATTTAATTGCATATCTTCTAGAGCATTCTTAAATTTGATTGTTGAGTATTTGGAATATTTTTTAATGTGTTGTGCATACGATATACATAACACGAGATATGAACGCATTAAAAATATGCGTTTAATTTTAGTTTAATTATATTTGTATTCATATATTGAAAATCAATCTGTAATTGGATTTGTTCATAGATTGAATGAATAAATTGTAACGAAAATCCTAGCCACTTTATTTTCAATATTGCTATAATATTCAAAATTTCGAGTAATTCGTTTAAAATCCGGAAACATATCAGTGAATATTAATAGTATATTTTAACCCAATAGTACATTAGAATTAATTATTAAACTATCAAAATTACTTAATTATACTCATCGATTTTAATTAAACAGTTATCTTGACCTGAAACGGTTGACTACATTAATAAATCATTCAATTAACTCTTGCAAGACACCAATTGAAGCGCCAACCATACCGAATTGCACAATTGGCTCAATTTCTGCAATAAAACAATTTCTATTAAAAAACACAAACGCGCTCCCGTAACATTTATTTTCTAGAACGCAGGAATCGATGGACCGTTAATAGGATTTCATTTTATCGCATTGGCGGTTTGTTATCGGCGCAGTTAAAATAGTTAATGCGATTCAATGATTTATTTTATTGGCGGCGGCGAACAATGGCCGAACTTCCCGGTGGAAAATTCACTTTCCACGGACGACCGGCACGGGATATTAATTTAATTATTGTTTCGAGTCGAGGTGTTCGAGTTTGTTGTTGTTGTTGTTGTTGGATGGACTAATAATAATAATGATTATAAAGGCTGGCGTTGTGAATGGGGAAAGGAAAATGTACTAATAAGGGTTCCGTGTTCGATTTGAATTCCATTTGTTTGTTGGGTTATTGAATTGTGTGTAATACGGTTTTATATAATTTTTAAATGTGATGGAATCTTTTGTTTCGTTATGTTTTATACGAGCTATTTCCTGGTTATGTATAAGTTTATATTCTTACTACAATGAAATTAAACAAGGAATGCTTTTTGGCAATGATTAGTAATATTAATAAATTAATCAAATAATAAGCTAGATTATCCACTGGCTTCTTTTCGGTGTAAATCAAAATAAATACTCCAACAATTTCAGAACCGCAATTTTCGCCCCAAGACAACAGCCTTTTCTAATTAATTCCACGTGAAGTCAGCGTTTGACAGAATAGTCATTTAAGGATATAGCTTCGAAGGGTGTGGCGTTAATTGGAGGCTGATGCTGCCGCTGAATTCACATAACATGAATGAATGGGGCGATGAACGTGGCGCCGAAATTGTCGAGCAACGGCTCTGAAAATCGGAGGGCGGAATTGATTTGCGCTCACCGGGGGGTTGTAAACAATATATCTCGTAACTACGGTGCTTTGTTGTGTTGAATTTAACGGTCACGTTTATTGCCGTTTTACTTCCTGCATTTAAACAAATCTATAGATTTCAAAAATCAATTTCATAAAAGTATTTTATATTATATACATAATCTTTATTGACAAACGTAATATAATACAATATATAACATAAAATATTAGAATGTTTATTGTAAAAGTCTGCCAATTTGCTATCGACCAATGGTCTTTCCGCCTAAAAGTATTTTATTATTTATTTATTTTAAGAATGTAGTTACATTCTTGGGTCAGTTCGTTTGATATGCATAATAAAGTTAAATGAATTTTAATAAAAGCATATCAGGAACAAACGATATACGAAGTGGCTTTATCTGAATGTCTAAAGATATTTTAACGAAAGTGAAAAAAGCAACTGGAAAGAACATTCTGGAATGTTCCACCGAGCGTACGACGGTAAACATGGCGTCATGGAAAGTTCTGGAAAATTCGAGAAACAAGCACGCTATATATACGCGCGTTAGCAGCCAGGTAGGCAATCTATCACGAACGTCCTGAGTGCTTAACATAAATAAATAGTGACAGTATGATGTTAATAAATGTGTTAAGTGTACGGTAAATAAATAAATATATATATATATATATATATATATATATTCAGTGAACCTTTTCAGGTGTAGAGTTCGGTAAATAAATAAATAGACATTATTTTACTTATTTCCGAGTCTGAGTAAACCCGATTTCGTAACAATATATATATATTAATTATTATTAATAATAATAATACTTTTAATTATAACAGAAAAAAAAAAATACAAAATTAAATCTTGTGAGTGAGGCGAAATTCTGTCAACTTAAACTGTTACTGATCTTCCAAGAAAATATATAATCGTCCAAATGAAACGGAACATGCTATTGAGAAAATAAATACATAATCAATTAGATCATAAAAAAGGACTATAAGAATATCTGCAGTGCATTTAAATGTTGATTGATTCAAATAACGAATAAAATCGCATTTTTTTTCATTTTTTCTAGAGAAACGAATTCTACAAAAATGTCAAATTTAAACCTACCCTCTATCTCTTATGATAAGCGAGATTTCCATGATATACCCTGTATACAATTGGATCAAAATTAATCTTCCTATCTATATACAAAATGTAAATGTACACTTTATCGTGCAATATTAATAAATAATTAGTCAATGTTATAATATCTTAAGTGAGGGTATTTGTGCCAAAATGTAACAATGTATTTTTAATTTAAAGCGGAGACGTAATCGACATAAGCTTTTGGTAATACCCGTAACATGTCTTTAAATACTCTATTTTACTTTACTAATCATTCTACAGCGAGCGCTCGCATTCGTTGTATAATGAAATTTATAGGTTCTATAAATCTCTTAAAACAGTAAACCTTTAGAATTAAGTTACACAAACAATACAAAACAATTTAAATTAAATCGAAGGAAACAACGATGGCAATCTCGACCGATTATGAAAACGAATTCTCTCCCTGTCTCCTGCGTGTACATCTTAAAGGGCATTAAAGTACGCACGTCAGTTCCACCCGTGCATAAATAAATCTCTTCCAATTTACTCCCGTCACACTTGTCTTTCCTTTCTTTCCATTTTTATCTCAACCGCCACCTGATACCGCCCGCGCCAGACAAAACCGACGCAATCCGCAAACGTTCTAATTGTCATACATAATGCATTCGCGATCACAATGACCTTTTGTTCAAACAAAACCCTCGGGAAGAATGGGGGATTACAAAGGGCGTCCGTCCGAATGTTGTGCGCCTTCGGCTCGCTCGCAGATTTCGTTTATAGATAATCCACGGCTTTGCTGTTATTGTGTGTGTTTGTACTTGCACGAGGCTGGTAATTAATGTTGTCTTGTGCTTTAATATGTTTAGCTATGATTGTACACTTTTGTGCAATAAGATTAGACGGAAATCTTAAATATTCTACAACTAAAATTAGACCATACCAAAATATATTCATGCTGTCCATATTCAGGAACAAAATTGGATATCTGTTCCCTTTGTTACCGGCGATTAATTTTAATCATCTTCAACAAAATTAAAATTTTTAATTTTAATTTTTTCTTTTATAAAATGAGTTTTGGCCAGCACTCTACCTGCCGGCCGCCGCGGATTAACCATCGGGTCAACATTTACCTGACCCGAGGTTAGAAGATCCCGCCCGGCCCTCCGGATTATCGTGCAGCAATTAGGGCCCGAGCAGCAGATTAAGACGCCCAGGGAGAGGACACGGGCCGCCGTTGCAATTTGAAAGAAGAGAGATTACAGATTAACGTAATTCTTTCAAATTGCATTTTAACGGTTGGATTTAAGAATTCGTTGGAAATAATTATCTTGTTTACGATAGTTATTTTCCAGTGAATTCTTTGCCAACGGCCACGTGGTCCTCGAAAATCATCCCTACTCCAGACGATTTTCGGCGATTAAATACGGGATGCATCCACCCAGATCTTTAGTCCACTCTGGTGCTGTACAGGGGGCAGCATGTGGATTCATGAGGAACTTTTGTTCCTCGAAATTTAACCTTCTCTCTGAGACAGGAAACTCTGACCGACGCAGACGCCAGATGTTCCAGACGTCGTTCCTGCCAGAAGAAGTCGACTCCAGGACCAGTGCTTCCTGAAGTCCACCGACGCCGAGCATCACGGTTACCGGTGTAACCGTCTCGACGCCACATCGACGCTACCAGTATAGTGTCCTATGCTGTTGCCGGATCCAGTCCAATCCAGGAACCTGCCGACTCCAGGAAACTCAGCCCGGCGCCGACGTTAGCTGTTCCGCCGTCGTTCCTGCAGTCAACACCGACGCCAAGCACCTAGGTTGCCAGTACAACCGCTTCGACGTCAACACTACGAGGGTAGTGTTTGTTCCTGCCCCTGGATCCAACCCCGACGCAATAACCCACGGACTCCGACGCCGAATTCCGACGCCGATCACAGGACGCCGAACTGCCGCCTGAACGCCGCCTCCATCCAGACGCCGACGCTACATCAGGTCTACCTACATGTACACTGTGTGACCGCTCTCTCTGTTTTGTTTTTTTTGCTAATTTTTTTTGTAAATAAATTATTTAAAAACCCATTGTGTTTTAAAGGTTAGTTGCTTCGTCTTTAAATCAACCTGAGCTAGTTGATAATCAGCGTGAGGTACCTTCCCTCCCGTTGACACCTTGTCTTCTTCAGACTTTTATTTATATATATATACAAACATATTTATTCAGACAACATCATTACATAATTGTATATATACATTTATATTTAAATAAGAAAACAAATATTGTGTTAGTCTGTCCGGGCTATCGACCTGGGGTCTTTCTGCCCCACTTTTATTTATTTACTTAATTAAGGATATTTCATATATTAACAATCATTATGACATACATCTAGTGATTATATAGAGAATATCGTGATTGTTTCGACAATAAAACTTGACTCCAATGATGATCTTCAAAATTTTGATACATTTTAATAAACTCTAATCTCCTGATTTAATACACTGATTAAATACATTGTTGTTTCACTGTTTTTTTATATTATATAAACTGACTAGTTTCGGTCAGGCGACCATTATCAAAGTAATTACAGATATGTACTAATAATGACAGATTATTAATTATTATGATGTAAAGAGACAAACATGTCAAGCAGCGAGAGGTTAAATATTTCCATTAGTTATGTATATTTTTTTAATGACGTCCTTCATGTGTTTAAAATTTCCAAGTAGTTTAGTTTTTTACTTTTATTCATAATTTTGAATGGTTTGAACTTCTAAGGCCTTTTTTCTAGACAGTGTGCCGTCTAGGTACTCGATTTGTAATTTTATAATTTTGGAATCAATTTAAATCTTTTAATAATTTTATTTTTTTATTTATTCAATAAACTATACAAAAAATTAACTACATTTATTAAATACAAAATGCACGTCCGTTACAGCCATAATACGCAAAGAATGTTTATATCCCATTGTTGCATTGTAATCAGTCCAGCAGTTGTGACTCGAAACAATTTGATACGACGCCCCCAATATTGAATTGCATAATCCTTGTGTAGCACCACTGCACCGCCACCACCGATGATAAATCTGAAACGCAAGCTTTGCGTCCGCATCGCAATGTGCGGCGATAATAACGCTCTCAAAATCCCATTTAGTGGTCCGTTCATTCCACCCACGATTATTGCGCGTTTTCATTATACTCTCGGGTCGTTTATTCTGAGGAAGACCGTTCGTCATCTGTGTCCCACACGCATGGCTCGTCCTGCTTGCGAATTATCCCAACATATTTATTACATTAATTGCGGCGCAACGTGTAATGCGTTTATGAGAAATTTCGCTTATTAGTCGGAACAAAATAATATAATTAAAATTAAATAAGGAAAAATCACTGAAATTCGATCATTACCTTCGTCACGCTGCAAAAATTACTTACACTCTACGTTTTTGACAGTACTGACACACAACAACTACGGCGCATTGCAACGGTTTAAGTGAAAAATATTTAATAAAAAACACCTATAAATTACAAGTCTAGCTGCTGACACGAGTTTCGGGAGTTATCCCTCATCAGTTCAGCTCTGCCCTGTAAGCCCTTACTTCGAATTTTAGTGATCATTGACAGTAATTTTTCATTCTCCGTTAATCTCCTAGCGCATATGTATCCAGGAGAATCAGGCTTCTAGGTAGACTCAATTCATTGTATACACATGTCAAAAAATATTAAATAAATCCTAAGTACCGAAATAACGCGGTGGTCATGGATGATGACAATAAAAAAGCTAGACCCAGTTCATTTTGTACCCATGTCAGAGAACATCCAATAAATCCTATGTGCCGAAAAAGCGCAGTGGCCATGGATGATGAATTTAAAATGAAAGTGTCTATCGAAAAGAAGTATTTCTATCCATTTATAAAAATTCATAAAAAATAACAATTGATGGGTAATATTATACCCCATATGAAAATAGGGCCTATATAATTATTCAAAATTAATATTTTTTATTGTTTTGTTTCAGGTAAGTTTCATTCTTCACGTTTAATGAAAAATATTTAATTGAATATGTAAGTATTAATCCACTGAGTAAAATGGATATAAAATCATGGCATCAGTGTTGCATCAACGTTTAAAGTGAACGCCACTTAAAATCGACTCCCTTTACATCTATCAGTCATCGTAAGGGGTTTTTGAATGACACATTTAAAAAAATGCCATCACAATACTTTCCCTTGGACAGAGGTCAGGGGAAAGTAAAAATGAAGTGTGGTACCAATTCTAGTTTTCTACCCATTTTGCACTATTTTCTTTCATTCTGTAAAAGTCTTATTATATTTTTTAAATATAGTAAAGTTTTTTTTTTTTTGAAAAACTTGTTATAATTCTGATTTTCAATTTGTGTTTTCTAATATATTAAATAAAAATGATTTGAAAATAATTAATAAATTATTTCCACATTTAGCGTTTTCTAATAAACAAATCCTTTATATTAAGGATTATATTTTCTGAAATACTGTCTAAAATGGTGTCAATAAAAAAACATGTAGAGTTGCTTTCATAAAGGCAGTAATTAAAAAAATGAAACACGCTACCAAAATTATTGGGTTATTATTTATTGTCACTACAAAATGAAGTATATGACAATCTTGTTAAAGTTATTTATAATATTAATATTGGGAAGTGTCACATATTTACTAATAAACCCCAATTTATTATTATTTATTAACTTCAGGTACTTAAAAATTGTTATTCAGGAATACTCGATTACTAAATTCACTCGATTTTGCTCAATACTAGTCATTATTAAAATTACTATCCGTATTAAATAATTTGTACCAAGTATGAAATGTAACATAAATAGCACATAAAATTGCATAATTGCATGTTAAGCAAAAGTGCAAATAACATGAATTAAATTCAAGGTCGCGAACACGCAAACTTTTGTTTTCACGTAATTAATTTTACAAGCAAGAAGAACCGGTTGTAACGAGAGTGAATAAACTGGTTTGATGTATGTGTGTGTTCGTAATTTTTTCCTTCAATTTTAATGCCGGTATGTGTATCGACCGACATTCCGTAGGTATAATTTATGGGATAGAAAATATTTGGAATATTTATTAATTTATTTATTCACTGGTGGATGTCGAAGATATTTATTGGTGAGTACATGAAGTTTTCTGGATAGTAAAATTTATACCTTATAAAATATAAATATTACAATCAGTTAAATAAATTAAATAAAAATGCCCGAGAAGTAGTTGTTTTAATGTACTTAGTTAACATTACTCAGAGCTAAATGTGGAAATAATTTGTTCATAAATTATTATTTATAATTTGTTCATAAATTATTTCCACATTTAGCTCTGAGTCATTTTGACTAAGTACATTAAAACAACTACTTCTCGGGAAAATACCCCGCCAGACATTGAATTACATAATGTACACTTGCTGCTACATATCAATCATGCAACTTTTTTTTATCACATTATGTAATTCATTATTATATATACAAATGGTTTTATTCAGACAATTATATATTTACAAACATTGACAATATACATTAAAATAAAAGTTTGTCTGTTCTGGGCTATCGACCGGTGGTCTTTCTACCCTTAGCTATTATTATTAATCAAGAAGTCTGTTAATGATAACATTAGGAGTAGAACATATATCGTTATTGAAAATCATTAAATAATATTAGATTTGTACTTAATATAAAATATATTATATATATACATCTTTATATCTGCAGATATAAAACGTATTATACGTTCTGCTTAGAAAATGGCTATCGACCATCGGTCTTTCTGCCTAAATTAGAATATTTTTGTATTAATTTATTTTTATTAATGAATTCACCTTTAATAATTCATACATTATTGTTGTTTTTTAATAGATGCATGTTTGATGGTAAATTAAAATTGTATGTTTATTATTAAGCATTAATTAATCAATTAAACAATAAACTCATCGCAAATTCTCCATAAAGCAACTTTACGAGCAATTAAATTATCTCCCTGGCAACACACCGAAACTCGCAATGAAAATAATAATAAAAAATACTTCACTCCCATTCGACAAAAAGGCTCGGCCTTAATTATTTGATTTAATGTCATAATACACCTCCCACCAGTAATAAAAGGTGACGGCCCATTGAATTAGGACAAAGCCTCGTCATTTAGGAGTTACGACCTGTGTCCCATTATGTCCCACCGCGCCGCGGCAGGGTTAACCGATTTCGCTCGCGGAATTTTACGGGCCCGACTTGAACGCTCACCTTTTGTATCTATTGTCCCGGGATGAAATATGTAAGAGGTGGCTGGCTGCACGTACATGAAACGCGCCCGAAATGTTCAACATTCGGATGGGCCATTGAGGAAATGGGAAGGGATGCATATATATGGAGTCGAGTCCCCGGTTTCATCTCCGAATGACTCTAATATTTATTACGTATTTCGTGGATAAATCTTGGAATCGTAAATTCGTAATTCTATGGATGCGCGTTTAAATATTCACGTCAGGGAGGGTTTATGTATATTTAAATTGTTTTAGAGTTTCCAGCTCGTTTTATTATCTTCTCCATAGTTTGATGTTTCTACGTAAATTAATATTTTATAGAAGCTCCTTATTTTATTATTTTTGTGCTGTCGAGGGGAAAATCCTTTCACGGATGGAGTGTCGAATTTCTCCCAGGTTTTTGCTAAACTACCCAATAAAAAGTCTCACAATTACCCGAGTCAACTACTAAAGTTATTGCTAGATTTTATATTATAAATAAACACATAAAAATAAAAATTATATATATTATAAAATTATATAATGTAATACTCAGAAATAAAGATTTTCAATATATATAAAAATTACATTAATCATTTATTACAGGATTATTAAAACTAATTTTACAGCTAAGGCCGCAACTTAATTCTTGACTCAATCTATTATTCATGAATCCCGGATTCGTGAGTACTATTGGTGGATTCAAGGTTTGTTTACAATAATATCCAGAATTATGAGTGAGCTCAAGCCTTTATAGCACAAATAAATAAAAAAATAAATCAAAAAGCCTATAAAAGCATATTTTATGGACATCAAGGATTACGAAAAGCAAAACATTTTTTTGGTGTTTTTCGATCGAAAATTACCAAAAGAAAAGATTGTATAAATTTTGTATCAAAACACTAATGAATATTTTTAATAATAATAATTACATTTTCATAGAATTGTATATTAATTGAAACAACAGGTTTTCATTTACAGCAATTATTATACATCATGAATAAAATATATACCTGTCCTGACTAATTTAAAGTTATTATTAGTATTTAAATTTTATTAGACTAATTAACTAGATTTTAAATTAGTAAATCTGTTTAAACATTAAAACAACCACATGTTGAAATCTCAAACATCTTGACGCGTTAATTAAATAATGGTTAACATCAGAGAGATCTCGTGTGAAAGTTTCAATTACAATCCGCTGTAATTAACACCAAGCACATAATTTAATTAACCATAAATCTCTTGGCGTGTAACAAGAATCTGCGCTTTGGCCCCAAGGACGAACGACGATCATCGCCATCTGGCCTCCTGTCACGTGCTGAAGCTCCGCTGTTATTCGCCCGACAGTCTTTGGTGAGTGATGTAACTCACTAACATGCAGCAGCACAACACAAAACACACTTGCTGCCGGATAAATCGATGGCTGAGCGTTTCCTCGACGTATATTATTAATTAATCCCGACCGCCACGTTTCTAATCACTACAACGCACGTGATACGGGTTGTTTCCAAATCGATAAACAACTCTCTAAACGCCCGGAAGTCCGGTTTAATTTGAATTATGATCGAGTCATTATTAGGTATATCGAGATGGGTTTGTTGATGCTGCTGGTGATTGTTATCGCACCCGAGATGTGTGTATTATATTGTTTCTGTGTGGTAGGAAATGAAATGTGTGAGAGTTTGAGTGCATGCTCCAGTTTTAATATCTCTGTCAGGGTCGTGATTACTCGAGAAGTGATCAACAGTGGTTATTACATGTTGTAAACATTATTGACTTCATTCATTTCAACCTTGGAATTAGTTGTTCAATGAGAATTTTCACCATGGATTTAAATATATTTTGTAAAATAAATAGTAAAAGCCTCTACGATCCAATTTTTGAAACAAGCCAGTAATGGTGAACAGGCTAAGTGGTTCTATCATCTGCCTGATGAAGCTACTGTGTAGCGAAACAATTGTTGCAGTGTCAACTCTAATAAACTGTGGAATATTAACAAGTATAGTGTGTTTTATTTACATGTGAATTTGGATTTCCACCAAGTAAAAGCCTCTACGATCCAGTAATAAAAATGTTCCACCACATGGTAATAATATAATAATAATTTATTCCTTTCTCCACTTATGTTTTTTGAACACTATTATTATTTATGTTATATCAAGAAATTTCACGTACTCACCAACAAACACCCGGTAATGTTCATTTCGGTCTTCCGGACCTCGTTAGACCAGTGTGTTCCATGTGCAATGCCTTGATGAAAATAATCGAACGGACGTTGTATAGGAGTGGATGAAACGATTCTCGGTCATCCTCCTTGTAGACTCAAATTGTTGACTATGCCACTTGTAATTATGCAAAAAATATCATAATTTATTCTGTGTAAATAGCCAGGGTTCAAGATTGAAGACCTGTGAAAAGGTTGGTGAATCTGAAAGATACATTTCATCTGCTATGTGTTGGTTGTGGTGAATGTTTTAATTTTTAATAAAACCGCTTTCCCTTTTCTATATTTTTTATTTAAATATTCAATAGTATTTAATTATAATAAATAATGAAGTACTAGTTTATGTTCCAAATTTTAATCAATTACTACTTTTGACTAGTAAAACATTTCTGCCAAATTTGATCCAAAAATTCCCACCGCTTCTTGGTGTTGCTTTTTTTTTATCTAATATTAATAACAAAGTTGATATCAATTCCGGGAAATTGGGTCAAAATAATCTTACATTATGCCTCTTCAGAAGTCAATAAAGTTTTATTAATAAATTAATGCTGAATTTCTAACTATAAGGGAGATATCGAAAATTGGCACTTAGATGACTCACCCTGTATGTATGTTGAAATATATATTAAAAATGTATTATTGCGATCAATTTGCACGCGAATAATAGATATGTCATGCATTTTCCATTGTGTTTGAGTCCCTTATCTAGCACAAATAAAAAGTAAACCATTAGTGCACGTCCAAATTGATTGAGTGACAACCCTGACGCGGGGGTACGCTTTATTATTGTTATTCCACGTTGATAAACCCGGCCAGCATCGAATTCATCACAGACACGACCGCGGCGACAATTAATGATAACAATATTGTTCACGGCTCAATATCACCACGTACCTACATGTAGACGTGTTTGTGAGCGCCGCAGCATCCATTTTATTGTTTGGATGTAATTAACGCCCGTATCGGAAACGCAATATGGCGGGCTGAGGGAACCTCAAACAATTTACACGTTCATTATTTTCCATTAAGCCACTGTTGTTTATTCTACTATTAGAGAGAGGGAGAGAAGGGATAGCACCTAAATGGATGGACTGTATCTGTATGCTGTGTGTTCATGTGGGTGTTTGTTTGCCAGAATGATCATTCTCTCTCTCATCTCTTCCCTTTGGCGACTCCTTCCGACGTCTTATGTCCTCCCTGCCTTTGCCACATTGTTGCGGGAAAAAGGGATTCGAAGGGGGATGTAGACGACGGTTTCCTTCTCATGTTTTTCCTTTGTGCGTAAAGAGTTATAAAGGATGTATAGGAGGGATCTGCATGTTATTTCATGTTTTGTACAGTACTGCAAACGATTGTAATTACATATTACAACTCAATGATATAAAAATAGTGTATTTTGAATGCATATATTTATATTTCAATGATAGCTTTTTATGCTTAAAAAATATTTTTTTTTACTTTTAAATGCATAAACATTAAGTAAACTTGAAAAAAACAAACTGGGTTTTCATAAATAAATAAATATTCCGATGAGAAGTTATCCATGGCTTTCCAGCCACGTTTTTTTTTTTTCGACCCGGCGCCTCCGCCATGGAAGATGTGCCGAGCAATTTAAACCTATGAACACGTATAAACACATATGTTGTGACATGTCGCTGCAAAATACTTTAAATATCATAAAATGAATTATCTATCTAATTTTATTGTGAATAATGGAAACTTTTAAACTTATTTTTGCAAAATGTATCTGTTTATAAATGGAAATGACACAATTATCTAATAAAATTAACTTTAGAGTAGATTTAAATTTATTGTAATTAGATTCTGTTATCATTTTTTGTAGGCCGTTGTATAATTTTATACCTACATATTCTGGCGACTTACCATAGAATGCGTGTAATTGACGTAGCATAGCATTGGGGATTTTGAGCCAGACTTTTCATTGCTATGCTACTTTCATGAATAGTTACATATTTTGCAATTTATATATTTCATTGTTTGATCTAATGTCAATCGGAGTATTTGCCCCGAAAGTAGTTATTTCAATATCTCTTGAAACCGAAAAAATAAAATATAGGGTGTACAAATTAAAATAACAAAGTTGGTAGCCATTTCAGGTACAACGGGAAGTGAAAGAAAGTCAAAATATTTTCCATGAGGTGGTCGTATTCAACCGTGCAATGAAGATTTTTTTCAATTTTTTTCGCAATAAAACGCTGAAAACTTTTAATGGTTGTTATTCGTGGCCCACCCTGTATATACATTTATTATATTAATAACAGGTGTGGTTTAACAATTTTTTTTTTAACATTTTTAATAATTTATTTAAACTTTAAACAAATGTTCATAAAGGAATTGGCTATTCAGCCTTTGTTGTTATATATTTCTATATATATTTATTTAAAGGATTTACCTTTTAATAAATCTGCATTATAATTAATAATATTTATGTAATAATGGATTGTAGAAGAAAAATAAAGAAATAATAACAATGTTAATATTCAAATAATTTTATTAATTGTTTTCAATATAATTATTATAATTGTTGCTTTAGGTCACTTATTTTTTAATTGTGTTCCTTTGTTGTCTCATTTACCAGCGCACCAAAGTAAACACACCTGCTTGGCCTCGCGCCAGCGAAATTAGAAAATTCTATTTTTAACTCGAAAACTATTTCCCATTGCAACCTATTACTGACCATAGTGACAAAATTAGACAACGGAATAATTTTAAATCAAAACCAGGCCGTACTGGCATTAACCCACTAATTCCATAACATTTCGTATTTCGAAATAGCGGGCTTTCGTCGTTCGGACAGAAGGGAAAAGAACAAACCGAGCAGAACCCTGAATTTCCTCCGAAGTTTGCAGGAGAAAAAAAAATCGCTGCAATCCCGATGTTTATTTATATTTATATATTCGGCAATATATTTTGGTTGTTAAATGTCACTCGCAAATCCGGCCTTGTGCGGTTTATGTCTAAATTTAAACGTGACACGCGACTAAGTAAATGTGTATGTAAATAAGGAATAATCGCAGAAGCACGCATGCATTGGTTACAATGATAATCGGTGACCGGAATTGATTTTGATTATGCAAACGGAATATTGATTATTAATTGCATTATGTAACAAATCTAATCATATACTATTTAGGAATATACACTATTAAAAAAATAAGTAAAATTGGTGTTATTGTATTCGTTTTATTATAAAGTGTAGAAATTAAATAGCGGATAGATTTGTTAACTTTTTTACAGAATTTATATACTACTTAATATCCCCTCTGAATGTTTGTTTTGTTATAACGAAACATCCCAGTCACATAAAACCGTTAATTTACCGATCTAATCATATTCGGGGCTATTCTGTATGGATAACGTTCAATATATCATGATCGTTATCCGTGAAGTGTCCTAGTTCAAGTATTTTCGATAAATTATAATAAATTCAAACTTGCTTAGACATCTTCAACATCATTTTGCAGTATAAAATTCCCTTATAAACTCTTAAAAATATGTAAATAATATTTACTTTTCTAAAAGATTTATTAATCTTTAAACATTACACGAATAATCAAAATCCGGTAAAATTCACATTTTTAATAATTCACTTTATGAAAAAATACGAACTTTCAAGCAATCAAAAAACCATTACGCCTCTGAAACATATTCTGGATGTGCTCTCGAAATTGTGTAATGATGAGAAGAAAAAGCTAATGGGATGTAATTAAACAGACATTAGCTGTATTTCAACAAAGCGTGAACTGAATCATCGATTGATCCACTCGAATTTAACAGATTGAAAAATGGTCAAGGCGAACTGGGCACAAGGTTGTTGCGTTGTGGAAATGTTAATTGGGAAAGAAAGTAGCTGGCGCACACTATAATAATAATAAAACTGAAGGAGTGTTATGAAATAGCCCATTCGTAAATTTCAACGGATTCTATAATAATCTTATATAAGATATTAAAATATTCCTGTCTAACGGTTATTATAAGTCTGGATGCATCAATGACGAGTGCATTGATATTTTGTGGTTATATAAACAATATTATATTAATAAAATTTCCATATTAATTAGTTATTTTAAGTAAATTTTTATTAATATATTCAGTAAATATCAATGAGCTCAATAATAAAAAATCTCGTATTCTATATTGCTACTAGCTATAATATTTTACTGGATATACTAGTACATTTTTATATACAGGGTGTATCTATCAAAATTTCAAAAAAAATCCTCAGATTAAACTTTTATCATTTTTGGTGTAGAATCCGAATCTACAATAACCCCACTCTCTGTGAGTGAACATATTTTTAAAGCATCGTATGTCCCCCTTGAAACCATTAAACTGTTTTTATATGATGCATAGATAATTCCATTGGATGAATTAAAATGGATCACCCTCTATAATATCATAATATAATCGAGAACTAATCCTAACTTATCCCAACCTAATAAAATTCTAATTAAATTAGGTCTAATAATTAATAACATTATTGATAAAACAAATAAAGAAACTAATATAATAAATCGATTAATGTTTAAATCTCCTTCTATGTAATTTTCTCTATAAAAAACGACTATCGAAGAAATAAATAAAACAAAACTTATAAATAAAAGAGATATCCAATCCAAAAGAATTGTTATTTCACCTCTAGATTTTTTTCTTTATTTTACATTTCGTTGGTACCAGTTAATATAAAGAAATAAAACTCCACATGAGTCATTAATCAAATAAAATTCTTCAATGAAGCGAATTACATAATGATGAAGTATACAGTTGATAACATTACATGCACTTGCACTACTCGAGTACTAATTTAATTAAAAATCAAAGGAACTCCGCTTTTAAGCACTAATAAAACCATTACACTTGAGAAACTTGTAGAATCACTGTCTAATTACTTCGAATGTTTCCGGAACTGGGGACTGCCTTGGCGTCATCCTGGGAATTGATATAAACACGGCAATTATCCCCTTCTAAAGGTCCGCACTTATGTGCCGCGATCAATTTGAACATTAGAATATCCACGTGCCGCCCTCGCAATTCTCCGTCGTCCCAAGTTAGTCGATTTCCCTGAATTCGTTATAAAACTTTATTTAACATAAATAATTCGTTAATTAACTCCCGATTAACAGATCTGCCCTTTTCTCGAAAACTGAATGTTTTATTTAACGGGCGCATTAACTCTAGACGATAGCGTTTAGGGAGTTTTTGATAAAGTAACTTCGTTATTAAAATGGAAATGAATTGCTTCGTTACGTCGGGTATCGCGCCTGGTGAATTTTGAGTTATGCAGATTTTTTCTTCAGTTTTAGTGTAATAAATTTTCCTTATGATTAAAACTTATTTTTAAAATAATAACATGTCTTAATAAATCTCTGCATACTTTCTCTGTATATCATGCATAACATCACACACAACCTCATTAACATATAACATTGCTTTATTTCTGCAAAAATATTGAAAACTCCTTCGTTGGAGTGGAAATAGAATTAAAAATAACAAGTATATAATTCAAAGCTGGATGGCTATGATAAAAAGACAAATAATAGTAAATACACACTTTTTCAAGGGTAGTAAACTTTTATCGAGAACTTTTCTCCTCTAGAGTGCTTTGAACTTCTTTTTATTAAAAAAATGATGGCAGTAAAAGCTATATACATATATAGATTATGTTGTTCTAACAAATTGAATAATTTGATTTGATAAATAATGACACATGTGACGTTTTCTTTATTTTTTTTTTCACTGGTCCCAACAAAATGTAAAATTAAGAAAAAAAAATCAATGCACTCTAGAAGAGATAATTTCTCAATCATTTCAAAAATTTTGAAAAATGTTTTTATTTATTTTATGGGAATTTCCATTTTATTATCGTATTTAATTAACATTAGATACAAAGTTCGTAAAAGTAACTAAATTATAAAATACGGAAAGAAGTACTGAGGACCATTCTTAATAATAATAATGAAAAATAAAAATAATATGTAATAATTAACAAATGATAGAAAGATCAATGAAGGATAAATGTTAACGAAAACGAAAAAAAAAAAAGTAAGCACGGTTGTATTTAGAGAGTTTGGGTTTTGACAAACTACGAAATGTGTATATGTAACGGTTTAATTACTGAATTTGTACATTTTAAAATATTTGTCCAATATTAAGATTTGATTAACTAATTTAATGATTCCACTGATTTCAGGAACGACGGAGCGCGTGTGTTTAATAACGGGCAACGTGGAAGCGATAATGGCGGTGATGGACTTCATAATGGACAAAATAAGGGAGAAGCCCGACTTGAGCAAGCCCCCGCTGGCCGAGGGCGACGGTAAACTGCCCCAGGACAGGGACAAGCAGGTCAAGATCTTGGTGCCGAACTCGACGGCCGGCATGATCATTGGAAAGGCCGGTAGTTACATTAAGCAGATCAAGGAGGCGAGTGGATCCTACGTGCAGATCTCCCAGAAAGCCAAAGACGTCAGTCTGCAGGAACGCTGTATAACTGTGATAGGTAAACAAAAATTATTATTATTACTATTATTTACATAAATTAAATTAAAAAAAACAATAAAACAAACATTAAAATAAATAACTTTATATTTAAATTAAATTATTACTGTGTTTTTTTATCACTTTTATTGATTATATACACTGCGTTTTATTTAAATGTGGCCATAGGGATTTATTTACATGTCAAAAATTAAACCCATGTTAACTTCTGTTGCAATTTTTTGTTTCATTAATAAATGAACATTTTTTCTACGAATTATATATTGCTAGGACAAATACGTATTAGATTTCTTTATTTTAGCATAATAATATCACTATTATTTTTTTTTTAATGAAAAATTAATATAACTAAATTTTGCGTTTTTGTGGTGGTATAATATATGAAATGCATTGTCACTTTTTTTATTACACATTTAAAATGTTGCATCTAAACATATAAAATTTAAACCATTTACTATTTCAACACACAACGCATGATGATCTCAACCATTAGCAGTATGTCGAGATATTACTTCACATTTTTTTTTATTGAAGAAATGCAATAATTAACACAACCAAATTTTGCATCTTCTCGATGGTATATTATAAAAAATACATTGTCTCTTTTTTCTTATTAAACATTTAAATGTTACATCTGAATATATAAAAAAATGAACATTTACTATTTCAACACACAACACGTATATTTTTTGCAAAGGTTAAAACCAATATAATTCATTCAAGTCATGTCTTGTGGAGAAAGTGGAACGATTAGATACCGGTTTGCTAATAATTTCAGTCACAACCGATTTGTTTTTTTATGTTTGTTTAATCGTTGAACAACACCAAGATTCATTTATTGGTTGGACAAAAAATGATATAAGAAATAATTTCGATTAACAGCTGTGATTAAGTTGATACAAGAAAAAACAAACTTTTAATAAGAAAGATTTTATCTCTAATAGAATTTCTGATAAGAAAATCGAAATTAAATAATTTCCCATGTATTAGCAATGCGATTTATAAAATAAAACATTGTATCAGCATTTTTTATTGGACACGCTGTATATAGAACTTTTAGTGAAAAATATGTGCAGTTAAAAATACTAATCGGCCTGTCCGGGCATTTTTTTTTCTCAAAAATATACACGAGCAATTTAAATGAATTTGTTCCTGTGATTGTGAACGCACTATATATTCATTAAATGTGTATTTTAGTATCAAGTAAGAAACAATAGCATAAAATTGTAATGTATTTACAAAATTCCGATCAATATTAAACTGTCAACAACAACAAATAATTAATATTTCAGTAAAAACCAGAAGCGCGCTTCACTACAACGCAATTCATATAGCAAAATGTAATTTCAAGTTGAATTTCATACAACTCCAACGTCAGATATATTACATCACGTCAGGGCGCATGGAAGAAGAATGAAACGTTTGCTAGATTAAACGTTCTATATTCGGGAACGTTTGTAATTCCTCAAAATGGAAGCGAGTTTTCACCGGGGAAATTATGGGACCGCTTTTGTTTCAACTAAGATTTAGCGATGAGGATAAGTACAATAAGGCGCAATTAATTTCAAGGATTATTAAAAATATTCAGAAACTTCAGGGAAGTTGTAATAGAAACAAAACTATACGAAATGTTTGATGCATTTTTTCTATTAAAAACTATATTTTTTTATGTAAGTGTGCTTACATTTATAAAATATATACTCAATCATTCATTGATATATTCTTGCAAATTCAAAATACTAGAAAAGAGTATTAATTCACTTGGTCACAGTTGTTTAAACAAATTAAATATTTAATTTAAATTAAAAATATATACATAAATAGCTTTTTTTAAAGGGCAAGCTGTTATATTTTTGGTAGGTTTCTCCTGAAATCGTATATTAAAATTGGTACATTATTTAAGTCAGTTATTTACAAAATCTTTTATTAAAAACAAATTGCCTTTTTCATAAAAGTCAATTTTAATATTGGAAAAATGATTTATTTCGTGGAAGCAATCAATCAATCAATCAATCTTTATAAAGCTGAAATATATTTTACTTCACAAAAGGCATTGAAAGAGGATCATTTGCGGAAGCTGCTTTAAATGAAAAAAAAAGATACTACACAGGTATACAAAACCAACGTTAATAATGTATTAACTGAGTTTTCGTTATTATTTGTATTCAATGGGAATTTATTCGTAACAAATATTCGTTGCAATTTTTAATTTACAAAAGTTTGCGAAAATAATATTTTTTCCAGAAATACCCGGCGACTCCACCAAAATTGCCAGTGTGTTTTTGTTTACGTACAAAGTTAAACATCCAAAACAAATATTAAAAATCCGGAATAAATGAAGGAATACACCCTTTCTTCACAATTTTATTTTTAAATGTCAGATTTACATTTCGAGTACTACGTACTCATTTTCAACAACAGAATTCTGATATTGAAAATGACAATATCCTGTTATAGAAAAAATACGTAGTACTCGAAATGTACATCTAACATTTAAAAATAAAATTGTGAAAAAATGATAAAACAAATGTTTTAATTTATGTTCATCCATAATAATTATTAATTTTGTTAAATAAAAAATATGTGTGTTTTATTTGCACTATTGAGTGAAAGTATAATGCTATTTTAAATCATGACTCTTGTTTTTTTTACTCATCATCATCAATGATGCAATTTGTGGACATCCTTGAATAGAACGGCAATTATTCTACGGTAAAATGTACGGTGTTATAAACACTATCATAATTTAAAATCGTGAATAGCATTGAATGAATATAGCTGATGTTGGTTTTGCAATGATTCATCTCGAAAAAAATGGACTTTGGAATCAGAGATACAAAGATTTTTTTTATTTTTGCTGTTTTGCAATAATGTTTATTTTATCCGTGCAATGAATATGGTAAAAGCAATCAATAGATAATTCTACACGGATTTATTTATTTTATTTTTTTTCGATTTGCTGTTGTGCAACGCAACAGCAAATGTACATTATAGAACACTTCTTTAAAGTTCTTATGTAACGTAAGTCAGAATGTCACAGTAGCCAAAGAGGAAATAATTTATTAATTATTTGCGAGTTCTTTTTATTTAATTAATTTAAATAACTGTGACCAAGTGAGTAAATTTTGTTTTTTTTTTTATTATTAGTAAATTAAATAAAAAGAATTTGAAAATAATTAATAAATTATTCACGCTTTAACTACTGTGACATTTTGACTTAGGTTACATAATTACTTAAAACAAATGCTCAATAATGGACACTTTTTGTTCTATTATTAACAATATTAATATTTTTAAAAAATATTTCCTAAGTAGAAACTAATCGAAGGAAATTAGCGTATTTAGTGAAACAAACCAAGTGTACTTTTGAAATACTAATATTTAATGTTATAACATATTTTCAAAAATAAAAAATAAAACGACTTTCATCCGTTAAAAAGTTACTTTGCATACTTTTTTTGCACACCGTTAACCCATTTCAATCATAAATCGAACACGCTGAACTCATCCTTTAACATTTTATTGGGAATAATAGATCACATTTAAAACACTTCAACGGCCTTTCACGTTTCAAAACATTTCACTTATAAATCGAGACGTTTCAACCGAACATCTTTGTCTGTAAACACACGCGCGCTCGTGATCTCCCCTCAAAGTTTACACAGTCACTTCTCAATTCCCTTGAATACCGGAATTTATTCCGCCGAGGAGGAATAATAAATCAACTTTTAAAAGCATTTCAATTGCGAGCGGAAAATGAGCAAACATAAAGAACACACGGAATGAATGATATTTTTAAACGAACGACAATTTTAAATGGAAATGTTTTTCGGGAGTAGTAAAACTGGCATGGAATCCAATTCAGAAAAATCTGGAACGTAGTTTAAAAGTGAATTAAAGGGTCGGAATGAACCAGTCCTCCACCTAATTTCGATTCGAATTGGATTACTGCAGGAGTGCCGGGGGAAAAGTTTCAAACCGAAACGCTTATTATTTAAATTAGTTCACCGCATCCCGGCTGATGTATTATTTACCTAGACCTGAATAAAAACTATTAGCTCTGAAAAGTTTGCGCACTTCGTCGAATGCTGTTGGTGCTGAGTGTAATTTAAGTGGCGATGCGGTTTCAGTTGGAAATTTAATGGGTTTAGTTTAGTTGGATTGGAATTGTGGAATTAGTGTGTACGGACTTCAATAGATGTTAATTAAAACTAAATTGATTTAATCGGACCTTTAAAGTTTTATATATATTTTTATTAATCTTACATTTGTACTATTTAAATTATACAAGATAACGAGAGTAGGTGTGATAATCTTCATGTAGAATAATTTTTTAATTAATTTTGGATAAATAATCCAAAAAAAAATATTGGATTGTTTTTGTAACGTCTCACGAAACCGTTGAAATATTAAGTGTGTGTCTGGAAATGTGTGTTATTCTACAAATATGTTTAATAAAATCAATTCCATATTTGTGAAAATTCATACATTGAATTACATAATGGCAATAACATTTTGTGTAATGCATTTTTTAATGGAGAATATTTAATCCCATGTAACGTGTATTTTAATTGTAATATAGTTTTAAATGCTTCATCTTATTATCTTTATTATTAATATTAAAATTGTTCAGTATACATACAAATTCCCCCTTGACTGCACAATTGGGTTACTAGGTGAATGAATAAATATCAAGGTAAACTTTACAATGTTTGTACCGCACTTATAATCCACTAACTACTTTATGTGAGGATTTATTTATTTAAACATACATAATCTAAAACGCTGGACTTGTACATATTTCCTGTCCTTGCATTAACTTGATGCTTGCGAGTAAAACGTTTCATATACAATTTATTATTCCTTTTCACAAAATAACTCCAGAAATGAATCTCCGGGAATTGAGAAGCTGCTGTGTAAATATTTGAAGTGAGCGTAGGAGAGTAGAATTTGCAGCTAGTTATTTAGTTTAAACTTTTCAGTTCTTTTATACAAACATAATTTGTTATCAACTTAAGCTGGGGCGTGGAAAAATAATTCAATTAGAAAGTTTTAAACTGAATTAATTTGAAAGCAAATATTTTCAATATACAGTATGCTCAGAAAGAAATGAACTAACTCGTTTAAACTGTTGGTGATTAATTTATGAAAAAAAAGCACGGGCACATCGATTTTGTGCTCTTTCGGAAAATAAGTCAAAACTCGTTGATGGTGCCACATGAAATTAGGCAATAGATGGCGCTTGCGTTATCTCTCAATTATTATGGTTCTTTTTATTTCATTTAATAAGAATTTTATTTTATTCTAGTATAAAGGGTTATAATATACTAAAATTATTTCCAATAATGTTCATTATCACATATTTGTAATACAATATCAATATTTTTGAACAAGTTTATACTCTCTAATAAATCATAAAACATTATTTAATTATTCTAATTGGACGCACTTTGTACACGAAACGCTTATCTCTTTCGGCTGAGATAAACGCAACAATAACAACAAAAAAGCCCAAATACAAAACAAAACTGCGTAAACGAAAATTTATCATTCTAGGAAGTGATGATAGGGTGACACAGCGCACAACATTCATCATTCCTTTTTACGACCTGGCCTTGCCTCGCTTGGCTTTTTATTGCTTGTGTTTTCGCTATCGGAAAAATGATTTATTCTTGATTGTTTGAGGAGTGATTGATCGCGAAATCAACTAAGAAATCCTTTTTGTCGTTGAGTATGTAATTGTTTTTGGAGTATACTACAATACAAAAAAATCTGATTTAAATGTTTTAATACAAGAATTATTTCAAATTTATTATAATTTGCTATAACTAAATCTTTATTATCTCAACAAAAAATAATAAACTAACATTCGATATAAAAAATAAATATTTTTATAATATATGGTAATATATTTGTTGCTGTTTAGTATTTGATTTAATTGTTAATATTATCTTATAAAAATATCTATGAAAATATATGATTTAAATCAAAAATATGTTTGACACGAGAATGTAAATAGATATATCTTTTGGAAGAAAGTCTCTTTAGTTTCTTGGATATTAAGAACCACAACATATTTATTAAAAAATACCGTAATAGTTATAAAAGTGAAATATTTTTAATATTGTATTTAATCTAATATATTAAAAATATTTTACGAAATCATGAAATTCAAGATTTAATATAATATTTTGTATACTGTAAATATGTCGGAAAAGCATTTCCAAGTTCGAATTTCAAAATTCCAAAGAGTTTCCTTCCTATATATATAATATGATCTATGTTTAAATATTAAAACTATTAAAAAAATACTTTACCCATGTTAATTAATAAAAATGCTGAACCATATATATACATATATATATATATATATATATATATATATATTTCATTCTAGATTTGGATTAATTATAATTCCATTTCCGATTGTGATTTATTTTTATGTTTTCATTTTAGTGAATGAATCGATATCGGGCCCGTGTATTACTTTCCTCGTGCTTGATAACATATAGTCCTCGAATCGATGTGAGCACTCGTAAATTTTGCGCAACACCCCAATTAAGGCCAAGTATTATAAATCTCTTCGTCCCAATTAATATTTTTGCGAAAACACGAGAATTTAAATAGCGCCTCTTATGTACGTATGCGCTTTGCGTGTTAATTGTTGCCTTGATTTATATGCATTCTTAATTAATATGTTAATATTGTGTAGCGTTTAATCGCCCCATAATTTCAACTAATTAGAAATCTCCATTTAAGTAGATAAAAAAAACGAAAATAATAATGGCCTCGTGATTTATTGTTTTCTTTTTTATAGTAATATAATTTATCTTACACTCTAGTAATAATTTCTCTCCTGACTTATTAATTAATAAAATATATTTAGATAACTACACACTATTTAATGTACAATGTATACATAATTTTAGGTACTCAGTTTGATAATGACTAACTTGTGGTCGAAAGTATAGTCACTGTAAAAGTTAAATAAAAGTAGTAAAACAATGTTAAGTGTTTTAATATTATTTTATAAAAATGTTCCAAAAAGTGAACGCCAACAAGATCAAATATTTGTACCTATACTTGTTTCCTGTTTCCTGTTTTCATCTCATAACACTCCTACAAGTATTAATTATAGATTTTTCTGATTATAACAAAACAATATATAATGGTCTGATATATTGGCTTAAGGGTGCGATTTTACGCCTATTAGACGGTGCGATTAGCGCCAAAGCGTGCAGTGGATGTGAGTGTTTTTACAAAATGTGTGTGTTCATTTTATTCCAACTTTAATTTTTCAAACTATCGGCAAACATCTGAACTACTAGGTACTGTTCCAAAACAAATATGATGGCTAAATGTGTTCTCATTAACTATTTAATTCGTAATATATTACGAATGTATTTAATATTGATATTTAATATAAATTGGACATACTTTTGTAAATTAAATTAATTTTTTCAAAAATACTTTTTTCACGTTTTTTATTTTAAAAAGTAAAAATTATCTGTTGTCATTCATTAATAAAATAAGCTATCTGCCTGTATTTTATGTTTATTTTTTTATGAATCTATAACACTGTTAATCCTATAAAATGCAAACGTATTGGGCTGCGATTCCCCTTATTATAAAAAAAATGTTAGTAAGGTGCAACTAAATATAATTTTAAATAGAATTTTATTCGACAATTCGCAATGAAAATTGTGAACAAATCATAAATCTTCCATTAAAATCCATCACTGCCGCATCACAGCACTACCAACTATTTACACGCTGTCCTAGATTACACATAAAAACTCGATAATAACCGTAAAGTTTATTTGTTCACCGTAAACATGCAGCGCACATTTCCCAGTTAGAAAAGCATACATACATATGCGACTACACAGCATTCCCGTATGCTGATTATTTTTATTTCGATGTGCATCGGGCTGAATGCCAGCAGCTTTTTGCGGCCCAAAGGTCCACTGGATCCGTGCCCGAGATTTATGCAGAAAGACAAAATCGAAATCCCGCAAAAAAAGAAAAACATGGGATAATGCAAATCAAATATTCAGAACGCGTGACGTGGACACTTGGTGATTTATGGCGAAGGGTATAATTTAGTGATTTATTGACGCCCTTTCTGGCTACTCGTAAATTTTACGTTATCAAGGTTTATATTAATGCTGGTCTAGTTTACGTTTCAAAATTATACACTTGCGAATTTTAAATACTCGAGTAATAATAATTACTATGTTTAATAAAATTATTATTATATAAAAATATCAACAACCAGCAATACAAGATCAATACCTATAATTTTTGATATGGTGAAGCACCTATATTTGTTCCAACTCACGATTCTCGTATCACTCTAAAACCATCACAGAATTGTTTGGGACAATTTTGTACACCATTCCTTTACCGTTCACATATCAGCGTTGATTGGAACGGTTTTGGGATTGTTTCATGCATCGTTTTGTTTGTTGAGATAGCCGATTTAATTTAAAAATTAATGAATAACTTAATTTTAATTTGGATTAACAGTTTTCATAGAATTCTCCATAAGCGCCCACATATACACAGCACTCTTAACTCTCTCCTTAACCAAATTCATCGAATCCTGTCAGTAATTTCCGTTCTCAGGCAAGTGAGCAGAGCACTCCCAAAACTCGTGAATATTTGAAAATTGAACGAATTAATCGGTTAATAAAATCAAATGTTTCAAACTTTCTACTATTGTTAGAGCAACTCGATCGTTCAATTAATAATAAATTTTACGGTTACAGAAATGGTGAATGCGCCGGGTTCCTGGTTAGAAATTTTTAATAATATTGCAATATAGCCGAATTTTTGTCATGGAATATAACCCAAACTAGTTGAAATGATGTTAGAAAGAAATAAGAAATGTGAATTCAGATCAATAATCGAATATATTTTTCATATAATTGAAAACATAACACAAAGCACTATATTTTGCCTAATTTATAGGTGGAATCGTCAACAATTTGGGTCTACCAGGTAGACGGCCAAAAATCGTTATTTCGTCCACTAAAGAAAGTCCTATTTATGAATTTTAAATTTACTCTGTCTGTAATTTTGACGTTTATTTGATAATTTAGTATTTATAATTGTTGATTGTTTTGTAAGACAATTTTAAATATTTCAATTCGACTACGGTATTTTAAATTAATTATTCCTTTTTTTGCAGGTGAGAAAGAGCCAAATAAAAAAGCGTGCCTGATGATCTTGGCCAAAGTGGTAGACGACCCGCAGAGCGGGACGTGTCTGAACGTGTCATATGCGGACGTGAGCGGGCCGGTGGCGAACTACAACCCCACGGGATCGCCGTTCGCCCAACAAAACGCTGGTAGCGCCTTCAATGCCTCGACCGCTAGCCTCAACAGCGGGCTCAGTTCCGTGTCTCAGAGTATCATGCTCAACGGCGGGCTCAACCTCAGCCTCAACCTGAACGCACCCGGCCAGAACGTCAACTCGATCACCTCCCAACTCTTAGAAAACATTAAGGTAAGACAGAGTTTTATGATTTTATCTCAATGTTGTACATTGAATTTTTTTCAATTCATTACTATACAGACTTTCAAGAAAAAAAATATGTAAGAATACACTTTGGTTTGTTTCACTGATTAATTCATCAAATATGTAAAAAATGTACTAAAATTATTATATTCAATTAAAAAGTTGAAAATACTACATAAAACAGTTTTTTTGTTATACATTAATTAAATTGATATTCCTTTTTATTATATTTATATCTATTAAATTGAATTTTTATTTATGAATGGAAGATATTTTAATGTATAACATTGGGTATAATTTATATTAATTAAATATAAGTGAAAAAGAAACATCTCTGAAGGGATTTGAACCCATGTCCCCTGGTTTTTAGTCGAGTGCGTTATCAACCAATATAAATTATATCTCAAATTATATTTTCATTAATCTATCATAAAACTATTTTTTTTTTTTTAGATACATTTGAGAACATCGGGATATTCAGATCCGCAGGCGGTTGAAATTTGCGCGGCGCTGACCGTGCTAGCGAAATACGGCATACTCGCAATGGGTCTCGGCATCGGCGGAGCGGCTCACGCGACCGCCATACCAAACTACCTGAGCTTCGCCGAGCAGGCCGCTGCAGGCACAGCGGCCAACAGCGGCGTCTTCGGCGCCATTGGCCAAGTCAGCATCGGGGATTGTTTGGGTACGACGTCTCCGACACCACGTTCCACCCTGGAAAGGTACGAAACAGCCTTCGACCCATTCAGGCATCAGAGCTCTCCCGCTACGGCGCCTATCTCCATCAACAACAACAGCTTCGGTCTGGGTACCGGCCAGCAAATGGCGGTCCTCAGCAAATCGCCCACGCCGGCGGAACTCACTGGTAGTAAAGATACTAAAAACGTGGAAATTGCTGAAGTTATCGTGGGTGCGATTTTAGGTGAGTTATAAAACCATCAAGGGCATTATCCTTAGTAGTAGTCTCCTAGAAACAAACAGTATATTGAATTTAAAAGTATCTTAATACCTTAATATGTTGACATCCTACACCCCATTCTATATAAAAACATACCAAAATTACCATTGTCAATCCTGGGCCATCTTTGTGCTAACTAGCTGAATTGTCTTGAAATATCTTAATAAATTTAATAAAATGGTGAACCGCCATTTCATCTTCATATGAATAACTGATGACGGCCATTTCGGTCTTTCGGACCTAGTCAGACCTGTATGTTCCATGTGCAATGCCTTGATAAAGGTAACTACCTTTGTTGTGTTGTGTTTTTATATATGAATATTGGGTTAAATGACATTTGTTTTAATAATTTTGATCATTTGAATTTCTGTAGGCCCCGGCGGCAGATCATTGGTTGAAATACAGCAAATAAGCGGCGCGAACATCCAGATATCGAAAAAGGGAATCTTCGCACCGGGCACGCGTAACCGCATCGTAACCATCACCGGCTCCCCAAACGCCATCAACACGGCGCAGTACCTCATCGAGCAGCGCATCTCTGAAGAGGAGATCAAGAGGGCGCGCACGAACGCCCTCGGCCCCCTCACCATGCAGTGATACAGCCATTTTACTATTAATAACGTCACCTCACAGGTACATCCCACGATGATGATGATGATAGACCACCACATATACGGACTATAATAAATCAAACACTAGAAAAAATCAACAAACACAAAAATTATAAAATAAATTTTAAAAAATATTATTCTACGGCATAAAACAAATTGCGAAGGAAAAAATGGTTCAAAACAAATACCTCGGATTTATTTGCCATATGTAAACAAAAAGTTACAAAGAAAAGATGAAAAAATGGTTCCGGCCGTAAGCGCAAATCGGGAATTGCGGAAGCTGAAATTGGCTCATTGACAATACTGCGCCCCGGACAAACTACGGAGGAGTATTTTATGCTAAACAAATTCTGGTTAAAAAAGTGTATTTAGATATTATATACGCATTGTTGACTTACTGAAAATTTATTCATTAATTATTAATGCGGGTCGTTAACTCTTGAGTACTCTGTTATGTTATTGTAAGAATTTTAAATGAATAAAACAAATTTTATTGTAAAAATGGGTTTACTATTAAAGATTTTATTATTAAAAAAAGTCGAAATTTTTATTGTGATTGTTTCTAATATTTCAAAATTCCAATAAATGCCAAAAAAATGAAACTGTGGAAATTTAATAAAATCTTGTCAGCACGATTTTAAGAGAAATCTTTTTAAAAAATTAATGTTAAAATTTAAATTGAAGTTAACAAACTTTTAAGAGTGATCTTTTTAAAATCGTGTGCAAAAAAATAATTAACTTTCATTGAGTCCACTGTAAAGTTAACAGTTATCTTTACTTGAACTCGATTTATAAATAAAAATTAAATTAAGAATTTTATAATTTAAAATGAAACAAGCTTACTTAATTAACATTTTAATGAAACATTTTATTACACAACATGTATTTTGTCTTAATATTTTGAGATACTATTGTGCAAATTTTTGTGAATGTTGTTATAATTTATCAGCATAGTTAATTTATTATTTACATTTATAAAAAAAATCGTTCACTAATAATGCATACTAAAATAATAATAATTTATATTTGTGAACTAAGAAGTTGAGAAAATAACATGATTATGGAAAATATTTTATTGAAGTTGATGATTCTTGAGCTGCAATCTTGATGGAACAGGATAGTCAAATTTGGTGAAGAAAAACCCTTATTATTATGTTCCATTATGTTATTTTCAGTTTTACGACATGCAGTTTAACCGTAAAGACCGAAACTGAAAATAAAAACAATGGAACATACATAATGAAAGTATATTTCTTCACCAATTACTTTATTAGTTACACCTTTTTTTTACAAATTTTTATAAAAGCTAATATTATTGTACTTAATTACTATCAATGCAGTGTTGTCACTTAGATTGATTTTTTTATATCGAAGATATTAAATCCACAATAATTAAATAAAACAGCAATGAATGTAAGAAGAAGAGGGTATGTTCGACACTATTTGTAAGTAATTATTTATTATTGCAACAATATCTATTTATATTTACTTTTTGTTGCATGCTTATATATAGCTTTTTCCGTTGAATGAAAAAAATGTTCTTTTATTTGGTTCTCATTAATCACTTGATGAAACATGATCACAATATTGATAGGTTGAAAAATATAAAATATATATTTGTGTAACAAATCAAGTGTATTTCTCAACCTATTAATAGAAAAGAACGTTCTTCATTTCATTCAATACTGTTTTTTTTTATAATAATAAATTTATTACCCACCAGGAAATAATTACAGGATAATACAAAATAATAATTTATAAAATTTCTTCCAAAATTCTGTAAATTCTTTATAATAATAATATATGTCCATTCCATACAAGTAACAGAATTATTTACGTTATATGATTTTGTTATTATAAATAAAACATTATTATCTTGTTTTGGAATTGGCTATCGACCAGAAGTCTTTCTGCTTACATTCTTATTTTTTTTTTTTTCAACTTTTTACTACTGATTAAATTAATAAAATTCTATTCCAAACCACACAAAATCAAGAGAAAATAAAAAAAAACAGAGATACTTAAGCATTTAACACCCGCAATTAAAAAGAACTAAAGTAGTGCAAAGAAAATGTTCGCCACAAATTATCACTATGTTACTAAATATTTATAATATATATACACAAAAAAAATCTATTTGGTTACCAAGAATACTGTTAACACTGTTCGAAACAGTCTAAATATGCCTATCGTTTTTTCCAAAGAAAAACTTTGCAAAATATATATATTTTATGTACAGAGTTCTATATGCGCCAGTTTCGTTTGTTACAAAAAGAAAGTGTGCGTGTTTACATTCGTGTGTATATTCCATACATGTTTAAAAAAAAATTAATAAATATACAAAGAAGATAAGAAGAGGATGAGGGGGAGCATATGGGCCTGTGTGCAAATATTTTTTCTTCGGTTATTTTTTTCTTTCTTCTGTAAATATTGTTGTGTAAGAGTAAATATATATTATATATTTTTTTCTAGATGAATATCTATATGTATATATCGTACATATTTGACTTTAGTTATTTGTTTTTATTTTTTAATACTTGTAATTATTTTGGGTAGATAGTGTTTAGGATTATTTGCGGGTTATGATCTGATGCAATTTTAAAATGTGATTTTAATTGTATTCTTAGTTACTTTATTTTTTGTTTTAATATTAATTATTATTATTATAGTTGTTTAATGCGATTATTAATCATTCTATTGCGTTATTATTTTTTTCTGTTTATCAACATGCGCACTAACAAAATCAGGCATTGTTTTTTTTTAATTCTACATGCAAGGATTTTTTTGTTTCTGTAGACATACTGCTCTGAATTTCTTAAGAAATTAGGAATGATTTAAGTGAATGAATTAAAAATGAGAATAAAAATTATTCTGTATTACAGGTGAGAGTAAAAAAAATGTAATCAGAGTAGGTTGGGAACCTTACGGCATATACAAAAAATTGCCAATTTTAAATCAATTTATAATGAAGAAGAAAAATAATTTAAACATTTTCAATAGGTTTTTAAAAAACATACTCTTAAATTAACGCAAACTTATTTTATATCATAGGTGAGAGTTAAAAAATATAATCAGAGTAAGCTTTGAATCATAAGGTATATGCAGAGAAATTGCCAATGAATTTTCAAGAAACACTCTCAAATTAACAAAAAATAACCCCTATATTTTGTTCAAGTATATTATATACAAAAAGAGAGAATATGTGTACAGAAATAAAGAATCATCTGTATATATACAAATTTGTTGCTCTAAACTTTTCACAAATGTTAGTGGATTTGATTGATTCTATAATAGCAATAATAATCGGACCTGTAATGCAACTCATAATTCTATTTTTGAGCGTAGAATTATTTTGGACTTACCAGAATACAACTAGACTATTATTATTTACAAAAGATCGTTTTATCTCAATTATATTTTAAAGTGTGAACTTTTAAAATTTTTATGTCTCAATCTACGGTTTTAATTATTTTTAGTGATCGCATTCAACAGACTCCACTGGTGCGACCAGTGGAACTAAACAAATGTTTAAATTATCAATATTCATCATTCAGTAGGAAATAATTTATATGTTTAATTTAATTCTTGAAGTTTATATCAAATAATAACTGAGTTTTTATGAGCGATTAGTTTCATGGGTGGAACCAGTGGCGTCTACTGAACGTAACCAATGTAACAGAAAATATTAGTAATTCAGCAGAATCCATCGGAATTCCACAATATTGTTTATTAATTATTTAAATAAACCATTAATTAACTCCCTCTGTAAAAATATGGGGTTTATATTATATTAAAACTGTGTAGACTTTTTTGTATTAAATGTAATTTTATTTGTTTCGATTATAGAAATCCTATTTGACTATAATATAAAATAAAACCCATATTTTTACAGAGGGAGTACAATCAATGGATAACAAACATAAATATATAATTAATAAATAATTTAAGAGACATAATTGAATTTATCAAATCCACTTAAACAAATAATGCAGTTACTTTCATATGAATTCACGTCGATCATTGCATAATGTATTTCCGTGAAACTGCCAGCATTTCAAAGAAGGGGGAACCATTTAAAGAAACACAAAAAATTATCACTTTTCGGCCCAAAAAAACAGCACGAAAATAAAAACGAAAGGGTTTGTTGTGTATAGTCGATGCGTTGCATCCGAAACAAACAAAATTTAATTGTACCTGTACCTGCCTCGAGATGATTATTGAAAGCCCAGGACGAAAGAATTATATAAATACTAATATGATGAATATATAAATATATTGATTTCCAGGAATATTCGATTATTGTATAAATTAGGTACATACCACATAGTTTATTTACCTGAGCTGTTATTCCTTCTAATAGATCTATATTATATATATACATAAAAAAAATGATATATATTATATATGTAAACTAAAATTATATATTATTGTTATCGCATGTTGTTATATTGTTAATGTTTGGAATTAACGCCGATCAATTGATAACGTTTGGCCGTCGGACGCCTCAGATCGGTGCGTGTGTGTAAGACCGTGCTGGACGCGGCCGATGACGATTTAAAATGGCATTCCTTTCGAAACTGTAAATAGTAGATGTTTATTAATTCAGTTTATATATAAACTATATTATATATATAATTTGTTGATGGACGGCCGGGGTTAGAAATTGAATGGCGATTACACAAAGCATAGTTTCACTGTCTAAATGTATGTGATTGCAGTAGATAGTATCCGTTATATATACATGAATATATAACTAATGTGGAACATATGCCGGTGTCTATTGATCCGCGCATGTGGCTTTTTCAAATTTGTATTTGTACCGTTCCGTTTCCGTTTGTCTTTGTTTCATTCGTAGGTTTTAGACGACTTTTTCTATGTCTGTGAACGTTTGAATGGAAATGGATTCACTCTCTCGTGTATTCTCAAACATCTCGCATTGTAATAACTATAATTTTCATCCGATTTATACGTGAAATCATCATCAATATTTATTTCCTCCTTATAGAATCTATAAAATCATGTTACTTTTTTATAAAGTTGTTAATAAAAAAAGAAAACAATTAGTCGATAAATTAATTAATTACCATTTTTTTTTCCGTGATGGTCCTGTTTGCAACGTTGCTTGAAGATATTGCAGCCGCGGTCGATTATCCTTTTAGTAAAATAATACTTTTCAGTAAAATATATTTTCTGTTTGCAACAATAAAAATTGTCTTGTAACAATAGCAACACACATGTATTACATAATGTTTTGTTACTTTTTTTGGATCATTGATCTTGACAGGTTTGCACTACAGGCAAAACACGTGTCAGGCATTTTTAAATTCAATTAAATAAATGAAATAAATACAAATAAATTATTAAAAATCAACCAATAAAACACAGATTACATTGAATAACTTTAAATTAATAATTCTAGGAGCATTTTTTTTATTTTCCTAATTATTTAACAACATATAATTAAAAGTTACAACAAATTTTATTTAAAATAATGTATATCTAAGACCGATAAATGGTTTTGAGTTACGTGAAGAGCATAGCACTCGAAATATATATCTAAGCATTAGAAAATAAAATGTGAAGAAAGGATACAACAGTGTTAATTATTTAAATCTAAGACCTTGCATTATTTAAAATAAAAAATACAATACAACATCGTTGATTCTGTAAATATTGTTATAATGTACAATTAAATACTGCAATTTTACTTCCATTTAAACTGAGTATAGTTTTTATTTAATTAAAGAAATAATGTTTACAACATTGTTGATTCTGTAAATTCGTTAGTTAGTTGGGAATTTTATGGCGCTTCGATGTCTTTGGTCATTCGCATTGATTCTTTAAATATTGCTATAATGTATAATATTTTATATAATGTATAATTAAACACAGTAACTTTTCTTTAATTTTTAATAGTGATGAGCAAAGTTGTACTATTATTACTGCTAAATTAAGTATATTAATATTTTATGAATATTATTATAAAAATATCAAGAATAACTTCTAATTTATTAATAAACATAAATTTGAAAATTATGTTTAATTACATCGTTTTAATTACTTAAAATGACACATTTAGTAATATTCGTTTACTAATATAATTCGATTTTGCGTAACACCAATTTTTAATTAGTTTAATTTTGACTTTATTGCGTAAATGAAATGATCATGATTAGTGATTGAAGGTATTTTAATACATTTTACTTCATATATTTAAACAAAACACTTTCTTCATTATTTTAATAAACAATATGAAAATCTATATCATTTGCAATTCGAGATAAAAAATTATGTAATTTACAATATTAATTTTTTTTAGACTTAATTGACACAAGATGTAAAATACAATGTACACGATTACGTTGACAAAAAACGTCCTTTTTGCGTGAGACTGATCCATTTCCATTCTACTTTGTTTAAAAAAAAAATAAGCGGAAATATATACAAGAAAAATTATATATACTGTTGCTGTGATAACATGATGTATAGCACTAGCGTTCCGCTGCACGCGGAAATCGCGGCCTTTTTCATTTCTCACGCCGCTTTCTGACTGTAACGCAAAGCCCGCCGCGATTTCTGACCGGCGGAAAGCTCCTAGCTACACCAGCCATGAACTATATAGCTAGACACGTTCATTATTGTATGTACACTTTTAGAACGCAGATTACTGGAGATGTTAATTTAGACGCGTATAGAGTTTTTCAATTGTTTTTCCCTATTTACCAAAAAAGATTCACTGATTTCTAAAAAAATCGCTTTATGAAATAGGGATTTAGGGGAGGGAGGGTAGCAAGTATGCCGCGCCCACGTAAGCCACAAACTCTGGATTTGACTTTATCAAACGTTTTTAAATGGGAAATAATTTCAGATGAAGGGAAATATATTTGATCAGTGCCTACTAAAGATACAGGCCGGAATGTTGGAGTGGGGGAATTCGAAATCTCGGAGTCTAGGGATTCCGAATGCGTGTGAATTCAGTCGTCCGCAGACCGTCATGACTAGAATAATAAACAGTATAAATAAGCCGTAAACCCTACAGCCATATGGGTAGAAAAGGTCATTGAATATATATATATAAATAAGCCGTGACGGAAACATCTCTTGCTCAAATTCAATTATAGGCCTTATTTGGAATTATACAAAATTTTATAGTTAATATAATTTCATTTTTAATACATTGATTTTTAATTGTTCATTTTTATAATATATTTTTGTATAAAATAAATATTCATTGCAACTGCATCTGAAAATAATTGTTACAATTTAACCTGCTTGCATTAGAGCAGTGCGTGAACGAGCAGGCGCTCCAAGGCCATGCATACGTATGCATGTGGGAGTCCTCCCCACTCCTACATTCCGGCCTGTATCAAATACATTTTCCTTTATCTGAAATTATTTAAAAACCTTTGACATTTATTTGATAAATTCATTGGGCCAGAGGTTGTGGCCAAGAATATCAAAGAATTTAATTAAAAAAAAATTGTTTGCTATATTTACTAATAACATTGTTTTATAGAAAGCAAAACAGATATACATATTCCTTTCATTATACGATAAAAATATCACAAACCAACTCACGAAATTACAGATTTTCTAACATCTCCAGTACGGACGGTTTTCTTTCAACTTTGTGCTTGCCATAAAAAAAATCTCATTCAATTCGACGAAACACACACTTTTTTTCTTTAGAAATTCGTTCCTTTCTCTTGTTTCGAGAATAAAATGAAAAGGGAAAAAACATACGAACGAGCGAGTGCCCCCTCTTTTATTATTTCACGGGGGGAAATAGTAATACAATACTAATGTTTAATATGTCTTGTTATCGGTAGATTCATAGATAGTCTTTCAGAAAAATAACAAATTAATGAAGTGAAGAAAAAAAAAATGCATCACCTCGTAGTTGATAAATATTTGTAATAAAAATGGAATATATAAAAAAAAATGAAACGTTAATAAATCGGCAACAAGTTTACTAACATTCTAATGATAATTACGGTTTATATTTAATCGAGCGAGATGGAAAATATTGGACGCAGTGAGTCATTCTAGTTTTGTCTTTAATTCACTTAATGAAGTGATGTTTATTTTTGTACTTTATATGAAAGTGTTTTAATACATGGATTGTACTTTTGCCCATGTATCATTTTAATTTTAACTTGGAGGTTTTTATTAGGTAAATATCCTAAATATTACATACAGATAATACAAAACAATATAACATAAACAATTCCAATACATGTAGGTGTTAGTCTGTCTGGGCTATCGACCAGACCCTTCTTCTTTATGATGATGTCCTAAATATATATATAACATCTTTATTTCTGCAGATAATTTTATACAATATAATTATTATACTATATTATACGTTGTCCTTAGAAAACGGCTATCGACTATCGGTCTTTCTGCCTGTCCTAAATATTTATTTATAAAGATCTAGGTAGCAAAATTAGAAAACTTGATTTAATGATTTGAATTAAGTAAATACTAAAAAAAAAAAAGAAAACAAAGATGATGACATATTTGCAGTTATTTAAATTGAAATGAAATTAAACAAGGAACATTTCTGGCAACGATCAATAAAATTCGATCAATCCCTTTTTCCAACTGCAAAAATTACTTACACTGTAAGTTTTTGACAAATATCTATCGAAACAACTACTTCCCGAGCATATACCCCAGCACATTGGATATAATCTGAATATATTTTTCTTTCTCCTTATATAAAAAAAAAATCAGAATTTAAATAATCCAGCTATTAATAAAACTATTTTAAGACATTTTATGTTTAAAAACAGTTTCTTCATGTCAGATGTGTAATTTTTGCAGCTGGAATTGAATTTTATTGATCATTGCTAGAAATTTTTGCAGAGTTGATTGTTTTTTACACAGTATGTAATTATTTTGATATATTACCTACAAAAAATCTGTAAGTTATAATATTGTTATTATTTCATTTGTTATTCATATTTTATTGGAATGGTTTATTATTTAGTCAAATTTTTTTTTTTTTAGTAAACGTAGTCATTATAATTTGTTTTTAATGAGAAATCTAACGGTCCTATATAAATAATATAAAATATAAATAATAATAACTATTAATTATTTTTAATCAAAACATGCTTACGTTTTTATTTTTAAATTTTATTTCACACGGCGTTTTTGATGCAGTAGTCATTTTTTCATGTCTGCGTCATTTCGTGAACCCTCTAAATATACATCCATATATTAATCTAAACAAGACGAAGAAGAAAAAGAGAAAAAAACATGGATAATCTTAAATATAGGTATATAAATGAATTAAATTAAAATTAGGGTAGTTGATAAACGGGAATTAATTGATTACATTTTAAAAATTACAAAAAAAAAAGGTGATGGTACCTTAACGATATATACATAAAGCAGGGACTTGTGAATGGACCATCGGGGTTATTGTTTTTATTTTTTTATTTTTCAACTGTGAGCATTAAGTCGTTGGTCCACTTGAATGAGCAGGATCGGAGGATCCGGGGTGTGTGTATATTCAGATTATACGCGAGTTACCAATATGTTGATTTTGTGTTTTGTGTGTCCTGTACACTTTGTAACTACTTGTGATTTGTAGGGTTACGTAAGAGCACTTCGTTATCTTATTGTTTTTTTTTTATGATCGTGTATTATTAGGTCGTCGTTTATTGGTTTTTAGTTGTTTTTTATTCACTCTCATTGTCCGATTATAAAGTGGTTCATTTTTTGTTTGAATTTCTTAAAGACATAATTTCTTTAAATTGATTAATGAAAATAAAACATTCGAAATAAATGAAAAGAGTTCATATTCAGCAAGCAGACTTTGTTGAGAATATACTATACTACTAATAATCCACAAGATTTATGCCTCGTTAATTTTTTCTGGTAATGAGCTTCTTCCAGAATAAAAATTAAAATAATGGTTTTATTCATATCCTAAAAAAATATGATAATAAAAAAACACTCCTAAGCTTTGTTTTGTATAACTCTTTATTTTTACTTATGATTGCAGTTTCGGAAAATTCAGCTTGCTATTATCATACATGAAGTCATGTTAGAAAAAATCAAGCTGAATTTGTCACGAGTAAAAATGAAGTAAAGTCAAACGTGAAGTCGTGTTTAATTTGCCGAAACTGCAATCAGAATTAAAAATAAAGTGTTATAATAATAATAATTTATTGATGCTAATACAGTGAGTACAGTTTACACAGGTCAATACAAAAAAAAAGGTTACATGCAGTCTGAGATGCTCTGCTGAAACTTTAGAAGTGTTTTTTCTTTATCATATTTAACGAAGTAGAAGCTTCCACAATTAAAAATATTCTGGAAAAAGCTCAACAACAGAAAAATAGAAGCCTCCCTGATCAATAATTTTCACTGTTATTATTATATTTCTGGAATTTGCTTGCAATGAGTATGAAATCCTTTCATTAATCCATCTACAGCTTTGAGCATCCATTAAATTATGAAATTGAAAATTCTTTTGTAATTCTTCATTCAACGCTTGTAAGCTTTTCATAAATTGTAATGTTAAGAAACGTGTGATATATAAATTTAAGAAAGGCTTAGGTTTAAGTTGATTTGATCTGTGTGAACAACAATGGAATTTATGTCATTATTTGCTATAAGTGCATTTAAAATATTTTTAATTCCGGTACAAAAAACGCGGTTAAATAATATTGAATAATTACAACAAGAAGAATAACCCAGCATCCACATTTTTAATCATAATAATTATTTTTTTTGTAAGTATAATTGAAATTTAAATATAAATTATACACACAAAAAATTTATAACAAGTGCGCGGGGTTTTACCTGGAATTAACTTATAAAAGTTAATTCACATTATTAAACTCGATGAGTTTATTTCTTGTTTTTAGATGTCGCGTCTGTATTGGTGCAATATATTATATTTATGTAATTGATTTGTAATTCAACCCTACACCCATATGGGTAGATTTGTAATTTAAATGAATTTGTTTGTAATTTCTATTATATTACTTTATGAAAACTGCCAAAACAACAAAATGATGAAATGACAAAAATGAAACAAAATGTATATATTTTCTATTGTTTATTATTATTATTTAAAAACATGCACATTTTCCCGTATAATCTACTAAAATTATTATTCATGATCCACTTTATTTGTTTTAAAAATCATTAGGTGTAATTGTAAATTTTACCGCTTTATATTTAATGATGGATATAAATGGGTTTCGGACGATGATTTAATTAATTAATAAAATAACACAGGTTTTGAAAGAATGAAGAAGAAAAAAACGAAATATAGATGATGATCATAATAATATAAATATATTTTTGTTTTCTTTATAAGTGGTTACAGGCCACACGCCTGATATATATATATTATATATATATATGAATTGTTATAACAGATTGTACCATTGTTTGTAGATCACAAGAAATCACAGCATTGTCAAACACATTATAATTCAATAAAATCCATAGTGCCATACCTCGTATTGTTCATTTTTCATTATTTATTTTAACTCGTATCGTCCACATTCACATCTAACATCTTAATCCCAAATACGGGTGGATTTTATAAAATTGAAGAAAAAAAACGCATTTTAATTCAATTTTATAAGATTCATCCGTTACACTAATCCCCTCTTTCTCTCTCTCTCTCTACTTCTCACATAATATTAAACAAATAACACTGACGAATACTTGTGATAATTGTTTTCATTATTATCTCTCTCACTTATATTCTCTCTTCCGTCCATTTTTCAAATTCTAGTCACGAATCCGAAATTTGTAATTATTGAAAAAAAAAATAATATAATGAAAATACTGTTATTTGTTATTGTTATTTATTGTACTGAGGATTTAAGAAGTAATAAAGGAGCAAAGGCTGATTACAAAAATTTTGAATATACGACTTTAGTGTGTAATCTTTTTATTTCGTAACTACAAAAAGGATTTTCTGCTGACGATCAATTGTTATGAAGGGTTGGATAAAAAAAAAACATTCAAAAGTTAATAATATAGGATATATCTATATATTCATTTAAGTCCCTATAATACCCTTCTAGCTGTTTGGGGGTAATAGAATAAACAGCTTTGAAATTCTTGAAAGTAGCATCGTTTTAATTCCATTATAAATTTAAGCCTTACATTATTTTTATAAACCTTAACACAAGTTTTTAAATTATTTAACAGGTAGGTACTATACTATATAATAAAGAAGGTATCTTTAGGGTGGAACGAAATGCTCATACAGCACAGACGGATTGCAGAAAGGTTGCATAAATATTGCACTGCAATATTGCAGTTTCTTTGCAAATTATTCCAGCAAGATGGATGCAATATTGCAAAAAAAATCCAATTTTTTTCCCATGGCAGAGTGATTAAAAGGTGTCTTTTTTTGTGATTATTAGCATGTAGAAATCTAGGCTCAGTAAAAAAATATATTGAGGGTCCGCAAACACTTTAATTTTTCTTCTCAATTACAAACTTCAATTTTTTGTTCATTTTTTATCAACAGAGTGGTTAAAAGTTGTTTTAATAATTCTTAAATGCATTTATATTTACACAGCAAGAAAAAATATTGTCTTAGTCTGTCTGGGCTATCGACTTGGGGTCTTTCTGCCCTATTAAAATTATTCAAATAGTTTGTAAAAAGGATTACAAGTTTTAATAGGCATATATTACGGTAATAATTTTCTATATGAGTGTCAGCCCCTCCACTGCAACCAGACGGTGTGGCTATATTATGGTAAGTATTTGACAACTTTTTATTTACTTGCAACTATTTTAATTAGCATACTGTCTAATTGCTTGATTCTATAATAAAATTTTGGCAATCGTTCAGGCAGGCAAAAACTCATTAAATTCGTTATTGAAACTTTTTGTTTATCAAAATAGCGAGAAACTGATTGTAATTAAATTTGCGTTTAATTTCAAACAAATTACTGAAAGTCATTTAATTAAACGAGGGTTTTCTATGACTATCTCTTTTCTGTGGTGAAATTTACTATGCGGTATAGTTGAAACTCTCGTTTAATTTCAATAATTTGTTTAAATCTATACAATTGAAATTACACGCAAATTTAATTACAATCAGTGCCATCTCGTGATTCATATTGAAATTTCGATGCCGATAGAGAAGATTTCTTTTATATGCAAATAAAGCTGCGTACACATTACACTTACTTAAAAAGTTGTTTCTATAAGTTTTTACAATGATATTACATGTAATAGCAAATTATCTACATAAATTAAATAATATTTCCTCTATATAAATTTAATTTGTACTAATAATATTGATTAAAAAGCAAAATTAAAACTTAAATTTACTATCAGTGTGAGTGCACCATAATAACGCGTTCGGTAAAATTCGCCAAAAAGTCGTAAGCGCGCGAAGCCGCTCCATTCGTCAATTTTAAACATCTGCGTTGACATCGCACTTCATTGTTGAACATGGCCCCTTTGAGGCAAGCCGTCGTTCTATTATTCCAGTGCTTTCTTATAATAACCGCGACACAGGACGAGCCGGACGTCGGTGAATTAAACGAGCGCTACAAATTGCAAATATGGTCCCTTTTGGATTACCTCAACGCCGATCCGAACCGCGACTTCAACTACAGGATCTACAAATACGTGAATTCTGCGCAAAAGGTACACCTCGTCCTCTTCTGTTTATATTTAGATCCGGTTTTGTTTTCCGTCGGTCGGGCGATTGTTTTGATGTGGAAACAAGTGAATGCACGCACCCTAAGCGGGTCGACGTCTAATTTAATTCGATAATTGTATAATGCGACATGACACGGAAAGATGCTCGTTATGTTGTTATTATTAGATTGGGCCTGCATCGTCCGACAAGGAATGCTTGCGCTGATTCTTTAAACGTCACATGCAAACTTGAATCTTATTAGTCATCTTTAATTGTTTCCACTAAGACGGGTGATGATGTAAATCTATTACCTTGATTGGTTGTCAGTTCTTATTAACAGCCAATGAGAGATGTGATGAGCATTGTGTATTTAATTTGCAACTCGAATCGAAAACGTTTTCTTAAAATATGGAATTTTGCTGAAGCATTTAAAATTACAACAATAACAGAGAGATTTTTGTATGAATAAATTAAAAATTAATTAATTCCATATTGTTGTTTTTTTCATATATAATTGCCAAATTTTACGAAATAAAATAAATTTATATTATATGAAAAGTGCCAATTTAAGTGATATTTGCTTTTTAGTAGAATTATTGAATTTTTTATTTCATTATTCATTTATTTAAATATAATTTTTTGATTAAATTTATTAAGAAAAGGAAAAATACAACTTAATATGTTATTGGAACAAATCACAAATCAACACCATATGTATTAAAAAAAAATAATAATAATGCATAATATAATTTTACAATAATAGTAAAAACGAAACTAATATTAATTGATATTACAAATCATAAGGCAAGATTCAGTTTAACTAAGATAAATGATAAGTTTAACGTGTATGTTACTTTTTATCATCACAGTCTAGGCAGCTTTTTTAAAAGATACATATACATAGAATGTGAATTTAATTAATAACATACACATTACATTTCCCGTCCGTAACAGCCTCGAATAATGGCCTTGGTTTTTATGCATTTCCAATATTTACTGAGGATTCTCTTCAGATTGCTGTGTTCAAGTTAATGAGAAAACATTTATGTAATGATCATTACCAGCAGATTGTAATCAAATGCAGCAGTGTTGGGTAAAAATAATTATGCTATTTTTTTTAGATTTATTTATTGATTATAAAGGCTGAGGAAAAAATATAGAGTTAGTTAATAGCATTTTACTTTATATGATATACCTTTCCGTTTGTCTGAAATACACTTATCATGTCACCGGAGAACATTTAATAGCCGGACACAAAAGTAACATTTTAGCAATAGAAAAGAGTATTCATTCACTTGGTCACAGTTATTTAAATAATTTATTATTACTTCTCCCAATGTGAAAATTTGTTTCCATCAAGTGAGTAGCAGAACAAGTGTAGATTAAATTTATTACTTGTTTTTAAATTCATTTTGTTTAATTTAGAAAATTTTAGTTTTTTTTATGGTTTTCAAATACAATATATATTTGTATTTGAAAACCGTAAAAAAAACTAAATATTCTTTTTTTTTTTCTTCTTTTACGGTTTTCAAATACAGTATATTTGTATTTGAAAACCATAAAAAAAACTAATTTTTTTTAAATTATACAAAATGAATTTAAAAATATGTTGCTGATTTTTTTATATGTCCTAATAATTTTTTTTGTTGAAATATTAATTCATGTAATCATAATAATTGAAAAACGACGCAAGCTCCATCTTTCACCTAATTTCATGTTCTTTTATAAAATTTTAGAGCTTATGTTTTTTTTTTCATAAATGTTGCCATCTTAATTTTATTAATATAATATTTACTCATCTCAAAAAAATAATTCATGAGAAATATCAATTTTTAACACAATTATCAGAAGGAATATCTAGAGCGTGCTACACACAAACAAACAACTCTTGACCCAAATGTTATGAAAATCTTTGCCCTCGTGATAAACCCGGGTGTATTTTTTGACCGTATTTACAAGGAATGTAATACATACTCGGCCATAATCAATCTCTAAATGTTTATTTTGTTTTCGCAGACTGATGAAATTTTGGATGTTGAAATAGAGGTCGGTGCCGATTGTTTGGACCGGAATAAGTGCTCGAGGGCTGTTCTGCTATGCAGAGGATACGTCGAGTACTTTTCCGATGCTGACGTGTACCGGGCTTTGCCCGGTGCGGACTGTCAGGTTGTCTGGAATGACAGCGGAAATGGCATATCCGAGGTTTCGAATGCAAATGACGAGGTAGGTTACATTTAAATGTTTTTGCTAGAAATGCATACACAATTTTGCCAAACGCAATTTAAAACACTCTTTTTATGAAAGTTTTTATTTTATTGTTAATTTTATACCAATAAAGATTTATTAAATACTAAATTTAGAGAGTTTTTATAATTGATTATTTAAAGCCTTGAAATTATTAATTTTAAAATATTTGTCATTTACATTTTTTTTGTGTCTCTAGTAATAACTGAGAAATATCGATTTGAAAAATCTTCACTTTTGTCTTTTTTAAAAATATCTAGTTACCCTTGACTTTTTACAAGTAGTATTCAGCTATCTGCACTTCTTTGCTCATTTAATCGTTTCTCTATCACTTATAGTTTCCGAGATCTCCACGAACACGAAAAAAAAAATGCACCCTGCATAAACATCTTTATTCCAAGAAGTAACAAACTCTTTCATATTCTATACAGCTTATTGTAAAAACAATAATATATATATATATACAGTACCCCGACACCAATTGGTAAAAGGGGACATCGATTATATATATATATATACTTCTGGGAAAACCGCTATCGATCGGAGGTCTTTCAGTCTTTAAAATATATTTTATGTATATTAATAATTTTAACATTTATTATGAAATGTTTACCTTCATAATTTAATATGTGAATCCATTGGATCGTAACATATTGCCCTTGGATATTGTTACAGGATACCATTAGTAATAATAATCATTCAATAAATTAATACAACTTGATAATTAATATTTTTGTTATCATAGTTCAATTCAGTTATTTTATTTTTATAATTGATAAAATAAATAATGGCGCATTTATTAATATTGAAAGACCCTGATAACCTAGAGGTCATTTTCTATATTTGTTAGATACCGTTGTGAAGTTACCCACGGATTCGTCCGGCTCTTTCACAGTGGCGGAAGCGCCGGGCAAGTTATTTATTTTAAATGTGATTCGGAACGGATTTTGTGTTATGGTTAAATACCTGATATTAGGCAATAGATGGCGCTTGCATTATCTCCCAAGTTAGATAATTGTTTTTTATTTTATAGAAAGATCCCGAACAGGCGAAACCAACAAAAATATCGTCACCGTGTTACGGTTGCCCGAATGAAATCAACAAAAATGCCGAAGGCGTCAGCAGTTTGGTAAATTTAGCCTTGGAACACATCGAATCTGAAAGAGACAAAAAACACTCAATTGTGGAAGTAGTGAGTCTCCACCGACAAATCGTCGCTGGTGTAAGGTACATCTTAGTTGCAAAAATCGCTCCGACTCTCTGCCCAACCAATTTCGGATTAATCAACCCAGAACTTTGTCCAATCGACGAGAACGCTACGCCCGAATACTGCAAAATTGTTTTCTTCCAAAAACCCACGTTCAGCACGGACGATCATATTATTTCGAACAATTGCACCAAATCTCAAGAGTTTGCTCCGATGAAGCGAAAAGATGATTATGATAATGAGATTAACGGGTATCAACGGCCGATGAATACAGACGAGCCGAATTTTGAACAGATTTCTCAAAGTGGGAATATGGATGGGGTGACTCCGGAGAGATTAGCTGCTGTTGAAGCCCAGATTATTCCTACTCATCCGAGCAAACTTGCTTCGAGCGTTGAAACGACAAAGTCTGTGATTGATAACTCGCAGTTGGGTGTGGAGGATATTCCTTCGTTGCAGAGTAGTACGGACGACAGTTTTCAGGAGGATTCATACAACAAGCATGTAACTGAGGGACAGAAAGATGGTAAGTGTATATCATATATATATATATTATCAAAAAAAACCTTTATACCCAGAAGAGTGTAGGGTTTAAGTGTATATCATTTTCATTTTAATTATTATATCTATTAAATTTAATAATTTCCAGTATTATATTTTTAAATTGTTCTGTAATTGGGTTAACATGTTGCATAATAAAGATATTATTATTATCATTTTTATAATTTGGATTTGTTAAAATTTTATACTAAAACACATTATATTCATTTAAATAGATTGTTACGTTGCTGGGGGTGGGCCAGCAATGTAATAATCTGCGCCAGGATTTCTGTTCTGAATAATATCTAATTCAGCAAAAAAAAAAAATACATTCTTAAAGTATAATATCATAGATTAAATACAAAATATGATTTTTAAAATAAAAATACACGTGTGTGTTTTTTAAATTAAAAAATGAAAATTATTTTAATTTTGAAGGAAAATGCAAATTAGTAAATTTTTTAAAATGGAAATTTACATTTTTATCACAAAAAATGTAGCAGTTATAAAAACATGCAATAATCATTATGAATAGACTCTAGTTATTTGAGATAAATGGATAGCAAATTGATTTTTACCCTTGTTTGGAAAATAAAGGAAAATATTAGTATGGAATAAATAAATGTTAATAATTCTAACGAATCAATATTAATTTATTAATATGTTTAACAATATGACTCTGTACTCTTCTACTAAATAATTACTTTTTTGTTATATACTTGTATCTTTAATTTGTAATACTGTTTGTAATAATTTTGCAAAAAAGGAGATTCCGTTAATAAACTAAACTAATAAGTCTATTACAGATACTGAATATTTTGTATATTGTTTATATACATTTTTTTATTACATTTTGTTTTCATAATTAAATTATTTTCTTATGTTTTGGAACTACTAATTCCCAGAATTCTCACTTTTCTTATCATAATCTGTCACCATAAAATTAAAATTATCAAAAAATAATTGATTTATGTAACAGTTCTGGAATAATTCACTATATTTTACTTCTAAATATATAATTACTGTAAAAAGGGAAATATGTTGAGTAAATTGTAAAACAATCCAAGTGCAATTAAATTAAAAAACAAACCTTATTCTTAACAATACTGAGAATGTGTTTGAAAATTTTTGTGCGAACAATTTTTATTTCTATTCTAGAAGTTTATGGCTGTACTAATAGTCGCATCTTAATCCTTGATTCAATCTAGGATTAATTAATCCTGAATTTGCAAAGTATTTTTAGCCCCCATTTTCGAATTACAACATAATATAAAAATAATAATCCATATGCAATTTAGTCTTTAAAATATACATATTTTTTTTAGATGTTTTAGATGAACTAATGATGTCTCCTGTATGGGATGATACACTGCGCATGAAACGCCAAAGTAATCCAGCAAAGAGCTCTGAAAGTTCCGAGAGCTCAGAAGAAGCTGCCAAGAAGGCCCAAGCTGCAAATGAACCAAATGCTGAACAACAAAACGAGGAAACCAAACCGATTGTCAAGAGACAAGCTCCTCCTCAGAGCTCTGAGAGTTCTGAAAGTGTAGAGAAGACTGCACAACCTGTGAAGAGACAAGCTCCTCCTCAGAGCTCTGAGAGTTCTGAAAGTGTAGAGAAGACTGCACAACCTGTGAAGAGACAAGCACCTCCTCAGAGCTCCGAGAGTTCCGAAGAAACTGGTACTAAAACAACACCTGAAAATTCGCAACCGGTTAAGCGGCAAGCACCACCATCACCTAAAAGTTCAGAGAGTTCTGAAAGTGTGGAGAAGACCGCACAACCTGTGAAGAGACAAGCACCTTCTCAGAGTTCTGAGAGTTCTGAAAGTGTGGAGAAGACCGCACAACCTGTCAAAAGACAAGCTCCTTCTCAGAGTTCTGAGAGTTCCGAAGAAACTGGTACAAAAACCGCACCTGAAAATTCACAACCGGTTAAGCGGCAAGCACCACCATCACCTAAAAGTTCAGAGAGTTCTGAAAGTGTAGAGAAGACCGCACAACCTGTGAAGAGACAAGCACCTTCTCAGAGTTCTGAGAGTTCCGAAGAAACTGGTACAAAAACAGCACCTGAAAATTCACAACCGGTTAAGCGGCAAGCACCACCTAAGAGTTCGGAGAGTTCTGAAAGTGTCGAAAAAACCGCACAACCTGTTAAGAGACAAGCTGATTCTCAGAGCTCGGAAAGTTCCGAGGAAACCGGCACAAAAACAGAACCCCTGGAAAGAGTGAAACGTGGTGCTAAAGACAGCAGCAGCTCGAGTTCTTCAAGTTCTGATGAAGATAATAATAACAACAAGAAAAATAATGATGATGACGATGATGATGACAATGGAAACGATAAGAAGAAATCTAAGCATAAGGGAAAACATGGAGGAAAGAATGATGATGACGACGACGATGATGATAATGGAAAGGAAAAACAAAAAAAATCTAGTAAAACTAAAAATGGTGATGATAATGGGAACGGTAATGGAGATGATTGTTCTTCATCGTCGTCATCAAGCTCCGATGAAGATAACAACGGCAATGGAAAAAATCGTAGACGTCGTGCTGCGAAAGATGATGATTCCAGTTCGAGTTCAAGTGATGATAAAAACAATGATGACGATAATGGCAATGGTGAAAATAACAAACACAAGAAAGATATTAAAAATGACAATGATGACAGTTCAAGCTCATCCGATGATGATGATAAAAATCGCAGGAAAAGAGATTTAGTAAAACCTGCTTCTGATGAAAAGTTGGTGGTGAAAAAAGTGGCAGAGTTTGCCGCAAAGAGTTTGGATGATATTTCTTATGAACACAAGCTTTTGAAAATAGAAAGTGTCAAGAAATTGGCTTTCGAAGGCACCATTTATCACATACGCATTCGTGTTGCCGTTATGAAATGCAACACTGTTTGCACACCCGACGGTGAGAAGCTCTGCAAATTGAAGATTTATGTGTCACCGAGTGGAAACATGGAGGTTAACAAAAGCCATTGCCATAGGATTATTCCGGAAATCGATAAGAACAGGACTGATAGGTTCGTACATTGTTTTTGATTGTTTTGAATATATGTTAATGTAATTGCGTACTTTAATTACTTATAAATTGATGGCAGTCTTCAAAGACAAACATGGAACATTAAAATGCAAACTCAATTCACTAATTTTTATAATATATTAATACATAAATATTAAGTTAAAAAGGCTGAAGCGTTTCAAATAATTTTTTATTAAGCAAGAAACAAAATCAGAAAAAAATAATTTAACATCTGAACCAATTTGGACATGACAGTTTTGTATTGTCTCGAAACTTTACATAGACTTTAATAATAATAATAAAGAGAATTTATTTTGCACGTTTGCTATACATAAAAAAATCTTATATAATATATAAACAAAACCCATTACAATGGTTTAATATGTTTTTACCATAAACGCTGTTCATTTTGACCAAGGTTTCCTTCTTTCATATAACGTCGCAAGATATAGCAAACACTAAAAATTCCAACTTTGCAAGCCGTTCAAGTACTAAATAAAAAATTAAAATAATATTGTTTAAAATATATTGTTCGAGCTTCTCTCTCACAATTTCACTTTAGTTCACCATATAATTTGCCTTGATTTTTTTATGTTATTCAAGATATTAGGAAATTAAAGGTTGGTTCATTTCAGTCTAGATAACCTTTTTTATTAAATTTACCTTGGACTTTGACGTCATTACAAGATATTAGGAATTTTAAGGTTGGTTCATTTCAGTCTAGTTGACCTTGTTATTGAATTTACCTTGGACTCTGACGTCATTACAAGATATTAGGAATTTTAAGGTTGGCTCATTTCAATCTAGTCGACCTTGTTATTGAATTTACCTTGGATTGTGACGTCATTGCAAGATATTAGGAATTTTAAGGTTGGCTCATTTCAGTCTAGTTGACCTTGTTATTGAATTTACTGGATTTTGACGCAAGATATTAGGAATATTATGTTGTCTCATTTCAGTCTGGTTGACCTTGTTATTTCAAGTACTTAGCTTATCTAATTTCAGTTTAGCAGACTTCTTGTAATTCATTTTACTTTGGACTTTGACATTTCATGAGATTTCTCAGGAATTTTAAGGAAAATTTTCTGCAACTAAAATATTTATGTTACAGGTTATTCGAGGATGACGCCGACGAGGTCGACGCATTCAAAGACGACAAAATTAAGGATTTAATAAGTTTAGCTCTTGCGCAAATGGACAAAGACGCACCCGAAGACACCCGCTTCGATGTAGCCTCCGTGGTCGAGGCCACAAAGCGCAAGCTGCAGTCCTCAATCCTGTACAAAGTTAAAGCCAACGTTGTATTAACTGATTGCTTGGAAAAGAAAACTACCGAATTTTGCGGGGTGCTCGGCAGCACTGGGAAAAAATGTGAATTTGTAGCCTCATTAGAACACGGCGACTTCAACGAGGAAACCGTGTATGTGAAATGCGACGATGTAAACACGTTCGGGGCACGATCGAAAAGGCAAATCCCAGGAGGAGCATCCGATGCTCGGCTTGATCAAAACGTGATCGATTTGACGAAATCCTCGTTTCTATTGGCGGACACAAAGTCGGTGCACGATAATAAATTTAAGGTGTTGGAAATTTTAAAGGCCACGAAACAGGTCGTCGCTGGGATGAAGTATAAAATCAAAGCGAAAGTGGCGATTACAGACTGCCCGAAGGACGACGAGCGTAAGCCAGAGGATTGTGGGTTGTTAGAATCAGTGGCTCCTAAATTGTGTGATATAACAATTTGGGATCAGCCGTGGTTGGGTGAAAAGGGCAGGGAAACTACGGTCAGGTGTGGCGATGATGTCTATCATTTTCTGAAAAGTAAAGTTGAGAAAAGATCCGTACCTGGGGGATTAGATACTCTTGATTCTAATACTGCCAATGAGCTGATGCGTGCAACTGTTTTACAACTCGATCCGCACACACCCCATCAAAATAAATATAAAGTGGTGAACGTAGTTGAAGCTAAGAAACAAGTTGTGCAAGGAATGTTGTATAAAATCAAAGCTAACTTAATCCTTTCGAATTGCTTAAAGAATGATGCAAAAGAGGCACATCTTTGTGACAATTTAAAAACAGACACTCCCAAACTATGTGATGTAAAAATTTGGGACAGACCTTGGTTACCAAATGGAAGACAAACAGATATTACATGCGAGAAGGAACAGTACAGCTTCACTGTTGAGCATCCAGATCATCACAAAGTATCAAAACGTGAAACACTTGTTGATGCTTCAGAAAATACGCACCAATTGACAAAGCGAGCTGGTTTGGGAGCTCCTACGCCTGTTAAAGGGGAGGTAATAAATGAGCTGTTGTCCAGCACTATGGTAGAATTGGATGCACGTACCCCCCATGCCAATAAATATAAAGTAATTAAAGTATTGGACTCATCATCCCAGGTTATTAGCGGCTTCCTCTATAAAATCACAGCTGAATTAGCGTTGTCTGACTGTCTGAAGTCCGATAGTAAGAAATACCATGAGTGCGGTACTTTAGCAGATGCTAAACCGGAAGTATGTAATATTGAGATTATTGATCAATCATGGTTGCCAAATGGAAGAAAAACTAGCATTAATTGTCCAACGCAAAAATACGACTTTGAAAGTGATTCTGGAAAAAAGAAATCAAAACGAAGTGTTTTAGTAGGCGCGCCTGTTGATAACAAAGAGGATGTCAGTGCTTTGTTATCAACCACAATGGTTGAATTAGATGGCCATACTACCCATACTAATAAATACAAAGTGGTTAGTGTGTTGAAATCAACCAAACAATTAGTTAGCGGTGTTCTCTACAATATCACCGCTGAATTAGCTTTAACCGATTGTAAAAAAACTGACACCAAAGAATTACATAAATGTGGTCTGTTGAGTAATGACGCACCAGAGGTGTGCAATATTGAAATCTGGGATCAACCTTGGCTAGAAAACGGCAAAAAAACTACAATTACTTGTCCTTCTCATAATTACGAATTCACCACAAACTCTAAGAATAGAGTGAAGAGACAAATTCCCGGAGCTAAAACCGATTTAAATATGAGTGATCCGTTCATTATAGATTTAACAAAATCCTCCTTGCTTTACCTAGACAGTCGTTCTTCACATGATGTAAAATACAAAATTCAAGAAATTATAGCAGCAAATAAACAAATCGTTTCTGGCACTAAATATTATATAAAAGCTAAAATCGTTTTATCCGATTGCAAAAAGTATGATTCGAAAGATCCCGTTTACTGCAACGAACAAAAGGACGCAACCCCAAGGATATGTGATATAAAAATTTGGGACCAACCGTGGGAACGCCACGGGCGCAAAACCAAAATCACCTGCGATACCGAAACATACCAATACAGAACAGGGCGTTCGTCCACGAATCTCTTAGGTCATGACAATCATGACTTCCAGTACAGTGCCTTCCGGAAATTCATGCAAGATCACGGCAAAGTCTACAATACCAAATCCGAATATAAACGTCGCTTCAAAATTTTTCTTGAAAACATGAAGAAGGTGGAAGTTTTGGAAAAGAACGAACAGGGCACCGCCATTTATGGTGCTACGAAATTCGCTGATCTGACGGAGGAAGAATTTAAGTCCTATTTAGGGTACCGACCCGATTTGCGGGCAGAGAATGAAGTTCAGTTCTCGCAAGCGGAAATTCCGGATATTAAGCTGCCGAAGGAGTTTGATTGGAGAAAGAAGAATGTAGTGACGGAGGTGAAGAATCAGGAGCAGTGTGGTAGTTGCTGGGCGTTCAGTGTTACTGGAAATGTAGAGGGTCAATACGCCCTTAAGTACAATAAATTATTGGAGTTCTCCGAGCAAGAGTTGGTCGATTGTGATAAAATGGACGATGGGTGTAATGGTGGTTTGATGGACAACGCATACAGGTAAGTTTTAATATTATTTTTTTCTTAATTGTTAAAAATTGTATTAATCTCTAATATTATAGAGCTATAGAACAAATGGGTGGATTGGAATTAGAATCTGACTATCCTTATGATGCTAAGGATGAAAGGTGCCATTTCAACAAAACCATGTCCAGAGTCCAATTATCGGGTGCTGTGAATATTAGCCATGATGAAACAGACATGGCCAAATGGCTGGTCCAAAATGGTCCCATTTCCATTGCCATAAATGCCAACGCTATGCAGTTCTACATGGGCGGTGTTTCACACCCACTCAAATTCCTCTGCAGTCCTGGAAATTTAGACCATGGTGTCTTAATTGTTGGATATGGAGTTCATAGTAAGTACAAAACTATTCGAGTGAGAGAAATAGATATTTTCCTCTCTAAAAAAAATGTTTATTTAGATAAAAAGAATTTGAAAATAATTAATTTTTTAATCAATCATTTTCTATTTTTGCTACTGTGACTTTTTTATTTGCATTATTTAAGTACTTTAAAACAAAGGTACAATAAAACAATTACTTCTCGGGCCTATATCCCTTCAGACATTGAATTGCATAATTATTTTCGAATTCTTTATATTTAATTTATTTTAAATAGCTGTGACCACGTGAATAAATCCTTTTTCTATTGTTTTTTTGTTTTGTTTTAGAATATCCGCTATTCAATCGCACTCTTCCATACTGGACCGTGAAGAACTCATGGGGAACATCATGGGGAGAACAGGGTTACTACAGAGTCTACCGAGGTGACGGCACTTGCGGTGTCAACCAAACCCCTTCATCAGCAATAGTGGCATAACCAAAAAAAAAAAATACATATTAAACAATTTTAATAATAGTCATTTTTATACACAGCTATAATCAAGTTTGCATCACACCCAATATGAATTAATATTAAGTCAACACATGTGATATTCTATACTGAATCTCTTTGAACGATATTAATAGACAGATAGATATTTTATTAGAAAATACATATATAAAAATGTATAGATACTTATCCAAATATTTTATTTTATTTTGCTAGTTAAAGGATTTTTTTAAACATATTGTGCAAGCTTATTCTAATTAAGGCTGCACACTGAATTGTATCTGGATTGTTGTATTACAGTTATGTAATATTTTTTAAATTCTAATAAAAGGTTACTTCTTAATAATTCTGAAGTTTTAGTAGAATTGCCTTCATTGCCCTTGCTTCGTATGTTACTGTTTGGGTACCGTTCGGATGATCCTCTTCATCGGTGAAAGGTGATATGGCAACTGTTTTGACATTTTTACCATGCACTAAAAATAAAGTGTTTTAGTTGATAAGGTTTACATTTATATAAAAAGTGTTGTACTAGCTCACGCAACAAACAAACTAGATAATAATCATAAGAAGTGTAAACTAGTGTCCTGTTGAAAACATAAAAAACTTGAGCAACTGAGAATACGACCACCAAATAAGGAACACAAACGGGGATATTCCGTACAGAAAATGTTAAGTTTAATGTGTACGTTATTTATTATCGTCATAGTAGATTATACATAGAATGTGAAGATATTTGATAACATACACTATAAATTTAAAATTTTCTGTACGGAATAGCCTTGAATGATTTGTTACTTTAAGAGGCGGTCAAATTGTTATTAAAGGTTGCTGAAGAAAAAATATGAAATAAATGTTGTGTGTTTTTGTTGTACTTACTTTCACAAGCTTCCAAGAAATTTATGCAGTCTTGAATAACGGCATCTCTTAACACAATCATATGCTTTGATAAATTTTCAATTAAACTTAAGAAGCATCGCTTTGTGTAAAACCATGTATCAGTCCCGAGCTTTTTGTTATAAGGCTCTAAGGATTTCATTATTCTTGATATTCCGAATTCATAATTACCTTTGGAACAATACAGTGTCCTGTAAATTGAAAATGAATTTGATTCAATTTTATTATTTAGGAGTACTGGTGCAAATATCATTTCGAAATTTAAATAATCCTATGAATGTTATTGTAATTATAAAATTGAAAAGATAGTACAAGCGCCTTCTTTTGCCTAATTTTATTAAATGAATGAGTCTGTTTAACAGTTGATGAATTGACTTACCCTATAACCAAATTCACAATACATAAATGAAAATATTTTTTGTCCGGCTCTTCATATGCAATTTGATCCTCTTCTTTTTCAATTTTTCTCATAAGTTCTTCGGCTTCTTCATTTTGAGATGTCATTATGTATGAAACACAAAGGTTTGCAAGTACAATAGCACTCACGTTTAAAATCTGTAAGAAATGGTCACATGAATATATCAACAATTTAATAAAATAGTAACGGAAAATTTTTTCTTAAAAATGTGGAAATATACCGGGTGTACCATTTAACCTGACAAATCAAAATAACTGGAAAAATACGCATTGTACGAAGAAAACATCACAAGATCAAAAATTAATGTTTCTGAATAAAACGTTCTTTCTTTCAACGACTTCAGTCATTATAATTATACTCACTCAGTAATGAAAATTCTACTCTGTGAATTACTTACATCATTAAAATTCTTCTTGACTATAGGCTCATAAAACCCAGTAGCTTCTTTAAACTTATTTTCCTGCATGAACAAAACATGTGCAACATTCAGCCTCCAAGTGTCATTATCATTGCAAAATTCGACGCTCTTTCGGAAAATCTTTTCGACCTGCGGATAATTCTCAATCTCCCAGTAAATCTTAGCCTGCGCCATCAACACTGGAATATATCTCTCAAGGCACTCTTCGTAATCCATCACTGTCTTCTTAACCATATCTGTGTCGCCATTATTTCGATGTTCTTGGACTTGCTTCGTCAGTTTACGCAACACTTCAGTGTGCCTGTTCGCTAAATCATCGAGTTTTTGGTATGCTTCTGATGGCGATGTTTGTTGGGTTATAATTGCATCCAGAAAATCGTAGAGATACTGGAATTTTAAATAACACTTAACTAATTTAGTATCAAATGTACATTTCGGTAAAAGTAAAGTGTTCAAAAGGTTTTTAATTTATTTACCGGTGTAAGATATTTGTATGTCAGGTGAGCATTCTCTGCTAAAATATCCGCGGCCAAATCATAACACTCGTGTTGACAATAAAGCAGCAACAAGTTCGAAAAAGTCTCCGGTGGGAAAGGATTCTGTTGTAGCAAAAATTGCAGTTTCTCGAAACCTTCCGCGGGATTTTGATCTATATTCATCAGAGCTTGATTGTGCAACGTGACGGCATCCAATTCATATTCGGCTCTTGGCGGCATATCAGTCAAAGCTTCTCTAGCAGCTTCCACTATAAAAATAAATATACAGATTTGAAGAAATTGCTGATTTAATTAAAGTAAATTTACTGTTTTTCAGTTGGTATTCAATTGCTGCTTTTAGATTAAAAGCCTCTGTAAGTGCGGTTTCATGAAGAGTGAGAGTGTTGCCAACGGAGCGCACTTCGATTCCCTCCGTTTGCATCCCGACGCTTAATTCTGGATGGTCCCTTATTCCTCTTTCTATGATATCAGCTGAAAAAAAACGTTTAATTTTATTTTAAAGGGAGAGTCAGTAGACACAGCGCTGTGCACATTAAACCAGCCCAAATTACAATATTGCAGGAAGATGGAAGAAATGTTGTGACAAGATTAAAATGTGCACCTTTGTCAATATTGCATTGTGTGATTGCTGCAAGATTGCATTATATGATTACTGCAACATTGCATTATACAATTACTATTATTATTTCTCTAATTTTCAGGAAGATTTTAACAGTACGCTCTTTTTGTATTTAAAAACAGATTTTTTTGTTGACATGAACTACTATGGTTTTCGAAGGCTTGAATCAAATATTTCTTACCACAGTATTTCAACGCCGGTCCATATTCTTTCAAACGATAATAACACAAAGCAACATTGTAAGTTAAATAGGGTTTAAAGCCAGAGTTTTGAAGTGACGTTAAAAATTTATTTAAAGCCTCTTCATAGTTGTTATCCTAAAAATATAAAAGTTATTCATCAGAAGCATTAATTATTATTATTTTTATATATATAACATCTTTACAATTTAGCTACAATACAATACAATATTTAATTTGATTCGACCAATGGTCGATAGCCAGTTTGTGCTATCGACCATTGGTCTTTTAGCCGGAAGTCCTTGTCTTTATGTAAGTCAGTCAATCAGTCATTGATGAGATGAATGAATATGTTGTGGATTTGGGATATTTGAATTTGGAGGAATATTTGGATTTAGTTTGATGCAATGTAGGTTTAATAGGTTTTGGAAAGTTGGGTTCAAGGCAAATTTTTGGGTTAGTTGTGAGAATCTTTTTTAAGATATTAGGACCGAGAATCGCTAAATGAAAGCTGGTTGAACATTTTATTAAAGGTAGATATTGTTATCATAGCATGACTCAATTATAGGGACTGCCAAAAAATTAATTTCCAAAAAAAAATGATGATGTAACGATTCTAATATCACTGATTATAATTAAATTTTGATTTTTTTTTACCAGAATACAACACTCAAAGAAAATTATTGCAATCCAATGAAATTAAAAAAGGAAAATTTCATTGTAATTTATTTTATTTATTTAGTTTTATATAACATCGTTATATGTTCCTCTCTTCTTCTCAGTGCGAGCTGTATTGTAATTTAAATAACTGCAAATGTGTGAACCATCTTTGTTTAATTTTATTTAATGTAATAATTAATCCTCTATTACCTTATATAACAAACAACCTAAATTAACTTCAGTATCAGGATCTTCGTTACTACACGAATCAACCAAATTTTTAGCAGCGGCTAAATCCTCCTGGCCGTACTTAATGGCAGCTTGTAATTTCGTGACCTGAGCTACATATTCCTCTCCATCAATCCCCTCAGTTACTTTGAAGGCTTCATCGTAGAGGCACGCCTGATATAAAGCTTGAGCGTAATATAGTTTGTAATCTTTATTATCTGGGTAGAGTTGTGTTAATTGCTCGTAATAACTAGCCGCGTTACTAAAATCCTGGGTGTAGAAGTAGCAATAGGCCAGAAGGGACAAACCTGCCCTGCAGGTATTCGATTCGGGAATCCCGTGCAGTACTTTGATCGCCTCAGAATATTGTGCTTCTTTTATCTGAATAAATATTAAATATATAAATAGAAAACAGTATTCATTCACTTGGTCAGAGTTATTTGCCCGGGAAGTAGTTGTTTTAATATGCATTTGTTTAACGTACTTACGTGACGTAAGTCAAAAGTCACAGAGCTAAATGTGAGAATAATTCATTAATTATTTTCAAATCATTTTTATTTAATAGAAAATATAATTTATTTATTTCATTTATATATTCCAGGTTGTCCATTTATCTATCTTCATTTGTTTCTTTTGTTTGTATTATCACGTTAAATACTGTATAATTCATTTTTGTGTAATTTTAAATATGAAACTTATGAATAGAGCAGTTAATTAAAAAACGGAAAATTTTGTTTAAGCGATAAAAAAAACTTACCATAGTATAAATGGTTTTTGTAAAATCTCCATCGTTAATCGCAATATTCGCCGAAAACATTTTTGCAGCTCTGTCTATAATTTGTGTTTGTAATCAGTTTCCATGGCGACGAATTCATTTTTTAAATTTTGTGACCAACGTCTAGAAATATAGGCAACTTTGTATACTTACTGTCCTAAGAATGGTGTGCTAAAGACAGGGGAAATAAATTTTATTTTATAGATTTATCGAATGTAATATACATTGTAAAATAGCAAGAATCATATATTTAGCCGCACTTTTCTTTTTCTAAACAAATAAACGGTTAAAGAGTGAAACTGACCTTAATGAAAGGCATTTGAGCACTCCTGGCCTTAACAGTAGTGCAGGGCTTCATCAAAGAGGATATTATAATAATATCCTCTTTGGCTTCATGTGAAGTCATACTAGCAGCTACTTGCTTATATTACTCGCTAATCGGCGCTATTCTGCAAGGCAAATGTTAAGTTTAACATGTATGTTATTTTTTTACCATCACACTCTAAGCAACTTTTGTAATAGATATTTAATTATATAGAATGTGAAGTCATTAATAACGTTCACATAATTTATTATTATTTTTCAAATCAATTCGAAAAAAAAAAATGAATGTACAATTTAAATAAAATCAAGATTCAACTTTAAACTATTGTAATTCCACATTTAGTGCAAGAATATTTGACGCTATTTTCATTTTGTTATTTTATTTGTAAATATGACACTCTGAAACTAAAGACATATTCTATTCTAATTCCGTGTTTTCAACTTTAACTTGATAAAAAAAGGCAATAGATGGCACTTGTGCCATCTTTCCCATTATATGATTCTAACGTGATGTATAAATATTTCCTAAAAGATTCGTAATTTAGTTCATCTTCATTTTTTACGATTTATCAATAGATTCGAAATTAATTTTCAATTACAAATAGCATTCCGTGTTTTCAACTCTAACTTGATAAAAAAGGCAATAGATGGCACTTGTGCTATCTTTCCCATTATATAATTCTAACATGATATATAAATATTCCCTAAAAGATTTGTAATTTAGTTCAGCTTCATTTTTTACGATTTATCAATAGATTCTAAATTAATTTTCAATTACAAATAGCATTCCTTTTTTGATTGCGAAAATTGAAAATCCATGCTAACTTTAAATGAAACTATTAAGTTTTTGATGTTTACTTTAATGACGTTTTTATTTAATTCAACCTGTAAGAAGTATTTCCGCTGATTTCAATCTTGAACCAAAGCTTGCGACTTTCTGAGCGCAATCCACTCAGCGCCGTTTTTAAGGAGAAAATATATTATTTACTCAATGGTAGAAGCCTCTACATACATATTCATATTATTAAGAAATTTGTGACAATATGAATTCATGAATGGTGGAGTGAGAATGTTTGAATTTTGCAGGGATGTTGGGATTTATCGTAATGCAGAGAAGGTTTAAAAGTTCAGAAGCCTATATTATTATTAATTTCATTTTTTTTTCTCGAGTTTATTTTTCTGACTTAATTATTAAATTTGCTGGCCATATGCATTCTATAAGCACAAATAAATCGGCAAAGTTAGTGTTTAGGTTTAATCTTCTCAATGTTATGAAGTTATCATGCTTCCAGATATACAAATATTGCTATTGATAGATATTTTTCATTTCCTTAAGAAATTTTACTTAAAGAAATAAAAAATATCTATCAATAGCAATATTTATATAGGAACCAAAGATTATATCAATTATTAAATTTGCTGGCCATATCCATTCTATAAGCACATATAAATCGGCAAAGTTAGTGTTTAAGTTTAATCCTCTCAATGAAATGAAGTTATCATGCTTTCAGATATACAAATATTGCTATTGATAGATATTTTTATTTCCTGAAGAAATTTTACTTAAGGAAATAAAAAAATATCTACAAATAGCAATATTTATATAGAAACCAAAAAAATAGAGAAAGAAGTCAATTTCACGTAGAAATGTAGGACAGAATCTAGAATTGAGCCGTAATTTTTGTCTCTGTGATTATACTGTCTTATAATTTTAACACATCCGACTCCTGAAATCATGTATTCAAAATAAGATCATTTTAATAGAACACTACAGTATCCTGTATTTTAAGATATTTTCTGCTTTCAACAGATGGCTTTATAAAGATGAAAAAACCATAACAAACTTCTAGGTTATAAAGATGTACACAAAAGGGGGATTTTTCAAATATTTCATGCGTACGGAAGGTCAGGATTTACTGATCAACGACGTGAATTCGGGGAAAGTTGTTGAGCGGTCAAACGAGATGTGAAGTGAACGTACGTCGTTGCTCGCATTAGAGAAAGTACCGTTAATAGGACCTGTAAACGCGGCGCCGTTTACCTGTTGAATGTATTCTCATTGGAAAAGGTCAACAGGCTAGCTACTTTGGCAAAAATGGTGTGATAATTTCTCGTGTTAGATTTTGCAGTTTTATTCCAAAAGGGTTTTTATTTATTTGTATGAAAGTGGTGGGTTTGAACTGTGTCGAAATGGTCGAGAAAGGGGGGATTTTCAAAGACAGGTGAGTTTCTATAGATCGCTTTTTTATAAAGACATGAAAATATTTTTTTAATAAAATGCATTCCAATTTCTGTCTAATAAATCACAAATTATTGTTATAAGTAAAACCTGCATAAATTGAAAGAAATATTATTGATAATTCTAACATGTAAACATTGATAGTTTATATATATATATATATATATTTTTCAGACTATATAGATAATTTTAACAATATAACATAAATAATTACAATACAAACCCTTCACTCTAATGGGTATAAAGGTTTTTTTTTGATAATGTATATATATATATATATATATATATATAATTACAATAGTAGGTGATTGTCTGGGCCAGCGACCAGAGGTCTTTCTGCTGTAAAACTTTATATTAATAATAAATATGTATTCCGTGACCCTTTCAGGTGTATGGTTTATTAAGGCAAAAAGATCTCTGGTCGATAGCCCAGATTAGTGGGGTTGGGTTTTCCAACTTCACACTCATGTTATTTTAGAATGCTACTACTTTATGACTGTAGAGCAAAAATTCATTTGAATAATTGGTAGAACTCTTTGGGGGGCAAACAGAACTCTGGTCAAATTAAAAAAAAATATATGAAAAAAATGCTACCCTCAGACTTTGTTAATAATTGGTTCGGGTTTTTTTAATTTTTGTAAATGTGATTAGAGTTTTGTTTGCCCCCCAAAGAGTTCTATAAATTATTCTTATGAATGAATTCTCTATTATCAATAATAAAAACGTTCTGGCCTCTCAAATGTTTTTATAATTAATTAATCAAAGTCCGAGGGGGATGTTTTTTTTTTAATTTTTGTAAATGTAATTAGAGTTCTGTTTGCCCCCCAAAGAGTTCTATAAATTATTCTTATGAATGAATTCTCATTATTAATAATAAAAAAGTTCTGGCCTCTCAAACTTTTTTTATAATTAATTAATAAAAGTCCGAGGGGGATGTTTTTTTTTTTTTAATTTTTTTGTAAATGTAATTAGAGTTCTGTTTGCCCCCCACACAGTTCTATCAATTATTCTAATGAATTTTTGCTCTAAAGTCAATAATAAACTAGTTATTGCATTCTAAAATAACATGAGTTCAATTTGATTTTGGAGGGGTTAAAAGGGCGGAACTATTTTTTATATGTGTAAGGAACTCTAGAACTATGTGGGGGGTCACCAGAACTCCAACAATTTTTTATGAAATTTGATAGTTGGGGGGCCAACTTCATAGGGGTTGATTTTGCCCATAACTAGCTCAGACCAACAAATTGTATATAAATATTACCCGCACAACACGTAATGCAGAAATATTATTACATAAATATAGCAATAATCATGCATTTGCAATCAAAACCTTGCTGCAATGTTTCAACAAATTTGCTATTTTTACATTTGATTCATAACACAGAAATGTTGCTTGAATATTGCAGGAATATGAAAATAATTCATATACAATTTAATTTACTATTTTTTCTGTTTATTTTAGATCACGGGTAGTGATTTTTACAACTATCTGCGTGTTGACGTTATTTACAAGGTTTTATAAAGTTACGGAACCCGATCATATCTGGTAAGTTGCTTTTTTACTTTTCCCATAATCGTTTTTCCTGTGGGAAATTTTACATTTAACACATCATCATTTTTTTTTTTATCGCATGTACTGTATATAAATGAGAATAAGTATTATTATTGTTATATTTTCTAATTTCAGTTGGGATGAAACTCATTTTGGAAAAATGGGCAGCTGGTACATAAACAGGACTTTCTTCTTCGACGTGCATCCACCCCTTGGGAAGATGTTAATAGGGCTTTCTGGATATTTAACGGGATATGATGGAACGTTTGCTTTCGACAAACCTGGAGATAAATACGAAAATGTCAGTTACATTGGAATGCGTGTTGTAAGTGAAAAATATTTTAACTTTATTGTAGTAATGTAACAAAAGACCAGAAAAATAATTCATTTTATTTTTTTTTACCCTACACCCATGTGGGTAGAAAGGGGTCATTGAATATATATATATATTTTTTTTTTCGAAATTTATGGATTCTGGCAAGTTTTCTAAACTTTTTTCATTCACAACCACATTTTTGAATGCAAAAACTCACTAGTCGTTGGATAGAAATCAGTGGATTAAGACTGGTGGAAATCTGCTGAATGCCATGAACAGTCATCATTGTCAATTGTTAATTCATGTTTCGTGAAAGTAATGTTTTATAAATGATGATTTTTTTATTTCAGTTTTGCACAGCATTAGGTGCCACAATAGTTCCAATGGCGTATATGTCTGTTGATGAGATGACCCAATCTGTAACAGCAGCAGCATTTTCATCACTATTAATTATATTTGGTTAGTATAGTAGTATTGATTTTAATAAAAAGAAAAATAAATTATTTAATTATAATTAGATACACCCAACGCCCTAAGAAACAACAAGGAATATAAGAAGAAGATTATAATTAGATACAAATTTAAGTTCATGTGAGGCACTGCCAAGGTAATACAGTATTCCAAGGTATTACAACACATGACTTCATTTTGTAATACATTACGACAAACAATTTTCAATCCCTTGTACATATGTAATGTCTGAAGGGGTATTTGCCAGGATAGTAGTTGTTTTAATAGATAATTGTACTTATGTAAGTCAAAAAATAATTAATTATTTTCTTTTTAGCTAATGCAACTTACGCGACTGCGAAAATAATTATTTTCTTTTTAGCTAATGCGACTTTCCCGACTACGAAAATAATTAATTATTTTCTTCTTAGCTTATTTAAATATCTGTGACTAAACTAGAACACTTGCACAATTTAAATTGTGAAGAAAGGAATAAACAAGTGTTTTAATTTAAGTTATATAACTTCACATAACTCAAAACCAAATAGTAAATAACCACGACTAAGTGAATAAATGATGTATTTTGTTTTTTTAGATGTTGGTCTCATCACGTTGACTCAGTACATATTACTGGATCCAATACTGCTGTGCTTTATGATGGGATCAATTTTGGGGGCAGTGAAAGTTTCCTCGAGAAGAGTTGAAGAGTTTTCGCCTAGTTGGTGGTTTTGGTTAATTTTTACTGGAACGATGTTGGGCTGTTGCATTTCGGTTAAGTTCGTCGGTTTATTTGTCATCCTTTTGGTTGGATTCATGACCATAGCAGATTTATGGAATGTTCTGGGTGATCTTACAAGACCAGTGGTGAGTACATTTTTTATAATAATTCGGGTTATTCCGTACAAGAAATGTTACGTTTAACGTGTACGTTGCCATAATTTCGCTAGATGAATGGTGGATGGACATTTTAATCATATTAGCAAAAATTAATATTTAAGAATTCTTCCGTCTTTCAAAATACTGAATTGCAGGGGTAAATAAAAACAAAATTAACTTCCATTATTTAATGTTCTACACTATACATGACTATTTACAATAAATTAATAACAGTTCTTAAATATCACTCATGAACTTAATGTTTGCATCATAATCTTATTGTTCCTTTTTTCATAAGCTTTATATAAGGTCCCCAAAATAATACCACTAAACAAAATAAAACCCACCTGTGAATTTGAAATGAACTTATTCGAACAATCCATTGGATTATTTATATCAAGAGTAAAAAGTTGTGAGGCAAGATGCATGCTAATTATAGATAACGATGCGTAATATGGCCACGTCTGCTCATTCATGATCCCTGAGAGAACTAAGTTGCTTATCATAGCACAAGAAAATCCTGAGAGCCAGAGTTTTGTTTTATCACCGAAATGAATGGCGGTTGATTTTATGCCGAGGCGGAGATCATCTGAGCGGTCCTGATGAGCATAAATTGTGTCGTAAATTATTGTCCAGCAAACGCCGGCCAAATAAAGAGGTATGCAAGTACCGCAATCGACGGAGCCGTTGATCGCACTATAACCTAAAAGTGCCCCCCAGTTGAATGTGAAACCTAACACTAATTGCGGCCAGTTGGTGACACGCTTCATTAACGGATAGCTGCAGACGAGCGCGAGGGAACTAGCACCCAAGAAAATGCTGTACCAGTTTAATTGGAGCAGCACAATAAATCCGGCCGTCATTTGGCCTGTCAGGAACACCCACGCTTCTCTCATACTGATATCACCATTAACCAACGGCCTGCTTATTGTTCTCGATACTTTCGAATCAATGTCTCTGTCGAACATGTCGTTGATGGTGCATCCGGCGCCGCGCATTATGATCGCCCCCGTGCCAAACAAGGCGAGCATGTAGGGATCGGGGAAGCAGCCCGGCCCCGCCGCCGCCGCTATGCCCCATCCGCACGGCCAGAACAGCAACCATGTTCCGATTGGCTTGTCGTACCTTGCTAGGCGAAGGTAGGGCTGAACAGATTTCGGACTCGAGTTCACTAGACGTTCGGACAGCTTAATCTTCCGTCCATCTGTTTGACTAGAATGCACGTGTAGAACGGGGATGTTATTGAACAGTGCCCTCTGAGAGATTTTCAGTTTACCTGCAATTATTAATTTAATTGAGTGAAATGTAAATTAATAAATTAAAATGGTATATTGATCTTTTTTTTAGGTTTAAACAAAAAAATTAATATCTTTCTTAATCTTATCCTTTTTTATCCGTATTGGGTGTCGAGAAAAAAACTTAATATAATTTTTTGTTAGCATGCAAGAAAATGCTGTACCAGTTTAATTGGAGCAGCACAATAAATGCGGTCGTCATTTTTTAGGTTTAAATAAACAAAAAAAATAATATAATTTTAATCTTCATACTTTTCTCTTTGAAACGAGTTCTTTAATTTTTATTTTTAGGTACTCTTAACAGTACTGAAACCACCTGTTGAGTTTGCAAACCACAACACGATAATAATTTTGAGGTACTTGCTTCGGCAAGTACCAATAAAACAATTGAAAACATACGTATTAGATATACTTAAACATGTTATTTTAAATTATAATGTACATTCGTCTTTATAGGTATCAATACCATTCTAGATTATCTGTTTATTGAGTTTTGCATGAACGGAACGAGCACGTTTCGACTAACCGAAACACAGTCAACCAGGCGAATGAATTTTTCCAAATCTTAACGGTAAACCATTAATTGCACAATACACAAAGAGCCTACTGTTTCCCAGCACTAATTTAAGCCCGAGGGCTTGTTACCTTATACGGCAAATGCATGCAATAGATATTTCAATTTTGCTAACTAATTTTATAATGATAGTTTCAATTGTCAGATTACCTAGCTTGTTTATAGTCCGCAATAATAACATTTTCACTACTTCCTCGGGATTACATATTTATTTTCCTCTTCATCTGCTGCGTGTGTCCTCTTAATTGGCCTGGGATGGAATTTTATTTCGGTACCAAATTAAAATTGAGGTTAGGTTTCGGACAAGCGGCAAACCTGTCACGGTTGAAGGAAGTCGGTATATCGAAAGTTCCCCACGGCGATAATTACGGGTTGTTTGCTTTGCGTAGAAATTTCGCTGTGTAGAAAATTGTTTCGTTGCTACTAAACTGTTTTACTACGATTTTCGTTGTGGATAATATTCCTTGCAGCGATTTACAGTGGCGGAGGTAATATTATTATTGGTGCATTTTTGTGGGGAATAAACGCATTTTTGCGTTTCGCGTTACAATTTGAAATATTTATATCTAAAATAACACAGATCCATATTAAAAAAAAAAAATACATGTGATATAGTAATATTTATAATTATATTTAGTTAAATGGTGATTTTCTGATAATTAAGCTTTTAATTATTATTATATTGAATTAAATAAAAATAATTAATTTACTCACACTGCAACTATTGGCAAATATTTTCTAATTCTTTTATTTGGTTGGTTAAAAAAATATTATAATTTAAATATTATATTTTTAATATATCTAGAAAAAGTTTGATCAGATGTAAAAAAAATATTTATTCAATGATTAGAATTGTTACTTTCTCAAAATTTAAAAATAGGAATTGTGCAGGACCCTTATTCCTGAAATTGAAATTATATTTGCGAGGTTTGAACACGCTTACACTCACAAGCAAGGACTCGTAAGTGAGAAACTAAGACAGTGAGCCAAGGCGAAGGGGTTCGGATAAAAAAAAATTGGAAAAAATCAACTTTCTTGGGTCAACAAAGTGAGAATATTTTTTGGGATAGGAATGTTAGAGACTGTTGTTCCTGAAATTGATCGCGAGTTTTGGTCATACACAACTGTTAAATTATGTAAATGGCAAATTTCGTACAACTGAAATATATGATGAATTTCAGGAATTTTGTTACGTAAATAATTTTATAAGAACTTAATATTAATAATAAACACTTACACTATCGTATATTCACTTTAAGTACACACTATTTAATTTTTATTCAGCAATTCTTTTAACCGTGTCAAATATATTCCTAACTGTTTAACTTAATTTTCGGACATACATTTAATAGAAAAATTTACTCTGCTTAATATATATATATCGTGACTTATTTAGCAGAAAATTAAACGCAGTGCTGATAAGCACAGTACTTTATTTAAAATGGAAAATGTTTTGATTACGCTTTTTTGTAATCAAGGTTGACAAGATTTTCTTATTGTGCAAGGTTGACTCAATTGTTTTTTTTACTTTCTCCATGTGCGTAATAATTGCATTTACTTGTATTCATAAAAATGAATCATTCAGTTTTATTTAAAAATCAATATTTAAAGTATTTAAAATAAAAATCCCCTACATATATATATATATATATATATATATATATAAAATAAAAATATTTATAAAAATTTCCATTACAAAAGCTGCTTAGATTGTGATGAAAAAAAAATTTTTACATGTTAATCCTAGCGTTTCTCTTACAGAATATATATATATATATAAACTTTTTTTATATATATGCGTTTCCCTTAGAGAATATTATATATATATATATATATATATATTCAATGACCCTTTCTACCCATATGGGTGGTTTCTCTTATAGAATAGTCTGGAATAAATAACATTTTTAATTTATGGATTTTTAAATCAAATAAAACAACAAGGCGGAAAGGTCGTTAGCCATTTCATGTAATATACATGAATATAAATCTACAAATACATTGTAAATAATTATCTAAACTTTGTATAAATGTTACACGAATAAAGATGTTTAGTAGTAGTAAAACAACAATCGGCTAACACTAATAAGCCTTCACATACCAATTTAATAATGTTTTCGTTTTAATTTTCAGATGGCGACAATCAAACATTTATTTGTAAGAGGAGTTTGTTTAATAGCATGGCCGATATTTCTTTACGTTCTCTTCTTTTATATTCACTTAAAGGTTCTTAACCGAAGGTAAGTTATAATTATATATTATCAAAACCCTTGTACCCTTACGGGTGTTGGGCGTAATACATTTTTTGTCATTTCACACTTCTGCTGGGTAAGTTATTCCATATTACATAAATGGGATTTATAATAAAAATATTGATAAAAAGAAAAGTACACAATAAAAGCTTTTGACTAACAATAATTGCACGTTGGATAGACCTCATGGGCTACGATATCAGCATTGCTCAAAGCTTGTCAATGGGGTGGGCGGACAGATTGCCTTGGTCACGCTTGACTCCGTCTCTAGGGTTTCTATGTTTCGACGTCGGAACTTGGAATTGTCTGTAGACGACTTGCATACCTAGCAAAATATTATTATTATCGGTAGAGCAGTTACAACAAAAGTTTTATAATTAAATCTAGCATACAAATTTGATATTTTGAACTTGTTCAGTGTAAATTAAAGAACATACGATAAAACACTGTTAATTTTTTTATTTATTTGGAAATGAGAGTGGATCTCTTAAATAATTTTTATTTGATTTAATTTAAATAACTGAGACCAAGTGAATAAACACTAGAGATGTGCAAAGTCTATCATTTCAATCTTGTCAATTTAAATATATAATAATTTTATTAATGTTACATATTTTTTTTAATATCAGACATTTATTAATAAACAATATTTTATTGTTATTTAATATATATATATATATTCAATGACCCCTTTCTACCCACATGGGTGTAGGGTATTGTTATTTAATAACTTTCACTATTTAACATGCTCTATTTAGTGAAGCTCGATTACTAAAATGACTCGATTTTTCCCAACACTAATAAATACTCTTCTTGAATTATTATATGTTTATTCTTGCATTTCATACATTTTATCATAATTTAAATTTAATTATTATATTAAAAAGTTGTAAATTTTAGTGGAAACGGAGATGGTTTCTACAGTTCGGGATTTCAATCGCAACTTATTGGAAACAGTTTACACAATGCCAGCATGCCTCGTCAAGTCGCTTATGGAGCGGTGATAACGTTGAAAAATTGTCGTACTGGAGGTGGATACTTACACTCGCATTTCCATTTGTATCCCGAAGGAGCGGGTGCTCGTCAACAACAGGTATAAATTCATAAACATAAAACATTTAGCAATTACGAATGATTTATAAATATAAAATTCTACACCCATATTAGAGAGATCCTATAAACCCTCAATAACGCTGACAACATGTTAAAATGTTCTCGAAACGTCAAGAAAATATTGCAAAAGTAATCAAGTCTATCGATTACTGTTTTCGAAAAAAAAAATTGAATCACACATTTAGGAAATAAAAATACATGATCCTTTTTAAATACCTCGGGAGCCTCTTAAAAACATGACAGTTCATGATAGTTCAGATTATATAGTGATTTTAATCGATCACTGTATAATCTGAACTGTCGGATAGTTTTGTGTTCTTTTCCTCGAATCCTTATACCTCTTGAGGTGTCTGATAGTTCTGTGTTGAAATAAAGAACATATGAATTGAATCCCTGTATATTCCTATTATGTTTTTAAATTTTAGGATGAATTTTAAAACAAATATTTAATTACAGATTACCACTTACACTCATAAAGATGACAACAATAAATGGCTAATAAAAAAATATAACACCGAAGATGTTTCAGGGGTGAATATTGTGAAAAGTGGTGATTTGATAAGGCTTCAGCATATACCGACGACACGCAACTTGCATTCACACAAAGAGCCAGCGCCAATTACTAAGAAGAGTTTTCAAGTTACTGGATACGGAGAGGTACAAAATATAACAGTGTAATGTTGTTATAAATATTTTTATAAAAATATATGAAGTTCTCAAACTTTTTTGCATGAAATTTGTCTGCGGTTGAACAAATGTTTCACTGTACTTACACCAATATGAAACACAAATTGTAACAATAGCACAAAGCGCTTGTAACTATATTATTTAACAATGTATGAAGGTTTTTCTTGAAATAGACATTTGGTTATTGTTTCACAATTTTTATTTATTTTTCGGTCACAGATAATGGCCGTCTGAACCAAACTAGTGAACGTTTGTTCAACAACAGACAATTTTCATGCAAAAAAAGTTTGAGAACTCCAACGTTTGTTCAACAACAGACAAATTTCAGGGTGGCCCATGTAAAAAAAGTTTGAGAACTGCACATGTTTTTATAAAAATATTTATAACATTACACTTAGGGAAGAACTGCATGTCGAAATTAAAGCATATCTCTGACTAAAACTAGTCAGAAAAATAAATAAAATATATGAAACAATAACTGTACCCGATGCCATAAGTGGCAGCAAGGGATAGCAGAAGAAGAATTAACAATAACTGTTTATCTGAAGAAAAACCTTTATACATTCTTAATCATGTTTCACCAAGTATTAGATGTGTCAAAAGTGAATAATTCAACTCATTTACTTTCTTTCATTTAAGAATGGAACCGGAGATGCGAATGATGTCTGGCTTTTGAATATAATCGGAGAAAAAGATGGAACCGAGTTAACGGCAGTTAGTAGTAAAATCAAGTTAGTGCATTATCTACAGTCGTGTGTTTTAACGATCAGTGGTAAGCAATTGCCGAAATGGGGATTCGAGCAGCAGGAGGTGATATGTAATCCGAATTTAAGGGATGTTAATGCTGTGTGGAATGTAGAGGAAAACACATTCGATAAATGTAAGTATCATAATGATTTAAAAAATAACGAATAAAATATTTTTAATAGAATGAATTGTTTGTTTGTTAAATTAATAAAGGAAACTGAAGCATTGAATCTATAATCAGTAATTCAAAAGAATCTCAGACTTTTTACTGGAAATGGGCAAAGTCGATCTTTTGGATCTTTTTTGTTACTGCAAAATTAAGTACTCAATTTTAAAATTATAAACCTAAGCAAAGCTATTGATTTTTTCTCTTTTACCATATGGTGTCGGGTAGAAATATATTTTACATTATATATTATTTATTTACAGTGCCAAATGTCAGTTTTGATATGTATGCACCAACTTTCTTTGAAAGATTCATGGAGTCCCATGCAGTGATGATACAAGGGAATGCTGGTTTGAAGCCAAAAGAAGGAGAACATACTTCCAAACCGTGGCAATGGCCAATTAATTATCGTGTAAGTTTCTTTTCTTATTATGTTTTTTTTTTCGAAGGGAAGAGGAGTGTAATGGAATGGATGAGAGAGGAACAGATGAGAGAGGATGGGACTGGTGTGAATGTCTTGTTGAGTATATATTTATTTAAAAAGGTTATATTAATTTGTTTTTTTTTTTACTAAGGTATTTTATTTTTCGACCAGTTTCGGCTCATTGCCATTATCAAGAACGGATTTTTACTAGTATATATACAAGATTAAGTTTATTACGTAATAAGGGCATTTAATATCGGGGAAATCCTCTTTGTCATTGACCACACGTTTACCGACTTTTACAGCTTTAGAAAACTCCAAACTCTCCCGATAATTAAGTGCTAATCCCTTATTATCTGTGTGTTTAATTTTAACATTTTTTTAAGAAAAGCAATGCTTTTATCGGGATTAAAATAATAATAATAATACATTATTTTATTTTCTAGGGACAATTCTTTTCCGGTTCTACATATCGGATATATTTGCTTGGCAATCCTATAATATGGTGGGGAAATTTAGTATTTTTAGCATTGTTTTTATTCATTTTTACTATAAACGCCGTTAAGTATCAAAGAGGCTACATTAAATCATTATCAGGTGAGTTAAGTATTACCAAACGTAGTCATTCTGGTATTTACTATCATTTTCTGTAATTAGTGACTGCAAATAATTGTATAGCTGTCCCTTTCTACTATATGCAACATATGCTATTTGTATCTGAATGCATAAATCCCATTCAATGGGATTTTTATTTTTCAATACAGCTTCTTTTACTTAATTTTATGCAGGTTCAATATAGTTAGGATTTTGCTTCAATAGAGAACTCATTTATCTTAAGATTGTTTTTTTAGACTTTCATCAAGGAAAACTGGAGGCCTGTGCATGGTTATTTGTTGGTTGGTTCCTGCATTACTTTCCATTTTGGGGAATGGGAAGAGTTTTGTACTTTCACCACTATTTCCCCGCATTAATATTTAATTCAATGATTACAGGTAAATTTAAAAAATGTCAATATCAAAAAAATATTTTATTTTAAATTTGCACAATCAGTTACTTAAAAAAGTTAGTTTTAAAGGTTGATAGCATTTAAAACAAAATAATATATGGTAAAAATATGTAAAAATAAGCCCAACTTACTGCATTAAAAACACCATAGAAGAGTATTGTTATTTGTATTGAAGGAGAAAATATTTTTGTTAAAGATAGTAATGTTAAAACATGCACAATTTGGTAATTGTAGTCAAAAGTGGCAAAAAATATGCACCTTTTGGGCTTTCTGCATTAGAAACACTTTGCTTTGGTCTCGACACCTTAAAAGTTGCATATTTTGTCTCAAGACTGCATTGAGAAATTCCAATTAATATACTTTTTACGGCCATTTAAAATCAAAACTTACAAAAACAATTAATTAAATTTATGTAAATTAAATAAATGTAGTTACATTAAATAAATATTTATGTTTTTATGATTTATTTTCCAAAATATGTGTGCAAAGTTTGTTTTAATATTTTTGAACCTTTATTTATTTAATACACAGACAGATCACAGGCTAACTTTATGTGAAGCTCTAAGGTGAATGCACTTCAAAATTATATAATTCGTTAGTATTAACAACTTGTTAAAATACTTGACATCGCCTTAGTTAGCGGGGCTTCACATGAAGTTAACCCGTGAGTCGTCACTGATTTAACAAACTAAAATGTATTGTTTTAGGAATCATCATGGATTACTTAATGGAAGAAATACCGAAACTTTTCCCAGAGAAGCTTTCAAGTACGGTGTATCACACAATTTTCGCAATTGTATTATCGACAATTGCCTACAGTTTTGTGTTATTCTCACCGCTTGCGTACGGTATGAGTGGGCCCCATGCTAATGAACCTAATTCCACAATGCATGGTTTAAGATGGCTTGATAGTTGGGATTTTTAATAAATAACATTTATTGACCTGTAATGGACAGAAAATACTTAATATTGAATTGATGTGATTAAGTGGAAAGTCGTAAAAAAATATTGATTTAAAAATGGATTATTCAGATAATTTCAATTTGGCTTGGAAATATCTGTAAAGGTGCCATGTTGGAGATTATACATAACCTAGAGTATCGGTTATGTATAATCTCCAATATGGTGGTGAAATTTGGAACTATCTTCTTATCCAAAAACTGTGCCTTCACTTGTTTTATCAGCCGACGTAAACATATGTGTGAAAATCATTTCTTTGCCCTTTATTTTTCCTAAATTATTATAGATTACTCAGAGAATAACTTAGGATTGTGGTTAATGAATATTGTAGCTGATTTTTGGCTTTTGAGATTAAATTGAAGACTTAATATTTTGAACTGTTACGGACGCTTAATATTAAAAAAAAAATATGAATTGAATTATGTGAATTATATAAATTATGAACATAATTATTGAGATTATATTTATATAAGAATATATTAATATTTTTGTAAATACTCATTATTAAGAAAAATATGTTTTTTATACAAATAAAGTATTATTTTTTATTATAATTAATTAATGTCTTTAGTCCTGTGGAGTACCATTGTTATATTACCGTAATTTTAATCCTTTCCCTTGCAAAATGGAGAATGGTTAATAATGTAGCCTACTGTATTTATTTCCTAGGAAATGATTATTATACAGGGTGACCCAAATTATCAAATCTCAATTGAACTGAAAAGGCTCACACTAGTTTTACTAAAAGTTTAAATGTAAACTTTTTTTTATATTCATGTATTGTTTCTTTAAAAATGTCGGTGACGTTTAACTCTAGCGTATTCCTGTTGTTCTATTACTAATTTGTTTACGCGGAATTCTTTTCCTCTAGATAGTGAGTGATATAAATAAACGTGTTAAGTGTGCTGTAAATAAATAAATAGATATTGTGTTACTCATTTCCGAGTATGATTAAACCCGATTTTGTAGGAGTATTGTCACAAACAGATCAAAATACTTTTCTTTGAATAGGAGAAAGATCGTATACATTTTTGAAAAAAATTCCCGAGAAAACGAATCAGTTTATTTGATGACATATAATTTTTTTACTATTTTTCCTTTCTACCGTTTGGTGTAAGGAGACATTTATTTATAATTCACTAAATTTTACATAAATATACTTTTCTTTCATTTTTTTCTCTTTAAATAGTTGCTGAATAATATTTAAACAACTAGGTAATAAATCTAAACACTCGGCGCTATTCGGTAAGAGAAATGTTGATTTTATCGTGTATGTTAATTTTTATCGTTATTACGTTACGTTATTAATTAATTTCACATTATATAAATATATATCTATTACTAAAACTTGGATTGTGAAAGTTTTAGTAATAGATATATATTTATATAATATGAAATTAATTAATAACATACAAGTTAAATTTAACATTACTTGTACGGAATAGCTCCGACTATCGTGTTTATATTTATTACTTAATTAAACATTTACTACTGATAATATTTTTTTTATATTGTGCAAAAATATGTATTTAGGTTTCTATAATCTCGGCCTCGTTTTTCTCATTTTCAAAAACGTCATCTTCGTTTTTCTCATCATCCAAGTTATTTGCGTTGTTAGCGTTTACGAATAAAGTTGTTAACTTCGCAATGGAACCAATTGCTTTAAATCTTGTTTGAGCTTTCATCTTCTCAACTTTTTTCTTCCACTGAAAAATAAAGGCTCATTATTGTTTTATAAAAATAAATAATATTAAATTGAAAAAGGAATGGCGTGCGTGAGTGAAAAAAAGGCTCTTTATTATTTTGTAAGAATGAGAATTACTTTAGTACTTAATTGAAAAGGGAGTGGATTGCGTGAGTCAAAACTAAAAAAAATACAATACTTACTAAAGAGAAAATAATTAATTATTTATTCATTTGATTAAATTAATTATTTTCAAATTCTTTTTATTTGTTTTAATACTTGAGGTTATATCTGTGGAGAGCTGTGAAAATTAAATACAAGAAACTTATTAAAGCAGGCTATCTGTTATTTTTTTATTATTAAACGGATCCATTTTTACAACAGCAACTAAAACTAAGATTACGTCTATAATAATAATAAACTAAAATTATATTATAATAATATTAAAAACAAAAATAGAAAAGAGTGGAAAATGTTGAAATAATTTATTAATTATTTTCAAATCATTTTTATTTAACTCAAAAAACTAAAACTATATTACAAAAATAAAATAGCAATGAATAAAAGAAAATAAAAAGAAAGAAAATAATTTAAAAATAAATGTATGTGTGAAAAATATCAAAAAAAAAAACGTGTATGTGTGAAAAGTATGAACCTTTACAAACGGAACAAGGTTACTACCTACAATAAGGACAATTCATTAATGTGCCATAAGATGATAAAAATTTGGCCGATTCGCCACAGGAAAGGTTGAAGCTTGGATGATGTGTCATAAAATTCGCAGTTCGCATAAGTTGGGAAATGGGACAGGGAAAGTCATAATTGGTATGATCGAAATGAACCCGAAAAAGTGATGGGTAGCACGGGGTTAAGGCGGTAATGCAAAATTTAATTTCGACAATAATACTGGCTACGTAGGCCGAAAGACCTCCGGTCGATAGCCGTTTCTCTTAAGAATATATACATATGTGATATATGAAAACACTTTGTACATCTGTTAATAAATAAATAAGTGAAGAAAAGTGTACAAAGTGTTTTCATATATCTTTCAAATCTTCACGAAACTCACATTTAATTAAGTGAATATATATGTGTTTTAAAATGTTTCATGTATTGTACATTAAATTAAATATGTATGTTTTCTTTTGTGAATACAGATGTTTGTATATATACTGGCTGCGTTTTATTCATGAGTTATGTGAAGTGTTATATGAGATAATTGAAAGATTCGATTAAAAATTGAAGTAAGAAACGTATCTTTCAATTACTATTAATAATAACGGGCATTAAATTTGGTATTCAAAATTATTTTCAAGTGATATTCTTGTAAAGTGGCATGCAATTTTAATAACTATACGTTTTTACTCCTTGTGCAATTATCTCCTTTCTCTTAGGGCCAATGATTCATAATCGCCCGTAACGGAAGATGAATGATTGCACACATTTATAAAAAGTACCATTTACACAAGCGAAATGTCGGTGTTGTTGTTCTAAATCGTACTAAATAAACCAAATTATAACTCGATAATATTGCGAAAAAAATGTTACCTCTTTGTCCCTAGAAGGCATTTCAGCTAAATAATGTGTCATGCCTTCCTTAGCAGGGTCTAGAATTGCCAGTACTGAAACACATCCATCCACAGTTCCCAGTACTAAAGCTTTTCCATCCTGAGTACTCTCCACTGCTGATAATTCGGCCTGACATCTGTAATTGGCCACCATTTCCGAATCACTTGTTCTACAATGAAAATTCGCTTACAGAAAGAACACTGAATAGAAAATACATATTAATACTTCAAAGAAATTGTTTGACCACAATGAATCAATAATGAATTAATTTTTCTGATTGTATAATCATGATGAATCAATAACGAATGATTTTTGTTCTGAAGTAAATTTAATTTAATTCTTTATTTACGGAAAATCACCTTTTTACAATTAATAACAATCTGTAATTAGAAAATACAATAACATATTGAATCGATTTTACAAAAATTAAACTAATAACTTCTTGATCAAGTGAGTTTTCCATTCAGAATCCATAATTATTGTTTTTATGGATAATGATGCTCATAGTGAATAAAATATATAAGTAAATCAAATACAAACTTAAAATATTTTACGAAAAAATACAAAATTCAAAAAATTGAATTAAAATCACTGCAAGAGCAATACATATAATAATATATAATTTATTATTTTTCTGAAGTAAATAATTTATTATAGATTCATGATATAACCACAATGAATCAATAATGAATTAATATTTTTTTGTTATTTTTTTATGAAGTAAATAATTCGTTATTGTTTCATTGTATGACCATAATGATTCAATAATGAATGAATTTTTTTTTTCTAAAGTAAATAATTCATTGTAGATTCATTTTTAACCACAATGAATCAATAACGAATGATTTTATTGAAGTATATAATTCATTGTTACTTTTAATGCGTTTTGTTAATACTAAATTGTCTTGTAATTGGGAATTTGTTTCCTGTTGGGCAATAAACATTATTATTGATTCATTGTATAAACATAATGAATCAATAATGAATGCATTTTTTCTGAAGTAAATAATTCATTGCATGACCACAATGAATCTATAAAGAATCAGTTATTTTTTTATGATATTTTTGAAGTATTTATATATATCTATGTTGTCTAATATATTTCGTAAGTAAAATTGAATACGATTTTGTATTAATATAATTAATTACCTGAAAACTCTTAACGTCTTTTTTCCACTGTGGTAATACAAAACATATTCATCTGTTTTATTAAACATGCAGATGATGGAGAAAACACCTTCTGCCACTTTCGGAATGAATGTTTTTACAGTTTGGCCTTTCTTGAGTTCAATTAGTTCCAATCCACCTCTAAAACAACATATTAAAATAGATAGAATAGTGTATTTATTCACTTAGTAATTTAAATAAATTATTTTTAAATATTAATCACCGAGTTTTATACTTTGTTTATACTAAAATATAAATTTAAAAAATACATTAAATAATATGAATGGACCATTCATCAATTCATTTCTATTCAGTTCTGTTGTTTAAATAAAAGTAGTACTAAGAGAAAAGTTTCCACAACCAACATAAACATTATCAGTTCAACTAGTTAGCATAGATTATCTCTTTGACACCATCATAAATTCATGACAAGGTAGATCTCGTCTACAACCCAGATATACTAACACCATAACATAAATAATTACAACACACGTAAGTTATTGTAATTATATTGTTTTGTATTATTTGTGAATTCTGAATAAAGATGTGTGTATTTAATATCAATATTATACAAATGAGTACCTAGATGGTGCATATAATCCGTATTTTCCGTCGGCTGTGCAAATGCCACCCCATTTCGGTACAGTCCGTACGTGCTTTTTGTTTCTAATATCCAAAATTGCCGTTTTGTCAGTGGCTGTCACGCCGATTAAATAACTCTTGTGTGGCATTGCTACAAGTGAAGACACATCCTAAAATTTCATAATGAAGATTTTGTTCATCACATAGATTGCAATAATTTATTGTTCAACAGAAACAATTTCCTAATTATAAGACAAATTACAACGAGAAAACTAAAATATAAAATTAAATACATTTTATTTTTTTTAATTACGAACAATTTTCAGTTCCCTAAAAAAAGATAGTCTTTTGAGTCCGTGAGTGTTTTCAACATACATTTTTTTTCACAACAGTGTAAAATTTTGTTGAAACATTCACAGATAATAAATTATAATGCACACGTTAATATACTCCAATTCCTCTTCTAAAAATAAAATTAAATCAATTATATATTATACATGACAGATTACTAACACAATTGTACATATTGTTATAATAAATTTTGCATTTTTTTTTTGTCATATTATATTTCGCAAGGAATAACACCACCAATTAATTTCATATTCATCCAACAGTTTTGAATATATTAAGCCGATTCCATACTTATTGAATCGTATTGTTCGTTCAGTCATGTATAATTATTTTTTTAAGAATATTGTTTACTGAAAGTCTTTATTAATAATTACACACAACGCTGCTACCTATATAAACATTTTTTTAGAAATATTGGTATTACTAACCTTCATTTCTAAATAATGTTTATATAGACAGCAGCGTTATTATGTGCGTGGTGTGAATAAGGATGTGCACATGAAAAGATTCTTCCATTGAGCCTAGAGCAATATGACAAAATGAATACCCTTTGTATTTACATCCATACAACTTTTACGGCATGACCTTTTTTTGCATTCAAGACGCATATGAATATGTGTTGTGTTTCGCAGGCATAATATTGTAGGGGTATTTGTATAACCTCTATTATATAGTTACAAAAGTTATTTTAGGAAATTAAATTCAGTTAAAATGTCTCAATTTTATTTTAATGAAAATGTTTCATCAAGTGATTAATGAAAACAAAAAGAAATATATAATTGATAAATGAGGCTTTTATTTTCTTATAAATTGTTTAATTTTAAATAAAACAAAGAAAAATATAATGATTATTTTTATATCTACCTTTATAGCGCAACTTTTTAAACCTATTTTATGAACAAATGCGCCCGTTGACAAGTTGTGTATTATGACACAATCCCTGTTTGTTTTATCTGCTCCAACTACTGCCAAAAATTGTCCATCGGAAGTTATTACTGCTGGTTTAAAAGGCACACCAGTAATACTCCTGACTGGATATTCGAATGTATACTCCAATTCCCCTTCTAAAAATACAATTAAATCAATTCCTCTTCCTCCTCGTCTTTACAGCCCCAATTTGGTTATTTACTTTTACCCCAAAATATTTTTACTTTAAAAACAATCAATAGCATTAATACCTTGAACAAAAGTCCACTTAAGATGGTTTTATGAATGACTATGTACAATATTAAAATTATAAATATTCAATTTTTCCTGATTGCTTACCCGGAACTGTCCTGACACAAACGGTTGCGTTAGTTCTGACGATGTCAGTTCCTGGTGGATTGCTGGGTTTCGAGATGGTTAAAACTTTCGTGCCTCCTTCCATCAAAGTCAACTGCCTTATTCCTAGTTGCTCTTGTTTAAAAATTACCTGTTCGGTAAGCCTGTGCCAATATAAAATATTTCCAGATTCTGATGAGATTATGTATCTGAAACACAGAATTTAGCTCGAGTATTTATTATCTATTTAATATTGAATAACTTCAAATCGCGTGGTTCACAGATTTACGGATGAAGCACAGTTTTAGAAAATTTAGGAAAATTTCTGGCAATGATCAATAAAATTCAATCAATCCCTTTTTTCAGAAATTTCCTTGTTTAATTTCATTGTAATTTAAATAACTACAAATGTTTGAATCATCTTTATTTTGTTTCATAAATTTTATTTTTTAAAATATTCTTTCTTTCTTAATCTTATCCTCTTTTGCCCGTATTGGGTGTCGAGGTTTTTTAAAATATATTAATCATAATAATCATGGGCGCCGCCAGAAAATTTAACAGTGGGAGGCAACGTTTTTTGAAGCGTTTATTTAAAACGCCCGGGACTCAGGTTTGTATTGGGATGGGTGACCGGACCATTCGTTATTCGGGGGATACAATTAATGACGCTTTAGAATGACAGGAGCTATCCTTCGAGTAACAAGCTAAATTACACGTATACAAATACAACTTATATGGATGAAGGATCTCGCGATCGATGGGCAATTCGGCAGATCCTAACTAATACAATCAATGAATAAAATCCAGGGGGAAATGGTCTAATGTAGCGCCCATGATAATTGCTTGATTGTTTCTTTACCTTACGTTAATATTTAATATATATATATATATATATAATCGATGTCCCCTTTTACCAATTGGTGTCGGGGTGTTAATATTTAATTAAATTTCGATTTTGTTTTCTGGGTAAATTTTGAGTTGAGTAATGTTATATGTTCTGTATTATGATGAAAAGAAATTAATATTGCAATCGCGATCTTTTTTTATTGAATAGGATAATGCATATCTATTAATCATTTGTTAATCGTAGAACCAAACATTGATTCTAATTTAGATTTAGTTGAAATATAATTTTAGAAATACGCTGTTTTGTAAAGAAGAGATTCACATACTTTCCATCTGGAATAATCTGGGCGTGAGTAACGATTGCTCCCAATGGACTGTCAGCTAATTTGCTCAATAACTTTCCAATCTTTAAATCCCACACTCCCACACAGTTTCTTGTTGCAGTAACAGCCAAACTTAAATCATTCGATAAGCTGAAATAAAATATTATCACTCTTAAACTACAATATTAAATGTAGATCTTAATTAAAAAAATGTCTCCATTAAATTTAAAGTGTCTTTACAGCAAACAGTCGCATGACTTTAAAAATAATATGATTTTGATAACATTTAGACTAATAACTCCTTGATCAAGTATAACCATTGACTTTGGTTAAAAAATTGGTTAATTGCTATTTTTATAAAAAAAAATAAGTTACTTTTACAACAAATATTTATTTCAGCTGTAAAAATATCCTTTCATCATTGCACACAGCAACATTACCTTATTGCATCCACTTGGAGCTCATGCCTGTCTATGACGTGAACTTGCTCAAAGATATTATTTATATTCCAAACTTTCACCGTCCTGTCTATTGAAGCTGTCACGATGCTGTTCCAATTGCCGATAGTTAACGGCTCTAATTGGACGATCCTTCCAAAATGCGCGTCCAGAACTTTTAACAATTTGCATGTTAAAACATCCCAAACGTATAAATTCTTCCTGCAATATAAAAAAAATACACTCCATGAGTTGACATTTAATTCAAATATTTTTTTAGTAAAATGTATTTTGTATAAAGATATAGTTCATAATAATTGGAAATATAACGCAAGCGCCATCTATTGCCTAATTTAATTAAATGAAAGATATGTTGCTGTTGCTGATTATTAAAATATTTTTTTAATTGAAAGATTCTCAATCAAATTGGTTAGTCGTGATTAATACTCGAAGTAAGCGAAAACTTTCTTAAAATATGTGGCACTATCAAAATACACTACTCTGTACATATATATAAACGCCAAAAATTATTTAATTAAAAGGCTGAAAGACCACTGGTCGATAGCCAATTAACAGATATAAATTATACATTTGAGTTTGTTAATGTTTATTACTTATTTTGTATACTTTCTGTACAGATATATACAGAAAGTATACAAAATAAGTAATAAACATTAACAAACTCAAATGTATAATTTATATCTGTTAATGGGCTAATAAAGATTATTATTATTATTATTTAATTAAAAAAAAAACGTCGAATTTATTAATAATATATATTTTTTAAATATACTTCAATAATAAATTATATAAATATTATATTATATTAATAAACTTTTTTCTTTCAAAATAAATAGACTTTTTAATTTGTAACAATTTTGGAAAACAAATTTTGAAAGAAAAAAATTAAATTATTATTGAATTAAAGTAAAAAATATATATTATTAATAAATTTAAGGTTTTTTTTAAATAAATAATTTTTATTAACAGCTATTAATAATTGCGTAGAGTTGATTTATTGCTTTCATATGAATATGAGAGCATAAATGCTCGAGTAATAAAGGACGTTTTACTGCTTTTATATTTCCTGCATAGGGATTCAAACATTAAAATCTCATTAAGGACAGTTTTAGAAAGATATATAAACCTGTTTTCTTGCGCTATACACACTTTTTTACTTTTGTAGCTCTAGAATTGCATGCCATACATTAATGGCATAATAATGCAAGCGTTTGGAGTAACATTTGAGTTAAGATAAAATTCAGATTGAAAACGAATCTTTTTATATTAAAAATATATTAATACATGTATGTACATTTAAAATTAAAGTTAAAGTTAAAAATATTTACCTTACACCGGCTATGGCATAATTTCTTTGAGCACTCAACACAATCGAATTGGACACCAACATTTTTGTGGTGATGTTTCTTGTGGCGTAGGGCAAACTTAGAACAATCGCGTTGTCGCATATTTTCTCCTCTCCCTCATTAATATCCCAAAGTACAAAACCATTACTTGTGGTAGCTAAAAATTTGACAATATAATAAAATATAGTAAGAAATGTATGTTACAAAATTTCGAGAAACTAATGTCCGTAGAAGGAGCGTCATTAACCTCGATTAACTGCATAAATAATTGAGATAATTTGGAACTGGAACAGAAGATTATCAACTTAAGAGTTTTTAAAATTATTTCTACATATTTAGCTTGTTATTAAAAAGACTTTAGTTGTGAAATCATCGTAAGTAAAAAGCTTTACAAAACATAATCTCCAATTTTAATTCAAGCATTATTAGTGGTGTTTATAGATTATAATTAAGTCACAAAATAATGTAGATCTTACCAAATAACATATCGTCATCTTTGTCTAATTTCAATTGGAGAACAATTTCCGTTTCGTCGGTTGGAGATCTGGGCAAATCCTGTACTTTCTCCCATAATTTTGCTTCATTGTTTATTACATATTTTGAAATGCTATTATTGCCTTCCGTTGTACATGTATATAACGCTGTTCTGGCTTTATTGAATATAATTCCACTAAAATAATATTAGTCTAATCAATGTATGTTAGTGTGTATATGTTCTTGAGTTATGTGAAGATTATATTAATACAGTTTTTATTATTAATATTGTATGTTAAAATGTTAGATGTAGAATAATAATAGCACTTTATTATCCAACAGTTAAAAACACTTTTTACATGATAATATTAAACATACAAAAAAGAATACAAAGTAGATGATAACATATTTACACAATTATTATTGTTTATTAAATAAAACACTTTTTAACTTTGTATAACAAGTTATACAAACAAAGTTAAGAAATGTCAAAATGTATAACCAAGTGAAAGCCTCAACAATTAACAAATTATTATTGTATTTACCATCTTAGATCTCCAAGAAATTGACGTAATGATAAATTAAATATGTCAACATTTGAACAATATATATTAATTAATTTTAAATATGAAAGCAAAATTTATCTGTGATTTGTCTTATAATTGAGGGTATAAAAAAACGAAATTAAGAAAAATCTAATCAAATATTAACTAAAGATGCTAAAAAAAGTACTAAAACAAATCTAACTATTCAGATTTACTATATATAAAACACACTAACATAATTGTTATAAATATCATAAATATTACGTTTGTTTATAACTTTATTGTTTATAATAATTTATATTTAGTGATCTATATATATGCCACTGGGCGTTAAAAGGTAAAGGATTTATGGTTGAGAGAGCCTATGATTCTATTTAACTATTTTGCAAAGATATACCTGTGATAATAAAGTGGTTCGTACTCCATTCCATCGCAGCAAGTAACCAAGAGCATACGGTCTTCATCAATATCTCCTGACCAGTGGATTCGTCTATAGTTTTTGGGATCAGTGAATTTCATATCTAAATTGAAATATATTTGAATTTTATTTACAAAATAAATATTGATGATTATATAAATAAAATATTTTACAATAAATAAATAAATATGAAGAGATTATTTTGTGTTTTATTTATTTTATTGATAGATTTTTAATAATCTATTCATATTTATTTTATACAATATGAACTACCATTGTTTAAATATTAAAACTATTAAAAAAAATAATACATTTGCATACAGTCTAGAAAAGTTTAATGGTACAGTCTTAATTAATTATTATAAAAAGTCTTACTCGAATATTTTTTTATTATTAAAAATTCGAACCATTCCCCAATTCTTTATTTCAAGACTAAAAAGTCTATAACATTTTTGTTTCCGGAACTCATTGTGATTTTAAAAGGTGTAGTTTTATAAGAACTTTTTTTTGAGATAATCACACTATTATGTTCATTGCGTTACCTACCGGAATTTGAAAATTATTTTCAGCATTTTTTTTATGATTATTTTTTATATTTGAAAGCTCTAGGAGTTATAGTACATGAGATATGGCCTGTGACCGAAAGGTTATTCGAACACCCGATACAATGAAGTAATTTTTAACGTTATTACGAGCGGAGTAAGATTTTTTATCTTTTTTTTTTACGATGGAGGTAGATAATAAAAGTCAAGATTCAGGACTAGCTAGAAGATAAATATTGATATTTATTGTGGGAAGAATCACTAATTTCGTAATGAGTTTTGGGTCATACAATTTAATATTCTTCAATGAAACTTACTTAAAATTGGCCATTCATTCGCGTCAACGTTGCTCTCAAATCTTTCGACTATGTTTCCTCTCATGTCGTATTGCACCCAAGATGATGGTCCGTAAATGAATAAATTATAATTCAACAGATATACTCCAACCACCGGATTATCTTCAGGTAATGGGTTGTCGATGGTTACGTATTCACTTGTCAACTGGTTTAATAGTACAGTCTAGAAAAGATTAATAGTGCTATCGTAATTAATTATTATTATGAAAATTCTTACACGAATATTTTTTATTAGTAAAAATTGGGCATTGTGTATAATATTTTTATAATTATCGTTGCTAAGAGTCTATTAAATAAAACAGATGATTAACGCATTAGGCAGTTATTTAAACTAAGATTAAATAAAAAAAATGGCTGACAAACCTCTGACCGATAGCATTTTCTTATACTCAAGTCAACCTTCACACAACTAATAATTATATAATGTATTGAATTTTTATTGAAAATTTTCCTAATTCACTTTTTATTCCGTAGCTTGTCATAGAAATACCATTAATTAGAATAATCTAATTTCTACTTCCAATCGAAATGTTTTCTTCGATATTGAACATTTTCATATAGTCAGACTTAAATGTTATACCTTGGAGTTATTCGTAAATGCGGCCGCCCATTTATTGTCCTGGCTGAGGACCAGTTCTTGGAGGATTCCTTCGATATTCGGATTGACATCCCTGGTCATGTCGCTGGTCGATAAATCCCAAGTGACGAATCTGTTGGAAACTGAAATGACGTATCGGAAGTCCGACGTCAGACGGATGGAGAATACTGCAAATTGGTGACCTTCCAAAGAATACTGTAAATAATAATAAAGACAATCCGTATAAAGTTCATCGATGGAATATACATTGTATCCAGGAGAGTGAATAAGAATCGATATTCTTTCTTGTGTTCCATTATTATGAACTTATCAACATTGTTATTGAAGTTTTTTTAATAAATTAATATTTAAAATATTAATAAGTATTAATACAAATTAAATTAATAATTAATTAAAATGTATTAATTATTATTTAAAAAATGTAACTTTAGCGTTATTATGAGCGACTTTGTTTATTGTTTTAGAATATCTTTATGGATGTTATGGTAAGATTTTTTATTTTTTTATGATGGAAGTAGATAATAAAAATCAGGATTTTGGATCATTATTAATAGAAACTAACTAACAGATAAGATTTTTTAAATATGTTTTTAAGATGGAGGTAGATAATAAAATTATACTTAAAATAAAACACTGTGTAACGCTTCACAATTGCTTTTATTTAGCTAAATTCACATTTCGAAAACTATGCATTTAGCTAAATAAAAGCAATTGTGAAGTAAGTGTTACTCAGTGTTTTATTTTAAGTATAATTCATTACAACTTCACGTAACTCATCAAACCAAGTGATAGATAATAAAAAAATAAGATTTCGGATCATTATTATGATAAAAATTAAGGTTTAATTTAATAATATATAATAATTTATATATATATTCAATGACCCTTTCTACCCATATGGGTGTAGGGTTTAATTTAATAAATTAACAAAATAATTTGGAAAATAATGTGGTATAAATAATAAATAAATAAATACCTTTAATGGTCCTCCGGGTGTGTGCAAACAATGGTAAAGAGGCATCAGAGCGCACTGATTCGGCCCTTTGAAGTCGCAATCGTTGAGCAACATTTTTATGTTGGGATTGGGGCCCATTTCCGGAAGAAGCCTTCCTACCAACTGAGGAGCCAGCATGTTGGGATACTGTCCTAAAACCGCGCCGCCCAAACGCAATGCGTCTGCTACCAGCATTAATTCTCTGAAATGAGAAACTTTGATTATTTTTTTTACATTTACAACTAATTTAAAACCCGACACCATATGGTAAAATGGATTACTGATTATATATATAAATAATCTGAATAAACAAAAAATAAACTTTTTAAATATTAATGGTACTAATATTAAAACCATTTATTATAATATTATAATTTGATTATAATTTTACTTAATTAAAAGTTATTTGTGCGCAGTTATTAAACAATTAATTATTGTTTGTATAATTGTATGATCATGAATTAATAAATTAATTTGTAAAAAGGTTTTATACCGTTTAAGTAAATAAATGAATAAATAAATATTTAGACATTGGTAGTTCATGTTGTATGAAATAAATATGAATAGATTATTAAAAATCAAGCAAGAAAACACAGATTAGATTGAATAACTAGTCGAGAATTTAAAGTTATTCAATCTAATCTGTGTTTTATTGGTTGATTTTTAATGATTTATTCATATTTATTTCATATTTTTAAACATTGATCCAGAAATTATTGAAAACAAAAAATAACATCTTTAAAAAAAGTGATTAATGAAAACACTTTTAATTGTATTTCTATAAAAATGTTTTTATTAATTAAAAATCGATGTATAACGAAGAAGACATCTTAGGTTAGGACTTAAGAGGCTGAATATTTAATAAAATATACAGATGATGGCGAATTTAATCGAAATCTAAACAATCGAAACTACTAATGCGTCGAATAATTTCCACCTGTTGTGCGAATAAAGAAATAAGTAAAGGATTAAGGACAGTAACAATCACTCAATCACTAGTTAGAATATTCATTTACTTTCTTCAGAGTAAATGAATATTCTAACTAGTGATGGGCAAAATCGATTATTTCAATAATCCTATACGAAATAATCGATTATTTTCGATAATCGAACGATAATTTTATCTAAATAGAAATAATTTTATCATTTCTGTGAAATCTATGATTTTTTTTAAACTCAAACATAGTAATTGTAATTACTACTTCTATAACTGTTTGAGGTATTTTGAAATTTAAGTTTCATTATGTTTCGTAGTTTAGAAACAAATGAATAATTAACTGTGTGTTACCTTCGTGCGTCTTTATTATCGATGTGTGCCGATGCGTCTTCATAATCCGACAAAACTGCCTGCAACGGGCAACTGGATAATTTGGCAAATAGCCATTCATAATTAAACAAAACATTTTCGTATAAATCCTTGTAACGCTTCGATCGAACAAGGTGGAATGGAAGTTCGCCAAACTGAAATACGAAAAACAATAATTTTATTTTATATCTAATAATTTTCGCCAAAAAATAATTAATTGCAAGTTAAAGTTTGTTATTTGCATGTCTACAGACGGTGATAGAACTTTAAATATATTAGTTTCAAATTAAATTGTTTATATTAAATTAAACTTGTAAATTAAATTCATTTGGTTACTTATGTTCATTTTTACTTCAACTAGTTTCGGCTTAATCAAAAATTTTGCCATTGTCACGAATGTTGATTATTGCCTTAAGGTAAAACTAGTTGAAGTTAAAATAAACATAAGTAATAAACTAAACAAGTTTAATTTATATTAACAATGTTTTACTAAGTGATTAATGAAAAAAAAAAATCTCCGATATAAAATTATTTATTTCAATTTCAATTTACTTTATTAAGGGAATCTCCATTTCCAAATTACAATTATAATTACATATTAAAAATTTTATAAGAAAAGTGTGACGCTCTATAAACATTACAAAACATATGTATAAAAAAAGGCAAATTACCAATCTCAAATTACGACAAAATACAAAATAAAAATAATACGCATCAAAATATTTATTTATCAATCCCAAACAGTTCATTGTGAAAACAAATTGAACCGGCTTATTCCTATCTTCAAGTGATGATAAATTAATATAGATAAAAAAATTATGTAATATGAATGAGATGGGAAATATCCATGCGGCGTAAATGGGCTGTGAAAACTGCAAATGAAGAAGTGAAGAGCATAAAGTTAGAATTGGTAGACAAATCGTTCGCATATCTCTTCATACGATCAATAGGGTTATTTGTTTGCTTTTTTCACAAACACTCAAAGGTTTGCTTGATTCAGTTTGGAAATTATTATTTACAATTATGAAATTGTAGTCATAATAAACAAACTTAAATTACAGAGAGTTAAAATATGATTTTATTTGATAACTTATGTATAAATGTTTTTATTTAATGCGAACAATTTAAATATTTATTTGATGTTAAGTTAAAATTTACAATATCAGTAATTGCTTATCAATAATATTTTGCGCATTAACATTTGCAAATTAGTAATTGTAATATATTTAAACAAAAATTCCGTCGAACCGGATTTGAACCAGTGACCTATGGATTTCCGCTCGTTTACTACAACTACAGTCCACCGCTCTACCAACTGAGCTATCGACGGTTGAAAACGAGCAATACGGATTTTTGTAATTATTTCGAAATTTGTCGTAAAAAAAGTTCTAAACGAAATGGAAAATAACACATACACAATCCCAATTTTATATGGTGCTGCAATTTAGTTTTTAATCGTGTTTTGTTTTTTTAATACTGAAAACACTTCTGAACAATTAGAAAATAGTATTTACTCATTTAAATAAATTAAATAAAAATGATTTGAAAACATTTAATAAATTATTTCCACATTTAGCTCTGTGACTTTTGACTTACGTTAAACAAATGCACATTAAAACAACTACTTCCCGGGCAAATACCCCGCCGGAGATTGAATTACATAATGTACACCTGCTGTTGCATATCAATAAAATGTTGCACAATGCAACAAATTTTTGATCCGAGAAAAATTTAACGCAAAATTAAGCTAAATGTGGAAATAATTTATTAATTATTTTCAAATCATTTTTATTTAATTTACTTCTGAACAATTTAATTACACTACAACAATTTGATAATTACTTTTTTAGAGAATAATCATATTGGTTTAATCTTTGGCTCGAAAAAAAAAATACAAGATTACAATTGGCAATGAATGTCTCTCTATTTCATAGATAAATATCTTGTAATGCAATAATCCTACCTTTCTCAAGTTGTATCGAGTAACGGTACCATCTTTAGCGTAGAACGCCAAAGGCTGAACCGGAACCTTTCTATCGGCGATGCCTTCTTTATCGGCCAAATTAAAACGGTGCCGTTGAATCTCGGTGTATTTAAACGGTTTCGGTTTTCCTCCACCCCAAATCCCCAAATAATAATCAGCGATCATCGAGTGGAAATACAACGCCATATTTTGGTTTTTGAAGTAACGTTCCTTCGCTGTGTCCCGAAACTGCCTATAGAATAATAATAATCAGAATAATTCCCCTTCCCCCGGATCTCCGCGAAAATTTAAAATTAACAAGTTTTATTCCTCCCCCTTTATTGAGATCTAAAAACCACTAAAAGTAGGAGGGTCAACACGATAGTGTTGGTGATTATATTTTCATCATTTTCTTCTTACTTAAAGGAGGAAGTTTAGTGATTTATAGAATGACAGTATTGATGATCGCATTTTTTTTTTTCGTAAGGGCTCTTTTAGTGGTTTTTAGAACGACAGTGTTGGTTATTATATTTATTTAGTCTTATATAACATCGTTATTTGTTCCTCTCTACTTCTCAGTGTGAGATGATTATATTTCTTCTTCCTCTTCTTCTGCTATCCTTTGTTGCCCCTTACGGCGTCGGGTAATGATTATATTTATTTTTTTTTTCTTCGAAAAGGGAGAGAGCCCTTTTAGTGATTTTTTGAACGACCGTGTTGTTCATTACATTTATTATCATTTTTTTCTTCGTAAAAGGGGAGGGCTCTTTTATTGTTTTTTAGAATGACAGTGTTAGTGATTGTATTTATCATCATTGGCGTATCATGCCCCCTTCACCAGAAGAACTATCTTGATACGCTATTGCAATCAAATGCATTTTAGAAGAAAGTATGTTGGAGCTCTATTTCAATATGCGTTCATTTTGTTTGAAATTATTTTTAAAGAAAAATTTACCTGTGATACCAATTCATTACACTGACTCCATCGGCTTCGCGTTCCGATAAATAATTCGGTAGATCATTCCTGATTCTTGTCCACAAAAGCGGCGGAATCCTACGAACTGGTGGCATGTGGTATTGATACACATCATCTAAAACTTTGTCGTCGAGAGATATCAAATCCTCCAGTTCTGATTCTGATAGTCCACTTTTTGCAGCTGTAATGTAGGCTAATGCATGAAATACTAGAATCCTTCCATGCTAAAATTTGAGAAAAAAATATTGTCTACTTGTTTGGGTATTTGCGAAATTTAAAATCAGGTAAGAATTATTTTTCTAGTGTGTATGTTACTTTATTAAAAGTAATGTCGAAATTATAGTCACTAAATAAAATACCAGTTGTACAAACAAAGTTAAAGTGTTTTATTAATTTATAGTAGACCAAGTACAACCAAGTGAAAGCCTTAATAATTAACAAGTTACAACGTTACGGGAAATATAGTGTTATTTCTATGTTTCCCGGTTTTAAATCCCACTGTTTTACACGAAAATGCATCGAAAAAACTTTCTCGTGGAATTGAATTATTACTGCAATGATTTATTTGAGCAATAAATATTTACCTGTTTTTCAATTCTTTCAAAGAGCATCATAATAGAGTCCATTACAGTTGAAGCTAAATGGGTGTCTTGCGGTTTGGTGTAACTTCTCCAACGACAAATTTCGGCGAAGACGAGTTTAACGAAAATGGGTAATGAACATTTTTCAATAGCGTTAGACACTAAACGCCATTGATAATTTGTTAAATCTCTGCAAGCCGTTTGCATCCACATTCTAAAATTATTTTAATAAGAGATTTAACTAATAAATATCATAATAGGCTGAAAAACCTCTGGTCGATAGCCAGTTTGTGAATTTTGATTTATTATAACAGACAGTATTATAACATATGTTAAAATGTAAACACACACCTCATTGTACAAAATTCATAAATAAAGATATTTATATATATATATCATAATATTTATATTATATTCCTTTCTTCACTCCTTTATTTTTAAAATATTACATGATTTTTTTTATTGACTATTAATAAAGAGCACATTGTGCTCGAAAATACTTATAATATTTTAAAATAAAGAAGTGAAGAAAGGAATATAATATAAATATATTGCTGTCAAGAAAACTTCACGTACCCACCAACAAATATCTCCAGATTTCTTAATGAAATTAATTATACAGTACACAAATTGTAAATTTGAAAACCTTATAAAGTTTACGCAAGATTTGATTTTAACACTACTTCTGCAATAAAGTGGCACCAACAAAAAATAATACCATGATAATAAACAGTTTAGAATTAGCATAAATGTAGCACTATAAAACAGAATAATATGCTTAAAGTAATGAAAATTTATTACTTTTGAAATATAGTTCAACCAATAAGTCTGAAGGGTTTTTCCTTTGGACAGGAGTCAGGGGAAATTTAATAATAATTTCATGATAATTGTTATTACTTTCCCCTGACTACTGTCCAAAGGAAAGTATTGTGATCGTAAAAATGTTCGAATCGCTAATTTCAACGAATATACACATTTTGAGGTCCCCCGAGTCAATTCCATCGATTTTTGAAAAATGTCTCCGTGTTTGTGTGTCTGTGTGTGTTTCCGCAATATCGCCAAAATAGCTGGATGAAATCCGGGCTTTTTATAAAAGTTGTGACATCTGAAAAGTTTTTGGTCACAATAAAAATTTATTAAGTACAACTTTACTCATTAGCGCTTTTTTTCATTTTCAGCATTTTGTTGGTAAATATTGATCGCATCGAAAAATGTTTCAAATGAAAATTGTATATTGTTTACTTTTTCTTCATTTATCACTTGGTAAAACATATTTAATAAGCGTTTGTTATAATGAAATCACTTGGTTTTGTTTTAGTAAAATCGTATATCTTGAATAGATGAGTATTTTCTCCAATACATTTTTGTTGTAGGATCTTTAATTCTTGAGTTATACTCTTAGTGATTGTTAAATTTTTCGTTTGGATAGAAAAATGTTTCAAATGAAAGTTCTAGATTTTGGAAACTTTGGTTTAGTGGGACGAAGTCCCACAACGAAACGTAATGCATTCCACCATTCTATAAAAAAAAATGTAAATAAGTCCCATTTTTTGCAAGTTTATTAAAAACAATTCATAAAGCACACTATAAACACCAACGTCTACAATTTTGAAATGTTATATAAAAAAAATGTCTCGGTAATGAATCTGCGATGGAATTCAGCATTCATAGTATATGATAAAAATAAATTCGATAAGAAAAAATGGAATGGAATATCCCAAATATTTTGGAAAACTAATGTAGGGTGAGATATTACTAAGTTTTGCATAAATTTGGAGGACGTTAACAGTAACTTATTTTATTATGATACGTTATAAGGGAAAGTACTATAATCTACACATTCCTTTTTTATTCCAGAAATGGTGTTAAAATCAAATCTGGCGTAAATTTTAACACACCCCATATTATTTTGAGGATGATATTGCATAATACCTACTTAATAACTTTCATCGCCAACTCTTCCCCCAGTGGGGTTACATTCAAAAAGTTTTCATCGACGTCCAACATTTTTCTGAGAATATAATATTCCCTTGAAACTTCTGGATTATTTTCCTCACAAGCACAGGTGACTATAATCTAAAATATTAAGTAAGTAAAGTGCTTGATTTTTCAACAAAAAAAAACATTGCATTGGAGCATTGTATTATTTACCTTACAGTTGGGTGGTAATCGTGTAGGTAGCCACGAAACTTTATTCCCTGTGCCTGTTCCAGTTAGCTGATCTACAGAATCCAGAAAGAAAAATATGGGCTGTTGCTCTGTCGCCATCGTTATCAATTGTTTGAAGTGAGCTGTCAATGGGACGAGATCGTCGGGGATGGTTTCAAAAGGTATCATATAATTGTAAGAAATCTAAAAAAAAAACAACCGATAAGTAGTTATTAGATGAAGAATTATACTTGTTTTGTTCCATAATGTTTTTATTTTCAGTTTCCTGACACATGTTTCGGTCTTCGCAGACCATTATCAAAGTTAAAACTCAAAGTTTTAATAGTAATATTTGTAGCGCAACAAGCATTAACTTTATTAAAAAGACAAGTAGTTATTAATTTTTTTGATTTATAAATGTCTTTAAATGATTTTTTTAATAATAATAAATCACAGTATTCATTCCCTAATGAATACTACAAATTCTTAGAAAAGTTTAGTTTTTTTAAACTAAACTTTTGTTGCAAATATTTGTTGCAGGAAGTGTTGAAGAAAAAAGGTGGAAATTGGCACAAAAAAATGACACAATGATAGTAATTGGATTGGTCGATAGCCAGTTTCAGTTTCAGAGAAATAAATTGTGAACGTTAGTGTATTGTTAGATATTGTATTGTAATTGTATATTCCAATCTCAGAAATAAAGATTTTCATGTATGTAGTAATTGGAGTTAAAAACAATTTTCTAATAAAATATAAAGAAAGACCTCCGGTCGACAGACTACTAACCCATCAATATGTATTGTAATTCTGCTGTCTGAAACAAGATGTTTGTACATAATATCATTCATCAATTCATTCAGCTAGTTAGCATATTTTTGTAACTTCATCATATATTCATGACAGGGCTTTTTGCCAATACATCCTTTAGTAAAATTTTAACACTTCATAAAAAAAACATTCTGGGATATTAACAAAAACTTATTAAACGTTGCCAAAATTTCACATGTATTGCTTTCATTTTTAAACAAGGTGTACTAAATAAAAATTCCGTCGAACCGGATTTGAATCAGTGACCTATGGATTTCCTAAACGATCGGAAACACAACTACAGTCCACCGCTCTACCAACTGAGCTATCGACGGTTGAAAGAATTTTACTTTCTTTTAGAAAATTCACAAGGTCTTTAATCGAAATAGTCTATTAAAAATTCCTAGCTAAAATGTTTTTTTATTCTTGGAAATCTACATTTTCGCTACTAAACTATGTTTTATACATACTTGTTGACAAATCGAAATTAACGTAGGTGTTAGTGCACTGGAATCGGGTGTTGTACCAAGAAACCGGACGATGCTCAATGGCTTGGCGCCTTTAAACCATTCATTAGCCGTAGACATGGCGGCGCTCTTCGATAACATAGAGGTCTTACCACAGCCACCTTCACCATATAAAACGAACGGCTTGTCATCGTCGCCTATCATGTATTGGTGGATCTTTTCTAAATCGTCTTCTCTTCCATAGAAAACCTAAAGAATATTTCTAATAATCATATTATAATAAGTTTTCACTACAATTTGTATTCAGATGATCTGTTATTTGTACTACTATTTTTGATCAAGATCTAGAACATATATTTTTAGGAAATATTGATTTTACATTATATGTGATATAATAACAACTCAGTCTGAGGTCAAAATTGTCAATGTCAATACAACAATAATTTTAACTTTGTTTTTAAATTTACATTTAATTTTTTTAGGCAAAAAAAGGTGGCGCTTGCGTCGTCTTTAATTTATTTTTTTTTTAACTGAAATTTATTAAAACTTTTAAATAAACATTTTCTCCGATTAGTTTCGACACTTGTACTTTAAAAAAATGGAGTACTAACAATTTTATTGAAACAGTATCCGATTTTTCTAATATCTCTAAATATATTAATTAATCTTCGTCTCTGAATATATTAATTAATCTTCATCTCTGAATATATTAATTAATCTTCATCTCTGAATATATTAATTAATCTTCATCTCTGATTGATTAATCTTCATGATTAATAAATTAAAGACGACGCAAGCGCCACCTTTTGCCTAATTTCAAGTGGCATCGTCCACGATTTGGGTCTACAAGGTAGACGACTGAGAATCATTGTTTCGTCCACTAAAGGAAGGCGAACTTGTCCTGTTTAAGCAAACAATCATTATCCAATCTAACTAAATTCGAAAGCGCGCACATTTACCTAACATACCTTGACAGAGTTATTACATGCATGCAAGTGCTGCAAAATTTCTGTTACAATCTGGCCTTGAGCGCTGGAATCCTCCTTCCTCATTGCTCTGTCCACAAGTTTGACAATGTTTTTATAAAAATGCGTTATAAAATTCTTCAAATAATCGCCGTGTGTTTCAGGATCCAATCCTTCTCTTCCTATCCACTCAATTGTATATCTGTAATTGTGTGTATAATTAAGTGAATTAAAAAAAATAAAATCATTATAATTATTGAAATTAAACCTGTGTGGACTTTGCATTTTGTGGGAATTTTTATAATAAAATCCATAATATATCCAACTTGTGTAACAATCCAAATTTTATATACATGAATTATAATAATTCAGAGTTAAGTAGTAAAATAGGTACATATTGCAACGTAATAACCCAATTACACGATATTATTTGTTGAAGTATTATTGATGTAATTAGATTCCATTTAATTTTTGCTGCTTGCTCAATTTCTTACATTTATACAAATATTTAAAGTGTGTCCCTTATTTTATGATAATAACCGCATATATAAATACTTCAATGACTATGCATTTGATCGTCCAGTATATATTTATAAAATGAATATTTTACTTTTCAATGTTGCTTGTCTCGATTTTATTAGGTAGTCTCTCGTCCCTAAGATTGGCCAATAGTTTCACTGATTCCAGATCCAGACTCCTGTTGATAACGTCCACGAAAAGTGAAGCTTTTTTGAGATTCTGCAGGTTTATATTGTTGATGTATCTTACATATGCCAGACAATGATTTTTCGTATTTTTAACATTTAGTACCCCATTGATTACTTCCCTTTCAGTTACTAAAATTAATAATTTAGTTAATTACTTATTGCAGTGTTTATTTATTTCGAACTATTTTTTAATGGTTACTTTTACCCAATGATGACGTTATTTACAAGTGATTGCAAAATACTCTTTGGTGTGGAAATTAATCTACCCTAAAATAACTATACGGTTAATAGTAGTGATGGGTTAGATTGAACATTGTTTGAATACTGCTCGGTATTTCATATATTTTTGCTGGAACCCTTCGATCGACTGTTCGAACGGCTCGAATTGTTTAAACGATACAGGCTGATCGAAACATTCATTACATTTAAGCCGATGGCGGAGAGGTGTAAACTGACGGCTGAAGATTAGCTATATTTTGTCATATTGGTGACATACGTCGATACATTTTTATACAATGTGGTTTTGTCGATTTCTATAAAAAAATAGTACGAAAACTATGCACTATATTTATCATAATGTACATAAACATATTAATCTTGAAGATTTTCCGTGATAATACGTTTATAAAAATGTCCATCTTTGTCTAATTTAAAAATTCCAAAAACCAAATTCAAAGTATTTTTTTATATATACAAATATCTTTATTCAAGGGACTTTTACATTATTTTAAGTACAGTATTGTATAGTATAATACGGTATATAATTTGAGATTGTCCTTTCATAGGCTATCGACCCGAGGTCTTTCTGCCATATTTTTTTTTTATTTTAGCAGAAACTGGGATATTGTTAAAAAACTTAAGGAACAATTGACTCGAACTATCGTGCTCGAAAGGATCGCACTTTCCAAATTAAAATATGTTTAATCGGATATTGCACACTTTTCCGATTAAACACATTTAGTTTTTAAAACACTTAGATCAGACAAAGATATTAATACATACGAAATGGTATCGGATCGAGTTGAACTTGTACACTTGTCTTTTTTTTTTAATTTTTAATACCAGGTGTACATTTCGATCACAATGTGAACATTTTAAACGATTTACAAGTACTTGTAAATGGATTGAGTTATTTGAACAGATCGAATCTAGTTGGAACGGTTCGAACACTGTCCGATCTCTTACTTGTACAAACGAGATAATTCGATCTTTAAGATGTTCGATCTAGCCCATTACTATTTAATACAATTGGACTTACCAGACATAAAGTAATTATGCATCTCATCTGCTGTCATTTTTCCTTGCTGGAATAGCGAACTAGAGGCTTTGCGAAACATTTTCTGAAATTTTCCTAAAGTGTCCCACCATATAGCTTGATCTTCCGCTTGCAATTTCGGGATCCTCTAATAACAAAGTAAAATATATAATTAATGAAGTATTCATGTTTAAATTCACTAATGAAAAACCTACGGAATTTTATTATATACAAGTGTTATATAATAAACTTTGATTAAAACACTTGTTTTAAATCAATGAAACAAACCAAGTGTTTTAATCAAAGTTTATTAATTAAATATGTTTCACCACGGGTTGAGTGAGAAATTAATTCAAAAAAAGTCTTATATAAAATGAAAATCCGTAAAGTGTTGCGCAAAAAAAGTTTTGACGTTATAAAAAGCATACAAAATATTGCAAATTATTTTGTAACAACCTTATTATTAAAGTTGGTTAATATCGAAGAAATCGGCTGCAATACGGAAATGGGCGGAACCGCATTGCTATCCTTTTTGTACCAAGTATCGATCAGAGTCGGATCATTGCCGGTACTGGCCAATTCTTCGCGGATCAGCATTAATTCCGATGAGAGAATATAAGTGGGAATGGGCCTGTAGCCGTATTTCTGCCCCAAAAATACCTAAAACACGAATTTACTAGTTATGCAAAGACAACAAAAAAGGTGGTGTTGTCAAAGTTACACACCACAAAATTAGGACCCATCGACAATCGCTGGCAATTCTGAATTTCCCTCATACACAACTCGGTTGTCATATGATCATCGGTGGCTTCGTCTCGAACACCCCATCTCATGTCGACGACCTTGAAAATAGAAATTAATTAACTTTATAAAATAAAAATGATTGTTCTTTTTCCTATTTATTTTCTTTATATATTTCGGAAACTACAATTAAAAGTTTCCTCAACCAACATAAAGAAGATTAAATTAAATAAAATAAAACAAAGACGATTCACACATTTGTAGTTATTTAAATTACAATGAAATTAAATTTCATTGATCATTGCCAGAAATTTTCCTTGTTTAATTTCATTGTAAAGAAGATTCATTTTTATGTTAATTAATATTTATAATATTTAAACATTGGTAATTTAAATTATATATATGTTAAACTTTTCCAATTTTGAATTTAATATATACATTGTTATCACAAGTTATTGATGTTCTTGTCATTATAAGAACTTTCTCGTCTCCAAATAATAATCATGAAATTACGTTTATTTTCAATTTCATATGTTGCCTTTAAGCAATTTAAACTCGTGTAAATTCTAAAAGAACAAAAAATCCTTGACCTTCTGTCTCAGTTTTTTTTTTTTCACTGAAAATGTATACTAGTTGAAGTTGCTAAGCCAGAAATTTTCAATAAACTAATCATAATTTTGCGATTATTATATGCATACTGTGGTTGTAATTATTGAATAATTCGGTAATAACAACAAGATTTCATGAAAATTATCTGTTAAACCGCGACTGCTTAAAAGTCAGTCGCGTTATTATTTTTAATTTTTTTAATAAAAAAATTGGTAGCACTGATGGTGGAGGCGCCGGATTCTTAACAGGAATTTCGTCGCCAGCATTTAATTGGTGTTAATTTAATGTTTTTCGCCTCCAAAAAGCACATTTTATATTTGAATGTTTTTATTTAAACAAATATGACTAAACACGCAATATTTTTGATTTCTAATTTCCTACAATAATATCTCTAACTGTTCATTGGGGTCATGATCTCTAATGTTATTTGAAATATCAGTTTTGTCTTGATTTGGAAAATTGTTGTTGAAGGATATTTTCGTTTGGGAATTATATTAATATTGCAAGAGTTTGGAGAAGGATGTCATTGGTACGATTAGACTCGAATTTCTGGAATATTCGATTTAGGCGACTAATTTTTTATTTTGTTTGATTATCGGATTATCAAACACAGTCGATAATTAAAAATAATTCTGAACTAAAAAAGCATTCGCAATTACCGCAACTGCCTTTTCCCCGACAGGACAACAGCATAAATTATTGCGGTTCCGCTATTTTTAATCACCGTCTGGAAACTTTTCTCAATTAATTTCCGTTCGTTCTCTTATTTCAGTCTGTCATTGCGAATCCAGTGACTCAAACTTGAAGAAAAATTGATTCGCATGCGAAAAGCGGCCCCGTGGCCTTGGTACCAGACGTCGGTCGGTACGTAAAGTTTAACCCACATACATCCGAGACGTATGTACGTAAATAATCCGGGGTGGGGAATCGATGGAAATTTGTGAATTTAACACGTGAGCGCGAACAGCTTTCGACGGGGGAGTTATGGTGATTGCGATTGAGGGGAAATTAATGGCGAGGGTTTGAATTGTGGCCAACACGTGAAATGATAGTTTGTGTCAGGATGTGTGAGTTAATGCTCACCTGAAATTCCAAACCGTGTTTTTCTCTGCAGTAGTCTTTTATTCTTGGATAGCACTTTGCCATCAGTGTGTTTCTTTCCATTGTTGTATCTGAAAATTAATACGTAATTAGGAAAGCTTATTTTTTTTTTAATTTAATGTAAAAAGGATATTAAATTTGATAAAAATATCTATAAATACAGGTTTGTATAATAAAAACATTTGGATTTTGTTTCAGAAAATTTAGTTTTCTTTTTACTAATTTTTATTGTAAAAAATGGTTCACCAATAGAATATTTTTTTAAAATATGTTAAAAAGACTATTAATTTAAAATGCTCATTAAATAATTTTCTGATTGGCACTTTCAATTATTTAGCATGAAAAATAAAATACAATTAAAACATATTCTCTTCATGAGATTCACATAAATAATTGTATTTTATTTTTCATGCTAACTAATATTAAGTTATTTTTTAAAAATGTTTCTCATTTCACAAATAAATACAAATTATATTTTCATCAGGACAGTTCAGCTAGCTAGCATAGATTTTTCTTTAACTTCATCATAAATTCACGACAGGGCAGAAAGACCTCTGGTCGATAGCCCAGACAGACTAACACCTATATGTATTGTTATTATTTATTTTGTTATATTGTTAAAATTATCTATATAGTCTGAATAAAGATATATATATATATATTTTATTAAAAATAATTAATTATTTCCAAATTATTAAAAAATAATTTAAGTTTTTCTTTCAAAAAATAGTTTATTAATTATTTTCAAATTATTAAAAAATAAAATAAAAAAAACGAGTTTTTTTTCAGAATGAAAAAACAATTTATTAAAAATAATTAATTATTTCCAAATTATTAAAAAATAATAAAATAAAAAAATTAAGTTTTTTTTTCAAAAAATAATTTATTAATTAATTATTTTCAAATTATTAAAAAATAAAATAAAAAAATTGAGTTTTTTTTCAGAATTAAAAAATAATTTATTAAAAATAATTAATTATTTCCAAATTATTAAAAAATAATAAAATAAAAAAAAAATGAAGGGCAGAAAGACCTCTGGTCGATAGCCCATGACAGACTACTAACCCATCAATATGTATTCTAAATATGAATATTTGTAATGAATTGTACAAATTATATGATGAAAAATCCAATTATACAAATAGATTTAATAAAATGTTCATCTAGCATATGGATGGCGCTTGTGTCGTCTTTCATTTATTATACAAATATATTTTAAGCGTGCGCTTTAGACGAAAGAGATAGCTATATAAATATTATCAATCACTAATTCGAGTTAGATTGCTGTTGTGATCAATAAATAATATTGTATTATACATTAAAGTCATCTTAAAATAAGCAGGAATTTCATCAGATGAATTAAAAATTATTTTAATGTTTAGTTTGTGTGAAAAACAATTATGAAAAACAATGAAAATTGATCAAATTTATAACAAATTTCAGATTATATTTTTGCTAATAAAAACTTGTGCAATGAAAATTTAAAGGATTTCACTAAATTCTGCACTCAAATAACTTAGCAGACACGACCTATTAATTTCATTATATCTTACAATTTTCTTTTCTAACTTGAACTAGTAAATTGACGTAATACACGAAAATTAACGATTTATTTTTACTTACTCTGATACTTTATATTTGGTAGATCAAAATGTAAATACATATTCATATTATTAAATCCAAAAGAATGACTCTTTTTTTCAAACGATTATTTCCATTTTACTACTAAACCGCAACCTTAAACGTTTTTTTTATATCAAAAAAACGAGATACATCGGCGCTGGATTTTGCAATCAATAAGTTATGGTTATAATAAGCGAGAAAAAATGTATAATTTCATTATGTTGCTTAATGTTAAGATACATCGGCCCTGGATATTGCAATCAATGAGTTATGGTTATGATAAGCGAGAAAAAAATGTATAATTTCATTATGTTGCTTAATGTTAATGTTTGTAAAAATGTATGTAATTGTCTGAACAAAGATATTTGTATATATCGATATTTCACTTGTGAATGCAAAGTAATATGAATTTGGCATGATTAATTTTAATACGCCATATTTTATTCATATTACGATAAAAGTTTTAACATTAAAGCAGACGGAACAATGGTATGATTAGAAATCATCACGGAATGCAATGTTTCGTGGACATAATTCCGTCGGGTACACAATAAGAATGCCTCATATTATTGGATGACAGAATGTAATTAGCTGTCTGAATTTAAGTTTGTCAACCTTTAATTTTGTTTTTACTTCTAAATTTATAATTTGCATATTTGCTAGTTTTACACTGTTAACTTATTTTATTATTTTTTTTGCGTCATATCCTCATTGTTATTGCTATACTGTTAACTTGATTACATGTTTTATTATTTGTTTACCTCATTTTTACCTTAGAAGTATAAGATGAAATGTAATATTAAGTTAATTGTATTGATACGACGAAATTCACAAACACATTTTGTTTTTAGTTCATAATTCCAAATGTGTTTCGTCCTATCAATACAATTAAAATTACATATTATATTAAATTATTTTTTTATGGCATAAATCGAAGTTTATATTTTTAAGAATATGTATATATATATATATATATATATATATATATAATCGATGTTTTACCAATTGGTGTCGGGTTTTTAAGAATACTTTCTGAAAATTTAAGTTAATCTAATAAACAATAACAAAGTGGAAATTTCAAGTTAACTTAATCAAAAAATATTATTAACAATAATATTATTAACAACGCAACATTTTAAACAGATTTATATATATATATAACAATTATGTATATCACACAAAAATTAATTAATTGTTAAATGGCTATCGACCAGATTTTTTTTTTTATTTTTTCAGTTTTTATCTAAAATGAAGAGGGGCGCAGGAATTTGCATAAAATTGTTTTTTCATATACAAAATTTCAAAACCGCTCCATTTCGCAGTAAACAATGGTCCAGAAATCAACTGGAAAATTTCCTAGCCAACTAATGTTTGGAATAACACTACCCAGAGGGGGATGCGACATTTTGTTACGGGACGAAGTAGTCATCGTATCAGATGAAATCATTAACCCGGCAATGGCGAAGAAACAAGTAGAAGGCAGAACAAAAGACACAAACAGTAATAGCTCAAATTCTATACATCCCATTTGATTGCTCATTTTTACTTAATGCTCAGTACTGTTTTGTTAAGTCTTTGTTAAATTTAGATTTTTCAGTCAGTCAAAGATGGATTTTTATATAAAAAAGAGATATTTTCAGTTTAAAAGACTGCCGTTTTGAACCCGAAGAAGAATTCTACATCAATATTAAGAAATTTATTTTCATTTAAATTATTTATATTTATTTCCATATCTTACAACAAAAGAAACAATACATATGTTTTAAACAAACTTACCCGTAAAAGTGGAACTAGTGAATATCCTTACGATTTTCGAACTGACCGGCGGCAAATGGGCCAAAGAACCCGCGAAAATCGTGTCCACCGTGCGGTCGTCCATCCTGTCCTTTTTTTCTGCCCCTACGGTTAGTAATTGTTATTGAAAGGCGTGCAGCCCTTTAACAATCGCGCCTATTTCGGGCACTTGAAAGTTTCGTGCCAGGGCATCCGGATTACACTGGCGCAAAGTCGCGCTCTCCCCCTAGTTTTACAATGCGCCCCACGTCAAAACTTTTACGCGCGTTCGATAAAGTTTGTATTTTTGGAAGCTTAAATTATTATGATGGTTTGCTTAAAACACGAGATGGTTTGATTCACTTTAAAGGAAAGTGTAATTCATTTATGAACGAAATACGTCTTTGAATTTAAAATTCGGAACATTCAATCAATTCTGTCTGCTGGGTAATAAATACTAAAAAAAATATTTCTTTCCCTACAACGAGTTTATATATATATACAAACATCTTTATTCAGACAATATGACAACAAAAATTTTCAAAATTTATTATAACAATATGTACAATTGTGTTAGTAGTTTTTCATGGGCTATCGACCATAGGTCTTTCTGCCCACGAGTTTATATTATCACACCTTTATGAAATAAGAAGGATCGAATGACATAGTGGTGTAATAAATTAGGCAGCAATTTTCTATATCTGCTTTAGAAAAAAATGTAGAATGAACAGATACAAAAACATTAGGGATAGCAGGCACTTTGTGATCTTCACTGTTAACCTATTTCGCCTTATGACTTCTTATTTTATATACAGAGAGGTTTTTTTATCGGTATACATTAGGGGAAGTGCATGCCTGCAAAAAACGCGAGTCAAACGCATTGAACCGATTAATGTGTGTATGTTTAGTTGCCTATTTGGCATATGTGTGTTCAGTTGCGTATTATAGGCAACTAAATACACATACATAAATGCGTTTGTCTCGCGTATTTTGCAGGTATACATAGGGGAAATGTATGCTAATAAAAAAATCTCTCTTTATATATTTTAAAATGTATATTAGCGCATAATATTTCTTTCTTTCTTTTTTATATTTAATTCCCAATTTATTTACATATCACTTAATACAGTGCAAAATATATAATAATACAAATAAATTAAAATCAAATATATTGTTTCTAACAAATAATAATGTTTTGCATTTTATTTCCCAATAAAAGCGAAGAAGATGGAATAATCCTTGTTTATATCTTCGCCAAGGAGTTAGAGATCGCGATGGCGGGTCATTTCTTTCCTCCATATGAATAAATAAAATACTAATAACTGTACTTGGGTACTTTTAATCAAATGTTACCAATACATCCATTTTCCAACAAAATGATTCTCCAGATTCGCTTCTGAACCGTAGAGTATCAAATCACATATTCAGTATATTTGCAACCTAAAATAAATCAAAGTTCGCTCCATGAACAATTAAAATTGTTTTATAAACAGAATTTAAAAGTCACCTTCAATAAATTATCGCGAGCCTTTCCCGGCGAAATCCGCGATCTTTTGCAACATCCCGAAAGTAAGCAATAAAGCAAATGCGCGTGTAGCTCGCGATAATTAAATAATCTCTCTTGACTTTTGAGTGGTGAAACGTTCGGGTATCCTGTGCCGAGCGAGTGGCCACAACATGATCGGAACACATAAATACTATTATTAATCGTTGATAACCGTAATGATACGGCAGGTCAGTGGTACAAGAATGCGAACTGGAAATATCCAGTTAGGAAAGTGAAACTATGGCCGGATTACCATTTTTTACCAATGCACAAATGCGATAACCCCGGGGATTCAATGACTCGTGTTTATTTTAGAGCGACGATGTTGTTCTACAATAACCGGTTTGATTCGCTTTTTGTCAATTCGGCGGACGTCTTCAGTAAATATTGTAGTATTTGTATAATCAAAATAAACAGACGGAAGCTATTCATGAATTTTATTCATTTTGGTAGGATACGAGTTTTAATGAAAGGATCAATGCTTGGTGTTCTGACATTTTATGAAAAAAAAAAAAACATCTACAATCGCATTTACTAGTAATTTAATTTATAGATGATACAAACACAGTTCAAGGATAGTCAGTTACAATTTGATGAATATTCCCACTTGATGAAATCTCGTAAATATTTAGAAATACATTGAATGCGAGTTGCAACCACTTCCGTGTCTAACCATTTAGGGCTAATTCACAATCCCCGGGAACGGAAACGAATTGTTTACGGAAGGATACACGTAAATTCTATGTTTCATCTTACTTCAGTTCTCGTTCCCGGGCGATTGTGAATCGGCCAAAGCCATAAGGCCCTTTTTCGGACGATTGTGAATGGGTATACGTAAATCCTATGATTCATCTTTCCCGTTTCAGTTCTCATTCCCGGGGGATTGTGCATCGGCCCTTAGCATATTTTTTTATAGGGAGTTTCTTAACCATCACGTTTTTTTAATGGCATAGTAATGAGTTAGTATGGCTTATTCCTCCTGTATGATCTGATATCCACCAAAGACTAATAGTGTTTTGATCATTAATAATTGATTAATTTTCAATTAGAGTTATTTTTGATATACTGTTGTTTAACTTCTGGCTATAACACGGAATTAAAATGACATTGATAGCCACTTTCTGAATTTTCTGCAAGCATTGTGGCTAAGATGGAGTTATCTCTTACAAGTAAATCTCTGGACCAGATTGTTTTGAGGAAAATGCAAGGAATGGGTTTATCCATATATCAGTGTGTATATGTTAAGACTCGTGGGTATATTACATCAATTTGCAAAATGAAAAAAGATTGCAATTAAATTGAATTAAACAATTGAAAATTACTGGCAATGGATGGTTTTTGCCCAAATCCATTACTAACATTCTGGTTGCAAACAAAAAATAGAAAATACTGATTTTTACCTGGTATTTTGATCTGGTATACAGACACATCATGCGGAAAAAGAAACAAGCTGATACGACTTCCGTAGAGTAATCTCAAAATCTAACATTAATGTTCTATTGGGAAAACTGGTCAACGCAAAGTAGGCGATCAACCAGTATTATCTTCCTTAGAAGATAATGAACTGAAAAAATGTAATTGAGGCAATATTAAAATGAAGAAGGAGCTTAATTTGAAAGACGGAAAAATAATTACTTACTAAATTAATAGTTTTCATATTTCTTTTTGTTTAATTTCACAAAGGATTTATTTTCGGATGAAATCCTGGCTTCATAAAAAGTGAATAATTATTTTTGTAATACGATTTTTAAAACCAAAATAGCATAACATTCAGTAAATACTACTTTTAATTATGAACGTTAAATGATATCGATATGAAAGTGCAGTTTGGTTTCGCCAATATTGTACGCTATACAAAAGCATGTTCTGTGGAATTTGTTGAAAATAAAAATACTGTCGTGCTGAAGAGCTAGATTTGCACCAACTTCAGTGAGTAATAGTTTTCATAAGCAAATTAATAATACCGATAATGATACTTCCAAGAAGTAACATATTAAAGCCACATACCGGGTGTAAAACGCTATCCGGTATAAATAGGGATTTTACATGTAAAATGAACTTTATGCAAATTCCTGCAACCTTGTTCATATTAGAAATAAATAAAAAATGTGTTTAGAATTTAAAAATTAATTTATGAATTAATGAAGCGTCGTTTCTTATAGATTTATAAATTCTGAACTCTGCAATGATTGAAATATAATCATTGCAGTTTTTCTCTAAAATAAACAGGGAAGCAGGTGTTAGTATAAAATGATTTTTATATGTAAAATCATGCTTAATGTACTAAATTTACTTCGAAATACGTACGTACGAAAATAATATTTGCCCGGGAAGTAGTTGTTTTAATGTGCATTTGTTTAACGTACTTACGTAAGTAAGTCAATAGTCACAGAGCTAAATGTGGAAATAATTTATTAATTATTTTCAAATCATTTTTATTTAATATAATAAATAATTTTCTTGTTCTGTCATTACAATCGTGGAATCCCTTTATTTACGTTGAATTTTAATTTTAATCAATCCTGTTTTTGTTGTATCGTTATTTATATTGATAATTTCTTTTGGGTTTTCCTTTATTTGGATATTTACGTCCACTTTATCTTACATCTGGGGGCTTGGGTTTTACCTCATCGACGTAGTCTGTCATTGTTTATGGATTTATTTATAGCTTTTACTATTGAGATTTTTATATTTTAAATCTTTATCCAAATGTTGTATATTTTTTTATTAATTCACATGTATGACCAGTTTTAGTCTCTAGCAGTTGATCTTTCACTTGAATCACTTCGTTTAATAAGTTCATTTATGGTTTCTAGCAGTTGATTGTATATAGAATGATCCAGAGGGATTTTGAACCTATACACTTAGGGTCGATTCACAATCGCCCAGGAACGAGAACGGAGCGGGATAAAAGAATCATGGGATTTACTTGCATCCATTTTCAAATTGCTTTATGGCTTTTCTGTATACGATCAACTGCTAGAAACTAAAAATGTACTTATTAAAGGAAGTGATTCAAGTGAAAAATGAACTGATAGAGACGCGTTTCCATTTGGTTCTATTCCCGGGCCATTTCCTTGTGATTGTGCCCATAAATTCTATAATTGTGTTCCGTTCTCATTCCTGGACGATTGTGGATCTAGCCCTAAATGCATCAGTTCACAATCGCCCGGGATTTATTTTGTGAATCGGCTCTTTTCATTCAACAAATTCTTTATTATTTCGCACTTGTTATTGTTATCACTAACCTCATTCTTCGATTTACTAATTGCACTTCCTGGCTTAAGACACTTTGAATGACACAATCGCTTGTGTTGTATTTTTTTCTTCCTTTTTGCACTTTCTAGCGCATAAATTAATTGAGTCCTCGAACCTGTCCTCTGCGTTCGGCGCCATATTGTAAACAAATATATATAATCGAAGATAATATAATAAATAAATATTTTCATAATAAATTCCCAAATAAGGGCTATAGACCATAGATCTTTCTGCTTGTTGTTTTAATAATTATCCTGATTTCTGTTTATGTGGAATATTTCACACTGGAATTATTATTGGATTTTAAATTGATTATAGATTTACGCCAATACATATTACAAAAATAAATAACATTATTGGAACGTTTTATTGTCGTAAATCAATAATCAATGTAAAATGCCAACGTGAAATATTCCACAAAAATGATAATTATTAAAACAACCAACATAACCCAAATAAATACAAGATTGTGTAAATTAAGGAAATCGAACCGTTGCGTTTCAATTAAATTGTTGTTCAACATTATTTGATTATACGAAATGGATGAATTGCATGGATCTGAATACGAAAGATCATCAAAACAAAACACTGATAACGGGTAGCAAGTCCTCGCATATATAAAGAAGCGGAGCCATTTGAGATTGATTATTTGAAAGTGAAACAGTCTGCAATAGACTTAGATTTACTCACGCACGCCGGTTCAATTGCGGTCAGTTTACACAACATGCCGCCAAATGTAAGTGAGATTTAAATTATTTTCTCAATAAATTCTTAACTTGTGATGAAATGGAATTTTTATTTCATGCCTATATTTCAACAATCTACAAATATATTCAAATACAAAATTTTTGCTTATGGCTAATATACACTGGGATATGGGTGGATTCATAATGGTATTCGTTGGAAGGATTGTATAAAAGCACATTTATTTAAGTTTATTTATTAATAAAGTTTTTTAATTTTATTAAATATTTTGTAAATAATTTAATCTGCATTTTAATTTTAAAATCATTTTACATCCGCACAAAAATATTATGTTTTTTTGAGTTTAAGTGAAGTGTTTAATCACAAATTGTAAGACTGTTATTCTTTACTTCACAATTTATTTTATGTTAGTTGTACATTTCGAGACACAAAGTGCTCAACTGATATTGTTATTGATAATGAGCACTTTGTGTCTCGAAATGTACAACTAACATAAAATAAATTGTGAAGTAAGGAATAACAGTCTTTCAATTTGTGATATTGTATTTAAATGAATATATAAATTGAAATCTTACAACTCACTACTTATTTTATTATTATAGTTTTGTTCTATGTTATTATTATGCTGTTTGATAATAATCGCAGTATTTGAAATATTAATTATTCACATTATTAATTTAATCATTAATTACTTAAGAAAAATATAATTATTTAGTATCTGATAAAAACTTCTATTCTTAACTATTTCAGCATAAAAGCGTAGCTGAATGTGGAGGTTTAAGGGTAGCCCTCATCGGACAAAGTCAGTTCGCCGCGGATGTCTTTCAAAGACTTCGAGAACACGGACATGTCATCGTCGGAATCTTCACTATTCCTAACAAAGGAAACAGAGAAGATCCGTTGGGTAAGTTGCTTAGACAACTAATGCATTTTGAATTAAAATCACTGATTATTTTCTTTTGCGAATTGAAAAACGAAAATTTGGAGATCACATTGATGTTTTTTTGTAACGGTTGAATCACAGTTACAATAATAATAAATGTTATTTTAATAATAAATAAATATAATCATTATTAACAGATATAAACAGTATAATATATAAAATAACAAAAGTTACAAAGTTATTTGATTTTGTAACTTTCATTATTATAATTAATATCTGTTAATTGGCTGTGGATCTGTGGTTTTTCCACCTTGTAATTTTTTTTTTCATTTATTCGTTTAATTAATCATGTGTCATAACGTCATGGTTTCCACAATCAACCAGATATACATATGTATTATATTGAAGTATCAGTTAGTACTGAGTTAATATATATTTTAATATATATTAAACAACCCTACACCCATATGGGTAGAAAGCTTTTTTTATCAGTATACATTTCCCCTATGTATGCCTGCAAAATACGCGAGTCAAATGCATTAATGTGTGTGTGTGTTTAGTTGCCTATAACACGCAACTGAAAACACATATGCCAAATAGTCAACTAAACATACACACATTAATCGGTTCGATGTGACTTTCCCTAATGTATACTGATAAAAAAACCTCTCTCTCTCTCTCTCTCTATATATATATATATATATATATATATATATATATATTATATATATATATATATATATAGAGGGGGTATGAATTTTAGAGGATCACGGTAGTTTATATAATTTAATTTACTAAATGAGTAGTAGTCAAATAACAATATTCTTCATTAAATGAAGATGGCGCTTGCGTCGTCTTTAATTTATTAATATTCTTTATTGTTTTTTTTTATTTTTTTCATTGGTTTGTTTTCTTGTTAGCAAAAATTGGCGAGGAATACGACGTACCTGTCTTTAAAATCAAGGCTTGGAGGAAAGGAGGAAAACCGATTCCGGAGATTTTGGACATGTACAAAACCGTCAACGCAGAGCTGAACGTATTGCCCTATTGCTCGCAATTCATCCCTATGGAAGTTATCACTTACCCTCGTCTTCAGAGTATCTGTTATCATCCGTCTATTTTGCCGAGACACAGAGGGGCCAGTTCCATCAATTGGTAATTACTTTTAAGTCTCATTGATTACTTCAAATTATTCTACAAAAAAAAACATATGAGGGAAGGAAAATCGAGTAGAAAGTATGATTTTAAAATTAGCATAGATTATTCATTTTCTCATTCATTATGGATATTTAGGTGTTTTATGTATAAACTTGGATATTGCCGATTTTATTGTGAATGTTGAAATGTTTATAAAAACATGCTATTTTCGATGGAAAATAAAATTGCTCGGAAAAAATCTGAAAAAATTCTACTCCAAGGCAAAAATACATTATGAACGGGTGTATTTTGTAGTTATTTGGATATTGTCGATTTTCTTATGAATTTTTAAGTGTTTCCATGTATATTCAAACATATGCGTTTTTGATGGAAAATAATTGGATCGGAAAAAATCTGAAAAAATCCTTCAAGGCAAAAATTCATTATGAGCATGTAGGTGCATTTTATAGTTATTTGTATATTGTCGATTTACTGGTGAATTTTGAAATTGTTCCATGCATATTCAAAAATATGCGATTTTTCATGGAAAGTGAATTTGCTCGGAAAAAATTTGAAAAAAAATTCACGATGCATGACTCTAGGGCAATAATCACCAGCTGCTTATTTTCCCCAAATAAAATTAAATTACCACATTGAAACCCATTTTAAATAGTATTCAAAATCAACACATTTCGAAAATACAAAATAAAACTTTAACTTAACTTTAACTTTATTTTACGGAATTCTCCATAATAATTGATTACATTACCAAATTATTAATGAAGGAGGCTTATTATTAGTTCCATTATTGTAGTTCCATCAATTGGTATGTTCTTAATAGACTCTCTGATTACTTCAAATTATTCTAAAAAAAAAACATCTGAGGAAAATAAGTCGAGTAATAAATTCGTATAAAATAAATATGAATAGATTATTAAAAATCAACCAACAAAACAATAAAACAAATTAGATTGAACAACTTTAAATTCTCGATTAGTTTGGGATAATAATAATAATTCTCGACTAGTTTGGGGTAATAACTCGAAACTAGTTTTATTGGTTCATTTTTAATAATTCATATTTAATTTTAATAAATGAAACACTTTTTTACTTTGTCTGTATAACTAATCCGAGTTATACAAAGTAAAAAAGTGTTTCATTTATTAAAATTGAATTACAATGTATAACAAAGTAGAAGCCTCAACAATTAACAAGTATTCATATTTATTTTATACAACATGAATTATCAATGTTTAAATATTAAAACCATTAATAATAGTAAATACGTGTTTAACAAAGTGTTCAAATGAATACTTTGCGTGATAAATTTGTTGCAATAACTTGGATAATTTCATCGCAGGACTTTAATTTGCGGTGATAAAGAGGCTGGTCTTTCGATTTTCTGGGCCGACGATGGCTTAGACACCGGACCGATTCTTCTTCAGAATAAATGCGATGTCGACGAGGATGATACCGTTGACAGTATTTACAACAAATTCCTTTATCCTGCCGGCGTCACAGCGGTAGCCGAGGCTGTTGATATGGTTGCTAATGGGACAGCACCGAGGATAATCCAAAGCGAGAAAGGAGCTACTTACGAACCGATGCTGAACAAACCAGAACTCCAAAAGGTAACTGAAAACGAAATTTAAATAATGAATAAGTGTGAAATATTGTGTCGAAGAGACTTTTTTTATCGAATGATGTTGAATTAGTATCATTCATTTAAAATGATACTAATTCATGATGTTGAATTAGTATCATTCATTTAAAATGATACTAATTCAACATCATTACTTTATGATACTTGTTTATTATTAATATGAAGGTAAATAATTAATGCTTGTATTTATTATTTCATAACTTGTTTCGACTTGATAATGACTGTACTAAGTGGAAACTAGTTACGGAATAATAAATCAAGTATGCGATACAAGCGAAGTATTTTTGTTTTTACCTTGATATTAATATTTCATGTTTGTTTTTATATAGTTATTAATTATTAAATTCTAAATATTGATGAACTTTTGTCTGTATTTTATTATTTTTTTACCTTGATATTAATATTTCATATTTGTTTTTATATGGTTATTAATTAATAAATTCTAAATATTGATGAACTTTTGTCTGATTAAAGATTGATTGGAATAAAACCGGGCGTGAACTGCACAATTTCATAAGAGGAATGGATTCCGTGCCGGGAGCCAGTTGCAAAATTAAACTTCCCCAGCGTGAAAATTACGAGGACGCGCTTCTATTTGGTTCCTCTTTGTGGAAAAAATCAAAACCAATCGGAGAGGAGATTGAAATTGAAGGAAACCAACCCGGGATCGTTCACGGGGAAGGATTACTTCTACAGGGTGGCGACGGGGAATGGGTTAATGTGAAACGTGTTAAAATCAACGGTGAGTTGATATCATTATTGATTAGAATAAAATATAAAACAACTTTTATTGGCAATAACACATAAAAATATATATCGCATAAATTGATTAGATATGTTTTTTTATACATATGTTTTGTAATGTTTTTAGAGCGTCACACTTTTCTTATAAAATTTTTAATATGTAATTATAATTGTAATTTGGAAATGGAGATTCCGTTAATAAAGTAAATTGAAATTGAATGTGAATGTTATAATTTGGAATTTTTGTTGATTTTTATGCTCTAAATTGATTTATCTGTTGGACAATAAACGTATTAATTTATTTATATTCGAGTAAATAATTTGTGCATTTGAATGTTATTTAAATATTTTAATTTAAAACTAAAGAGACAATTCATGTAATATTTTTACATAAATTTTGTTTGTGATCACACAAATGATCTTTTTTTTACTTATTAATTAAGACTCTGTTCTACACCACTGTTCAAAGCGTTTTTATAATTTTATTTTGTTTCAGGACGAATGAAGTTGGCAGCTAATTTATTACAAATAGCTCAGAATGTTTCCATTGAGTATACAAACAATGAGAAGAATACCGTCATGGCCATAAACGCAATTTGGAATTCCATCTTAAATATAGACATCGACGATGATTGTGATTTCTTTGCATCGGGTGCGGGATCAATGGACGTCGTTAGGTATGTGAACGTTTCAAATCATATTTATAAATTAATAAAAAAGGATTTGATGTGCTTTCTTCACTTATTTATTTCGACTGTTAACTGAAGTTGTCGAAAATGAACACATTGTGTTCGAAATGTGGATCTAACAGCAGAAAAAAAATGAACGAAGAAATTAAATCAAATCGTTTTTTATTAATGATTTATTACTTCACATAACATAAAGCAAATAGTGAATATATATTTATGAAGTTAATGATAGATAATAAAGAACAATTGTTCAGTTATTTATAATTGAAACATCAATTTATTTTTTAATACCATTAATATTTAAACATTGCTAGTTTATATTGTGATAATATATATCAATAAATTTTTAAAATCTACCAAAAAAAAATTAATTTTGTTTATGAGAATTTAAATGAATTTAATCTTACACAGATGTTTATGAGAATTTAAATGAATTTAATCTGTGTAAGATTAAATTCATTTAAATTCTCATAAACAGGACAAGTTTGCCTTCCTTTAGTGGACGAAACAGCGATTCTACCTTATAGACAAAATCGTTGATAAAATTAGGCAAGAGATGGCGCTTGCGTCAACTCCCAATTATTGTGGTTCATAACAGATTAAATTGAATAACTTTAAATTCTCGAATAATTTCGAATTTTTAATAAATTTATTTTTTTATACTATTGATAAAATTTGTTATATTTTAAATTAGGTTGATAGAAGAAGTGAAGGAATTGACCAAAATGGAATTAGAGAACGAAGTGGTATTCATGTCGCCGGTGTTCGAAGAATTCTGCAGGGACGTGATTTTGCGCCAAAGGGGAGCGAACGAAGTTAAGGAAGTTAAATACAACGGTGTGGAAATCGAGGCGAACGGAAGGGTCATAAAATTCCCTTGTCAATTGTTCATCAACGGCGAATTCGTCAACGCCGAAAACGATAAATCCATACCTACGATCAATCCAGCCAACGAAGAAGTTATATGTCAGGTATGTTGTGAATTAATTCTAAGGATATTAATAACGATTTTTTTGTTTCTTTGACATCATCATAAATTCATGAGAGAATAGAAAGACCTGTGACGGTTAAATTAGCAAAGTTCAGTAATATAAAATTTATTTGCCTCAAATCCCAAAACATAGAACTAATATTTTTACTCCTATCCCGAAAGATATTCTCATTTTGTTTGTTGTCTCAATCAGGTTGATTGTTTCCACTTTTGTCTCTTTTTACCTGAACCACTTCGGACTTCCCGAAGAAGAACTAATAAACTCCCTATGCATTCCTTGTAACAAAACAATAAGTCTCAAACCTAAGTCCCTGACTTAGACTGGTCTAATGCTTCATGAATTCATCATTTCGTTTCACAACATTTCACAACATTCAAGACAGTTAATCACTTATATATCAGACAAGGACTGTTGATATAGACTGTTTACGGTTATCACATTTTATCCGAATATTTTTACAAGAACGAAAATATAAAATCCAGGCAGAAAGACAATTGAATGATAGCCAATTGGCAGACTTTTACAATATACATTGTAATATTTTGTGTTTTATGTAGATATTGTATTACATTTGTCAATATATATAAATAATATACTGTAATTAACAGAAATGTTTCACAATACATTTCTACAACATACAAATATTCGCATTCGTTTTAGGTCCAATGTGGATCGCCGAAGGATGTGGATAGGGCAGTAATGTCTGCGAAAAGAGCTTTCGAGGATGGGGAATGGAGCAGAATCAGTGCCAGAGAACGCGGAATGCTTTTGTACAGGTAAACATAAATTATATAAATCAATATCTCACGAAGGAAGCCAAATCGAGAAATTTAAATTTTGTTGCAATAAAAAAAATTGTAAATTCAATAAAAAATCATCACATGTCTGACACCTGGGAGACATGGGTTCAAGTCCCATCAGAGATGTTTCTTTTCCACTTATGTTTCTTTCTTTCTTAATCTTATCCTCTTTTACCCGTATTGTTTGTCGAGGCCACTTATGTTTAATTAATTTAAATATCTCAGTGTTGTACACTGAAATTTCTTCACTCAGTTTCAACAATTTTTTATAATAAGACAAAATTGTTGAAACTTGTAGTCACTAAAATAAAACTATAGTCACTAAAATAAAATTATACATACAAAGTGAATGAGTTTTTTTTTTATTAAAACTTAAAACAGCCTCTATTATCAATAATTTAAGCAATTGTGTAAATTAATAATTTTCAAATTTCTTATTATTTAATTTAATTATTAATATTTTTTGAATAACATCCTCACTTATCACTTCGTGAAATATTGTGAACTAATAATATTTAAAGGATAAATTAAAACACAATATTGATAATAAAACACTTTAAACATTGTTTGTATAACACGTTTATTTTTAAATCTAACAGCAGTTTCGACAATTAGCTTGTCATTATCAAACATGGACACTTCATTTATAAATAAACGAATTATACAAACAAACTTTAAAAAGTGTTATTATCTACTTAAAACTTTTATAACGAAGTAGAGGCCTCGAAAAGTCGAAATATTGTAAAACAAAATGATTTATTTCACTATTGTAATTCTTAAATCACTTGGAGTATTTTCTTGAATGGTTAAAATATGTTAAAATAATTAATTTCTTCAGGTTGGCTGATTTAATGCAAGAACACAAAGAAGAATTGGCCACGTTAGAATCACTGGATTCAGGGGCAGTTTACACGTTATCTTTGAAAACTCATGTTGGAATGAGTATAGAAACCTGGAGGTATTACGCTGGATGGTGCGATAAAATTGAAGGAACGACGGTACCAATTTCTCATGCCAGGCCGAATAAAAACCTGACTTTTACGAAAAAAGAACCAATTGGGTGAGTTTTTAGATCAACAATGATTCGTTATATCAATATAAGCCAATGATTAGTTAATAGCCAATTGCTTTAATATTTAGACTGATTGGGATGAGTTTTCTAATTGACAGTTAAAAAATATATATTGAATATTTTTACAAGTAGAAAACTATTAGTCTAAATATTAAAACAATTGGCTATGTATTGAATATTACTCAATTAATTTATCCACTAAAATCTAGCGTTTAGATAACTGATAATGGCTATTTTTGATATTTAGAGATAATGTGATTTATGTGCAATACCTTGACAAACCTTGACAAAATGTTGTGTTGTATTAATTTATTTTTCATATATTTTTTTCTTTTATTTGGGATTTACACAATTAATAATCAATGCTTTATTAAATCAATTATTAAATTCCGCATGTATTTATTTCAGTGTGTGTGGATTAATAACGCCTTGGAACTACCCCCTAATGATGCTTTCGTGGAAAATGGCGGCGTGTTTGGCAGCCGGAAACACCGTGGTGATAAAACCAGCGCAAGTTTCCCCATTGACAGCGCTTAAGTTTGCTGAACTATCAGTCAAGGCTGGAATTCCTCCAGGTGTGATTAATGTGGTGACAGGAACCGGTAAGTTATTACTTCAATATTTATTTCTCAATTTAAATTTACACATATAGAAAAAGTTATAATGCTAAATGCTATGGAAACCTTACGAAAGGCCATATATAGACACATTTATGTTATACTTATAGCTATTTACGTAGTATAAATTTTTTATGATTATAATTTTATTATTGTATATTTTTTGTAAAATCAAAGGAGAAATCCGTAAATAAATACTTTACTTTACTTGTTTTGGGATTATTTTTGTTATAAAAATTGGCATCCTCTATTAACGAGCGATATACACAGTGAATGGCTACTCTTGCCCATATATCTTGAGAAATTCCGGTAATTACACATACAATTACCTCCTTTAGAGCTCCCAGGTTCCGAGATCGAACTTTGTAAACACCAGTTTTGAGATATCCCCAAAGAAAAAAGCCACAAGTCATTCATGGAATATTCCCTCTTTAGGATAGTAGGTGATCGAAAAATATACTGCACAATGGGTCGTGGCTCTATCTTGCCAAAATCAAGAAGCTTTTTAGTCATATCCCCCATCATTCAATGGGCATCATTGGACGTTTACCAAACTCGCAGGGGTTCATGCCTATGCAGAACATAGCCAAAATATTACTTACAGCTGTATCTGTCTTTGGTGCAGTTCGCAGGGGTTAATAGTTCTTGAATAACAAAATGTTTACTTATTTACTTTGTAACGTAAAATTGTACAGTTTTCAGTACTGCATCGAAAGCATTTCTTCGTTTCACTCAGTCTTGTGGATTAAATTCCTATATGGGAATTTAATAAAAAATGAAATAAATTATTTCCACATTTAGCTCCTGTATGTGTCTAATTGTTGTTTCTTTAATTGATAGCAGATATCCGCACGAAACGTGTTAGAGATTACTCCAATATTTTCAATATTAAGTAATATTACAAATTCGTTTCATCAAGAGTGCAGTGAACAAAGTATTAATTTTCTGTGGATTATTCTATATACCCTCCTATTACCGCGAGTTATTATTCAAAACGAATATACAAAAAATGACTTTCTTCCTAGTATATTACTGTAAAATAAATATAAATCAAAATATCAAAAACATAATAAATTAATTATAATCACTGTGTAATCCAAATAAGAAATAGGTAAAGAGGGCGATCGATATGGCGAGAGCTTCAAATCACTTCCAAGTTATTTAGAGGGGGGTTACAGCCGGAAATTTCGAATTACTCACTACGAATTAACTGACATCTCTTATTTCCTGAAAATAATATTGCTAAATATTTTTTTATGTTTCACAGAAATAAATACTTATCGTATTATATATTTCTCTTTAGTAAGCGCCATTTAAGACTCAATTCTTCTATTAAATACAAACCTAAACAACATTTGGGTTTTCAATTGAATTTCACTATATACAGATAAGAATACTTTATGGTATATATTTCCCTTTATCTCAATTATTATTCTGTTGAATATATTGCACAGAGAGAGAAACGGTCTTTGTTTACAGAAAAACAGAATAAGCGTAAGCAATATTTACAACTATATACATATAATACATCTTTACGGTTTTCCTACCTGAATTTATATTTAATTTGTTATTTATTTCTTTTTTGTCCATGTCAATGAATTTACTGTCTTTTTATGTCATGATCACTATTTTATTCCAATTAAAATAATAAAACGAATTGGTGTAGGCCGTAGGGTATTGATAGAGAATTTGTATTAAGGAGGGGAGTTAGGATTCCGTGGGATACATAACTGGTTCAGGATTTCTTGATTGGATGTATATTTCACATTTAATTGAATTAATTAATTTGAGATTATAACATTAATTAAAAATGTACCGTACAGCAAAGCTGTATTGACGAGGCATGAATTCCCGAAACACGTGCCTGCAAATGGCCTTACATTATTTTTTTTTTAATTTGCATTCAATATTTTTGATTAAAAAATTGTTGCATCATACAATATGTTATTGTTATACAACAACAAATGTTCATTATTGAACATTTGTTTTTGAGTACTTATGTAACATAAGTCAAATGTCACAGTAGTTAAAGAGGGAATAATTTATTAATTATTTTCAAATTCCTTTTATTTATAATAAATTAAAGACGACGCAAGTGCCTAATTTCAAGTGGCATCGTCAACGATAGATGAATGATGACTGAACATTTCATTAAATGTCCTTTTATTTAATTTATAACATTTGTATTTTATGGTTCTCATTTATAATTAACTCGAAGCGTTATTAATTATTAAATCAATACATGTTGATCAGTATTTATAATTGGTTAATAGTTATTTACTTCTATTTTCTAAAGGTGAGGATGATTAATTATATTTTCGAATATTGATTATAATTGAGAGCTTGTACATTTTTTTTATCAACACAATGCCTTCAGTAGTTTTATACTATTAAACATGTGTGCAAATCCGCCATTAATATCAATATAGGAAAATTCAATTAATCACTCCTATCCCCGGAAAATATAAATCGTTGTGATGTTATTTTTGCATAATCATTTTAAGTTTATAAAACTAATCAATCAATGTTCAGAAGCAAACACATAGTATTTCTTATATATACACATCTTTATTCAATGCAGATAATACAAAAAAATATAACATAAATAATTGTAATACATGTAGGTGTTAGTCTGCCTGGACCTTCGACCAGAAGTCTTTCTGCCCTGTCATGAATTTAAGATGAAGTTAATAAAAATGATCCTCAAAAAAAAAGATCGGAATACTGAATCTAGTTTTTAGAATTACGAATACAAATTCTTTTCCAATGTAATTAAATATTAAGTATAATTAAGTTATTAAATTAATCAAATATTTGGAAAATTCGGATAATTCATTTAAGAATTAAGAAAGTTATTTAATTATAACAGGACAATTTCGCTTTTCTTAGTAGACGAAACACAATTCTCGGTCATCTCTCTTGTAGACCAAAATTGTTGACTTATAAATTAGGCAAGATATGGTGGATTTAATGTTTTATTAAATTAAAATTAATATTCGAAAAACCGGACCGTAAGTAAATAGATTATCGTTGCTTTCAGGTTCCGTAGCTGGCAACTCGTTAGCAAATCATCCCGAGGTCAGAAAGTTAGGTTTCACCGGAAGTACTGAAATCGGAAAGGTCATCATGGGTTCTTGCGCTGCGTCAAACCTGAAGAAGGTCTCATTGGAATTGGGAGGAAAATCGCCATTGATAATCTTCAACGACTGCGATCTTGATAAAGCTGTTCGAATCGTAAGTTTTTTTTTTGTAAACATATTGATCTGCAAATATGCAAACACGAATCATTGTTTCGATTACGAATCATTTTTTTGTGCATTCTGCATATAACAATACTAAATATTGTGTAAATTAATTTATAGGAAAGACACATACGAAACAAGAACTATCGGCTGAAAGATCACTGATCGATAGCCATGTTGAAAATAAATACATAATGTTTCGTAAACTTAATGTAACTGTAAATATCTCAATAGAGACGATTATGTAGAAATTTAAACTTTTAAACTACTAATAAATATCTCAATAGAGACGATTATGTAGAAATTTAAACTTTTAAACTACTCACGAAATCGAATATTCAAAACTTTCCGATATAGTAAAAAAAACACTAAACTGTTTCATAAATAAACCTTATCATGATTCTTATTTCAGGGTATGCAGAGTGTATTCTTCAACAAAGGCGAAAACTGCATCGCAGCCGGAAGGATATTTGTCGAGTCCTCGATACACGATGAGTTCGTGAGAAGAGTCGTTTCAGAAACAAGAAAAATCAAAATTGGTGATCCTCTTGACCGGTCAACATCACACGGTCCGCAGAATCATTACACGCATCTAGAAAAGCTGATGCAATTTATTGAGAGGGGCGTTGAAGATGGAGCGAAATTGGAATTCGGAGGAAAACGGCTTCCCCGTCCGGGATATTTCCTGCAGCCGACCATTTTCAGTAACGTCGAAGACGATATGTTCATAGCCAAAGAGGAATCATTCGGGCCGATAATGATAATCAGTAAATTCCAGAATGGGTGAGTAATGATATGGTTAATAGTGTGGATATAAGCGAATTGAAACCGAGTTGTATATTCAATTTTTTTTCGATACTATAATCCTGGCACAGGGTTAAGGGCATACCACTCGCTAGAAAAGAAAAGAAAATAGTGCTTTAAGGTACCCGCCGTTGTTACCACTAATAATAATACTGTTGTATTGAAATTTCAGTATGAGACAGTTAAAGGATGAATCAATGATCGTATTAGTTTGGTTTTTTTAAAAAAAACGTCAAATATTATTTATAAAAATGCATTAAATATGCTCAATATTTATACAAATTTGATCGTCAATTTAATCAATTTAAACATTTTTATATTTAATTTTGAAGTAATAGGGGCCTAGAATCGACTTTTGTGAATAATAAAGGGTTTGCATCATAAAAATAAATTCATTAGTTTGCCCACAATGAGCGAATAATTATCGAACTATTTTACATTTTCTTGCAAAAAATAAGCTATTTCTTATATGTAGTTATATAGATTTTGACTTATAATTTTAGACGTATAATAGGAATTTATAGAATTTACTGTTAGCCAGTTAGTGTTTACACACACAGGATTAGGCCCATTGAAGGGTTATATTAGAGTAATGAGGTGCTGAGATATGATACTGGCTTTCTATTAACATTTCGAGTGGAAAAGAACTGAGACTATTAAAATAACGTAGTAATAAAAAATGAACCACTAGATGGATATATAAATGAAATAAATATGTATAAATTATTAAAAATCAACCAATAAAACACAGTTTAGATTGAATAACTTTAAATAAATTAAAACCATTGGATATATAAATGATTTTCATTTCAAACTTACAATTTAATTTTAGCCATTATTTGTATTACCGTTGCAATCACAGTAGTACTGGTCTGCAACAAACAAATATCTATTGATCCAATGTCCGGTGGGGTATATGCTCGGAAAATAGTTGTTTCAATAGATGTTTGTCAAAAACTTTTAGTGTAAGTAATTTTTTTGGGTATGATCGAAATGTATTGATGATTGCTAATAATTTTCCTGGTTTAATTTCATTGTAATTTGTATAACATTATCATTTTTATTACAGTGACATGGATGACGTTCTGCGAAGAGCAAATTCCACAGAATATGGACTAGCATCAGGAGTTTTCACAAAAGACTTGAGCAAAGCGCTCAAATTTGCAGAAAAAGTCAATGCTGGCACAGTATTTATCAATACTTACAATAAAACGGACGTTTCCGCACCGTTCGGTGGATTCAAGCAATCAGGATTTGGAAAAGATTTAGGTACATACTTTTTATTTAAAGAAGCTTTTGGATTAGTAAATTATCTCCTTCACTTAAAAAAGAAAAAAAAAATGTTTATTTATCATTATTAAAAAAAAACTATTTAAAAATAGTCATTGAGTAAATAGTATATACATTTTCTCCTCTGTGATATTGTGGTCAAAATGTATATAAAGTTTGTACATTATTTTTTCAATAGTTTATGATAAATAAAGAAATGTTTGAAAAGTGTACATTGTGCTTGAAAAGTACAAACTATATATCTATATTCCGAGTATAATGTACTCTTTTTCAATAGTTTTTTTTAATAATGACCAATAAATAAGCATAAACAAAATATTTACTGAGGAGGCTTCTAGTTCGTAATACAAAGTGATTTCTATATTTTTTTTACGTTTGTTATACATATTTAAATTTATTAATGAGAAGCTCTTCTAAACTTTTTTTGTATAACACAATATAAAGCGTTTTGCAAAACAAAGTTCAAAAGTTTTCCTTAATAAATAAACAAAATTACATATAGAAAAGTGATAATAGTTGATCAAAAAACAATATACAAAATACGTTTTTTTTTTTGTTTCAGGAAAAGAAGCGTTAAACGAATACTTAAAAATCAAGTGTGTGACCGTTGAATATTAAAATAGCAGTCGTTCGTATAATCAACTCATTATTTCATAATCACAATGTATATTAACTCATATATTGATCAAGTTATTGTTAAGTTAATGTATAATTACAAATTAAAACAATTTAAAATTTGTAATTACATTTTGTATATATTATTTATATAAATAAAGTTTTATTTTAATTAAAGTATGTGTATCATTACTGGCGCGAACAGACCTTTAAATTCTTCCTCTCTTCAAGTTCCTATTCCAACGATCCTTATATGAAAAAATATTGATAGAAACATAATATTTCTAACTGTATTGTTTTGCTTCAAATATATGAGAAAAACTTGTTTTGATCTAAATTCGATTTTAAAATATGAATAAGCGCCATCTAGCATATTGTGTGCGTTTTAGTAAATGTTTCAGTGTGGTCTATAACAAATAGAGGGCGACGTGGTCAGAATATAAGGAAACGTAGCACATGTTTTTGTATTCTTCCGAAAAATATATTTTTTAAAATAAATTAGCCTTTCGAAATAAGCTTTTATAATTAATATTTTTTTATTGTAATTTATATTAATTTCTAAATAGGTTTGTGGAAATTGTTATGTTTATTTCGATATACTTCTGAGTGTTATTCAGAGAGGGAGCATAATTTCAATTTAGAGAAACACGAATTTGAAGGGCTTCAACAAATTCCCATAATGAGTAATTTTCGTAGCCTAGCTCAATTATTTTTTGATTAATTATATGTATACAAGGTGAGTCAACAAAATGTCCATCTTCGATATCTCCCTTGTCGTTTTTATGCATGGGGTCGTTTGGCTGTTCTGCCTACTTGCACTGTGAACAACGAGGTATATTATGCATCCCTTGTTGTCGTTAGAAATTCAATAAAAGATAATAGAATTAATTCGCATACTCCTATGTCCTATTTTACCAGAATAAATATTAACTTTGTTATTTTAAATGGGACACTCTGTATATTATTATATTATTTGATTCTCCTTTAAATTACCAATTGTTATTACTTTTGTTTAGTCGTTACTTTAGAAAAACATGTTTCATAGAAATTAACATAAAGAAATACTCAATTCCGCACGGAAAATGTTAATTTTAACGTTTATGTTATTAATTAAATTCACATTCTATGTATTAAAACATGTTTTTGTATTCTTCCGAAAAATATATTTTTTAAAAGAAATTAGCCTAAAAGCTGTTTAAACTGTGATGACAAAAAATGACATACACATTAAGCTAAACTTTTACCTTACAGAAAAGCTCCGAATGAAGCTATTTCATTCCAAGTAATTAATTTTCCACTAAACCAAAAAAGACTCAGAGTGGTTTACAAAAACGACTCTATTCCTTCACATTCAAATTAATACTACAATTTAAAGAAATGTTCAGCCACCATTCATCTAGCGTATGGATAAAAAGGTGGCGCTTGCGTCGTCATTAATTTTTATGAATAATACTTAAAATAAACCAAAACAAAAAAATTCCGTTCCTTATTTTTGCAAAAAGTTTCAAGAAAATAAATCATTTCTATATTTGCAATTATTCAAGATCTTGAAAACTTTTGATGGTGTTACTTTCAACTATAAATACAAAAAAAACTATAATCCAATAATAAAACAAATATTGGGCAGAACGACCTTTGGTCGATAGCCCAGACATACTAACACTACACGTAGGTGTAATTTTTATGTTATATTGTTAAAATTATCTGTATAGTCTGAATAACAACATAAAACAAATTGATGGATGAATCCAATTGGTTTAGTATAACTTCTGGAATGAATAATATTGATTGATTGATTTAATACCGGTTTTCACTGCCAATCAAGGAAAAAATGAATTTTTAAGAACTATCTCAGTTTATTCCTCCCGTTCACCAATAATATTTTTTTAAAAAAGTGTTCTTTTACCGAAATCAATACTTGTTTATTTTGTGCAACTACATCGATCGTTTTTAATTATTTTATGTAATAATATTGTATGAAGGCAGAGAGACCTCTAGCCTTTGAATAAAATGGAATAAATCGCCGAGTTACAAAAAATCATAGTACAGATTTAATTGTAAATTAGAATTGACGCACCGGAAGTTTTATTTCCGGAACAGGCAATGAATATGAATCCATGCGTCTGTTACGATTACGTCGCGACGAGCGACGTTATCACGACACCGTCATCCGATATGTCTTGCTGCATTGCAACACTGCCAATTCAGGTATTCATTTCAAAATCTCCATTTAGATCACTAAACAATACGGGATTATTATAATTATCTGTAATTATTATAAATATAAAAACTAACATTTAAATTAGATTTTTGAAAATTTATTCTATTTAATTGGTTTTAGGCTCAATAATGTTTTATTATAAATTATATTTAAAACTGTAAACATATATAAACATCTTTATTATTTTAAAGCCAACCCTACATCCATATGGGTACAAAGGGTCATTGAATATATAATATATATATATATATATATAATTATACGGGATTATTATAATTATCTGTAATTATTATAAATATAAAAACTAACATTTAAATTAGATTTTTGAAAATTTATTCTATTTTATTGTTTTTCGGCTCAATAATGTTTTATTATAAATTATATTTAAAACTGTAAACATATATAAACATCTTTATTATTTTAAAGCCAACCCTACATCCATATGGGTACAAAGGGTCATTGAATATATATATATATATATATATATATATATATTATTTTAAAGCCTATATTTTTTTATATGATCTTTCAAATTTGAAATTTCTATAATTTAGTAAGTGTGTTTTGAGTTCGAGAAAAATTAACCATGTAAAATAATTTGAAAATAATTGATAAGTTATTTTCTCTTTAGCTACTGCGATTTTTTCGACTTACGTTACGTAAGCTATTGACCGGAGATCTTTCTGCCTATTTCAACTTTTATATAAATAAACATCTTTATTACCAAACAATATCTATTTAACAATAAATACAACCTGTATTTTGAAATCTATTAGACATTTTTTTCAATTTCAATTTACTTTATTAACGGAATCTCCATTTCCAAATTACAATTTATGTTTACATTTATGTTTAGTAAAATAACCAATGGTTCTCGTGCTTAACAACTTTTATTTAAAACAATTTCTTCTAAATTTAATATTAAATTAAGCATTTAAAATTAAAAATCAAGTAGGGATAGACTCGCCTCTTAAAAAGCCTCACGCGTGGGGTGAATCTTTTCTCTCGCCGGAGTTATGGCAAGCGATAACGCGGTGATGCCGTAAATAAAAGGAAAATGGCACTTACCTTTAGTAAGTCTCCCCTTTAGGGCTTCGTTCAGGGACCTCGACGATTATTATCGTCAAATCAATTGATAGAACAAAAAAAAAACAATGTGTTCCATGTAAAAAAGTATATTTTATGTATTATAAAAAAAGTATGTGTTTTTATTTAATGCATTTTTTGTTTCGACCCCTTTTTTCCTAAAAAGGGAGTTAGGGTGGGAATGAGGCCGATCAACGGAAACTACGACATCGCCTGTACGAGAGAACGGTCTTGAGCGTCAGCAAAACAGACGACGATAAAATGAACAAATGAAGGGAATAACGTACTTGACAACGGTCTTACCGGGAGGCAAAACAAGAAGCAATGCATTCAACTAGAGAAAAACAACTCTTCTGTTCCCGTTTAGAAACAGGAAATTAAATTAATGTAACAATTGAAAAATCATTTCCATCATAAAAAAATAAATAATTAATTTATACAATTAATTAATTATTTTCCTTTTATCTAATGCAAATTTTTGACTTGCATAACGTAAATACTTTAAAAAGGACAAACATACCTTAAGAGGGAAGACTACCATGTCTAAATTTTGTTGCCATATTTCTTTATTATTATTCAATTTAGAAAAAAATCAAATAAAAGTTATATGGATATATATAGAACATTTCTGACAATGATCAATAAAATTCGATCAATCCTATTTTCCAACTGCAAAAATTACCTACACTGTAAGTTTTTGACAAATATCTATTGAAACAACTACTTCCCCAGCATATACCCCGCCCAACATTGAATTACACAATAGATGTTTGATGTTACATGTCCGTATTAGTTGTTATTTTATAGAATTAATATGTTAAAATGATTGGTGATAAAATAAATAAATAATATGTGGATAATGTCTCCCATATAATCAGATTCTATATTATTTTAAAAATTAATTTATACAATTAATACGTCGAAGTTTTTTTTAATAATATAGAATCTGATTATATGGGAGACATTATCGACATATTATTTATTTATTTATTTTATCATCAAGTAAAATCAACAAGAATGTTACATCTCATGTTACAATAAATAATTACAAAATGGTCGTACCAGGGGATAAACTAAAAGCAAAGAAGATGAAATACTATGTGACTCTATGCTAAAAGGTATGAAAATTCAGCGCAACCGAAGTGCGGCTGATCTTCCATTCAATTTATAAATTACTAGGGCAAATATGATGGGTTTAAAATGCTTAAAGAAGAAAAATAACAATAAATAGGCAGAAAGACCTATGGCCGATAGCCCATGACAGACTACTAAAACAATTGTACATATTGTTATAATAAATTTTGTAAAATTTTCTTGTCATATTGTCTGAATAAATATGTTTTATATATAACAATAAATAAAAATTGCATAAACGTATCGATAAAATTTTGATTTACACTATCTACCCTACCTTCAGAATCACACATGAAATATTATTAATGAACACTCAGAGTGTTGATAAAGTAAATCGTCTGGATTTACAAATTTTAATATTGCTTGCAAACTTGAAATAAACACATTGTGCGACCGACGCCTCTTGCGCTGGCGCCGCGACACCGGCTTTGATATCGAGTGCCTGCGCTCGACTCCTGGCAATCCATGCGTTCTGTGGCGTAAACGGATAGTACACTTTGTGATCGCGTTAACTGGGTGCCAGTTGTAGCGTAAAAAGCTAGTTATCCCAGGGTCCCCTGTCACACCACCATCGTATTACCTTTATTTATCAAGGTAGCGGCGGTTTTACACCGACCTAAACATTAAATGGAAAAATTGCAATTTGGAAAAGGATTTAAAAAAAAATAAACGTTTTCCTATTTTTTTTTACTCATAGCTCTATATCCATCGTATTTTAAAACATCAATATGAGCCAATGCAAATTATAGTAGAATATTATTAGATGAAATAAAATTGAGCTCATATTTATCTTTATCGTTAGACTGATAACGATCATCATGTCAAAAGTCCCTGTCAGATATCTACGTCACTTAATTGTCTTGAATGTTTAGTAATGTAATTTCCTAAAAGATGAATTTATTTTTTGCTTAGTCGGTGGTTAAACATATTTAATAAATAAATAAATAAATAATCCCCGACACCAATTGGTAAAAGGGGACATCGATTATATATATACAGAGAGCTTTTTTTATCAGTATACATTTCCCCTATGTATACCTGCAAACTACGCGAGTCAAACGCATTGAACCGATTAATGTGTGTATGTTTAGTTGCCTATAACACGCAACTGAACACACATACTCCAAATAATTAACTAAACATACACACATTAATCGGTTCAATGCGTTTGATTCGCGTTTTTTTTTTTGCATGTATACTGATAAAAAATCTCTATATATATATATATAAATAAATAAATAATAAACTTGACACAATGTTTAAAAAACTCTACCTTATCATAATTGTATATTTAGTTTGGGTATAACGTGAAGTGATGTAACTTGAATAAAAACACTAAGTTAATTCCTTACTTCACAATTGTGAAGTAACTAAAATTAACTAAGTGTTTTCTACCTTATCATATATTTAAACGCAAGAAATTAATACACTCTGATTAAAAAAAAAACACTTCATTTGTTTTACTGATTTTAATGTTTTAATCAAACTCTATTATGTTTTTCTGTTATAATTTTCAAATCTATCTGCATTTTTTTACGTTGTTTATTTTTTGTAATTTTCGTTTTGTAACTACTTGAATGGCTAACGTTAGTTTATAAAATAATATTTACTTTATTTTTTTATGTAATTTTTCCCTATAATTGGATTTTTCTGTTGGGATAAAATAATTATTAATATTATTAATATTTTTAGGAAAATATGGAAACAATTTATAGAGAACTAGTTTAGAAAGATGCCCTACACCCATGTGGGTAGAAAGGGGTCATTGAATATATATATATATATATTAATATTTTTGATAAATTATCTTTGCTGTTATTATCAATTTATCAAAAAAAAAATCCCGGTAAGAAGTGCATAATTGAAATCTAGAGATCTTACCGTTAACAGTTTTATCAAATATTATCCAGGTAGTAAGTAGATAATTTAAATCTAAAGATCTTACCGCTAACAGTTTACAAAAATCAATGCCCATTAAAACAACTACTTCCCGGGCAAATATCCACGCCGAACATTGAATTACATAATGCACACCCGTTGTTGCACATCAATAAAACATTGTATAATGCAACAAATTTTGATCCGAGAAAAATTTAATGTAAAAACAACAAAAGGAACGTTACTTAATATGAGGCCATCTGCAGACACGTGTTTCGGGATCAATCCCTCGTCAGTACAGCTATGCCTTACATAATTTAAAGTTGTTAAAATAAATCAATTAAATTAATTCAAATACAATCAGCCTCCTCTTAAAGGTAGAGTTTTCTTATGTAAAAAGCAAGCCAATACAGCCAATAATAATATTTATGTATAGGCAAAAGTGTGGAATCGATTAAATAAAAACGTAAAATATTTATTGTTTTGTCAATTAAAAATATCTTTCATAAACTTAACGACAATATAGTGATGACGAAAATAATATTGATGTAACATAAGGAAGCATTTGTAATGAAGATTTTGGTCTCAATTAAAAACACAACATTTTAATTAAAATATTAAAATATTAAAATACACACAAGATCGACTTTGTCCATCTCTAATTTAAAGTTATTCATATTTAATCTGTGTTTCTATTTTTTTTATTGGAAGATTTTTAGTAAACTATTCATATTTATTATTATTACAACTAAATACGATTTATTTATATATATTTATTATTATTTTATTTATATGGATTACATAATGAAATTTTAAACGCCACTTATCATTTATTGATCTCGCCATTATTAGTCACTTATAGCATTTTTGTATTTTTTCTCTCTCCTTTTAGTGTTGAAATGTTCTACTAACTGTAATTATTTATATTGTATGTGTTATTATATATTTTTTTTGTAATTTTGAAAAAGGAGAAATCCGTAAATTAATAAATAAATAAATAAATTGAAGGCTAGATTATCAATAATTTTCTAAATTTACTTTGCCATTCCATCAAACACATTTGTAAGAGCTTAGGGTACCGAAAACATAGGAATATTAAAAAAAAACCTCTGAAGGAACGAGTTCTATTCCAGAACATGAAAAAACAAGCTCACATGTGCGTAGAGCGGAAGAAAATCGGATAGCAGCGGAGGATTCACAATGGGATGTGTTGACCCAAACAAACAAAAATTTAAATGGAGCAAAAATAATTCATAAATGAATACCATTGGAGTTATATGTGCCCGTTAATTTATATCTGGGAGAATGTTCAACAAAAATGTACTTTTAATATCAATTTAGAATTATAGAAGATAAAAATGATTTTATATTTATTTTTTTAAATCCAGTTGTATTATTGTTATTGTTTATTTGTATGTAATTGCCTATTTATCTACTACTTATAGTAAAAAAAATTGTTACAATTAATATAAAATGGTGAATTTTCCGTACATAAATAAATTATTATTATTATTAATATGATTTAGAAAATAATATAAAAGGGTAAGGTATTTATTACCAGACTGATATAAAGTAATAGTACAAATAATCTTACAATAAACTATCAATATAATATTTTACTATAGTAAGTAAATAGTAGTAAAACAAAAAAAGGCGTCTTTTATTTTTTTTATTTAATTATCAATATTGCAAACATGTTTCATCCAATCACTCAATGAAAGGTGTTTATTTATTCATTTAATTAACGGAGGCCATTGCATACAGTAACATACATACATAATAAAATAAGAATAGTTACAATAATAAAATAATAGAATTAACAAAACACATTTTAATAATTGAATACAATATTGCAATATTAATAATTGAATACTTTTTAAAATATTTTATTCTTTTATTACATACATAAACATCTTTATTTCTGAGATTGGAATATACAATTACAATACAATATCTAACAATACACTAACGTTCACAATATATTTCCAACTCTGAAACTGGCTATCGACCAGTGGTCTTTCAGCCTCTCTTTTATTATTTTTATCAATATTGCAATTAGATGAAACCTGTTTGCAATATTGATAATTGAATAAAATAATAAAAGACGCGTTGGTTTGTTTTACTACTATATGAAAATCAAATTAAAGCTATTTTAAAATTTTACACGAAAACAATGTAATCCCTGTATGTATTTCACACGGGGATAGTAAAAAGCCGACGAGATCCAAGTTTCCTCGTCAGCATCAGTATGTATGAATTCAAGAACCGGTAATTGCCTCACATTTAGCGTAAAATCTGCTTCGTTTAAATCTCTGTATAGCAAACGAACGTTTTAATTGCATTGAATTATTTACGCAAAATGGATTGTTTGAAAAAAAAAAATATGCCATGAAATTCAACTCGACGAACGAGACCATAATTCATTAAATCCATTAATTGCCGGCAATTAGACTCCGCTCAATTATTTTATTGAAATAAACCCATTGTTGACTAATTGGTCTATCTTTTTAATGCTTTTCACTACTCAGGTATGGAAAATATGAATAATAATGAATGTGTTCTTCGTAGTTAATTTCGCGCACAATGTGAAATCGGAAATTTTCGCCAATGAAATCTTTAAATCACCATTAAATTAAGTATACTTCAAACCACTACAATTAGTGTTAATCATATTTTTAGCACAAATATTTCAGTTTCCTGCACAGTGTGTAGCGTGACTTACGTTATCGAAAGAAATGAAAAATAATAAAAAAACAATCGATTTTTATGCTGATGTAAAAATTATGTTTCTGTTTACACATGTGGGAAATAAAATAGAATCCGGATGGTATTTTAAATGTATGTAAACGTCCCAGTATACGCTCACAGCAAAGTTATAATCTAAGCGAATGACGCAACCCAACATCGAGATTTATCAATTTACATAGGATATCGTTCCATGGGGTAAATTTCCATACTTATTCGTTAGTCTGGAGTTTCCGCCTTTGTACATAACATAATATAAACTAGGAAGGCGCTGCAGTACAAATGATCCGGCCATAAAACGTCTCAGCGAATAAATAAAAATCGGTTTGGGTAATTTCGACGCACGACGTCATTTTCGAAATAATGACGCGCTGTGCTCTGAATTTATTTATGAGATGCGCGAGCTTTTTCTTTAAATGCTTTATTTGTAATAATAGAAAAATATACTATTATTACAAATTACATTAATTATTTAATTGAAATAATTAATTGTGTGAACTATTTTTTTAATAACACACTCGGTTAGATACCTGGGGGCATGGGTTCAAATCCCACGTTTATTTGTTTTCCACTTATATTTAACTAATTCAAATTATATCTCAGGACTTTTTTCAGTTTCATACATATAATTAATTTTAATTTCGTGTTCAGTATGTTTTTCTTAACCCTTTAAAATAAACAACTTGACAATATTTTTTAGTAATAATAGAAAAAGACTATTTATTCAGTTAATTAATTATTCAATTTAGTAAATTAATTCTTCCTATATACACAATATTTATTAACAGGCAATAATTTTACATATATTAATTTTATTTCAATGAACATGATGTAATAATGTGATTCTAACAATTTATGATATTAAAGAAATTTCACTGATTACTTGAAATAATAATTAATAATGCTTTTGGATTGGCTACATTCAATGAAATAAAATCTTCACTGGATATTTATTATTACAAAAATCTTGTTTGGAAAAACTGTCGTACTTGATTAAATTAAATTGTCCGATAAAAACTCTTAAATTTAGTGAAGCAGTTTTTTTTTACTTAAAAAAAACAATATTCTACAGAAGTAAGTTATAGAAGCATAATTAAGAAACACAATACTTCTCGTTGTTAAAAATCTCGTACATTTTGATAATGCGTTTTAACTCGTAAATTATACTGGAAGTCATCTAGTTTTCCTGCAATATACGGAGTACACCTTTAATATATTTGAACGTGATATTATTTTCTCCAGCCGCCTGCCGTCGTATAAATTCCTCCTTGAATCATATATTAGATAAGGACGACCGGAGGAGGAAATTTGCGCTCATTTAAAATATACAGAATGTGCGGATTTAATTCGACCCTTCTCGGCGTTCTTCTTTTTTTTTATTTGAATATTTTAATTTCGTTCTGATGGTTTCATTAATGTAAAGACTTTTTAAATAGTTTTTCCACTATGAAATTAAAACAAAATGTAAGTTTTTTCTATTGTGGGGTCTTCTAGTTCGTTATACATGCTTATAAAGTGTTATACTAAACAAAGTTAAGAAGTGTTTTCATTAATGTATTTAAAAGTGTATTTAAAATGTACTGAAATAAAAGAAATAATAATTTATAAAAGCAACGAGGAAATTATTTAAGCTCTATAGCTTGTAGCTATGTTCAAAACTCTATATTTAATTTAAAGAGAGAGAAAAAAACATGTCTTTTTAAATCATATATTGAAGCAAATAATAAATTAAAATTATAAACAGTCGATTTTTTCCTTAATTCACTTTTTATTTAAAAATATATGTGTATTTAAAAATAAATAAAAAAACGTGAAGTAAATAATCTAATAAAATCAAGGTTATATCTTTAAATAAATGTATTTATTTTTTATATTATATCTTTGCTGTGAGCAAAGATTCAATTATGTTTTTCTTTTCATATGTGGAAAATAAAATAAAATAAAATCCGGATAGTATTTTAAACATATGTATACAATTTTTACATCAGTATAAAAATCTTTTTTTTTTCTTCGTTTGATAACCTAACGGTAAAAATCACCATACACACTGTGCCAGATTCAGAAATATTCCTCCAAAAAATATGATTAACTCTAATTGTAGTGGTTTCAAGTATTGTTAGTTTCAATATATGATTACAATTGACATGTTTTTTTTTTGCTTTAAATTGAATATATGAGTTATGTTCAATTAAATAAATTATTATTATTTATTATTAATAATAATCATAATTAATAATAAAAATAATAAATAAAGTAAGTGTTAAAAATTCAGGTATTATTATTGATATTACTTTATTTATTTATTTATTTAACGGAATATACCATTTTTACAAATATAAGACATACATGTAAAATGCAATAAAATTATATGTATTACTAACTATTTTAAATACAATAGTAAACACTTTGAACGCAAATATAAACGTAAAAAGAAATAAAAATTACTTTAACAGACACCAACAACTAGATTACAACAATGGCATGACCCAACTCCTTTCACAAAATGCATGAATCTTGATAGATCTTCACGTTAACACTAAAATAATATATTTGTTTATTTATATAAATGAATTTTCGGTTATACGAAAATAAAAGTATTTTCATTAATTAAATATCGGTGTATAACAAAGTAAACTTATTAATTGTTGAGGCTTCTCCTTCGTTAAACATTGTAATGATACGCTGGAGTCGTCGAAACTACAGTCAACAAGAAACAATTCAAATTATAAAAACAAAATAATAAGTGTTTCATTTATTAAATTAGATAATATTTTAATATTTTACAACATCCACCGTATTTTAAGAAAACTGTAATTCCATTTATCTTCCAGCCGTAAATTGCAAGGATTATGCTAAGATTGTAATATTACTTAATTACTTAAACGTGTAAATTACAAGGATTCACTTTTAATTAAACCGAACTTATTAACGAAATAGTCTGAAGGTAAATTGAAATATTTCCGTAACGCACCCTATTCATGCAATCAAACGGTGCGTGGTGTTAATTTGAAATTATTTCACCTACGGGAAAAAAGTACTAAAATGAACGCATTTCCATTTTATGTAAAGAAACAATTGCATTACTCACACGTATAACAGCACCCAGGGCCTATAGTTTACATACGAATGACATTTAGTGGCGGACGTCCAGCTGATTTTTAATTACTTAATTAACTAAACAAAAATAAAGTAATAATAATAATTTAATTACGAAAAAACGTATGTTTTAACATTTTGTATTTATATGAAGGTTGCTGGGAAAGGTAGTATCACACCTTTCAGATAGATTGATTCTATGATTAAACCATTAACGCCAAGCGGCATTTACTGGATCACTCGATTGCTAGTGTTGGGCAAAATCGAGTGAATTTAGTAATCGAGTATTTCTGAATAACTAATATTAAGTAGCTGTAGTTAATAAATTTGAATTTATTAATAAATATGTCATACTTCCCAATATTAATATTTTAATAACATTAAGAAAAATGTCTTATACTTCATTTTGCAGTGACAAAAAAGATCGACTTTGCCCATCTCTGTTAATTAGTGTAAATAATAAAGTTATTTTACGATTTATCACTTCATTAGCGGAACAATGACAACGGCCTTAGCGATCATGAAATTTAAACAATGACATAGACTGGACAAGGACAGGCGGAAAGACCTCTGGTCGATAGCCGTTTTCCAAACTTGAAGTCAAACATCTTTATAGATTTAAATATATATATTGTAAATATATATAATGTTTGGAAATAATATTATTTATATATATATAATAAAGTTATCAACAAAAGTCATATCAAATAAAAATAATTTTGAAAATAATTAATACATTATTCCCTCTTTTTGGCGAAAACAATTAATTGCGGTTGGGCCTGGCAATATTTAAAGAACTGTGACCAAGTAAATTATTTTTTCTATTAAGAGTCTAAGTCTAAGATCTAAGTTTTCTGTATATTTAGTCATTTTAATCCAATCGCAAACGCGTCTAAATCGGGCGGACCTTGATTAAACCTTTCCCATAAGATCCTATGTTAATTTTGCAAAGATTTTCAAGTGGCAAAAATAATTAAAAATGATTATTTTTCGAAAAATTATGTAACCTACATCCTTTCTATTACTACGCAGGACCTTCCTATTTTTTTTTAGAATTTTTAAAGACATTTTTTTTTTTCGTCCGAAATTAAAATTTTTATAAGGGGTATGCATGGAAAAAAGTGTAATTTCGACGAAAATCTGAAAATCTCCAAATGACTTCATTTTATACCAAAATGCAGCTTAAGAATGGGGGCATAAACTGTAAGAATTTGAACCACTTTGAGGATTTAGTTTTCGGTCAGTTCGCTCTCAAATTTGGTCTTTTTAAAATAGGTGAAAATTTTGCGAAATTTTGTGATTATTTTCTGGCGGCCTCATTTGACTTATGAAAATGAACTTCGGGGAAAATATTGCTGGATTCTTTAAGAATCGAATGCTGAAAAGCCCGTCCTTCTAAGTTTTCTGTGTACTTAGAAATTTTGGTCCAACCGCAGACACTTCCAAAATAGCCAATCGACGGGCCTTCACTAAACCGTTCCCATAAGGTCCCATGTTAATTTTGCAAAGATTTTCAAGTGGCAAAAAATAATTAAAAATGATTATTTTTCCAAAAATTAAGTAACCTACATCCTTTCTATTATTACACAGGACCTACCTAATTTTTTTCAGAATTTTTAGAGACATTTTTTTTTTCTTCCAAAATTTAAAAAAATATAAGGGGTATGCATGGAAAAAAGTGTAATTTCGACGAAAATCTGAAAATCTCCAAATGACTTCATTTTATACCAAAATGTAGCTTAAGAATGGGGGCATAAACTGTAAGAATTTGAACCACATTGAGGAATTAGTTTTCGATCAGTTCGCTCCCAAATTTGGTCTTTTTAAAATAGGTGAAAATTTTGCGAAATTTTGTGATTATTTTCTGGCGGCCTCACTTGACTTATGAAAATGAACTTCGGGGGAAATATTGCTGGATTCTTTAAGAATCGAATGCTGAAAAGCCCGTCCTTCTAAGTTTTCTGTGTACCTGGCAATTTTGGTCCAACCGTAGATACTTCCAAAATAGCCAATCGACGGCCCTTCACTAAATCGTTCCCATAAGGTCCCATGTTAATTTCGTGAAACTCTTCAAGTGGCAAAAAAAAATGAAAATTGATTATTTTTCGAGAAATTTAATAACCTAAGTCCTTTCTAGTGCTATGAAGAACCTTTCTAATTTGTTTCAATTTTTTTTTTCGAGATTTTCTTTTTTCACTCAAAATTAAAATTTTGTAAGGGTATGCATGGAAAAAAGTGTAATTTCGACGAAAATCTGAAAATCTCCAAATGACTTCATTTTAGATCAAAATGTTATTTGGAAACTTTGTAATTTCGGTCAAAACACGATGTATCCAAAACAGCCAATCGGCAGGCATTCAATAAACCATTCCCATAAGACTCCATGTTAATTTCGAGAAAGTAATCAAATAGCCAAAAATAGTTGAACATTAAACCGTACTAGATAAAGAAAATAAATTGTTTAATATTATAGATATCCGGAAAACAGCTGAATACGTCGCAAAAAGATATACTTAAAAGAGGCAAAAGTAAAATGTGTATCGAAAAATATTATGCAAGAAAACTTTAAAAAACTTAAGTAAAAATGATTTGAAAATAATAATTATATTAAATCAAATTAAACTTTTTATTAACAATCCTCAGTATTCTTATTAACCACATGGGTTTTTATTCATTATTCTCTGTTGTATTTCACGATTTTCACCATTGTATGGAAGATTTCCTAGACCACGTCGGACTCCCCATTATTCTTATTAATCCTAATATAAATATATCAGTACTGTTTTTCATAACAGAACAATAAATTGTGTTACAATAATAAAACGCTTTTACTTTATTTGTATAACTGAATATTTTATTAGTGATTATAGTTTAAACGACATTAACGCGTTATCAATCTAGCGTTTATATATATATTTAACGAAATTCCTTTTACATACATTGGAAATTAAATATAATTAGCAATAATAACAGCGCTTAAAAAATAATTATAACATATTAAATAAAAATGATTTGAAAATAATTAATAAATGAAATAATACTCTTTTCTATTTATATAATTATACCATATTTATATTTATAATTATAACAAACTAAGTGAGTTTACAAAAAATAACAACCCTTAACAATGTTCATAATATATTCCCAAATAAGAGCTATCGACGATAGATCGACAGACGAGTCCCTTTTATTGTATCTGTGGTAATATCATCGTAAAATCCAATAGGTGGGGTTAAATTAACACCACTTACTATATTTAGTCTCGTCATAAACCCCGTCTAATATTCACAATATATTGCTAGTAGTAAACGTAATTAGGTGTGATAAGATATATCAATTAAGAAGTCGTTATCACTCCGTTTAGTTGCAAATTGTCTGGAGGCGACCGCAAAGCGGGAGCATTTTGTTTTGACACGAATTAATATTCTGAACGAATCATTAATATTACGGATTTTGTTTCTTTTGCTATGTGTTTACGATCGTCGCGCTATAAATATTTTAAACGTTGCTATAAATACAGCACAATTTATTAAAATTAGGTTTTATGACCTGTCACTGATATTGTCAAATTAAACCATAAACAATACTTTTACTGTTTAACTAAATCAATATAAATAATAAATACAAGGCAGAAAGATCTCCTGTTATCGCCCAAGACAGACAAACTTAAGTCTAGTAAGAAAAAAACACTTAAGATAATCCAGCAAAGTCAGAGCTTCGAGTTGAGACAGAAATTTCGGAAATTCACAATGTAATCTTGGAATTACAGAGGCTTAAACTCGACACTTTGTTTGTTCAATGAATTCTTTTAGATAAAAAAATCATTTTCTTTTAAGAAATTTATAAAAAATACAATAAACTTAAGTCTAGAAAAAAAAACACTTAAGATAATCCAGCAAAGTCAGAGCTTCGAGTTGAGACAGAAATTTCGGAAATTCACAACGTAAGCTTGGAATTAAAGAGGGTCAAACTCAACACTTTGTTTACTCAATGTATAATAAAAAAATGTGTTTCTCTTAAGAAATTCATACAAAAATACGATAAACTTAAGTCTAGCAAAAAAATCACTAAATCTCATCCCGTATAGTCTGAGCTTCCAGTTGAGACTGCAGATTCGGAATTCACGATTTAAGCGTGAAATTACAGAGGCTTAAACTCGACACATTTGTTTACTGAATGAATTGTATTTAAAAAATTCTGTTTCTCTTAAAAAAATCAGAATAAAATGTAATAAACTTAAGCCCAGCAAAAAGTATTTACTCTAATCCAGCAAAGTGTTAGATTCGAGTTGATACTGAAATTTCGGAAATTCGTCATTTCAGCGAGGAATCATACTGACTTAAAATCTTTCGAACGGAAAGCAAGCAGTACCGAGCTTGAAAATCCTGCAACGAAATACTTAAGCTTTTGTATTTGAATGGAAATCGGGTGAAATAATTGTTGACGGCAGTTTGGAATATTAGATTAGGCTTTGAAAATTAAAATCAACACTCTAAGTTTGAAATTATTGCGCGCTCAAATTGAAAATAAGGGATTTGTTTGTTTAAAAAATGTTTATTTTAAAAAATAATTTTTAAAAGACAAACACGCTCAAATTTATCAAAATTAATACTTAAATTCATCCAGCAAGCTATGATCTTCGAGATCAGACTTAAGTTTTGGAAATTCGATGTTTAAGCGTGGAATTGTCGAAGCTTAAACGCAACACTTTGTTTATTCAATAAATTTCCATTTTCGTTTTAGAAATTCATAAGAAAATACGTAAAATAAAATTAAGTCTATCAAAAGAACAAAACACTTAAATCTTCTTTGATCTTCGAATTAAGACTTAAGTCTTTATAGAATAAATTTTCGTTTTCTTTCTAGAAATTCATAAGAAAATACTTAAAAAACTTAAGTTTAGTTGAATAATAAAATACTTAAATCAATCCAGTATGCTCTGAGCTTCAATTTGAGACTTAACTTTAGGAAATTCGCCGCTTAGTAATGGAATAACATTAGCTTTAACTCGACATTGTTTATTCAATAAATTCTTATTTTCTCTTTGGAAATTCATAAGAAAATGCATAAAAAAAACTTAAGTCTGCCAAAAGAACAAAACACTTGAATCTTCATTGATCTTCGAATTGAGACTTAAGTTTTGAAAATTCTCCGCTTAAACGTGGAATTACAGAAGCGTAAACTCGATATTTTATAAAATAATTGTCCATATTTTTTCTAAAAATTAATAAGAAAATAATTAAAAAAAAACTTAAATTTAGCTAAAAATAAAATACTTAAATCCACCCAGCAAGCTCTGCGCATCGAAATGAGACTGAAGTTTGAATACTTAAACTCGATACTTTGTTGATTCAATCACATTTTCTCTTTGCAAAATTCATAAGAAAACTTAAGACGAAACATATGAATCCATCCAGCAAGCTGTGAACTTTGAGTGGAGACATACGTTTTGGAAATTCGCCGTTTATGCGTTAAAATTGTAAATTAAATTCACTTGGTTTTGTTTTACTTATGATAATTTACAAGTTTAATTCAATATTAACAATGTTTTACCAAGTGATTGATGAGAAAAAAGTGTCTGATATATATATTCAATGTTTGTAAAAATGTAATTGTCTGAATAAAGATATTTGTATATATAATAATTTCAAATAAAATCAATTGATCTTATAAAATAATTGCAATCAATATAAATAAAATTCTTTTCATTTTATATCTGCAAATATTAAAAAACTTATTAATTACATATTTCGTTATTTCAAGTTACGAGAGCTCGACACCCAATACGGGTAAAAGAGGATAAGATTAAGAAAGAGAGAAAGTTAGAAGAGGATGAGATATTTATTATTATAGTTTTGGAATTAAAGAGACGAACAAAATATAATTCACTGTCTGAATCTCTCAACTCGTATAAATTTTATGTCATTATTAAATTGAAATTTATGCGCCTTTTAATATATTTCAAATGAACTGACCAAGTGAATAAATACTCTTTTTCTATTATTAAATTATATATTTTCGCATTTTCTTGTTGTTGAATTAAATTCATAAAAAACGCACCGTCTATTAATATTAAATTTGCGTTTATAATTTGCCCGTTTAATTATTTATTACAAGCAAACACAAAACTAATTTCAGTTGATAAGTTTAATGGTCTCTGGGCGGTAAACGCGCGCGTGTCCATATTAGGGACCTTTATTCTAAGTATAGTGTTTCCGACATACGATCCCCCGGAAGGTATAATTGAATTACCAAACAAGCTTTTAATTGGAAGAATACAAATTATAAATAAATTCAATTTCCTTAACATGTCCACGTGAATTTGAGATGGTTTGATTATTTTTTTATACACATTGAATTTCTTAGAAAGTACGCGGGTACGTGGGTCGAATTGAAATAATTCTGCAATAACAAGAGTGGGCCGCGTGCCCCTCTTGAGAATTCGTTGGTCCTTTATAAAAAATTACTAACGTACAAAAAAATAACGCAGGGTTTTATTTATTCTGTAATTTATTTTGCATATGATATGTATAAAAAAAATAATACTAATAAATTAAGTAATACTCATTTCTTATCAATATTTTTATTATATTGTATAAAAAATGTATTATTAGTATAATTAATTGTTCTCGCAGAATTATTTAAAAAAAATTGACATATTTGTAATAAATTCTATAAATCCACTCACAAAGGAATAAACAATCATATGCAACTCCATTGGACGCTCAATGGATATTCCAATATTCGATTGTTTTAATTGAACAAGCCTCGTACATAAAATGAGGATTTTAATTTATTGAATATAGACTTCTGCTAAGTTAATCGGAATGTATAAATTAACGCTTAAATCATGATTGAATATATTATTCATTCATTTGATATTATTAATTGGTTTTTATCACGTGATTGATTATTTGTAGAACTACGTAGCAAATATTCTTGTAAAGAATTTAAGGAAGTTTTCAAATTCTTCAAGATTGTATTACATAGAATGTACAAATTAATCGCAAGGCGATAAATCGGGAATTTAGGATGGATGCTCTAATATCCTCCATTTATTTTGTTGTAGATTTTCTTCCAACATGAGATCGAGCATTGTCGTGCTGCATAATGATACTACGTGAGAGCTTACATGAATATTTTTAATTTCTATAATGAAGTCATTTAAATTGCATGTGGAAGGATCATGAATGAAATTGTTTTGACAAAAATGAACATATATGAAACATTTTTCCCGCTGGTCTCCATTAATTTTCAAAATTAAAAATAAGGGTGTTAATAATTACAGCAACTTATTCGAAGTAGTATTATTTCATTTATACATGCAACGTTGCATCGCAAGCAACGTATCCTGAAGTCTTGGGCGCTTTACGGATATAGCATAATCAATTGTGTAGCTTCGCGACTAGAGTTATGAGGAATAAAAGGCACTTTTACGCCGTTGGTACGTATATATATTTTAAGTACGGTTTCGTTATTTTATAACATAAACTCTATGATTTACGATTACGAATGACAACGGTGTAAATGTCGCATTTATCTGACCACGTCAGAGGTTTGCGTGCATACAACACTGTGTGACACGTTTCACAATCTACGTACATATATTCGTCTCACACTACACGGACCCCATAAATCACTTCATAATCACCTAATTTCGACCTACACTCGCCGACTACTTCATTTCGTTCGATGTGTAACTTCACAACACCACCCTGCGACCCCCTTCAACTCCGACACATTTCTGTTTTAATCCTACACGTTGAGCTGTTAAGATCATGATAGCCCTATTACGTTTTATGACGCCTTCCGTACGACCCCATCGCTTCTAGGACGTATAAACTACCCTTTCGAATTAAATACTAATATGCATAGGTGTTATAAACCAGACGCCTATCTATTTCTTCCGAGCTGAAGTGATAAAACGGTTTAAATTAATATCTTGGCGAATAAAAATTATTTCATTTTTAATACGTGAGTTTCTTGATTAATTGTTACGTTTTTAACGATCGTAATTCTGTTCTGTTGAATTTTAGTTCCGCATTAATAAAAGATATAATTTTATGAAATAAATATGAATAGATTATTAAAAATCAACCAATAAATCTTGAAAATGGGCTAATAACCCGAAACTAGTCGAGAATTTAAAGTTATTCAATCTAATCTGTGTTTTATTGGTTGATTTTTAATAATTTATTCATAATTATTTCATACAATATGAACTGTCAATGTCTAAATATTAAAACCATTAATGATATAATTTTTAATCATCGGAATTTAAAATATATTAGGGCGACGTTTTTTTACCTTCACGAAGGTCCTCTATTAGGTCCTTGCGTGTATTTTGGTATTAGTGAAAATGCGAAGAATTAATGGAAATAACCTAACCTAACTGTTAAATTCGATGGCTTTACCATTTCTTTATATAAAATAACAATAATTGTGCACGGAATCCCCAGTCCGCGGCTAACTTGAAAATCTGTGCTCTGACAATGTATTCCTCAATTGGATTTGTGAATGTACCCATTGGCGGGTTTGCGATGAGTTAACTTTATACCTGAACCACATCGGACTAACATCGGAAATAACAGTAAATAGTTTTAATATTGTAAATGGGCTAATAATCCGAAATTAGTTGAAATTCTCAGGAGGCCTGAGTACTTGTCTTAGACGCCGACCAATCATATCCCAGACTTGTTCATTCGGTCCAGGGCAAAATCTGTAATCCAACCTGCTCTATAAACATTCTTGCAACCACAGCAATATGGAGTCTAGCATTACCCTGTTGGAAAGTGGCATTCTGCAACGTCTGCATAAAAGGTACTAACACCGGTTCCAAAATGTTATCGATGTAACGTGCCTGGAATGAACGTAAAGGGTGACGTCGTCCAGCACATGTCGCCCCTTATGGTATAGTAGAGCTAAATATCAACACTGGCTTAGAAAGGATTGGTCAACTCGGGAAGTGCCAGTTCCAGGAAAACAAAACGTGATAAACCCGCCTTTACTATCACGGGATTGTAAAATGTTGCCTTAGGGCTCATAAAACAATTTATTAAAGCCCTTAACAAAAATGTGAAATAAAACCATAACGAGGTGTTAAGGCTGTGTGTCGTTTGAACGAACTCCAAATTCCAAATTCCGATGTCGCCACATCCTTTTACAATCATTAATTCACGAAAAAAAACTTGATTCATCACTGAACATGATGTCATTCCCTTGATGAACCCACTCCTGCCGTTCTTGAAACCATGCAAGTTATGTTGCTTTATGGGAAGGTGTTAAGCTAAGGACGGTATGAATGAAGCCCAAAGGAAGAAATTCTTCTGTAAACAGTTGCCATCGACACGTGTCGGTTGAAAGCTCTCGTCCAATCCACAGCAACCGACCTTGTTGTTTGTAATCGATCCCTGGTAGCCATTCGCCTAAGGAGTTAGGCGCCTCAGAATACCTTTTTCTAACCATATCCGAGCAACTGTAGTGTGGTCTCGATTCAGTCTTCTCCCAATCTCTAGGATTGAGAGACCCGCCTCTTTCATACCGATAATTCAGCACCTACCAAACTCACTGATATGATCAAAATTTCCACAAAGTCGCACTGGGGGCATTACAAGGCGCCTATTTGACAGTTTGACAATCAAATAAATTAACATTTTGTCGGAAAATTTCTATTAATTGCTAGGAAGAAAATATTGAAAGTTGGGATTGTTAACTTTCAATATTTTAATAACAGTTGAGTTTTTTTCGGCGGAAACTTTCATCGTTTCTTAATTGAAAATAAAGCATTTTATCGACGTTTTATTATTGTAGTTTGAATTTTATTGAATGGTGAATTTTATATGAAAGCTAGTGCCTCCATTGACTTTTGAACGTTGCAGCATCCAGGAATCCCAATAACAATTTACGATCGCCGAATTGCCGTAGCTCACTCGAAAGTATTGTTTCCTAGTAACACCATGGCAGGTTTAAAAAAATGGTTTGATGATACAATTTGCAATGCTGACTTTAAAATATCTGCTGTTACTGACAGACCAATGCAACAACATCAGCTGCAGCATCAGTCTGAAATAGTTTCTACATCTGCTTCTGATGAATCACCTACTAAATGTGTTGCAGCCACAGACGATACGCTGAATTGGCGGTTGCCAACTGTCATCAAATTTATGCCGTAATGGACTATTTTTGAAAGTAGATCTGCTAGAACCAAACAAATTAAACCACTCATACTGATTTAATGTATTTGGCATGCGTAGCATACGACTGATGAAATTATACTTTGAAGTTTGCTCGGTTTTATGTTGAAGATCGTTCCTATAGAATGATCTTCAACATAAAACCGAGCAAACTTCAAAGTTCAAAATTAATGACTATGCCGAAATTTATTTTCGATTTATTTGTCTTAGATCAACAATTAATTTCATGCAAAATATGATGTTTCTTTTTGGGTGTTACACTTGACGAAGGGGAAAGCACTTGGTATCTTTACCAATTTTGGAATCACCTACTAATAGGCAGCATTTGCTAACTTCATGGTCAGTGAATGAAAAAGCAAGCGCTTCTAAAAATCTTGCTTCTATAATCACTCCTGTAGCCATACGAGACTATCTGAAAGCCGCACCTAGAAGAACTTACTTTCTATAATTACTCCTGTAGAGTATCCATACGAGGGCTATTCGAAAGCCGCACGTAGAAAAAGCAATATAAAATCTAGAAATAAAGGCCGTATTGTAAAAGTACTAAGACCTGATTCGTCTGAAAAAAATTAACATAACTACAAAATCAGTTAAACGATAACTGAAATCAAAACTATAAGAAAATTGTCATGCAAGTAAGAAAAATAGAAAAAACTAAACATACTAATGCTAAAATTCGTGATCAAAGACATGACAGTGATTCAATTCACCATGCATGAAGAATTTTCAAATAGCGAAGAATCAGATCTTTATGATGACTATCAACTAGATTTCTCAAGAATTAGAAATAAAAGGTTACCCAACAAGGGTTTTCACAATGACAAATTATTGACTAATGCGGTTGAAGACGTAGATTATGAAATATACATGAGAAAAAGTGAAAAACTTTGCGGATGCTTCAAATTCCCAATCGCTCCTGATCTAAATACTGTAAAAAAAAACGAAATGTCGAGTTATTTCATTTATTTAAGTAACTGTGACCAAGTGAGTAAATCTTTTTTTATTGCTAGTAATTATTTTCATATTCGTTTTATTTAATTTATGAAAAATCCCATAAAAAGCTTCAATATCGATTTGTAACGATGGCTCTTAATAGTTGTGGTTGGTTATCTACTATCAATTGAAAGTAAATTTGTCTCCAGAAAGTAATAATTTATTAAAACACAAATATGAATAATGCATATCCATAAACACTTAATATTTTGTGGATATTTCCTCGAAAATGAAACGATTAATTAATTTTTCCGCTGTGGTGTCAGTGCCATTAAGGACGTACGTGTCCTGGGAATTAATATCGCAACAAATGAAAAGGATATAAAGGATCGAGTTGGTGCTCTTAATAATAATCCAGATTGTTGCGTGACTGGGTGTTTATTTAATTGATTAATCATTTACGAAAGTTATTATTTTTGTTTACATCGAGCCCCCGCATAATTTAAGCATAAATAATATTTAATGAAACAATTGAAGAAACTTGAAATGTGAAATGAGACTATTAGCGAGCTGTAAAGCGCAAAAGTTTGCCCCAATTTAACTGATTATGAAATAAAAGGGGGGTGCCTCGCGTATTATTAATATTTCAAAATGCTGATTTGAAAATGGTGAATACGCAAAGGCGACCGGTGGGTCCGTTGTTGGTCTTTCAGCTTTGGAGGAGGAAACAGAACTAAAAGCAGAAGCCGCAGAATATAGTGGAGTCGGTCGGGTATGGAGTATGGTGTATGGAGTCGCGGGGGTGCGCGGCTGTTGGGGGTGCAGAGAACAGAGACAGCTCCGACAACCGAACCGACAGCCGAGTGCACAGCCAGCCAGAGTACAAGCACAAGCATTACTATACCAGCAGTCTCCAGTCTCCCTCGGTCCCTCCGTGCGTTCGGTTGTTTGCCATCGGCTGCAGAAATAGCACCCGCTCGGCTCGGCTCGAGATGCATTCCTTGTTGGATGCAGATGCACGTTCATGATTATTCACCCACACCAGTAGCAGTGTCAGTGTTGTTCTTTGCTTTCAACCATCCCCAAACAGACACTTTTCTCTTTCCCTCTTTTTTTTGTAATTCGAGACTTTAGTAACATACATGGATTTTATAATTCTTAAGGTAAGAACAATACAACCTTTTTCCTGAAAAAAGAAAATAATAACAAAAAAGAGAGCATATAATACTGTAGATTTGCGTGTCGGCTCAAGAGATTTACGAGGATTCCAAATGAATGACGTTTATACAGCTTCTATTCTATTCCAACATTGGATAGGTTATTGCTACTAAATCAGGCGGATCTTCACGCGTCTTAACTGAATTACAACAAATCATTTTTATTACAGTAATTTATTTCATTTTTATTTAAATTACAAAAAAATGTATAGATAAACAACAATAATAATAAAATCCAAAACAACAACAAAAAATATCTTTCATACTCGCGATGAATATTTACGTGCAAGCAAGGTCAACGAGAATTTATATTTTCGGTGCAGTTTTGTGCTGATTTAGACGACGGTGCGAGATGCAATGGGCGATTTTATCACCACTCGAGGTGTCACTGAGCATACCTAAGATAGCCTGCGGATGCATGCATTCATAATGCACATAAAAATCAAGATTAAACGCAACAAAGAGGGAGACAGCTTAACGGGATATTATACTTTTAACAGGTAACACTTCCTCGTATAGTAAGCTATGAATATTATATTCAATACAGTGTTTAATTATTTGTAAACAATACACTTAATGGAAGTAATATAATATGTATAGCCTTGACAAACACATATTCGGAGCTGTTTAAGTTTAACAGTCTAAGCATTTTTTTAATATATATATATATACTTAGAATGTGAAGCTATTAATTAAATTTAACATTTCTCGTATATGAATATAATAGTAATAATATTCTTGAATCTTTGAAGCGCTTACTTCGTGGTACCATTTCAATATTAAGATAAAGAAAGAATATAAAAAAGTTACTGTTTTATTGTATCCCAATAATATTATCTTTATTGTCCAACAGTTTATCCAAATTAGGACATAACAATAGAAAATAATGGATTATTATAAAATATAGAATAAAAAAACCTAATTACAAAATTATTAATAATTTTGCAGAAGAAAAAATTTTGAAAATAACAATACAAAAATGTATAAATTAAATAAAAATTTCTTCGTATAACTTATTACTATTGCGACTTAAATGACTAAGATATAATTAATAGAAAAGGATATTTATTCACATAAATAAAAAGAAATATTTGAAAATAATTAACTAGAATGGATAATTAATTCAATTAATGGTTTTAATATTTAGACATTAATAGTTCATATTGTATGAAATAAATATGAATAGATTATTAAAAATAAAAAAATAATATATATATATATATATATATATTTATTAAAAATCAACCAATTTTTAATAATCTATTAATATTTATTTCATCGGATAATTAATTAATTAACTTTCCTTTAGCTACTGCGACTTCTTTAACTTACCTTACGTAAGTACTTTAAAAACAAATATCCATTAAAACTACTTCTCAGGCAAATAACCCTCTAGACATTGAAAAAAATATATATATTGTATATATATATATATTTTTATTAAAAATCAACCAATTTTTAATAATCTATTAGATAGATAGATATTTTATTTACGGAATCTCCATTATACAAATATTATAAATACAAAATTATTACATATTATTAATTATTATATAAATCCCAAAGTGAATAAATGTACTACACAAAAAGAATAAATTACAATTGCAGCAGTAGTTTAACAAATTAAAAAGTAAATAAACAGACAAATAAATAAATATATAAATAAATTCACAAATAAATAAATATATATAAATACAATTAGTTAACAACGACATCGGAAAAACGTATATTTCGTAAATGTTTTTTGTATTAATATTTATTTCATCGGTTAATTAATTAATTAACTTCCCTTTAGCTACTGAGACTTCTTTAACTTACCTTACGTAAGTACTTTAAAAACAAATATCCATTAAAACTACTTCTCAGGCAAATAACCCTCTAGACATTGAATTACGTAATGGACACTTCCTGTTGCATAGCAATAACATACTGCATGATGCAACTTTTTTTATTCGAGAATATATAATGCAAAAAAACGAAAAATATTACGTTTTTTTTGTTTTTAGCATTAAATATTATATAAAGCCATCTGCTGACACGTGTTTCGGAATTTATACCTCGTCAGTATAGCTTGCACCTTATACAATTTTAAAGTTTAAATTAATCAAACGTACCGTCCCTGCTGCGATTTAGTGTGAATTTTTTACTGTTTTAGGTAGTTCGGTAACTTTAACTTACTCTGCATAAGTCCATTATTTTAAACAAAACTTTAATCAATAATAAAATGCAAAGTAAAGTTGTTTTATTATTATGAATTACAATATATAAAAAACCTCAACAATCAATAAGATAATTATAACTTTCATGTTATTTTAATTTAATGATTTCAATTTACTTTATTAACGGAATCTCCAAATTACAATTATAATTACATATTAAAAATGTTATAAGAAAAGTGTGACGCTCTAAAAAGATTACAAAACATATGTATAAAAAAAGCAAATTACCAATCACAAATTACGACAAAATACAAATTTAATGAATTATTTTCAAATTCTTTTTATTTAATTTATTTTAAATATCTGTGACCACGCGAATAAATCCATTTTGCCTATCATGAGAAAATAATTGTTTTCTATTTCTGTTATTAAGCTACACCAACGTAAATGTAACACTCTGTATTCATTTACATCAACAAGCTGGTAATTTTAATAATAAAAAAATAATAATCTTCATAAAATTAAGCGGGGTTTCTTAAAACACTTCATTAAAAAAATAATGGTAAACGAAGGGTTATGCTCTGTACATTACGCGGTTTTATTTTAAGCAAAATTACACGATTTAAATGCATTTTATGCTTCTCGTTTTGGTTTAAACGTTGTATACTCACTTAAAACAATGTTTTTTTTACACGGTTGTGTTTTTTTTTCGCAATAACCGTAAAACCCAATAGCCGGAAAATGCATTATTTTGGATCGTTTGAAATGCGATTTTTTTGCACTTAAAATGTTTATGCCCGCTTTCGTGTTGAGTATTTTAAAACTGATACTAAGGTCGAGTTTAATGATGAGAAAAGTCAATTGTTTATTTAAATAAACTAAGGGTGGATTCCGAAAGAATCGATTCCGTCGGTATATTATGGCTAGAAACGAAGATGGTGCGATATCGAATCATGATTGATAGAGAAAGAAGAGCTGAAGTCGTAATAGAGTCTCATTTGGTGATAATATATTTTTAATGATAATAATAATAATAATACATTTATTTACGTTTTTAATATATCAGTTTGCCATCGTAGTTTTATACGAAATTATCAATATTCAATTATATATACATTTGAATAAAAATATTGATTTATTAGAATGTAATTAAAGCGTGTATCGAATATTAATAAATAGTGTGACCCGCATATTCAATTGTCTCGATTCGAAACAATACTTCAAATTAAAATTGCATTTTGATTGATTGATGAGTTATTCAGTTATTAATTTGAATTGACACCCTTCGTATTTCCGTATTTCAAATATACTTCAAATGAATTTTAAAAATGCGTGGTTTAAAAAATCAATGTTATAACCAGCTAAAAAAGGTTTTCATTGAAAAATTTAAATAGTAAAGTAAAAAATAGATTTAATTAAATTTAATAAGCAAAGAATAATTGAATTAATTATTATTATTGGAGATAATAAGTGAAGTTCCTCCTTCAGACAATAGACTAGACGAGGAGACGTACTTTATAATACTCCACAAGACCAAAAATACAGCACCTGGACATGGCATTTATTCATTCTTTTTTTTTATATTAAATGCTTACATAAAATATTCATGAATAAAAAAAAACACTTGGTTAATTCCTTACTTCACAATTAACCAATTGTTTTTATTCAAGTTACATCATTTCACGTTATACTCAAACCAAATACACAATAAAATATTCAGCCATGTATAGTCCCGTATTCCTATTTAGCAATAATAGGATGGCAGTTTTTTTACCTTCTAGGTGCGTTAGTTGGCTGTTGGATGGTTAAGGGTAGGGTTGTGGAGCGATATGTTAGGAAGCCATATCAATCCACAACCCTACCCTTAACCATCCAACAGCCAACTAACGCACCTAGAAGGTAAAAAAACTGCCATCCTATTCCGAGATAGATCTAAGGTCAAATTTTTGACATAAAAAAATTACTTATAAAGAACCCAAATTCAAATTCCCCACATTCACAATTAATCAATTCATTTCGTCTATGCATTTAGACTTAGAGAAGGGCGTAAATGATCACGATTTTTTTTAATAAAAAAAAACGATTAGAACTGGACTGGCTGAAAGAAATTTGATCGATAGCCAATTTTTCAATTGTGATGAATGCATGAATTCAGGATGGCGAAATTTTTGAAAGATATTTACGTTTCATTTTAGGCAGAATTGGTTTAAAATATATTAAATAAATCATTTTTATTTAATTCATTTACATAACTGCGACAAAGTGAATAAATACTCTTTTCTATTTGATTTAAAATGTTTGGTTTACGGGATTTGTGGCAATTTTTTGGATTGTTGGCATAATCTTTGGGATATTGGAATTATGCCGGTTTAGTCATTAAAGAGTATGAATGCTGGGTCATGTATATTATTATTTGCGTTGCGGATTTTTGTAATTTAAAGTTTTGAATCGATTTTACAAACAATTTATTTCTTTATTAAAACCAACAGTTCTTAGTTTACTATGTTACGTAAGAATTGCCTGTTTAATAAAGTAATAATTTTATTGCTTGTTTATCTGACTCTAAATTAAGCATGGCTGTTCGTATAAATGCTGCACCCATGTTTACCGGAATAAAACAAATTTCGCTAACAATGTTTCATTTAATAAAGGTAAGCCTACGCGCAATCAGCTCGATTTATCCGTACCATTGCACAGCACTGCGCTTTACGAACAAAGCCCTTGCTATAGGTGTGTAATCTTATATAATAAGTTACCATGGATTTATAGGTATACTTCTATAAAAGGTTTAAAGTACACAAAATGTGTGGTTTGTTTGGAAGTTTAAATTATTGTAACAACAATAAAACTTAAAGCTACACGATTCTGTTTAACATACAGTGCCGGACGGAATTCTCAAAAAAATAATTTGAATCACGAATCCTAATCTCTTTATATGAATAGAAAAGAGTCTTCATTCACTTGATCACAGTTATTTAAATATATTAAATAAAAATGATTCGAAAATAATTAATAAATTATTTCCACATTTAGCTCTGCGACATTTTGACTAACGTTATACTCCATAGTTTTCTGTTTTTAGTAAATCGCAACTTTAATTAAATGAGTTTATTATTAATTGTATTTAATTTTCCATGTACGTAAGAGGAATCTCGTTAAATAAATAAAGATAAATATAATTAGTGACGAGCAAAAAAACCATTATTAAAAAAAACTACTTATCAAAAAAAATAATCTCATATATATTTTTTTTAAATATTTTAAACAGTTACAGAAATAATAATTATAATAACTGTGTTTGTATTTCGAATTATAGATATCATAGTAGAGATAAATAAGTAAATATACAATTATTAAAAGATAATCGATTATTTTTTATTATATTTTTTAAAATAATCGAGTTTGCCCATCACTAACCTTAATATGTAAATGATTACACTACAAACTACACGCGCTAACGTACATCGATTTTTTTTCCTACGAAAAAACTAATAGCCGTCAGCTCTAAAGGGAGTCTCACGTCCATATCTAATATAATCATCAGAATCACCGTAGCTTAGTGGCGTTCATCAGAGTTCAAGATAAGTCGAACTAAGAGTCTCGAGTGATAAGTTTTTTTAATAAATGCACGTTCATCATAATTCATTCCATGGCGATAAAATGTGTTTCAATTAGTTCATAATTGTTTATAAATGTTACACTATTTTATATCTACTTTATCCAATAAAGGTTGTATTAATAATTTATTACTACATCGAGTAATAAACCACTAAAAAATAAAAATGAACTTTAATTTCTCATTGATCACTTGATGAAACATTTTAACTACTATAAAATTTAAAACAAAACGCTTGATTTATTTCACTTATTTTTTATTAACCAACTAATTTCGATGTATCGTCATTATCAAGGAATTTTAAATTCAATATTAATAAAATTGAATATGGTGGAAAGACCATTGATCATTGATCGGTAGCCAATTAACAGATATAAATTGTATATTTTATTTTGTAATTTTTATTATTTATTTTGTATTTTGTGCTTTATATATCTGATAATAAATATTATTAGTATTAAAATTGAATGTATTAATCGATTATTTGAATCGGTACTTGAAGGAAATTTTATTAACACCGTGAAGGCAACTAGCGAGAAATTTATTAGATAATAATTATTTAACATATTAAAAAAAACCTTATTAAAGCTGATATTCCTTACACCTTCAGGTAGAAAGGATTATAGATTATATATACAGAGAGGTTTTTTTATCAGTATACATTTCCTCTATGTATACCTGCATAAAAAACGCGAGTCGAACGCATTGAACCGATTAATGTGAGTATGTTTAGTTGACTATTTGGCATATGTGTGTTCAGTTGCGTGTTATAGGCAACTAAACACACATGCGTTAATGCATTTGACTCGCGTATTTTGCAGGTATACATAGAGGAAATGTATACTGATAAAAAAAAGCTATCTGTATATATATATATATATATATATATATATTAAAGCTGCTACGGCTTTTCATTCAATATAATTTCGATATTAAAAATGTTTAATATTTTCAAATTTTCAAGTGAATCCCTATTAAACATGCTGAAGTCTACGGTAATGAAAATACTGATCGATTATTGTAATTGGTACTTGGGCTCTTTCATTACAATTCATTCTCAAGATGGCTTATACGAATAATCAATATTTCAATTGAGCTTCAATCTTACTAATAATATACACAATCGGCGCTATTCTATGCGTGAAATATTAAATTTAACCTATATAATAATAAATCTTTTGACAAACCTTGGCAGAAAGACCTCTGGTCGATAGCCATTTGACAGTATCAGTTACATTACCTTATTTTATGTTTTCTTTTTTTTAAGTTTAAATATTATAATAACAAGTATATATGTAAGTATCTGTGTGTTAATAAAGATGTTGAATATATATATAATAAATCTTTAACGAAAAATTCTTTGAGCGGCACAATTATATTACAAATAGTGTAGAAATACAAGTACATTATGTAACTGACAAACATTGTCAAGAATTCAATTAATAATAACAATTTTTGATAACTATATAGTTTTTGAGTTTTCGTGAAGTATTTAATAAAAAGACTGTTAATGCCTTAATTAATAGAAATTCTCATTTACATTCAGTTTTATGGGAATGGTTTAACGCCAATTGACGCTTTTAATGATCAAACTAAGATAACTTTGTTCACCACTATAATAGAATATTGGAACTTGAAAAATAGGATTCCAGATGGACTGATCTATAATTTACCAAAAAAGCATTGAAATGGGAGTTTTTTGTTTGTTTACAAAAATTCCCAAATTTGGACATTTTTTCGCTAATTTTTTCAAAGGCCTAGTTTACACACCTGCTGTAGAAGAACTAATTGTTTTATATTGCTTAAATTTATACAGTTGACGCTCCTACTCATTGCAAATATTTCAGTATAATTTTAAATCATTCCGCGAGTTTTGGATTTTTCGCCATAAACAAAATATACAAATTTTGATGAACATATTTTTCTCCATAAAAATTTGAAAAATGTTAATGATATTATTTACTTATCCATTATTTACTTGTCCAGAAAAAAAATATTTTCCGATTTATTAAGGCTTTTTGAATTGACGAGTCTAATGGGAACGGTTTAACCTAGACGAGCCGATCAACACTTTTGGAAGTGACGTTGATTAAACTAAGATACTTTCTTCACAGAAAAGATAGAATATTGGGACTTAAAGAATTGCATTTGGGAAGGATTTATCTACATCTCACCCGAAAATCATTAATATGAGGCTTTTGTGCTTATCTATAAAAAAACAAAATTTTGATAATTATTTCTCTCATTTTTCAAAGGCCTAATTTATACGCCTGCTGTACGAAAACTAAGCTCAAATTTATATAGATATTCTCATCCATTGAGAACATTTTTGTATAATTTGGAGTTAATCCGCGAGTTTCGGATTTTTCACTTAAAATCCACTTTTTTCCTTTGAAAATCTTGATGATGTTAAAAAAAACTTTGAGTATTTCTTTTGCAAACAATAAAGCATATCATGACTATTTGAATCGAATTAAAGATAAATTATTATAAATTAAATAAAATTGTCTTCTCAATTAAAGCGATTTTATTTAATTTTATTTAAAAAGTAAAAAAAATTCTCAACCCTTCCGGCTTTTTATTATTTACATTGTTTTTATATAATCGTTTTCTTGTATTGAAGCGTATTATTGATTTTATGAAGATTTTAGACTATTTATGACGTCTGTACTCAACGGACTCAATGTTGACAATTTTGAGAAGCGTATTGTGATCAAACCCTTGAGGAGTGTAGTACTTTAAAATGCAGAAATTTTGCAAATTTTCTCTGAATTTCAACCAGTAAAATTTGTTGATGAGTGTGAGGAAGACAAATCAAAGAACCATACTCCAGTTTAGATCGAACATATGTGTTAAATATAGATTTCAAAGCTATTGGATTTCGCAAGTCTGCAGAATTGTGGTGTATAAAACCTAAAAATGAATTGAATTTGATTTACAAAACTGATATAAAACTGCCTTTTATTACTGAATGGTTTTTTGAGTTTAAGTGAAGTGTTTAATCACAAATTGAAAGACTGTTATTCCTTACTTCACAATTTATTATTATAAATTGTGAATTAAGGAATTTGTGCCTTTTATTACTCGAAAATATTTGATTTTCTTGAATTAATCCAGAAGTTATATCAAAATTGATTATTTTAATAATAATCAATTATGTTCATCACTAATAAGAACTAAATAGAATTTATGTAAGTGTTTTTTTTAGGTGATGGATAGGATATTAAGGTATGTATAATGAAAATAAGGATGAACACGTGTTGGCCATTAAGCCTACATTAAATTTATATATAAATAGAAAAGAGTATTTATTTTCTTGGTCACAGTTATTTAAATAAATTAAATATGATAATAAATTTATTAGTTAAATGTGGAAATAATTTATTAATTATTTTCAAATCATTTTTATTTAATAAGGAAGATATTTGTTGGTGAGTATGTGAAGTTTCTTGATATAATGTAATAATATATTTTTTATTCCTTTACTCTTTTTTTTTCACAAACACCAATGGACTTTTATTTTCTTATGCCACCTATTATATCACTTCTATGAATAAATTAACACCAGATTTTTCTAAATATATATCCAATCCGACGCGCCCAGTGTTTTATTGCTAATTTATGCGAAATATGTCACGAGATGCCCGAAGGGAGGGAAAAAATCCGTGCGGTGCAGATGTTGGGCCTAAGCCGGAATGTTCATTTTACTACCTGGACCCTCGTTGTTGTCAATTTGTTTGCGCCTCTGGCGAAAATAGGCATTTGAACACCCCCGACAGATTTATCTTGTATGAAACGTTAAAGATTAAGACGAGCGCTCTGGATTTTACCGGCCTGTCCATCAAACGCACAGGCCGGGGGAAAATTTTCCACAGGAAATAAATAAGTCGACCTCGACAGAGTTATTGTTAATTTTAAAACGTTTTCTAAATCAATAAAAATAACATACCGTTTGAATAGTGATGAAAAATAAATTAAATTAAAAAATAGTTCAGTTATACAAAGTAAAAGTAATTATAGAAAAATTGTGATGTATCATGGTACTTATAATTGATTGATTGAGTTACGTGAAGATCAAATTAATTCGACGAATAAAGCACTAATAACCTTTCTTCACACTTTTATTTGGATTACCAAATAAAAGTGTGAAGAAATGTTATTAGTGCTTTATTTGTCGAATGGTATTTACCTCGGCGAATTTCGGTCAAATGAGTTTTTAAATGAACATTTAATACTCTAAATGAAAAGGTATTAAATGAATTGTCTTTTAAAGTTAAAGCCAAATATTTGGAAGAATGTTATTTTGTTATTTCTTATCTTACATTGGCTTTGCAAATTTTCCCACACGATATAAAATTTTAGAACATTTATATAATCGTTCACAAAAAATATAACAGGAAAAGAAATCTTGATTAAAATACAATAGAATACAATTAATTAATAGCCCATTCTAGTTCATTAATTAATTTTATTGCATTTCAATCAAGATTTTTTTCCTGTTAGAATTTTTTTTAATTCGTTTTTTTGTTAATTAACCCCCTCATTATTTTATATTGTTTTTTTCTGTGTAATAGGGTTATTGCCAGTTAAGGAACTAAAGTTTATTTATTTATTTAATTATTGTCATCACTTCTAAATAATCACCCCCATTTCATCTAAAATAAATGTTCACGACCTGACATTGCTCTTAATACACAGTAATACATAATCATTATTTCCAACAATAGAAATAAAACACTTATAGAGGACAAACGGGCGAAACAATGAGACAAACGATGGACTTAAATCAAGGTGCGTTTTTGTCGCTACTACACAAACACGGATTGAATCTTTTGTTTTCTCTTTTCCAGCCGTCGGTCCGTTCATTACGTGCTTTACTTTTCCCGAAAGGGAAAATATTGCTTTCGTAAATACTTAAAATAAAATAGCACGCAGGTATCTCTCGCATCCCGACTTATGAGGGTAGTTCGGGTACGTGATAAAAATACCCAACTTTGTTTGCTTCTCAGACGAACGGAATGACTGATTGTTCGCTCAACTTTAAAACTTTGAAAACTAATTTATTATGTAATAATGCTATACTGTAATAATATAAAGAGATTACGCCGTGGTTATTGCTTATAGGAAGAAAGTTATAAAAAAAAAATGGTGGATGCGCCGGTATCAAAATCCGTGGCTAACTTCTCATCGGTGAGATATTTTAGAAATCTCTTTTGCACTCGAAACTAAAATCCTAACAGTGATTTTGTTTATTGTAATTCAATTTTAAAAAATGAAACACTTTTTTGCATAACTGGATTATACAAACAAAGAAAAAAAGTGTTTCATTTATTAAAATTAAAATCACAGTGATTTAACCTGCATAATTTATAATACATTATGTAAATAAATAATTAATGTATCATAAATATATATATATATATTATCAAAAAAAAACCTTTATACCCATAAGAGTGTAGGGTTGTATCATAAATACAATAATAACATTTGGAGAATATAATATTTATAGTTTTCAATTTATATATTTCGAAAATTTCTCTCATATGAATGAGCGTCGAAATCAATTTCAAATATTCGCACTTCGTAAAAAGCGGGATGATGATAAACGATACCTTTTAGCGGTGTTTTGCTCAGCAGCTAGAAAATATGACCAATGTCAAGAGTATCTAGAAATCAATACTGACATAAAACGCGAAACCGAAATAATCTCCAAAGGAATTCCAGACAAATGCATCTCTTCCGTCTTCAAATTCAATCCAATCACACGAAACTGATTCTATCGATAAATCAATATCGCCTCGCGTATCGCCGAGAAGAAGAAATCTGAGCGAAATGCAACAAAGGAGCGTCGAAATGGAAATAATTGAAATAATTTATTAATAGTGTTTAAGGCTTTGATTTAGTAATGCGTCGTCGAAATTAAATATTTATTATTTTGAATTTCCATTCCATTATTATTATTTGGTGTAATTCTGGATATTATTTTTTTTTGTTGATTTTGAAGGCATTAATTTGAAAATCCGTGATGACTACATAAAACTATCAAAACTTTTAATTGTGGATTCATCGAAGACTTGTTGAAACGTATTTTAACACTGATTTAAAATATTAAATAAAACTCTTGGTTTTTGTTTCACTGTTTTTTTTTTATATAATATAAATGGTCGCCTGGTCGAAACTAGTCGGTTTATATAATAAATTATTTGAAAATAATTAATAAATTATTTCCTCCTTAGCTATTGTGACATTTTGTCTTATGTCACATAAGTGAACTATGGGATGACCAAAAACAAAAAATTGGAAATAAAATAAATTTTAAAGGCTGAAAGACTTCCGGTCTATAGCCGTTTCCCTGAAGTATATTGTATGTATATATATAAATTGTTGGTTTTAAATATTCCGGCGTGGGTATTTTCCCGGGAAGTAGTTGTTTTAATGTGCATGTGTTTAATGTACTTACGTAACGTAAGTCAAAAGTCACAGAGCTAAATGTGGAAATAATTTATTAATTATTTTCAAATCATTTTTATTTAATATATTTAAATATTCTGTATAAAAATATAAATTTCTTAGTTACTTTTTGGGAGTAAAGATGTTTATATATATAAATTTTAAATTCTCTTCAAAATGAGCTAATAACCCGATACTAGCCGAGAATTTACGATTATTCAATCTAATCAGTGTTTTATTTATTGATTTTTAATAATCTATTCATATTTATTTCATCAAATATGAACTACTAATGTCTAAATATTAAAATCTTTAAATATATTATGTATATTACACATACGTACTTCTGAATTTAAATCTTACTGGCATGTTTATACATACCACTGTCTCGCTTACTCTAGAATAGCCTTATACATCACAGCACTTTTTTTCCTCGTACAACTAAATTATAAATTAAGCCAGCCTTTTCCACCGGGTCCTGCATACGAGAGTGAGTAGGGTTTCTCTGTAGTGTGTGGACTTGATATATTTACAAAAAAAATATGAGGGAAAATAAGGCGATACGAACGATGTGTCGTCCGCCCACGGCAATCTCGCATGCTAGTCACCGTGCATTACTCACGGGAAGCTCACTTACAACCACCCAATGACAGTAAGACTAGACTTTATTACTTTCCGCGACAAAATTTCAACGGAAATGTCCGTTTGGGGTCCATTAAGACAACTTATGAAAATGGCTGCTTGTGTTTCAGCATTGTACAGCAAATTGATACTCGAGGGGTTTAGTTGAGATTTTCTTATCTTTGTTTTCATTTTTTCATAGAATAACTTATGAAAATGGGCTGCTTGTGTTTCAGCATTGTACAAAAAATAACTACTCGAGGGGTTTAGTTGAGATTTTCTTATCTTTGTTTTCATTTTTTCATAGAATAACTTATGAAAATGGGTTGCTTGTGTTTCAGCATTGTACATAAAATAACTACTCGAGGGGTTTAGTTGAGATTTTCTAATCTTTGTTTTCATTTTTTCATAGAATAACTTATGAAAATGGGCTGCTAGTGTTTCAGCATTGTACAAAAAATAACTACTCGAGGGGTTTAGTTGAGATTTTTTGAAACACTTCCTTTTTTTTATTATTTTCATCGAATAAGATAAAAACCAAATCAGGAAAATAATAAAGAATTTCGACCGAAATATTTCGAAATTTCATATATTCCGAAAATATTTAACCAGTTATATTCGTTAATTCAGATTTATTGACGATGCCACTTGAAATTAGGCAAAAGGTGGCGCTTGCGTCGTCTTTAATTTATTATATTCGTTAATAATTAAAATATAAATAACACAATATTTTAATTAAGATTAATTAATTTCATACATTTTCTTTTTTTTGTAAAACCTATCATCACGTCAGGAATTTTATCAATAAAACTATCCAGCGGCTCAACTCCAAACAGAAACGAAATTGTCTTTGTCCGATATATCGACATATCGAGCAATCTATGAGTCACGAAATTCCCCAGGATTATACATGACATTGATTCCATCCTGTAAAACGTGTGCTCCACAATGGCGACGTATTCGGAATCCGGGGGCTGAACTGGACTTTGGACTCACCACCCAACCCACATTTGCGATAAACCGATGCGACAAGGGGGTATTCTATTTTAACGCCGGATAAATTGAATTAAACCTAAAGCCTGATACATGTTTTCCGGAGACGAGTGGGCCGTATCAGAGTCGTGCACGGCAAGAGATTTATGCAAATTGGACCGCGATGAGTAAAGTTAAAGTGATAAAAGTTTTCTGTGTTGGATTATTCGTTATTTAATATAATTCATATATATTATATGTTGGAGGTGGGATTAATATTAAATTTACCCTAATGCCAGTCCGAAATATAAATATCATTATTATTGACCGTTTGTATAATCGAAATATTGTAAATATGAGCAAAGTAGATCTTTTTTTATTACTGTAAAATTAAGTATTTGTCTTTGTTATTATCACAACATATTCTATTACTAAAAGTAACAGTTCTCTATTTACTGAAAAACATCAATTTATTGTTACTTATTGATTTTATTTGTTTAAAATTGCTCATTTAGAAATACTCGATTACTAATATTACTCCCATCACTATTACAAAGCATTTGTGGATAAAATATATTATTTTCTTTCAATGGAATTCCACAAAGTATCCATCAACATCATTCGGATATTTTATTCGTATTTAATTATTTATGGTATCGTTACATTTATTATTACTAAAAAAATCTATAACTACGAAGATTGTCATAGAAATGGAGTTACGTGAAGTTCTTCAATATATAAGAATAAAGCAGTGTCATTCATTTTATTACACAGCTATTCACTATTTTGGTTTTGAGTTATGTGAAGTTATAAAAATTAAATTAAAACAATTGTTTAAATATACATTTTCAGTATACCGTACAATGGCAGCCGACGAAATGTGAGCGATGTTTATTAGCTATGTGAATATGACTTTGAATCAGGAGCGTCGCGTTTGTGCGAAAACAAACATTTGGATGACAGATTTATAAAAGTCTTCCAAAAATATGCCTAGACATCTATCTTTAGACGAGAAGAGCAGGGCAATAGCTAAACTAGAAAAAACTGGTCTCTTAGCCGAGTGGCTGCTGATTTGAATGTAAGCAAAACCTGCATACATAATTTGAAAAGGCGATTTGAAATAAAGCAAGATTTAAGAAGGCCACCCCGAATTGGAATAGGAAGGGTATCTAATGAAGAACAGGATGTTGCATTGGTGAATCATCTCAGAGAAAATCCATTTGATAGTGCTTTAGATGCTCGAGAAGTAAGGGGTTTTGCAGGATCTACTAGAACTGCTCGGAGACGTATTAAAGCTGCCTACAAAATTTTCAAGCAGCCAAGAAAGTCTTTCTCTCAGAAAACAATAAACAACGAAGATTGGAGTTTGCTAACGAATTTGTGTATCGCGGGGATGATTTTTGGAACTCGGTCGTCTTTTCTGACGAAAAAGTATTTCAATCATGTAGTAATGGGAGCCTACGAGTTTATAGACTAATAAACCAAAGGTATGAAGAAGGATTCACCCGTCCAATAACAAATAGTGGTCGTTTTTCTGTTAATTTTTGGGCTTGGGTCAGTGTAAACGGACCCGGAATAATTTGGAAAATAGATGGCCATTTAAATGCTATTAAATACATGGATATTTTAGAATATGTAATGTTGCCTTCAGTAACACAAACATTTCCGGAAAATTTTATATTTCAACAGGACAATAGTCCTATCCATACAGCAAGAATTGTGACTCAGAGGCTAAATGACCACCCCATCCAAGAATTGCCCTGGCCTGCAAAGAGCCCTGATCTCAATACAATTGAGAATGTTTGGGGATACCCACAAAAAAAGATTTACTCAAGAGATTTTAGACCTAGGAATGCAGATGAACTTCTCGAAATTGTTGAAAATGCATGGGAGGATTTGGCTGACAACTACAATATGAGGAATCTAGTTTCATCCATGAGTATACGTTTGGCAAAAGTTATCACAGCAAATGGTGATCCTACAAAATATTAATTTCATAATTTCTACTTGTATTAAGAATAAATATGTTTAGCATTGTAATTAGCAATTGAATAATAGTCCTTTAAAACCTAAGTTACGCCACTGTTAAGAGTTCTGATCAATCTGTACAAAATTAGACAATTTCTCTATGACAACAAAATACCGTTCACATTTCGTCGGCCGCCATTGTACTCATTTTCAATAACAGAATGCCTTAAACTACTTTACAATTGTATATATATACCTCGTGGGGATTAGTGGAAAAACCTTAATCTAATTATGTCGATTGTCTATTGGGGACGGATTAGTGTTACTGATTGTCGGCGGGTTTACAATTTTCGGAAAGCAGGGTTAAAAGGGGATTATCTAGAAGCCTCAGGTCAAAATTAACTAGTTGATTTTTATATTTGTACATTTTTGTTGATTCCAACATATTTAATTGATAACTGCTTGATTGATTTAATAATTTAAGATTCTTCATTGGGAACTGATAGCCGGTTTTGTAATTATGAAATGCCATTGCTGATTTTTCTGGATTTCCATTTTTGATATGGTATGTGTTTGACATAAGTACACTTAATCGCAATTATTGCATTCTATCATGTAGATTCCTGATTTGTTTAAATTATTTTTGTTCGTCAATTTTTTGTTTAGTAATGAGTCTAATTTTGTGTTGCTGTAGTTTGCAGTTGCTAATTTGAATTTGTTGAATATTTTTTTTTTTTGATTTGATGGTGAATGTTTTAACTTATTTCACAGATAAAATTAATTCAACTGTTTTTATTTATCTACATTGAATATGTTTATAACGCGATAATAATATATTTAAATAATGATTTTAATATACCCACATATATAAAAATCTCGTTAATTCATTTAAGTGGTCCTTATTTAGCAACGCCAAAAACCTCAACGAATCTTCGCATAATCCCTTAAATCACTAATCTCACGGCTCTCTGACTGTAATTGTTTCAGTTCCAGCGAAGGCCGGCGGAGCTATTTCAGGGATTATTCCTTTATGCACGGCGGTTTTACGCGTAACAGTCTTTCGTTTTTATTCTCCGAATAAGGTCAGCGCCCTTCACATGAAATTGAAACATGCAGATCGACCCTTTTTATATTTCATGTGCATTAGAGGTTTGGCCAAATGAAGAGCTTCCATCCTCCCCTCCCGCCCTTCGCAGGAAGGGGGATAAGTTTAATTCTGAGCGGTATCCGAGTTTTAAATCCACACATTTCGTTGCCGTTGGCGGAGGACAATAATGGAAATCTAGTTACGATCATTAAGTGAAATAGAACCGCTGCTCGCTGTCAACATCAGAACAGTCACGCTGGACTTATTAACTCTTTTCGGTGCGGGATTACCATCATTCAGCGATTTAATTAACGGGCAGATTTGATAAATTCGGATCCGTTCGTTAACGTTCCTATTTAGAGATTTTAAACTGGTTTGGTGAATTGCACTGTGGTGAATTTGAAATTTTATTCGATAGAATTGATGCGGCTGTCACCATCGAATCCGATTTTACATTCCTCGCTTGTAGTATTGAATGATGAATTACGACTGTGAATAATATTAGACTTTCATGTGACATTTCCATTTTTTTTTTATTATATATACACACATCTGTATACAAACGATACAAAACAATATAAGATAAATAATTACAATTCATGTAGGTTTTATTATTATCAATAAGACGGAAAGACCACATTTCGATAGCCCCAACAGATATTAATTATATTTCATTAACTTTGTAACTTACAGGATAGTTTAATTAAAATTAAAATACTTGTTTCACGTATTTATATTTTCTCCGACTAGTTTCGACCATAATATATAATAAAACATGTGAAACAAATCATTTTTTTTAATTTTAATTAAATTATCCTGAATTAATTAAAAAAAATGTTTTACCACGGGTTAAGTGAGGAATTAATTAAGCATTAATTAATTATTTCATTATTTTTTATATACCAATCGGGGCTAATTTGATTTGATGTTATTTTACTGTATATGTTAATAATAATTATATATATATATATATATATAATTATTATTAACATTAATATATATATATATTCAATGACCCTTTCTACCCATATGGGTGTAGGGTAATAATAATTATATTTATTATTAATAATAATAATACTATACATAATTTCATTCGTATCAACTGTTCACTCACTGACGAGTAACTCCAGAATAATACTGTAAAAAAAGTAATCACTAAACAGAATCGAAACTTTTCATGGACAACTTCGGGGATGAGCCGGAAGCAGACGTAACTAACATCACGTTTTAAATGCAACCGTAAATCAAGGATAGTGCCGCAAGGAACAAGTTTTATTGAAACTTCTGGTAAACAAATCGTAATAAATTCTCTCGACAGGCCAAACTTCTTGAACTTGATATATGCAATCACTTCGTCTTTCATAAATATATGTGGAGTAGGAAGTGCTTGTATATTTGAAATTCAGAAGTAACAATTTCAAATTTATTGCCGCTGGATTTCTAATAAGAGATGCAATACTTTTAATATTTAAACATTGGTGGTTCATTTTATAATAATTAGGATGATTAAATTCTAAAAATCAAGCAATAATATGGAAATAAAAAGACATTAAATTGAATATTTTTTAAATCTTTTATGGTGGATGCTATCACTTGGTGAAACTTCATATCAACGAATGAATAAAACACACAATTGTTTTTAGTTTCACAATTTATTGTAGAATAAGTTTGTTTCGCTACATAGTAGTTTCATCACGCAGATGATAATTAACAATAAATTGTGAAATTAAAAACAATTGTGTTTTTTATATATATATATATCTTTATTCAGACTATATAGATAATTTTAACAATATAACAATATAAATAATTACAATAATTACAATGTTAGTCTGTCTTTCTGCTCTGTGTGTTTTATTAATCCATAAATATTTTTTTAATTATCGATTAGCTTCGGTTTAATTCAGAATAATTTAAAACACTCGGTTTGTTTTACTCACAAATCTTAAGTAACGTTACTATTATTTTTTTTAAATCGAGAATTTAAAGTTATTCAATTTAATCCATGTTTTATTTTTTATTGGTAGATTTTTTATAATCTATTCATATTTATTATATACAATATGAACTAGCAGTGTTTAAATATTAAAACTATTAATTTAAATAATATCGTTTTATAAATTTAAGCGTATACATTAAGTTTCAATATTATTTATTTATTTATGAAAATCTCCAATTTACAAAAGTAAAATATTATAAAAATACAAACATATTATAAAAATACAAAAAAAGATAAACCATAATGTGTTTTTGTATAAACAAATAGCAATACAGAAATATCATAAAAAATATATTGGATTTTATTAGATAGATACTTTCATTTAATACGTTAGATTAAAAACAAGTATATAAACTGTACATCTGGTAACAAATAAAGTAGTGAAGAAAGGATTCTAAATGTTTTTATTCAAGTTATTATCATCTTCACGTAACTCACTCAATCCAAACAATCCAAATATATAAACGGAAATATGGCACAAAGCATCATCTGCTACACATAAAAAACACTGGTCTGATTAGATCCGAAATGGCCATCACCAGTTATCCATATGCTAAATTTATTTTGGTTGAACATTTTATTAAGTACATAAACATTTTTTTTATATTCGAGTGCAAAATTAATCGCACGTTTCAAGAAGGACGCATCAAGAATCAAAAAGAATTGGTTTAACACAAATGCTAATTAGAGGGCAGCGGTCCGTGTGCGCCCAACTGAACCCCAGATGGTGGGTTATACGGCAATTACTCAAATTCCCAAAACGGACATTCATTGTCGTATTCAGGAGTTTGAGGAATTCGGCCTTTGTGTATACAATACCCCTGATACGGCCGTAAAAATTATAATATATACAGCATAATTAGCAAATCGCGTCTAGTCCTGCATAATTGGCGTTTAAATTAAAATATGTATTTAAATATGTCAGTAGCAGGCGGAAAGACCAATGGTCGATAGCCAATTGGCAGAAGAATTTATTTTTATGTTTTATGTCAGTAGCTAAAGTGGAAATAATTTAACGTTGATTTGGTTCTCATCACTTGATGAAACATTTTAACTAATATTAAATTTGAAATTAAAGGCACTTGATTTGTTTCACTTATTTTTTTTTTAATTTTGCAATAACTTTCGACTTATCATCATTATCAAGGAAATAACGATTAGTCGAAACTAGTTGGAAAACAGAAATAATAATAATTATAAATCAAATTCCTTTTATTTAAATAACTGCGAGCAAGTGAATGAATACTCTTTTCTATTGAAAATATATATTTATTTCTAAATCAATTCGTTTCGCTTTAGAATTTACTTCATTTTGGTGGAAACTCGTACAATTAATACTTTTTATGAGCATATTATTTAATTTAAATAATTATTTTATTATTCTATATTAAATAAAAATGAATTCAATTCTGTTCGTTTAATTTTATTCGGTTTTGATTTAAATTGAATTAATTTGGTTTAATTTAATTTAAATTGATTTAGTTTCATTTGATTTAATATAATTGATTATTTTCAAATCATTTTTATTTAATATATTTAAATAACTGTGACCAAGTGAACGAATACTCTTTTCTATTATTATTCTAATTGAAATAATAATAATTTAATTTGTTTTTGTAAAAACGTGTAAATAAATAAATAACCTTTCTCGGTATCATTGAGTATTATATCAACGATTATTTTGCGTTAATTCAGGATAATTTAATTAAAATTAAAACCCTTAGTTTGTTTCACTTATTTATATTTCCTCCATTGATCAATATGAGGGAGGATTGTACCACGGGTTAAGTGAGAAATTAATTAGGCAGATTATTTTGTGATTGAAAGTAGCAAGCAGGAAGAGTATTTAACGTATTTTCTAAAATATCTATAACATTACATTTCGAATAATGATTATGGATGCCTTTATTTACGCTTCATATCAAGTAGGCAAGGAATGAAAGCAATATTTTCACACATATATTTATTACTGTTAAGTGAGTAATAAATATATGTGTGAAAATATTGCTTTCATTCCTTACCTACTTGATATGAAGCGTGTTTGTAAGATTCGATGCGAATTTCTGCAATGACCCTTGTAATAGCTTATAATTTGTTTCTAGATAACGCGATTTTGTTGATTTTCCCAAGTAGTCAAGGTTAACAAGCTATCATTACCGATATGAATATCTGCAGTGGTAAACCGTTTACTAGAAACCGGCCATAAAATAACAATATAGAACATGGAATTATTAAAATAATCATCAAATTATCGCTTAAACATGCTAGAAAGGATTGCTAGTGCTTTATTCGTGAAATTATCAATACTGCATTATATAAGAAAACAGACTACAAAATATTACATAAATATATAATATTGGACAAAAAGACAGCTACTTTAAATATTATAATAATTCAACTATTAAAATAAATTTCACTTGATATGTTTTCACAAAAAAAAGTAAAACAAACCAAGTGCAATTTAATTTAATCCTCCATCAATAAAAGTTCAATATGTTTCATCGAATGATAAATAGCCTACTGTAAACAATCAATATAGGGTGATCTCGCTAATTATTGATTTATTGTTAAATGATTTTTTGTCAATGTTTGTTAGTTACACTATGTATTTGTATTTCTACACTATTTGTAATTTTGTAATATAATTTTTTTCCGTTAATAAAGATTTATTATTATTATTTTTATTTTTAGAATTTGCTTTAAATCTATATAGTGGCATTTCTAATTAATTTACACTTTTTTAAGGATTTTTTTAATATTATTTCACCATTATTAATCACATCTTGCTAAATAATTTGATTTAAGGAATTATGAAAATTGTATGTTTAACTCTTATTCACGCATTTTTATGGATGCTCAAAATATATTGGAATATTTTTTGTATTGAAACGGTTTTCAGGAAAAAAAAAATTCACATTACGCAATCCATCTACATATATTCACTGTTCCAACCTTTTGTACAAACTTTGGTTATTTACATTTTTATTATATTCTATATTTATTGTGTATTGGTTTCGTTTTATTGCCAATAATTGATATTTATACATCCACCGTCTATTTACGAATATAAATCAGAGATTCATAACACAATAAACATATTATTGTTATTTGCCGGGGCGGGCCGTGAATGTGTACAAAAGCGTACCCTTGGCTTTTGTTGTGGTGATTTATGGCCGCTTTCGTGCGGAGAAAATCGCGGAAAAATATTTATTGGGCATACATAAATAAAAACGTTATAAGTGATTCGAAAATATTGGACATAATAATATTTAAATATTTATATACGCGTTCGGCATATTGTTACGGATTTATGCAAAAATATGTATATTAGATCAGAGTTCAGTTCATTTAAAATAATTTAGTTCTATTCTTGATGAAAGAATATGTAATTATATATTAATTTTTATTCTTTATGAAACATAAAAAATGATTATTTCTTCACCGTTTGTTATAATGAAATCACTTGGTTTTGTTTTACTAAAATATTTTAGTAACATTATAACAAACGCTTATTAAATATGTTTTACCAAGTGATAAATGAGAAAAAAGTATACAATAGATTATTTCTTCGCCTGAAAAAGTCACAGGGCGGTGAAACAATTGTAGAGAGATTGCAATAGACATTGAAACACTAGTGATATTTAATATAAGTAATTATGAACTTTCAACAATTATCAGCCTCATCAATCAATTATTTAAAATTATTGAAATTAGAGTAAGTGTTAAGAAAAGAAACTAGTTCACGTAAGCTTGGTGGCTACGTCGATGTTCGAACTTCCCGAACAGTAGTAGTCTAAACGGCGAAAGTCCTTAATCGATCGTGATAATTGCCATCCCTTCATAATTACGCTTCATTGTTGATGATTGGATCCAATTTACAAATGGACGCTTTAAAACGTAATTTTATCGAGGGCATAATGTTAACCAGAGTACTCGGGAGATTCAGCAGACTTTATTTCCGCTTTAAATTCGTTTCCAGGACAATTTCGAACTTGCAAAGATAATGAAAGGAATATGTCCCGGCGCAGGACGTATTAAAAGCATGACTGAAATTGAGAAAAAAAAGCGCGATTGTGCGGATTTTATAATTTATATAGTAACTGGAATTGGAATTGATTATTTAAGTTATTCGTATGGATTCAATATTTACCTGCGTTTGATTTTATATGTGTTATTATGAAATTTATTGCAGCCGTAAATGATAAATTTGTGTGTGTGTATAAATTCGTTTCATTATGGAATAAATTAATTTGTTTGTATTGGGCGGTTGCAGTAAATATTATTATATCTATGAATTGTTTACGGAATTTATAGCGTAATAATAAATCTGCGCTGTGTATGTACTAACGTGCTCGTGTTTGTTTTCTTGTGTTAGAAACAAATGGATTTAACAGCTTCATTGGAGATTTATCCGATATTTAAAAGTTTTGCTACTTTGTTACTACATTAAATAGAGTTACATTATTATCTTATATCATTGTTGCTGTGTAATATTGTTGCGACTGAATAATTATTATTATATGTTTAATTAGGTTTTGAAACATTTTTAAATAATGTTAAGTTTCATTATTTAAAAATGTTTCAGAACCTAATTAAACATATATATTTTTTTTAATTTTAATAAATTACTTATTTACTCGTATATAATTGTAACTCGCGTAATAATCCAAGTAGGCTCAAAAATTATTCCCGTCTTTATAGACAGCCACGGGCTACATTTTTTTTAATGTGTAATATAAGAATTGTAGTGTTAAAATAAACATAAATTTGATAATTACATAACAGTCTGCAAATTTATTTTATACATAACATTTTTTATATATATATATATATATATAACATAACATAAACATCTTTATTTCTGAGATTGGAATATACAGTTACAATACAATATTTAACAATACACTAACGTTCACAGCATAATTCCAACTCTGAAACTGGCTATCGACCAGTGGTCTTTCAGCCTTATATATATATTTTTTTATATATATATATAATCGATGTCCCCTTTTATCAATTGGTGTCGGGGTTTTTCTTCATTGTCTATTTCGTAATGACTACTTTTTATATTAATATAAAAACAATCTGCATCCTTTATATTGCGCTACTTTCATAATACTGTATACGAAATAAAAAATAAGACTTTCTTAGATCGTAAATAAAAGAAAATCACCACGACAATAAATCCTCCTTTAATTTAAACAAGAATTTCCGGGGACGCGCCCCGCTTGAATTATGTAAAATAATAAAAAAAAAATACTGCAGTTTTGAAGTGGTCTTATCTTTCAACTTTCAGATTTACCCTAATTTTATGATGAGCTGTTTTGCATTTATTAATATTGAGAAGTTTTTTTTTTCAGTGGGTTCTGAATTTCTGTTTGCATTAAAGTTTTGATATAATTTTCGCTTGCCGAGCGAGCCCGTTTCAACTGAATGCCAGCAATAAAACGATAATTATTTTACTATCTCATGACTGCCGAGCGTCGAGTGCGCTTTTGTGTCATAGACAAAGGGACTAAATCTTTCGTTACATTTAGTAACACAAAATAAAAAAATATATATAGTTTACTTCATACATGCATACAGTGAGGATTTTATTTCATTGAATGAATAGCAAGCATATAATATTCGAGTAATCAACTGCTATGAACAGTACAACTGGGAAAAGTACGCAACTTTTTTTAGATTACTTGAATGAATGGAATACATTTAATACCTATTTCAACAGCTTATTCTTTTGTAAAATCATTAATTGTTGCTCTTGTTTAATATTTTCTTCTACAGTAGGAAATATACGGGGCTATTCTGTAAGGGAAATATTAAGTTTAACATTAACACGAGGTAAAAGTTTTCCTACGTAAATCCCTATGAGGTATAGTTACAAAAATGTCCTGTATTTAACAATATTGCGAAAATCGTCCGACCATAGCTCTTTCAGTTGTAATTATTTATTTTCATAATTCTTGAATTTTATTTCAAATTACTGTGACCAAGCGAATTAAGATCAAAATAAAATAGAGATGATTCACACTTTTGCAGTTATTTTACAAAAAAATTAAATTAAACAGCGATTTTCTCCACCTTGTGAATCCAAATCGTTGACGATGCCACATGAAATTAGGCAATAGATGGCGCTTGCGTTATCGTCCATTCCCTTTTTAAATAAGTAAGTTAAACTAGTTGATTTCTACATTTACTGCAGTATGGCGATAGAAAAATAAAACCCTGTTTTCCTGAAAGTTAACACAAACAGACAGAAATTAGGATTTTTGTAGGAGATATTGCTGTTTAATATATAATTAATTAAATTTAATAAAATTAACAATTATCTCCTTAGTTAGAAAAAGGGAATGATTGAATTTTAGCGATTATTGCAAGTACATTTAATTGATATTTAAATAAAAATAGTTTAGATTATTCGGAATAATACTTTCAGTTTCATAAAATTATAGTAAAAAATCTACTTTTATCAACACATAAATGTAAGCTTTCCCTTTTATCGGAAAATTAAATGCACAAAAAAGATTCAACTCCGAATAATCCCGATACGGACAGACAATCTAAACCCCAACGTGTCAGCGCAGCGATTTTTATTGTCAGGCGATTGAGGGATTTTGCTTTGGAGGACGGGACTACCGGTCGTGGAGATCGTTTTTACTCGTTTTACTTAATTTCCTGGATGAATTGCATGTCATTGTAGACGAAAGCACTTTAGTGTGTAGAATACACCAGATTGTAGAGGAGTTTTTCTGTCACATATAAGATAAACGAAAATATTTTATTCATATAAAATAAATGAAAATATTTTATTTGTAATTCTATGATTTCTTAAACAAATTATAGATTCGACGAAAAAAGCACTAATTATAAATTATAGATATATTTAAATAAATATATACTTAAAGTATTTCAACCTTCGCGCGTTATAGCTTTTTTTATATCGATTGCTTTAAAGTCGTGGCTCATAGAAGTAAATATTGTTTACTTTTAAAGAATCATTTTTCCTTATTTTTTTTTTTTTCACATAATATTAATATAATAGAGATAATCTATAACACGTGATTTTACAAATCCTTTCATCAATTGCAAAAAAGATGAAATAATTTTTTTTTGCATTAAATATTTTCGAATCAAAAATTGTTTCATTATGTACTCATTTGTGAAGCACAGTAAATGTGTGGTTTAATATCTGGCGGGGTATTTACCCGAGAAGTAGTTGTTTCAATGGACTTTTGTTCTTATTACGTAATATATCGTAAGTCATAAAGCTGCAGTAGCTAAAATGAAAATAATCAATTATTCAAATCTTTATGTTGGTTGTTGGTTGTGGAGACTTTAATTATTTAAATTAAAATGGTTGTCCTTTCTTCATTTTTATTTTTATTGAACTAGATATATTTCAGAAACTATGTTTCCATCTTCAGTAGTTGAAGTTTTAATAAATATAAATATTTGTACATATTTATTAAGGGAAGTCCGAAGTGGTTGAGATAAAAAATAGAAATAATGAAATTGATTGGGAAAACAAACAAAATAAGAATATTTATATATTTAATAGAACTTAAACATGCTAAAAAGGTTGCTAGTGCTTTATTCGCTATTGAAGACGGAAAACATTATTTCCGAAACATATCTAGTTCAATAAAAAAAAAAAATAAGTAGTAAAAAGGACAACCATTTTTATTTAAACAATCAATTATTCAGTTGAGTAATTAATTATTTTATATCTAGTTCAATAAAAAGAAAATAAAGAAAGGACAACCATTTTTATTTAAACAATCAATTATTCAGTTGAGTAAATTAATTATTTTATTTTCATTTGCGTCCATCGCGAGTTATGGATTCTTTTATATAGACTGCTTTAAAATCGTGGCTACCAGAAATAAATATGTTCCACTTAGAAAAACTGATTTTCTTCTTAAATGTTCACTTCATAAATAAATCCTGCAGTTTTTGAATAAATATGAAGTTTGTTATATTTTTTTAGACATTCTGTTCAATTAGAGGTCACCCTCATAAGTGCATTAAAGCGTTCCCCAGCGACACGACACAGCGAAACACATAAGTTAATTAATTAACTGGTTAAACTAGTTGATTTCTACATTTACTGCAGTATGACGATAGAAAAATAAAACCCTGTTTTCCTGAAAATTAACACAAACAGACAGAAATTAGGATTTTTGTAGTAGATACTGCTGTTTAATTTAAAATTAATTATATTTAATAAAATTAACAATTATCTCCTCCTTTTCAAAGAATGTCGGTATGTAGAAAAAAAAAACGAAAGAATTAATAGCAGACAGAAAATAATAGATTGTGTAATTATACTTTTAAAACATCAATAATATCGCACACAATAAATGTTTACATGCACAGCATGTGCCTTTCAGTCATTGTTGCATTTTACGATCATGACATATTTGTGACTATGAATTAATAATGGTGAAATGTACATGAGTCACATTTGATTACGGGATGTGATGGATTACAGATGTGCATGCTTTAAACTATTATCCAAAGAAATAAAATTGGAAACAGACCGCTTGTAACAAGTGCGAAGAAATGTATGCGCTGAAAAAATTTTTTTTTTATGTAGGGTAATTTATTTTAAATAATATTCTACATTAAAGATATTATTATACAATTATTTATGAAATATTTTACTAATATATCTTGTCTAAGAAAAAATAATACATTGTATGTGCAAATACTAAAAATGTCAGTAATATATTCTTATTTTTGTTTAGTTGTAACTTTTTTTTATTTGCCATTAAGTCTAAGAAATATATTATTATGTTAAAAAAATTCTGTAAATTAAGTATGCCCTAAAATTGATTAAAATCAATCTAGCTAAATAAAAAAATAAACAAAAATTTAACACAAGGTAAAGTTTTCTCCATATAAATCCCTATGAGGTCTGTAATAAAAAAAATAAAAAATGTCGGATCTACAATAAAATCCCGACATGTTTATTATATTTTCGAGTTGAATAAAAAAATTAATAACATTAACATACACTTTACATTTTTACTTTCATTTAAATTCTCCCCCTCAACTATATCGGCACGTCCTACATTTTGCAACAGCGTGCACTCTTTGTTTTCTTGAACGACCAAGCTCACGCATGATTCATTTCAGTATTCTTCTTGTACATTCATACATGCAACGCCGCACCGGGATATGCCCAGCGAGCATGCGAGAACGGACGAATCTCCCTTGTTCCGTTCTTCTGCTGGGATCGCGTTATGTTGGAACATACATTTCTTGGTCCATTGTGAAAAGTAAACACGAATGGTTTTTGTATTACGTTACAATATTCGGTTTTGTTCAGTCGGATTTATAAATCACAATGTGTATGTGAAAGGAATAATTGTTTAAATTGACGGGAGGAAAACTGCAATAATTATACAGAGTTTTTAAATTGTGAGTAAAATATTATTTCATGAATGGTAATATGAAAGGAAATTTACTATATTTCAAATGATTTCCTGATATCTCAAATATTTTTTCCTTTCATGTGTGCATTTTTATATGTAAGAAGAATTGCACTATTTTCATAGCTACTTTGATCAACCTAGCTGTACGTTTTTGATTTGTTTGGTTATTTATTAAAAATAAAACAAATTTATGCATTAAAAACAAGCATATTTTTTTATAAATAAGTATGTTATTATACACTTTACATATAAAAAGAAAAACCAGAGGAAGACCATGACAGACCTGGGATAAGACCATACAGGAGATTCTGGAAAAACGAGGAAAAACGTGGGCAGAAGCGAAAGGACTCGCAAGAAACAAAAAAGAATGGGCAAAATTTGTACATATGAATAATAATTAACCAAGACAACCCACCCCTACACCACCATTATGGTAGATGGGGATTTTAGATTATATATATTATACACTTTACATATTTTATTCTCTGTATATATCTGTAATGTCTAAAGGTCAATAAACAATTATTATTATTATTATATATACACCATTTCATTTTGTACATTATTGTAATGACACAGTAATGTAATGAATCAGATTAAACTGAAAAAAAAATCTTATGATGACAAAACCATCTATTGTTTCCATTTAAAAAATGTAAGTTTATGTCATATGTCGAAAACTAATGCCGGCAAAAAAATATCAAATAATATTTTATGATTTAGCGTAAAATTATCTGTTCTTTACATTTTTTTCTTTAGTAATAATCGATAAAAACCGATTTAAAAAATCGGCACTTTTGTCATTTTTCAAAATATCTAGTTACCCTTGACATTTTATACATTTTTACAAGTAGTTATGGTTTAAAGCTGATCAGTGGTCTTGTTAACTGCAGTCATTTGGTTGTATTTAACAACTGTAGTTAGAAATAAACCACTGTTTCATTTGAATTTCCATCGCTCCAGTTACGGCTCTAATAACCGAATGTGTCTCATAATGAGCTATTGTAATGTACTTTTGACCTATCCAAATTTCCATATTTTTTCTAATTCGTATATTTAACAGTAACAATGATAAAATAGTATTTTTTTGGATATTTTCAATTCATAGAGAAAAAGACGATTTTTATTGCGATTTTCTGAAAATTTCAAATTCAAAAAATCACAAAAAATATTATTTTTTTAGATATTTTCATGAAACTACGTGAGGGTATTAAGCAAAGCTTGCTCTTTCAGAATATGTAAAAATCAAAAAATACCCCATCCACAGTTTTTGAGATATTTTCAATTAAAGGAGAAAAAGACGATTTTTATTGCGATTTTCTGAATACTTCTAATTACAAAATTACCAAAAATATTATTTTTTTTAAATATTTTCATGAAACTACGTGAGGGTATTAAGCAAAGCTTGCTCTTTCAGAATATGTAAAAAACAAAAAATACCCCATCCACAGTTTTTGAGATATTTTCAATTAAAGGAGAAAAAGACGATTTTTATTGCGATTTTCTGAATACTTCCAATTTAAAAAAATACAAAAATATTCTTTTCCAGATATTTCGATGAAACTACGTGAGGGTATTAAGCAAAGCTTGCTCTTTCAAAATATGTAAAAAACAAAAATACCCCATCCACAGTTTTTGAGATATTTTCAATTTAAATAGAAAAAGACGATTTTTATTGCGATTTTCTGAATACTTCTAATTCAGAAAATCACCAAAAATATTATTTTTTAAAAATATTTTCATGAAACTACGCGAGGCTATTAAGCAAAGCCTGCTCTTTCAGAATATATAAAAAACAAAAAATACCCCATCCACAGTTTTTGAGATATTTTCAATTAAAGGAGAAAAAGACGATTTTTATTGCGATTTTCTGAATACTTCCAATTTAAAAAAATACAAAAATATTCTTTTTCAGATATTTCGATGAAACTACGTGAGGGTATTAAGCAAAGCTTGCTCTTTCAGAATATGTAAAAAACAAAAATACCCCATCCACAGTTTTTGAGATATTTTCAATTTAAATAGAAAAAGACGATTTTTATTGTGATTTTCTGAATACTTCTAATTCAAAAAATCACCAAAAATATTATTTTTTTAAAATATTTTCATGAAACTACGCGAGGCTATTAAGCAAAGCCTGCTCTTTCAGAATATATAAAAAACAAAAAATACCCCATCCACAGTTTTTGAGATATTTTCAATTTAAAGAAAAAAAGACGATTTTTATTGCGATTTTCTTAAAACTTCCAATTCAAAAAATCACCAAAAATATTATTTTTTTAGATATTTTCATGAAACTACGTGAGGGTATTAAGCAAAGCTTGCTCTTTCAGAATATGTAAAAAACAAAAAATACCCCATCCACAGTTTTTGAGATATTTTCAATTTAAAGAAAAAAAGACGATTTTTATTGCGATTTTCTGAATACTTCTAATTCAAAAAATCACCAAAAATATTTTTTTTTTAAATATTTTCATGAAACTACGCGAGGCTATTAAGCAAAGCCTGCTCTTTCAGAATATATAAAAAACAAAAAATACCCCATCCACAGTTTTTGAGATATTTTCAATTTAAATAGAAAAAGACGATTTTTATTGCGATTTTCTGAATACTACCAAATCAAAAATTCAAAATAGTTACAATAATGAAAAAAAAAAAAAAAATAAATAAATATTGTGTTTAAACGACATTTATCCTTCATTGATCTTTATGTAATTTGTTACTTATTTCATATTTTGTTTTTCAATATTGTTAATAATAATGTTCCTCAGTACGTCTTTCCGCACTTTTATGAACTTTATATCTAATGTTTCCGTAAAATAAATAAATAATAAAGTAGCTCTTTATTCAGCTCATAAATCTCTTATGGTTTCTAAAATCTCCATAGAGAACACAAGAAAAAACTCACCCTGTATATACAATTATAACGTAAATACCACCAAAAAAATGTACATATAATTATTAATATCAAATTAATATTTATTATGATTAAGTACGATTATAAAGTGCGTCGTTTATATTCAAGCTTAAAATTATGACGCTAATTAATACCAGTCAAGATCATGAATGAGTCATTTGTAATTATTCTTCCTTTATTTTAGATGTCACTCCCCCCATTTGTTGATGATGAAAACATTACAAGACACGCTCTTAGTCCGGTGCGGTGTTTTCATCTTCTTGAATCACACAATCCAAAAATATATTGGATTTCAAGAGACCTCATATGGTAATGCGGTTTGTCTCAAAGTCAAGTGTAATGTTACAGCGGTAATGCAACTTTCTCGGTGGTCTGAAAATTAATCGTCCGCCACGAAAAGTTTCGATATTAATAACATGCGTGTTTTAATTATTTGTTTATTGCGTAAATTAAAGTCCTATTTTAACAGTAAAAATTTACTAGGTTGTAAAATAAATATGGTTTTAAATATGAAACACTTTAACAACTTCAACAATGTTTATTATTTTGTTCTTTTTGTCTATTAACACAATATTTAAATTATTAAATTATATGTATATACAGAGAGCTTTTTTTATCATTATACATTTCTCCTATGTATACCTGCAAAATACGCGAGTCAAATGCATTAATGTATGTATGTTTAGTTGCCTATAACACGCAATTGAACACACATATGCCAAATAGTCAACTAAACATACACACATTAATAATTCAATGCGGCTGGCTCGCATTTTTTGCAGGTATACACTTCGCCTAATGTATACTTACAAAAAAATCTCTCTGTATATATATATAACATCTTTATTGAGGCTTTGCTGCGATTTTGTTATAATACAATATTTAATTTAATACGAACAAAATGGATACCGACCATTGATCTTTCAGACGGTAGTTGTTGTTTTTAGTTATGTCAGTCTTTGACGAGTGATGAGATCATATATTGTAGATTTGGTATATTGGAATTTTGGAGGAAGGTTTGGATTTAATAGGTTTTGGGATGTTTGGTTCATTTAGTTGTGAGCATTTTTGGGATATTGGGATTATACCTGTTTTTTCATATAGAATGGAATCAGAAGAGTTGCGTATGGTTTAAAATTATATTTTGTTTGTGAAACAATTATTGTTATAAATTATACTGAAATATAAAATAACATTCGTGTTTGTTTTGAATTCAATTAATCCACGCCTGAATAACACGGCCAATCAAAACGGTTCAATTAAAAGTTGCCAACAATTTCAATGTCATTCTGGCTGTTCGCGCACGGAGGGTTACCGGAATGAGACTGATTACTGAACATAATCACTAACCCGAATTGAATGAATTTTAATCTGTATAATCTAACGGGACACCACAAAGGGCGCTACTAATCACCGGCCAATCAGTAACGGTTTACAAATAAGTTCCACGTGACACAAATGTCGAGGCACTTTTCGATTTAATTGAAAAGTTATTTTTGAACGCGGGACAAAATTTATGCTTCCGGTAAATTGAAGCATGGGTTTTAATTTAGTATTTCCGCGACAATAACGGACTTTGATGAATTATTGCGCTCTTGCACGGAATTATATTAAAAAAAAACTATACAGTTGTAAAAAAATATATATAAGTGGACGTCACTTTATTTAATGTGGAAATAATTTATTAATTATTTTCAAATCATTTTTATTTTTATTTAACCAAGAGAATGAATACTCTTTTCTATTGATATATATTGTTAATTATGTTTTCATAAAAACAAATAAAATGAGATAAAAAATTGCTAATTATTATTGAGGCTGATAATTGTTAAATGAATTAATACTAGAGATGGACAAAGTCGATCTTTTTTGTCATTGCAAATTGAAGTATATGACATTTTTTTAATGTTATTTATAATATTAATATTGGGAAATATCACCTATTCATTAATACATTAGTTTAAACAATGAATAATACCTGTTTTTTTTGTTTGTTTAAGATTATATACAAAAAACGTGTTCAGTTTTTTAAACCGAAATCAATATACATATGCTCTTATCACACCGGTAGTTTTCATGCTATTATGAAACAAGAGTTTTATCAACGAGTCGATCTCTTGAATTACTTTTAGTGATAACTTTATACGATGAAATTGTTATGACTGGCAGAGAAGATTGTCGACTTCCGATCAGAAACTCAAGTGGCCACCTGTTGGAGAGCTAAAATTGATGTTAATATAATATTAGTAATAAAGCCAGGTACGTGTTTCTTTTAACACCTCATAAATATTTTGTATTCATTTATTATTATTTTAAAATTAATAATCAAAACAGAAATAGTAGATTTTATTAATAATAGAAAAAAAAAAGATTAGAGATTGTAATATATATGTTTGTGAGAACAGGGAATGAAATTAATTTAATAAAATGTTCAACCACCATTTAGCGTATGGATAACTGGTATCTATTTCGCCCTTCCTATAGATTTTGTTATTTATTTATTTATTTGTAATACAACCACAGAAATTTATTTTACAAAATTTCCTATCTCTAGTTGCTATTTAAATATATACTAAATAATAACTATTGCTTAATTAACAAAAATATAATTATAGTTCTAAATTTTAAGACCGGTGTATTATTTCAATAATACGGTTAAAACATAATTTCGCAACGTATTGCAAATCTCTGCATGTGTGATTCATTTTAGAAATAAAAATTACATCCCACAATTTAAGAAAGTTTGTTCTGTAATAAATTCCAATACGTTTTACGTTATTTTTTTTTAATTCTGGACAACGAGGATGATTGCATGGCCAGCGTTTATTTCTAGTACGAGCCGGGTCTTATCAGTGTGACCCTCGTGTCTGTTATCGTGATGATTGCCGTTGTTTGCATACGTTTAAAATGAAATAATTCTCATAGCTATGCAACCGATTATCAGGAATGTCTTCCATTTCAATTTTGATAAAGATATACAAACATTGTTTGAATATATGTTGACAAAAATGAGGTTAAGTAGAATGATAATTATTGTATATTTATTTTTATTTATGTAACATAGTATCACAAAGCATTGTTATTGAAGCCAAATATAAGTACACAATTATTAATCACCCCGACACCAATTGGTAAAAGGGGACATCGATTATATATATATATAATTATTAATCGTAAAATAGATTGATAATAATTAGAAAATAGTTGATGGTGAAAAAATGCAATCAAGTTCTCTGTTGGGAGAGATTGTGCACATTTTTTTTAAAATGAGAATTGCAGTTGAAATGATTTCTTCAGCTATCCCTTGTTGCTCCTTAGGGCGTCGGGTAGAAATTATCTCTAAAATTTCTAATTTCCTAATGTTTATTATATATTGAAAATCTTTATTTCTGTGTATTACATTATTAAATTTTATAATACTGTAGCAAAAGTGAAAGAAGCAACTGGAAAGAACATTCTGGAATGTTCCGGCAAGCGTCGTGGAAAATTCGAGAAACAAGCACTCTATATAAGCGCGCGTTAGCGGTGAGGCGGGCAATCTATCACGAACGTCCGAGTGCTCAACATCTACTTATAAATAAATAGTGACAGTGAGATTTTAATGAATGTGTTAAGTGTACTGTAAATAAATAAATAGACATTGTTTTACTTATATTAAATAAAAATGATTTGAAAATAATTAATAAATTATTTCCACATTTAGCTCTGTTTTCTTTTTATATTGTTTTACTTATTTCCGAGTCTGATTAAACCCGATTTCGTAACAATACATATAAATAAAATTATTTATAAATTGTTAGACATCAGAAAATGGCTATCGACCGTCGCTTTTTTTTCTGCTCATGTTTATTATTTTTATTTCATTTGTCGTTAATAGCGTATTTAGTCCCTTGCAACTCATTAAAAAGTTGAAAACAAGTTGATATTATTTATTACTCCTTTTATCCAGGTCCATTTGAATACAAAGCGCAATATAATATCGCACTTTTATGTACGCCAAGGGAAGTATTAAGAGAGTAATCATCAAAATTCGTTTAAAGTTTACAACTCTAGAAAAGTAATTATATTACCATTATTTAAGAAATTGGCGCTGGCTGTAGAGTGTGAATAGAGATTGCAGCGGTAGGTGAGGCTTAAAAGTCTGTAAGTAAAAGATAAGCAGTTTCGTGACGTAGTGCCAGCGATATTTTTCGCTAATCCTCAAGCATGAAAATGAAATTATTTTTGTTATTAAGAAGCCACTTTAATTACGTACACGCATAACATGGAATAGCATTGTGATGATTATTGATTTACAAAGACCAAAATATTTAAGTTACGAATTATTTATTATTTATTTGTTTATTCACTCTTTTATAATTATAATTACTTAATTACCTCGATGCACTGATAACATAGTGCATCGAGATAATTAAGTAATTATAACTATATAAGAGTGAATAAACAAAACATTGAATATTAACACAATCGATAGATATTTTACAGTTACATACATAATAATAATAAATGGATTAAAGTAAGGAATAATATCGTTAATAATTGTGATTTTTCACATAAATATCATACAATTAAGAATGCAGACTGGTGTGCATATTAAAAGTTGGTATTCGCGATATAAACCTCGGCAGCTTCCATAATGTAAACATAATCCTGATTTATTACATTTTATTACACTGCAATAAAAATGATGACCACGAGTTCATACGTTTTAATAACCCCTCATCTAACGAATTCGTTATTCAATTCTATTTACTTTTCCGAGGGTCCGCGCTTTAATTGTGTTACTAGAAAAGAGATTAAATAATATTGATTCGCTCGCAACCTCCTTCCCCTTGTTAGTGCAGCCCTGGCAAGTGGCCTAATTGTCCCTATGATTACGCGGTGCTGTTTATAAAAGTATTGCGGCATGTTAGCAACTTAATGTTTTAATTATTTTGGCACACGTACAAAAAAGGGTCGCCACCATTGCCCCAGATTCGTGCCGTTACGGCTGAAAATGTATGTCTTTTGTAATAATCGCATTTAAACTGTTTCCCTCATAGAATGTATAAAATGTAAATTTTATACAACCTAACTCTGCATTTATATCGTAAATGTTATGTGTAATAAAACTGTGATTTGAATTAAAATATCACTTGTTTACTATATAGGGTGATTCAATTTGGTATTCCACCCCCTTCAATTTTTTGTATTTAGACAAACTATAACAAACCATATATATTTATAAACGGCAGGAAATTATCTATTTAATGGTGTCACCAAATTGATAACACGATGACAACTGTCAAGATAGCGACAGTCAACTTTTTTTTTAATGACACCATATCTATTAGGATAGGGGGCACTTTCCTGCATCAGCTTAACATTGTTTCAGATTACTATTAAATTCGGACAAATGGAAATGTATGACTATTACCAAAAAGGTCAATAGATTACATTTAATTTCTTCATCGATAACAATATTCTGAAAAAAAAGTGCTTAATCTGTTGGATAATAAATTATTATTATAAAGTATTTTAATATAGTGTGTAAAATAAATTTCCATCATTAAAATAATGGCTCGTATTGTATATAAATACAGTTTGAAACTAAAACTCCCTTAATTGCTATACCTATGAATAAAAACAAACAAAATGCAGGGCACGTATTCAATGAATCAGTGATATATTACAGGTAGACGGAATATATTCGAAACTTTAATTTAACACAACAACCAAATTCCATATAAATATTCATAACCCCACCCCGCCTACACTACAGCCAGCCAAAGCACATACTGAACTAATCGAATTTTGTGTTTAAGAGGCGCTTCAATAACCATGCGCCGAGCATAGACTAAACTTAGTTTGGCATATTCAGAATAAAATATGGTAAATTACAGCGTAAAACTTGCAAGTATGGTTAAATCAACAGAGAGAGCGGTGCCGTGAATATAATTAGGAAATACGGCTATTTAGATTTACGTGCATATTTATTTTCGGATGGTGCGTGTCTTTATGTGTATGTAGAGGCTGCGATGCGTTTTCCAGATGTGCTTGCATCAATGTTTAATACAGTTTATTCAAGGTAGTTGGCCTAAAAATCTATTAGGCATTAGTTTCACTTCTGGGTGGGTTATTTTAATAATCTTCAAAATTTTAATTAATTAAGTTTTGGATTATCAGCCCATTCTCAATATAATTTAATGTTATTAATTTGTAATAATAGAAACATAATATATGCTTAATTAATTTCTCACTTAACCTGTGGTGCAACATTATTTAATTAATTTTAATTAAAATATCCTGAATTAAAACAAAAATAGTATTATTATAATTTATTAATTATTTTCAAATCATTTTTATTTAATATATTTAAATAACTGTGACCAAGTGAATGAATACTGTTTTCTATTTATATTATTCACATGTTGAGTTATTTAAATTAAATAAAAAAATTAAGGCGGAAAGGCGTTCGGTCCTTACATAACTTTGTAAATACTTTGTGAATTATTCAAGCAATGTATTAATTTTACATGAATTTAGTTAGTTAAAAAGAATTATAATAGTGATAGTGAGCAACTATCAGTCTACTCTCTAAATTTACAATGGAAAATCTTGTAGACTGGAAAATTCATAATTGTGTGTTAGATATATAACATCTTTGCGGAAATATATCGCTTTCATGAATTTGAACTTTTTCTATATCAGAAATGAAATTTTTGTAATATGGATTCCACACAGTTTGAGCATATTCAAGCCTACTTCGAATGAAACTATTGTAGAAATCAATTAAAATAGATCTAATCATGTAAATTCTCTAGTTTTTCTCAAAATAAATCCCATTTTTATATTATAACCACTTTAAGAAAATTGTAAACGATTCTAATAAAATAATCGTTTACAATTTTCTTAAAGTGGTTATAATATAAAAATAAGGCGGAAAGACTTTCGGTCGATAGCTAATTTATATAAAAAATTTAGTCATTGTAAAATTTAGTCGTAAATATTGTAACTTTATATATAAATAAAGATGTTAGTTTTTTATAAAAATAATTGGTTTGTTTTATTGGCAAATTATTAATAATTTATTCATATTTCTTAATATAATCCATTCAAAGTTATTAAGAATAGAGCCTACGTGGACTCATGAATAACAAATATAAAGATAAGAAAACAATAATTCAAATAACAATTCGCGGTGTTTCTTAAGAGTTGCTAATAATTAACGCAGGTTAAAGACCCCGATATACATTTCAAACAGCGTATATTTCCCTATAGTAATAATTCAATTTTGTGTTATTCTATGAGCCAATAATACACACGTTTTAAATCCTTGTTTGAATGTACCCTGTGAGAATTAATATCTTAATTAAGCCAATTTCGCTTTGATCAATATCGGGTTTACACAGAGAATGATTTAAAGCTATTTGTCAAGAGATAGACGGATTCTATCGTATATCAATTAATGATTAGCAAATTCTTACACAACGTTAATGCACATTATTACAATTCCGATCTGTTTGCATTTTTTATATTCTCGTTTCAGTAGCTATTTAAATTAAGCAACCTATAATTTCATCATAAGTAGTATAAAAAATTATAATATTTGTTTCAATTTACTTAACTAAAAACTTTAACAATTTTGGTGAATAGAAAAGAGTATTTACTCATTCACTTGGTCACAGTTATTTAAATATATTAAATGAAAATGATTTGAAAATAATTAATAAATTATTTTCACATTTAGTAGTAGTAGTTGTTTTAATGTGCATATGTTTAACCTACTTATGTAACGTAAGTCAAAAGTCACAGAGCTAACTGTGAAAATAATTTATTAATTATTTTCAAATCATTTTTATTTAATATATATTGAAAATATTTATTTCTGAGTATTACATTATATAATTTTATAATACATATAAATACAATCATTTACACATTGTTAGACCTCAGAAAATGGCTATCGGCCTGTCTCTGTCCAGTTCTTGTCGTTTTAGTTAATCGTCATGATTGCTAACGTCATTGTCTAAGTTCTCAGATTTTAATAAATTTTGGTGAATGTGGAATTTTGTAAGCAAAACTAAAATTTGAAAAATATTTTTTTATGGATTACAATTCCGATCTATTTGCATTTTTTGTATCCTGGTTTTAGCAGTTATTAAAACATACACACACACCAAACTACCCTAGCAACACAATGAAAAATCGCAGCGCCACTACTCATTCAAGCGCATTGATAGGATCGCCGGATCTAACATCACGTACTTCCTTCCGAAAACGAGGGATTTTACACCACGCACGAGGAATTTTACTCCCGGCAATATTATACATTTCTCAATTACTGGTTAGTAGGGTCACAATAAAGGACCGAGTCCGGGGAACCATGTGATTCGCGATTCACGGTATCTGATTATTTGGATTCGACCCTAAAAAAGTCGCCTCACGTATGGCCAGGTAATGCTTTATAAAAAATACTTTCCACGAGGTGAAATAACTTACATTCAAGAAAGTATATCCATCAATGTTTGGGTGGGGTTGGCCTTGCCCAAACAAACATCCCCCTTGATGAAAAAAAATATTGATGGATCCTTTAAAAAATATATCAAATTCAATTATTAAAAGCACCTTTTATCAATAACATGAAAAAATATCATATTTCATTAACTGTTGGGACGTTTATAATTAATTAATTTGAAATACAACTAATAAAAAATAAATAAATCATTGAAAAAAAAGGTAATTTAAATTAATTAACATAAAATCTTTTTTTTTAATGTAATATTTCTTTTTACTACTTGTATTTAAAATATTTTGCAAAACAGACAATGTTGAAATTTTAATTATTTTAATTTAATTATTATTAATTTAATTATTTAGTAAATACGGTCAATAATGTGATGGGCAAAATCGATTGTTTAAAAAAAAATCAAATTAACTGAAAAAAAAAATAAATAAATAAAAAAAATAAACCGCATGCTTAATGAATAAATATTCAACTCAAAATGATTTGTAAGAACACCTTAATTCAACAATTCATCACTGGTTTCTTGCAAATTCTAAACATGAGTGTATTTGTAGTGTTTATTTTATTTTATTCTGTAATTACAAATTTAACAACTTTGTAATTATACGTGTTTCACCACGGGTTAAGTGAGAAATTAATTAAAGATAAAGGTTTGTTTGTTCTGTGATATTGACCGGAGGTCTTCTGCCCTTTTATTTATTATTCAGTTACATCAATTAAAATGAAACGAATTATTGGTGTTGGTAAAGGTATACGCTTAATTAGTATCCCATTAAATTTACATACGGGATTCTTTTTGGGGCTTTGCTTAAAAAGGAAAATGTACGCAAACACACTAATGGGACGTGTAAGGAATGTTTGCGAAGAAAATGATGCGAATAGCCCTTTTATGTTGAGCGCCATCGTTTGAACTGCCTATCAATAAAAGCAGCACCAAAGAGATCAACATTTTAAGCAATTAATTGCGATATGCGGTTGGATCATCAATTATCGGGATGATGGAAGGTAAAACTTTTCGAAATAATATGTAAACAAAGTAAATTAAATATTGATATAGTATGATATGGAATAAATAGAAAGTAGTATATAATATTTCCTCCTTACACTTTCGGGTATAAAGGATTATATATATAAAATTTTTATAAGGTTTTCGGATTTATTATTAATTATAATTTCAATATCAATTTACTTTATTAACGGAATCTCCATTTCCAAATAACAATTATAGTTACATACTAATTTATATACGAAACGAAGGTTATTTTTTTTATATAGGTACAGTATGCTAAACAATTTTCATGAGCAAAAAGCGAACTTAGAAATGTAATAAACCAGTCGCAATTATCAAAAAAAAAAGAAAAATCATAGAATTGATATTCAATAACAGTTAATAGAGTTATTTATATTTCTGGCATTTCCAGAAATTTCAAGAATAAGTCAATTAAACGCAAACTTTATTATCTTTAGTAATCAAACGAATAATTTAAACAGTGAAAGATTGTTTTTATAATCACACCAATCGATTGTTTTTTTAAATGATATTATGAAACTAAATATTTCTTAAGCATAATCCATAACAACAGGCAGAGCATTATCCATACCAAAAGGCCTTTGACATTCTTTAGTTCGTGTTATTTAGGAAATGAAGCATGGAAATGAATATCCGGCAAACAATTTCCTTTCGGAATAACCATTAGTCAAGTTCGAGAATATCTTTCTGTCATAGATTGGTGTCCGAAATATTAATGCCGTGTCAAGAAAGACTAATATTGTAAAACAAAATATATGTTTTTAATATGCTATTTTTCATTACAAGACAGCATTCAGTTGTAATAAAAAAAACAAATAAGCAACGAAACACACTTTAATCGTTTTAAATAGCAATGGTATATAAATAAATATGAAATATTTATTTATTTCTTAACGGAATCTCCGTGTTTTTAATACAAACAATAAAATATGCAACAATATAAATAATAAAATTATTGAATATAACAAACCACGTTTCAGGAAATACAATATAAAACAATGCGATAAATTTGTGCATTTGTTGACGTTTCATGAAAACACATGGTATACCACAGAATATGAAATTGATACAGCTTTTGTTCTCGTAATGTTCGGCTAGCTCTTGTGTATCAAATAACGGAATAAAGTGGTTTTTTGTGTTGACTCGTATCAAATATCTGAGCACCGCCGTGTCATAACACAATTAACTAAGATGATCAGTTTATACAAACACTGTTTAGCACTAATAATACTACTTACTACTGTACTTAATAACTGGTGTTTTATGGATAAATAATCACAATTGTTATTTTATGTAAAAAATAAACAATTTATTATTGCTTAAAATTAATATTTGTTTTTGTAAAGAAAAATAAATATATTGAAAATCTTTATTACTGTTTATATAACAATAAAAAAAATATTTATGCCAAACAGCCAGAAGCAAAAAATATTTAAATTTTAAATAATATTTACACAATAATATGTCTATAGTACTTATTATTAGTGATGGGCAAAGTCGATCTTTTATTATTGCTAAATTAAGTATATTATAATTTTAAGAATGTTACGTATTATAAAAATATCAAAAATAACTTCCCATTTATTAATAAACATAAATTTGAAGTTACTTTTTCGTTTTAAATACTTAAAATGACACATTTAGTAATATTCGATTACTAATATTATTCGATTTTGCCCAACACTACTTATTATAGAGGAAAATAGATATATTGAACATCTTTATTACTGTTTATATAATAATAAAAAAAATATTTCGAACATTTTTATGATCACAATACTTTGGTCAGGGTAAGTAAACACCGATTTAGCAGAAAATATTGCATGCTTTATCGCTTGCTAAAGCGCTTCTGCGCCATACATTAAGTGTAACAATTATAAAATACTATCATCACAAATTCTCGCAAAAGACAAAACAAGAACAACTTATATAAAAGTGTTAAAAGGACAGTTTCGTTTGTTTTTGACGGTAAGAAAAAATATATCACAAACGTGGTTGAGTGCAATTCCCGGTATATCTATATTTCCAACCTGAACTGGTTTCAAATGTACAGACTGCGTGGGTCGATCGAGTCTCGCAACCAAATAAGCTTACAACGTAAATTGAGTAAGGGTGTTGGCGTTTTTGTTAAATAACTCATTGTTTCCTTCATATATTTTTTTATAAACCTGAGAAAATGAGTTTTAAAAATGAACCACAAAAAGTAGTCTAGAAAAAAAAAAAGAAAATACTTGTATGGGTTGCATGATTCTTTTACAACGTGTGTTAAGCAAATAAAACGTAAACAACCTTTATTGTTGTTTAAGTTTTTATTATTTGGTTGTATATTTAAAAAAAAACTTACCTTAATTAATAAATTGTTAGTATCCGATGCATTTTCGAGAAATTGGTTAATTTCTATTGAGCTTAAAAATATGGATTTTTTGCTTCTGAAGCCATCAGACTGATGTTTCAACTTCGAGTATTTTGCAATATCTACATTGTTCTTGATATTTAATTACTCTTTAGCATCAAATATATCATAACCATTGCACTTCATATGTGTTTGATAAATTTCCAAAATATGCCAAAACCACATTTTTAGAATAAGTCACTTTCTGTATTTACTCCTACGCCAATTCATAAATTTACTGTAAGTATTATACTTTCATATCTTTCCCTGGATTTTGTGGGCAATAACTATTTAAGTCAAAAGTAATGATTATCTGATTTATACATACGAATAATGATCGAATGAAAATTATCGGGAAATAGAATGTTCGCGAGTTTTATGCACGCTTCCAGCTGTTCACAATGTGTATGGTATTTGCCCGGGAAGTAGTTGTTTTAATGTGCATTTGTTTAACGTACTTACGTAGGTAAGTCAATAGTCACAGAGCTAAATGTGGAAATAATTTATTAATTATTTTCAAATCATTTTTATTTAATATATTTAAATAACTGTGACCAAGTGAATGAATACTGTTTTCTATTTTTGTGTTTTAAAGCTTCTTAAAAATCCATTTGCAAAACGCATTTGACATAGTGGGCGTAAAAAATGAAATAATTATAAAATTACATTTATTTTTAAGTGTCATCCTATTTTATCTAATAATATGTGTAATTTTATTCCGAATAAAACGTAAGAGCGTGTAAGAGATAGTAAAATTACCCGAGCGTTAGAAGATCCCGGTGTTAAATTCCACAGCTGCACATGCCAATCAAATCAAAGAAATGGATTTAATGCACACAAGCATTTTCACTGTTTAAACAATCTTTTAACTATACTTATCAGTTACGTAAACAAATAATTTTCTTTAAATGTAAATATTTTTTTGTATCTAACCCATCATAAATTATGTACACTTTATAACAGCAAGAGTAAAGTGACAAGCTCACTCACCCCCCTCCACCACGAAATCCAAACACTGCTCCCGAATATTAACACCCAGAAACCACCCGTCATCAATACATCTCTTCTCACATCAATCACAACTGACGCGCAAGGACTTGAGACCCAAAATAAAAACGATGTTTGATAGCATTATAATTTTATACGCCCTCTGCGGTGCGAATATAAGGGCTCCGTTTTATATCGTATTTTGTATTGGAGTGGGTCCTTTCTTTTCGGACAGCGGGGGTATAATTTTAAATTTGATATTTTCCACCCCTATGGAATAAAATTCTCACGGGCAAATTCAATCCATTGCTGAAATAAACCTTGAGCAACGTTTCGATCAAAATTATTTCTCGAATGCGTATTATTTTTTTGTTATTGATTGCGGTTAACTCGAATAACTTTGTTTTGAGATGACGGGAAACAAATATCGGATTTGGATTAGTGTTCAATAATGACAGAACCGCAGACTAGTTTCGAACATCCGTCATCGGTGCGGTTTGTTTCCTGTAGCAATATTCGGGAAATATAAAATGTTTCAGTCTCATTAGTTGCATATACAATCGTCTTTATTATATATTTATAAATAATTTACATAATTTTTCAATATATACGGTTTTTCAATTTCAATAATTTCAATTATATTTCCATAAAAGTACACATTCTTTTACAATACATTTAGAAATTTATACCTTATAAAAAATACGAACAACTTTTACTAGAAAAATATGTGTAATAAAGACGTTTATCTTAACATTAGATAAACCGCTTAAACGTCAAAAAAGAGTAATCGGGTATTGATCGGGCATAATGGGAATTACAAGACGTTGCACTATTAATTCAAGATGGGAAACGTTGAAAATATTTGGAGTGGAAACGTCCACATCAGCGATCCAGGCAATTTCTCCAACCTATTTTTTTGTCGCCGCTTGTTCTTGAATCAATACTAACGTGATTATTATCACCGAAATGACCTGACCTACTTAGGCCACAATCGAGCTAATTTTTGCACTACCCTCTTATATAATCAGTAACTCACACAAACTCGGCCATTTCTGTAATTCCTTTACTTTCATTAACTTCCTTTCGTATTTAATTAATATAAAACTTATAAAAAGAACAGAAATCCTAACGCGTGTTTGATTTATTAGGATGAACGCAGGATTAAGTACGCACTTATTATTAATGGTAGTGGTGGGCGTATGTTTAATATTGGGGAAACGATTTAATTCCTGGCCACAACGATATCTTATATCGTAATGGTGTTCATTTAATGCTAACATCCGTCGATCAATACGAGCGTCCACTTGAATTATTACGGGATTTATCTTTAAAAGCGTTGGAGTCAGTAGCTATCGCAAACCAATAAATATGTATGAACACGTTTTATAACACTTTTTACCATTATTGCCTCCGCTGTTCATAAAAATCAGATTTCCTCGGAATTCGTGTTAAAGTTTATACAGCAATTAGAGTTACTCAAAATAAAAGAAAAGAGAGGCGGGAATAACTCTCCCGCTGGAAATGTTTCTGTATTTTAAGCACGATTTTACACCTTTAGTAAGAATCGTAGAATATTGCAAAGGCCTCCCCAACATTCGTACAATTCTTACTTATGAATGTGTAACTTGAGACGTGATCGGAAAACCGCAGCCGGCAATTGAGTTTTCTTAGATTTCCCGCTGTGGAAATGATGCATTACAACCGTATTTCTCTTTTTGTGGGGTCCATTAATGTCTCTATTTATTCAGCATATTTATTTGAACAGTGGCTCATGCTGGGGGAACGCACATCATCAACATCAATAACTTCTGCTCTACAGGTTGTCTAATTTCTCAATAATATCTTTATTAAAATATATATTAAATTAATGAAATAGAAACAATATTTACAGAACATATAATTTATTTATTTACTTAACAATCTATACTTAGTTTGACGTATAAAGCACTAATAACATTACTTAACGCTTTTATTTGAATAACCAAATGTACATTTTGGACACATTTTTAGTGTTAATCATAGATAATGGTTACTTTGTACTAGTCTCAACCAATCAATGTAATCAATACATAACATTATCAATACAGTTCAGTAAAATGGCCATCGACCAACGGTTTTCCGCCTTTTTCTGTACTATTTGCGTTGTTAGAAATGCATATATACAGTATGTTATCGCTATGCAACAGCAAGTGTCTATTATCTAATTCAATGTTTCAAATTTTATTTTTGTAATAATAAAATTTGAAACGAGCCTAATATGTTTACTTATGAGATATTGAAACTGAAAAATATATATTTTTTATTTTAATTGAAAAATATATTGATTAATTCTTCTATTCTTATTTATTATCCTCCTATATGAAAATATATAATTTACTAATACTAAACAAAACTATTTTAGTATCATAATATTATTTTTATGCTTCCCCTCTTATGTAATTCAACGGTCTCAGTTATTTAACTTCATTGGTCATTAACAAGTTTTCATATTAATAAATAATAAGAACTGAGGGAGGAAAAGAAGCGAAATATACTTGCGGATAAAAGGACGGGGTAAATTAGAAGGTAATAAAAGGGAGAGAAGTGCTAAAAAGGAGATAAATGGACAAACGGTAGCACAATCCCCTAAACGGAAAGCAATTCGGCTTATCCAGAGAGACTTCTTCAACATTACATTGAATGTTTAGTCAAAATAATCATAGCAACTCTTTTTTTTTTCATTCATTATATAATTTAGATGATTAGATTTTAATGAAATTTAGAAATTTTCAAATAAATGTACACTGTATAAATAATGGTTCAAGCCATTACTTTGTGATACATTTTTAACTAACGTAAATAGAGATGGTTTTAAAAATAAACACTTTGCTCGTATCATACATTTGCGCGATATGAGCAAAGCGTAATAACAAGCTAAATAAAATTAATGAAAATAAATATATTGTCACATTTAATGAATTAGGCAAAAGGTGGCGCTTACGTCGTCTTTAATTTATTATGATAAATATATTGTACTTAAAAATATTGTTGTTTTTATATATTATTTTTATTTTTTTTAGATAATTTTATTTATTTCATGATCTACTGAAAGTCTATATTTTTTTCTGTGAACTAATGTAAATTTAGTAACTTGAATATCTTTTATATTAATAATTTGTAGTAAAATATTGAATTACAAATAATAAATGCAAAAATATTTAGAAATTCTGACATTAGTTTGTAAACGAATCTAACCTCTAAAACCGTATACAGATTTTAAACTTACGAAATAATTGTCCACTAGAGCACTATTTGGCGTTGCGCGCATTACTCGCCAAATACATGGATCTAACCAAAGATTGGTAGATCTTTAGTTATTTATATGGTAGGCCCATCTACTGATTACCACTTTATGATTTTGATGACGTCACAGGAGGTTATGTAATGTAATGTTGCCAGATCTACAATTTCAAAATTCAAAAGTAAATTTATATTTTTAATGTTTGAAGTATAATTACAAGAATAGTTTAGGAATACTTACCTGATTATATACAAATATGTAAATTATTGTATAATGTAATCAATTATAATGGAGAATTCCGTAAAATAAAGTTAAAGTTAAAAAATTATTCGTACATGCATGAAACTTCTTGCACTTAAAACAAACCAGTATATAATTTGGAATTTTGGAATTTTAAATATTATTATTATTATTTATTTATATTTTTTACTCTACAAGCAAATCATTCTAATGAATATAAATATGTTTATAACAGGCATAAAACTAACACAAAACGAAGCAAAAACGAATTGAAATAAAAAATCAAAGACAGTAAACAATTAAAGAACAGAATGAAGGAAATGGTGGTAATTGCAATAATCTGACACAATGACAACAGTGTACAACGTCAAAATATGTAGTATGACAAATATGTAAGTGGAAAAGAGAGATGTGATGACGTCACGGGAGTAAATAATGCTTTCTTTGTCACACATTTTAAATAACATTACGATGCGGCCGATAGGCCTACCTGTTATACATAGCCAGATTCGTAGATATATATATATATATATATATAATCTACGAATCTTGGATCTGGCCCTCTTATTCTCAATCTCTATGATACAAATAAAGAAACAAAAGTTGTTGATTACAGAGAAATGGCGTATAAAAATAATTATTTATCACCAACTGATTGTGAAATTAAAATTAAATCCTGCAATAACATTTTTACAAGAAAATACACGGAAAAAAATAATTAACACATTGATGGTCGTTTTTTTTTAATTAAAGACAGTTTTACTTACGGTAAGTTATGGATAACACTCGACAGGCAAGCGTCGTTGCGTAGGGGAACAAGCAAACAAACGTTTACTATTGCAAAATGGCGACAAAAAATTCATCAATTTTCACGATTTGGTTATGGAATTAAAATTAACTTATCCGGCAAAAATTTAAATAAAAATGCAGGGGAAATACTTAGGAAAAATTGATGCTGCTGTTTTTTAAATTTAAAAGAGATTTACTCACAAAAACTTGTAGACAACACTTGGCGTAGAAGCGACGCTGCGATGGGGAACAAACAAAAGTTGTTTATTACTATTGGAAAATGGCGTAGAGAAATTCATCAATTTTCAACATTCGTTTACGGAATTAAAATTAATTTATGCAATAAAAATGTTAAAAATAAAAATACAAGAGAAATGAGTGTCGCTATTTTTTTTTAATTTAAAAGAGTTTTACTTACGAAAGGTTGTGGACAACACTCGACGTAGAGGCAACGCTGCGCTGGAGAAGAAACAAACGTTGTTTACTATTGCAAAATGGCGTAAGGAATTTCATCAATTTTCACCACTTGATTACGGAATTAAAATTAATTTATCCAATAAAAATGTTAGATAAAAATGCACGGGAAATAATGAGGAATGAACTAACGGTGATGTTTTTATATTTAAACTAGTTTTACTTACGAAAACTTGTGTGCGAAAAATAACTACGCAGCGTTGAAGGGATGACACCGAAACTGTGCAGCTAACTTCGAAATAATTAAAAATTCCTATTTATAATTAATTACTTATTTTAATTAAAAAAAAAACTTTTCTTGTATATGCACATAAAATTAAATAAACGAACATTAATTACATATTTTAGAGTAAATATAGTAATGAAATTTATTTATTTTACAAAAATTTGATATTAAGACGAACATTGATGAATTTCTTTACGCCATTTTATAATAGTAAACAACTTTTGTTTGTTTGTTCTCCGGTGCAGCGTCGCTTCTACGTTAAGTGTTGTCCACAATTTTTCGTAAGTAAAACTCGTTTGAATTTTAAAATCACCACCATAATTTTATTCCTCATTATTTCTAGTGCATTTTTATCTAACATTTTTATTGGATAAATTATTTTTTATTCCGTAATCAAGTGGTGAAAATTCATGAAATCCCATACGCCATTTTGCAATAGTAAACAACTGCTTGTTTCCTAACGCAGCCACGCTTGTCCGTCCAGTGTTGTACACAACATATCGTAAGTAAAAACCCCTTTAATACTAATAATAATAATAAAAAAACACTGTTAATTGTTTTTTTGTCAGTATTTTGGTGAAAATATTATTGCATGATTTAATTTTAATTCCACAATTAGATGATGACAAATAATTATTTTTATACGCCATTATTTCCCGATTATCAACAACTTTTGTTTTTTTGTTTGAATACATTTTCTCCATGAATTAAATATGTTATGCTGTATTAACCGCGGAAGGCTTCTACTTCGTTATACACCGTAATATAAAAATGAAACACTTTTTAACTTTTTTTTGTATAACTGATACTTTATTTAGTGACTTTCAGTTTGAAAACAACAAGCTGATGTTGTCGAAACTATAGTCGCTAAATAAAGACTCAGTTATACGAAGTTAAAAAAGTTTTTAATTTGTGATGTGCATTCACGATAAATTTGTTTATTATTTAATATTACTAATGCCCAATTTTTAAAAACTTTTCAAATTAAACACTTGATAGACTTTGATTAAATATGTTTCACCACGGGTTAAGTGAGAAATTAATTCAAAATTAAACACTTGGTTTTGTTTCACTATACTTAATACTAGTTTGCGCCGCATTGTTTAAGTGCTCCTTACATTTTTTGTATATTATGAAATTAAGCGATTTTTTTATGAAAGATACAAACTACATAAAACATTCGTGCGACGCGGTATGACTTTGCTTTATCATTAGTAGTACGATCTCTAGCGTGGATACTCACCAATTTCGGTCACTTCCAGTCTTTTGTCATTCCACTATGCGTGTTGCCAGAATTTTTACTAATTTTACGACTCACAGAGGGTCGTTAAAAAATATATTTCTGGTTGTGAGTTAAAGAAAATTATAGAATTTTAATTATTTTTGATTAATTAATTATTCAATAAACTCTTAACGGTGGAGTTTTCTTGCAATGGGCTCACCTCTGAGACCTGGTGTGGTAATCTGGCTTCCACATCAAAAACTATACGGGGTTTTAATCGAAAAAACTCATTCACTCCGACTGTAAGATATTGAATTTAGATAAATATAATTATCGAGTTTTTTCAATTCGTACTAGATGTCGATGCTACTGACGCCTGATAAACAATGACACTTTTGTTTACCCGGCACTACCACCCTTGCCGTTATTATTATTTCCTCTTATGTATTCAATATGTATTTAATCATTTTTATTCCAGAGTAATACTTAAAGCGCTTTATTATTATAATTACGACACTAATTACCAACTTTTACATTAAAACCCAACTACCTGCACACATTTGTTAAATTAAGAAAAAACCTTTTTACACCGTAAACTACTCAAACATTTTTATCTAGACCCGAGAAATATGGTTTCGGAGGAAAGGTATATAACTTAATTAAGAGTTGCTTGTCCGAAAGGGAGCAATACGTAAACATAAGCGGTACTAAGAGCGGAAAGTTAAATGCGAAGTATAATGCGTCCCTGGGGACAGTTTAGGCCCACTTTTAATTACATTATACATAAGCACTTTGTTGGGCATTAAAACAACAGGGAATGTTTTAAGTTGTTTTTTTTTTGAGCAGCTATAGATAACTCGACTGTGTTATCGCGAAAATGAAGGCAGTGTAAAATGTTGAACACTCTTTGAAGGGAATAAAATTATGCTTCTACTATGCGGGCTGCCAGAATTTTAACCGACTTTACGACTCCCAGAGGGTAGTTAGAAACATATTTCTGGTTGTGAGATATTTAAGTTAAATAAATAAATTATATAGTTTTCATTATTTTTGATCAATTATTAATTCATTATTCAATAAACTTAACGGTGAAGGTTTCTTGTAATGAGCTCACCTCTAAGTCCTGATGTGGTAATCTGACATCCACATCAAAAACTACACAGGGATTTAATCGAAAAAGCTCATTACTGTATAAACTTAATTTATTTCTATCTCGCACCAGCTCAAGAACAAATTCTTATTTTCATATTTCTAAACATTTCACAACTCATGGATTTTCAACAACTTTAATCTCAGCCTGCAATTATTTTAATGCCTACTGTACTGCTGTGGATGTTCTCAACATTTCACTTGGCAATTTAATATCTAATACAAGACCATAATTAGAATGGTATTCACTTTATATTATATCACTTGATGTATTGTTTTTATTTTTATGTTTGTATCTATTATTTCCGTATTTAAATAAAATTAATTTAATTCGATTTGATTTAATATAATAAGTTTAATTTGACTAAGTATGGTTGATTTAAGTTAACGTCTTTAAATTATGTAAGGCAGAGCTGTACTGACGAGGGATAGATCTCGAAACACGTGTCTGCAAATGGCCTTATATCAAATTCAATGTAAAAAAAACAAAAAGGAACGTTCTTTTTGTTTTTTTTTTACATTGAATTTTTCTCGGATCAAAAATGTGTTGCTTGATGCAATATTTTATTGATATGCAGCAATGGTATTTAGTGTTAAATCCATTGATAATGGTCACTTTGTGTCTGAAATGTACATTTGGTAAAACAAATAAAGTGTGAAGAAAGGTTATTAGTTCTTTATTTATCAATGCAGCAGCAGGTGTACATTATGTAATTCAATGTCCGCTGGGGTATTTTCCCGGGAATAGTTTTAATGTGCATTTGTTTAAAGTACTTACGTAACGTACGTCACAATGTCACTAAGCTAAATGTAGAAATAATTTATTATTTTCAAATCATTTTTATTTCATTATTTAAATAACTGTAACCAAGTAAATAAATACTATTTTCTATGTATTTCCATATTTATTTATTGTAAAATGCATTCGTATGTATATTGTTAATTTGAAAATGTAGTTTGTTTATTTGTATTAACAATTAACAAGTTACATGATAATATTACATCCTGTAACTGGTTAATTGTTAACTGTTGGATAATAAATATTATGATTATTATTAATTACGTTTTTTTTTTATTTTTCAAAACTGTCTTCGTTTATGAGAAATTTAAAAATATTTAAAACGTAAGCCTAATCAGAGAATGAAAACCCTTCAATTCGATTTCACGTGCAAATTCATCCCATTTATTTTGAATAATATCAAGCTGAGGGCGCGAGAGCAGACATTTCGGTAAATCTGAGCGAAATGTGCGGGTCGCTTTCGTCGTTAAGTTACAATAGCAAGGCTATTCTCGCCGAATGATGCGTGATCGTTTATCTTTATCGTATGCTCTATTAGGTTTACAGTACTGTGACTTCCTTTTACGGATATCATTTCGCGCTAATGCATTATTATTAATTAAAATAACGTTTTATTTTGAATGTTTTGTGTTGTAGACGTTAACTTTGTTACACTTGTAAATAAATAAAACATCTATACTTTGTATACCGCTATACTTTATTTTTAAATATTTTCTTGATAATGAATAATAAACGTAGAGCTACTAGTTAATTTATAATACTTGTGTGTAACCGTACTTGTTTTTTTTTTTTAAGTTTTTAATTATCTTAATATTTCTAAATTGGCAAAATCTTTATTGTATTTCGTTTAGTTCATACATATTATTTCAAAGAAAGGGAGATAAAAAAAGAGGAAACAATTAACCTTGATTGAGACAACAAATCAAATGAGATAAATTGTTAAACTCTGCTTACTGAATATACATAAATTCGGGAACAGCTAGTCGTGAACAGGTGTTGGCTACAATGGGTTTAATTTACGTAATAAATTATCTGGTGTAATAAAGTCATTAACTGCTCCTGTCTGAAAAAAAAAAACCTTTAAAGGACACTTAATAACTGACGGGAAGTTCGAAGTGGTTCAGGTAAAAGGGGGGCTGTAGTGGAAACAATCAACCGTTATTAAGACAACAAAACAAAAGAAAATGTATTTCGAGGAATGGGTTTTGTTAACGCTGGTGGCAGTGGATTGCGGAGGAACAAACGGGATTGTTTGATTAAAATACGCTGTTTTTTTTTTAATTCAGAAAAATGTTAAAAATATTATATTGCTTAAACAAAAAATGATTTATTAATATATTCATTTTTTGTTTAAACAATTTAATATTTTTCTGAATTAGAAAAAAACAGTATATATTAATGAATATATTAATAAATCATTTTTTGTTTAAACAATATAATATTTTTAACATTTTTCTGAATTAAAAAAAAAAAACAGCGTATATTAATGAATATATTAATAAATCATTTTTTCAATTAGTCATTTATAAATAGTAATTTGAGTTTTATAGAATGTAAAGCATTTTTTGCTTATGTAGCACATCAAGCACTATTCTGCAAGGGAACAGTTAAGTTTAACGTGTATGTTATTTTTTATCATCACAGTCTAAGCAGGTTTTTTAATAGCGATATATGCATTGAATGTGAATTTATTTAATAACGTAAACGTTAAACTCAACATTTTCTGTATGGAATAACCCCGAATGTGAGATATAGAGGAATAACTTCACCACCTCGATATTAATCAATATTTCAATGATTATCTTAAAATTATTGTGAAATCTTTAAAATGTTTATCTTTAACTAAAATTTCTAAAAAATATTAAAAATCTCATATTATTTAAACAAGAAGTGAAGAAATTTATAAATCAAAATGTTATTTTTGAAGTTAAAATTCTATAAACGATTATTATTGATCAAATAGATAGTACGAACTCCTTTCAAGCTGAAATTCATGTTACTATTTAAAAAAGTGTTCCCTGTTCTTGTAAAGCTGACTAATGTGTTCCGCAACGAATAAAAGACCAAACAGCATGCCTCCTTAAAAAAAATAGTTCAATAAAATGTCCTGCAGTGCAAAGGCCCAAACAATTTTTTTACGGTAAAATGAACTGCAGCTGGAAACTCTGATCACAAGCAAATCCCACACAGGGAATATTGACGTGTGCGAACTTTCAGATAAGAATTACCACGCTCGAACAGTTCAAACGTACTATATATATATACACGCTTCCCGTCGAAGTGTGAATCGAGCTTAAAGTAAACACTGATCTAACGCTGACTCAAAAAGGGCACGGCATTGATGAACGCGAGGGATACAGCGGTAAACAGATTGTAAATTTGTAACGGCTCGGAAAAGGATTCGAAGGAACAACTGAAAATGCGCAAGTGCAGATAATCGTCACTGGTGCGTCCTTCGATTTCCACCCCCTGGCTTTAGAAAAAAAAAACGATTCATCACAGCGTGGCATCTGATGATGGGTGAGCATGTTCGTTCGAAGTGTTGACTCCATTCGACTGATCGCTTATTTGAATTAGCGTGGCGGATATTTTTTAATCGCACGTACATCAAAAGCAATGTTTTAACTGTCGCTTTATTAACTTTTTGAATATGAAATTAATGTTGAAATACGTACACGCGACCGATTCATTAATTTTAATGTTAAAAAAATATTTGAAAGGTACATTTATTTAAAAGCCATCCTAGACTTAATAACACGGACTAACCAGACGCCAAACTCAATGTTGACATATTTGGCATGTATGTGTAAGAAAATGATGCAATATGTTCAGATATTTTTATTGCACATCACCATAAATACAAGATATAGACCTCTGGTTGATAGCCCAGACACACATAAATGTTATTGTAATTGTACTACGTAATTGCCTGAATTAATATGTTTGTATGTATGATTTTATAATTAATTCAGCTTAAAATATATCCACATGCATCACTAGATGTCGCAAATATTCATGCGAGTGAATTATTTAGAGTGCGGAATATACACTTGCTGTCTATTAGCGAAAATTATACTGTGGGCCATTTCATTTACCTGAAAACGAGGCATCGCGGGAGCAACCCTGTTAATTGCCCACGGCGTGGTCGGTTCAGCCATGCATATTGTATGTCCGAATTAAATGAGAAGTCAGGTAATAAGCCCCCTTCTGGACTACACAGGGTTGGACTCCAACGGCTGGTCGTCTCGATGAAATGTTAACAATGCCTCCGGAATTGCAAGTGAACCATCAACAACAACAACACCGGAGTGTGTTGACAGCAATTCCTTTTATTGATTAGTACCAATTGGCAGAATAGATTCATCAGAATTAAGGGAAAACATTAATTATTGAGGAAATGCAGCCAATTCTTACATAACGACATTTTTTTACTAATTTTATTTACATATTTAAACTAACAAATTTGATATTAATTCCGTGAAAATGGATCGCACTGATATATATGAAAATAATTTTATATTATGCGTCTTCACAAGACAAGCAGGTTTTATTAATAAATTAATGCTAAATTTACTTTGCGTTTGTCATAATGAAATCACTTAGTTTTGTTTTACTAAATTGTTTGTTATATTTTCGACTAGTTTCGGCTAGATTCAAGACTGAAATTTTAGTAAAACAAAACAATGTGATTTCATTATAACAAACGCAAAGTAAATTGTATTTTTTTTTTATTTAATTAGGAGCGGCAATAAAGGGCACTCATGAGAAACGGCCCTGGATACAAACATCCGCATGAAATCCTTCCACACCATATAAAATAGCGGCATATAACTTTGTGTTACATAGATTAACCGACGTTCCACTATCCTTGCACGAAACAATGAATTTTCAGAGCATATATTTTTAAATTAAAAGTCTTATTGCTCTTAAAAAAACGTACAAACCTTCAATTAAAATAATGTATGTTGTATTTAAAAATGCAACACCAAAATTATTAGCAATCATGTTTTCAATTTTAACGTATTACGAAATAACACTTGATTTTCTAAGTTTAGACATTGGTAGTTCATATTGTATGAAATAAATATATCATTTATTGATCTCGCCAATATTAGTCACTTACAGCATTTTTGTATTTTCTCTCTCTATTTTTAGTGTATAGCGGAATGTTCTACTAACTGTAATTATTTATATTGTATATGTTATTATATATTTTTTGTAATATTGAAAAAGGAGAAATCCGTAAATAAATAAAATAAATATGAATAAATTATTAAAAAAAACAACCAATCAAGAGAAAATGGTCAAATAACCCGAAACTAGTCGATAATTTAAAGATATTCAATCTAATCTGTGTTTTATTGGTCGATTTTTAATAATTTATTCACATTTATTTCATAAAATTTAATAATTGCCAAAAAAAAATATGATTTTAAATACAATGTTCAAATGGAATTATTATTATTAGAAAATATATTTTACGCTACCTTTTACTATGTCCATATTATCTTATATTAAAACTTCTTCCCCTTTTGCCCTATATACACCGAGTCACAATCACCCAATCAAAAGTTTTATTAAAAATGTGATTGAGTTTTTATATAGTTTTAAATGGAATCCGTCATGTGGAAGTCTAACATTATGAAATATTCTTTAATATAAACAATAATTAAAATTAAAATTGTTATTTGCGATTAATAAAAATCCCGAGAAAGAAAGACTGATGACCGATAGGCTTAACTAGTTTTAAATGATTGTAATGTTGTATATATTGTGATGTAATTTAATGTAACTCTTAAAAATAGAGATTTTCTATATATATATATATATATATATAGAAAATCTCAATATATACAACATTACAATCATTTAAAACTAGTTAAGCCTATCGGCCATCAGTCTTTCTTTCTCGGGATTAATCGCAAATAACAATTTTAATTTTAATTATTGTTTATATAAAAGAATATTATATATATATATATATATATATATATATATATATATACAGGGTGGCGCAAGATTCCGATGAAGTCCAATATCTCAGTTATTTAGAAATTTACAAAAAGATAATACTGACATAATTTGTAGCTACTGTAAAACTTCACCTTTTAAAATTAGTTTCATATATACAGGGTGTCCAATAATCACGTGAAGTATCAAACAAATGATTTTTTAAATGGAATGCTATATTTTTTATGTCGATTTTAGATTCTACGCTTAAAATTAATCATTTTTGATATAAGGTTTATTAGGTCAGTTTTTAATATTTTAAAAGTTATAAACAATTTAAGGTTGAAATCAATGGAAGATTGGGGCCTTATTTTTCAAAAATGAAAAACGATGTAAACTTTCTGGTATTTAATAACATACTTACTCCCTAACCTAAAATGATATTCAAATGACAATCGATATTTAAAGGCGCATGCAAAATATAAAGAAAATAGTTGCTCAACGATTATTTAGCGAGTTATAATGGTTATTGGGACATATATTTTAAGAAAAAAAATGTAAAATGTTTGAATGCTATTGAATTAAAAAAAAATGTGAATGTGTGAAATAAATACATAAAAATGTTAACAAAATATAATGATATAAATATTTTATTATTTCACTTAGTATCTATTTTCGGTTTTTCAGTCAACATGAATTGTTTAAATAAATCAATTTAAGAAGCATATAGGAATATTTTAAATATTTTTCGAATAATAACCAAAAAATATAGTTGTTAGTTTTTAACAATTAAATTAATCATTTATTGAAGAAGTATGTTTAACTGCACCAGTGTTACAAAATATAACGTAAAATGTACTTTACTTACTAATTATAATATTAAGCGTTGAAAGTTACTAAATAAATTAGTTGTTCTGGCGCGGCCTACTTTGGTTAAAAATTCTATACCAAATTATTTAATCAAATGCAATTTTGCAGAATAAATTGATGATAATAATAGGAATCGTAAAATCAGTTTAAAAATAAATTATTAATATTAACATACCTTAATAGAAAAAATAACTTCCAACCCATTCCTGGTGAATCGAAAACCAACTCACCTCCACCACTCACTAATTACCACTTGTTCATAAACAAAAATAAATCGCGTTTTTAATTATTAATAATTTCTAACGTTAAAAATTAAACCGGAATAGTGAACACTGCGCGTTTTCGGACGACTGAATCGAAATACAAGAGCGCAATTATCGCAAATCAAGAAGAAAAAAAACGATCGACGACTCACTCCGAGAACGCATTCCTGAGATAAGAAGATTCGTTGTACCTGGATCCTGGCGCACAGCCAAGAACATACCTATTTAAATTGTTGTATTTTCAATATTATCGCGTATTAAAATAATTACAGCTTAATATTTATTTACTTTTTTTATTAAATTATCATTTATCCCGTGGTAAAAAAATATGTATGAATTATGATGTATTTTAATTAATACACTTGATTATTCGTTTCACTAAATTATTTTATATTTGTGTTCGCGTAACTTTCACAACTGAATAAATTAGTTGTTCTGGCACGGCCTACTTTGGTTAAAAATTCTATACCAAATTTGTATTTGAGATTAAATATCTCAAAAACGGTAAACGGTAGCTATTTAATATGTTATATAAAAAATGAAGAGTGATTAATTTTCTATTAAAATAGCATAAAAAATATAGGGTGTCCCATTTAAGTAAAAAGAGAAATAAATCATTTTGCGTATTGCTTCACCTTGTATATAAAAATTTGTTTTAAGAGAAAAAAAGAGTATTTCTTTTATTATTGAGTATTTTTGCATTTGTATGGCGTTGACAGAATGTTTATTTCATTTTTCATTATTGAAATATTAGGCTCTAAACATCTATCGATTTCAACATTCATTTGTTTATAACTTTTAAACTATGAAAAATTGACTTATTAAATCTTATATAAAAAATGATTATTTTTAAACGTAGAATCGAAAATCTTCATAAAAAATATATCATTCCACTTAAAAAAAAAACATATGTTTGATACGTTACGTGATTATTGGACACCTTGTATATATGAAACTAATTTTAAAATGTGAATTTTGACAGTAACTACTAATAATGTAAGTAACATTTTTTTGTATATTTCTTTATAACTGAGATATTGGACTTCATCGTAATCTTGCTCCACCCTGTATATATAAATCCCACTTATAGCGTGTTAATTTAATACCAGAGCCAATATGAAAATCAATCTGTCATGAATATCAAAGCATTCAACATTATTTTATGAAATAATAATAAGATATTGTTTTGTTAAAAAAATATTCATTCACTTGGTCACAGTTATTTAAAAATTTGAAAATAATTAATTTAGTATTAAATTATTTAGTTGTAAACAGGAGCAATACTGGCACATCCATCGCTCCGGTTGATAAATTCTTCCTGTAGGAGTCATCTCCCGGCGGGATTTCGCACCACTATCTCGAAAAATATGAGCAGACGCTTTGCTTCTTATCCCGCGAGGACGGTAAATTGTATTGCTCTGTATTGAAATTGTGCATTATTTTTGCTTTTATAGTAGATATTCATAATATCGTGAAAGCCAATACAAATATATTAAGAAGATAATTTAAAATTATTTTTTTGACGATTATATTGTTGAGAATAACACTGCTCGATTTTCAATTGTTTAGATACACAATATAAGATAGAGACGCTATTTTTTTCACTTTAGTCACTTCAGTTTGACCATTTTTCGGTACGCTTTTCAGGATGTGTTCTGAAGTTTCGTGAAATAGAAGACCTGACGGTGGCGACCAACGAAACGAGGAACAAATAAATCATTCGCACAAAAAAAATCCATCAACGGAATTAATACTTTTGTTATGACCAATTTAAATATTAGTATTATTCACTGTCAGTTTATAATTATATTTCAGTTTGAATATCATTTACATACATTTATATATATAGTTGTAATATTGCTTTTTGTTGCATATGTTTTGTAAAAAGGAGATACCGTAAAAAAATATATTATTATCCGAAGGCTTTCTCAACAAGTATACGTTTTATATGGAACATGCAAATTAACTCTTAAAAATATATTCAGAAATTTCCGTACAAGCTTCGTTGTGTGCAAGAACTCCACCCTTTTCATTACCAAAACCTTGCTATTATAATTAAATCCATTATTGTTATTCTTAAATTTGTTAGTGTAGCATAACCTATAGCGTGTGGTTACTTTTATTGCCAACATCTTTTTTTTTAATTCAAAGCACTCTAGAAAAGAAAAGTTCTTGGTACTTAACCAATTCAACAATATTTTTGTTTATACCTCATAGGGTGAAAGGTTGGAGGAATATGATTTTAACGTTCGCATTCATTTTTTTCTTTCTTACAAATATTTTATTAAGTTCAAGTATTGATATCATTAAAGTAAAAATATATTTAATGATTTGACTTAGCAACACGTTCGAGTTCATCCTTCTTCTTGATGGCATAGGAGTTTGATGAACTCTTAGCAGCGTTGATGATCTCAACAGCTAAGCAATCGTAAAATACTTTGCCAAATTAGAACATACAGGCATTTATGTTCTAATGTGGCTGTAAAAAAGTAATGAAATAAGAATGCATTAAAAATATAAATATCTCAATATTTATGAGTAAACAAATATAATGAAAGGAATATGTATTTTATGACTTCAATTAAAATCAATTCGTAATTAAAGTTCTTAAGATTACATTTCGTCCCGCCATCTCATCGCTCGCGTACACCTTGTGTTTTCGATTTGTTCGGAGCTGTTAGCAGCCAGACCATTTAAATAATTGAAGCTTATGCATAGGTTACAATGTAATTAAAGCCGTTAAATTAGCATTCGGCAGAGCGGCGAGGCAACTGCACGAGGGATATTGTTTATGCATTAGATTTCCCGTATGACGACTTGTAATATAAGCACACCCCGCATTAGTTATGTACTTTCATTTGCTATGAGTAATGATATGAGGAATATTATGTTTCTGATGTGAATACGACTAATTTCCCAACGTCACGTCGCGATCGAAATGTGCAGATCCCGCGCCCCTGTGTGTATGGAATTGGTGTAGTTTGAATGAACATGACTAGTTTTGTATAATTTAGTTTCTTGGGTGTTATTTAATAAAATATGTTTTACTGATATTTAAAAAAATAGACAAATTACATAAATTTCAGGTTTACATTTTTTTTTAGAAAACACAGTTTTTATTTATAAATTATATTGTTATTTTGTGAATACAAGTGCAGGAAATTGAAATAAAATTTGCTTTGATCGATAACCACAAGCTAATTTATCCTGTTTATGAGAACAGGAAACGAAATTCGTTAAATAAAATGTTCAACCACCATTCATCTAGCGTATTTTATTAAAATAAATAAATATTCAAAATGTTTATATTTTTACTCCTATCCCGAAAGACATTCTCATTTTGTTTGTTGTCCCAATTAGGTTGATTGTTTCCACTTTTGTCTCTTTTTACCTGAACCACTTCGGACTTCCCGAATGTTCAATGTTTATAATTGAAAGTAATTTAATGGGCGTTAAACTTTATGCAGGAATAATCGTATCCGTGCGCAACGACTAACAAATATCATTCCTCAGCACGCCTAAGCCAAATGGAAAACGTAAACTGCCCAATGACGAATACAAATCGTCAAATTTCGAAACCAACGACATTCGTCACATTAAAAATTCCATCAATATTTTAATACGTGGATGTTTAGAGGGGCCCTTCCTTGTAACTAATGGATCCATTACACAGAACTAATGATATTCAGGATCGATATAAATGTTGAGATATTAGAGGATAATATTATGTCACATTATGTTAAATGGAACACGCCTTTCGAGTTTACTTTACGTGATAACGGTGGGAAATATACATCAAAGTTGAAGGTGAATAAATCAATGTTCTAAAGTTACCCGATCCCGGGACCTATAATCCGACGGGAAATCTAAGAACGAGAAGAGGGATATTAGATCTCGGGCCTCTTTTTATCCGGCGCGCAATAATTTATACAAATCTGGACGTTTTAATCGGCGCTCTAGTGAGGTCTGCGAAATTTGTTTTAGAGAAAAATCTATGCTAAACGCTCCACGCACACCTTTAATTAAGTAATTAAGGCACTTAATTGATTACTTACGCTAATTAAGGTCGTGTACATATTTGATATGTACCAGTTTCTCGTTAAATACTTAATGACAAGTTTTTTTTTTAAATGATGTAAAATATGTCCTGGATAAAAATCATCAATTCAATCTTTGAAATTTTGCAGGTAAGTGCAATGGGGAAAATGTACATTTTTCGTTAATATGCTTCGACTTTAAATACCTTCAACTTTTTTTATATTGAAATGGGACATTTTGTAATTTTCTGCGGATTTTTAAAGAGCATGTCATTTACTTCGAACCAAATAATTTATCCCAACTGTATAATGGAAACAGTTGATTTACACTTATTGATTTATATAAATTAAAATTAATAAATAAATAAAAATGATTTAAAAACACTTTACAGAAAAAAGGTATGGAAATGGTGGATGCGCCGGGTGACCACATTCGTAGATGCATATCCGTGTCGAATTTTTAATGGATTAATAATCTAAAGTCAGAAGCTAAATCAAAGCCTAGGAGTATCGCTTGAAATTACGCTGTTAATTGTCAATATATTTTCTGCCATTTTTTAATAACGTACACGTTAAACTTAACATTTTCCATATGGAATAACCGCGAATATTTTGAAATCGATAAAATTTAAAAAAAAATTACAACAACCAGATAAATACGTACGCAAGAAACAATATGTTATTATGAATATGTATTATTTTATTGAATAATATTTGATAATCTATCAATTTCCCCGATATAATATTTGCAGCGTATCAATTCCACACACATTACCCGAGCCAAACGCCCGTATTATTGCATATAATACAAGATCTGAAAATCAATATTAAATAATGGAAAAATCAGGACAGACGGCCGCAAACGACTTTCATGGAAGGGTGAGCGCGCCGCGGCCCGGCGGTTTAATTTCGCACACATGATCACGACGCAGCAATTTTAAATTCAACGGATTTTAATTGGATTTTCCATATTGTACATGTAATTAGGAATTTAATTATTAAAATCAACGCCAGCGGCGGAATAGCGAATCGCCTATGCGAAAAATCCTAAGATCATCCATCATCCCCCGACCCGAATATCCCGCCATTCATCATCCCTCTTACAAACATAATAAATCAATATACATAATAAAAGATGAAATCAATTTTAATTTAACAATTTTCCTTTACAATTGCTATTCCAAGTTTTCGGTTTGTTGTGGGATGGGGGTTAATTAATTATGAATTATTGAGTGATATTATATGAGAAATTGTGTTCCGAGTTACGTCGAACTTGGGAAATTAATATTGTAGTTTACATTTTAGTTGTTACGTGTTTGTAAATTAATTTACACATTTAGAAATAATTCTCTTCAACGAATAAACAATTTTTACGTTCATATAATTAAGTATACATTAAATTAAAAAATGAAAATAATTAATTTACACAAATAAACAATTAATATATATATACAAATATCTTTATTCAAGGGACTTTTACATTATATTAAGTACAGTATTGTATAGTACAATACGGTATATAAATTGAGGTTGTCCTTTCATAGGCTATCGACCCGAGGTCTTTCTGCCATACAATTAATATTTTCAATTCTACTTCGTTATACATGTTTAAATATGATAATGAAAAAACACTTCTAAACTATGTTTATTTTTTTTTATTTTTACTTGTAACTGCAGTTTTCGTAAATTCATGACAAACATGAAAACTTCATGTCTGATAATAGCAAGCCGAAACTGCAGTCACAAGTAAAAATAAAGTGTTATACAAAACAAAGTATAGAAAAATTAATAAATTACAAGTATATGTTATGAAGTCAATGCATACTTTTTTCTATTGAAAAATTAATTCTTGGATCTGAAAGGCTTTCACTTCCTAGTACATTTCAATATTAAGAAATAAACTAGTCTGCAAATAAAGTTTAAAGTGGTAAAAATATAAGTGCTTTTTTTCTGTAAAATTAATAATTTTCTCCTGAGCTCCTACAACTTTTGACTAAGATAACATAAATGTTTTAAAAAAGAACAAATTTCTATTGAAACAACTAATTTTGTATTAGAAAAGAGTAATTATTCACGTGGTCACAGTTATTTAAATATATTAAATAAAAATGATTTGAAAATAATTAAATTATTATTCCCTCTTTAGCTGCTGTGACATTTTGAATTACGCAACGTACTTTAAAACAAATGTGCATTGAACACATAACGAAGTAGAATTGAAAATATTAACTGTTCATTTGTGTAAATTAATTATTTTCATTTTTTAATTTAATTTAATGTAATCTTGCTTGTACCCCGATAGACATTGAATTATATAATGGATACTTGTTGATGCATAACAATAACATATTGTATAATGCAACATTTTTTATTCAAAAATTTTTAATGCAAAGAATAAATTACACCATCTGCATTATTTTTTACTTTTTTATTTCTAAAATAAAATTCCAGTATGTTTAACTTGAGACGTAAACATTTTATAAAATCAACTTTCCCGTATTTTATTGTACTTTCATAAAATAAATGGAATAATGAATTTACATTAACAAAAATGTATTACTTTTCAGGTTAACGGAACTGATGTTAGCAACTTTCCCTACGAAGATGCAGTACGTGCATTCCTGGCGGCCCAGGAGCCCATCGTAGTGGAAGTAAAAAGGCGATTTACCGATGAGCTCATCCACCAGCTCCCCGAAAATTCCATTAGTGAAACCAACCGGACTGAGACGGCATCGTCAAAGCTGGTCTCGGTCGGTGTCCAGACTGAATTTCCCGATTTCGCCTGGATAGACGACAGCACCCTCGATTGCCTGACCCAAGATATCGACTTGGAGGTAACATTTTATAACGTACTTGTTGCAAAGATTACAAGATCATCTCGTACTGTGGCGAACTCGGTGAAAGGGATGTAACAAACAACTCTTAATTTGTGTTACCGCTGATGTAACTTCTGGAATTTCCACAGAATTTAATACGAGTTTGAATAAGTAACTTTGCACAACTGAGCATACGCGTAACGCTATTATGTCTGCGGAGGACACAATTTCCTACTTTAATTGTTCAAAAGGTAACGTAATAAGTTAAGAATTGTCTTATTAGAATAAAATATTTCTTAACTTATAACCATAACTTGTGGGAAATTAAATGAGAAAATTTATATAACTTTTATTTATCTTCGTTACCTTTACAACAATTAAAATAGGATTATTTACCTATTATTATTATTATTAACTTAATTACAATGAAATTAAACAAGGAAAATGTCTGGCAATGATTAATAAAATTCGATCAATCCATTTTTCCAACTGCAAAAATTACTTACACTGTAATTTTTACAAACATCTATTGAAACAACTACTTCCCGAACATTTACTCCGCCAGACATTGGATTACACGATAAATATTTGTTTTTTGCATAGCAGTACTACTGCGAATTACAACGGTTTGAGTCGAAAATATTTAATGAAAGGAAACAACAAATTGATCGAATTTTATTGATCAATGCCAGAAATGTTCCTTGTTTAATTTCATTATAATTTAAATAACCCCTACACCACCATTATGGTATTATATATATTATATTATATTATATTATATATATATATATATAATACCATATATATATATATATAATTTAAATAACTGCAACTGTGTGAATTTAATAACTTAATTGTCGAAGCTGTTAATTTTTGAAAGTCCCTTACTTGTTAACATTTTAAAAAAAATAAACACACTTTCAAAATATAAATTTGTCCTTTATTCGCGACAATTGTTTCGCACGCTTTTGCGGCTTCTTCAGGTGAAGAATGATAATTGTGATAATTATTAAAAATAATGCTAGGACAGACCGAAAATCACCGTCAAAGTTAAACAGCTCAAGAATATTGTTTATATGCGATAAATCCACATTGAGTTATTACTTTGCTTGAAACACCCGGTATATATAAACATTTCAATCTATTTTCAGGAAGTGACATTGAGGAAATGCACGAGTGACGAGAAACTAGGTTTAACGGTTTGTTATAGTTCGGGTTCCGAAGCAGATTCATGCACAGAAGTCTACATCCGAGATATTGTGCCGAAAAGTGTCGCCGACAGAGATGGGCGCCTTCGTCAAGGGGATCAAATCCTCCAAGTATGCTTTTATACATATTAAGTATATTTATTATATATAATAACGTCGTTCTGTGGTAGGTGAATGGCAAAGACGTCGCAAACAGAGAGGAAACGGAATCGCTTTTCGCTGAAAATCGCAAAGCCGTTACGCTACTCGTCAGTCGCTGTTACAATAAGGTAAGCATTTAAGCCATTGAAAATATGACCTCGATTTCCAGCTACGAGAGGAAAGAAATGTATTTATTTCATGACCTTAATAACGACACATTTATATATTTACTTTTTTAACAGTACATAATATAATGAATATATTACAGGTTATTTTTTTTTCAATTGTATTTCACTTTATATCAAATAATAAAGACATAATGTAATATATATATTCGTCAAAAATAACAATGCGCATTAGGTGTGTCGCTTTTTATAAACTTGTTTTTTTTTTGAACGGAAATTCGTTGGCTCTTTTTTAAGTTTATATCAGGGGGCGTAGCTCAGATGGTAGAGCGCTCGCTTAGCATGCGAGAGGTACCGGGATCGATACCCGGCGCCTCCAAATCGTTTTATTTTCTAATAGTTTTACGTACAAACTATTTTTGAAAATTATATTTTTTAATTATTATTGTATATAATTTATAATTATATACAATTGTCTCTAATGATGGTTATTAATGTGTCCAAGATCGAACAAGATCTGATTGTTTGAAATGAAAATATTGATTCAGTTTGTATAACTTTAATTTTATTTTAGTGACTATAACTAAACAAATAGTCAAACGCTAAATTTCAAATTATGGAAAGTATTTCATCGAAAATGTATACAAATGAAGAAAAAAATCGAATTTCCAAACGTGTATTTCAATTCCAACAATATTGAAGGATTATAAGACATTTTTTCAATGAATTATCCAGAACGGCCAAATACCTTGGTTAGGACGATTCTAAAAATAATTAAATTAAAATATTTTTTTTTGGAAGGTTGTATGCATCCGTAAACAATATTTTTTTATAAAATTTATTAAATAATGCCTCACACATCTGTGTTATTTTCTTCAAATAATTGTTTAATGGTTTCCAAATTTATAAAGTTTGTATTTAAACTCTTTTAAAGTATTCAGTACTGAACCTTCTAATATTTAAAAAAAAATGGGAATTACTTGTGAAGAGGTTGTATTTTGGTCGACGAAACATAAAATATGTAACATCCTCAGTTAACACGTGACTTATTCTGCAACGATTTTTATGTGAAGGTTTCATACAGTCTTAATAATAATAAATTGTAATAATAATACGTTTCATTAAATTGAATTTCATACAACCTTCCGAAGAAAAATGTTTAATTGTTCGAGTGGAAGGAATCGGCACTTCGGGATACTTGGTTGAAAAAAGGTCGCTTACCTTATACTGTTGGAATTGTAATACATTGTTACAAATTCAACTTTTTCTTTACTTGAATAGATTTTCAACAAAAGATGTCACACAATTGAAGTTTAGCACGTTAAATAAAAATTAATCGGTTCAATGAGTTTGACTTGCGTTTTTTTAATACCAATAGGGGATAAGAAAATCTCTGTATGTTGTTTTTAGTAGTTCCGACATTTTTGTATGTATATTTTCTAGAAAACTTGTGGGCAGAGCAGAGTGCTTATGCATTCGCTTAATTGTAAATGTATTTCTTGAAAATCATTGAGCGAAAATAGAGCTCTTTGATTTATTTGAGAATGTAATTCTTCAAAGGCATGGACGCTTTTTATATACGACCTTATTCTATTTCCTCGAAAAATATTCTTAGCGCACTTTCGTTCTGTTTCATTAACTTGTATCGCATATTACATGAAAGTTGCAAGGTATGTTTTATTGAGTTCTAAATAACATTAACATTAAATTAACACTTTAAACTTTGTTTGTATAACCCTTTATTTAACATTAACATTAAGTATACAATATAGAATGAGTGTGAAACTGGCAATGAACCCGGCGCCTCCACATAGAGACCTTTTTTTTCAAAAATATTTATTTAAAAGAAAACAACACTTATTTAACTGTTTATTCATATTTATAAGTAATATTAAGGATATTTAAATACAACAGAATAAAATTTACGGTTATAAATTCAAAAATCTTCATGCTACGTATATTTTAAAAAATCGAAAAATTCCGAATTGTTTATAAACAATATTTCTCAAAAGGCGCACTTTTAGATGGCGCTTGCGATTTCTTTCAAATTATTATTTATATTTATTTTTATATTATTTCTTTTCTTTTTAGAGTGAGGAATATTTTGAAGATGAAAATCCTGAAGAGTCGTCTACGATTAACAAATGTGCTCCGTATCAAAACACCATAATAGAACAATTAGTTCATCAACAAACAGAATTCTATCAAACATGTAAAGATGAAATTCCACCGCGAGTGCCACCACATTTTACACAAGACAAATTGAACTTAACAAATTCACTGGTCCGTCACAAGCTGGACTCGATTAATCACGAAATATCCGAACTGAATCACCGCATGCGAAACATACAACTGGTGAAACTGGACAAGAGAAAAAATCCACAACTGCCACACATACCAGCCCCTCTGGAATCGGACACGGAACATATTTATGAGACGATTCCAGGCTCCGTCGACTCCGAACTGGAAGCAATCTATTCGTGTCCGTACGAAGCCGGCGGCGGAAACATCGTAAAGCAGTGGCTTAATTCGCATTCGCAAGAGAGCGACTGGAACGCTCAATTGAAAAGCGCTTCGGCTTCGATAAACGAAAACAAAGCCAACGAGAGGACCGATACTAAGTCGTCGAAGAGTAACAGCAGCGGAGAGGAGCACGAAAATAGTTCGAGTGCGTACAATACCGGAGGCTCTTGTAACAGCAATCCTCTGACGTTCGAGTTGGCGTGCAGCTTGGATGCGAAGCAAAAAGACACCTACAGATCCACTCTGATCCTTTGTCATCCAAACGACGCGCAGGATAACACCGGATGCGACAATAGCAAATTAAACTCCAAATCCAAAACGAAATCCTCCGCTTCCAAAGTGAACAGCCCTTCGTCGCCCACTGTAAGACCAGTGTTATCTACGCCGCATTTAGTCTCGAATACCATGTACACCAATGTTGCGAATCTCCAGCAGACGATCCTTCTGCAACAGCAATTATTTCGGCAAGCACTGGGTCAGACGAATATAGAGGATTCCACTAAACCCACTACAAGTTTCACCGCTCCTAGCCTTACTCAATATCAATTCATTAATGGAAATCAAGAGGTATTTATAATTTATATTATTTATACATCGAATAATATGTATAAATAATTACATATAAGTTAAATTTGCCGGTGAGAAGTTGGTTACGGATTTTGTGGCCCGGCGCTTCCACCATTTCATAAAATATATATAACATTTTTAATAATAGAAAAAAGGATTTATTCACTTGGTCACAGTTATTTAAATAAATTAAATTATTTTTATTTAATTTATATAACATCTCTATTTCTGCAGATAATTCTATATACAGTAAATTAACAATAAAATACTTACTATATTCTAGGTTGTCCTATCGACCTCTTGTCTTTCTACTCTTAAAAAATATTTATTGCCATTAAACAATATTTTGCTTTCTTAACAAGTTTAAAACCTGCTAAACCAATCTAAATATAGATTTTCTAAATAAATGCTGACATTTTCATAATCCTCTGAAAATTGTATTTATAAATAGCAAGAAAATGTTATTGTTTGATTACTACTGACTAGTCATACTAATGATCTAAACCAAAGTTACGATTATTTAAAAAAAAAGTTTTAATGTTATATTTATCGGATTCCACCATTGTTGTAAATAATCTATGAAATTATTCCGTTCTCTTAAAAAATCTAATCAGACCAATGTAACTTTAATAAAGTTGTTATTATTTCACACATTTTTTTACGATAATGATGGATGCGCCGGACGACAGAATCCGCGACGAAATTCTCGTAGGTTTAAATTTATATTTCACCTACTGAATAACCAAGAATATCGTTTAGAATGTCAAAAAGTCTCTGATTGTGATTTGTTAATATGGCAGCCTTTTTTCATTACAGAATCAGTCGAAAGTATATAAACAAATGAAAGAAAAAAATTATTATATAGCGTTGCCGTAAATAAATATTTATTTGTTTGTAATTTTTAATCGAACACTGATGCTTTTTCAGAATTATTCTAGTCGCACAGAGAGCACAATGATGGACACTGCCATGGAATGGAAAGTAAAAAGACGACCAGACGGCACGCGCTATATTGCACGACGACCTGTTAGAAGCAGAATTCTGAGAAATCGAGAACTTCGAATTTCCGAAGAAAGAGGAGGACTGACGACAGAAGATGATACAATATCCGAATTAAAGGTTCGATATCATATTTTATAATTTATTTATTCAAAGGAAAATAAATTCCAATTACAGATTGATCACGCATAAAATATTCAACAAAAAGTTATAAAACATGAATTCTTATACTTTATGAATTATCCGACGTATACAATATATTTATTATCTCATTCAAACATTATTTAGCGCTATTAAAAATAAATATAATAAGATTTATTGGGTTGAGTTATGTGAAGTGTTGTGCAATTGGATAACTTGAACAAAATTCCTTACTTGTTTTTTTATTGAACCAGATGTACATTTTGAGTACCAGCCATTGAGAAAGAATATTTGGTAAACCTGCATTATTGATTATTGTAAAAATTGACAAACAAATTGAAATAAGTTGATACTCTAAATAAATTATAGAACAGATTGTGCTTAAATTCTGCATCATTTTTAGAGTTTAGAGAACAGGGCCAATTTTGCAATAACAAGAATTTTAATTTTAATCTCTTTAACTGAGAGGGCTTAACTAATCAATTCCCTCTACTTTTTCGATAGAATGCACTATTCACACTTAAGTCTAATGGATCAAGTCTTATTCCATAAGCTAATATATCGAACACATCCACCTCTTTACATTACACGTTATGAACTGAAATTGAAGCGGAGTTTTTTAATTCTGAAAAATGCTCTTTGACGGGAATTCTGAAAAAAATCGTTTGAGCAATTAAACCATGATTAATAAATTTTGCGCAGTTATAGTTTTAGATATGTTAATAAAACTAGATTACAAACTGTAATCATCATATTAGGAACTGAAGATATTCAAACAATATATTTAATATTTACTGCGCAATATATTTAATATTTTTTGATATATGATTTATTTCATAATATTTCTATACATAGATCTATTTTTTTTTTCAGATTGGGAGATATTGGACGAAAGAAGAAAGGAAAAAACACCTGGAAAAATCAAAAGAGCGGAAACAAAGGCAGGAAATTCTGCTAGCTTCCCGTAACATCGACGAAAGCAATGACACCCTCTACCAGAGGGAGCGCGACAAGGCACACTGCGCATTGAATAAAAAAGACGCAAACAACATAGACAACGCCGTCAAGAAGCACAGAAGCAACAAGAAAAAGGAGGTTTACGAAAACTTCCCCACGCCGCCAGAAATTCTAACGCACAGCGGCAGTAAAATAGTCACAACTCCAAACAGCAAAATGATGGGGCTCCTATCAGTTACCACAGTATAATTTTTTTGTGTTATTGTAACGCTTTTATACCTATTTAAAGCAGCGTTATCGTTATGTAAAAAAAAAAGTAGTACGCCAAGATTATCGTTTCCTTTTTTTATTAGTGTAAATATCGTAAATAATATACAGGGTGTATGAACCAAATGTGACATATTCCGTATCTTAATATTTTACTTTTATGTGGATTAAGTTAAGTGAAATAGTGCTTTCAATAATGTATTTATTTAATTTTTGAGGACATTACTTATATCCTGTAACTAATTTAATGTATTAAGGTGGTCTTTTCATCTAGCAGGCTGAAAAAAAAACCAGGTTTTTAACCTATCCTTTCTAAGGGTGTGTAAAAGATATTAATACGCGGTTTTGGGCAATCGATTTATTAGTTTTTTTGGCCAAAAATTCCATATTTCTAATTATGAAGAAAATAGTTGAGAGCTTATACACATGTAGCTCAAATGTGAACTGTGTCCGCCATGCACGGGTCATTGTTGTCCAGGTCATCTGAAACCAAAATAAGTTTGAGTAATCATAAAGGTAGTGAAATTATCTAGAAGGCACAACTTCTAGATAATTTCGGCTAATATTATTTATGGGCGAATTCCTCCAGCTTCCCAGTGGCTTCTGAAATATTTGTGTAACAAATCAAGTATTTTTATTTACTGCCTTTTTAATCCTTGAATATTTTCGCCATGTTCCACCAATGTGAGATTTATTTAAGAAAAAGAACAATTCCTTACATTTAAGGAGTAAAGGGAAGTAAATAAAATGTACTTGGTTTGTTTCACAAATATCTTGAATCATACTCAACTAACCAAGAGTTTTTATTTACTCCCCTTTAATACACAACTATTTTCACCATTTACCACAAATGAGAGTTTTATACAAGGAAACAAACAATTCCTTATAATTGCAAAATTTGTCTAAATTTAATTCGAAACGAAGATTGCACAGCAAGGATATTTTTTTTATTCCCACATTGAATAAATAATGTAATGTATAATTAATAAAAAGAAAACCCTTAACCATAATATATAATAACATTATTATATACTTAACAATTTTAATTAACAATTAAAATGTTTATTTGTAAGTAAAAACCTGAAGTCTAATCTGAATAATAGGTTAGCTTACGTAAATAATATCAATCCTGTATTGCATATTTGTAAGTTTTAAAAAGAAATGTATTTATTAGGTATATTTCTTACATTAATGATGTTTGTAGGATTTGTATAATGCAATGTTAGGTACAAAAATGCTTTTAAGATATTAAAGTGTTACTTTTGTATAGATTTATTATAATAATTGATACAATGGAATCTTCGTTGAAAATGTTATTTTATCCCTAAATCATGAAACTAATTATTGTTTAATTAAAAAAAAATACTGGTGGTATTGCCTGAGAAGTAGTTGATTCAATGGATGATTTACATTCTGAGTTAAAACATTGCAGTAGATAAGAAATAATTGTTTAAAATTATTTTATTAATAATTATTTGTCTAAATTATTTGATTTAAAATTACTTTTTTATTTAATTTAAAAAATACTACTAGCGGTGTATTTGCCTGAAAAGTAATTTTAATGGATGTTTGTTTTTAAGTCGATAACATTTTAGCACCTGAATTAATTATTCTTTCTTTCTTAATCTTATCCTCTTTTACCCGTATTGGGTGTCGAGGAATTAATTATTCAATTGTGTAAATTAATTGTTCCTTAATTGCTGTTTATTTAATTTAAAAACAAAATTATAATCAAGGAGTATATCCATTTTCACTTAAGGAGCTTCTTTTTTTATATGCTTTAACCAAGTTTGAAAGTAATTACACAGACAAACTATATCCCAGTAGACAGTGGTGATTATCAAGTATATAAGTATTTTAAAAAATTAAAGCATTAAATTGTGTAACTTATTCTAGAAAACCATTTTTAGAATACACCGACATTCCCATGCTTGTCGAATAATTATGGACGCCCTGTATATATAACTATTTAATTTTAAATCCTCTGGATAATATTTATATAAAATAACTTGAAAATGTCAAATCTGTGTTATAGTAAAGATTTAAATAAATAATTAAAATAGCTGTTCTTTTAGCATCTATAATCTTAATGTTTTATTTGCACATTTTTAAAAAAAAATACCCATTTTAAAAGCTATTTATCCTTAAAGCAACTTCCCGAATTAAAATCTTTATTTCTATATGTCTTGATAAAACATGTTTTAAATGCTATGAGAATAGTGATTATAATTATTTATAACATAATACAAACTGTAATAGTGAAAGAGAGGTTCAAGAAGCTGGCTACTACATTGGGTCCTATGATGAACAACAAACAGGCAAGTATTGTTAAAGATACGCATGAAATTAGGCAAGAGATGGCGCTTGCGTCGTCTTCCGTTTATTATGAGGCAAGTATTATTTGAATTATGCACTTTATTTGTTTTGGCTTACAAGCCATTAGCAAGAGTGGCATGACTTGTGCGCTGAAACTAGTTTAGTAATATAAATAAATTATTAAGTATAGCAATACCAAGTGAATTATTTTCAAAACTTTCTTTTTTTAAATTATTATTCAAAATGTTTTACCAAGTGATTAATGAGTACAGAATTAAAGATATATACATATTTATTAAAAAAAAAAACATTATATTGATGTTAAATTTCTGTAATTAATCATGAATCAAATTACTGTCGCCTTGACTTATAATTATTATTTTTACATAAAGGCGCCGAAAATAAACATTCTGTCACGTAAATGTTTGTTAAAAATGTTATCGCCATACACAATCAGCACTTTTATGCACATGCAATAATTGTATACAAGATAATTGATTAATATCTAATTTTTTTTTCATTATTACAGCAGAAATGTATGTCGGAAAATTAAACAAATAAAATGGAAAGAAAAATCATTAATTAAGTCTTAAAACTAATACAAAATTATTTGAAACTGATGAGAACCGTTTATAGATAATTTTAGAATTTTATTTAAATACGTTAATAATTATCTTAAAAATTTCTAGTTCATTTTAAGAGCAAATTAAACCAAGCTTGTTTTTAATTAATATTTAATTCTAACTCTAGAAAAATAATACATTATTAATTTTTAATTCTAACAAAAATTGTTTCGTTAAACTTTAAGACTTTATAATTACATTTACTTTCAACTTAATATATATATTAAAATTCGTCACTTGATTTTAAGAGTAAATTAAGTTCAGCTGATTTTTAAATAATTTTTAACTCTGCAATGAAAAAATACATTATTTCATTCAATAATAAGTTTTTATAATTACCCTACCCTTATCGTCTATTTAAATAATATTTTTCGACTTTAACACTTAACCTGAATATATTTTAAAGAACCTAAATAAAAAACGTTTTTTTAAGTTAAATTCTAAAAAAACAATTTATTATTTGAAAGAAAATTGAAGCTTTTTATAATTATGCTCAGAAATAATTTGACTTAAGTTAAATCAACTTAACACTTAGTTCCAACCTATGACTTGAACACCATGTGAGAGTTAAGTTTGTTATTATGCTAAGCTTGAAATTATAAGCGCTTAAAAAAGTATTTTTTTTTTAATCGGAAAAATTGAGTAAGGAGGCAGAAGGAGGGATGAAAAGAGGAAATAATTTGACTTAAGTTAAATTAGCTTAACACCTAGTTTAGTTCCAACCTTTCTCTTAAGTCTTATGTGTGATTTAGTTTTATAATTATACTAAGCTTGAAATTATAAGCGTTTAAAAAAGTGTTTTATTCGGAAAAAAAGTATGAGGAAGGAGAAGGAAAATAGGAAATAATTTAAGTTAAATCAGCTTAACACTCAGTTCCTACCTTTGTCTAAAACCCCATGTAAGATTTAAGTTTGTAATTATGCAAACCTTGAAATTATAAGCGCTTATTTTTTATTCGTAAAAAAAATACTAAGGAAAGGAGAAGGATTAAGGAAAAGACGAAATAACTTGATCGAAGTTAAATGAGCTTAATATTTAGTTCCGAGCTTTTTCTTAAACCCCAAGTGATACTTAAGTTTGTAATTATGAGAAGCTTGAAATTATAAGCGCTTAAAAAGTGTTTTATTCGTAAAAATTGTGTAAGGACGGAGAAGGATTAAGGAAAAGCGGAAATAATTTGACTTAAGTAAAATTAGCTTAACACTCAGTTAGAACCTGTGTCTTAAACGTAATGTGAGATTTAAGTTTGTAATTATGTTAAGCTTGAAATTATAATTGCTTACAAAAAGTGTTTTATTCATAAAAAAAATTAGTAAAGAAAGGAGAACTATTAAGGAAATGAAGTAGCTTAACACTTCGTTCCAACCTTTGTCTTAAACTCCATGTAAGATTTAAGTTTGTAATTATACTAAGCTTGAAATTATAAGCGCTTATAAAAGTGTTTTATTCATAAAATTGAATAAGGAAGGAGAAGGATTAAGGAAAAGAGGAAACAATTTAACTTAAGTTAAATCAGCTTAACACTCAGTTCCTACCTTTGTTTAAAACCCCGTGTAAGACTTAAGATTGTAATTATGCTAACCTTGAAATTATAAGCGTTTAAAAAGTGTACTGTTTTATTCGTAAAAAAAAATACTTAGGAAAGGAGAAGGATCAAGGAAAAGAGGAAATAACTTGTTTTAAGTGAGCTTAATACTTAATTCCAAGCTTTTTCTTAAACCCCAAATGAGACTTAAGTTTGTAATTATGAGAAGCTTGAAATTATAAGCGCTTAAAAAGTGTTTTATTCGTAAAAATTGTGTAAGGACGGAGAAGGATTAAGGAAAAGCGGAAATAATTTGACTTAAGTAAAATTAGCTTAACACTCAGTTAGAACCTGTGTCTTAAACGTAATGTGAGATTTAAGTTCGTAATTATGCTAAGCTTGAAATTATAATAGCTTACAAACAGTGTTTTTTCGTAAAAAAATGAGTAAGAAAGGAAGAGGGTTTAAGGAAAAGAGGAAACAATATTACTTAAGTTAAATTAGCTTAACACTTAGTTCCAATATTTGTCTTAAACACCATGTAAAACTTAGATTTGTAGTTATGCTAAGCTTGAAATTTTAAGCGCTTATAAAAGTGTTTTATTCATAAAAAATTGAGTAAGGAAGGAGAAGAATTAATGAAAAGAGGAAATAATTTGTCTTAAGTTAAATCAGCTTAACTCCTAGTTCCAACCTTTGTCTTAAACCCCGTGTGAGACTTAAGTTTATAATTATGCTAAGGTTAAATTTATAAGCGCTTAAAAATGTGTTTTATTCGTAAAAAAATGAGTAAGGAAGGAGAAGATATAAGGAAAAAAGGAAATAAATTGTGTTAAATTAAGCTAGCTTAACTTAAGTTTCCAACATTTATTTAAAACCCCATGTAAGACTTAAGTCTGTAATTGTGCTAAGCTTGAAATTATAAGTGCATACAAAAATTGTTTAATTCGTAAAGAAATGACCAAGGAATTTGATTTAAATTAAATTAGCTTAACACTCAGTTCCAACCTTTGTCTTAAACCACATGTGAAACTTAAGTTTGTAAATATGCTAAGTTTGAAATTATAAGCTCTTAAAAAAGTTTTTTATTTGTTAAAAAATAGTAAGGGAAAAAGGAATTTATTAAGTATTTTCCAATTCCTTTTGTAATTAAAATTGAATTGATTAACTTGTTAAGCCTCAGAAACAAACTTTTGCGCTTATTTGATATTTATTTATTACTTATGTTTTCAATGGATAAGTTGAAAAACAGTCGTGGCGACCCAGCCAAAGACTGAACTACGCCATTAGATTCCAAATACTTGATTATTATCTTTTGTGTAAAAATGCATGTAACTAAATGGTATTTGAAATGAAGATTATTATTATTACATATTTTATATTCCAGTCATTATCGATTTCCAAAAAATATTCATTTTTTTTAATATCTAAACTTTTTTGCAAATGTAAAAATCGAAATTATGTTTTCCCCACAGTGGGGACAATTTTTTTAGAGGAGACATGTTTATTTCAGAAAATAAAGGTCAACTATATTTTTTTTTTTCTTCTTTATAAAATAGAATCAATTATTATTTTACTTTACTAGATATACAACTACATACTAATTGGAAATAAATGTTTCACAAGCAAATTAACACTTTATCAGAAGCATTAATCAAACATAAAAATAATACCCCACATTCTTTTTATATCGACACTTACATTCTTGTTAAATGTTAATTATTTATGGAACATCAACAAAAGCACAATGCGTTGGTTGCATCTGGCGCCTTTTGTATTTGTTGCTATCACCGGCATCTCAATCCCTTCAATTGATAAATCCGCCTTGAAGTGTATAGAAATTGCAATTAATAATTCTCTGGATGAGAACAATTTAATCATGGTGGTTTCACAAGAGGAAGAATCGTCTGGTTATGAATCAGCGATACTGGCTGCGTTGCATAAAGCCCTGAAATGGCATTTGCAGGTGAGTAATGGGGAAATTAAAAACATGAATCCGATGCAGAAATGTGTTGCTACGGAAAATGAGAAGATTGTGTGCAGAAAATTCCAACGCCCGTTGTTTCCAGTTGATTATTACATAATCGTCACTCGGGATTCCGTGAAATTGATGGGATTAATGAAAAAACTAAGCTTGATGTTAAATTTCAACCAGAGGGCGATCTTTTTCGTGTATTATTTCATGATTTCTTTAAATCCACAAGAAACAGCTAATGATTTTTTAATGATACTTTACAAGCAGGGAATTTACAGATGCGTAATTTTAATACCTACGGCCGCAAATACTTTCGAGCTGTATGGAATTGATTTATTCAGCGATGCAGCTGTCATGTGCGCTGTTACGCCTGAAGTGTTTTGGATGAATGAGTGTAGAAATGAAAAATACGCAACTAATAAGTTTGATATTCCGATTGATTTTCATAACGTGAGGAATTGCTCGATGAATGTAATCGCCATGAAAATGCCACCGTTTGTCATTAATGAAAGGGCTGGATTGGAAATGTTGATTTTTAAAGAATTTGGGAGACGGTTAAATATGAGCTTCAATGTTTCACTTTATGATTTAGATGGAGTTTGGGGGAATAAAACGACGGGGTTGTTGAAACGCGTTTACGAGGATCCTTTTGTTATAGGAGTGGGTTGTTTAGCGCAAACCGAGGATATCATTTCTGATTATCAATTTTCAATTGATTACTTCAACGAGAAAATTGTGTGGATTGTACCAGCTGCAAAACTAATACCACAGTGGAAAGTAATCACTATTATTTTCGAACTTTCATTATGGTTGGTTTTATTGGCGACGATTATTATTTACGGCTGTCTTTTTTATTTGATAGCTAAAACTAATAAAGATGAATATAATTACATGAAATACATTGGAGCTACTTTGATTATGTCTTTAGAACTTATGATTGGAACAACTGTTAAGAAACCTCCTAGAATGAGAATTACCAGAATTTTATTTATATCATTAGCACTATTCAACATAATAGTCGGTTGTTGTTATCAAAGCAGTTTAATTGAAGTATTAACGCATCCCACCTACGAAGATGACATCGAGTCGGAAAAAGAAATTTTAGATTTAAACCTCCACATAGGTGGCATGCCTTATTACAAAAATGCCTTCCATGATCCCGGCAGTACGAGCTCCATGAACATCTACCACAAATTCAAAACCAATCCAAACAGCACGCTCCTTTCTTGGCTCGATTCAGTCGCAGAAAATCGCGACACCGTTACGGTTCTAGGAGAATTATACGTGAAATACTTACAAGCGATTAAATACAACAAAATCACAAACCCCGACAGAACCACGAAAATCCACATTCTCCATGATGTTTTATTCAACGCCAGACTACAAATCGTTTACACAAAAGGCTTCCCGTTACAAAAATCGTTCAACAGAGTCATCTGGGGATTAATCCATTCGGGAATTATTGCAAAATGGAGCGACGACGCGTTGATTAAAATAAACGAAGAAACACCGACGAACGAATACAACAGCGAGGACAACGAGGAAGTTAGTAATAATCCCGCAATTGCTCTAGACATTGCCCATATGGTTGGAGCTTTCTGTCTGCTGATGATTGGTTATTCAATTGGATTTGTATTTTTTATTTTAGAATTATTACTTTCGGCAACTGTCAGCTCTGCTTGTTGTATTGATATTTTTAAGATGTATAAAAAAGAAAGGAATGTGCGGAAGAAAAAAAGTGAGGCTTTAAAGGTTGAACGTTTAAAAAACGTTAATCCAAATAATACTATGATAATTCATGTCAGGAAGGTTTGAATTAATAAAAATTGTAATTAAAGGTGTAAACAATAAATATTATTATGATGAAATTAAACAAGGAAAATTTCTGGCAATGATCAATAAAATTCGATCAAACCCTTTTTCCAACTGCAAAAAATACTTACACTGTAAAACTTACTGTAAAACTTACTGCAAACGTGTGAATCATCTTTGTTTCATTTTATTTAATATTATTATGACATACAGAAATATGGATTATTTATGACAACAGCAATCATCGTTGTCAAGCTGTTTTGTTAAAAAAATAATTTGAGTAGAGATTTGATATCACACGTCTCACACTCGGCTAGAAATTGAGGGACGTGGGTTCACATCCTATCACAGTTATTTCTTTTCCACTTATATTTTTTTTATTAATATTTAATTCTAACTCTAGAAAAATAATACATTATTAATTTTTAATTCTAACACAAATTATTTCGTTAAACTTTAAGCCTCCATAATAACATTTACATTCAACTTAACCTGAATATATATATACAAGGTGTACAGAAAATGAGTGAAAACCTTCAGGTAACTCAATTCATTAATTAATTTTTAATAGAATATCCAAATAAAAAAATGTTGTATGGTTCTTCATTGAGGCTCACGAGGTCTTCGGAATTTTAAATATGTGACTATAAATTAGTATTGTTTTTTAAATATTTTGTAAAAAATCAATAGCATTAACAATCAATTAGACACGTGTAAAATTCCATTGATGTAAATGATTAATAAATCGGATATTTTTACAATTTTATAACTTAATCAGAAGCATTCTTTTAATGAACGCTCGTTTGTAAAAGAAAAGGTGTATGCAACACCTCCAGCGGATGATGTAGCAGTAATAAACAGGATAAATGCACCCTTGTTTGATCCAGCGTTGCCAAATGTATAGTTCTTTTAAGTGGCCCGTGAGACTTAAGGAAGGACCGTGTCACTTTTTTTCATTAATATTTTTATCTAAAAATTAGTCAAAGAGTCACGCTACCTAAAGCTTTTCACTCATTTTCTGTACACCTTGTATATATATATATATATATTAAAATTCGTCACTTGATTTTAAGAGAAAATTAAGCTCAGCTGATTTTTAATTAATTTTTAACTCTACAATGAAATTTTATTTCTTTTCCACTTATATTAATTAAATGTAAATATAAGAAATCGTGGGACATGGGTTCAAATCAAAGATGTTTCTTTTCCACTTATATTAATTAAATTTTAAATATATTTTATATTAATTAAATATAAGTGGAAAAGAAACATCTCCGATAGGATTTGAACCCATGTCCCTCGATTTCTAAATTTACATCTCAATGTTGTACATTGATTTTTTTTTCAATTCATAGGTTTCGAGTGCGTTGATTAAAGCGAGTTTCACCTTTACTCGATTTGTTTCTTTTTTACATTAATATACGTAAATAAAAAAAATAGATGGAATTAACGTAAGGAATCTCAAAACGTGTAAATCCTTTGAAATTGGCGATTAGAATTTTTTATTTGTTTAATTTTAATATTGATATAAGCACCCTTTATATAAATTTAAAAAAAAAACGATGGAATTGTCGTAAGGGACCGTAAAACGTTTAAATCAAAAAATAAAACAAATAAATATATAAAGAACATGTGAAACCGCCAAATGTGATGTTTTATTACTTTAGAACAGAGTGATCGACAATGATTGCAGGAAAGTTAATTTTTTTAAATAAAATCTGGAGAGTTTTATCGCTCGATGTTTATATATACAGAGAGCTTTTTTTTATCAGTATACATTTCCCCTATGTATACATGCAAAATACGCGAGTCAAACGCATTGATGTATGTATGTTTAGTTGCATATAACACGGAACTGAACACGCATATGCCAAATAATCAACTAAACATACACACATTAATCGGTTCAATGCGTTTGACTCGCGTTTTTTGCAGGTATACACTTCCCCTAATGTATACTGATAAAAAAAACCTCTCTGTATATATATATCATAATAAATTATAGACGACGCAAGCGCCACCTTTTGCCTAATTTCAAGTGGCATCGTCAACGATTTGGGTCTACAAGGTAAACAAGGAAAACGAAATTAACATTTAATGAAACGTTCAGTCACTTGAAATTAGGCAAAAGGTGGCGCTTGCGTCGTCTATAATTTATTATGATTAATATCGGGTATATAACCCCAACACAATTTCCGTTCAGTCGCTTTCATCAAGGCATTGAACATGGAACACACTGGTCTGATGAGGTTCGAAAAACCGAAATGGCCATCACTAGTTATCCATACGCTAGATGAATGGTGACTGAACGTTTCCTACCCTGGGCAGTGTGACGTTATTTCGACTTCTTGTACTATGTCACTTTGTGCAACTTGTGCACCTTGCATTTCTTGTAGAAAGTGGGCCTCTGCTTAGGGTCATTCACATTTACATCGTAAATTAATTAATTGCAGAACAATAGAAAAACAAAATTAATTAATTAAATTAAATAAAAATTATTTGAAAAATAATTAATAAATTATTTTCACTTTTAGCTGTGTGACTTTTGACTTACGTTACGTAAGTCGTAAATGTGAGAATAATTATTTTTAAATCATTTTTATTTAATTTATTTAAATAACTGTGACCAAGTGAATGAATACTCTTTTCTATTTATATTAATTAATTAATTAACTTTTATTCTAATTCTTTATTTTATTATACTAAATAAATAGAATATAATATTTCAGCTACTGTAACTTTTTGATTTACGTTACGTAAGTACTTTAAAACAAACATCCATTGAAGCAACTACTTCTTCGGCTAATACTCCGCCAAGTCTAATGTCTGGCGGAGTATTAGCCGAAGAAGTAGCAATTCTACACATGTATAGTTTTTGTATAGATTTCATATTATATATTTCTAATGATTTACAAAGTTATCACAAATATTGTTGATTGTGAAGGCATTAATTGTTTGAAAATCCATGATAACTTTTACGCTTTGAATCTTTTAAGCTTTTGATTTTCATTTTAAAGTGAAAATGAAGTTTCATTTTCACTTTAAGGACGAGAACTAAATTGTCGATCACGCTACGACACATCACGCTAGAAACTGTTGCCATTTCGACCCGGATGTTTTGTTTCAATTACTCCAAATTTCGCGGCCCGGGTTTATAAACTTTCTCTTTCAGATGTCCCCATAAAAAATAATCACGCGGACTTAAATCCGGACTCTTTAGTTGGGAGTCATCTAATGCAAGAAGTGATTTTGTCGGGAAAAATTTCGTTCGAAACCTCGAGTAAATCGTGCGTGTGGCTCCATCTTTCTGAAGCCAATTGATGATTGAATCTTCTAAATTGTTCGAGTCGTGAATCTTGATATTTTCATTTAAAGTCATCACTAAATTCTACAAGCCTTAACTTTATTTTGGGATTATTTAATGGGACGGATGATGAAAAGCTTTTATTTTATCAGAAAAATGGCATCGAAGATCTCGCCTTCGATGTTTGTTTGTTTAAAAATACTTACGTAACGTAAATCAAAAAGTTACAGTAGCTGAAATATTTTATTCTATTTATTTAATATAAAAAATAAAGAATTAGAATAAAAGTTGATTAATTAATATAAATAGAAATGAGTATTCATTCACTTGGAACCTCCACTAAATTAATTACACCAACAAGTTTGATTTGTTTTCGTTAGTGTTTTTATATACTTTCCACTGACAGTTTTCGTTTTGCCGCAGTCACTTTAAAGAGTTCTGATATCAAATAGTTAAATTCAAATCATTTTTGTTTAATATAATCAACACTTTCTACAGTTAAATTCGACTTATAAGTTGCGATAAGTCTCATTTTATATCACACACAAAATATAGATTTTTCGTACCTATTTTATATTCCTCTTATCCAATACCAAATCTTCTTCGAGTAATGGATTTACATAAGCACAATAACCTATGCAATTTAATACCCCCGCCGTGCATTAATCATACACGTTTATCAAATATAAAAAACAACGTATTCGTGTCGTCCTCTGCATTATCAACACCCCATCTAAACATGCAACTTCACTTCAGATATTCCGAGGAATAACTACTTAAACATCAAAATGCTAACCACGCCACACCACGTATTACTCATAATAGCAATCCCTGCATTATCAATAACCATACCTAATAGGACACATCAAGATTTCGCATCACGATGCATTTCTCGCGCAGTTTCAAACAGTTTCGCGTCGAATACCTTGATCGTGGTTTTGGCTGATGATGATTTAACGACGCCGGGGTATGAAATGGAGACCTCTCTGCTGGTTTATTTGCATTCGCAGTACAAATGGTCCCTCCAGGTTACTAATGGTGAGATGCAAAGCTTCGCTTCGTTTAAAAACTGCTTTAAAGTGTACGGAAAGGAGGAGTGCAAGAATTATTTCCAGCCTTTGAAGAAAGCAGATTTTTATATTATCATCACGGACGGCGCGGAGAGTTTGGAAAAAGGGATTCGAAAATTGAAGAAGATGAAGAATTTTAAGCTGCGGGCGATTTTTTTTATTTATTATTTTAAAATTACGAATAACGCAAAAGTTGTCGCTGGTGAGTTATTGGATGTTTTATACAAGGAATATAATTACAGATCGGTTGTGCTTTTGCCGGCTTCTGAAAATAATTTTCATTTATACGGACTCGATTTGTTTGGTGAAGATACAGTTAGGTGCGGTTTTAATCCTGAAATTATTATGTTAAATCAATGCAGAAACGGGCGCTTCCAATACGATACTTTCCAGCTAATTTCAGATTTCAGTAATTTAAAGAATTGCTCGATTACGGCGATCGCGTTGAGAGCGCCGCCTTTGGTTTTCAACGATAAAATGGGGTTGGAAATATTTATTTTGAACGAAATCAAACGGAAGTTGAACGTCACATTTGAGTACATTAATAAAAGCTCCGCTTTTAATTCAGGGAACCGAAGCTACGGACTTTTAGAAATGATTTTTGATAAACCATTCCGAATCGCAATCGGATCGTTAACGTTAAAAGAAGAAACGATTGATGATTTTGATTACAGCCGAGATTATTTTACGGAAAGATTGATTTGGGTGGTTCCATCAGCACAGCAAAAACCTCAATGGAAGGTTATTTTAATCATTTTTAAACTATCACTGTGGATTGTTTTAATCGTTATATTAATAACGTTCGGTTGGTTTATTTACTTAGCCAGCAAATCACGCCGGAATGAATATAATTATTTGAATTTATTTGGAGCCGGTATGATTATGTCTTTACAACTTCTTATTGGAACCACAGCAAGAACCCCTCCTAAAACGAAATTAGTAAGACTTTTATTCATAACACTAGCCTCGTTTCAAATAATCATCGGATGCTACTACCAAAGCAGCTTAATAGATGTTTTAACCAATCCACGCTATGAAAAAGAACTGGATACCGAGGAAGAAATATTAGCCTCGAATTTAAAAATTGGGGGAAAAGAAAGCTTCCGATTTGTATTCGACGACCCACTAAATCCATCAGCGATGAATATTTATAAAAAATACCGCGTCGATTCCGAGCAAAACTCAATGAAATATTGGCTCACTCTAGTAGCCGATAAACGCGACACAATTACCGTTTTAGGTGAATTCTACGTGAAATTCCTGCAAACCATAAAATACGTAAACATCACAGAACCCAACCTACAATCAAAAGTACACATAGTCCCAGAAATAATCTTCAGCTTCCCGATACGAATGATGTTTTCGCAGGGATTTCCGCTGAGGGCTTCTTTCAACAAAGTCATAACCGGCTTAACGCATGCCGGCCTAGTTGCTAAATGGCGCAACTTGTATTTGAAATCAGTCAATAGCGAGCTTTACGACGGGTATGATGTTGTGCAGAAAGAATCGGGCGAGGGTATTGATGGTGCAATTGTTATCAAGTTGGAACATGTTGTAGGGGCTTTTTCTTTACTGTCGATAGGATACGTAACAGCGGCGTTTTTCTTCTTGTTGGAGATCGTTGTTTTTAGGTTGGATAAATCTCGTATATTTTCGATTGAGAAAAATACGAGGACAAAAAATAAACGGAAAAAGTTGATGCTTAAAAGGAATACTAGAATGGTTAATGCTTACGCACAAACAGATAATTATTTATTTTTTGGAAATAATATAAATATAATAAAATTAGGCTGAAATAATTTACACTGAAACTATAATTCATGTTTTTTTTTTATTAGTCAGCTTCTGTAATCATCAAAATATGCGATTATATTTAGGTAATGTGATTCATTGATTTTTTTTTATTCTAAATAATATTGTACTGAATCTTATGAGACAGTTAAAATATTAAATGTGCTGATTATATGTAACTTGAAACTTGTATTTCATTTTATAATAATCTTTTTAAATACTGAAAGAAAGTGTTTACAAAAATAAATAATTATAATGTTTACAACATGCTAATAAATTTAATTTACCTCCTAGTAAAAAGGAACAACTATATATATATATATATATATATATATATATATATATATATGTCCCTTTAATCCCAGTTGATAATTTAAACTTTTTACTGGTACTAATTGGGAGAAATATCGTATGATCACATAATACATATTTTTCAATTTTTACAATCGTCCAAAATCTGTTTTTTTATTCATTTCCCTCTTAAAGTCTGAAAATTAGCCACATTTTAAAGATTATTCAATTTTTTTCAGATTATTCAATTTTTGTCAAACATTTTAAGATGATCATGGATCAACTACGCAACCAGCAACCATGTTGTTAACGAGGGTGAGGTTTAAAAATTGAAATTAGTAAAAAACATTAAATAAAAAAGTAGAACTTTAGTGCGGAGTTAACGATATAATAATGAAAAAAAGGAAATTATCCTTAAGGTATTTTTAATTTTATGTTTATTAGACATTAAGCATTGTATAGAAAGAATAATAGTTTTTGAAATAAATCCAAAATTATACAAATCTTCTATTTAGTTCTCTTTAATCACTTGATGAATCATAATCACAATATTAAATGTTAAAAAACAAAGGGGGTTTGAAATATAAGTCAACTTTCAATTGTTTTTCTTTTAAACTACCAAAAATTGACTTAATAAAGCTTATATCTAAAATCGATATAAAAATTATAGCATTAGATTGTTGGATATATTGTATATATGAAATCAATTTTAAAATGTAAAGATTAATATATATTTATAAAATTAAATTATATACAAGGTGTACAGAAAATTAGTGAATATATTGTATATATGAAATCAATTTTAAAATGTAAAGATTAATATATTTTTATAAAATTAAATTATATACAAGGTGTACAGAAAATGAGTGAAAACCTTCAGGTAACTCAATTCATTAATTAATTTTTAATGGAAAATCCAAATAAAAAGTGTTGTATGGTTCTTCATTGAGGCTCACGAGGTCTTCGGAATTTTAAATATGTGACTATAAATTAGTATTGTTTTTTAAATATTTTGTAAAAAATCAATAGCATTAACAATCAATTAGACAGTTTAATTCAACATAATAATAAAACTATTTTAATCTTGTCAATCGGCTCTCGATCATTGGTCTATCTGTTTGTCTTTTAAATTTTTTGTCACTGTCTTTTTTTGCAAATAATTTTGGCGCTGGTTGTCATTGTTAAATATAAATATAATTTTATTAACAATTTTTAATTAATTAACATCTCAAGCCCAGGGATAATATACACTATTTTAATCAATACTAAGCACGAAAAACAACTCACGATTCAGAATTTTTTTTAAAAAAATTGATAACGATTTAACATAAGGTCACCCTCTAAATACAACTGCAATATGCATAATCACCGTTTTAAAACACGTAAGCAAATATTTCCAGCAATCACACGAATACTCATCCAAGCCCTTCCACGAAACGAGTCATTCGTAAAAAATAATGGTACCGCTAATACTCGGCTTAATCTCCAACGCCCTCCTCGTCCTGGGAATGAAAGAAACCGGGATTTTTCACGAACGACTAGCGACCAGTTGCATTTTCGAATTAGTGAACAGATCTTTTACTGAAAACACTTTAATAATTCTGCTCACTGAAGATTTCGCCCGGTCCCCGGGATACGAAATCGAGAATCACGTCCTGGCAGCGATCAACAGTCAAATGAAGTGGCAATTGCAGGTTACTAACGGTGAGATGAATGTTTTCAATTCGTTTTATTTTTGCAACGAGTTTGTTTGCAAGCGTTTTTTTCAATTGAACAAGAAAGCCGAGTATTATTTGATTATAACGGATGATATGGAGAAATTGCGCGATGGATTGATAAATCTAAGCAAAATGAGGACTTATAAAGCCAGATCCATTTTTTTAGTGTATTTCTTTAAAATTACGAAGAATCCAAAGGAAACAGCGAAGGATCTCTTGATGGAGCTTTACTACAATTCTAATTACAGAGCGGTGGTTTTAGTTCCTACATTCCACGATACTATTATTCTTTACGGCTTGGAGCTTTTTGGGGAAGAAACTAATTTATGCGGAAAATCCCCGACGATTTATAAAATAAACGAATGCAGAAAAGGGCATTTTAACAAACAAGATTTCGCGATAAAAACCGCATTCAATGATTTAAGCAACTGTACGTTACCGGTGATTGCAATGAAAATGCCCCCATTTGTTATAGATGAACGCAACGGATTTGAAATACAAATTTTAGACGTGATTAGACAAAGATTGAATGTGACTTTTAGCTATGATGTTACCGAAGTTTCCGGCGACTGGGGCACGAAGTATAATGGCACTTGGAGTGGCCTTTTGAAAGATATCTATGAAGAACCTTTTAGTATTGGCGTTGGAGGTGTTTCGGCAAGTGAAGAAAGAAACGCAGATTTTGATTTTAGCAATTACTACTTCACAGAAAAAATGGTTTGGATTGTACCGGCAGCTTTACCAATACCGCAATGGCAGGTTATTCTAACCATTTTCACATTTTCTCTTTGGTTGTGTTTATTGGGTATAATAATAGGCTTTGGGCTATTTATATTCATAGCCAGCATAATCTCTCCAGAGGAATATAATTTTTTGAAAATGATCGGAGCCGGAATGGTAATGTCCGTACAATTAAACATAAGTTCCGCTGCTAAAACACAACCAAAAACAATAGTCGTAAGAATTTTATTCCTATCCTTAGCCTTATTTAATATAATAATAAGTTGTTGCTATCAAAGCAGTTTAATCGACGTTCTTACAAACACAAGATACTTTGCGCAAATTGACACGGAAGAAGCAATAATGGAATCCGGATTAGGAATTGGCGGTCTGAAAGCGTACAGGAATATTTTCAACGATAGTTCCGACCCGAGAGCTATGAAAATTTACAATATGTACGAGGTTTACGCCCAGGAAAACGACAGCATGCTTTTATGGCTGGAAACTGTCGCTAAAGACAGGGATACCATCACGGTTTTAGGTGCTTTCTACGTCAACTACCTACAAGCGAAACACACGAAAGAAATTACAAACCACGATCTTACATCAAAAATTTACATCGTACCCAGCGTGCTTTTTTCCTACCCAATAAGATTAATATTCCCCAACGGTTTTCCGCTTCAAGCATCATTCAACACAATAATCGATGCTTTAACACGCTCTGGCCTTATCAACAAATGGAAAAATGATTATTTAAACTTTATAGAAAAATCGCAGGATTCATCAAATCCCAACAGCACTTCAACTGAAGACGACGAAGAAGAGCTTCACGAAGGCGATGGAGCTATTGTTATAACATTGGAGCATATGGAAGGAGCGTTTGCTCTTATAATAATGGGAAATGCGGCTGGTTTAGTTTTCTTCATATTGGAGTTATTGATGTGCTGTTTCAAGAATAGTGCGTTTTATAAAAAAATGCGTAGAATGGTTGTGGACAGAAGGTTGAAAAATAATAAGAAAAAGGAAGCAATGAGGAGTAAGAAGAAAACGTTGGAGAGAAGAATTAGGGTTAAACCTAGACCATATAATGTTAATCGAATTGAGTTCATATTGTAAATTTTATTATAGAGAATAAGAAACAATGAAATATTTATGTAATTAATTATATACAAAATACAATTTTTTTCATTCTCTAGGATCTTCTTTCAGTCATCAGATAATACAAAAAGGAGGAAAAAATAAAATGAACAGCTTGAGCTATAAGAGGAAAGACGAAATAAAAATAGGATTACTAAAACAAACAGGAAGAAAAAATCCTAACAAAGTCTGTAATGACGAAAAACGAAATAAAAATAGGATTACAAAAACAAACACGAAGAAAAAATCCTAACAAAGTCTGTTATGGAAAGACTACTACCGCCATAACAGGCTTTGTTAGGATTTATTCTTCCTAACAAAGTCTGTTATGGAAAAACTGCTACCGCCATAACAGACTTTGTTAGGATTTTTTCTTCCTGTTTGTTTTTGTAATCCTATTTTTATTTCGCCTTTCCTGTTATAGCTCAAGCTGTTCATTTTATTATTTTCTCCTTTTTCTATTATCTGAACATCGTTGTTTGTTAGTCCCTCTAAATGTTGTTTCCATCTTTCCCCTATATTTTCACATTTTGTCAGGAAAATTGCAATTTCTATCTTTAACTGCTTCTATTTTATGGCTATATTCCTTTTCTTATATAGTGTTTGCAATACTCTATAAAATAGTTTTGTGGTTGTGTCCAAATTCTTTCCTTGATTTACTATGTCCATAACTAATGTACTTTTCCCTCCAGCTCTTCGTATTAGAGTTTGGGTGCTCGGAAGACAATTGTTTGGTTCTTGTTAAAATGTTGGCTGAAAAACTAAAATAAAAACATGACATTAAAAGGAGTAAGGAGTGGGGGGATTACATTAACTCACTTAAAATCTAAGTTCATTTCTGAGGAAAGTTCCTGTTATCAAATTTGTTGACAAGTATATTTTTGAGATTATGCAAGCTACTACCGATTAAAATAAATCAAATCGGATACTGGATAATATATATTTTATTTAATTTTCTTATGATATTACTAAATTATTTTTAGTGTCGGGTAAAATCGAGTATATTAGTAATCAAGTATTTCTAACGAGCAATTTACAATAAATAAAGTCAATTTATCTTAATTTCAATCAGTGAAATTATATACAGTTGATAACAAAATTACCAAACGCAAGTCCAATTGCATTTGTACAAACAATAAGATCAAATTTCTTTCACAACAATCCCCACCAATGAATTACCAATTAGAATTCAAGGTGAAATTCTATGTATGTGCGAGTTTCTTAAGTAGTTTATAATTTCACCGCTGTTTTCGTAAACACATGTTGCAGCGACTCAATAAACAATGGATATTTTAAAATAGTGTCAACGAGAAAGGTGAGCGTTAATACAGCAAAAAATTAATCTTAATGACGATGTGAATTACAAATGATATATTAATACCGATTATTAGACAATATTAAATTCTGAACTATCTTGAAAATGGGGTGATAACCCTAAACTAGTTGAGAATTTAAAGTTATTTATTTTAGACTGTGTTTTCATTTATTTTATTGGTACATTTTTAATAATCTATTATTAAAATATGAACTGCCAATGTTTATTTAAACTATTAATTGTAAAATAATTAGAGATAGGCAAAGTCGATCGTTTTTTTTGTTACTGCAAAATTAGGCACATTATAATTTTATATATACAAACATCTTTATTTGTGAAATTGAAACAGGATATACACAATACGTTAGAAAACCATTACATTACTATATTATACATAATAAATTTCACAAATTGGCTATAATTTTATTATTGCAACATATTCCATAAATATCAGTAATGGTTTCTTATTTATTGAAAAACATCAATTTATTGTTAATTAATTAACTTTAATTATTTTAAATTGCTCATTAGAAATATTTGATTACTGGATTTTACCCGACACTAAAAATAATTTAGTAACATCATAGTAAAATTAAATAATATACATATTAAATAAATTCTCCAGTATCCGATTTGATTTATTGGTAATAAATTTCTCTTAGAAATAAATCCTGAGAGTAAAATTTGGCATATTATGCCTTAATATTTTATAAAATAGCCGTTTCTTTTTTTAAATTACTGGATGCGTTTCCATAACTCAAGAAGGGAGCTTTAATTAATTATAAGCAGCACATGTTGGTAGTTTTTACAACCACACGCTGAGATTAGACGCTGAGACAGTCAATGCTCAACGGATGCGCTTATTTTCTGTTAATTCGAAAAACGTCCCATTGGTTTAAAATTCTAAAAATAAAAATTGAAACCCCTAGATATATTTTTAGTCGCACAGGCGTAGACTCACTGACACAGTCATTCGTTGTGCGTCTTGGTGCGTAATGCGTCTTCCGATTTGAACAAAATTTATTTATTAACCGTTTAAAGCGTACAGAAGAACACCATGAACGCCCTAAGGACAGTTGTTAGGGTTTTCAAAAAAATCGGCATCGCCGGTTACAGGTATGTATTTATTCATATTTATTATAGTTAATGTTATTAAATTAATAATTTAATGATTTCATCTATACAACAAGAAACATTGTTGTTGATATTAATATTATACATTTTTATTTTATTATTTATTATACAGTGTAAGTTTATAAAGTTCTCTTATAAAAATGAAAATTAATTCTCTTATTTTTAGTAATGTGTATTTTTAATTATGCTATTTTGGAAATATTTTGTTAAGATGCAATATTTAATTAGTGTAGGGAATTAAACAATCTAATGCAATTATTTAATTATTTAAATAAAAATTGCTTTCCTATCTCCTACTTATTTTTATTTAAATAATTAAAGTCTCCACAACCAAATTAAAGATTATAATCTAATACAGTTTTTAAAATTAAAAGAAAATAATCGTCAACTTGATAAAATAACATGTTAAATCAACAATTAAATTTTAACTAATTAAAATAACGATTATTAATTATAATTTTGAAAATTATTAATTCATTAATGTTATGTTTTAAAATTAAATTATATTTTCAAATGATTATCTTTTTTATCAAATTGCTATAAGTAGATGTTCATTCTATTTCCTCTCACCGCTCCCAGGTTTACCAGCAACGAAAATGTCTAATTTTATACTGACGTTCAAAATATTTCTCTAATAGAATCAAACATTTACTCAAACACCGCAAATATTTTTAAAATACGGCCTGCTAGACGGTGTACAGATTTCACGTACTCTGTATATTGAGTTTCACGGGCCAATATTATGATCGTAAGATAAGTACTTACACTATCAAATTATGGTTTTGTAATGAAACGACTTACGAACATTAATTCATAATTTTTTTGTATTAAGAGGGTAGGGACTATCGGAATAAATTAAATTCATAAATTTAAGAACATATTTGCATTATTTATGACCATAACATTAATTCAAATATCTCTATTCTAAAAAGGCAAATATGTGTTTGTCCTTCGATTCGCGCATATTTTTTTTTTAGTTGTGAAAACAGAAGTACGTTATCTCAACGCGTTTGTAAAAATTACAATAATTTTTCTGTACCTTCTTAACACAAACCTAATTTTCGAACGTTGATCTTTCAGTATGTGTAATGCATGTTTAAATATTTTAGTCGAAAAAAGAACGTTCTCGGGATGAATCCGTTAATCATTTCAACAATCTTTATCATTTTGACAGCAGTGTTGGCAAAACTGACGAGGAAAGTGATTCAACCGGCGACACAGGGATTTGTTAAACAATTGTTACTGGAATTTGTCGCCACTGCCGAATTGTGCGCGTGCTGCTTCGAATTAGCAGTCAGTAAGTAAACATAAATTAATCAAATTTACTTTAAGAAACTTTAGTACATTTATGTATATAAAAAAATATATTTATTTTTGAGAGTTACTTTAAATTACAACACAATATTTAAATCATTACAATAATTTACAACTAGTGAAACCTAAAAATCGATCATCTTTGTGTCACTAATTTTTATATTTATGTGTTTTCATTATAAAAATATTTTTTTATACCACTTAACTTATACACCTCTCTTTCAAGCAATTTGGTATAATCTATATATATATATATCCGAAAATATGTTGTAAGTACAGTTTGAGAATTAGCAATTAGTCACAAGTAAATAAAGTTAAGTCGTAAAAAAATCAAAGTGTTTCCATTGCCTAAATATTTAAGAAATTTATTTATTATTCTTGATTATGGTTGTGTTTCATTTAATTTATATTTGAAGACCTGTGTCGTTAGCCTAGATAAACAGATACAGAGAGCAATATATTTATTACTAGACTTATACAGAGTATTATAAACATATATTTGTACTTTTATTGGGCTATCGACCATAGGTTTTTCCATCCACTAAAAATTTAATATTTTGATTTGACATAAAAGGACGTTTCATAGCATTTAATACTTAAATTATTTCAAACAGACTTTGTATTCATCATTTTTAGAATTATTTCAATTAAAAAAATAATCATATAGTACTAAAAAAGACCTCTAAATATTTGGTACAAAAGCATGTATATTTATTTCATTCTGGTTGATTAAGTAAAGCATATATAATCTGTAATTCCTTATACCATATATCCCGTTTGAAGATGCATCATACGAAATTTCTAAAAATTGCAATTTATTTCTATTACTTTGCTTGCAATACTTTAAGAAGAAGATCCACAGTAGACGGACGCCAAGCAAATCGCAATAAACCTCGGGTTTTATTGTTTATTTAACGTTGCCCTTTTCTGACAGACTTTTTCAGACTTCTCGGTGCCCTCTACTGTGGATCTTCTTCTTAAACTATTGTAAATAAAGTAATTGAAATACAATGAAATTTTAAGAAATGATGCATCTTCAAACGGGACATACGGTATATAAACGTAAATTATCTTCAAATATTTTACAAAATTAATAAAAAATAAGGATTGAAAAGGCTTTCTGTCCTCTCTGGCCGATAGCTTAAGACAAACACTTTCATTTTGTTGTGTATAGTGTTAATGTTGTCATTACTAATAAAGATATTTGTATATATAATATATATTTATATATATATAATGGTTGAAGGATACATTACTATTGGCTTCAATTACTTTATAAATAGAAAAAAAAAAGAGTAATTATTCACTTGGTCATATTTATTTAATTACTTATTTATGACTATCAACTCTGTTGGTTAATTTATAAATTATTTACATTTTTTTGCATTGCATAATAGTAATTAATGGACAGAAAGACCTCCAACAATTGCCGAGGACAGACTTACCTTTATTTTAGTGTATATATTCAATGTTTGTAAGAATGCAATTGTCTTATTAAAGAAGTCTTTCTGGTTTTGTAAGTTCCGATCAATCTATCGTAAAGGAGCAATTGAATAAAATCATCTAATAAAGTGAACACATGCGTTTTGGTTTACATTTTGAGGTTTTTATGGAATGTCCTTTATATAGATAATATATAGAAATATTGGCCGAAAAACCGGTGGTCGATAGCCATTTTAGAAATAATAAAATAAACTATATTGTATTTACAATGTATATAAAAAAACCTCAATAAAGATGATTGTATATATATATATATATAGAAATATTTTTTTAGATTATTTATTTGTAGAAACGCAGCGAAATGTATTCGATTAAATACAATATTTGTGAATGACAAAATATTTGGCCATTTGAGACGACTGATGAGGTTTTCCTATACCATCAAGTCGCATAAAAAGGCCTATACTATACTGAATACACTACATCCCTCACAGGTATTTTATTTCTCAAAAATATCTGTTGAAAGAATTCAAACATTTTATTACCCTTTTAAAGTAAGAACGCTTTGTTACATTTCCTTTTTTTTGATATAATTTTTAAAGATTTTAACGGGCTCATAAATATCACAATACTACAATTCATTAAAATGTTCATCGAAACAATTGTGGTTGTATTCTCCACAATAAAATTGTAAACCGTGAAAAAATACAACGAAAGAGGATTTTATATACAATATCCTCTTTTGTTGTAATGGTACAATATTGCCGTAAATTAACGCAGTAATGGAAATAAAAGTTTCATCAAGCATAATCATACATCTCGAATATTATCCAGTGTTTAACAAATTCACTCATATAAGGATACAAATTTATTTAAAGCCTTCTTTGAAATCCGAAAGTGCTGTTGCAATTCATGTGGATGATAAAAAGATAATGTAGAGGAATTCTGTTTAATCATACGAAAACAAATTAATGATCGTGATACTCAGGTGAAAGAAAATTAAAAAAAAAATGCAGCTTCCTAAACCAATTAGTTTCTGTGATATGATTTTTGCGATAATAAATATGAATATTTTATTAAAAATCTAGCAATAAAATAATTAAAGACACAGATTAAATTGAATAACTTTAAATTCTTGACTAGTTTCGGGTTATCAGCCCATTTTTAAAATAATTGAATATTCTTAATATTCTTGAAAATGGGCTGATAACCCGAAACAAGTCGTGAATTTAGCTATTCAATATAATCTGTTCACCTCACACTGAGAAATAGAAAGGAATATATAATGATGTTATATAAGAAATATAATTTGTGTTTTCATTCATTGGTACATTTTTAATAAAATATTCATATTTATTATTATCGATGTTTAAATATTCGATGTGGTATAAATATTGTTTTCATTTCGTATTTTTATTTATTCATGTTGATAATGACTACTAGGTATTCGAAACTATAGTCACAAGTAAAAATACAATGGAGAAACAATTTTAAAAGTGTTTTATTAACAAGTGTATAAAGTACCATAAATTTCACCTAAGTGAAAGCCTATTACACACAACATTAATTTAAACAGTAATGTTTATACGTCTTAGAATATTAATATATATATATATATTGTTTTCATTCAAACATTGGTATATTTTAAACATATATTATTTCAATTTTTAGTTGCTGATAATTATGGTGTTTGGATGTATGCTTTATATCTATTCCTACTGACGGTGTTATGGATGCACACTTGGGAAAATGCATCCGCTTGTCCATATTCCCCAATGGAGGAAGTCATTGAGGGTACCACGAACATAAAGAACGCGATACTCATAATCATTTCCCAAATAATTGGAGGCGCAGTCATATTCCAGTATGTGCAAGCGGTTTGGTCCATGGAACTGGCGGAGATTCACGAGGGAAAAGCTGATGAAGAATGTTCAGCCGATTTACAGGTAAAAATTAATAATTTCTGTTTCTATTTTCTCATTTATCACTTGGGAAAACATTATGGATAATCAAAGATGTTAAATAATTATCACTTAAGTGACAACAAAACCAAGTGATAATTATTAAACATCTTTGATTAAAAATAAATAAATCGGATGTGATTATCATTATAAATGGAAGACGACGCAAGCGCCATCTTTTGCCTAACTTCATGTGGCATCGTTAATGTAATAGTCAAAAATAATGATTATATTTACTGGAGATACAAGATAGGCGATACTCAATCTGGTGGAAAAATTGTTGAACTCTCTTTTGGATCAAAATCTGCGTTTCCACGTATTTTTAATTGTTGTAAGTGAGCAAACTATTTGTTTCCGCATTGAATTTCCAATAGAGAAGGATACACTGTACGAAGTCACACACGTCAATAGTTTTAAACAGTCAATTTATTTATTTAATCGGCCGACAAATGTCTAGTGCGTCTCTCGAGCGCCTTAGCCGTGGGTATTCCAATCTCCTTCCATACTACGCGATCTTTTACAAGTTCGGCGATTGCGTTCATAGTCGTTTGTAATCCACTTAATCCTAGGCAACTTAACTTTGCAAAATTTTGATCCATTCAAACCGGATGCAAACCGTGATTTTATTCACTCCAAATAACTATTTAAAAAGCAAAAGGAGATGCTTTTACTTTTCATTGGAAAATAAAATCACGTTCACTGTTTATTATTGAGTGTACAATTAATTAGTAGATAGTTTAATTTGATATGAATTAAATCAATCATTCTGTGGGTAAAAGTGTAGATAACGCAGGACCGCGCGTCAACTGTGTATTCATATAATATTGCTTATTGAATTAATCATTGCAAAATATTTACAATCTAAAAAATATATAATAGGCGCTGAAAGATAAAAATAGTAAAACTTGATCTACTTTTTGTCTAGGTTCCAATGTTAACGGGAGCAGCTGTTGAAGGTGTTGCCACATGCTTGTGCCGTTTGGCGTCAAGGTTTCTGAACGACACAGAAGCGCGATTCGCTTCATATGTGGATGCATTCTTTGCCACCATGATGGTCGTTGCAGGTAATAAAAAAAAAAATAAAAGACGCAATTAATTATGAAAATCACAAATGACAGGGATTGATATGCAATTGAGTTTTAATTCTTGGATCGTGTCAAAATGTATAGTCAAGATAATTCTGAATTACATTGTAAACAATCCTGGGATCATCATCGGCAGAGCAAATTAATGATTAAACAATTGCGACTTTACAATTTGCAAATTTTCCTCAGATTGTTTTTGTTAGGTGCTCAGCAAGTTCTTTATTAGGGTAGAACTGGCTGCTGAGGCAATTGCACCTAAGAGAAACAATCTGAGGAAAATTTGCAAATTGTAAAATCGCAATTCCACTGAAGCAACAGTGAGGCAAGCCACTTGTTTGTTTCATAGTGTTTATTAATTATTGATGAGCCACACAAATCTATAAAGCTTGCATACAAAATTTGTTTCACCACATTGCATCAATCCACTGACTTTTGGATATCAATGACACTGTTCAATTCCTGTTTTTTTTTCTTTTTAATGGAAATATTAGGCAGTAATACTCCATGCTTCATCTTAGAGAAATTGTGCAATTTTCTCAAGCATGTATAATTATTCAAACAGCGAGAAAGTGAAACATATTGCCTTTCAGACTCTTTGAAAAGTAACAGTGTCATCGATATTCAAATGTTATTAGAAAAACATATTTATAAAATAATCATTTTTAGTAGCTGTCGATACTTAAATTTCTATATTATTTGATGTTATTCGCAACATATATTCTGACTTTAAAAAATGTTCCCATTCAACTTAGTGATGGGCAAAATCGATTATTTCAATAATCGAATATGAAATAATCGTTTTTTTTTTGATAATCGAATGAAAATTTTATCGTTTCTATGAAATATATGATTAAAAACTCAATCAGAATTATTATAAATGCTGTTTCTATAACTATTTGAGATAATTTGGATTTCATCTTTCATTTTCTTTTGTATTTTTCAAATAAATCAATTCTTAAAATAATCGATTTTTCCCATCATTAATTCAACTTAATACATTGTTCGTTATAATTTTAATATTCAGCTTCTATGATGGATATTCGTAACATATATTTAAATTTTAAAAATGTTTTCCCAATTCATTATAATTTCAGCATTCAACTTCTCTGGTGGATATTTCAACCCAGCATTGGCAACATCACTGAAATGGGGCTGTGACGGACAAACGATGGGTGAATTCATGGTAGTATATTGGTTGGGGGCATGCGTCGGTTCTTTGGCTAGTGTGTACATCTACAATTCGAAACCCATCAAGAGTCTACTCGAAAAAATCAAACCGAAGAAGGAATAAAAAAGAATAACGATGAAAGAAAGCTAAAATAATCTCTAGTCAACACATGTGATATAAAATAATAAGGTTGTCTTGTTAAATAACTTTATTATAAATAATGTAAGAGTCATAAATCATGAAGATTAATACAAAATATTAATAAATGTAAATAAAAAATGAATACTTAATTCCACAGCATTGGAATGTAAAATAATACTTTTTTGTCCTCAATTATAATAATTGTAACACACCAAATTATAAGTTTAGAAAAAAAAAACACAAATATTTACGAACAAACCGAAACAGCATTATATATGTATGTTATTAAATATATCTAAGCTAACAATTGTATATATATTTTTTATATTTTTTTCTCATATAGTCATTCCAAATTTTTTTTTTTAGTACAAAAAAACTTCACTTAAAGAGCACGGACACACAGCATCCGACCCCCAATGAATAAATCCGCTCAATAAAAAAGAAACAACTTCCTACATAACTTTTTCTTTTCTCAAATACACAGCATTAGAGGTGCAAAATTTCTCGTTTTCTTTGTAAAAAGAAATATATATATTGGCTACGTTTAGAATTTTGTTACTGTATCATCATTCCGATGTTTGTAAATAATACTAAACTCCAATTAAACAACATCCGGCGCATACAAACGGCGCCGGAGTGATAAACATATCCATACAAAAACTCAACTCGCTTAATACCTGTCAACTCTTGCTAAATAAACGTTTTCTTTTTTTCTAATATATACAATGTTTTTTTTTTTTCAGCTAGTATATAATTTCTTTTATCATTTTGTTTTAAAAAAATTTCAAGGTGCATTCAAGTTGAAGTTTCGTTGGCCTTATTTTTTCTCTCGCAACTAATCAGCTCCTTAATATCTTACCTATTAAAAATCTATCAATCCTCTTATTATAGTTAGGTTATTCAACAGAAATATAATTAATAATAATAACTGAAGGAATGTATTATATATGCGTAAAGAGGGAATTATTTGTTGTTCAAGAAATAAGTGTTATATACGCGTTTTTTTTTGTTTTCCAAGTGCGAACCTAGTTGAGTGGAAGGCAGAAAATGTTCTGCAGGATGGACTTGCTCGGGCGCATGTCCACCTGCAGAATGTCGTAGTCGTCGAGGTCTGGAGGCGGCGGTGGGGGGAAAAGCGGCGGAGGATACCTGGGTAGCGGAGGCGGTGGGGGTAGGTTGTTTGGGTGGAGAGCACAGAGCACGTCATGTCACACACAGTCCTCGAGGGACATCAGCAATGGATTCACATATTCAAAACCTTCGAACTCCGATTGGTCTATCTTCTCGATCACACGCCTAAAATAAAAAAAAAACAAAAAATTAGTCATCATATAATACATAGTTGATAGAATAGCACTAATGACCAACACGACTGTAAAGCTGTAATGGTAATTCTACTTGTGCTGATACATTTTAAAAACAAACGCTTTACAACATAAAAGTGAAACTACTGGCTTTCGGTCTCTTTGAAAGGTAAAAAAAATATTATGGAAAAAATCCTTGTCAAAAGCTCCTCAAAATTATTTTGAATCATTTTTTTTAATTATCCTTAATTTATTAACTATTCAAAATCAGGCTAAAGTTGCTTAAACTCGTTTTGCTTAAATAATATACATATACTTTTGAACTTAGGAACACCTCTCAACAAACCACGTGTGTTTTTTTTTTAATAAGAGGGTATTTAATAATAGGTTTACGTCGATAGCCATTATATGAATAATTATTTTTAACAAACCATCTATCCCTCTTTTGATTAAGAAGTAATAATATTTAATAATTGGTTAATGTGGATAGCAACGAATCCCATTATATGAATAATAATTTTAACACAACTCGTAGAGTATTACAAAAATGTAAGCACCTTATTAAAATATACTTCTATTAAAATACTTACGCATCATCAGGAGTTAGATGGACTGGTTCATCGGTAAACTCTGGCGGGAAGTTGGCCAAGTCTCTATCGGAGTCCAAGCGGGGTTTATACGGCGGCGCTACCTGCTTTTGTTCAAGCTGCAAGCAAAATTGAAATCTAGCGACCTTCTACAATAGCAATACTTTATGATATAATACAATAATTAAATATGGACAGAAATTAATGCATACAGACTTAATTACATCAATATAAGTCTTTTAGTAGAATATTTACACTTGAAGAAAGTAAATAAATTTAACATAAACTGTTTTTTATATAATAAATATGAATAGATTATTAAAAATACCAATAAAATAAACTAAACAGAGATTAAATTGAATAAATTTAAATTCTAGACTAGTTTTGGGAGAATTTTTAAGTTATTCATTTTTTTCTGTTTCATTTTATTGGTAGATTTTTAATAATCTATTTGTATTTATTATATACATTATGAACTACCAATGTTTAAATATTAAAACTATTAATTACATTTAATGAAAAAAAACTTTGTATTTACTTTACATCACTTATTTTTTTTTAATAATAATAGTATTTTGGCGTACGACCTGCGGCCGATCACCCGAATCAATACGAAGTCCTTCAAAGAATAATATACATTTCAGAAACGTCCATATAAAAAGCAGCTTTACTTCCTACTAGTAATACTCTTTGTTTTCTTATAACCTACTTGTCATCTGGAGTCAAACATACTGGTTCATAAATGAACTGAACATCAAAGTTTTTGATCACATTTTGAGTTTGCGGTATGAATGGAGGAGGTACATTTCTAACTCCCAGCTGCATTAAATTGAAAACAGAAAATTTTTATTTTAACTCAATTTTGTGATACTAGCTTAATAATTAATTAAAAATCAGGACAATTCAGATAGCTATCGTAGATTTCACTTCATCGTAAATTCATTGCACAGCAGTCGATAGCCCAGACAAACACCTACATGTGTTATATTGTTTAGTATTATCTGTTCTATATAATAGTTCTATGACTAAACTGAAATTTAAGAGTAAGTATAAACATTGACAGGTTATTAGAAAATTTAAAAATATTGTAACGAAAGTGAAAAAAGAAACTGGAAATATCACTCTGGAATATTCCACAGAGCACGCGACGGTAAACGCGGCGTCATCGAAAGTTCCGGAGAGTTCGAGAAACAAGCACGCTATATAAGCGCGCGCTAATGGCGCTGCAGTCACGAACGTCCGAGTGCTCAACATCATCATAAATAGTGACAATATGATGTAAATAAATCTGTTAAGTGTATTGTAAATAAATAAATAGATAAATAAATAGATATTGTGTTACTAATTTCGAGTCAAATTAAACCCGATTTCGTAACAATATAATCTATTAGAATAACAATAATATTCCTCGAAGCAAACTCGATGATATTATACATAATTAAAGTGGTATTATCAACATACCATATCCCAATCGATGCTCTTGAAGAACTGATGTCCCTGAATCTCAGCGAAGGAGTCGTGAGTGTGGCATCCCAGACGATCCGCGGGGTTCTTGTTGAGGAAGCCCTTGAGCACGTTGGCGGCCTTGACGCTGAGCGATCGCGGAATACGGATCGTTTTTTCTAAAATGACCTGGAAGAGGTAATCCTCCGTGTTCTGGTCGGGGTTTTCTGACGCGCCGGCGATGTCAAAGGGCGATCGACCCGCCAACATTTCGTACAATAATACACCTGAAATCCCCACGTGAATATCAGCTATTGTTCAGGAACAAGGTTTGTGTGACGTCGAAATGCGAACATTTAGAAAAAAAAAATGTAAAATTGAAATAATTGATTGATGAGACTGATAATTGAGGAGCGGAGGTAACAAAGGGACTAAATGACAATTTGCAGAAAAATAAGAAAATTCAATGGATGAGTTCTGTATGTCATTGACTAAATTTTATCTAACAGTCAAAAGCTAGGACGAAAAAATAAACGTATTAAATAATCATCTGTAAGCTGGTTTTGGAAACCGTTTAATTATTTAAATAAAATTATATATATAACAATCTTTATTAACAATTAAGTTTACAATAACGTAACAAACATTACACAAAAATTAATTAATTGTTAAATGGCTATCGACCAGAGGTCTTTCTGCCCAATATAAAATTATTTTACTAAACATATGTTATATAATTATATTTGTTTGAAAATGACACGCTAATGTCAAAATTATAGTTACTAAATAAAAGAAATAGTTGTGCAAACAAAGTTAAAATGTTTTATTAGGTTATATAATTATGAGTTGCGTGAAGATTGACTTAAGTATAAGAACTTGTACACTTCTCTTAACTTTTTTATAGGTACTTGTAAACCATTGAAAATTATCATCACGTACATTAAAAATAAAAATAAAATAAGAAAAGTGTACAAGTGTTTCTTATAAATATGTTTCCATCTTTAGTAGTGTGGATTGAAGTTTATGAAAAGGTGGTGATTTAACAATTTTGGCACTTATCCCTTTGATTACGTGTCCCCCACCTCCTCGAAATACCGAAAGATTATTTCAAGGTTTTAATCGTCACATTCTGTTGTAGCGTAATTAAACTTTAATCAATATTCGTAATAATTTTGATATAATTTTTGCTTACGTAAAAATGATAAATTTTGTCTAGAAAAAAGTTGTTTAAACTGATTTATCAGTTACCTTTTAAAAACGGTGTTCTATCGGGTTTAATTAAAACTATAGTTAAAAGTATTTTTCTTATGAACCGGAGAGATAATGTAAATTATTTTGTTATGATTGATGGAATAAGTTAGTTGAATAGATTAAGGTGCAAATGGCAATCTATCTAAGTGCAAGTATCGTATAAACTAGAAGATCTTCATTAAACCATTCCAGTTGAGAAGTTAATAAAATATGCAGGTCCTGTTAGAATAAGGGTATTGCGGCTTGCCTGTTACTTTCTAAAATTAGTTAATTGCTGGAACAAGATTACTGAAAATAGACAGCAGTCAATCTAGTGAGTAAGTAAATATCAAGTTGTCTAGTTAATTTAGCAAGAGAGGATAGCACATACCTAAAGCCCACCAATCGACGGAAAATCCATAATCCTCCCCTCTCAATATCTCGGGGGCGATGTAGTTCGGCGTGCCGCAGAAGGTAGACGTCGTATCACCAGGTCTGATACCCTCCTTACACATCCCGTAATCCGTGAGCTTGATGTGTCCCTCGTGATCGAGGAGCACGTTATCCAATTTCAAATCCCTATAAATAATTCCCTTGCAGTGCAAGAAGTTGAGAGCGAGCGAGATCTCCGCGGCGTAGAAACGGGCGTGCTCCTCGGGGAGGCGCCGTTGTCTCTGCATGTGGAACATGAGATCTCCGCCCCGGACGAACTCGATGACGAAGAAAAGGCGCGACGGAGTCTGGAAGCAGGAGTGCAGTCCGACGAGGAACGGATGATTCGAGGCGGTCTCGAAGACGTGCTTCTCAGTCTGTACCCAGTCTATGTCCTCGTCGTCGGTGACTAAGGCCTTCTTGATTACTTTCATGGCGTAGATGCGCCTTGTTTTCTTCAGTTCCACCATAAGTACTTTGGCGTACGACCCGCGCCCGATCACCCGGATCAATTCGAAGTCCTTCAGAGAATACTGCCTCTGTGAACCTGGTTCCAAGTCGTCGCTCGGCTGCGCGGGGTCTTCAACCGGCACGGAATCACCTAAACAGTCTTATGTAAATAATTGCATTCCAAAACATAAAAAAAATCAATGCCACTCCACCATATATTTTTTTTAAATAAAGATAGCTGATTTATATTTTTAATATCAGTAATTTAATTTATAAATAGAAAACAGTATTCATAGCTGATTTATATTTTTAATATCAGTAATTTAATTTAATTAATAAACCACATATTAATAGTAAAAGTATGTAAAAGATGAAAATTTAGCATACCTGTGACATCCGGTTGAATAACTGGATAATCGCTGACGAGTTCCGGGCAAATATTTTGGGCCTCTCCATTGTGATCTTCCTTTGTAATAGGCTCAACTATTTCATTGGTGCATGGTAGCTGCACAAGCTTGTGGCACTTTTTGTGCACCAGGAGCTTGCATTGGATGCACTTGAATCCTTGCCTACCCAAACCCCAGATCCTATCCCTACAGAAAGCGCAAAACGCTTTCTACAATGGCAATAAACAAACCGATTAGTATTATTCAAATTAATTTAATTTTCTAATGCACAAAATTACAATCAATGCTTAAATCTTCTCCCGATCTACAGTAATTTCATTGCAATGAGTATTAATTGTAACCACTAGCCAAGTGGTTCGATCATAGATTGTAAATTTCATGATTTTTTTTGTTAATTAATTTTAAAGTGGACAGAATTTTTAGGCTCAAGACCTACTTGAGCTCAAGGCTTACTCAAATTTAGAATTCAATGACTCATGGCTTACTCTAATATAATAGTGGGTTTTCGATGGCTCATACCTTACTCGAATTTAGTAATTATTATTCCATGGCACATGGCTAAGGTCCGCTCATACAATTGATAGTTACACCTTTGAAAATCGTCTTTTCTATTTTAAATTGAAAATTACTTAAAAACTGTGGATGGGGTATTTTTTTTTTTCATATTTTAAAAGAGCAATCTTTACATAATATCAGCTAATAGTTTCAGGGGTCAAACCTTGGGTGGTGATTTTACAATTGCGAGGTTGAGACAAAGGGAGTGTTACCTCTCCGGCAGTTTAGCCTGTGCTCGGAGCATGAGATAAACCTGATCTGAGACTGAACTAGAAGAAGCGGGGAGCCGCGCATCGTCCTTGGTCTTAAATGCCGTCAGAGTTTTCGAAATCTCTTCGCATAATAAATAATCTTCGAATTGCTTCACGTCCAAATCTGCCATTTTTGTAGATTTCAAGTTATTGTTGCTCACTTCACTTCGTTTTGACACCGGCTCACCAGCTGTTTGTCGCGCATGCTCATTTATACCATCTGAGAGGTAAATTTGAAACGATAATAGAAGCGGAAGACTGTTTACCCATCGGTTAAACACAATACCGAAGGTATACTTTGCCAAAGCTATCAATTGTAGAAGCGGCCCTTACTCGAATTTCGATAGCTCATGGCTTACTCGATTTTAAACGTTGAAATTCGAAGGCTCATGGCTTACTCGAATTTAGAGGTGTGTTTTCGATGGCTCATAGCTTACTTTAAAAGTTTATATTCGATGGCTAATGGCTTACTCGAATTTGGAAGTTAGTATTTGATGACTCATGGCTTACTCGAATTTAGAAATTATTATTCGATAGCACATGACTTAGTCGAATTTATAAGTGTGTTTTCGATGGCTCATGGCTTACTTTAAAAGTTGATATTCGATGGCTAATGGCTTACTCGAATTTGGAAGTTAATATTTGATGGCTCATGGCTTCTTACTCAAATTTAGAAATTATTATTCGATAACACATGGCTTAGTCGAATTAAAAAGTGTGTTTTCGATGGCTCATGGCTTACTTTAAAAGTTGATATTCGATGGCTATTGGCTTACTCGAATTTGGAAGTTAGTATTTGATAGCTCATGGCTTACTCCAATTTAGAAATTATAATTCGATATCACAGGGCTTAGTTTAATTTAAAGGTGGGTTTTCGATAGTTCATAGCTTACTCTAATTTAAAAGATGGCATTCGATGACTCATAGCTTACTCTGATTTAAAAGTTAGTAGCTCATGGCTTATTTGGATTTAGAAGTTAGTAATCCATCGTAATTAGTTGTTATTTGGATTTGTAGCTCTGATACTTCGTAATTTCCGGCATTAACAAAATAATCAACACAAACTATTCCTAAAAAAATGGCGTAAATTTAAGATAAAAGCAAAATTTTAGATGGAGATAATAAAAAAAATAGTTTATTTATTTTTTCTACAAAGTAGTTTTTCAACAAATGCAATATTTGTTATGTAACTTAATTAGAAACCTATCGTGGAATATGAATGCTTGTGCATTTGTACACACCACCCACAAAACCGTACGTACATAAACTTAAAGAAAACATTAAAAACCGTATGTAATTTAATGTTTTCTTTAAGTTTAAGTCTTCTGTAATATTAAATAACAACAGAAGAAATGAATCAATATAAAACGTAATCTTTACTGCAAACTAACATCAGCTCGAAAGCTTAATAATATTTCATCCTTTAAACAAACTTCCCACTATATATATATTAAGTATTTAAGTAAACTCAAACTCCTGCAGTGCAGCACTCGTAATCCTATTACTCAAACCTCTATTAATTTCCCCACCAAACTCGTTAATCGGACGCTTATTAATTCAACGTTTATTGGATTGCAACCATGGATTAAACACCAGCGTGAAACGGCCGAGCGTGACAGTATCAGAATCAACAGGCACTCGATAAAAATTTCAGTGGGAGAATCGACGCAACACTCACCCTGTTGAAGCGTTTGGCCTGGAAAATATGTCCATTAACTCTATATAATTTGCGCCAGCGCCTCGCCCCTCTCCTGTATATACTTCCTGCAAAAGAAAAGAAGAATTAAAGAGATAAAGCTTTTAACCTGATTAGAGCCAGCTTTACGGGCCAAGACGGATGGGATTATTATTCGTTATACAAAGCGTTCATTGCAGTCACGGAATGTTTGTACATATAAAATTTATTAATAAAGTGGGGATTCCTCCCTTCCCCGCCGAGATCTGGTTTATGTAATTAGTAGTGGAATGGCGCCTTAATTACATAATTCACGTAAAGATAACCTAAAGCGGTCTTTGTCGTGATGTCATGGTGTTTATTATGAGGATGTTGATAATGTGATTGATGATAGCGAGGAATTTGCTCGAGATAACGCAATTACTCATAGGTTAGAGGTGTGTAATGGTCTTAAAGGGACAAACGGTGGATACAAGATTTATTAGTGGATTGTAATTTTGTAATTAAAAGGAATCCATACTAATATCTCACTCTATAATGTCTACCAAATATAAGATATTGTTTCATTCTAAATTATTTAGTAGAACTATGGAAATAAAATCGAAGTATTTGTATAGACCAGAAGCATGATTCCGAATGAGTCTATATTGCGACTAAAAACGAAGCTATAGCGAACCACGGTTGATAGAGTGAGATAGAGTTACACCATGGTTAATTAAGTTCTTACTTAACCCGTGTTGAAACATATTTAAATTTATATGTATAATATTTAAATAAGGGATCCCTATAACCAATCCCTCCTGGCAAAATTGTGTATCCATCGAAATTTAAATGTGCCTTCTAAATACACCCATCCGTTTCTCAACATTCATGAAATTATTAGAACAATTCAAGACAATTAAGCTAGCTAGCATAGATATAATACTTTTATTGCAAATCACCGTAAATTCAGACAGGGCAGAAAGACCTCAGGCCAATAGACTAACACGCTCTTTTTGTATAAATATCTAACTGGTCTACAATTCAAACATACAAAAATTCATAAGGACACAGTTGTATATGTAGAAGTAGTAAGTAAAGAGATTTTTTATTTAATCCGTTATTATTTCATTTTACAATACATTGGGTTTACTTTAATTTAAATAAAAACACATAAAATTCATCATGCGTTTAATAGTTGAAAACAAACTAGAATAACTCAGTAAATAAATTTCAGACATGAATGTACGATAACTCTCCAACTAACTCCGCCGCAAAACAAAAGGATAATATCATATACGAGGTGGATAATACACAACTTCACTGGTTGATTACAATGGAAATAATCTGAGTGTAGCACAAGCCAATAATTTACGAACTAGTACTTCAAAACTTTGTGGGCCGTTACGAAAACAATTGGATAATGTAATTTTGCGAAAGCATTACGTCAGTAAGTTATTAATTTAATTATTAAATACTAATTCTTTATTCTCAAAGAATACACACATACTTAATATATGAAACAATTAAAAACAAATATATATTCTTAAGAGAAACGGCTATCAACCAGAGGTTTTTGTCTAGTTCTTCTCGTTGATTACACCGTCATGATTACTAACTCTCTATGTCTCGTCCTGTTAAATTTGATGAAATGAATTGATAGTACTGGGTGCTTAAATTTTGGAGTTATATTTGGGTCTCGAGGGATACTAATATTATTAATGCCAATATCTCTAAATCGTTATTAACAGAGAAAAATAATAGAAATAAGGGCTATATAATTAATACTAATTATTATTTATTAGAAATATTTATTAGAAATATTAATTATACTGACTAATTTCGCCACGAGGATAAATATCCATTGAAACACCGATGATTAATAATCAAACGCCTCAGATCCCCTAATAACTTTAAAAGCTTAAAAATATTTATTTTTAGTAAATTATTGCAGTGATAATTCAATGAAATTTGTATAATATAATTAAATGCGTAAATCATTGTTAGGCGCTGTCGATTTTTTATTTTATTGGGCTTTGTTTATAATATTAAACAATAAAAAATGCTATTGTTTAATATTATAAACAAAGACTTTATAAAAAAAATATGGCTCATAAAATCAAAAATCTATAGCGCCCATTAATGACTTTCGGCACTTTGACAATTTCCAATTTTCGATATGAGTGTCCGATTAAAAAATTGTTTAAACAAAAATAAGACATACGTGGTATTTTTTTATTGTTTAATATTATAAACAATGACTTTATAAACAATTATGGTCCGTAAAATCAAAAATATACAGCGCTCATCAATGACTTTTTGCACTTTTAAAATTTCCAGTTTTCGATATGAGTGTCTGATAAAAAAAATGTTTAAACAAAAACAAGACACATGTGGTATTTTTTTATTATTTAATGTTATAAATAAAGCCCTAATAAATATTTATGGCTAATAAAATCAAAAATACACAGCGCCCAACAGTGACTTTTGGTCCTTTGAAAATTTCCATTTGTTTAGAATGAGTGTCCGAAAAAAAAAATGTTTAAACAAAAACAAGACATATGTGGCATTTTTTTTATTGTTTGATATTATAAACATAACTGTTCATAACCAGTTATGGCCAATAAAATCAAAAATCGACAACGCCCACAACGACTTTTGGTACTTTGAAAATTATACAAATTTCATTATTTTAAAATAAATGTTTTTAAGTTTTTATTAGAGGATCTGAAGCGTTTTATTATTAATGGGTTAACACTATTTTGTAAATAATGGTTTGAGATAATATAAAAATTTGATGTTTAGTCAGATGGTGGAGGCGCCGGATTCGTCGCTGGAAATTCGTTGCCTACTTCTTATTGGTCATTAAAACAACTATTTCTCGGGCAAATACCTCATCAGGCATTAAACTGCTTAATATTAAGAGGAAGAGTTGATAAAAAAATCAGCAATAAAAAAAGTTATTATTGGCTATTTCGACGGTTGATTTGTAAGAAAAATATATGTTAAAAATTTTAAATATAAATATCTTCAAAAATACATATTTACAAATGATCAATGTATTAAAAATAGGATGACCAAATTACTACATTATATTGCTGGAGAATTAATAAGTAATTTAAAAGTTTAATTTATCAAAGATTTTGAAATTTCTTATAATATTGATGTAATCGTGAAATTAACTTCTAATTACAATATGGCAATTTTGTTAAATACGACGGAAGTGATTTTCTACATTTTAAGAAATTTTCTAAACAACAATTTTAAACTATTAATTAGATCTTTAGCAACAATCCAGTATGTAACGCAAGTGCCTACAAACATCTTAATTTTAGATTTAGAAAAGTTCTTTAATATAAATACCCATGGCTTGAAGTTATTCTTTTGTTACGAAACACGTACTCTTGATTATTATTATTATTTTAAATCGTTAATTCTTCTACAACAAAAGCTGTTTAGGCTTTTATAAAAAAAATAACGTACATGTTAAACTTAACATTTCTCTTATTCGGGGCTATTCCGTACAGAAAATTTTAATTCAGGTAAATCATCGTGAATGTAATTGAAATTAAAGCACTTGGTTTGTTTCACTTATTTATATTTTCTCCAACTAGTTTCGACCATTGCTCATCTTCAGAAGAATAAAAATAAGTGAAACAAACCAAGTGTATTAATTTCAATTAAATCATCCTGAATTAATTAAAAAATGTTTCACCACGGGTTAAGTGAGAAATTAATTAAACGTATAGAAAATTTTAAATTTAACGTGTATGTTATTAATTATTTTCACATCCTATATACATATATCTATTACAATTGCTGCTTAGACTGTGACGATAAAATATAACGTACACGTAAAACTTAACATTTTTATTACAGGAATAGCCCCGATTATCAGGAATTATATAATAATAATTTTGTAAAAAATCGTTTGACCATTTGAAAAAGGTGTCACAAATATTACGATTTTCATATATTTTTTTGCGATGGTTTCCGCCAAATTGTTTTAACCTCGATTATTCATGATTTACAGTTGAAAGCGCCGCTTCTTTCAGTAGTTTAATGAAGACTATACGTCAAACAGCATTTCAATTGTGCCGCCGCGATTCGTACGCTCGTTAATTTTCACGCGGAAAATTATGCATTTGACATTTTTATGAAGCCCGAGATTAAGGGCATAAATAACCGCGAACCAATGATAACGTCGACCGGCCGACCGGACCGAACAAATGGCCCCGCAATAAAGGGTAATAATAATGCTTTCGAGCATGCGATTCGTTATTATTATTTCCTAATTAAGCCCTGCAGCGAAAATACCACTTATCTAACCGTGGCCCGATTAAGAGAACAATTAATCACCCACTTCTAAACAATGGACTTTGTAAACACCAACGTTAACAGGTTATTATTAAACTGATTAAAACTTTCATATTAATTCTAACAATAACACGCAAAATTTTCTTTAAGTAAATATATTCCATGTCAAATATTTTTGGCATTTAATTATTAATTTGATGAATCTGCATATTTACAAACTAAACCTTTCTGTAAATAGAGCTAAATGTGGAAATAATTTATTAATTATTTTCAAATCATTTTTATTTAATGTTTCTGTATGAAACCTGCCAAATCCCAACCATTAAAGAAATGCTAGAAACATCTAATAAAATGCTCAACCACCATTCATCTAGCGTATGGATGGATTGTTGACGATGCCACATTGAATGAGGGAAAAGATGGCGCTTGCGTCGTCTTCCATTTATTAGAAATCATCTCCCTAAAAATTGCCACTAACCCCCATATTGTCCCTATCGTCCAACACTTATGTATTCCTCGAAACCCAATCATAACTCGAAAAATTATCTGTATCAACTATTCTAATGCTAAATGTGGAAATAATTTATTAATTATTTTCAAATCATTTTTGTTTAATATAATCAACTATTCATCAAATCATTTAATTAAATTTAGCAAGACGAGACATAGGCAGTTGGCAATTATGACAGGAACTAAATAAAGACAGACCGGTCGATAGCCGTTTCTCTTAAGAATATATATTTGTTATAAATTGTTTTATGTATTATATATTAAATTAAATATGTATGAGTTCTTTGGGCATAAAGATATTTGTATGTATATATATAAATTAAATAAAACAACAGTATTTTAGTTTCACAGTTTTTTTTTATTGTAGAAAAACTACTAAAATTATTTCACCAACACAGTGGCAACATTAGAAATTCTATTAAATAATTAATGAGAAATAAAAAAAAACAGTGAAACTAAAAAAATTGTATTTTATTTAATTTGTAAAATGCGGTTTCATTCAATATTATACTAATATAAAATTTCATAAGTAACAGCCTTAACAATCAAATTTCAAAAAAACTTATTAAAAATTCCTTGATGTTTATAAAAATAAAACTACATTTTCAGTAATACATTTATAAACACATAATATTTTTATTATTTTGTGTTATGAGTAAATAGAAACGAATGTATGTCCATTTCGTGCCAAATTTTTATTAAACCCCGTATATTTAGCTACTCAAGTCTTATTTATAGAATAGTATCACGTCGGGCTGTCAATTAGCGCCGAATTTCGCCGACAAATTGAATTGAATATGACGTAAACATAATAATATAGATGATAAAATTACGACCCGCGACCGCAAATTTACGCACATTTATCCCTGAAACTAAACAACCAACCGGATTAGTAATCATAATTAAAACCGCTCAACTAATAAACACAACACATCCTACCTAATATTTTTAATAGTCCTGCTATTGTCATATTAGTAAATTATCCATGGCATCCCGTTTGGGGAATTTGTCGATTTTTTCGTAGAAACACTAAATGTACACTACATTATACTAGTCATTTTGAGGTTACTAATTTGTGCGTTCAGGTGAACGCGATTTGCTTTACTGCTCCCAATCGAAAACCACCGAGATGAATTCGCTGCGAAAATATGCAAGCAAAAAATTGGTGATCGGAACTCGCGACTAATCAATAGAAATACAATAATAAACACAATGGACATGATTTTGTTTGTGTTTATTAATTTCTTTGTACGAATAATAAATTTCCATTTTACACATTGAACAAAAAGAATCGAAATAGAAATATTTTGAGCGACTTTTATTTATTTATTTATTTGTAATACAACCACAGAAATTCATTTTACAAAATTTCCTATCTCCAGTTGTATGCTACTTAAATATACACTAAATAATAACTATTGCCTAATTAAGAATTACAGTTCTAAATTTTATCATTATTTCAATAATACGGTTAAAACATAATTTCGCATTAGATATATTAAAAATATCAAGCGAAGGATCGACATATGTTTGAAGTTGGAATAAATAAATAATTCATGCTGTGGGGCTACTTTACCCGACAGTTAACATACAATGATTAATTCCACATAATTTAATTAAATGAAAATGCAATGCGAATAAATGCAATGATTAAAGTTTGATGTTTAATCATTGCATTTATTGAAGAAGATTTAATGAAGATTATTTATCATAAAGACATTGATTTCGATACTACAATACTTACAGTGACTTGATTGTCTAATAACATATGTTCAAAGGAATTGTTTTCAAATCAGTATACAGGAATAAGGAGATACGGGTGTGAAGTTAGCAATAAATTTCAAAAATTTAATTATAATAAATATCTTAAAAATAAATATTTTATGTTCGCTATAAATTATTTTATTGTCTTCTAAGAGGCAGTATTTATCAGTGAAATATACAATTTTGATTCAAAAATATTAACCCCTTTCAGACGCCCATGAACGAAATTGATAGACGAGAAGTTGGCCACGGATTTCCAGGACGGATTTTTGGTACCCAGCGCCTCCACCACCACACGAATTATGATCTACACCTATTGCCCATTGATAATAGCGTTACTAACATACTGTATATATTCAATAATATATAATTATTTATAAAAATTACAATTTTCATTATTTTATAACTTAACCGGCAGTTCAGACTAAGTCGAAAAATTCATCACTGCCTGTTTGGACTTCTTAAAATGCTAAATAACAACAGGATCGAATTAAACAATGCCTAATTCAGAATATAAAATAATTTGTTTATAGTGCCGTTTCGGTTTTTCGAAAATATAAGCAATTTAAAATCATGTCTTTGAGCCACAGATTCCCCATATTTTCAAAAATTCATAAGTGACTGTTTGGACCACTGAAAATCCAAAACAACTACAGAATCGTAATTAGCAATGTTTAATTAACAATATAAAAAAAATGTTTATAGTGCCCTTTCAGTTTTTCGAAAATATAAACAATTTAAAATCATGTCTTCGAGCATATATTGGTTTGTAAATTAAATTCACTTGGTTTTGTTTCACTTATTCAAATTTTATTTTCAACTAGTTTCGGCTTAATGCCATTATCAAGAATGATGTACAAATGGGTTTGGTTTGAAATATATACAGAGTTTTACGTTTTATTAGGTAATAAGGGCTTTTAATATCGGGGAATTCCAAAGGTCTTCATTGTCGTTGACCACATTTTTGCCCGCCTTTAAAGCTTTAGTAATTTCTAAACCCTCCCGATAGTTAAGCGCTAATCCCTTATTACCTATGTGTAAAATGTTTACATCGTTTGAAGAAAAGTGGTGATTATATTCAATGCAGTGTTTGGAAAAACCGGTGGTTTGTTTTTTATTTTCGATGTCTTTTTTATGTTCTTTTAACCTAATATCAAAAGACCTACCGGTTTGTCCTATGTATAATGCGTCACAATCATCGCATTTTAATTCATAAATACCACTTTTCTTCAATTTACAATTTTCCGTTTTTATTTTATTATTGACTATTAATTTACCTAAATTATTTGTGTTTGTCAAAATTATATTATTATTCTTTCCTTTTAGAATATTTTTGATATGTAAGGACAGTGGGTTAATGTATTCTAATCTATTCCATGTTATTGCATCTGAATTTGTCACACTATAAAAGTATTTTCGTAATTCTTTTTGTTGTTTCTTTTTGAGCATATTGTTTATTAGATCTTCCGTGTAACCATTGTTAATTGCAATTGTTTTTATTATATTTAATTCATTTTCAAAATCTATTTTATTTAGTGGGATATTGATTAGTCTGTGTAAAAGGGCGTGAAAAGTACTGTATTTAATTTGACTATGGGTATTTGAACATTCCGGAATAATAACATCTGTGCAGGTATCTTTCCTATATATCTTATATGACAGTGTATTGTTAACTGTTTTCGTGATTGTTATATCCAAGAAATTCAAGCTGTTATTTGTTTCTTTTTCAACTGTAAATTGGATTTTTTTGTTAATTTTATTCATGAAATTTGTAAATGTTTCTAGTTGTCTGTTTGTACCTGTCCATATACAAAATACATCGTCAACGTATCTTGCCCAGAAATAAATATCTTTGCTTTCTGGTTTAGTTAATAAATTATTTTCAAAATGATCCATATATATATCTGATAATAAAGGCGACAAAGGTGATCCCATGGGTAAGCCATCAGATTGAGCATAAAATTTATTATTAAATTCGAAGTAACATTGATCAATGCAAATATCTATTAAAGATTTTAGTTCTATTTTTTTAAAACATGATTCGTTCGATTTATTTATTTCATTTGCCATAATTGTTTTTAGTTCGTTAAGCGGGACTGATGTAAATAAACTCTTGACGTCAAATGAAATTAATTTTGCGTTGTGGGGAATTGGTAGATTTTTTAAATTGTTTATTAGTTGTAATGTATTTTTTATTGAATATTTTGGTTTAAAATCTATGAATCTGGGGATTAAATGATTTAAAAATTTACATAATTTATACGTCGGGGCGTATAAGTACGAAACCACCGGACGTATTGGAATATTCTCTTTATGTATTTTTGGTAATCCATAAAGAGTTGGGGCTTTTGGATTCATCAATGTTAGTTTGAATCTATCTCGATCTGAAATTAAATGATTACTATTTTTTAATACTTTTTTAAGTTCATTTTGAAATTTGTTTGTTGGATCAATTTTTTTATTACAAAAGGTATCTGTTTGTAATAGCTCCTCTGTTTTTCTGATGTAATCTATTTTGTTCATGATTGTTATGGTGTTACCTTTGTCTGCTTTGCATAATATTAGATTATTATTTTTTAGTTTATTTCTAATGCTTTTTATTGCTTTGCTGTCTCTATTACGTGCTTTACTTTTACAGTGTGATTTGTATTTTTTAATTAAGTTTGAAGTTTTATTTTTTATAATCAATCGTTCTTCGTCTCTGAAAACTTTATTACGAGCTATAGATTCCCTATATTTTCAAAAATTCATAAATGACTGTTTGGACCTCTGAAAATCAAAAACAACTACAGAATCGTAATTAGCAATGTTTAATTAACAATATAAAACGATTTGTTTATAGTGCCCTTTCAGTTTTTCGAAAATATAAACAATTTAAAATAATGTCTTCGAGCTACAGATTCCCTATATTTTCAAAAAATCATAAGTGACTGTTTGGACCACTGAAAATCCAAAACAACTACAGAATCGTAATTAGCAATGTTTAATTAACAATATAAAACGATTTGTTTATAGTGCCCTTTCAGTTTTTCGAAAATATAAACAATTTAAAATAATGTCTTCGAGCTACAGATTCCCTATATTTTCAAAAATTCATAAATGACTGTTTGGACCTCTGAAAATCAAAAACAACTACAGAATCGTAATTAGCAATGTTTAATTAACAATATAAAACGATTTGTTTATAGTGTCCTTTCAGTTTTTCGAAAATATAAATAATTTAAAATAATGTCTTCGAGCTACAGATTCCCTATATTTTCAAAAATTCATAAGTGACTGTTTGGACCACTGAAAATCCAAAGAAACTATAGGAACATAATTAGCATAATTAGCAATGTTTAATTAACAATATAAAATAATTTGTTTATAGTGCCCTTTCGGTTTTTTGAAAATATAAACATTTTAAAATCATATACGAAATTGAATATTAAAAACTTCACATTTTATGCTTGATAGTCTGTAAATAGATTTTAATAATAATAATATATTTATTGTGCTCTTAACAATGAACATTTGTTATTACACTCAACAACATTACATATATATATATATATATATATATATTTGATATATTATTATTTCATTTATTGAGATTATCTGTGGTAAAAACTCTTCAATTGAATATAATAGGGATTTAACTAACATAGCTTTAAATTCTAATTATAATTTATGAATCAAATAAAAAGAATTTGAAAATAATTAATTTACTGAACTGAATAATTGATTAATTAATTATTCACTTTCTTTTTAGCTACTGCGACTTTTTGACTTACGTTATGTAAGTACTTTAAAATAAATATCCATTGAAAGAACTACTTCTCGGGCAAATACCCCTCCACATTGAATTACACAATTATTTATTTATATTTACGAAGTTTTAAGATTTTTATTCATTCAAATATTTTGTTATATAGTTTAATCGCATGGTATTTTGTTGCTGTTTGAGATTTTGTCAATCTAATATTTTGTTGATATAAATCTTATATTATATATATGGTGATCATGTGTATGGAAATCTTCAGTAGTAGTATTATTTTTTTTTACAATTTTTTTCTCTTCTATTTGAATTTAGATTAAAAGGAAAATAAAGTAAAATATAAATCACTTGATTTGTTTCACAAGTTTTGCATCTCGAAATAATAAAAAAAAAACACTCTAAATTAGTAAAAACAAATAAAGATAGTTGTAAAAATGATTAAAAAATCATAATGGTATAAATATAAAATCATGATAAAATAAGCAACTATATATATATTCAGTTTTTAAATTTTTCATGAGGATATTTAATATTTACTTGTAAAGAGTAATTCCGCTCTTTTTATCTGAGTGAAATTTATCTTCCATAATATTGGTTTATCTGGAAAGCAATAATTTCTTGCGTTTATGAAAAATACTGAAAATAATTTAATTTATCCCAACATTACATCTATTGCTATTGGTTTATCTAGAAAGCAATAATATCTTGCGTTTCTGATAAATACTGAAAATAATTTAATTTATCCCAAAATTACATCCATTGCTATTGGTTTATCTAGAAAGCAATAATATCTTGCGTTTCTGATAAATACTGAAAATAATTTAATTTATCCCAACATTACATCCATTGCTATTGGTTTATATAGAAAGCAATAATATCTTGCGTTTCTGATAAATACTGAAAATAATTTAATTTATCCCAACATTGCATCCATTATCCAACAGTTATGCATTCCTCGAAACCCTGATATCACTCCCAAATTTATTCATCGCTCATCGACAATTGATCAAATTTACCGGACCAAGACATAGACAGTTAGTGATCATAACAAAATAAACAGTGACATGAACAAGACAAAGACAGGCTGATATCCATTTCCCTGAAGTACATTGTATATATATTGTTGTTTTTAAATATTCTGTATAAAATTATGAATGTGTTTGTTACTTTTGGAAACAAAGATGTTTATATATATAAAATAAATGGGTTTTGAGTTCACGTGAAGTGTTAGTATCAATAATAACACAAGTCAAGTGAAGTAAGGAAAAAAATCTTGTGTTATTATTTATATATATAATTTAATTTACATCACTAATTAAATAATTTTCAGTATTAAAATAATAGGCGTAATATTTTTTTAATATTTGCAATAATATAAATGAAAAGTTTGAGTAAATGTAGTAGATAAAACTAGACGTAAGAGCATAGCACCTCTTTTTTAAAATTATTACATTATAATTATATGTGACTTTCATAATCCATCAATATATCGTTCGTGGATCCATCCACTTAATTACAAATCCTCGTTTCTTATCACCCACCCATTTCCAATCAACCCGACATTGGCATATTGTTCCCCTCGCTATCTAAGACTAATGACATGATAAAATCCGAGCGAAAAAACAAAGAGCCGGGCGCCCTTGATACATTTTTTTCCCGCAAACCTTAGCCGAGACTCATCCATCTCCGAACGTCCCTCCCGAAGGACGACCGCGGGCGTCCCGCCAAAACAAATTAAGGGCGCGATTATGCAATCCCGGCCGAAATTTATCGATTCCCTTCGATGCCCCCGGGGGCGCCCACTTCGTCATTCGTACATCAAATTACCTGCATGATTAAACGTGGGTCGTTAATTAAATCAGGGACGGCGCAACTTTTCCCCCCACGGCCGCCGTCCCCTGTATCCTTATGCGAACATCACGTTCCATTTGCCAATTTTACGCCGAATGCCTCCCGATAAATTTTATTTTCCTGTGCGAAATTACATTTTGCAGGGGCTTTTAAATTCCCGTGATGTATAGAGAGTGAATAATCCGTATTGTTTTACAGCCCGGTTTATTCGTAAGGCAAGCAATAAATTTGTGATGCCATTCGGCGGAATATTCGAGTGATGGGATTTACTTTTTGAGGGATTTAAAATGTTCAGGAATAATTATAACTTTAAAATGTCGGGTTTTGTTGAATTAATTATGAAGAGGAGCTACAGAGAAATTGATTCATTTAAGTACATATTATTATTGATTTTTATACAAATCGTATAAGGATTAAATATTCATGTTGTATAATTTTCTCGAATTAATCGTGCTGAAACATATTTATTAACAGTGGTCTACTATAGAATATTACAATAATAAAAATACAATAAAATAGTAATAATAAATACATTAAACATTTAAAATAAAACACAAACAATAAAATATACAAACATATTACATTTTATATTTTAGTAATACTAAATGAAAAATAGCCATGTGTTTGATTTGAGTATTTTCCATTCAATATTACTTAAATAATCAGATAACACTTAAATATAATTGTCGATTATTAGTTATCGACCTATTTTTGCTCTTATAGCTTTATTGTTCAACAGGAAACCCAATTACAGAACAATACGAGATATCAATAGAAAAATATACATAAATACAAATGAAATAAGAATAAAAAAGGACGTTATATTTTGAGTTAAGTTTAACGTATTTTAAATATAATTATTATTATTTTTTATTAATTTTAATTTATCCTGTAATTAGTTTCATGTAAACTGTTGGATAATAAATAAATAAATAAATAAATAATTAAATTACACCTGTTTTGATAAGAAGTGAACCCCTCGGGCGTGAAGTTTTTAATATTAAAAATTATACACATCCAGAATGAAATACCCAAGCTTTTTCATTTCATTTCCGAAAGGAGGTATTATCAATCTACATAACAAATCCGCCGACGTTTAAGTAATTCAGAACAATACTGTAGCGGGTTTGAATAATGTAGACTAATTTGTGATGAAAGCATCAAGCTGCTCTGCTATGCAACCCAATTAATTCTTAAGCTTAATTGATAATCTAATCGCGTTAATTTATACTCTCGTGTAAATGGACTAACATATAAGGCTATTATTATTAACGAGTTTAAAAAAACATGAATGAATGATAAATTAAACTTTAAGAAATATTTGATTCAACACGTAGTAAAGGGTATTATTTTAGTTTTTCGTGTGGGAAATATAGCATAATATTTTTATACCACATGTAAGTTTGATATCAGTTTTTCTAAATTCGAAAAATGTGAAGGTCTGTGTTTTGTTACACAAGTAGAATGCATATAAAAATAAAAAATTGCAATTATAATTGATCTGCAATATTATATAAACGTAAATATTATCTACAGAAAAAAACTATGTAATTCATACAATTATATATATATATATATTTATATATATATACAGAGAGCTTTTTTTATCAGTATACATTTCCCCTATGTATACTTGCAAAATATGCGAGTCAAATGCATTAATATATGTGTGTTTAGTTGCCTATAACACGCAACTGAACACACATGCCAAATAGTCAACTTAACATACACACATTAATTATTCAATGCGGTTGGCTCGCGTTTTTTTGCAGGTATACACTTCCACTAATGTATACTTATAAAAAAATCTCTCTGTACATATATATATATATATATATACTCTTATTAATGCCGATGTTTAGATGGAAGAACATTTGGGTATTTAGATTTATGTGTTGTAGAAGGGAGGAAATCTACTTATGGATGGAGTGTCAGACTTCTTCCTCGTTCTTACTAATAAACTACCGTCACCAAAAATCCTTCCACCCACTTCACTAGCGTCGACTGCCAGGCTCATTCACCATTCTCTTGTTATCAATGAACTTTGGGATTGTGTTATATGGATTAGAGGCAAACTTAAGGGATGCATCTTTTGATGCGTTCAGGGATATATTTTAAATTTATTCTGTTATTAATTGTTAATGCAGGTATTATATATTTAAATAATTATAGCAGCTTCTTTTACATTGAATGTTTCAAACGGAAACAACAAATAACATTTAAAAATAAACCTAAATAGAAAGTTATTTGAAAATGATTAATAAATTATTTCCTCATTAGTTACTGCGACTTTATTGACTTAATAATAGAAAAAAGGATTTATTCAGTTGGTCACAGTTATTTAAATAAATTAAATAAAAATAATTTTAAATTAATTAAATTATTTTCCCTTTAGCTACTGTGACTTTTTTTATTATTATTTGCGAAATTTCAATCACAACTGTACAATTCATACAATTATCTTATGTTTAGTTACTTTAAAATTAAATTACAAATAATAAAATTAGAAAAAAAAAACAACAACAAATAGTCCCGTATATGTATTAAATAATCACATATAAAAAAAATTATGTATTTATATATTAATAAAGGTCACATCTATTTGTCATTTACAAACTGACGTTTCAAAATTGAACTGGCATCCCACGATGCCCTATTAGAGAGAAAATAACGTCTTTAATGGTAAAGACGTTATTTTCTTAATACCGTTAGGTAATAATATCCCTCAGGCTTTCGTGGATGATATCATTACACACACTAACGCAACCCAAAGATACACACAAGAATATTTATTTTACTTAGCTCGCTAAATGGAATGCTGCCAAGAACCTAAATCATTTTAATCATTGCAAAGTAACACAATATAAATTACACTCGTATCCACCCCAGACCTCGTAGATTTAAGTCAGTGCGGGTGAATTGAAATAAATAGAAGGGGCGTCTGGGTTTCCACGTTTTCTTCGTATTTTGCTGTTGGTTGTAGCAACGATTCATTATGCAGGTCCTAATATTATCCTTGCAACAGATCGTGTAATCCCTTTGCCGGGGGCGAATTTGCGGTGCGTATAATGACAGCCGGGCCACAAGGAGCTAATCAGCTAAATCAATCTAGTTACAAACGCGCCTTCGTTTCGATTATTTGGGATGCATACAAATGTTTCAGTGTAAACTGCGGCTGTGTAATGAATCCTGTGGTTTGTACTGGTGGAGCATTAATTAATGTTATCTATTACAGGGTTCGCCAATACAACGTTTGATTAATAGTTTTATAAATACAGTAAATATGGCAGGCTGCTATATATTATTTATATAAAAACGTATGTAATTTATTATATGCGATATATAAATTTTCATTAATTTATGTATTAATGAAACACCTATCATCACCTCTTGAATATTATTACGCTACTAATTCTTTTTACAATTTGTAATCTTTATTTGTATATTTTATTGTTTTCGTATCGATATTTGTACTGATATTTATTTATATTTATATTCATGTTTGTTTTGCTATTATTATAATTTATACATATCTTTTGTAATGTTTTTAGAGCGTCACACTTTTCTTATAAATTTTTTAATATGTAATTATAATTGTAATTTGGAAATGGAGATTCCGTTAATAAAGTAAATTGAATTGAAAAAAATGTAAAATTATTTTGTATTATCCTGTAATTGGGCTACTGTTTCCTGTTGGATAATATATATGTTTATATAAAATAAAATGACAAAATTAAAACAAAAAATATATGAAAATAATTAATAAATTATTTCCACATTTAGCTTTGTGACATTTTCACTTACGTTACGTAAGTACTTTAAACAAAGGCACATTAAAACAACTACTTCTCGAGCAAATACCCCGCCAGACATTGAATTACATACCTGCTGTTGCACATCAATAAAATATTGTATCATGCAACAATTTTATTGATCTTCAATAGCATATATATATTATGTCTGGCGAGGAATTTGCGGGAGAAATAGTTGTTTTAATGTGCATTTATTTAAGTACTTTAAATAAATGCACATTAACACATTAATTACGTAACGTAAGTCAAAATGTAACAGAGCTAAATGTAGAAATAATTTATTAATTATTTTCAAATCATTTTTATTTAATATATTTAAATAACTGTGACCAAGTGAATGAATACTCTTTTCTATTTATAAAATGTAAAATAGTCGTTCCTTATTTCATGAAAAAAATAATTACTGAGACGAAGATCTGAAAATTGTTAATTACTTTGCATAGCATTTTAAATTGCTATATTAAATATTTGTTATAAAATGAAAATATTTATTTCTGAGCATTACATATAACATATAATCTTAGAAAACATATAAATACAATCATTTACAAATTGTTCAACATCAGAAAATGACTATCTCGACCGTCGGTCTTTTTTTAATAATAAAATTAAAATCAAACACAAACCCTGTTATTTCCGTAACATTATTTTTATAACGAATACATTTTGTATCTCTGAATTCCAGTAATCGCGCAATAACTCTACTTCTATTGAAATTTTAATCCAATCCAAATACACACTTATTATCTGGGAATATGGAATATTGCGGAATATATTCCATATTCGCAGCGTAACGTATGTTTTGTAAGTTATGGGCCGCGTTTTCGGGTTGTAAACAATAAATCATAGAGCGAAATAGATGGCTTTCCATTTGTTCACAATTCGGCTGGAGAACAGATGGATGTCGTGAAATCGGCGATGTATGTACGTTCGCTGGAAATAACGATTTAAAAGATGAACAGTTTGTTTTAAATTTATGAAGTAGCAGTGCTCTGTTGATATATCTAATATTTGTATCAAATACGTGACTACATTTCTTGATATATCGTCGGCAGAGAGATATATTTCGTTTCATCGCGACTTTATTTTTCTTTCTTAGATGTTATCGAAATAACAAAATGAATACGTTAACAAAAAGATTGTTTTTTAATAGTACAATTAATTAATTTTATCTTCTAGACGCGAATCGTTGGCGATGCCACATGAAATTACGCAAGAGATGGCGCTTGCGTCGCCTTTCATTAATTATGATTATTTTTTTATGTTAATAAAAATCTTAACATACGTTTTTTTTGTCTAGGAATAAAGAGTGAAGGTATGTATAAATTGTGAATTGCTTCCTCAAAATATGTAACCATACCTCATTTTACTGACAAAATTTGTAAAATATTCAGGATGATTTAATTGACATTAAAACACTTGGTTTGTTTCACTGACTATTGGTCATCTTCAGGGTGGAATTCCAATGGTCGAAACTGGTTGGAGAAAATATAAATAAGTGAAACAAACCAAGTGTTTTAATTTCAATTAAATCATCCTGAATTAATTCAAAAATGTTTCACCACGAGTTAAGTGAGAAATTAATTAAACATATTTGTAAAATATGTTGTCATGGTGGTTGATCTAAATAAATATTTACCTAATTCTCAGATACCATATATAATTGATGATATTTTTTTTTAAATCATTCAGCCGTTAGCCTATTATTGATATTTAGGCCTAGGAAATTTTCCTCATTAAATATGCAGTTTTTTAGGTTCAGTAATTCAACAACTTTATGATTATTTTGAAAAATCATTATTTTAGTTGTATTCTCATTCGTCGCTAATTTATTTTTACAAAAATAATTATTTGCATTTGATAATAATTGTACTGCGTTTATTCCTGATAGGTCTGTAACTCAATATGAGTTCTGTGTCATTTCCATACTTATGTTATTACTCATAGCTTCCACTCCTTAGACAAATTATATATATATATATTCAATGACCTTTGGGTGTAGGGTCAGACAAATTATATAATGATGGTAATTATATTATTTAATAAAATTTATTCAATATAGAAAAATGAATTATTTTGATTTATTTTAGGAAAGAACAAAACTTTCCACTAGACCTAATATATTCTTATAATGAATTATATTGAATTCACATTCAGTTTATGTTATGGAGTAAATTGAACCAAACCTAAAGAACATAAATATATCCAATAAAACAACTTTTAAGCACTAATAAATAATGCACGAATATACCAAGCCGAAATATACGGTGCATTCCCCTCACCGTTCCTATACTCGGTCAATGCATAAGATCCTATAAACATAACGCGAGCCCCATGAACAATATCATACATAATAAAAGCGATCCCTTTTGGAATTTATACACCGCCAGCGTCTCCAAAACAGCCCTTTCAGGAGCGCAGCCCCGGAAATGGATACTTAATTTCCGAACGCACATAAAGCAGGCGTTACATGTGTTGCCACCGCGCCCGGCTCGAAATCCGCCCCCGCCCTTTCACCATAGCCGCCCCAGACGGCTTCAACAGAAGGGCTGCATATTTATTCATTCCGGTTGCGAATGTGCATTCAAGCCGCCCCATTCCATAAGAGATAACCCCCGCGGAGCGTATCGAACAGCAAATCGTGGAATATATTAACACAACCCGGCACAGAAAATGTGATAAATTGAAGCGTATATGGGGAGATTTTATGTTTGGTGTTTTACTGCGTTCTGAAATGAGTTTGCATAGAATTTCGAAGAATATTTTATTGTGTGGGTGTTTTACAATAGCGTGATTTTTATTCCATGATTGTATGAGATCAACATTTTCTTTAATCAAGTTGATCGTGAAGGCATTCATTGTTGTTGATAACTTTAACTGAAAACTGATAACTTTAAATGAAACCATTAAGTCTTTTATTCTCACTTTAAAGTGCTCATTTTTTTAATTTTAAAAATATTCCCAGAACCGGGAGATGATCCGTTGTGAATTATTCCATACCTGAGAAAGCTTTTAAAATTCGAATAATATACCAGAATTAAAATTGGAATATCCAGTATGTTCCTGAGCGTTCGTAAGGTATAACAAGCTAAATTGAGTTTTGATAAAATTTTCTCACACTGATATTTCCAGTTCATTCTACAAAGGAGTGACATTAATAGCAAATTTTCGTTATATTCAATCACAGACAAAATATGTTTGTCTGTGATTCAATATCGTATGTATGATTATTTATTTCGATTGTATCCATTACGAATTTAGTAGCATTTTTTCCATCCATCCATTTTGCAACATTAAAGACTTCTTTTGTTTTATCAATTAGATTAACCTTATTTTCATGATAAATTAATATATCAGTATCATCTACATAGGATGTAAAACCCACTTCCATTTGTTTAATATTTTTTTGCAAGGTCATTTACATAGATAATGAAAAAAAGAAAGGGTCCTAGTATGCTTCCTTGAGGTATACCAATGTTTATTTATTTTAATCGGAAAGAATCGTGCCTATTTTGGTTTTGTGAGGCCTATTTACTAGAAATAGGATAGGATTTTATCAGATCGCTATGATTTACTGCATCGAATGGTTTTGAGAGATGAAGAAACAGCCCAAGCGAAATTTCTGATCTCTCAAACGCATTTATAATCCCCATAGTAAAGTCAAAGATGGCTATGTTTCTAGATTTATTATTCATAAAACCATATTGAGCTCTGTCTAAGAAGTTTTTTTTATTAAAAAAAAATCCATCAAACGGTCAATTAGTACTCTTTCAAAAGTTCAAAGTCATCTGGTACGCCTTTTCTTAAGAATAGGTTAATGTAATTAATAGTTTTAATATATAAATATTTACAATGAAATTAAACAAGGAAAATTTCTGGCAATGATCAATAAAATTCGATTTTATTTCATTGTAATTTAAATAATTGCAAATGTGTGAATCATTTTTGTTTCATTTCATTTAATATAAATATTTGTAATTATTATTGTATATAATAAATATGAATAGATTATTAATAATCTACCAGTAAAATAAATAAAACATTGATTAGATTTAATAACTTTAAATTCTCGACAAGTTCCAGGCTATCAGCCTATTTTCAAGTGAATCCAAAATTAAGTTATTTAATTTAATCTGTGTTTTATTTATTTTGTTGGTGGATTTTTAATAAACTATTTATTATTTATTCAATTAATTTTTTTATTTGTTTGAACTTTCTTCAAGTTAATAAAGACATTTTTAATTAATTGTCCTTGCATAATTATTAATTAATTATCCTTACTTATTATAGAATAGAGTTACGTGACTCATTTAATATTTCATTATCATTTATTTCCTTCACAATACATCATGTAAATGTCACCAGTACCATTCAGTTCTTTTTTTAATTAACATAATTTATTAATTGGTCGATTTATAAATGGTGAATTAATTCTTTCGAGAAATTATGCGTATAAAATTAGAATATTAAAGTCATTTATACATTTCACGTTATCAATTTCCGAGAATATTTCACCATATCATTCAATAGGACGTTTTCTGGCTGACAGCTATTATATTCACCCTTGTCTGGTCGAAAAGGGGAATTTTAACCGGCGATTTGATATCATATGCGTCGTGTTTTGATAGGGCTTTCGCACAATATAACACTTTACGTGCCCTAAACGAGATAAGTTACACAATGTTCTTTTTATGTCGGGTATAAATGATTCCGCCTTTTATCCTGATATATTCGCAAAGAAGAGAGTTTCCTCTTCATTGATGGAATGATTTAATTCGTATAATTTATTGAATGTGGAAATAATTTATTAATTATTTTAAAATCATTTAAATTTAATATATTGAATGTGTTTTTTTTTTTTTTTTAAATACAAAAACTATTTAATTACAAACAATTTATTTATTATCATTATTAACGAGTGCAAAATCAGCATAATTTGACTTCAGATGGCAACAGTTAAGTGCTGTATATCGTCTTCGGGGCCATTACGAATGTCTATAAATTGAATATAAGTGAACAAAAACTATTTAATTACAAACAATTCATTTATTTATTAACAGTTAAGCGCTGTATATCGTCTTCGAGGCCATCAGGAATGTCTATAAATTGAATATATGTGAGATTTGATATCACAGGTCTAGAAATCGAGGGACATGGGTTCAAATCCCATGAGAGATGTTTCTTTTCCACATATATTTAATTAATTTAAATTATATATCAATGTTCTACATTGAAATTTCTACAATTCATAAATTAATTAAGTTTGTACTTATTGCTCTGTAATTGTTTTTTTTTGCCTGTTGGGTAATAAAGTTTATTATTATTAAATAAATACATAAAAATGTTAATATTAACATGTGCTCTTTTAGGATAGATAAAAGTTCGTCTAGGGGTCGATATCTATAAACATTGAAGCAATCTAAGGGAATTTCACTGCCTAACTTCATGTCATCTACAAAAGCGTATTGTTTTCGCTTTCTAACCTTGAAATCATAGAATTTTAGAAAATCACAATTATTTGGAGTAATTATTATCGTTATAAGTAATAATAATTTGGTTTAGGATTACTAAAGAAAATAAATGTTTATAATACCATATAGTGAAAGTAGCCACCAAAATGTTCCTGTTTAAAAAAAATACTGCCGCGTCAAAAACTTCCATTATTTTAATTAGAACAAAATTACGCATTTTAAATCATATAAAGACAACACGAATTATTAAAGAGAAGAGAAATAAACTTTCATTTCGGGTAAATGTACAGTGAATGTTAAATAGGGGTCGGAAATCCCTCATTTTTTTCGGGGCGCGCACGAAGATCTCTAAAATAAATGTGTTTAGAAAGGGGTCCGCAACAAGGTCATGCAAGCGACGAAATTGTGGATTCAAATCCCTTGTGGATGACCCCCCGTAAAAAATGCTCTGTATACATCAGCGCGGTCGAATTTTTTTGTAACCTAAAGAAAGCTTAGAGGAAAATAAATCATTCGGGATGCGCGCATTGCTATCTACAAGAAAATTCAATTAATACATCCATGCAGACCGACCTTTAACTAATCTGAATGAATTTGAATTGTAAATTTGTATAGTTTATGATATCAAACTATACAAATGGATTATAAGGATGGATTATAAGTGAGGAGTTAGTTCGTTATGCTTGGTTGAAATTAACTTGTGACAATTAGAAAAAATAAACGTGTTTCACCAAGTTTTAAGTTAGAAATTAATTCAGGAGTTTACTTCTCACTTAACCCGTGGTGAAACATTTTTGAACTAATTAATGGTATATTTTAATTAAAACACTTGGTTTGTTTCACTGTTATGACATACCTTCTTGAAGATGACTAAAGGTCGGAACTAGTCGGAGCAAATATGAATGGCGGTTGAATATTTTATCATTATCCTTATATATATTGTAACTCACGTAATAATCAAAGTAGGCTGAACAATTACTGTCTTTATAGGCGGCGACGGGTTACATTTTTTTTGTAATATTTCTTTCTGTGAGAGTATAGTTCTTTTTGTGGACTAACGTCGCATTCTGGTCGCGATTTGACGACGATATGTATTTAAAAAAAATCGAAATTTGAATTTTTATCGTGTCGTGAAATTCCATTATAATATACAATTCTACATATTCCATCTCAAGAAATCAATTAATATTCACTCAATATCATTAATTGAAAATGTTGAAATATGTTTTTATTTTTAGTTAAAGGTCAATTATGTAATTTAACATGAATGAAGTTAAAAAAAACAAATACAAAACAACTACCATTAAATAAAAGCAAAATGAATGATTTAAAGCTAGCAGATACTTAAAGAGCGTAACGATGGCCATATTTTACGTGGGTTCTTTATAAATCGATAAATCCTGAAAACAAATTACCGCCCATTAAAACCTGGAGCCGAACGTCCGTCTCGCCCGGCCCTCCCCGGGGATCGATGTACAATTTAATCCCCGTAAAATTAATATGAAAATCAGATTACTCACTATCTTCTCCTTGACATGGCATCCCAGGTTGCGCCGGCACATTTGGAAACACTGAAACACAAAAACAACCGAATGAAAATAACGACATCCATGGATGCGGGTGCACCGATTCCTCGTCTTCCACCAGGAATAATTGTTTATTGTTAATAATTGGGGTATAGAACAGAGGCATGCAGGCACACACACACTCAACGCACACTAAGCAATAATCTCAGCATTTAGTTAGCATCGGCCGTGAGTGACTCATTCGCAGACTTGTCAAGAGTTGCGGCCTACGCGCTTGTTCAGCGGCTATTGCGGATTTTCTCAATTGGATAAATGTTATGGATATATCCGCAGTGACCTCTAGCGAGGGTGGCTTTCTTGAATTACATATAAGGTAGATAAAACTTATATATTCCAACTTTTATTATTATAACGGATATAACTTTATATAGTTCAAGGGCCAAACGTCTCAAAAATTAAATGTTGTACAGAGTTATTATTATTAAAGGACCCATTTTTTTTCAAATCGAGGCTCCACTCCAGAATAAGCAAACATGATTTTTATTGATTTTATTGGGTTACGTTACGTAATATAAGGCTATCTGGAGACACGTGTTTCAGAATCTATACCTCGTCAGTACAGCTCTGCCTTACATATTTTCTATTTCTATTTGCCCGGGAAGTAGTTGTTTTAAATTGTTCTTGTAAATCAAGTCACAGAGCTAAATGTGGAAATAATTTTTAATTATTTTCAAATGATTTTTATTTAATATAATTTATTTTTTTTAATTCTTGTCCAATGTACTTTTTTTGCTGAATAAATGTCACTTTTTTAATGCATTACAAACTTTTTATTTCAGAAGACCATAATAATAATTAATCTGACCTGAAATTCTATTAGAAAAATAACGCGTAGGTGTTTCCATTAATAACATAAAACTCGACCCTCGCATACTTGTGTTAAGTTTTTAACAAAATATTGATTTGAATGACTTACATAAAAATCAAGATAATTCAGGAAATAATAAAGCCGTCCTTACTACAAACAAAATTTGTGATGGAAAATTATTATTCAACAACAAAAAATTAAAACGGAGATGATTCACACTAACAAAATAGTACTAGAAGTGAGTGGCTATTATTTATTTATTCTACACCATTACATATATATTACGTGTGTAAAACTAATTAAATATTTTTTTTTGTTGGTTTGGATAATTCGATCATTTTTGAGCTGTTAGAACAAATCGCATCGTTCATACAGTTCAAAAACAGAGTGAATTGAACAAGTGCAAGACCGAATAGTGATTTAACTGTTCGATTGGACCGAACTGCTCGGACAAATTGCGTCATTCATATACAGGTAGAATAGTTTCAAAAAGTAAAAAAAAATCATAGTGATTGCTCGAACAAATCGCGCCGATTTGTTCGAGCAATCACTATAGAGGAATGGCACATTCCTAGTTCGAAGTCAGAATAGTTCACACAAATAAAAGATTGATCACTACAAGTAATAATAATAATAATTTGTTATCCGACAGTCTAACTCCATATAAAGGATAATATACAAATTAATACAATGGAATAATTAAATAAAAATTACTGGAAATAATCGCTAATATTCCATCAATCACTTTTTTCAACGCTATAATTTACTTATACTGTAAGTATTTGACATATGAGACAGTGATTTAGCATTGTCTGTGAAATCATTATTTATGTATGTTTTTTTTATGTATACTGTATTATATAATTACTATTATTATTACTTATTATAAGTTTTTTTATAACATTGTCCTGTAATCGGTTCAGCTGTTGGGCAAAAAAGTTATTATTATTATTATTACATCTATAGAAACAATTACTTCCCGGACAAATACCCCACTGACATTGGACTATACAATATATATTTGCTGTTGCATGCCAGAAAAATTGTTCATTGCACAGTTTGAAATATTGAGCAGCAATCGAAACATTTGAATACATTTGAAAACTTATCGATTTTATATTCAGAATAAATTCCTCGCTTAACCCGTGGTTAAACATTTTTAATTAATAATGATTGAAAATGAAAACACTGTTTTTTTATGTTTCACGCTTAACAACATAGAAGAAATCTGGCTTTCCGCTCTTGTTACCTGTAATTAGTTAATCCTAGGTAATCAACTCAATGTATATATACGATCATTTTTGTTCTTTTGTACATTACTCCTTGATAATGTTCACTGACGGAAACTAGTCGAAGAATAAAGTAGAATCTGTGAAACATAAAAAACCAAGTGTTTCAATTTTCTACCATTATTAACTTATCGATTGTTCAAACAGTTCGATCGGATCAAATATTTTCACCTGTTAAAATTTTTCAACAATTATTTATTATTCTACAACATTATTTATTTATTTATAAATAAATATCGTGAAATAAATAAATTTATATTATTTCGAACAAGCAGTGACTGAACTTGCTTGAATTTCGTCAAGCAGTGACTGAACTGTTCGAACAATTGGTGTCATTCGTAGAGTATGAAAACATAATGTGAATAAGTAAAGGATCGAACAGTGACTCAGCAATATGATTATTTAATTTCTCACTTAACCCGCGGTGAAACATTTTTGATTTAATTCAGAAATCTTCATTAACATATGATAATTTTACATATAATAATATACATAGATACAATTGTGTGTTAGTCTGTCATGGGCTATCGACCAGATGACTTTCAGCCGACAATAAGCATTGCTCATTGTATCAAAATGTCCGGCAAATGTATCAAAACATCCGGTAAAAGCCTTTGCAATAAAAAATGATAAATTTGTCGCTTGTATTTTAAAAGTCTGAGGATAAATAAATTCAGGATATTTAATTAAATATAAATAAAAAAAGAGTATTAATTTTCTTGGTCACAGTTATTTAAATAAATTAAATAAAAATGTATGAAATAAATATGAATAAATTATTAAAAATCAATCAATAAACACAGATTAGATTGAATAACTAGTCGAGAATTTAAAGTTATTCAATCTAATCTGTGTTTTATTAGTTGATTTTTAATAATTTATTCATATTTATTTCATACAATATGAACTATCAATGTCTAAATATTAAAACCATTAATTAAATAAAAATGATTTGCAAATAATTAATAAATTATTTCCACATTTAGCTCTGTGACTTCTGACTAACGCTACGTAAGTACGTTAAACAAATGCACATTAAAACAACTACTTCCCAGGCAAATACCCACGCCGGACATTGAATTACATAATGTACACCTGCTGTTGCACATCAATAAAATATTGCATAATGCAACAAATTTTTGATCCGAGAAAAAATTAATGAAAAAACAAACAAAAGGAGCGTTACTTAATATAAGGCCATCTGCAGACACGTGTTTCGGGATCTATTCCTCGTCAGTACAGCTATGCTTTACGTAATTCAAAGATGTTAAAACAAATTAATTAAATTAATTCAAATTCAACTATACTCAGTGGAAATAAATGTGGAAATTAATTATTTGCAAATCATTTTTATTTAATTTATTTAATTAAATTAAAAACTTGGTTTATTTCACTTATTAAAAAACATTGTGTTTTAATTTTAATTAAAAATTGAATGAACAATTTTCTGTTTATTTAACCTGTGTATTAGAAATAATAAACTTCTCATTCTATTTATTTTATTTATTTATTACCCAACAGATACAGTACATCAAATAAAAGGGTAACATCAGTTTAACAATAAAACAACATTCGTATTAATTATATATCTATTACAATACTTGATTAGATTGTGATAATAAATTACTTATAATTAATTTTCATATAAACATAAATTCACTTGGGTGATTGATTAAAATTATTATTTATTCAAATTTAATCAAATCAAATATGAATCGGAAAAAAATCCATTTGATTGTAATTTTATGTACAAAACACCAATTGCTTCTTATTTACTCATTTAAACGTATTGATCATACAAATTGACATTAGAATTGTCGGCTACTTCAAATTGAAGCGTTTAGATTGGTCGTATTATTAGACGTGGATATTAATCAATAATAATCATCGCGCGTTTGAGGGACGCCTTAATAGTTCAATGAATATAAACTGCATTTAAATTGAAATAGTTGAAGGTACGGATTTTAGGTCGATATTTTTACAATTATGTCGAATATTTCACTCCCACATTGTTATGATAATGTTTACTCTAATTCAAATTTAATTCACATTTTTTTTATAATATTTTATTCTAATTTAAAAGTATACATATTTTGATTAAAAAAAAATATGTATACTTTTAAATTAGAATAAAATATTATAAAAAAGTGAATTAAATTTGAATTAGAATAAAGTATAATACAAAATCCGAAATTGAAATTTAATCAGAATAAAGTATAACAAATAGTCTTCAATTGGATTTGAATGAGAATAAAGTTTAATAAAAAAAATCTCGAATTGAAATTTAATCAGAATAAAGTATGATAAAAATATGTTGAATTAAAGCAAAGGATACTAAAAAATGTCTTGAATTAAAGCAGAACAGAAGGATACCAAGAAATTTTAAATTGAATTTGAATTAGAATAAAGTACAACAAAAAATCTTCAATTGGATTTTAATGAGAATAAAGTTTAATAAAAAAATCTCGAATTGAAATTTAATCAGAATAAAGTGTGATAAAAATATCTTGAATTAAATCAAAGGATACTAAAAAATGTCTTGAATTAAAGCAGAACAGAAAGATATTACGAAATTTTAAATTGAATTTGAATTAGAATAAAGTACAACAAAAAATCTTCAATTAGATTTGAATGAGAATAAAGTATGATAAAAATATCTTGAATTAAAGCAGAACAGAAGGATACTAAGAAATTTTAAATTGAATTTGAATTAGAATAAAGTATAACAAAAAATCTTCAATTGGATTTGAATGAGAATAAAGTTTAATAAAAAAATCTCGAATTGAAATTTAATCAGAATAAAGTATGATAAAAATATCTTGAATTAAAGCAAAGGATCCTAAAAAATTTAAATTGAATTTGAATTACAATAAAACATAACAAAAAGATCTTAAATTGGATTTGTTTAGAATAAAGTATAACAAAAAAATCATGAATTGAATTTGAATTAGGATAAAGTAATAAAAATCTGGAATTTAAATTTAATCAGAATAAAGTATAATAAAAGAATCTTGAATTGAATTTGAATTAGATTAAAGTAAAAAAATCGTGAATTAAATCAAAACACAGGTTACTAAAAAATCTTAAATTGAATTTAAATTAGAATAAAGTATAACAAAAATAATTGAATTTAATTATAATACAAAAAAATCTTGAACATTTTTTTTTGGGTGAATTTTATATTGAAAAAGAATAAAATTTACTGTTTCGTTTTGAATAATTAATATTCAAAATACTACGCGAAATTAATAGAAAAAAATCCTGCAAACCTGAAACATTATAATTTGTTATCTTAAAATATCAATAAATTTAAGCCTGTATTAAGCTAAACATGTCTTCCGTTTATCTACTCAGCCAAGTACAATTCAGAACAACATGCATCGTGTGCTTATTAATATGGATGGAGTGCATATGAAAGAAGCGTTTTAAATTTAACTCTAGCTAATTATTACCTTTCTTGTTATAATGACTCCACCTCTATCCTGTTTAAACAAATTCTGAAGATTCGTTTAATGTGTTAAAATATATTTACAAGATAAAATACCACATCCATCGTGGTATTTTATCTTGTTATCTTGTATTTGTGTGTTTATTTTTTCTAATTATTCACACAAAACTACTAAAACTTCATTATTTGATAAAAATAATACTTTGTCTTTGAAATATATTGGAAATCAAATACTTTTAAAAACTTCATTATCTGATAAAAATAATACTTTGTCTTTGAAATATATTGGAAATCAAATACTTTTAAAAGTTTAAATTAATACATTAGTCGTTGCTTTTTTTTTAAATTTATTTAAATGCTATCTGCATATTTTAAAGAAATTGATTATTCGTTCTGCTAAGAATTATCATTTTAAGAAAATTATATTACCATCTCACATTTTCCTGCATTTCATTATGCAACAAAATTGCAACGTATTTTCAGCGCAAGGAAATATAATAACATAATAGAGGCTCTAGAAACAGCTGCAGGAAAATAATACTAATTTGAAAACAGTATTTACTTCCAGTATGCAAATGTTCACAACAGATGTTCTGTTTTATCCACTACATAAATTTAGGTGCGGTTTTCACGAGTGTTGCAATAACCAGAGTGAGAAGAGATCAAATTTAAACTTTAATCACATTGTTGACTGTCTAAAATACATAAATATCACCCGGATATTGTTTAAACCGACAACAATGTAATTGCGGCAGCGCGTTTTATTAAATTTAATTAAAACAACCCCGTTATTTAAATCGTTTAATAATTTCATCCGGGGGCAATTAAATGAGCGAAGGGGATTACGCCGGGAAAATTTAATATAAATATGGAATTCCGGAATAATTCAGTCGTCCTCATTCAATTTGTATGATTAAAAATGCTAGTCCGCCATCGCCCAGATGCTTTTTGTATTTACATTTACGTAAAACGCCTCTTGCCTTCTGCATTCCCGGGGAAAAAAAGAAATAAAAAAAAAACTGCATTCTCGGGCGACTCCTAATTATAGCTGTGCACTTTATATCTGACTACTTTATATCCATCGTAGGCGATAAACTTCAGCGTTTAAATTTTCACTGCTCAATTACTTAGCTCCTCGGAAATAAAACTTAAGATTTCCATCCCCGGGATTCCCTCTCTTGCGATAAAAGTTTTATAAATCATTTCAACAACTATCGTAGAAAAGTAAAAAAAAAAATAAATTGTGACGATTTAACAGCAGGCAAATAAAAAAATATATTTTTTTTGTAACCATCAAAATATGTTTTTTTCTAACGAATCATTTTTTAACATTATGGAAATAATTTTTTTTAATCTTTTTCCTTTCTACCGTTAGGTGTAATGGAAATAATATAAAGGTAAAAAAATAATAAAACACTTTGCTTGTATCACGCATTAATTGTTTTACCTTCATATTAATAATAAACATGTATAACAAAGCAATGGCTTCAACAATCAATTATATTATGAAAATAATAATTTCGATTTAATGAATTGCTCATTTCAGGAGAGGTTCTTACTTGAAATTAAAAAAAATATATTTTTGTTTTTTTTCAAAGATCCTATTAAATAAAAAAACATTGGAATAATTTAATTCCAAAATAATTAAGGAACTAATTAAAATCTTTAATTTAATTAAAGATGCGGTTTTGTAGATAGGGACAGATATATTTATAATATTTTTTTTTCTTCAAAGATTCTATTAAACCAAAAAACGTAGGCAAAACGTAATTCTGCAAATCACAAATGAAAAATTAAAACAAAATATTTGACTAGCTCAACTAGGTCCCCTAGAATAAAGTTTTTTTTTTTAAACTCCCTCAAGTTTCTTCAAGGTCAACTTTAGATATCTTTAATTTAAAAATACAAAACTAGTTCAGGATGATTTAATTGAAATTGTAACACTTGGTTTGTTTCACTTATAAGTAATAAGTGACACACAAACACTTCGTTTGTTTCACTTATAAGTAATAAATGAAACAAACCAAGTGTTTTAATTTCAATTAAATCTACTGAATTAATTCAAAAATATTTCACCACGGGTTAAGTGAGAAATTAATTAAACATATACAAACCTAGCTTTGACGGAGCTAGTTTTGTATTTTGCTTTGACGGAGCTTATTTTGTATTTTTAAATTAAAGATTTCTAAAGATGACATTGAAAAAACTTGAGTTTAAAAAAAAAATGGGTTTTCCGTTAAACCAAAATTATGTTTTTTTTTTAAATCATCTTAGAATATGATAATTAAGAGGCTAAAATAAAATATTTCTTATTATGCATCGTTTATAAAGAATTATAATTTCTTACTTTTTTTTAAATATCCTGTAATCTGCAGACACCTGAAATGATTTAACTTCACAGGCCTCCCCCCAGAGCAGATCTCTATAGGATCCGCGCGAATTAATTCAGATTCGTGGAGATTTATGGCCTCCGCATGCATAATTGAGACAAATTAGGGCAATCGTCAATTAACTCGAAGCCAGCTCTGAGCGAGACGGAGGGAGCAGAATTCGTCCTATTTTTAAGTCCGATTGTTCTACGATAGGACCAATGAAAGAAATTGGGACAAATCCTCCATTAATCATTCCTTCGTTAAAAGATTATTCGACGGGGGCATTTGCGAAGTCTGCCATCTCATTTATTCTTAAAATGATACCTTGGACTTAATGGGTTGAATGATTAAGGAATTACAAGTACTAAATAGCTCCGCGAAGTCGGGATTTAAACGCCGCCTCCGGCGGACCTTGGATGAGTTTATTTGGAATAAATCCAGATGGATAGAATTGTATATCAAGCTAAATATCAAACTGAAAATACCGTGAAAAAAATTAAATAAAAGGCGGAAAGATCTTCGATATTTGTATTATATGCGAACATAACTCTACGAATTCATTGTAAATAATTATCCAAACTATGTATAAATGTTACATGAATAAAAATGTTTAGTTAGTTTAAATAAAAAGAAATTAATTAATTTACACAATTAATTTATTTTTAAAGAAATTAATTAATTTACACAATTAATTTCTTTTTATTTTTAAGAAATTAATTAATTTACACAATTAATTTATTTTTATTTAAACTAACTAAACATTTTATTCATTGAATTAATAATTATTTTCCCTTTTTTTTAAAAAAATAATTAATTATTCTTGTTCAATCCATTTCAATTTATATTAAATATGTTTCCATTTATCTCGAATACAATATATTTCTCATTTAAATCCTTTGATATTTATTTGATAAGTAGAAATATAGTGAATCACATATGATAAATTGAATATACAGTTTTTTTTTATCTTATATTTGCATACATTTTATTTATTTATTAATTAATTAACGGATTTCTCCTTTTTCAATATTACAAAAAAATATATAATTACATATACAATATATTTTTGAATTATTATTGAATATTTTGCCGTGCGACATTTCTACAATAGTTTTTGATATTCGCGTAACTTCACTGGGAGATTGATTTATATATATATATTTTTTGAATATATTTCTCGCAAGATGGTAAGTTCTTGGTAGCCGGTTCGCTGATTAAAATAATGTTCTTGTTTTTTTTATGTATTTAATTTAAATCACACACAATCAAAATTACGAGTAGAAGCTCTAAAATGGTTTTTACTGTTGTGTAGTTTACACAGACAAGTGTCGATGTCCGGTACCTGCTTTTATGAAGGGCGGTTCGCCCCACGCCCTTACACCCCATGGAGATTGTCCACGAGAATTCTCGCGAAATATATTGTTGTAGAAATCGCTGTATTACACTTGCATAAACTAATATTAGTAATTTTAAGCCATATATGTATGTAATCCACTAAATGCGATTAATTAATCGCTGCTAAATAAATTCCACATGCTTTTCTGCGGCAACAAATTTAATCAGTCTCCAGTTAATCGCAATTAGCCGACTATGCATGTATGTTATGAATTTTTGCAAGAACTCTTTTGTGTGTGTGTGTGTTTTTTCTTCAACCAAACATATTCCCGATTTTAATCCATTGAATTAATTACCCCCTTTCCTCAAACACGGTTACACGCTCTTTCCACTGACACTACAAGTATTAATTATACACATTTCCAGTCCCGTGATGAATCACGAATGTCCATTTCGTGAAATTTAATTTTAATGCGGGGCGGTTTCCGTCAAACCGCTATTTTATTTTTTTACTATTTTCTCTGTAAAACGCGGACGTAATTGCAAAAACACGGTGCACGTAATTTCGCGATTAAATCCCGGCAGCACGGGGACGTTTTCACGGATTAAGCAACCGTATACCCGCGGATTTCGTAGCCATAAAACTGCAACTGAATAAATAGATAAAAGTTTATTGCGAATATTTTATAGTGCGCTGCTTTAAAGTGGATACGCTGCCTGTCCCTCCCGCCCTGTAATCCAATATGTTCGCTAAAATATTACGGGATTAAATATTTTAGTATGCAGACTATATGAAATTGCTGGTTGAATTTTTTTTTAATGAAATACGTTTTGGCAATTTTGATGCATTTTAAAGTGTATATCATTTACCATCAAAACCACTTATATACAGGGTGTTCCAGCGAAACCACACAATAAAAATATATAGACTAGAAGTCTATATATTTAATGTATCGTAATGAAATTTTCAACAATCAATCCTGTGTGCTTATTTCAATGAAAATATTTTCAAAAATATACGACTTTCGGTTTTATTAGAAGTCGTTAGTAACTCCCTTATTTTAAATGGAATGCTACATTTTTTTATTAGGAATTTGGATTCTATATAAAAATCTATGAACTAAATTATTAAATAACATAATTTCCAAATTTAATCTATATATATATATATATATATATATTATCAAAAAAAACCTTTATACCCAGGGTTTCCAAATTTAATAGTTTTCGAAATATTTGTCATTCGGATAAAAATTGTTGCTTTTTTCTAATTTACTTAAAAATTCATATTTCCGAACAAAATAATATTGAAGGGATGGAATATTGGTTATAAACAGCCAATACCCTAAGGTACCCAATGGTGATTTAGTTTTGGTAAAATAAAAAACAGAGTGTTCAAAATTTCATCCCACATTTAGTAAACTTTAAACAATTAAAAATTAGTTATTTTAAATAAAACACTCAGTATATTTTGATATATGGCAGAAAGACCTCGGGTCGATAGCTTATGAAAGGACAACCTCAAATTATATACATATATATTATATATATAATATAATGTAAAAGTCCTTTGAATAAAGATATTTGTTAATATATTTTGATATATTCTGATGCAGAATTGATTTCTGCGTTGATCTATACTAGCATTTCCTATACGTATCTTATTTCGATTTAAAGATAAAATAATCGAGATTTAATCTGTGAAATTTTGTCACAGAGCTAAATGTAGAAATAATTTATTAACTATTTCCAAATCATTTTTGTTAAATTTATTTAAATAAGTGAATAAAAACTCTTTTCTATTGGTATTTTTGAATTGAATATTTTAACAATTCACTGTTAAGTAAGAAAGCTATTAATACGAATTCACTTGGTCACAGTTATTTCAATAAATTAAATAAAAATGATTTGAAAATAATTTTTTTGATTGAAATTTATTCATCGTCAATAATATACAATTATAATGCAAGAATATATTAAGACAAATTTAAAAAAGTTACAAAAGACATGCCCCTTATTTTATAGTTTAAAATCATTGTTTACACCTTTAGCAACAATCTGGTATGAAATTCATTTGTTTAAGTTGCATCAAACAGTGCCGTTTTGGACTTTGAATCTGACACACATTTTCGTGGGATTCGTGGCTGGTTTCAAAAATTATTTAAAAAAGTTACAAAAGACATACCCCTGATTTTATAGTTTAAAATCATTGTTTACACCTTTAGCAACAATCTGGTATGAAATTCATTTGTTTAAGTTGCATCAAACAGTGCCGTTTTGGACTTTGAATCTGACACACATTTTCGTGGGATTCGTGGCTGGTTTCAAAAATTATTTAAAAAAGTTACAAAAGACATACCCCTGATTTTATAGTTTAAAATCATTGTTTACACCTTTAGCAACAATCTGGTATGAAATTCATTTGTTTAAGTTGCATCAAACAGTGCCGTTTTGGACTTTGAATCTGACACACATTTTCGTGGGATTCGTGGCTGGTTTCAAAAATTATTTAAAAAAGTTACAAAAGACATACCCCTGATTTTATAGTTTAAAATCATTGTTTACACCTTTAGCAACAATCTGGTATGAAATTCATTTGTTTAAGTTGCATCAAACAGTGCCGTTTTGGACTTTGAATCTGACACACATTTTCGTGGGATTCGTGGCTGGTTTCAAAAATTATTTAAAAAAGTTACAAAAGACATACCCCTGATTTTATTGTTTATAATCATTGTTTGTACCTTTAGCAACAATCCGGTATGAAATTCATTTGTTTTAGTTGCACCAAACAGTGCCGTTTTGGACTTTGAATCTGACACAGATTTTCGTGTGATTCGTGGCTGGTTTTAAAAATTATTTAAAAAGTTACAAGACATACCCCTGATTTTATAGTTTAAAATCATTATTTACACCTTTAGCAACAATCTGGTATGAAATTCATTTGTTTAAATTGCATCAAACAGTGCCATTTTGGATCTGATGCATCTTCAACTTGAAAAAGTCGAAAATGAGTGTTGACGTAAGAATATATTAATAATATAACATTGTTAATATAAATTTAGTACTTTTTGTCGAATTTTATCTTTAAATTCTTGTAATAACTTGTGTTTTTAGTTTAATTTACCCCGGCGCCTCCGCCATGGTGTAGGTGCCGGGCAAATCCGTGGTAGGAAAATTCGTGGGTAACTTCACATCGGTGTAACGGTCGTACTTCGTCGAAACACTCAAGGATTAGTAACACGGACGTTGATCAGTCAAATTTTCATTGCACATATGAAAAATATCAATTAAATAAAAATAATACAAAACCACACCCTTAAAAATCATCAATTACTTTAATTACTTCCCCACTAAATATGCACATTAAAGCAATCCTATCTCCATGGTTTTATAAACTCGTTTTATCCATTATATCGCGCAAAGCGAAAACAAAACGTTTCGTTTATTTATTGTGAAAGCCATGAATTTTCCGGTCGGGTGAATACTTGGCTCCGAAACGCCGGCCATAGATATAAAAAGCAGAAGCAACGCCACCGCAATAAATGACAAGGGTCCTGATAGTTTCTTCGCTTAAATTTTATTTTTTTGTGCGTGCGCGCGCGCTTATATCTTGTAGAGATTGCCCTAGTTTTCCCGTACAATAAATATCCATTTAGGATATATAAATCTCATTCCGAAGTTAAAACTTGTAAGCGGAATGTATTTGATTAAATATATCAAGTGTGTGGAGGGAGGAGAAGCTTGAGCTATAATTCAAATTATGACATGGTTGAATTTAAAAAAATGTATAAAAGTTTAGCGAGAATGGCGGGCTGCAAAATATTTTGCAGAATGAAGAAAATATTTTGATATGAAGAGTATCAATAGTATTCATTTATATTGGTTATAGTTATTTAAATAAATTAAATAAAAAAAGAGAAGAGAAGAAAGGCTCGGTATGCTTAAAAATATTTATTTAATTTCATTCAATTTAATTTAACATCTTTAAATTATATGGGGCAGAGCTGTACTGACGAGGAATAGATACCGAAACACGTGTCTGCATTTTGTATTAATTCAAAAATTAATTCGTATAATTAAACTGAATTTTGATTTTGTGTTAATAATATTAAAGGAATTAATAAATATTGGCATAATATTATATTATTATAATAATATAATAATAAGGCCGAAAGACTTCCGGTCGATAGCCGTTTCTCTTAAGAATATATATTTGTTTTAAATTGTTTCATGTATTGTATATTGAATTAAATATGTATGTATTCTTTGAGAATAAAGATATTTGTATATATATAATAATAATAATATTATTGACATAAATTATTTTGCCTGATCCACAAATCAAGAATCATTATATCCACCAATATATCCAGTTATTCTCTAGTTCCCTGCAATTCCTCAAAAATAATTTAAAAAATCACTATGCAACTACTTAATTCTTCTTTTGTTGTTTCTTATATTTTTATCATATTTATTAATTCATATAAATAATGCTAATTATAGTTTTTTTCTTTGATTATATTATACACTGTATTTTCTTTGTACAAACTGGGGTTTCCTGTAAATAAAAGCATTTTTAATATATATAAGAAAATTAATTTAAATAAAATTCACTTGGTTTGTTTCGCAAATTATTTGATTTATTTCGACTAGTTTCGGCTATTATCAAATATTATTTAAATTAATATTCTTACATAAATATTTAATCATGTTTCACCAATTGATTAATGAGAAAATAGTTAAAGATAAAAAATGTATTATTATTATATCTATTTTTATAAAAATTATTAATATATATATTCATAGAAATTTAAATAAACTCAATTTTGAATTCTCTTGATAATGGACTGATAACCCGAAACTAGTCGAGAATTTAAAGTTATTCTATTTAATCTGTGTTTTATTTATTTTATTGGTAGATTTTTAATAATCTATTCATATTTAATATATCAATAATTTTAAAAAGTTTAAATTAAAATCAATCATTCCACAATAAATAATATGTTAATAATTCCATCCACAGATTGAAAACCATCAATACCACGCCTGTTTTTAATTAATCCCGCTGAAAACAAACCTGCGAGAATTCACGACTATCGACCGATTGTTGTGTCCTCCATTGCTGAAATGAAATTGCGCTGCCATTGTTTAATCTGCAGATTTCGGGAAAACGTAAAAAAAAATCGCACAATTCCATCGCGGGCATGATTGATCAATAGAAGGCACAATGGCGGCGCGGGGAATTTATAATTTTCCAATCAACAAGTTGCTCGTTTTAATTGTGTCTCCGAATATTCACAATCGCGCTGATATTGCCTGAATTAATAGCTGGATTTTAGTTAAACACGAGAGAGATAATGGGAATGATTCATTTCGCAAACTATCCTAATCGCGGAAGCAAATATGTGTTTTGGTTGTAAATTGGGAACGGCGGGATGCGAAAAGTTGAACGGGGAGATTATTGTCGGGAGATGCCATTTGGGGACTAATTAGGTGTTTTGTTCCGGGGTTCTGTTGTTATTATATGTATTCTAGTTGGTCCGTTGTGCGAATTATTGTATTAATGTAATTATTGCCAGAAAATTACTGTATACGCGAGTTTGCTTCGATATAAACAGTTTTGAGTACGAGATCGAATATTCTACAAAAAGCTTTGTTGTAATTTGGAAAGATAATTACTACGAATATGAAGAATATGAATCTTGTTCAAAAGAGTCCTTAAACTGTGCCATCACTTTATCCTTCCTTGCAAGGTACTTCTTGTACTCTTCTGAATTCAGCAACTGATACCATGTTATTAAACAGACCACAGCAATCAAAAACAGGTTAGAAGATTACTTATAATTACTACGAATGTAATTAAGTTTTTCAAATCAATGCAATAAGATTATTATTTCCTTTTTATAATCCACACGACAATTTCATTTTAATTATTGTTTCAATCCTAATCATTTGCGAACACCTACGAACAAAAAGCCTTTCTAAGAACAACGTTCACCTTTTACAAATGCACGCGCTGGAAACCATCAGCTAATCAAAGTGCATGTTATGCAAGGTGCCATGTGGAACAAACAGTTCCCTTGTACAATTTTGATGAAGTACTGGATAATCCAGCGACAGCAGCAACTAGGCCAGGCCATGGCGCCTGCCCGAGGGCTAAATTTATAAAAGAGACCCTTCGACCCGTTCCCATCAAAATTTCACCCTATCCGACATGAAGGAACTTTCCGTAAAGGCCAACTTTTCCACCCTCATTCGGACTTTTATAATTTGTTTTTCCGCTTTTAGCATTCATCACAATCAGAGTTACATATTAATCTTGCTTGCACACACACAAAGCCTGCGAAAGTGGGATTTATGTTCATACATATGGATGAGTATTGTTTATTTGTACAAAAAACAGGACGATTAAGATTTGCGTTATAAACTGTTGGATACGTATGCGGGTATTTGTTAGGGATTAATAAAACAGTTCGCGGTCTTGAGGATTACCTGGTAAATGTAAATAAACATGTAAGTTATGTACGGATATAACCTGCTTTAAGTGGAATGTGCTGCATGTGTAATTCTATAATAAATATGTGTATTTAATTCAACTATTTACACATACATAAGTATAATAAAAATATCGTAGGAAATACAATAATATAGCAATTTTCCTAAATGCAAACATCCTACCATCACTATTCATCAATTCATTTCCGTAAATCATCGGGACAGTTGAGCTATCTAGCACAGATTTTTCTTTAATTTTATTCATGTCAGGGCAGAATCGATAGCCCAGACAAACTACATGTATTGTAATTATTTATGTGATATTGTTAAAATTATCTGTCTAGTCCGAATAAAAATGTATGTGTTTTAATGTGCATTTGTTTAACGTACTTACGTAACGTAAGTCAAAAGACCGATATGAAGTTGTGACAAAAACACCTTCGTTTTGGACTTAGAAAAGTTCGTCTCTCTATAGGAAATCCGTGGCTCAGCATTAAAAATTTATAAAAAAAGTTACAAAATATATACCCCTGATTTTATTGTTTTAAATAATTAGTTAGACCTTTAGCAACAATATAAGAATAAAAACAAATTCCTGAATTGTGACAAAAACCTTCGTTTTGGACTTAGAAAAGTTCGTCTCTCTATAGGAAATCCGTGGCTGAGCTTTAAAAATTTATAAAAAAATTACAAAATACACACCCCTGATTTTATTATTTTAAATAATTATTTAGACCTTTAGCAACAATATAAGAATAAAAACAAGTTCCTGAATTGTGACAAAAACCTTCGTTTTGGACTTAGAAAAGTTCGCCTCTCTATAGGAAATCCGTGGCTGAGCTTTAAAAATTTATAAAAAAAGTTACAAAATACATACCCCTGATTTTATTATTTTAAATGATTATTTAGACCTTTAGCAACAATTTAAGAACAAAAACAAGTTCCTGAATTGTGACAAACACCTTCGCTTTGGACCTTGAATCTGATAAGTCTAAGTCTTTACTCGAGGCTAATAATTGAAAGTAAAAATTATTTTAAATTAAGTTGGACATATCATAACACAGTTCTTGTATAATTGGGTTAATTTCATTCGTTTATAAGCTGTGAATCACTTTTAAAATAAATAATTTACCCGGCGCCTCCGCCATGGTGGAGGAGCCGGACAAATCAGTGGCTGGAAATCCGTGGTTAACTTCACATCGGTAGTCAAAAGTCACAGAACTAAATGTGGAAATAATTTATTAATTATTTTCAAATAATTTTTATTTAATATATATAAAACAATTTAAATACCTTAATTGATCGAGACTTTTTTTCTCCTAGAAGGCAATAAAAGTAACCACACAATATAGGTTATGTTATTCTAACAAATTGAAGAATATTGTTATTCGAATTTAATTATAATAGCAAGTGCAATTTACAGTAAGTAAGTACCACGAAGTCAACCGTCTCCAAGATCAAAGAAATGTTCAAAGTGTTCTCTTTAATTATTTCATATTGTCAAACGCACTGACTAAATGTTCCGGGGCAATAATTGATACGGTTTTAGTAATCGAGACCTTGTGCGGAGATTTGTGAAAATTTTTTTTTAAGAATTATTTGGCATGTCCCGTATGAAATGTAGACTGGCTGTGAAGTCTTCGTCTTCTATTTACAGCTTTGTTTTATGAAGCTTTAGAATACATTCTTGAATAGCATGCCGCAAAGCGTTTTAGGAAACTGCAATGGCGGGAAATGCAGCGCCGAAAACTTCAATACACGGTTGGAAAAAATACGCCTATTCTTTATTTTCTCGTTTTGGCCCATTCAGAAAATAGTTTTCGACAAAGGAAAACTTTTATGTTCTGTAGTTTGTGTTTACTGATTTGATAAATAACAACACATGTGACGTTTTATTTGTTTATATTCATTGGAGCCAACAATATGTAAAATAAAGAAAATAATTAAAGCACTCTAGAAGAAGAAGAAGTTCTCGATCATATTGTATTTTCGATATATTTATATTAGAAATTAATAAATAACAAGTTATACAAACAAAGTGAAAAAGTGTTTTATTTAATAAACTCAAAATGTATAACCAAGTGAAAGACTTAACAATCAACAAATTTATAAATTATTCCCTCTTTAGCTACTGCGACATTTTGATTTATGTTACATAAGTACTTAAAACAAATATCCTAAACTGTGACCAAGTGAATAAATATTTTTTTCTATTAATATAATTTGTATCAATCCCAAATATGCCTATCCTTCACTAACAATTCATCAATTCATTTCAAATAATTTAGAGAACTTAAGACAGTGACGTTAGCAATCATGACGATTGAATAAAAAGACAAGAACTGGACAAAGACAGGCCGATGGTCGATAGCCATTTTCTGAGGCTTAACTAGAGGTTTATGATTGTAATGTAATTTAACGTATTTCTCAGAAATAAAGATTTTCTATATATAAATAATTTCTATTCTATTATCCTTTTTTTGTTGGTTTTTATATTTTCTCAATTGTGTGTTACTTTAATAAAATTACCAATTCAATTAGCAATAATATTTTTAATTACACTTTAAATTAAAAGAAAACAAACAATCCCCATGGGCTTAGAATAACTATCCCCCTTTATCACAATTATCAACACACACTTGCAGAATCTGGAATTTGCTTGAATGGCAAATGACGCCCGTTACATTTCGTTGATTAATGTGTCTCAGGTTCGTTCCATTTTTATCAGCAGACGTTGCCGTGTAATTCATTTAAATTCAGACCGCACGCTGAAAGATGTCTTCCCCGCATTTTCACGGTATCTTAGGCATACTTTTTGTGTATTCTTTTTGTACCCTACGTGTCCATTGTGCACAATGTAAGAGTGTACTCTTATGCGATTCGTGAATGGCTCTAAAATAAGACGTGAAATGTATAAGGTTTTCATATTTCACTCAATATATATATACTGCGTGTAAACGAAAAAGTATATCAAATTTGTGATAAGGGTTTACGTTACTCTCATGCATGATTTTTTTTAATTTGTTTTCCTCTACTTTAATGATATAACCGATAATTCCCTTGACTTCCTTTTTTATATGAGATATTTGTGGATGAGTACGTGAAGTTTTCTTGATAATAATATTTGTATCGTCCTCAGTCCATCGCGAATGTCTGTATAAATTGAATATAGGTGGATTTGAAGCACTTTATGGAGATTTGATATCGCAGGTCTCTGTGTTGTAGTTGGTAGCGCATTCGACCGGCAATCGGGGGACATGGGTTCAAATCCCACCAGAGATGTTTCTTTTCCACTTTATATTTAATTGATTTAAATTATACCACAATCGAAGATATTTGTTGGTGAGTACGTAAAGTTTCTTGATATAATATAATAATATTATGTCAATAGCCATTTAACAATTAATTAATTTTTATGTGATATACATAATCAATGTTTGTTACCTTATTGTAAACTTAATTGTTATTAAAGATTGTTATATATATAATATTTTATAAAATATTATTATATTATACCTCAATGTTGAACATTGAAAATTTCTCGATATAAATATAATTTAAAAGGAATATCAATTTAATTTAATTAATATTTATATTGATAAAGAGCATATTGTGTTCGAAATCTACGTATAGTATATTTAAAATAAACAAGTGAAGAATATTACATCCCAATATTTACATTATTACTATCATTTTCAAATTGTTAAGCCTCAGAAAATGGTCATCGATCGTCGGACTTTCTGCACATTAATTATGTGTTTATATTTTTATTATTACCTTCAATAAAATCTTCTACAATACGAAACTTTACGTATCTATTTAATTATTATTTTCTTAATCTTATCCTCTTTTATCCGTATTGGGTGTCGAGGTTTTAATTATTATTATTTAACGCTTCATAAAATTTTAACACTTTCATTGTATACGTATACGAAAAATAAACAAACAAAAAAAAACACGTTTACGTTGGTAAACCAGGTTGTTTTAACACAGGTTCTCTGTCCATTAATTTTACGCCTCAGATAGCGTATTTTTATCACGATAAAACATCTGTGCAAATTTTAATTAATTTCGAGCTTAGCGACGACGACATTGTGCAATTTATAAAAGCAAATAATTTTTGTAATTAATTATATAATGGCGACAGCAATGAAATGTTATACGGAGGGTAAACATTAATCACAAAAGTTGCAAAGAGTGTTTCCGGGAAGAAGTTGCTTATCGAAACGAATTATTTATTGATATAGTTCACGAGTTGACGAACAGAATATGCTTATTGATAAAATAATCGATAAAATTGTTTTTTTTTTTTATGAAAGTTGGAGTGTAAATGTTTCTAAAAATATGTGTGTAAAAGGGTTGACACTTGGATGGATACTCGGGAATTGTAAAATATTTAATCCATTCCCTTTTTTATGGCATGTATTATGTATACAAAAGGGTATTCGAATTTTCGTTTATTTAAATATTACTGATAAATTAAACTTGACTAATAATTTGTCACAATTATTTAAGTAAATTAAATAAAAATGATTTGAAAATAATTAATAAATTATTCGCTCTTTAGCTACTGTGACTTAAAACGTCACATTTGTTTTAACCCTACACCCATATGGGCAGGGTCATTAAATATATATATATATATATTAATATATATAATATAATTTATTAATTATTTTCAAATCATTTTTATTTAATTTATTTAAATAATTGTGACAAATTATTAGTCATGTTATATATACATTTGTTTTAAAGAAAAACGGTGTTTGTATTGAGCGTCCAGAAGACTATTCAAACAATTTTATTTATACTGCGAAAATCCGTTGATAAATAAATAAATAGGAATTTAATTGTAAAAAATAATCAACTATCAGTTGTCATAAATGATGCATTTATGTAAGTAGGTATCAACGGAATTAATACTTTTGTTATGACCAATTTAAATATTAGTATTACTTACTGTCAGTTTATAATTATATTTCAGTTTGAATTTTATTTACATACATTTATATATTTAGTTGTAATATTGATTTTTGTTGCATATGTTTTGTAAAAAGGAGATACCGTAAATAAATATATAAATTAAAAAAATGTAAAGTGAAAACATTGATTAAGTTGCTCTGTAATTGGACTGTAGTCTGTTGGGCAATAAAGTATTATTATTATTGATATATCCTAGTTCTGTGTAAGCAAAAAGCACTATTAATCTCCGATTATATTAAATAAATCACTTCGATTGTTTCACCAATATTTTTATATTTTTTCAATAATGTGAATCAAACAAGAAATATTTCTATTATTAATTTGCTAAAATAGGCAATTAAGATAAAACAGTCGATTTTTTTAAGACCAAATGATATAAAAACATAATCTTTCACTGATATTTATATATCTGGTTTTATCATAAATTTAGCAATTACATCAAGGTATCTTATCACCATCATCATCAAAAATCCACTCACAAAAATAAACATGAAACATTAACTTCAGCACAAATAGTAACGAAAATAAACGCACCCAAATTATGTGGAGCCATAATGAAGGTCATGTCGTTTGAGTATAACGGTTGATACAACGAGATCAGAGCGGCTTCGCACATTTTAGTCCAGAGACTCATCTTGACTTAAAGAAAAAACTACGAAAAAAAAAAAAAGAAATCACTCGGATCACTCAGAAAGAATCACTCAACGAACGACGCCGCATTATCCTTAAGCACGGAGCAACGCTCCCTTTACGAGCCCTTCGACTTGTGCGAATACTCTCCGCATGCAAACTGCCACTATACAGAGAAAATTGTACGAATTATCTTGCGGTGATAAGATAACGAGGTTTATCGGGGAGCTTCCTTGAGCCTTCGGCCCGATAAGGCTCGATCGTGATGATAAGAGCTGGATGTTTTCAGCGCGGGATGTTGTAAAAATCCTGCTGGATTAATTCCGCAGACGGAGGTCGACCTAATTACGGCCCTTCTGTTAATTGGAACAAACAAAAGCACTAAGCGCAGGTGTTTGTCGAGGGTGAAATTTCTTTGTTCAGAGGAATTTCAGTCGTGATGTCGAAGGATGCTCTCCGTTCGCGTTATTACCGAGATGTATTTATTAGTTGAGTAATTTTAGATCTTCAAATTAATATTACTCGAATGATAATTACTTGATGTTATAACAGGAATACGCAAATGACCAATGTTGTCAAAACGCCCTAAAACTTCTTCTATAACAGGAATATTTCGGTTTACGTTATAATTCATATTTTTAATTAAATTCTCACTTATCCCGCGGTGAAACATTTTTTATGTAATAATTATGAAGTATTTTAATTAATACACGAATAGATGAACAACCAAGGGTATTAATTAAAATACTTCCTAATTATTGTTATAATTCATGTCTATTCTGTACACACTGGTCTGACGAGTTCCGAAAGATCGAAATGGCTATCACTAGATAACGCAAGCGCCTTCTATTGCTAATTCCAAGTGGCAACGTCAACAATTTGGATTTCCATTAAGGCATTGCACATGGAACACACTGGTCTGACGAGGTACGAAAGATCGAAATTGCCATCACCTCTTATCCATACGCTAGATGAATGGTAGTTGAACATTTTATTAAATACCCAATGTATGATAAGGCTTTGTCTCTGGATACGAAAACTAAGGATATGAGTGCCATTTTTAGCCAGAAGCTTATAAGAACACATTTTACAAATTTGTAATAATTACATTAAAAGTGCTAATTTTTGTACTTTAGTAAACATTTTAAATACTACAGTATTTCACTGTTCTATCAACAACAATTTGTAGATAGAACAACAAATTTTATATAAAATATTTTTTTTAAATATGTAATTTATATCTGATAATTGGCTGTTGACCACTCGAAGAGTTTTCCAATTTTATGTAATCATAACTTTGTTAAATAAGCGATTCCGAAATTAGGTGCACTTAAATATATCAGATTAAATATAAATATTGATTATCAGCTATCGGAATTGCGATCTTAATGTGGGCATAAGGTGTAGTAAATTTTGCGTGTGAGATTGATATTCGTAATAAAACCCACGGGGCATAACATAACACTCGGCGCAGACTGAACATGATATAAAAATACTAAATGGGCTCCCATTTAGGCCCTCGCGAAAGGCTTATCGGACTCCACTGGCTCCTTTTTATTTTAAGAATGCTTTTGTAGTAATAAACACATGAATTATACGTACATATTTTTCTTGAATTTGCGCATTAACATGCAACATTAATAACATGAATAATAATAATAAATAGAATATGTGATACTACAATATGAAAGTCAACTATATTAAATTTAAGATAATTAAATAATATACTATTTATTTAATATATTTAAATAACTGTGACCAAGTGAATGAATAATACTCTTTTCTATTTATAATTAAATAAAATGAAACAAAGATGATTCACACATTTGCAGTTATTTAAATTACAATTAAATTAAACAAGAAAAATTTCTGGCAATGATCAATAAAATTCGGTCAAACCTTTTTCCAACTGCAAAAAATTACTTACATTGTAAGTTTTACAAACATCTATTGAAACAACTACTTTCCGAGCATTTACCCCGCCGGACATTTATTGTGTATGGGGGGGTTGATTAATATAAAGGTTAAATAAAATGAACTCGAAAATCATTAATAAAGTGGGATTTAAATCCGAGTCGAAAATATGTTTTGCCGAAAACAATTGATCGAGATTGCGCATAGGACTTTAATATATAAGCTTATTTTTGCTTACTAGACATGTCTTTAAAATATTTCCTCCTGAATCACCCTGTATATAAATATAATAAATATGAGTTTTGTCGATAACTTTATTGTTTACAATAATTTATATGCTGCTGGGTATTCGTGGGTTAAAGAAGGTGAAGAAATTAGCGCATATTCAGGTAATTTCTTCACCTTCTTTAACCCACGAATACCCAGCAGCATATAATTTATTGTAAACAATTAAAAAAAAAACAAAATTATGCTTGCCTACATATCAGACCAATACAAGTTATTGTGATAAACGTTATGTTATTTCAAATCTATGCGTTAGCAAAGTATTAATAAATAAATCCAATTTATATAGTTAATTCAAGCCTTGGCTATTATTAACCGCGATATGGATCACTCCATTCCCATTCCCGTGGACGTTGTATTTGCATATTTAATCTAAAACGGAGTTACGTCCAAGCATTCGTAATACAACAAATAAATTTTATAAACGTGAAAATGTTGTGATAGTCGGCAATAAATAAGCACTCATTGTGGCGTAGTTATAACGTTGTTAATTTAATTCAGTAAATTACATTTTCTGGCAGTCGCGCTATGCGGCTTTTCTTTATGCGAAATATCCCCCTCCCCCCTACCGCCAGCACACAATTATTGTATGCGGGGTAATTTAATTTTTCGAATAAGATTAACCCCCCGTTCCCGCAATATATAACAAAAACGCGATGATTCCGAACACAATGATGCCGATTTAATCAAATGAATGGATTCAGTTTAATTAGATTATAATTATTTCAACGTAAAATATATATATATATAAAAAAAACAAAATATAAAAGAAAAGCAATTTCCTAATTCGTAGTAAAATCGCTGCTAAAGTATGTCATTTTCTCGTAATATATAAATAATATCTTATAACCATACAATTAATGGAGTTACACTATTAAGGGGGTTTTGGTAATTAAAGCTGAAAATAAGATTTCTTTTTTTTTTTCAAAATCTATCAGAGTTGGTATATTGGGTTTTTTATGTTCAATTAAACATTATCTTGGCTATATTTTAAGAATTTATCTTGCATTTCAGAAAATGCAAAAAACAAAAATTACCTCATCCACGGTTTTCGAGTTATTTCCAACACAATGCCCCAAGGGAGGAATTTCGCTCGTGATTTCTGTTAATTGAAAATATAAAAAAAATCGTAAGTTGCGAATTTTTCGAGATAACTCAATGAAATTTTGTGGAGATATGAAGTAAGTCATCTCCTTTCAGAAAATGCAAAAAACAAAAATTACCCCATCCACGGTTTTCGAGTTATTTCCAACACAATGCCCCAAGGGAGGAATTTCGCTCGTGATTATTGTTAATTGAAAATATAAAAAATCGTAAGTTGCGGATTTTTCGAGATAACTCAATGAAATTTTGTGGAGATATGAAGAAAGTCATTCCCTTTCAGAAAATGCAAAAAACAAAAATTACCCCATCCATGGTTTTTGAGTTATTTCCAATTGAATGTTCCAAGGGAGGAATTTCGCTCGTGATTTCTGTTAATTGAAAATATAAAAAATCGTATGTTGTGGATTTTTCGAGGCAACTCAATGAAACTTTGTGGAGATATGGAGTAAATCATCCCCTTTCAGAAAATGCAAAAAACAAAAATTACCCCATCCACGGTTTTCGAGTTATTTCCAACTGAATGCCCCAAAAGAGGAATTTCACTCGTGATTTCTGTTTTTTTTTTTTTTCGAAAGAGGTTAATAAATTTTTGTGAGGATATTAAGCTAGTAATCCTCTTTCAGAATATGCAAGAGGTAAAAACAAAAATAATAACAAAATAATTAAAACACTTCGTTTGTGTAAAAATCAGTAAAACATACGAAGTATTTTAATCAAAGTCTACTAATAATTGTTAATTTATATTTAAATTGCTCAGTAATTTAAAACACATGAGCTTTGTATTAAATCTTGAGAAAATAAATGTACTTTATTTATTCCTCCTTCTAAAGACATCTCCCAAGTGATATATAAAGCAGGCTAAAATAAATCGCCTTCTTGTGAAGACGTAAAGTTGCAAAATGGACCTTACACGCCGCATCAACGCCGATAAATAAACACGCCACAATTCAAGAATAATTCAAGGGAGATCCGCCACAGAAGGCGTCCATAAATTAGGCTAATTAACATTTAACGAGTGGCTGAGACTGCTGGGAGACGGCGATTCCCCTATTGCGGTGGGAAATAGGTCGGGGTGCGAATTTAGTGAGTGACCGCGACCTTCGCTTGGGCGGCTGCTCTCTTATCTCCGCCACGTTTATATATCTATATATATTGGGGGCGGTTTCTGAGCCAACCGCAGGCTTGCATGCGGCATATCGGAGTCGGAGTTGTCGCAGTGCGAGCGGGATTTATGCACACCCCCTCGCCCGTACAAATAAAGTATAAAAAAAATCGGGTATATTCCCGGATCTACAATCCCTGTGGCGATAAGAGAAGAGCTGGCTTTTCAATATTTCAGTAATGCTTCGGTTTGTTTTTTTCGTAACCGGCCACGCATCAATAAATGGAATGTAGAAATATACATGTCATATTTATATTGTGGTACAAACAAAAAATTGCTTACTTCTGTATTTGTTTGTTGCATACTTCCTTTATTGACGCTATCAGAGATGTTTACAGCAGATTTTTGTACTTATAGGCAAACCTGCGATTTTATATACAGTGCATCTACGGATTGAGTGCACATAAGGTGTAAATGACATTTTTTTAGAGTTGGATCTTCATGTTTATTGTTTATTGTTTATTAACGGTAAGTCCATTCAAATACACATTGCTTTATACTAACTATACGTTAAAAGATAAAGGAGGGTTACAATAAAGTATAATTATAAAATGCTAATAATGCATGTTCTGAGTATCGTTTCTGCTTAGTCTCAAACTAAGAAATTGAAAAAATGAGCCAAATCAATTAATATACAGCATATTTTTTAAATTCTTAACATTTTTCATATATAACAAAAATGTTGAGAATTTAAAAAAATCCTGTATATTAATTGATTTGGCTCATTTTTTCAATACGCTGTCATGAGATTCAGTGATTTAGTGTGAAATTGATATATTTTGTACGCCACTGAATCGGTATTGTTCCCAAACATTTAGGGTAAATTTAGATGAGATGCTATTATAAATCTTATAGCGACTTGATGTATTTAATATTAGTATATTTCTCTGTAATAGGACTTTAGTCTGTTGGGAAATAAAGTTATTATTATTATTAACACTTTAAACTTTGTTTGTTTAACACTAAAATTAATTTATTGTGGCTATAGTTTAACGTTTACGCTTTTAGATTAATAATGACAAGTGTAAATTGTTGAAACTATAATTACAATAAATTAATTTTATCGTTACACAAACAAAGTTTAAATTGTATTTAATTGATAAACAATGTAAAATAAAGTTTCAGTTCCAATTATTAACAATCGAATAATACGTATTTAATTAAATGCGCCGGTGAGTTATAGAAGTTTTCGAATTTATCCGCGTAAAATATTCACGAAACTAATTAAATGCAAGACTTTAAATCTTTCCACGTCTCCGCAGATATTAAACTGTGAAAACGATATCCGTAATTAAACTGTAGATGCAATTACCGAGTGAAATTTATCTTTCCAACTTAGTTTACAGCCATAATGGTATATTAATTATGGAAAACAATGCGTCTGAAACTTACGAAACACGATATCCCGCCAGTAAATATGATTATAATTAAAGTCAATAGTTGGATTACTTCGCGGACTGCAGGAACTTTCAAAAGTTTTCCGTCAAGTTTACATATTGCTGGATTACTGCACCTAATCCAGCAATATGTATAATAAATTCCGCATATAAATTAAATATTATTAAAAAAATGATTTCTATAGAAAAGCAATTTGTTAGAGGAAAGACTGATTGTCAAGAAGCCAGATTGCAGAATATTCTTATTTATTATCGTATGTTATTTAGAGATGGGCGAAATGGCTTATTTCTTGTGAACCAATTAGAAGAATCGATTAAGTGGGCCAGCTCAAAAGAGTTATATAGTTCAATTGTGAGTGAGTGAGCCCACGAATATCTTGATTTTAGTAGCTCTTGAAATATCTTTTCTATTTATGAAGTTTTCTCTCATTGCGAATTTCATTGTTTTCACTATTCTATTATTTATTTCGATTTTTTATTGTTATATTTTGATGTTAAGTTCTTAACTCTTCTCTCCTATTGTCATAACTTTGGTTTTTCTTCTTATTAATTTTCATTCATCTTTGCATTGTTGATTGTACAACTTCAAAATGTCTTGTCCTATTTATCAAAAATAAAATTTAAAAGAGTATTTATTCACTTGGTCAGAGTTTAAATAAATTAAATAAACATGATTTTAATAATATTAATAAATGTGGAAACAATTTATTAATCATTTTTATTTAAAAGTAAAGTTGTTCTCTTAAATTCCCTCGTCTGGTTACGCCTATCAAATTAATATTATCGAGTAATTTTTGTTTCTGGCTTAATTAATACACTCTAACAGTCTGTTATGCAAATTTCGTAATTATATCAAAAGACTCGGGTTTTCCATTTATTCGGAAGTGCAGTAAAACTTGCATTGTTTGCATCCCTAATTCGACACTATCCACTCAATTAACAACACACTCCGGATAGAATATTAATAGGGTCGGCGGTGAAAATTGAGCACTCTGGGGGTGTACATTGTGCAATCAAAAGGGCCCTTCATCTCGAAACGTTATATACAAGAAACTTTACACCTCTGCAACACTAGAAATTTTCGCCGCAATTAACGTTCACTAATTTGCTCGCGGTGCAACGAGATACTTGAATTAATAAAAAAATATGTTTATTCATCGAAAATTTGATTTCCGTCTGCAATATTATAAAAAATATAAATTGTTGAAATTATTCAACAATATTAATGTAAGTTAATATATCTGTTATTCCTAAATACAAACATCCTGCAATCATCAATTCATTTGCGCAAATCATCAGGACAGTTCAGCTAGCTAGCATAGATTTTTCTTTAACTTCATCATAAATTCACGACAGTTCAGAAAGACCTTTGGTCGATAGCTCAGACAGACTAAAACCTACATGTATTGTAATTGTTTATATTGTTAAAATTATCTATATAGTCTGAATAAAGATATATATATATATATCTGTTAATAAAGAGTATTATTAATTATAATTATATTTCTGTGCAAAGCTTATTAATATTAAGGCTTTCCTCGCATTTAAATAAACGCGTATTCGCTTAATCCCTTTAATACCAAAAGATTTTAATGAAAATGGTAATTTATAAGAAAAGGATTTTATGGAGTATATGAAAAAGCGGATTTTCCGATGATGTCCGTCGTAAACGTAATGGTAATTTTTATTCCGTGACACCCTCGCAAAAACCCACACGCGTGTGTGCGTTTGTAGTGGAAAGGGAGGAGTAGCGTTTTGGGATGTAGGTCAGAGGGAAACCCTAGCGAATAGCTAGAGTTACAAGGGCTTTCCCCAATTCGTGTCGGAAAAGGTTAAAAATTCCCTTTTCGGCGAACGTTTTGTTGAAATGTGTGTTTTTAATTTTATTATATACAGGGTAATACGAGAGAAGGGAATACATTTATTTTAATTGCTGATTAAAAACACTTCTTCAGTTTCACTTTTGAAAGTGAATATTTATTTCACAAGCGAAAGTAGGATATTAAATATTGTATTAAGAAAAGGTCACGTTTAACTTTGTTTGTATAACTTATTGTATAATGATGTGCAGTGATTCCTAAAAGTAACGGAAAAAATCGTAAATAAAAATGATCTGATTATTATTTTTAAATTACTATCCTAACATACAGTTTACAGATCTTAATCGAGAATTTAAAGTTATTCACGTTAAATATTAAAAATACCAACAATATTTTACAATTATTTAAAAAAAAAACTCACAAATGTATGCAATTAATTAAAATTAAAACCAGTCTGGATTACATGAGAATAATTTCCGGAACATGTGACTCACCTTTCACATAAGTGTGCGCTTAATTGCAGTGTAGATTAGTGTATAATTATTTGAAGCTCTGAAAATGCCGCTTTTATGTCAAGGGGTCAAACATAGACGTTTACTTGAACCGTTATAAATGAATGCGGTGCACCTGGGATAATGGACAAGCGGGCTTACACAGAAATTCTATTCAATTATAGGTCGGCGTTGTCGGAACGCCATACAACTTTATTAACATATGCTCGCAACTAGTTTTAATTAATTGTTTCACTTGTTTAACTAACACGTACATGAGCTTATTGCATAATACTACGAACGAATATTCAATTCAAGATGAAAGTGAAAATAATATATTAATATAAATTTATTGACTGAAAGACCCAATATTGATAGCCATTCTAGTATTGATAAAATAAAAAATATGTATTGTATTTTACCCAATAGATGTATAAATATCTCAGGGTATAGTTATAGCAACGGGATTTACATGAAAAAATCTTTACATGGTGTTAATGGCTTCTGAAATTGAGGGTGTTGTAGGGGGTTGCACGGTGCTGCAGGTAGAAACAATTGGCATTATGTAATAGTTTAGAGTCTTATTAAGACATTCAGCTAGTTAAATTAGCTCTCAAACGGATTTTAATATTTTTTTTTTTATTTTTTTTAATTGCAGTCCAATCCGTCGAACTAAGGGAAAATAACCGAAATTGAGGGTGTCGTAGGAGGGTTGCACGGTGCTGCAAGTAGAAACAATTGGCATTATGTAATAGTTTAGAGTCTTATTAAGACATTCAGCTAGTTAAATTAGCTCTCAAACGGATTTTAATATTTTTTTGATATTTTTTTTTAATTGCAATCCAATCTGTCAAACTAAGGGAAAATAACCAAAATTGAAGGTGTCGTAGGGGGGTTGCACGGTGCTGCAAGTAGACTGACCTATGTAGATAGATAAGATCAATTTAGTTTAGATGTGGGATTATGTATTTCATTAATTATGAGATTTCAATAAAGGAAAATGATGAATAAAAATCATTTATTCCAGTCCGGCAAAGTTCTTGCATAAGAAAATAGTTATTTCAATCATGCTTGTCATAAACTTGCATTGTTACCTTTCAGCTTTAAAGAAGCAAATAATAGAATTTTAATGATCTTTTCAGTAATTTTCTTTATTTAATTTTAAATAAAAAGAAAATCTGGAATGGGGGCAGAAAGATAGCCCAGGACAAACCTTTATTTTAGTGTATGTTTGTAAAAATGTTATTGTTTGAAAAAATATATTTCCATATATTGGAATGGTTGTTTCGCGATATTCCACACAACCCATGAAACATACAATTGTGTATTATTTCGTTTCAGCCGGAATCATTCGTTTCGACTTGAATTTTAGAAATGCAAAATTCTCTTTATGAAAATATCTGATAACGACCGTCACATCTGCACCTCCTCAATTGTCGTCCCATCCTTTTAGATTCCTTTGAGGGCGGTTTTAATGGCGAGGCCTTTAAACCTGACCATTCAAAGAAGTCGACTGGCGTTGTGCTTTTAGGGGGGCGCCAATTTGTGTGCACTCGACAACGCACAAAAGATGAATGGCCGGGGCGGCGGCCGAGAGGGCCACTAAATTAATTTAATTGAAAAACTGTGTCTGCCTTTGTAAAACTATGTATACGGCGGTCATAAATAAAAAGTCGCGGAGAAACTTTTTCGCGTAGTTTCATAATAAATTTCAGTTTTGTTCTTTTCTTCACAGCGATTGAAAGGTTTTTGTAATAATGAAAGTGTTGTAATTTTCTATTCTTTGTTTTTACACATATTAAAAAAAAACACTGTTTTATGCCACTTAACGATTTATTTCAATGTTATTAGTTTCGACAATAACGTAATCATTCTCAGACTGAATACTTACAATATGGATTAGATTACTGATCACTGCGGCTTCTACTTCGTTATACATTGTGTAAGATTATAATAAAACACTTTTTTAACTTAACTTAACTTAACTTTGTTTGTATAACAGAATTTTGTTATACAAACAAAGTTAAAAAAAGTGTTTTATTATAATATGGATTAGATTGCTTTTAAAAACCTATTTTTTTAAAAAAGAGGGATATATATATTAGGTCAATATGGACGTTAATCATGGGAATTTCGGGATCAATTTTAGCCTTGTGGATTTCCAGTGTTTCCAGTAAATCAATCTTTAATCCTTTTTCGGCGAGTTGGATTACTGAAAGTACATCTCCAAAACGGTATTTTGACCTTTTAGTCCGATATTAAAGTTACGACCAAATTGCCCGATGGATACTTCGCAGCAATCTATCCATGTTAATCAGTATATTCCGGATTTGGACATTTTATTCATTGATGTTTTGCATTAAAAAATAAATTTCATGTTTCTACACTTGATCTTGATCTAAAAACTGTGACCAAGAGAATGAATACTCTTTTATATTTATATGGTTAAGTTATGTTACCCTCATATTATTCAATATCTAATACAGTGTTCTATTTCTTGGTCAGCACTAAAGGCTTTACAGTAGTTATTTTCTTGGTAAAAATAAAGGCGTTTAATAATTATTACAAATATAAGTATACACATTAAAAATAAAGTGATTGTCCTGAGCTATCGACTAGATATATTTTTGCCCTGACATTATTATAAAAAAAATAATAATATTTTAGCTGAATTGAATTATATAAATAGAAAAGAGTATTGAATTATGCTATATATTTTTTTTCCTTGGGTCATTGAGGAAGGTGAAGTTTTATTCTAGAAATACATCCCGCCGGATTGACGTGTAGGCACTACACATTTCCTTCAGAGACTAGAAAAAGTAAACAGAAGCCCATAATTAAGACCCGTATTGAGAAAGTTTCTCGAGTAAATAGCGAAGATGGCATCTCTCTCGAGACGGCGCTTTCCCGGCGGGATGAAACCCAGCCAGATTCCCGATATTGGAGCCATAAAAACAATCTGCGGAGAGGGCGAAGTTTCCGCCTTATATATTTCCCCGAGATAAAACTTCGAAATTAATATCGGCCGTAATAAGTAATGATGACAACCGCACGTGGTGAAGTGGATGGTCCCGGTTGATATTTCACGCGGAAACAGTGGCGAAGGCGTAAACGGCGATCTCGCCGCTGCATTAATGCAAGTGGACGACGATTATGTTGGATTCAGATGCGATAAAGTGTGTTATTTTTGAGGTTGGAGTATTTTTTTCCTTGCGTTTTTTAATTAGACCCGAGATAATTCGCGGGAAATCTGGGTGGGTTAACGCGCATTAACTTTTGCGTTAATTAAAAGTTTGCGTATTTATGTTTTATCTCTGGCACGGGAAATTGCCCGCTGGTTTTTATCTAGATATCATAAATTTTGAACACATTGGGAAAGGTCACATTAATGTGGCTGTACACCATTTATAAGATTTATTTCGACAATATAGGACCAATAAATTGCGTTTCTAAAATATACAATTATTTATTGTAACTAAAAAAATAATTGATTTAATAAAAAAACATTTGTTAATTAATAACACTGGTAGTTTATTAAATTGTGTAGGCTTTCACGACCAGTGTGATTAGTATTGTATTATTCGCCGATGAGATCCATACACCCTTCGTCCACGGAGTCACTAAAGATGCCGACCGCAGTTGTAAGGCAAAAGTTTGGATTAAATTCCAACAGACCACGACCCAATAGCCCGGAAATCAACACTACTACCGGTAGTCTAATATTTGGTAATAAAACAATGTTTGTTTTGAGTTTCATAGATTTATTATAGACACTGCTACAATTGTTTCGATATACTGTATCTTCTTCAGACAGGTGAAGGTTACACCTTCATTTAACATTAATTTATTATAAGCCTTCACATAATTTACAAATACAAATTTATGTTAAATAAAATTAATGATTCACACATTTTCAGTTATTTAAATTACAATGAAATTAAATTTCTGGCAACGACCAAAAAAAAAAATTCGATCAATTCCAACTGCAAATATTACTTACACTGTAATTTCTTGATAAATATATTTGATTTTACAGTATAAGTATTTTTTGCAGTTGGAAAAAGTTATTAATCGAATTTTATTAATCATTGCCAGAATTTTTTCTCGTTTATTTTCATTGCAACATATTTATGTATCAGAATTTCTTAAAAAGAGTATATTGCCCATGTATTTTGTACGAGGTCAAACAGCGGCAGTGCAAAAATTAAATAATAAATTTTGGAAAGCCGCACGCGATCCCTCCCTAATAATATTATGCCGCTGTCTGCGGATTACGCTGCGGTGCGTGCGTTATTCAGTTCTGCGGTTTTTCGACGGGGAGAACCGGGAAGCGGCGTCCCTGTTAATAACGCGCCCTCAATTGGGATGGACGATCCATGAAAACTTCAGCGCCCCGTTGGGAGTAGGTTATACAGTCCGTCACTTCTGTAATTGCCTCCTACACGTCCTCATTATAACCAACCGGGCAATTTACTGCATAATATACTATCGCCTTGTTTTATTTTTTCTCTCAAAATGTTATTTTTTATTCACTCAACTGAAATGTGTAACTATGAATGTTGAGCTTTGTGATGAATATGTCAAATAGTAAATATTTTAAATAAAAATTATTTGAAAATAATAAATTATTTCCTCTAGCTCTGTAAACATGAATAATATTTTTTCAAAAAATTTAGTATTATGAGAATGGAGAACATTTTCCATTCTCTGGGTATATTTTTGTATAAAATGAAGTCATTGGGCGAATTTCATTCCATTTTCGACGAAATATGTATGCACTCCAAAAAATCTCAAAGACCCCTGGTGATAGTAGAAAAAACTTGGGCTTTGCTTTTTTCTATTTTCAATGAAATTTTTATGTATTCAAAAAAAAAAATTAAAAAAAATCTCGGACACTTGATGATAGTGGGAAGAACATTTGCTATTAACATTCCTAAAAAATAATCATTATTAACCGTTTCTAGCCGCTTAAAATAGTCTGCGAAATTAACATGAGGTCTTATGGGAACGGTTTAGTGGAGACCCTCCAATTGGACGTGCTGAACTTATCTGCGGTTTAAATTGAAATTACTCACTTCACAGGCAACTCAGAAGAATGCGATTTATAACATGCAATTCACAAAGAATCCAGCTACATTTTCGCCAAAAATAATATTTCTAAGTCATCTGTGGTCGTCAGAGTGAAATCGCAAAAATTCAATAAAATTTCAGCCACTTTTAAAAAGCAAATTTTGCGAGCGAACTGACTCAAAACTAATTATTCAATCTTGTTCAAATTCTCACAGTTTATGCTCTCATTCCTTAGCTACATTTTGGTATAAAATGAAGCCGTTTAGCGATTTTTGGATTTTCGCCGAATTTTCACTTTTTTCCATGCATACCCCTTACGATATTTTCAAATTTCGGTCAAAATTTTTTTCTCTCCAAAAAATCTGAAAAAATTCTCAAAGATCCTTGAATATAGTACAAAAAAGATGGGCTATTAAAATCCCCGGAAAATAATCATTTTCGCCATTTCCAGTCACTTAAATTAGTAAGCGAAATTAACATGGGGCTTTATGGGAACGATTTAGTGGAGACCCGCCAATTTCCAGTTTTGAACTTATCTGCGGTTGAAGCAAAGTTACTCAATTCACAGACAACTTAGAAGAACGCGCTTTTTAACATGCAATTCTCAAAGAATCCAGCTACATTTTCACCAAAAATATTCTTTCTAAGTCGTCTGTGGTCGTCAGAGTGAAATCGCAAAAATTCAATAAAATTTCAGCCACTTTTAAAAAGCAATTTTTGCGAGCGAACTGACTCAAAACTAATTATTCAATATTGTTCAAATTCTCACAGTGTATGCTCTCATTCCTTAGCTACATTTTCGTATAAAATGAAGCCGTTTGGCGATTTTTGGATTTTCGTCGAATTTTCACTTTTTTCCATGCATACCCCTTACGATATTTTCAAATTTCGGTCAAAAATTTTTTCTCTCCAAAAAATCTGAAAAAATTCTCAAAGATCCTTGATTATAATATAAAGAACGTAGGCTATTAAATTTCCCGGAAAATAATTATTTTCAACCATTTCTGAACACTTGAATAGCTCCTGAGCTAGACGCAGTGGCCGAAATATCCAATATATCTGAACATTTCGGTATAAATTATTAATACAAAATGTTGTTTTGATGGATACAAATATTTTTATTACAAATATTGACCACTTAATATTAAATATCCCTGTTATCACCCTTTTATATTTTAATCTCATTAATTTTATTTTAATATAATCTGAACAAAATTGACAACTAAAAAAAAAATTCATATAATTTATTTAAATAACTATTATCAAGCGAATAAATACTATAAAATTAAGAATATTAATACCGTACCATAACAATGACTTAAAATATAAATATAATTTGAAAGAAATATCAATTTCATTAATTAAAAAAAATGTTTTGTGTTGCAGGCGTTCACTTTGTGGTACATCTTAAATACACTTTTTACTTTGTTTAAAATGTGTGCAACAAAACCGAGTGCTTTAATTTCAAACATAAAATATTAATATTTGTAATCCATTGTAAATTAATTGTTGATTTTTTCTAAAGTTTCTCTTTATTTCAAGAATACATAATTTCATTAAGCTATTATAATTTGTCACGTATAGCAATTGTCTTGATTTGTATACTTCACACTGATTTATGTTAAACTATGATACCTTACTTTAATTTTACAAAGTAATATTTAAATTATTCTGTAATTGGCCTTTTGGCTGTTGGGTTAAATAAATAATTCTCTGATGTAACTTTACGTAGTGTAAAATATCGATAGTGAACTGAATGAATAAGCAAAATTCATGGCTAATGCGATTATAACATTGAATCTACATCATTTTTGGTAAAAATTGTATTCATGAAAAATCTGTATTCCGCTAAATCTATTATGAATCCCCTATACAACGCAACAAGGGGTCTATCAAAAAATTGAGAAGAAGGTGAAAAAGACACGCATCACTGTCCGGAACACGGAATTCGCGTGTTTGGGATCCGATTAACGTCCCACGCCGATGATCCGGACACCGATTATCCGGACAAAGGGCGGCCATTAAAGGGCGACAATTCATGACCCGGTGTGTTATTCAAATTTGCAGATAAATGGCCCCCGTTCGCAGTTGACGGCTCCCGGAGAAGGGTTCGGTGCAAATTTAATTCTAAGCACCCACTCCTCGCGGCGAAATACGCACCGTACTAATAAACACTCGAGAGAAATAGCAGAAGTTTCTTATGATGAATGAACAGCTGAATGATAAATGGAGGGATTAATAGTAATACTTAGCGGATGTTAACCCTGGTGTTAGATAAAATGGTGATATTAATTATTAACACCACAGCAACATCACAGAATATTTGTGCTAAATTGTTACGATTGTTCGGAAAGAAATTTCTTTTATTTTATTATTTCTGATCAGAGGATTTAATTGTAATAATTATTAACACCACAGCAACAACAAAGAGTGGTTGTGCTAAATTGTTACGGTTGATAAATAGAAAAGAGTATTCATTCACTTGGTCACAGTTATTTAAATAAATTAAATAAAAATTATTTTGTCAAGATTAAATAAAAATGATGTGGAAATAGTTTGTTAATTGTTTTCAAATCATTTTTATTTAATATTGTTACGGTTGTTCGGAAAGTAATTTCATTTTTTCTTTCTAAACAGAGGATTTAATTGTCATTTATTGTTATTTATTTATATAGTTTGAGTTTCTACTGAGCATCAATTCTAAAATGTACTGTCATTAATAATAGGTCTTCTGCTGAAATAAGATTAAAAATTCCCATATTAATCCCCCGCCCTTTCCATTCTGGTGGCCAGAATCTCAAATCATTTATTCATAAATCAAAATAAATGTTTTGAGTTGGGAATTCTAGGGCACTTCGACATCTTTAAATGTAACAAAGATGATTCACAGATTTGCAGTTATTTAAATTACAATGAAATTCAACATGGAAAATTTCTGGCAATGATCAATTATTTTTTTTTTGCAGTTGGAAAAAGGGATTGATCGAATTTAATTGATCATTGCCAGAAATTTTCCTTGTTTAATTTCATTGTAATCCTTAAATGTTTTGAGCATATACAATGGATTTTTTAAGTATTATTAATCTTAATAATTAAAAAAATCATAATAAAAGTATGAGTAATCCAAAAGAGGTTTCAATTACGGTACGATCCAGGATAATACCGATGTGAAGTTATCCACGGTTTTTCGGCCCGGCGCCTTCACCATGGTGGATGCGTCGGGATTTTCGTGGTTCATCCACGGATTTTATTTCCCATTTATATACATTAGCATATTAACAGTAACCGGAAAGATTGCTTAACTGTAGCAATATAATTACTACAATTGGTAAGTCATCCACGGTTTCCAACAGAAAATCAGTGAAATTTCAAAGTTCAAAACGACTGACTTTGGCGTCTTTAATGTTTGATTTCTTTGTCTTAGATTGTTACTATATGTCTTAACAACCATATCAAATAATAAAAAAGTTTATTTTTTTATTTTAACTATTTTTTTTTATTATTATACACGGTTTTCAAGAGCAAATCGGTAAATTTTCAAAGTCCAAAACAGCTGACTTTGGCGCCTTTAATTTTTGATTTCTTTGTCTTAGATTGTTACTAGATGTCTTGAGAACCATATCAAATAATAAAAAAGTTTATTTTTATATTTTAACTATTTTTTTAAATTATTTTTATTATACACGGTTTTCAAGAGCAAATCGGTAAAATTTCAAAGTTCAAAACAGCTGACTTTGGCGCCTTAAATTTTTGATTTCTTTGTCTTAGATTGTTACTAGATGTCTTAAGAACCATATCAAACAATAAAAAAGTTTACTTTTTATTTTAACTATTTTTTTTATTTTTTTTTTATTATCCACAGTTTTCAACAGAAAATCGGTGAAATTTTAAAGTTCAAAACGACAGACTTTGGCACCTTTAATTTTTGATTTCTTTGTCTTAGATTGTTACTAGATGTCTTAAGAAGCATATCAAACAATAAAGAAGTTTATTTTTTTATTTTAACTTTTTTTAAATTTTTTTATTATTCACAGTTTTCAAGAGAAAATCGGTCAAATTTCAAAGTTCAAAACGACCGACTTTGGCGCCTTTAATTTTTGATTTCTTTGTCTTAGATTGTTACTAGATGTCTTAAGAACCATATCAAACAATAAAAATGGCTTCCGACATGGTGGAGGCGCCGGGCCGAAAAACCGTGGATAACTTCACATCGGTCAGGATAATTGCTAAATCAATATTTTTTTTATCCTAAGCAATTTTTAATATTCGATTAATCAAACAAAAAAAATAAACCACGGGTCTGCTTAATTTTCAACCCAATGTAAATTCATTATCGCAACTTACAGGAATTCTATATCCCTAATATCCCAACGGAACATTTGTAACATCCCATTCGGCAGCTGCCATCAGCATCACTGTGAATAATCAATCAACACAAAAAACACACACACACACAGCACCGATCGATTACTTACGTAGCAAATATAGCGGGCCTGCACACTGTTTCTTTTTTATTGCATAATAAACTCGCATGAAGTTATCCGAACATGGAACTGCCATCGCCATTTGCCGGGATCATTTATCATATTCGCAAGTTTATCGGATGCATTTAAATCGATTCCTAAAAGTTATTTACGTGTGAAACTCCGAAATGAAATCTTAGTATTTTATGTGGGCGCGCATTTGTGTCTATCCGTGTGTGTGTGTGGATAGAAACGAGATATTTATTATGGTTCTTGTAAACAAGTTTTATGTTGGAATGTGGAATTCATATATCAAGAAATATTTCTCTGGGATATATCTTGAAATCGCGCAGTGAAATATTTTTACGCGAATAGGATTATGAAATGAAAAAGATGTACGTAGTAAAAAAAAATGCATTCGGTATTTTATGTATTGTAATAATTATACGAATATGAGAATGTCTTGTATTTGAGATGTTGCAATTATTTCTAGTATGCAAGTCACAGTGGCTAAAGGGAAAATAATTGATTAATAATTAAATAATAAAGAACAATAAAATCAGGTATTTGAGATGTTTCAATTATTTCTAGTATGTGAGTCACAGTAGCTAAAGGGAAAATAATTGATTAATAATTAAATAATAAAGACCATCGTTTCAGAGTTGGAATTATATTGTTAACGTTAGGGTATAGTTAGATATTGTATTGTAATTGTATATTCCAATCTCAGAAATAAAGATGTTTATGTATGTAATAAAGACCGATTAAAACAGGAGACATGGAATACCGAAGGAGGACAAATGAGGAACTAGAAAAGGAAAGAGATATAGTTAGCAAAATAAAAGTACATATTTTTAATAATAGAATGAACATCGGGAGGTAAAAGAAGAGGAAGATCGAAATCAACATGCCTGCAGGAGGTGAAAGAGGATTTAAGTGGAATTGGAATAAACAAATGGCAGAAAAAAACAAAGGATAGGAATTAATGGAGACAAATCAGCAAGAAAACTGAAAGGGGAGTGATCAACCCCGTAATTATGATCTGGAGAGCTTCAGTATGGAGCGGCGCAAGCCCATCTAGGGGTATAGCCACTAGATATATATAATAATTAATTATTTTCAAATTATATCACTGAATAAACACTTACTATGTTTTCACCAAGATTGTCTACTGTATTTATTTGTAAATAAATGCATACAATTTCGACCTTTGGCAGTCATTATCGAGTGACAAATTACAAAAAAACTTACATTTATATGTAAAAAAAACCTTAAACCTAGGAATAGGTTTAAGGTGAACACAGGCCGGATTCTAGTTTAGGCGATCACGTCGATAGCGACTAAAAACGAAGATGGAGCGATTCCAAACAAGGGTTGTTCGAGAGAGAACTCCGATTCGCTGTCGCAATATCGTTTCATTTAGAATTCCATAGCGGATTGATTTTAATCAATTTATCTGTTGTTATATTTTAATATTACAAAATTTCGAAAACGAGATTATTCATTCACTTGATTTGTTTCAGTTACAAGTGATTTTATATATTTTTTAATTTTCTAAATATTCAGTCATCTTTCACAAAGTGATCAATGAGAAACAAATTAGATATATATATATATATATAGTGTAATATGGAGATATTGTATTATGCTTGTCAATAAATATCGTGGATTAATATATATATAAACATCTTTATTCCCAAAGAATAAATACATATTTAATTTAATATACAATACATGAAACAATTTAAAACACATATATATTCTTAAGAGAAACTGCTATCGACCGGAGGTCTTTCGGCCTCGTGTATTAATATTAATATGGATTAGATAAAATAAATAAATACATAAAATCTGCAAAAAAAAGTTAGTTGGGCGTAGTTTTAAGTTCGTTGAATTATAGATAAAAAGATTTAAGTACATGCAGGCCACCCCAGATAATGGAACTTTAAAACTTGTTCCCGTAGGTAAATTCAGGTACCCGAACTTTTTCCTCACACGGCCATCGAGTAAACAAAATAATTTAGCCCAACTTAAATCCCCATAAACTTCAAGGCATTACTAAAAACTTCTTGTTTAGTTTACCGACTGGATAATATATGTCCTCCAGTAGCGGCGGCTTATTTTATAGACAACATTGCCTACATAAATTTTCACTTTACCCACCCTCGAATGTTCTCTTTATTCCACCACCGCAGCTATATTCTGGATGATTAGTTGCACGCAGACGACACATAAGTTTCATCCAGTTGCTTTTTAAGCGCTTCCATTGTGCGCCGCTGCACTTCGAATTAGTTCTTTGTGGAGTTTCCGCAAGAGTTTCTTGCCGCAATCAATAACGCGATTCGTGCCGGGAATGATTTATGCACGTTGTTGTTGGTGCAGTGTTTTAATATTGGATGTTTGGACGAGGAGTTGGAAGGAAATGGTCCGAAGGTTTGCTAATGAGTGATGAAGTGTTTGCCCTGCTGTTACGGTTAATGATGAAAAACTTTTACTTCTTTATATAGCGCAAATAACAACTTTGTAAACAGCTACAGCTTTATAATAGTTAGTCCATGAAATAATTTTTTAAATTAAAACAAATAATATCTGTAATTTTATTTTGATGTAACGAAAACACTTAACTTTTTTATAACACTTTTATTCGTATAAAAAATTAATTGTTTTCACAACATCAAAATGAAATTAAAACTGTTATTTATTTTAATTTAAAAATTATTTCAAGGGCTAATAATCAATAATTTTCCATATGCAACAGCAAGGACACTTTATGTAATTCAATATCTGGCGGTGTATAGGTCCGAGAAGTAGTTGTTTTAATGTACATTTGTTTTAAAGTACTTACGTACCGTAAGTCAAAAAGTCACAGTAGCTAGAGGGAAAATGATTGAGTAATTACTAATTATGTTCAAATTTGGTTTTTCTTCTGAAAACTTTATGTAAACAAAAACAAAATTACTTTATAATTGGAAGACCAATCACAGTCTCTTTGACAAATGCTTCAGATATATATTGTTAAGTCAGTTTTCCTTTATAGTTATGTTATGTTTATATTATTGTAAGTATGCAATTTGTCAATAAATGATTTATTATTATTATAAAAAAGTAATTTTGTTTTCTTTATATACGATATTGAAAATGTACCATCAAGTTAACGCCGACTAAATCAAAGAATAAAGAGAGTGTATGAGAGCAAGAAATATTAAACCCTTTATGAAGAAATATTAGTTAATACTAATTCCATAGAAAATTCAGTAGTTTGAAATAATTATTGTGTATCTATGATAAAGACAGAACAGTCCTCATGTTTCTAATATATTTTCAAAATAACCCAACTATTAAATTAAATAAAATGAAACAAAGATGATTCACACGTTTGCAGTTATTTAAATTACAATGAAATTAAACAAGGAAAATTTCTGGCAATGATCAATAAAATTCGATCAAACCCTTTTTCCAACTGCAAAAAAAAAGGGTTTGATCGAATTTTATTGATCATTGCCAGAAATTTTCCTTGCTTAATTTCATTGTAACCCAACTATTATTGATGAAGGTTTTTTAAATTAAATTACACTTGGTTTGTTTCACAATTTCACAAAATTTTAAAAACCTTCATCAATAACAGTTCAATATGTTTCACCAAGTGATAAATGAGAAAGTCATTCAAGAAATATAACCCAACTAATTGCTGAATACGATGACAATGAGTGTGTTGCTTGTTCAATGCCTTGATGGAAGTAGTTGAATCGATATTGTGTTGTGATTAAATAATCATATGAATCTTTTGATTGGAAAGATAGTCTAATTTTTTAAAAAAACTTTTAAATTAAACACTTGATTTTGTTTCACTATACATTTTCAAAAACGGTATAAGTAATAATATACCAATTTAATATACATTATAAGCATACTAAATTCTAAAAGAATTTAAAATTTTTACAATAATCGTACGCACGCTTAGTATAGTGAAACAAAACCAAGTGTTTAATTTGAAAGTTTTTAAAAATTAGTTAAAATGCTTCAGCAAGTGATCAATGAGAACCAAATTGAAATTATAAAGGATAGTCTAAATCAGTGGTTCCCAAGTTGGCGAGTTATGGAACTACTTAATGCTATCTTACTTGTTTTAATTGAAATTAAAAAAATATATTTTTGTAAGCGTTGTTTTTTAAAATTTATGAAAGCCCTCTCAATATTTGCTCGCGACCCATAGTTTTAGAAATGCTGGTATAGATAGTTTTGATTTATTGGTTTTAATAACTTTGATCTTTATTACTGTGAATTTTATTTCAATATGAGTGTATCGATTATAATATAATAGTGGAAAAAAATGTTGTAGCTTTAAAAACGTCTGTATTTCTTTTCTTATAATATATATTGAAAATCTTTATTTCTGAGTATTACATTATATAATTTTATAATACATATACATACAATCATTTACACATTGTTAGACCTCAGAAAATGGCTATCGACCGTCAGTCTTTCTGCCTTTCTTATAATAAATTTTAAGAATTTTCCAAAAAGCAATAAGTTATTTGATTTATTATTCCAATAAATATTCATTATTTGATTTTAAGTGATAATTGCTGTAGTATTAAATGTAATTAATGGAATAATGCAACCCCAATGTTTATCAGCGGTAATTTACAATTTTCCCAGCGTACCGGAACAGCTGCGCACGTTAATATAACTACAAATTATTAGACTTTAATTAAATACCCATTAGGTTAATGAAATATTGATCTGGTCAGATATAATTGGCGGATTCAATCAGAATCGAATCAATACCGCTTCTCCCGATAGTTGAGTGTTGCTTTAAACGATTCTCACGTGGGAATCAACATATTATCAAAAGTGTGTGAAAATACACAATAATTTTAGTGAAGGTTTGCTACTTTTGATAATACAACCATTTTCTATAACGATACAAGTAATAATATACCAATTTAATATACATACATTATATATATATTAAATTCTAAAATTATTTTAAACTTTTACAATAAACGTATGCAATCCATAATTATTTTAAAGCATACATGCAGCTTTAAAATATTTATGGATTTAACATTTTTAAGTTATGTAAGGCAGAGCTGTACTGACGAGGCATTAGATTCCGAAACACGTGTCTGCAGATGGCCTTATATTACATAACTTAAAACGTACATAACAGTTCGAGATTATAAAAGATATTATGGTAAAATAAATTGAAAAATTAGACAAATGTGGAAGTCCTAGAACTGGTGATTCCTCCAGTGCGCTGCATAAAATTTAGTTTTAATTATATCAATTCTATTAAAAAATCGCGGGATCCCGGGTAGTATTTATTTTTATTCCGCAATCCCGGTATTTTCAAAATCCGGAAAATTTCGCGCATTTCACTCGCTCGACCAACTTTTTTCACAAAAAAAGTGAACATTATTATCGAAATGCGAATTGGCCATCTTTGAACCTATCTATGTCTCATTCTCGCCATTGTCTATCGTCATGGTCGCTAGAATTATTTTCAAAGTCGGCATTATTCGAAATAAAATCATATTACGTAGAAGAAAGAAACTTGCATTTTGTGGGAAATAATGAAATTTGGATTCACTTTTACTTAATTAAACGAATTATTGTTATAAACCTCTTTTTTTAAATTATGACCCCACACACGAGTACAAAGTAAGCTGGCTTTATATATACTGAAATATTTGCAGCCGCAACAGCGGATGGTCGTAAATAGAGGATACTCTCTGCTTCTTTGGCGGAGATAGATGTTTATTATTCCCAAGACCAGGATTATTCACATCCGTGCGGCGCCCCAGACAGTCTATTATGATATTTTATAATAAGAAATATATAAGCTTTCATGGAGATTATATTTCCGACCTAGAATTTTATACGGGTTGCCTTTTTAGTTAGTAATCCGGATAATTACAAGGGATCAGCGGCAATTTATTAAATTTATGAAAAAAGTAAATCAACATAAATATTATTAATTAAAGTACAAGATAATCACGTTTTATGTATAATAACAAAGTAATATTATGTAAATAAGTTTGTTAAATGGTTTTAATATTTAGACATTGGTAGTTCATATTGTATGAAATAAATATGAATAAATTATTAAAAATCAACACAGATTAGATTGAATAACTTTAAATTCACGACTAGTTTCGGGTTATTAGCCCATTTTCAAGAGAATTAAATTTTTTTTATTAAAATTTCTGTGTTTTATTGGTTGATTTTTAATAATCTATTCATATTTATTTAATACAAGTTTGTTAAAATATAACCGTTTGTATCACCGAATATATCATTAAGCAATGTATTTATTTCATGGAATATTATGTAAAAATGTATAAAACAAATATACATATAAAAAATTTCAAACAATACTTTAAATACAAACGAATATATAAATGAACGGAAAATAAAATACGAAGAAAAAATAAAAAAAACATATAAAATATAACTGTTTGTAACACGAAATATATCACTAAGCAGTGATATATTGTATTATAATTTAGTTTTTAAAATACCAATTCATTTACATTTTAAATTCATACCAGTGTATTTTAAAATATTCAGAAATATTTATTATTTAAAATAAATGAGTTGTGATATAAATATCAATTTATCTGATTTTTGTTTAACTTCAATGCATTATATTATTTTTTTTATACAATTTTAACTCAAGTTAGTTTAACAGATGAGTCAGCACAGTGCCTACTAAATATACAGGCCGAAATGTCAGAATGGGGTGGACTCCGAGATGCATACGTTTACCTGGCCTTGGAGCGCCTGTTCGTCTCGTGCACTGCTTACATAAGAAGTGGATAAATATTTATATTTTCTATTAAAAAAAATCAATGACATGGTCAAAATTATTTTATTTCGATAGAAATAAAATTCTAAATTACGTTAAGAAATGATGGTGATAAAATATATAGGGTGTACCATTTAAAAAATGATTGTTTTGTTAATATCTTGAAAACGAGATGCTCTTTGGTTTTTTTGATTTCGCTCTTTGTAATCCCCGGAAAATTTACTACTACTTTTCTAATTTAACCGACTCTCTAGCTCAACTAATAACAAAGTCATCAATGGTGCGCACTTAATTTAGAACAACCTGTGCTGATGTGAAATTAAAATGTGGATGAATAGGCGAATAATAATAATAATAATTTTATTTTCCAACGGAAAAATCCAACAAGGGAAAATATATAATAATTTACATAAATAGTAATATAATAATAATAATAAAAATAAAAATTAAGAATATATATATATATATATATATATATATATGTATATATAAGTTATCTGACGCCAACAGAATGGACTTAATTTATTATTATGAATAGAATTGTTCATTTATACATACTCTGTAAATTCATTACTCTGTTAATTATTATCTTATGCTTATTCGTCACTTTATTGTAATATAAATTGTATTTTCCATTGTAATAATTTAGATACAAGATATAAAATAAATTCCTTTTTAAAAAACAAATCGTGGAACAGTAAAGTTAATTTTTATATATATATATAATACAAGCAAACGTAAGAACACTTTACAGTGTTTTATTTGATAAAATCGTCTTCACGTAACTAGCTTATAAATATTATTTTATTTCTTCACAAATTATATAAATAAAAATCTCATCTGTAATTTATTCATGAAAAAAAAAAGTATTGATTCCATGTAGGAGACCCATTTTCCTAATCATAATTTCCGTTGAAATTATTCGTATAAAGTGTACTTACTTCATACAAGCACGTTCTTGATTGGGTAAACAGAATTACAGGGAAATAAGCTCTTCTGTATACTTGCGGTAATTGACATTATTCCTTTTGATCTTGCTTTGACTGACGGAGTCACTAAAGCCTTTAGTAGGAGTATTAAAGCGTAAATTATGAAAGATTAATTTTATAGTTAAACAAATTTTCATATGCGCCGTAAATAAGACTAGACTAATTAGATTTTCGCGCAGAGTTAATATTGAAGCGAAATATTAATCCGTCAGGTCATGATGTGCATGTTGAATGTGGTGTATATAATTGCATGCCTCTTGCGTATTAAATATATATATATGATTCTTGACTGATATGCATAATTACAAAAGAATTATATTGATAGAAAAACTAAAAGTTTTCTTTATTAACGGAGATAACGAATTAATAATATCGAAATTAAATAAAAAGAACTTGAAAATAATTCATAAATTATTTCAAATAGAAAAGATTAAAAAAGATAAAAAGATAGTATTAATTCACTTGGTCGCAGTTATTTAAATATATTAAGTAAAAAAAATAATAAAAAAATATTTCAGTTCTCCAATTTCGATATAATAATAGAAAAAATAATTTATTCACTTGGCCACGAATTAATAATATTGAAATTAAATAAAAAGAACTCGAAAATAATTCATAAATTATTTCAAATAGAAAAGATAAAAAGATAGTATTAATTCACTTGGTCGCAGTTATTTAAATATATTAAATAAAAATGATTTGAAAATAATGAATAAATTATTTCCACATTTAGCTCTGTGACGTTATAATTTAAAGTACTTATGTAACATAAGTCAAAATATTACAGTAGCTAAAATGGAAATAATTTATTAATTATTTTCGAGTTCTTTTTATTTAATTTCAATATTATTAATTCGTGGCCAAGTGAATAAATTATTTTTTCTATTATTATATCGAAATTGGAGAACTGAAATAATTATTGCATTACTGCACACTTTTCACATGCATCGTGTACAAGGGATCTTTCTATTCCAATAGGGTTTTGCGAGTGGCTTTAACGACATCGGGTACAAGTGAATGAATACTCTTTTCTATTTGAAAATTTTTATTCTTGTAAATTCTAAACAAAGTACTACACGTACACCCAATCTAATAATAGTTTCAAGCTTTAAATGAGGATTTTGCTAGATTATAGAAATATATCATTTTCAAAGAATTCTTTAGAATACTGTAGAAATCATTTTAGATTATCCTGTAATTGGGCTACTGTTTCCTGTTGGGTAATAAATTTATTATTATTATTATAAAATTAAAACTAAAGGTCCTACAATAAAAAGTTTTTAACAAAAAAAAATCATACATATTCGAATTTTTGATTAAGTAGAAAAGCGGAGGTATTAGCCATGCATTCGGGGTTCCATATTTATGGTGAATGCAACGGGCAACAAAATCTATGATTGATTTCACATGGGTGATAACAACGATTTTCGTACAAACTTTATATTTGATATGTTCAATTAATTTCTCACTTAACCCGTGGTGAAACATTTTTGAATTAATTCAGGATGATTTAATTGAAATTAAAACAAACCAAGTGTTTTAATTTCAATTAAATCATTCTGAATTTTATATTTGATACCGTTAGGTGTAAGGAAATTTGGTATAAGAATAATAAAAAATAATACATTATTAGTGATGGGCAAAGTCGATCTTTTATTATTTCTAAATTAAGTATATTATAATTTTATGAATGTTTCTTATTATAAAAATATCAAAAATAATTTCCCATTTATTAATAAACATAAATTTGAAGTTACTTTTCCGTTTTAAATACTTAAAATGACACATTTAGTAATACTCGATTACTAATAATATTCGATTTTGCCCAACACTATACATTATTAAAAAAATCAATTTGATAATTTAATTTAATTTAATTTAATAATTTACTTTTATTTAATTTTCAAACACATCATATTTGTATATTTAATTTTGTTTTTATATATAATATAATAATATTTTATTCCTTTCTTCACTTTTTTAAAGTAAAATATTATTATATTTTATTAAGAAACTACACGTACTCACCAACAAATATCTTTGTTTTTTGTATGTTTATTTAATTGACAATTTTATATATATATATATATATATAAAAAAAAAAACGTTTGATAAAGAGCACATTGTGTTCGAAATGTACATATAATATTACAAAAATAGAGAAGTGAAGAAAGCAATAAAATATAAATATTATATTGCAATTATATTTAAGTTTCATTATTCGTAGGTTAAGTGGAAGATCAATAACAGTTTAAGCTGAATAAACTTCGATTACACTCATGACATTACATTTTGTATTTTTTTTTATGTGATTATTTAAGGTATTATTATATTTTAATGTTTGATTAATTTCAGACTATTATCCCATTTTAATAATAATAATTTATTTACGGACTGGCCAATCACAGATAATTATACATTTTATAATTTCATATAATTTATAATTTTCGAGTGAATTTAATATTTATTTATTATATTATACAATTATGAGTTGCGTGAAGGTTGATTTATATAAGAAACACTTGTGCACATTCTTATTTTTAATAACAGATTCTACATTTCGACCATAATGTGAACATTTTCAATGGTTTGTAATACTTGTGATCGAAATGTACACCTGTTATTAAAAATAGAAAAGTGCCTCAATAAAATACAGACTGGAATACGTTTCATTAAAATTCGCCACTAATCCCCACATTGCGCCTATTATACAACACCTTTGTATCTCTCGCATCCTTGATATTACTCCTAAATTCTCCCACCCTTCATTTGCTTCATTTGCAAATTTAATAATATGAATTGTTCATTATTCATATTATTAAATTTGCGAACATAGACAAAGACGTTAACAATCATGACCTTTAGATAAGAAGACAAGAACTGGACAAGGACAGGAAGAAAGACCGATGGTCGATAGCCGTTTCCTGAGGACAACATACAATATAGTATAAGGATTATATTTATTAAATAAAAATAATTTGAAAATAATTAATAAATTATTTCCACATTTAGCTCTGTGACTTTTGACTTACGCTACGTAAGTACGCTAAACAAATGCACATTAAAACAACTACTTCCCGGGCAAATACCCACGCCGGACATTGAATTACATAATGTACACCTGCTGTTGCATATCAATAAAATATTGCATAATGCAACAAATTTTGATCCGAGAAAAATTCAATGTAAAAACAACAAAAGGAACGCTACTTAATATAAGGCCATCTGCAGACACGTGTTTCGGGATCTATCCCTCGTCAGTACAGCTATGCCTTACTGTTAAAATAAATCAATTATATTAAATCAAATTAAACTAAATCAATTTAAATTAAATTAAACCAAGAATTATATTGTTAATAAAATATACAATAAATATAAAATTAAAATAAAGATGTTATATATATAGAAAAGTGAAGAAAATGTTCAAGTGTTTCTTGTACTTAATATTTACTGTTTTTTTTATAGTAAGTTTAATTATTTAACAGCCAAATATAAATTATCATTATTTACAAATTTAATAAACGCACAATATAAATATATGTATAAAAACAGTGTATGATATACATTTCCCAGAATGTAATCACAGCCTTTGCAGCACCCACGAACGCGTTATGACCCGGAAATGCGGAAAAAACATACACGGCGAGTCATCCGTGCGAATTAAATTAAAACACGGCACAACAATGGCGCAAACTTCCCGCTCCCCGCCTTTTCGCCGGTGTTTTTTTCGCAAAATACAATTCTCCCCCGTAATCGAGCATGTCGAAACGATCGGCGTTAAACAAAGCCCGCGGCTTATAATTTTAATTGCGCGCCGTTTGTTTTCGGCCGCGATCACGACGACAATCGCGAGCGGAATTTCGGCGGAGCTGAAGAGCCGAGGGACGGCACAATGCGGGATCATTAGTACATCTATATTTGCGAGAGCTTAAGGGGTTCTCGAGATATGGAATGAATATTAATACTGGATTTTGAATGGGTTGAATTATTCATGCGCTCGTTAATTTATATATACTCATCATATCACATTACACTGCATACCTGGAGTGGAGATTAATGTGCCAAATATTCGTGTTGATGATTTAAACGGCGGATTGAAAAATCAATGTTTTTAGTAATTTAAGCGGATATTAATGCCCGCTTATATTAATAATTAAACGCTGCTGTAAATAAAAAATCTTGCAATTTTAATAAATGAAACACTTTTTTACTTTGTTTGTATAACTCGGATTGATTTTATTGTTGACTATGGTTTAACGGTCAGCTTGATCTAATATATTCTCCCATCTTTAAAGCAATTATGTAATGTATAATTTAGAGTCGAATGTAATACCCAAGTCCTTCATTACATCAACTTTGTCTCATACAACATCATTTAAAACATATGAGAAATTATTTTCCGCATTCCTTCTAGAGAATCTCATGTATTTACACTTACCAATATTGAGATTCAAATCATTTCGAACACACCAACTCTGTAAATGATCCAAGTCAGCCTGAACCCTGCAAGTATCGTCAGACTTTGAAATTGCTTTATACAATTTCAAATCATCTGCAAACAAAAGATATTCACAATTCTCCAGCGACTGACCTAGATCATTTATGAACAGCTAGAATAAGATGGGTCCACTGTGTGTTCCTTGTGGAATCCCCGAAGGTACGTGTATACATCTAGATGTAAAATTTCCTATCCTTACTGATTGAGTCCGATTGGTCAAGAATGATTGAATTGTTAAGCGTGCACGTTTTCTTTATCTGCTTTGTTTATTGAAATGGGAACTTGTTTTTGGGTTACTGAACAGGTTGCAATTACAATAAACGACCAAGAGTTTGCTTTTTTTGTTTGCTTGTTTCAGTTTATAATAATTAGTCGGAAGTCTGTGTGTTTGTGATAAATAAGTATTAAATGGAATGAATACGTTTTCACTTTCGTAAGAATTATATAGATATGTTTATAAAACTGTATTGTCCATTTGATTATTTCAACATTAAATTGGAAGTCCCATAGTTTCTTAATGAGATACTCATGATTCACCCTATCAAATGCCTTGGAGAAATCTGTATAAATAGCATCAACGTGATAGCCTTACTCCAAGGCATCCAATATGTATGATTGGTAAACCAATAAATTTGTCACCGTTGAACGTTCAGGGCAAAAACCATGCTGTTCCGGAATAATAATGTTTTTTGATAACCATTGCAATTGATTTGAAATAATTTTGTCAAATACTTTAGGAATCGCAGATTGAAAGGCTCTATAATTTTCTTTCCCGATTTGTAAATTGGTACCAAAAAACTATGCTTTCAAAAAGCAGGGAACTCTCCCTGCGACAATGACGCAGTAATTAACAAATATATTAGCTCACTGAGGCCACAATCACATCTACTTAAAAAGTCACCTGGGATCTCATCAGGGCCATAACTAAAATTATCAGATAATGATGCAAGTTTACTATAAATGTCTTTAATATTAATAATAAATTTATCATTTCCCGACTCACACTATACTGCGAAGAAAATCGTGGAGAAGCACTATTTTAACCCTGGGGCATTTTATAGTTCGCAGCAAAATTATCTGCGAAGGAATCGGCTCTATCCTGTACATTATTATGGGTATTACCATCTTCTTTCTTCAGCTTCTGTATATGTCGCCAAAATTTAGTTGGTTGATTATTAATATCCACTTCCATCTTTTTGTATAAGACATAACTTTAGGAAGGCCATCTTCTTTCTTCAGCTTCTGTACATGTCGCCAAAATTTAGTTGGTTGATTATTAATATCCACTTCCATCTTTTTGTAGTACAAGTTTTGTAAATAGCTGCTAAGTTGTTTACACTCACTCCTAAGCCGCTGTAAGTCCATGTTTAACGCATTTTGCTTATAATTCGCATGAGCTAATCTCTTATCTTTTGTTAACTTAATCAGTATAGAGTCAAACCATGCAGAATAATGTTTGCGCTGAACGATTTTCATAGGGACAAACACATCTATAATGTAATAAATGTGATCGTAGAATCTTGTAGTCATAATATTAATATCGCATTCACTGAACAAATAGTGCCAACCTACTGAGCAAAACGGACATAATAATGTTGCACCAATGTTACATTAACCTTTAATGTTGTTTTTAATGTTGATGAAACGTTATTTGTGAACATTTTGTTCAGTGGGAATCGATTGAGCCCAAGTAGTTTTTAATTTCATTGTAATTGGCTCTACTAAAATCTTTGAATGAATGGATGGGTATGCAAGTCTCAACACAGTCCAAATTCACAGAACAACATATTGCTGTATGCTGCACGGAGTTCCTATCCAGAAAATCTATTGCTTCAGATATATAAATGTCTTCACAATCAGAAAATAACAAATCTAACAAAGTCCCTCGCTTATTACGAATACTATTTTTCTGATCAAAATTCAAAAAGCTGTAAGAATTAGCTATTGAGTCCAAACAGTCATTTGAATTTGTCCCTGGTGAGAGTTCTAATGATAAATTGGCATATTGTAATCTCCACAAATAATGAATTTAGCTCTATCATATTGCATACTGATAGACTCAATACAATCGCAGTGGTAACTATTTTTATATAAACTAGAGCTAGGGGGGATATAAATGCCCTTATTACCTGGGTATAAAGAAAATGTATTTCAATTTTAAGAAAAAGTACAACATTCTTGATAATGGCATCTCATTTTGTTTGTTGTCCCAATCAGGTTGATTGTTTCCACTTTTGTCTCTTTTTACCTGAACCACTTCGGACTTAATGATAATGGCATCTAGCCGAAACTAGTCGAACAAATATACAATTAAGTAAAATAAAACCAATTATTTAACATCTTTAATTATTCATAATGTTTAACAAAGTGATAAATGAGAAAATAGTAACAGAAAAAAAAAAGAGCAGAAAAGTACACCTATTATTGAGCGATTACAAAATAATTTTAACTAAAATTAATAAATCCGAAATAAAAACCATGAACCGAAACAATTCGCGCACACACGATGTGTTCCAAACAATTACACATTTATCGCCACCCAATTTAAACAATTAAATAACAAACAAGTGCGCCGACAAGCGGAATTCTGTTCGGATTCGCATCGGGCACGTTTTATTGGCAAAGTTCGGAGCCGGCGGCAATTTGTAGACGCGAGTGTAGAAAACTATAAAACTGGCATTAGAGTGCCCCCGCAAGGAAAATTACAATTGCCCGAGGCAACTTTATCCCCACGTATTTTATTAGCGTTATTGCCACTCGAAGATTTATGGCAACGGGGAAATTTCCAATTACGTAGGAATTCTGAGACGTAATGACATGCAATCGGATTTTGTGACACGGATAGGGTGGATCTACCGAATAAAATAGATAACGCTCGTGCGTGTGTTTAATTAAGACGTTTTACGATTGGCGGTTTATTGATTTTATATTTTACTCGAATGATTATGAATTTAAAAAAAAAGAATGATCTATAAGCGTGATTATTAAAAAAAAGAGTGAGTTAAATGTGATTGGATAAACATGAGTATGAATTAAAAATATTATCGAAATATAATAAAAATAAAACAATTTACAGAAATACCTATGGATGATAGCCTATGACAATTAGTACACGATTACTAATAGTAATATTAGTAATTTTGCCTTACTCCACTTAAAATCTATCAAATAAATTTGTAATTATTATTTTCTTGTAATTCATTTGTTACCTCGTTTATAATTCATTCTGAGTAAATGAAATTTATATTGTTTTAGTTGTAAACATTAATTGTAAAATGGTGAATTCCGTAAATAAATAAATAATAATAATAAACGCTGATCATTTAAAAACTAAATACTTGTAAATAGAAAAGAAAATTAAATAAAAATTATTTGAAAATAATGATTTGAAAATAAATTATTTTCAAATAATTTTTATTTAATTTAAATATTTGTATTTAGTAATCGAGTATTATTAATAGTAATATTAGTAATTTTGCCTAAATATACTTAAAATCTATTAAATAAATGCTGATCATTTAATAATTAATATTTAATTATTTCCAAACAATTTTTATTTAATTTAAATATTTGTATTTAGTAATCGAGTATTATTAATAGTAATATTAGTAATTTTGCCTAAATATACTTAAAATCTATTAAATAAATGCTGATCATTTAATAATTAATATTTAATTAATTAATTATTTCCGAACAATTTTTATTTAATTTAAATATTTGTATTTAGTAATCGAGTATTACTAATAGTAATATTAGTAATTTTGCCTAAATATACTTAAAATCTATTAAATAAATGCTGATCATTTAATAATTAATATTTAATTATTTCCAAACAATTTTTATTTAATTTAAATATTTGTATTTAGTAATCGAGTATTACTAATAGTAATATTAGTAAGCTTAACTCTTCTTAAAATCCATCAAATAAATGTTGAACATTTAAAAACTAAATACTTGTATTTCTAATAATATCAGGTCTAGTAAATAAATGAACTTATTTAATTGTCAATAAATAACAATAAATTAATGATTCTCAATAAATATAGAACAGTTACTGATAGTAATTGAATATGTTGCATTAATACAATTGCCATATACTTAATTTTGCAGTAAAAAAAAAATATCGACTTTGCCCATCTCTAATTTTAAGTATAAAAGCCAGCAAGTGTTATAAACTTTTTTATTATCATTTTGCTGTTTAACGTTCGCTATTTATTATTCATCCTGCTAAATTAACTTTATGATATATTTTCTTAAAATCTTTTTCCTTTCTACAGTTAGGTGTAAGGAGACTTTATGATATTAATGACTCATAAAAAAAAACAGTATACACATTTTCTTCACATAATCAAATCAAAACGTTCACATTCATTCCGCGATCGATGACTTCATTTTTTTTTTCCATTCATAACCCAACATAAAAACACAACCACACCCCACCCCATTTTACTTTATAATCACCTCGTTTTGATTGATGTGTACAATCTAATCTACTTTAAATTAATGCCACTTTTTCACGCGAAAAAAAAAAGACTGTGTGCCCTTTTACACGTCCATTATCAGCAAGGCGTGCGAAGCTTTTTTTGCACATGTGCGGTCAATGTAAATCGGTTTATATCAGGCCGCAAATTGTGTTTCGAAAATTGGATTTGGGGCACTTTGTGTTATTGAAGCTAGTTCGCCGCTCTGACGGACGCGGCGCTGTTTATTTGTTAGTGTTCGATAACTAATGGCGGGCCATTAGGGGTGTGCGGGGGAGGAGTGTGTAAACATGTGCATTTTCCATCTCTGATATCGCATTTGTATTGATTCGATTCGTTTGGATGCGTTTTATTGGGAAAATATTTTGTGCTCAATATTCTCGAAGTATACCTTAAGTAGGCATCACCTACTTGCAATGTCGAAAAAAAAAAGAAAATTCGTAATTTTTTTTGCTCGAAAACGAAACATGATAGATAAAATCCACATTATTAGTTGTAATATTGATTTTTGTTGCATATGTTTTGTAAAAAGGAGATACCGTAAATAAATATATTATTATTAATTAATTCAGATTATTTGAGATACATTTGTCGTCAATTTAGAATTTTTGCGACTTCTCCGAAGGTCCTAAGGGCTCGTGATATAGCTCCTCGTAGAAGACCTTTTTAAAAAGACTTTTGCGGCTCCTGGAGATGCAGAAAGCATTTGAAATTCCAATTGCTTTGCATTAAGAATTAGTAAATGCTGTCGTTGATCGTTCGATTTTGAGAGAAAAAAGCTGAGATCGTTTTTAAGACGTCAAGTAATAATCTAAGACAAATAAATCGAGTTTAAAGTGTGCCAAGTGATTGATTTAACGTTGAAAACTGTGGATGACAACACCAAAATAGCAAAAATGTAATGATAAAAAAAACTTTTTTTTTGGGCTAGGATAGTTCTCATCCACTTCATTAATGTACTATGTTCCATATATTGTGTGTCCATAGTATTTTATTTTTTGTAAATGGTGGCTAACGTGAAATAAATTATTATTATTATTATTATTATTATTATTAAGACACCCACTACCACTTTAAGACAAATAAGTTAAATTTAAAGTGCGCCAATGTGAGCCATTTTTAGCTTTAAAAAATGCTCGGTTTTAAGATGAAATTTGTGGATGTCTGAAAAAAAAAATAAAAAAAAAATGTAATGAAAATAATAACACAATTGTTAAAATTATTGTTTAGGATTTCCATTAATAAACTAATACAAAAATTAAAATCCATGGATGAACCACGAACTTATACCCGGCGCATCCACCATAATAGATGCGTCGGGCCGAAAAAACCGCGAATAACTGTACTTGGTCCAAATTTATGGATTTCATTATATCTTCCAGAATTGCTCATGGAGAAGCCAGAAGGAAACATCTCGGAGGAAAAATCTTAGGATTCTTCTTAAAAATGTAATGTTAATTGTAATAAACCTTTAATACAAAAAAAGCTTTTAGAAAATATGATGAGTGTAGTAGTTTATCCCATAAATAAATCCTACTACACTCAAAATATTCTCCAGATCTGGCATCTTCGGATTATCGCCTTTTCCAGACCCTAGATTTTTTTTAGAAGGTAAATCATTTAATTTAAATGGTATTACAATGAAATTAAACAAGGAATTTTTTTGGCAATAATCAATAAAATTCGATCAATCCCTTTTTCAACCAATCATCTTGTTTCATTTTATTTAATTTAAATGGTGATGTTAAAAATCACTTGGATCAGTTTTTGTCAGCAAAGAACATACATTTTATGAGCGTGGAATCATGCTACTACCAAAAGGATGGCAAAGTGTATAATATAATAACCATTTCGTAATTAGACTAAGCAGGAAATATGTTACGGCATTCAGAAAAAATATTTCTATACATACGGATTATTTATTTTAAAATAAACTTTACATTTTTTTCCATTTTTAAAACCTATACACGTGTGTACATCACATTATTTTCCATTTTATTATTTTAATTGCGTAAAAAAATACAACAGACTACACACTATTTTCTCGATTTCTTTTTATCTTTTTATCTGAATGCCGTAACAAGTAAGTCAAACTTGAATTATCCTGTTGGAACACTATACTTTTACAAAATTCTGGAAGATATAATGAATTGCATTACAAATTTGACCAAGTACGATTATCCGCAGTTTTCTACCAGGCGCATCTAATATGGTGGATGCGCCGGGCAGAAACTCGTGGTTCTTCCGTGGATTTTAATTTTAATTTCTTTATATTATCCTATTAGTAGGATTTCATTTTATGTTTGTAATTCTTCAAGCTATTATTTGTGTGATACATATTTATATACTCGTAGAAAATAAATTAGTGGATATCAAAATTTTACTGTTGAAATTTTACCGTGTAATCGAAACTAGTCACGATTAATAAAAAAAGTGGTATAAAAAAGTAATTTTGTTTTCTTTATAAACTATATTGAAAGTGTACCACCAAATTAAAGACAAAATTAAAGAATGAATTATAAATAATTATTTATTTTAATTCGGTTATATTTAAATTAATATTAATATTCATTTCATGCATAATCTTTTATTTTAAATTTTTTTGTTTGCTGTATGAACAATTTTGAATATTTGTTTCTATAAATAATTTCAGCATGCATGCGATATTGTTTCATTCTTTTGTGATTTTTGTATTATTATTTGTCTAGCATTATTATAAGTTTGTAAAATTGTAAAAGTTTATACGTTCAAATAAATAAATAAATAAATATTAACCCAATTAAAATAAATAATAATAATTTTGATATCTACTAATTTACATTTTTAATAATTATTATCATTTCCAATTCTTTTCATTTAATTTAAAATTAATAAATCCCACTGTAAACTCTCCCTGTTTGTGTTGGTTAAAACAACATATTGAAACAAACAAAAATCAGCAAACGTTCCTAATTTCAACCTTCACACTAGTTAACCGAGAAACAAACTGAAAATGGAATTATTCGAGGGGGAGGGGGGTGGTCATTTAGGGGATCCATCTGGGCAACAGAATTACCCGAGTTTGTGTAGTTAACGTTCCGCGCCGCAGCACAAATGTCTACAAATATTGACCACACTTTAAATCCAGCTAATTGGAAACATTCCCTCGAGTGGGCTTAATTGCGTGGGATGCTTTTTTAAGTTCCTAGGCAATACCTCACGGCCGCCCCAAACAAACTTTCTGTGCGAGTGGCATGCGTTGAATTACCAATCGGTTTCTTTGCGCCACTGATCCGACGTGCTGATTTATATCTTTTGTGGACTCGGGTGAAATATTAAATAGATGTTTCGTGGGCTTAAATTTAAGGTATTTGTTTATGAATTATAAAAACCGGCTTCGCATTTATTTGTCTGTATTCAAATTATTAAATAGAAAATAGTATTCATTCACTTGGTCACAGTTATTTAAATAAATTAAATAAAAAAATATTTGAAATTCAAATCGATTTAGTTTGGTTGGATTTAATATGATTGATTTAATTTAATTAATTCAACATGTTTAATTTATGTAAGGCAAAGCTGTACTGACGAGGCATAGATCCCGAAACACGTGTCTGCAGATGGCCTTCTATTAAGAAACGTTCAAATTTGTTTTTTACATTGATTTCTCGTATAGTAAAATTGTTGCATGATGCAATATTTTATAGAGATGCAACAGCAGGTGTACATTATATAATTCAATGCCTGGCGGGGTATTTGCCCCATAAGTAGTTGTTTTAATGTACATTTGTTTACGTAAAGCAAGTCAAAATGTACATTTGTTTACGTAACATAAGTAAAATTATCACTTTAACTCTGTGACATTTTGACTTACGTTACTTAAACAAATGTACATTAAAACAACTACTTCTGAGGCAAATACCCCGCCAGACATTGAATGTGGAAATAATTTATTAATTTAAATAGAAAACAGTATTCATTCCACTTGGTCACAGTTATTTAAATATATTAAATAAAAATGATTTGAAAATAATTAATAAATTATTTCCACATTTAGCTCTGTGACTTTTGACTTACGCTACGTAAGTACGTTAAACAAATGCATATTAAAACAACTACTTCCCGGGAAAAGGACATTGTTTTATTGTGCATTTATTTAACGTAAGTCAAAAATCACAGAGCTAAATGTGGGAATAATTTATTAATTATTTTCAAATCATTTTTTATTTAATTCAAATCGATATTTTTTTTTGTATTCAACAATAAACAATACCCTTTTTTCTAAATGATACGTTTCAACTTTCAGTTTGTTATTGTTTCAATACACATTTACGATTTTAAGCCACACAAAGCCTTTTAATGCGTCAGAGATAAACGCGGAAAATGAGGAACTCCAACATGATGGTCTTCATTTAAAGCCGGCGCGTAAAGGTATATGGGTTCCTGGATCTATTTGATAGTGGAATGGATATAAAATCCCGACAAACATAAACTTTATTACAGGCAAGTCGCCGAAGCGGGTCACGGAAAAATCGGTCAAGGGAACTCGACTCGCTGCTGTGTTAAATATGCGAACAAAGTAACGTTCGATAAATTATTAACGAAGATGTATAGTGCGGAAGGAATTAATTCGAGCCGGTAGTTTATAATCATGATTATTTTTTGCTTTTGAACAATGAGTTTTATACGAAAATTTGAAAGATTGTGGCATTCATCATGATTTAAAACGTGGTAATGTGCATGGGTTCCTGGATTTATTCGATAGCGATGATTTGAAATATTGTAAAATGCAAAATGAAGGAGTTTTCATGGCCCATTAAAGTTATTAAGATTTATTGTAGCTAAATTCAATATATATATATATATATAATCTAAAATCCCCATCTACCATAATGGGGTAGGGGTAAATTCAATATAAATAATCATTAAAAATTAAAAACTTTGTATTCCTTTCGTCACTTATTTCCATGCTATATGTACACTTCTGTGCAATAAAATTAAGCACACTAAATATGTTACAGTTTAATAAAGACTCATGTCCTTAATCATAATAAATTAAAGACGACGCAAGCGCCACCTTTTGCCTAATTTCAAGTATTTCATTAAATGTGAATAATGTCCTTAAATTTCCTTGTTACGAAAAAAATATGTAATTATGTCAACTTTTTTAATTTAATTTTATAATTTATTGAAACTTCTGCTAGACAATTACACAACTAGAATATTGTAAGAAATTGTTATGAGACTTGTGCTTAATTTTATTGCACAGAAGTGTACATTTCGGGCACTGTGTCCATTGTCAATAGCTAACAATGTATGGTGATCATGCTCTATCAGAAGCAACGTGCAAAAGATGGTTTAATCATTTTTATGTGAGAGATGAAGAACGTGGAAAAAAGTTTGAAGACGCTGAGTCGCAAGCAATATTGGATGAAGATGATATTTGTAGTCAAAAGCGAATGGCAGGACTGTTAAATGTTGCGCAAACAAACAATTTCTGACACTTTAAAAGCTATGGAAAAAATCGAAAAGTGTGGAAAATGGGTGCTACATGCATTGAATGGAAAAGCGAACAAACACTTGTGAAAATTTGCTTCAAAGACACGAAAGAAAATCAGTTTTGCATTGAATAGTTGCCGGCGACGAAAAATCGATTTATTTTAAGATTCCTAAACGGAAAAAAATCATTGATTAATCCGGGACAACCTTCAACATCAACTGCAAAACCAGATCGTTTAAGCAAGAAGGTAATGTTCTGTGTTTGGTGGGATTAATATGTTGTAGTGTATCATGAGCTTCTAAAACCTGGTAAAACTGTTAATCGCTACAGACAACAAATGATCAATTTAAACCATGAATTGGTCGAAAAACGACGAGAATGGACCAGAAGATACGGCAAAGTATTTTTGTTACATGACACACAAAGCAAAACCGGTTCAGGATACAATCATACCAGGTTTTAGAAGCTCATGATACACCACACTTCTTGGCTGTGAGCTGCTAACTTGGCTTCGGATTACCATTTGTTTTCTTCGATGGAGCATGCATTGGCTGAGCAGCACTTCGCTTCTTACGAAGAAGTCGAAAATTGGGTGCCTGATTGGTTTGCTTCAAAAGACGAACATTTCTTTTGGCGTGGTATCCATGGATTGCCAGAAAGATGGTCAAGATGTGTAGAAAGCAATGGTCAATATTTTGAATATATATATATTTTTAATTTCCCAGTTAGTTATACCAGGTGTGCTGGAATGAAATGAACGATTTTTTCTTAAAATGAGACACTGATTTTTAGTGTCTCATTTAAAAAAAATCATTCATTTCATACCGGCACACCTGGTATAACTAGCTCCCTAGACTGTGATGATAAAAAAATAACGTACACATTAAACTTAACATTTCCCGTACGGAATGTCCAGGAATGTCAAGTAAAAAGCTGTTAAAGTTGGTAACTAAAAATGTCAACCATGGCAATCTGTTGTTACCTCAACAATGCGTTTGTCTAAATCGAGATTGATTCTGCATAAAAATTGATGCATTTACAAATTACCAATCAACGTGTTGATGTAATAATTTAAAAACGCTGCATAAAACATTTTGATTTGTATTGTAGTAGACGTGTAGCTTTTGCTTGAACTGGTATTATTTTTATTCGCCGTCAGTCTACAAAGCCGTCATCACCTATTCCATTAACAAAATCCGACAAGCTTTGATATTAACTCCCATCGCTGAAATTAATGAAAACCGACAGGCTTCGGCGAAAAAAATCCCATCCGATAAAACCTTCCATAATCCCATCAAAACGTCTAATTGGCCCTATGCATCACCTGCACCAACGTTCCATCAGACATTACCTTAATTAAATTCGCTTTTCGCTCGAGAAATATAATTCCCCGCTTTAAAAATCTAATCGATTGTCGGAGCGGGCAATTTCCCTACCCTTAAAATAAAACACGGGAATATAGTTTTGCGGTGTTTTTTTTTTTTGTGCTTCTTGCTCTAAACAAAACAGGGCGGGATTATGCGATAAATAATGCATGAAATAAGCGGGGCCGGGTCCCCATTTTCGCCCGTGCTTACAGAAAAGCATGTAAATTGGATTGCATATTGGCTGACTTTGGATTTCGTCGCAAATCAGATAGTATGGAGAAAAGAAGGACGGGGATTTGTGCACTCAACCGCGTCACGGATCCGGATATTAAGTGATGCTCCGGTGCGCATTTGGTTGCATATTCGCTTGTTGTGAAAGTGACAAATTGATTCCTGAAATAAACAAAACAAAAAAAATGATGCCGATTATATTTAAAAGTTTTTAAAAAGGCAATACTTTTTGATGATTCAAACATTTTCAATAAATTTCACATATTTCATACTTAAAAAATGTTTCACCATAAGTGAATTAAAATCGTGATTTCGGCTGAGTAAATGAAAAAATCACAACAAATATGTTAACTTTCGTCATAAATTAGAAGATTATTTCATCATGTGTACGATTTATACTCGCAATGTGCTTATTTAGTCGAAAATCGGATCAATTATAACCTCAAAATTGGGAATTTAAATGCGAATTGTGACCAAACGGTAAGTTTCCTACAGATTTTGACTTCGGATTCGTTCATTTCACGCCCGTTTACCCAAGATTCCGTTTTCAAAATTTTATATATCTCGTGACACCATTCGGAAACGTTACCCAAAATATAGTAAGACAAAATGCCACAGAGCTAAATGTCGAAATAATTTATTGATTATTTTCAAATAATTTTTATTTAATATAAAGAAGTTGTGTTTATTCAGTGCCTACTAAATATACAGTCGAAACATTTTAACGTAATTTAAATAATGCATTTGAAAATTTTGAGAGAAGAATAAGAAAATAATAATAACCCTGCCAAAAATTTAATCAACCCCCCGAACTTTCAATTTGTTTGCGGGAGGACTCGTGACAGAAGGTTGTACCATATTCCCCGAAATTCAATTAAGCCGTAACCGGGGAGACACTCGTCTGTTTGGAATCGATACAATTGAAATTATTACATCCAAAAAGAGAAGGGGGCCGGAAGGTGAACCCGGAGAGGCATTTATCAGCCTCCCAGTCGACTGTAACTGCCGAATTAATACGTTTTATGGGATAGAAACTCGTCGGTGGTGGCGGCGATGTGTGTGTGTGCGTGCCGAGGGGCAGTCCTCTTTGCATAAGCATTTCTCAAATGCAAACAGCCGACTAAATTTAGTCTAAATGATTTCTTTTCGGTTGTTAAGGCTGAATGCGGAACAATTTTCCGTTGCATGTTAATGCGTTTCGTTTCTTCGAGGGTGTTTTTGTTTGTGAGCGAGAAATACGTAGTTTCGGCTCCTAAAATTATTAAAACTGCGGATAAAATAGTTTTAATAATTTTAGCATAAAGAAACGCACTGAAATGGTATATTATGTAATAACCTTGCAATGACTTTTTGAAATAAAAGTGATTAAACCCTCATCAATTATTATTCACATTATTTATTTATTTCAACGGCGTGCCATTTACATGAATAAACCCTTTTCAATTATTATTCACATTATATTTTGAAACACAATTTATTTATTTATTGTTATTGCGATTAACTAATCACTACTAAATAATTTTCCCATGCGTTTCTATGGCATAGTTAGTCGTGATTAACGGACTATGTCCATCCCTTGGGTATTCGTTTGTATAAATTTAAAATAATTTACAGAAAGTATATATATCTTTTTTTATAATGTTAGACTAGTGAACATTTAATATCACTTGAAATTAGGCAAAAGGTGGCGCTTGCGTCGTCTTTAATTTATTATGATTTAATATCATATTAAACAAATGCAGCAATATGTATTTTTGTAAATGTTCAATAGTCTAACATTGTAAAAAAAAAATAACCACAAACTTTGCTCAAAACCCTCACAATTTATCCATCCTTACAAAATATTGCATTCCACGCAACCCTAATATTCCCCAAAACATAACAACTCTTCGGTCACTATCCACCAATTCATTAACTCCCGCGTAAGTAAACTATAATATAATGTTCTAGAAACTAAAAATATGTGATTTATTTGATGAATTAATTTCCCACTTAACCCGTGGTAAAATATATTTAATTAATATACAGAGAGCTTTTTTTATCAGTATACATTTTCTCTATATATACCTGCATAATACGCGAGTCAAACGCATTGATGTATGTGTGTTTAGTTGCCTATAACACGCAACTAAATACACATATGCCAAATAATCAACTAAACTAAACACATCGGTTCAATGCGTTTGACTCGCGTTTTTTGTAGGTATACACTTCCCTAATGTATACTGATAAAAAAACCTCTCTGTATAAATAATAATATACAAATATGTAAATTATTGTATAATGTAAACCAATTCATTAACTCATGTATACATGACAGATAGCTAGCATAGTTTTAATTTGCAAATCACCATAAATTCATACAGGGCAGAAAGACCTATGGTCGATAGCCCATAACAGACCACTAACACAATTGTAATAAATTTTGTTGTTATATTGTCTGAATAAAGATGTTTGTGTATATATATATATATAAAATAAATATATATTTTCTGTAAATTATTTTAAATTTATACAAACGAATACCCAAGGGATGCGCACACAAACCCCAGTCAAGGATCTTGTAAAATCCCGACAAGACAGTGTTGTCCCCATAATTCATCACTCAAGTTAATTAATTGTCCTTGTGGAATCCCACGGTTGATACCTTAATCCATCAAAACATTGTTCTATTAATCTCTGTGATAATTTATTCGAGTACACAAATAGATGTAAATATTATTGCGCGAGTAGTTATTACACCTCGAGGTAAATGCTTTGTTTCGATATCTAGTGTAAGCCGGAAATGTTTCAACGCGAAATTATTTATAATTTTCAAGAATCGCGTTTATGTTTGATTAATAAAATAACAGTAGATTCATAAATTGTTATCAGACTAAGTTGTTATCTTTAATGTCACTTAACGGTGCACTCTTTATTGTTTGGCAATTTGCACAATGTCGTTTGCTTAAGCTATGCTTTGTTCGGTATATTCCTTTTGTGTTTAAAATTTTTCTTATCGGATATTAGGTTTATTACGGTTATCAAATTGACACACCTATAACGTAACCACAGTATTACGGAAATAAATAAATTAATGTAAAAAGAGATAGGATTACAAATTAAACACTTTGCTCGTATCACACATTTGTTTAATTTTCAAACCTATTTTTTTTACATTAGTTAAAAATATATCATAAAGTAATAGCTTGAACCATCAATAATATAATAAATAAATTGTCATTTTTTGTGGGTGTAATTTTTGCTTGTTCGTCACGCCCTCGGGCCATGGCAATTTGTATTTATTTCGAAGATTCTAATTTTAATTCGAAGCAGATTGTTTCAGTTGTTCTAAAAATTATTTAAAAGTATAGGATGCGGTAATAGTAAAGAATATTTACAGGGATAGCGAAAATATGATGTAAACATTATAAATGAGACAGAAATAGGAAATAAAATTTACTTCTTCAAAAAATACACGTGAAGTAAGTAAGTCATTTCTGTTCTAAAATACACTATACATATTATTAATTATAAAAATAAAGTATAAGTGAGTATACGTAAAAAATAATACCAATAGGCAGAAAGGCTGTTGGCCGATAGCCGATTGTCGGTAAATAAAATAATAATATTTATTGTTAATTTCTTTCACATTTATATGTATATTGTACTGACAATAAAGATTCTTTATATATATAATACCAATAATTTCAAATTTATTTTGGTTCGTTGCAAAAATAAGTGTACAAAATTAGTTTTCTCAACGGGATATTAATCAGCATGAAATTCTGCAAAAGTTCCGAATTTAAAGCTACCCTCTATCTCTTATAATAAGTGAGATCCCCATGGTGAGACTCGAATTTGAAACAACCTGTATATATATATATATATATATATATACATAGAGGTTTTTTTTTATCAGTATACATTATGAGAAATGTATAACTGCAAAAAACGCGAGTCAAACGCAATGTGTGTATGTTTAGTTGCTTATTTGGCATATATGTGTTCAATTGTGTGTTATAGGCAACTAAACACACACACGTCAATGCGTTTGACTCGCGTATTTTGCAGATATACATAGGGGAAATGTATACTGTTAAAAAAATCTCTCTGTATATATATATATATATATATATATATATATATAATATGTATTTCTTTGATAATGGTTGTTTGGCCGAAAATAGTCTGAAAAATAAATAGAAATTGTGAAACAATAACCAAGTGTTTATTTCAAGAAAACCTTTATACATTGCCAACCATGTTTCATCAAGAATTAATATAGATGGTGCCAAGAGATGATCAATTTAAAGGGAATAACTAATTCATTAATAATTTTAAAATAATTATCTTTTATTTTATTTAAAACTGCAATGGAAATATATTCACCATAATTATATAAAAAAATACTATTATATTGATTATAACAAACATGAAGCAAATTTAATTATGTAATCACATCAAATATAATATATATGTGTATGACGGGTGGTTTTTGCTCTGTCGCATCATGACGAAGATTAGTGGACGCAGGGAAATTGGTGTGGACGTAATGGAATCTGGCTTTTTTTGTTAGTGTAACGGAGACACTAAAATATTGGATTGTATGGGGAGGCGGCGAAAAAGGGAAACGGATTAACTCGTGCAAAATGCTCCACTCGGAATTAGTGCTGACATAATGAAATCGCCGTCAGAAATATTGAATTATGTCGTCGGATGCTGTGTACGGAATAAGGGAAATTGCCGTCGAAACCGATTCTAATTTCCTCCCCCTTTTTTTTCTTCTTCTTCTAGTGATTAATGTTACAAATTTGTGCAAAAGTTTGGATTTTTCAATAAAAAAAATTTGTTTCCTAACTTAAAAATATAACATGGTGCTTTTAAATCTTTTTGCTAACGAAATACAAGAGATATATACATTTAATTAATTTTTTGAATTTGTCATGACTAGATTCTTATTCAAATCGATATGATTCGGGTGCTTATTTGAATCATCGTGATTCGAATACATATTCGAAAACTTAAATTATAAATAAAAATAAGTATTTATAATAAAAAGCCTACACCCATATGGGTAGAAAGGGTCATTGAATATAATATATATATTTATAATAAATTTAAATATAAATTATTTTTATAATACGATTTTTCAGTTTAAAAAATATTTTCCTCTAACTTAAAAATATAAAATGTGTGTTGTTAAATCTCTTTGCTAACGAAATGCAAGAGATGTATACCATAAATGTAATTTATTATTTAAGTTTGTAACTGTATACGCCATAATTCGAATGCGTATTAGAAACGTTAACATTTCGATGCTTATTTGAATCATCGCAATTCGAATATATATTCGAATTGTCATGTTTAGATTCGATTATTTTCATTATCGAAAAAAATCGGAATAAGGGAAATTGCCGTTGAAACCGATTCTAATTTTTCTTTTTTCTGCCGATTATGTTACAGATTTGTGCGAATACTTGATTATTCCAAATAAAAAAAATATTTTCCTCTAACTTAAAAATATAAAATTAGTAACTAACTAACCATCTTTATTCAAATGTGTATATGTATGCACAATAATATACAAAAATTAGAATTATATTCTGTAGATGAATCGGCTATAGATCGGAAGTCTTTCAGCCAAAAATTAGTATTTGTTAACGAAATGCAAGACATATATACAATTAATCTCTTCTTTGTGGTAACTGTAACCATCATGATACAAATACATATTCAAATTCACGATTCGATTCCATTATTTTTATAATCGAAAAAAAGAAAACGATTATTTTCATTCGAATCACTAGTTCAAGCAAATCAAACTGTTCAAACATGTATTATATAGGTTTTAGAAAAATATTAATTATTATTCTGTTTATAAAACATTATTCATATTATCAACAAATATTATTAAGTTGATATATTACTTAATTCGAGAGCTCAGGAGGCAATATCTGCTCATTTTTTATATCCCAGCAACGATGATATTTATACCAATAACGTCGTATATCTTTATGAGTCTGTATTGCCGCAATAACACGAACATATTGCTTCGTATAAGGTTCCGACGAAAATATAACGTAGATTTATTCGGTTATTGACAAAGAAATATTATTAATATTAAAACAAAAACGTTAATAAATATTTCCATTATTATTTCCATATTTTTTGTTCATCTTTTCTTTTATTTAAGCGTGGTCTAAGGGTTATTGACTTATCAAGCTGTATTATTTTAAATAGAAGACAATATTCATTCACTTGGTCACAGTTATTTAAATATATTAAATAAAAATGATTTGAAAATATTATTTAGTTGTATACTTTTTAAAGCAATCATTTGAGTTAATTTGTTATTTTCCTGTATTGTGTGTATAATACTTATTTGTAGTTTCATTTAGATATTTTTTGTTATTATTTTATAATAAAAGATTTTGTTAAATAGGCGATGTCCGTAAATAAATAAATTTGTATTTGTATTAAATATACACGAGAAGGTAGGTTTATTTTTGATGTTATTCATTCAATATTTTTAAATATAATGATTTTTTTTATTAATCCTATTATGATACCGCTTCAATATCACAATTAATTCTTCGCTGTCGATTACAGCCTATGATTTACCCAATAAATACGATTGCAAACGTTTTAACATGGTCCCGCGTAAGTAAACTATAATATAATGTTCTAGAAACTAAAAATATGTGATTTATATGATGAATTAATTTCCCACTTAACCCGTGGTAAAATATATTTAATTAATACATAAATAATATTTAAATAATAATATACAAATTATTAATAAATAACTTCTCACTTAACCCGTGGTGAAACATTTTTGAACTAATTAAGGTATATTTTAATTAATGTAAATTATTGTATAATGTAAACAATTATAATGGAGAATTCCATAAAATAAAGTTAAAACACTGATTAAAACACTTGGTTTGTTTCACTGATTAATTATTTTTACTTCCACTAGTTTCGACCTTAAGTTATTCTCAAGGAGAAATTTATGTTTGTGTGAATGACCTAAAGTCAAAACTAGTCGGAGTAAAAATAAATAAACAGTGAAACAAACTAAATATTTTAATCAAAGTGTATATATAATTTAATGTGATTTTAAAGGAGGTTATTTAAAGAACCAACATCAACATTCTTTTTCAAAAGTGGTGGCCTACTTTCCCCTCTAGATTTGCTAGACTTAAAACAACCCACTGAGCACACATTTTAGTATGTTTCATCAACATGAAAATAACGTTTAATGTTGTTACAGCGTTGCTAAAACGTTATTTGTTTTTTTGTTTTAATCAGTCGTTAAAATCATTAAATTTGATAACCCCTTAACCAATCCTATATCAACGTCACCAGTTTATTTTTTTAGATCTTATGCAGGATGTTCCACAAGGATCTGTGCTAGGGCCCTTATTGTTTAAGATGTACATATGTACTGTATTACAAAGCCTATTTTATTGTAGCGATCATATGTATGCTAATAACAGCCAAATTTATCAATTCTTCCGTCCTGTGGACTGGCAGGATGCAGAGCTCTATGTAAATTGTGATCTTATGTAGAAGATCACCGTTCTTGTTTACCGTTTCGCATTTTATATATTGCTCTACCTTATTTAGTCCTGCAGTCGGTCCTCTGAGAACTACGCGAATACATAAAAAATTCATGTCTGCTATATATCTACGAAAAATTACGCATATTTTCTATAATTATACTTAACTAGATGTAGGTCAGAATGGAAATGATAAGAAAATTTATATTTGCATGTTTATATCACAAAATAATTACACAGAAGACTTCTGCCTTTTTATTTGAACACTAAACATCTTCTTTCTTAATTTTATCCTCTTTTAGACACAATACGGCTAAAAGAGGATAAAATTAAGAAAGAAGATGTTTAGTGTTCAAGTGATAAAAAGCATAAAATTAGCCTTTTTGAACGATCATTCACTTTCCATATGTATAAAATATACAACGCCTTACCAATTGATCTGAATTGTCTTGAATTTACTAAACGCATTATAAATCATATAAGCTATTCGATTACTTGTATAAGAAATCGCCACTTTATATTTTGAATTTAATTAAACATTTTAATCATGGAAAACTAACTAAAATACTATTATATAGATGTATAGATAAATTATTATAGATGAAAAATATTATGGAACAAAAAAAAGTGTCATTCTTCACCTAAAGAAAAAATGTTTCATCCATAAAATAATAAAAATTCATTACAACATTCACTTTGTTCGTGCCAGAAAGATCTCTAATCGATATTAGTGTGTTTACTAATATCTACATGTAATGTAAATATTTATTATTTTGTATTATTTCTATACTATGACTAAACATGTGTGTAAATCATGTTGTTCATTTAAGATATTACAACACATTTTTTTTTTCTTAATTACCATTCGAATCAGAACAACTGTTACTCCCCCTCTTTTCCCCCTCGCCTAATGTGAATCCGATTTAAGAAAGTCGCCCCCGCCCTCGCTACCATTTTGAAATTCAAATTTCCGGAAAAGCGCTAAATATAAAATTGATGACAGACCCCGTTTCTCACTGCGTAACAAATTGCCCCGCCGCGCCGGATTATTTGCATACATTTTTTTCCACCCGAAAACCCGGACGGAAGCTGCAGTATCTTAGATTAAACCGCGGTTTTCTTGCCGATAGGGTTAATTACCGCCCTTCCGATAAACTTTCCGCCGTTCGTTATTGGAGCAGGAATGATGGGGAGGAGATTACTGCAACCGGGTTATGGCTCCTGAGTAATTCGATGATTTATAAAATCTTTCCGCCACGCGGGGAGATTATTTTTTTAAAATCCCTTTGCGGCTTAAGGGGGGGTGGTGATTAATGGATGGAATAGATGCGCGAGGATTATAAATTCGTAATTGTGGCACCCGTGGGGCTCGAGCGCGCTGAATTTTTACCGATTTGTAATTCCATGAAATAATTCACAAAATGCGAAAAATGCTCGGATATTGTACTGGTAGTTCCGGGCGAAAGCTCGGTTAGTTAAATATTTGCAGGCTTTTCGTAATCCGTCTGCACGAACGTGAAATGCGCAATGTTGCTACATCTACACGCGCAAGAAAACAACAAGAATTTAAATTAAACTGGTTTCTGTGTCATGAGAAGCTCGCTGTGCAAATATTGGATTTAGGGAGATAACAGTTGTAAGTAAATTCAGACGTCTTTTCTTAATAAATTAGCATCGGTGGCATATAAATAGCCTAATTTAGTTTCAGAGCCGGATTGAATATCGAGTTAAGGCAATAAATCATTGAAATGATTCTAGAGCTGGAATATAAACACGACATTTTAATAGATCTCACGTATATGACTTCGCTTTAAATCTACCGTTATTATATTAATTTACTCTTGTCATTCATCTTCATCCACTTAATCCTAAATATAGATACATTCAAAGAATATTCATAGAAAAGAGTATTCATTCACTTCGTCGCAGCTATTTAAATAAATTAAATAAAAATGATTTGAAAATAATTAATAAATTATTTCCACATTTAGCTCTGTGACTTTCGACTTACGCTACGTAAGTACGTTAAAAAAATGCAGTTTTTTTTAGTGTGCATTTGTTTAACGTACTTAAGTTCATTCTTTAGCTACATTTTGGTGTAATATGAAGTCATTTTGAGATTTTTGCATTTTCGTCCATGATATTTTCAAATTTCAATTAAAAAATGTAACGCTCAAAAAAATCTGAAAAAAAAAAAATCACGAAAGCCCTTATCGATAGTAAAAAGAATGTGAACTAATTAGTTTCCCGATAAAAAATAATTTTCAACGATTTTGGCCCACTGAAATAGCCCCATAAAATTAACATGGAGCCTTATGGGAACGGATTAAGGGCAATTCGCCGATTAGCCGTTTTCGACGCGTCTGCGGTTAAACCAAGATTACAAGATTCACGAAAGAGATAGAATGATGCGGTTTTAAGTATTGCATTCTCAAAGAATGCAACTATAGTCTCACCGAAAGGCATCTTCTTTAGTCACCAGTGGCTGTCAGAAAAAAAATCGAAAATTCAAGTAAAAATTTGCCCATTTTTTTAAAGTCCACTTTGCGAGCGGATTCACCGAAAACCAGTTTCCCGATGAAGCCAGAATTTTTACAGATTATTCTTTTATTTTTTAGCTAAATTTTGGTGTAATATGAAGTCATTTGGAGATTTTTGCATTTTCGCTGAAATTCGACTCTTTTCCATACCCTTACATCTTCAAATTTTTGTGATTTTTTTTTCTTCCCAAAAAAATCTGAAAAAAATCATGAAAGCTCTTATCCATAGTAAAAATAATTAGATTCTTGAATAAACATTATTTTCCGCCATTTTAATAGATCCATGAAATTAACATGGAGCCTTATGGGAACGGTTTAAAGGCGGCGCGCCGATTGGCCGTTTACAACGCGACTGCCCTTCAATCAAGATTAAAAAATTAGCGAAAGATATAGAAAGATGCGATTTTCAGTATTGCAATCTCAAAGAATGCAGCTACATTCTCACCAAAAGGCATCTCATTCAGTCACCAGTGACGGTCAGAAAAAAATCGCAAATTCAAATAAAATATTTTGCCCAATTTTTTAAAGTCCACTTTGCGAGCGGATTCACCGAAAACCAACATCCCGATGAGGCTAGAATTTTCACAGATTATTCCTTTATTCTTTAGCTACATTTTGGTGTAATATGAAGTCATTTGGAGGTTTTTGCATTTTCGGCGATATTCGCCTTTTTTTCCATGCATACCCTTATGATATCTTCAAATTTTTGTGAAATTTTTTTCTGCCAAAAAAAATCTGAAAAAAAAAATCATGACAGATCTTATCGATAGTAAAAATAACGTGGACTAATTTGATTCTTGAATAAACATTATTTTCCACCATTTTAATAGATCCATGAAATTAACATGGAACCTTATGGGAACGGTTTAAATGCGGCGCGCCGATTGGCCGTTTTCGACGCGACTGCCCTTCAACTAAGATTACAAGATTAGCGAAAGAGATAGAAAGATGCGATTTTCAGTATTGCAATCTCAAAGAATGCAGCTACATTCTCACCAAAAGGCATCTCATTCAGTCACCAGTGGCTCTCAGAAAAAAATCGCAAATTCAAATAAAATTTTTTGCCCAATTTTTGATAGTCCACTTTGCGAGCGGATTAACCGAAAACCAACAACCCGATGAGGCTAGAATTTTCACAGATTATTCCTTTATTCTTTAGCTACATTTTGGTATAATATGAAGTTATTCGGAGATTTTTACATTTTCGCTGAAATTCGACTCTTTTCCATGCATACCCTTATGATATCTTCAAATTTCGATGAAATTTTTTTCTTCCCAAAAAAATCTGAAAAAAATCATGAAAGCTCTTATCCATAGTAAAAATAACGTGGACTAATTAGATTCTTGAATAAACATTATTTTCTACCATTTTAATAGATCCATGAAATTAACATGGAACCTTATGGGAACGGTTTAAATGCGGCGCGCCGATTGGCCGTTTTCGACGCGACTGCCCTTCAACCAAGATTATAAGATTAGCGAAAGAGATAGAAAGATGCGATTTTCAGTATTGCAATCTCAAAGAATGCAGCTACATGCTCACCAAAAGGCATCTCATTCAGTCACCAGTGGCTGTTAGAAAAAAATCGCAAATTCAAATAAAATTGTTTGCCCAATTTTTTAAAGTCCAATTTGCGAGCGGATTCACCGAAAACCAACATTCCGATGAGGCTAGAATTTTCACAGATTAATCCTTTATTCTTTAGCTACATTTTGGTATAATATGAAGTTATTCGGAGATTTTTACATTTTCGCTGAAATTCGATTCTTTTCCATGCATACCCTTATGATATCTTCAAAATTCGATGAAATTTTTTTCTTCCCAAAAAATCTGAAAAAAATAATGAAAGCTCTTATCCATAGTAAAAATAACGTGGACTAATTAGATTCTTGAATAAACATTATTTTCTTCCATTTTAATAGATCCATGAAATTAACATGGAGCCTTATGGGAACGGTTTAAATGCGGCGCACCAATTGGCCGTTTTCAACGCGACTGCCCTTCAATCAAGATTAAAAAATTAGCGAAAAAGATAGAAAGATGCGATTTTCAGTATTGCAGTCTCAAAGAATGCAGCTACATTCTCACCAAAAGGCATCTCATTCAGTCACCAGTGGCTGTCAGAAAAAAATCGCAAATTCAAATAAAATTGTTTGCCCAATTTTTGAAAGTCCACTTTGCGAGCGGATTCACCGAAAACCAACATTCCTATGAGGCTAGAATTTTCACAGATTATTCCTTTATTTTTTAGCTACATTTTGGTATAATATGAAGTCATTTGGAGATTTTTGCATTTTCGCTGAAATTCGACTTTTTTCATGCAAAGTGGACTTTCAAAAATTGGGCAAACAATTTTATTGATATTTTCAAATTTCGGTGAAAATATTTGTACCCCTAAAAAATGTGAAAAAAATCACGAAAGCCCTTATCGATAGTAGAAAGAAAGTGGACTAGTTAGTTTCCTGATATATATTGTATTCTCAAAGTTTTATCACATTATATTTTTTCAATTGAAGATATTTTGATTCATTCCGTTGAAATTGTTTCTCCAGATTGTCTCCTTAAAATGAGGAAATAGCTTTCGTTTTGTGGAACTTCTTCACTTAACGAAGTTCTTAAAGCTGTTTCACCAGACCATGGTTCCTTCAAGCGAATAAATAGTTTTCTACCTTAGTGTAACTTTTAGAGGCGGTTGCTGCAATTATTAATTCATGCTGCGCTTTGTATTTTATAATTCATTTCTTGAAGAAGCTAATAAATTCATAGACGCACCTGCAGTCCACAAATAAGGAATTTAAACCTGAATTTTATAATTACAATATATGTTTGTAAAAAAAAAAAACACTTTGTTTTTTTTTAACCACTGTATTTTAAATTTATTAACATAGCATGAAGACGCCGCAAAAGCATGAGACAAACGAATTAAAGAAAAAATGATATTTTGAAACGGTGTTTAATTTAAAAACCTCAAAAAGTTAATTATGTGATTATAGTTTGGACTATCTAGTAGTCATTATCAAACTATAGTCACACAATTAATTGTTTCTTGAATAACTGTCTCACTTATCACTTGATTGAAACATTTTGAATATTAAAATGTAAATAAAGTAAAATTAAAATCACTTGGCTTGTTTCAGAAAAAAAAAAACAAGTGATTTTAATTAAAAATCACTTGGCTTGTTTCAGAAAAAAAAACAAGTGATTTTAATTTTACTTTATTTACAATAATTAATTGTAATTAAGATGAACCGTTAATTGGACCCTTACAACATAATATTACAATACATATATTCAGAATTCATAAAATGTAGCGTTTGAAATTCCTAAATTCCCCGTATCCAGGAGACTTGTTATAAAAAAATTAAATACAAAGAAATGTATGTATTCTGCTATAGTTATAAATCATAAAAATGTAGTCATAGAAATCGTTACATCTCCAAATACTCTGGTTGTTCGTTTAGATAAAATTATTCTAATAAAATAAAATACAAATTTCTTTGTATTTCATTTTGTTTGAACAATTTTATGAACAAACAATAAAATATGAATTACTTATCTTTAGCTACTGCAACTTTTTGTGTGTCCTAACAATTTATAGTGTCTTCAAGAGAAGACATGGTTTATTTTATTATTTTATTATTATTTTATATATATATATCGATTGATGAGACTGATGCTAATTGTTAAAGTTGATTATATTATTGTATATTGTTGATTAAAATAAGTAAATATTGATAATTAAATATAAGTCACTTGGTTTGTTTCACTACTATAAAATAAATAAAAAATAGTAGTGAAACAAACCAAGTGACTTTTATTTAATTATCAATATTGTAAACATGTTTCATCAAGTGATTAATGAGAACCAAATTGAAGATAAAATAAGTAAAAAAACTTTTAAATTGTTTTGTTATACAATGTGGCATCTTCAGACAAAGAAGCCACAGTGTGGCGAAACAATTGTTGCGAACTAATAAAACAAAGCTTTTTACGTGATTTAATCAAGTTTTGTTTATATCATTTTTTTTGCACGAAAAGCCAGAAAAATAATGTAGCTTTTTCCATTTCTTTTGTTTATGCCTTTCCTTGAAATGCCCACAGGGTTGTGAAAAGTTTGTATTGTTATGACAAACTTTTCACAATCCTGTGAATATTATTTAAATAATTAAAGTCTGCACAACCAACAACCAACGTAAAGAAGATTTAAAAAATTCTGTGAATCTTTTTATTTTCAAGGGTTTTAATTATTTAAATAATTACGTAAGAATGAGTTAGATATGGAATATTAAAAAACAATATTACATTCATATAAAGGAAACACTTTTATTTTCACTTTTATTTTCAAACCAGATTAAAAGAACATTATAAATCATACAATTAGCAAAATAAAGGTGGTATAAAAAGTTAAGTGTTTTCCTTATTTCAAAATTGAAAGTGAAGTGAACGCCTTCAAAATCCAAGATTATTGCATTGCTTTGAATTAATGTAAATGTTGATGTCATTCCGCAACAAGTACTGAAATCGACTTTAATAAAAAAAGAAATTATTTAATATTCATGAATTACTTTAATATATCACGCAAATCCGTAAATTCTACGCATTCGGTCGGGAATGACGTTTAAATCTTTAAAGGATTTAACCGAGGGGGGCGTTTCTTGCTTCATACCGACATTCTTAGGGGATCATTCCCGCGGGGAAATAATTTTCGCCTTCTCGATTTATTAACACGAACGTGTGGTGTATATACAGCGGGTCATTCCGCAGGGAGGGTGCCGCGTTTTAATTACATTCCATGAAGTTTACGCCACGAGGGAAGTTCCTCGTAGTTATCTGAAAATGTTTTTACCTGTGGCATAGCCTGGCTCGGAGCTGGAGTCGTCGTCTGAGAAGCTCAGAGGAGTTTGGTGGTACTCTACGTAGGCCGAGTGGTGGTGTTGTGGTTGGTAGAGATGATGGGGTACCGCGTAGTCTACGCTGCTCACAGCTGTGTGTCTGCTGCCCGCTCTGGTGAGGGTGTTCCCAGCTGATAGGGTGCCGGATCTGGAGCCGTGGGCAGCGCATATCATACCGGCGATGGTTCCTTGAGGACCTCCGATGCTGAGGTCCAAAGACGGCCGTCGCGATAAAGGTGGTTCTATTTCGAATTCGCTACTGTGCGTTTCGGCAAGTTGCAGGTGGGTGTTGCTGTTGTTGTTCGAGCTGAAGCTCTGACTAACAGCCGGTCTGTCTTCGGTGATGGGCACCGTTTGGGGGGTGGACCCGTTTTGATTCCTCCGTGGACTTCTTCCCCTATCGCTAACAGTGGTTGCACTCCAATAACCCCAAGCCATTTTTATTACTTCAATTCCAGAAACAGCTTTAATACAAATACAATTATCTTATAAAAATATCACCCTTGTTTGTGCGATCAATTCGACATTGTGTTTCAGTCGCGCTTCGAGGAAGATCCCGAATGGAACTGAGGAGCGTTTTTTATTTTGCTTTATTTCAAAGAAGACTTCTGTTTCAAGCGCAGGAACTTTACGAGTCAATTCCGATGAGAGTCATCGGGTCCGAGGTTGATTGTCAGCGACATGTAAAAAATCCATCCACACCCTTGGCGTAAGCCGCACCTCACACACTTAACACCGAAGTGAACGGAAAAACCTAAGAAACATCGGCTTCCGCGGGGATCGAGTTGTCCAAGCTGCGGGCAGACACCGAAAATGAATGGAGCGGCATCGGAGCGCGCACCGTTGTCAAACCGGCGGCGTCGCGGCCGCCCCGGAATCGTTGCGCGGGCGTCGCGACGCACCGTTTCCCCCGCAAAAATCCGACGTCTGGCAACGCTTGAAGCCGGGCGGGCCGCCGAGCAAAATCGATATGCCGCTCAGAGAGGGCGACTTCGGGATTAGGCTCAAGCAAACCCTCTTAGGCTGCTCCCCGTACACACGCACAAAAACAACAATAATAAGGACTTGGGGGGAAAATCGAAACCGAGAGGAAACTGTAAACGCGACGCCCGAGTGCCCTTCTCCGAATATGCAAATTCGCCCCCCATTAAAGCCGGCGCGGTTCTCCACTCGAGACGCCAATAACAACTTGTTCCCCAGTTTGTAATGACACTTTTTCCACCAAACATCTTCCGCACCTCAACACCTTCAACGACCAGCGGGACGCCTCAATAAATATTTACTCTATCAAATCGAAATTACTTCCGTAAATATTTATTGTTGATATTCTATTACGCAATCGCATGCAATTCAACAAAAAATACTGCACAACAAACGCAGCTCAATACAGCGGAAGAGAATTTACTCTTTCAATAAAACTATGATTGCAACAATATATCTTTCCAGATGAATGTTTGCGAATTCTCAACAAACTATATTCGCAAACAATGAAATATGATACTCGAAGTGAAAACATATTTCAATAGAACCGAGAAGGTGATGGTATCTCATATATATACGTCTTTATTCAGACTATACAGATAATTTTAACAATATAAATAATTACAATACATGTAGTTGTTAGTCTGTCTGTGCTATCGACCAGAGGTCTTTCTGCCTTGTCGTGAATTTATGATGAAGTTAAATCTATGCTAGTTAGCGGAACTATCTTGATGATTTGCGCAAATGAATTAATGAATGGTGATGGCAAGATTTTTGTATTTAGGAAGGATATTAGGGTTACGAGGAATACAGAATTTTGTAAAAAATGGTAGGTTATCAGAATTATTGGCAATTTTTTTTCTTAATGTTATTATACGCTGAAATATGGGTGGGATTTGGGTGGATTCATAAAGGTATTCGTTGGAAGGATTGTTGGGATTCCTGAGTTTGGTAAGGATTCTAAAGGAGGATCTTTCGGCAACTTGGAGGTGATACATACAGAATAGGGTAGAAAAACCTATCCGATTTCAAAGCGTTATAAAATTAAAACAGCTCAACTTGACAAAAAAAAAATATTAACATATCGCAAATTTTATGCCATTTTTAAATTTATGCCCTCAGAGAAATGCGTCCGGGAAACATTTCGCTGAGAGTGTCCATTGATCGTCGCGATGTGTGGGCGGTTGCACCATCCTGTTGAAACCACACATTTTCCACGCCATTTTCTTCCATTTTGGGGTTGAAACTGTCGACAGCGAGCGCTATTTACGGTTTGCCCATTTTCTTCAAAAAAATAAGGCCCTCAGACGCCTAGGCGGGAAAGAGCACACCACACAGTCACTTTTGGGCTATGGAGGTATTTCTGATGGATTTCCCGAGGATTTTCGTCACTCCAATATCGAAAATTCTGCCTGTTTACGGCGCCACAAAGGTTGTCTAGCAATTATCGAACCGCCGTTTTCGATAAACCGCTCAATAACAAAAGCACGATGTTCACCAAACCAAGGCATGTTGACTAATGACATATGGCTTAAAACCGGCTTTCTAACGGTTTTTAAACCACTACTCTACCTGATCCCTCTTCTAAGAAAAAGGGATTTGAAATCGGATAGCTTTTTCTGCCCTACCCTGTAGTAAAAAGAATGAGTTGAGTAAAGAGGATAATGGCATACTTAATTAACTTAACCCACATTGTAATATTTTTATTAAAAAATTGAATTACATAATGTACACTGATTAGCGGGGTATTTGCGTACCCCGCCAATCATTGTACATTATGTATGACCAATGTTGTCGAATCTCCCTAAAACTTCTTGGCTGGGTATTTGCCTAGGAAGTAGTTGTTTTAATGTGTATTTATCTAAAGTAATGTAACGTAAGTCAAAATGTTGATTAAAATTACAGGCATAAAGGAATTGGTCATGCTCTTTCCCAAACTGGAGCCGACAGAAGAACTATCTGAGGTTGCTGCTGGTCATGTCCGAATGTCAAGACAATAAGACAATGCTAGACAGTTATTTGTTTCAACAGGATTTGAATTAAAGCCAATGTATCATAAACAATTGATGGGCACCTTTGTCTCGATTCTCACATACCAGCTCGAGTGCGACATGCACAGTCTGATTTTCTGACAGCAGGAGGATGAGTGCCCCTGCCACGACCGAATGGGAACAATTTTATGCTTCGAAACCATCAACCATTTTTCTACGTTTTTATACAGGTTTTTAATCATGTGATATTTATTAATTAAACGACAAAATCTAGTATTGTTTACCTTTGTTAATTTTTTTTTGATATAATCATATTTTTATGTTTTCTGGTGTTCTTTGCACCCGCCATCGGAATCTATTAGTCGAGTATATCAAAAAAGGAAATGTAATAAAAATAACAAATCATATTCTAAATGACAAATAAAATTTAAAAAAATGTCAGAGCTAAAGGTGGAAATAATTAATTAATTATGGAAATAATTAATAATTATCAAATTATTTTTACTTAATATAATATGTAGTAAATTGTTTGTATAAATACAAAAGCGTCGTGTCTTCTCAAATTGTATTTAAACGCACTCATTTTAATATTTAATATTTATCAGGATTAATGGTTTCAACAGACTGTTGTCCAGTCATTCCTATTTACGATGAATGACGCACGTTTTCAACAGCTACAATGAACCCTCACAACATAAATGCATCACTTCAATGTACACACGACCGAACAAACACACAGGACCAGTGTTTCGGATGTAAATCTTAATCCGCCTAGTTAAATCGAAATCAACTGTATTTACATATTATCGTTCGCAATTCCATCGAAGCGAATACAGCCTGAACGCGAAAAGTCCGGATAATTCGCCGGCGTGAATGTTTCTTCGCGTGTATCTAGAAATACTTCCATCCTTAACCTTTCTTAATACCATTCAATTCTATAAATATATTATTGGGTTCATTACTCACGATTTGAATTGTAAATATTATATCAAATTTATTGATTTGTTTCAGAAATAAAAAGATTAATATTCATGATTTTAAATTTAAAGTAATTAAAAAAAATGAATTACTTCTAATTTAAATTTATTTTATATTGCTTGTGACGGTAACACATGCAATGTTAATCATGATTTATTTTGTTGCGTTTTTTCAATAGAATAAAGAGAACGGAACATACAACCTTTCAAAGAAAATGTTTTAGTTTAATTATTTTTAGAATAATCCTGCTCTGTATTCATTGAAAACATGTCTTGTCCTCCTCTAGTACTGTTGGAATTGTAATACACTCTTGAAATTTGACTTTTTTTCTTCATTTGTATACATTTTCGGTCAAATATTTCACACAATTTTTGTGTTTGACGCATATAGTTTGACGTTTAGTTGTCTGTTGTAGGCAATTAAACATACACACATTAATCATTTCAATGCGTTTAACTTGGGTTTTATGCAGGTATACAGTTCGCCTAATGTATACTGATAAAAAAACCTCTCTGTATATATATATGTATATACAGATAGCTTTTTTTAACAGCATACATTTCCCCTATGTATACCTGCAAAATACGCGAGTCAAACGCATTGATGTGTGTGTGTTTAGTTGCCTATAACACACAATTGAACCAATTGAACACACATATGCCAAATAAGCAACTAAACATACACACATTGCGTTTGACTCGCGTTGTTTGCAGTTATACACTTCCCATAATGTATACTGATAAAAAAACCTCTCTGTATATATATTATTCGTATTATATATGTACTCGAAATTATGTGATTTAAAACTTACGAATAAATTGTATACCAAAATATTTTTCATCGCGAGCAGGGAAAATTTAATTACGTATTTAACGAGTGAGAATCGTTGAACAATATACAATTTTTAATTAAGTCTGTATTTTTTACTTTTGGCTCTTGGACATAAATAAATTATTATTATTATCTTGTTTTGATAAATTTAGCAATTTTATACCTACCTGTATTATAGTCCATGTTGCTTATTACAACAGATAATGTAATTTTAATGACAGTGCCTTCTTTTTTTAAAGAACCTCATTATGAAAACAAGTATTAGCGATTAGCTACCGTATCTTGTTGAATATTTTATATACAAAAAAAAACGGTGGGGCTGCCTCCACTTTATTTACATGTAATAAAAGGTAAATAATGACCTTTTAAAACAATCATTACGTTAAATGAGTTTATCTAGGAAATATATTTATTATACAAACGTATGTATTTAATATATGTTTAATTAATTTCTCACATAATCCGTGGTGAAATATTTTTGAATTAATTCAGGAAGATTTAATTAAAATTAAAACACTCGGTTTGTTTCACTTATTTATATTCTCTCCAACTAGTTTCGACAATTGGTCATCTTCAGGGAGGAATCTACATTTTTTTTAACAACTAAATTTATGTAATATAAAAACACATTGTTTGTAAAACATTGATAATGATCACATGGTGATCGAAATGGACATCTGTTAATAAATAAATAAGTGAAGAAAAGTGTACAAAGTGTTTTCATATTTCTTTCAAATCTTCACGAAACTCACATTTAATTAAGGTAAATTTATGTATTTAATATATTAAATAACATATTTGTTCGTATGAATATTAATAGTGTAAATTCGTAAAATAATTAAAATAAAAAAAAGAGAATAAAACGCCCCGAATACGGTTGCCGTTCAATGTTTAACAAATGGCATTATAATCAAACAATAACGTTAAATTTAAAGGCGCACTTGGAAACAGAAAATTAATTATATTCGCCTTTATGTTCTTTCGAGGTAGTAAATTTAATACTAACAACTGGGCATAAAACGTACCTTTTTTACGCTCGGTTGTTATTGGGGCATGAGTAAAATTTGAATTATTCGAAGCAATCACTTTTAGACGCAATTATTTTTATTGCGATTAGAATTGGAAATTGGTAATAATCAATGATTATAACAGTAGGGAAAATAGGTTTGTATTACTTTCGTATTCACGATAAAAGGCATTCGAAGGAAGATTTCCTGGACCACGTTGGACTCCCCCAGTAGGGAAAATAAATAAATAAATAAAGAAGTAGGAGAAAGGACAAAAATTTGTATTTAAATAATACTAGGGAGACCGACGATATATATATATTTTTAATCATTGACCTTCCTACCATTGTGTGGTGTAAGGCAGAATATTAAATTAATTAAATTTTCTCCACTCGGATTTTTCTTTTGTTATGTAGATATTTTTTGATTAAATATGTTTATCGTAAATAAAAGATTAATACTAATGATTATCATCTGAATAATAGCGTCTTGAATATATGCAACTTATTATACACAACGACCCAATAACACCGAGCGAACCTTCCTCATACAAGCGACCATTAAACGTCGTTTCCTAACTCAATTTCCAAGACATTACCTCCAACAATCCCCACATGCTTCAGAAGCATTACTTAGATCACTGCACAACAACCCCTGGCTTCGTGTAATTTATACATGCTGTTGGATTGACCCACTCGTGTTTGTCATTGATACTTCCTGGACGAAATTAAGTGAACCCCGAGGCTACTGCATATTCAATAGCGCTAAAATATTCCTTTCTATTTATTCGATCTCGAGTTGCTCGAATAATTACAAGGTCAATGTCCGGTAATAATAAACAATAAAATATACGAAATAATGGGCGTGTAATAAAAACTTACCTATTGAAGAGTCTTGTAATGAATTCTTGTTGTAAAGTAATTTGTTTATTGGGATCCGTTTAAGTCAACAGATGTTGAGGTCAATGATTCATTTATTAGGTTTAAATTTAATATATATATATAAGAATATATTATATTATATTATATTATAATTAATATATATATATATATTATAATATTGTAAACAATCAATTTTAATGTAAATTTAAATTTTAAAAAAATATATTTAAAAAATTAAAATATCAATAAAAAAAAAAGATTTATTCACTTGCTCGCAGCTATTTAAAATAAATAATTTAGAAATATTTTTTTATTAATCCTGTTCCCATAAACAGGATAAGATCGCCTTCTTTTAGTGGACAAAACAATGATTCTCGGTCGTCTACCTTGCAGACCCAAATCGTTGACAATGCCACATGAAATTAGGCGAAAGATGGCGCTTGCGTCATCTTTCATTTATTATGATTAATAACAGGTATATAACCACAATATAAAATTTGTTTAGCCACCTTCATTAAAGCATTGCACATGGAACACCCTAGCCTGATGAGGTTCGAAAAACGGAAATGACCATCAACAGTTATCCATACGCAATCATATACGATGAATGGTGGCTGAACATTTTATTAAATATATCAATCAATAATTTTAAGGGAAGTCCGAAGAGCTTCAGGTAAAAAAAGAGACAAAAGTGGAAACAATCAACCTGATTGGGACAACAATAATTTTCATTTAGCTGCCATGACTTATGTAAGTAATATATGAAAGAAATGTATATCAAAATAACTACTTCTCGGGCCTATATCCCTTCTGACATTGAATTACAATATCCCTTCTGACATTTGAATAAGTCAAAGAGTGACGGCAGCTACAGGAAAAATAATTAATTAATTATTTTCAAATTTTCTTTATTTAATTTACTTAAATAACTGTGACCAAGTGAGTAAATACTCTTTTCTATTATTATTAACATTGAAAAAAACTCACCCTGTATAAAAGAGTAAATAAGTGTTATCATAATATGTTCCTAATTAAGGGCTATCGAATATTGAATATATTTTACATATTTATATGTTTTCAACACCTCACACTGAGAAGTAGAGAGGAACATATAACGATGTTATATAAGACTAAATAAATAATATATGGTTTCATCAGCTGCGGTGTGAAAAATGCAGCATTTATTTTTTTTATTCCATGTTTTTTGTTCCCCACACTCCGATGAAAAATCACCATTTTGTGCAAAACGTATGTACATTATTTTCAATATTGTGTGCAAATGAACTTTCTGATTAACAGGCACTCTTTCAGAAAAGTATTAGTTTGCATGGTGGAAACAATTACAGCATAATATTGATTTCCACGCAAAATGCATGGTCGCATGACATTTTTTGTAGTTAAAAATTAATTAAGCTTTCTTGTGCAAATATAAGAATTAAACAACAATGTAAATACACTTAATTATAATATATTGTATGTTGAAGGCAAATGTAAAAAAAATTAATAATTTTGCTGAAAATTATTGCTTAGTATATGATTTAATTAAAATTAATTTGTGATGGGAATAATTAATAAGTAAATTTCTGACTCACCATGAATGGTCAATTCAGAATCTCTGTTGAGTTCGTAGAGTCGGATGGCTTCGTACAATTCCAGCTGGGAGGAAATGGTGCAGGGGTCGCCTTCCTCGTCGACCCACTTCATGGTGAATACCTGGTCGGGCGTAAACCGGCAAATTGCTCTCATTTCCTGGCATAGCTGCTCGAGCGTAATGTCTTGGCTGATGTAAGTGATTAAAATTTCGCCGTTGTAGGCGATCTTCGCCTTGATTTCGTTCAAGTTGTTGTCGTTCACTACTTGCATAGGCATCTTCGTGGATTATAAGATCAACTGGAATTAAAAAAAGAAATATAAAATAAAAATGAATAGATTATTAAAAAATCACCCAATAAAACACAGATTAGATTGAATAACTTTAAATTTAAAATTTAATAATGTACTCATATTTATTTTATACAACATGAACCAATGTTTAAAAATTAAAACTATTAATTATAAAAAAAATGATTATTAATGATAGAAAAATAACATACCCGACAATAACTTCCGACTAAGACACTTATATATCATTATACTTCTTTCATGAGGACATAAATACGAAAAACTAGGCTGAAAGACCATTGGTCGATAGCCAATTAACAGATATAAATTATACATTTGAATTTGTAATGTTTATTATTTTATATAAAGAAAACAACATTACTTTTTTTATACCACTCCACTCCAAGTGGTATTAAAAAGTAATTTTCTTTTCTTTATATACTATATTGAAGGTACATTTTCAATATAGTATATAAAGAAAATAAAATTACTTTTTAATACCACTTGGAGAACTTAACGCCAACAAAATTAAAGAATGTTTATTATTTATTTTGTGTATCTATTAATAAGAATTATTATTATTGAAAGAAAAAATATCTTGTGTATAATTTTTTACATCATTAAAATAAATTTTATTTAATTTAAATAAAAATAATACTGAAATTAAGAGCCAATGAGGTTTTTATTCAAATTTGAGCCAAGAAAATTTTTGGTTGGATTGTACGTGTCCTTCCCTGAACTCGGTAATTTCCATTCGAGATCGCATTTAATTAAGTTTAACATATTTAAATAATGTAAGGCAGAGCTGTACTGATGAGGGATAGATCGCGAAACACATGTCTACAGATGGCCTTATATTAAGTACTATAACTTAAAAAAATTAAATAAAAGGAATTTGAAAATAAATAACCCGACGCCCTAAGGGGCAACAAGGGATAACAGAAGAAGGAGAAAATAAATAAATATTAATCAATTATTTTCCATTTAGCTGCTGTAACTTTTTGATTTATTTTTTTATATATTAAATAATGTAATTTGTTTTTAAAGTATTGTTTGCACCAGTTTATTGTAGAATATCCTGCATATTATATATATAATCAATATCCTCTTTTACCATATAGTGTCAGGTTCCTGCATATTAAAAAAGGAATAATTCAAAACTCATTATAATAATTACTTCTTAAATGCTTCAATTACTGGAATTGGTTAATGAAATTAATTACTGGTGATTAATTTAATCATAGCAGAGATAATCGTAACAGTCAACATACTGTGAAAGTTTTACTGAATTTCTCTGCGCATAAAATTAATTAAAGATACAAAAAGATGAAATAATAAATTAAATTAAAGAAAATCAAGAAATCAAGGTAGAAAAACATCAGGTTGATAAACAGGACTCTTGTTGTAGGCTGCTGTCACCAAATTATTGTAAACTTTTTTTTTTAGAAGTGCTGCATTAATTACTATTCGAAGTACTCTATACGAACGTAAATAGACGATTAAGATGATGATTAAAAACACAAAATAGCATAAATAGATATCAATATTTAACACATCTTGTTATTACTTATTAATTTTTGAAGGACAAATACAACACTAAATATACAAAATGTACAAGAATGAATTTATCATCGCCGATGCAAAGTCTCGAGTTTGTCTGGTCTTTTATTCTCTTTTCAATTTCTTCCTGAGGGTTACTCTCCGGAAATGCGAAAAAATACCCTCCACTTGTCTATTGTTCCATATCTGGGCAGCGGTGGTTTGTCCGCCGGATGATGGAATTCCAGGACGCTTTTTCTTCGTTTGCCGAAAACCAGCTAGAACGATTTATTGCTTTATTTTCTGAAACGCACACGAATCATCGAAAAGGGGGACTTAATTATCTGAGAAAAATCAATATTTGAATTTATTATTTTAAAATTCAACGTTTTACATAAATCCTAGTAATTGCCGGTCGCCAAGTTAGACTTCATTTTCAGAAATCTAACAAAACGTTTTTGAATGGATTCAACTCAATAATTACATATATACATCGAAGTGAATCAACGGAAGTTATTGTTTGTGGTTCAAAAATTACAGCAGTCATTTGTCAATTTGAATATTCCTTTAATTTTATTCAAAATAAAATCAATTATATATTTAAAATATGAAATAAAAATTTATTTAAATAATTATTCTAATTGTTGAACTAAAGAATTTAATCAATTAAAAATGGGGCAGATAGTCCTATAATATGACTATTTATTTATTATATATATTGTATATAATGTATGATTTTGTCACTCTTTCACCACTATTATGGTAGATGGGTAATTTGGATTATATATATATACATATATTAATTTCTGAGATTCTTTGTTGTCTACCTCATAGAACCAAATTGTTGATGATACCACTTATAAATTTAGGCAAAAGATGGCGCTTTGTGCCATCTTTCCAATTACATGAAAGTACTCACTGTCAAATTTATGCAAACTAAGAATTTACTTTATTTTAAAGTTTTCAATAAATTAATGCTTGCTTGTTAATACAGTTCATAGGAATAAATTATAAATATACATTCTTCAATTTTGTCAGCGTTAATTAATTTGGTAGTACATTTTCAATATCGTATATAAAGAAAACAAATTACTTTTATATACCACTTGGATTTTTATTAGTAATATAAAAAAGTATTTTTTTTTTTTATATATATACGAAATTATAAATACATCACTATTTTTGCAATAAACATCAAAAATATTAATTTATTTAATATTATTTATTATAAGCAATTCATAAAACAATTTATTTAATACTAAAAATAAATAAAACCTGAAATTCTAGTAATTGGTTTTTGTTATCGGAATCGTCAGTTCCCGAAACCGTATTAAATTACTTAAAAACTGTTTGTTATTGCATCGGATATTGTTATCAGTACTGAAAAATAAATAAAAAAACATGTTCTGGGTATTCATTAAAAAATAAATATTTGTTAAAAGCATGGTAGTGTTAATTAATTACTCGAAGCAAATAATTATTGTTATTAATACAATTTAATAGTAAATATTCTCTGCTTTGAATTCATAGAATTCAATTACAATGTTCACAACATGAACATAATGTTTGTGTTAAATGGTGTGCTTAATAACAATATCTCCTTAGGTGTATTTAGGCTCCGGCATTTTAGTCTATTTACAACCTCTATGTCGTCATTCTGAGATATTAGGTTTTAATTATTATTTTATTTATTCTAGATTTACGTTTTAGTTTTTTTACTCTATACTCTAAGTAAACCTTTTCTTAACAATTGAAATTGTCTGTGCAGAGTCCCCATAGTTTTAATCGAGCCTTCTAGATTTCATTAATAGTTTTATTATATGAAAGCTAATAAATATTTTCTTGCGACCTGCAATAAAGCTGAGACAATTCTTCGTAAACGATTTGGAAAATATTTACATTTCATCCATATTAAACACCCTCATCACAGTATAGATTTTTTAAACCCAAAGTTCTATATCATTTGATAAAATTTTGTTTAAACAGACATATCAAAAATGTAAGCCGAAAATCTTTTTTACACCTGAAAAGTTTTCTATGACAGAAAAATATTGAGAATTATTTGAGTCATCATTGAAGCCTAACCATTGAGAAAACAATCATGAAAATTTTAAAACAAGAATATATTTATCTTGCTTCCCAGCAACTGATTGTCAAACAGCAGTTCCTGCTCCACACGCACACCCTTCCTACTTCAATGTGCGCGTATTGAACATTTCGATCCATTATTGAAATTTAAACTTAACTATAATTTAAGTAAGGAGTTGATTCGTCATCCGAAATGTAATTGAGATTCTCTTCCCTTTTTTAAATCAAAACTTAACCATCGATTTAGAGAAGTTAATTAAATGTATATTATTGTTTATTTGATATAATTGTGTATCAATTGCTACAACAAAAACATTTAATGAAATTAAATATGTTCTAAATACAAAGTTTTTAAATATACCGCACAAAATAAAGTAAAATTATTTATTGGAAACAGAAGCTTTTATTGAGTTCAATTATAAAGTTTAAATGATACATAATCAAAAAAAATTAAATTAGAATATTTAATTAAATACACTATAAATCCAGGAAGGCAGTAATAATAATAATATTTATTGCCCAACAGGATACTTGTTCTCTGTTTTATTTTAAATAAAGTAGTTGGAAGTATTTAATTTAAAATGAAACAGAGATGATTCACAATATTGCAGTTATTTATATTATAATTAAATTAAACAAGGAAACAAGGGAATGATCGAATTTTAGTGATCATTGCCAGCAAATTTTCCTTGTTTAATTTAACATATTTGCCTATAGTAAATTAAGTTATCAATATATGACCGAAATCAATATAACCACAATTCACAATGACTTTAGAATATCACAAATGCATTGATTTTCTTTTTTCCATAAGACATCCATTACACACCACCACCGATCCCCGAAAACTTACCAAGCAAAACACAATACAACAATAAACCAAACTACACCGACACCATCCTACACGAACTTCATCAAACTTAACATGAACCACGTAGACAAAGCAATCGAAAACACTTCATTAACTGCAAACAAACATCCTTAAACAATTTACAAAAAAAAATACCAAACAGGGCCCAGATTCAACAATTCGCAAAAAGTGCAGCAACTTGTTGCTCTCTGACGGCCGCTCGGACCTGGTGGCTCAAAGAAATGTTATTCCCATTAGTCACACTCGACTTGCGGCGGAAACGAATCGAATGCACGTGAAACCACGGAAGCCACTGCGACTTAACAACTACAAATGACCAAAATGGCACTTACTACGACGAAAAAACAAGTCTAGTGCAGGAAACAAACGAACCGCAGTTTTATTTACATTTATAAACAAAATATTCGCGTGACGAACTGACACCGGATGAATTTCTGCGCGTCAAGGTGTCGCACCGGATTTGCAGGTGGTAGGACTGATTATCTTGCTGTTTGAATTTCGCACATTATTTGCGAGATTAAAAATTGTATTTCTATAACTAATCAGTCTCGATATGGTATAATGTTTTCTTTTATTTATAATTACGAGTAGAAATTTTAATTTCGAAACAATATCCATTGAGTCAAAAATACTTTTAATCAAGTTAATTCAATATAAATAACAAATTATAATTTATATTCAATAAATTTTATAATTTACGAAAAATACAAACATTTTAATGTTAAATACAATTCTGCAAGGTTTATAATTAATGCAATATTATTAAATATAGGTTTTAATATAGGCAACACTTCGATCAATAATGTGTATGATTGGTTGCATATATTAAATTAACATTCAAGATAATTAACAAATTATAGTTTATTTTCAATAACTTTCATAATCTATGAAAAATGCGATTTTTCTGCAAGGTTTGTAATTAATGAAATAATACTAAACAAAACATGGATGTATTATATGTATACTGGCATAGAGTTAGAATGCTATTCTATTCATAGAAATTTTATTCTACGTCTATGTATACTGCATTTATGAAATACAAATAAATGGGTTTTGAGTCCACGTGAAGTGTTAGTATCAATAATAACACAAGAGTTTTTTCCTTACTTCACTTTGAAGTTAGTGAAGTAAAGAAAAAACTCTTGTTATTATTGATATGAAATACAAGCTTTAAGACAGGCAACACGTCAATCAAAATATGTATAAAATTACTTTAAAATAATAAATAGTAATTATAATTTATTTTTAATAATTATTATATTTTTTTGAATAATACAAACAATTTAATGTTATAGGTAATTCTATAAGGTTTGTAATTAATGCAATAAAACTAAAAACAAGTTTTAAGATAGGCAACAATTTGATCAATAATGTGTATAATTGGTTGCCTATATTTATATTAATTCAAAATTATTATCAAATTCTAATTATAATTTATTTTCAATAGTTTTCATAAATACAACATGGATTATGAACAGTGCAAGTTTTATTATATATAACACGTTAATCATTGTCTACATTATATTAATTTAAATAATTAATAAATATTAATTATAATTTATTTTTAATAATTGTAATGATTTTAATGATACAAACATTTTAATGTTATATGTAATTCTGCAAAGTTTGTAATTAATGTAATAAAATTTAAAACAACATAGACGTAGTATGAGTAATTATATACTACATCTATGAAAAACAAGTTTTAAGATAGGCGGCACTTCGATCAAGTATGTGTATAATTGGTTGCCTACTTTAAATTAATTCAAATTAACAAATTGTAATTATAATTTATTTTCAATAAATATAAAAACTACAAACATTTTAATGTTTAATATACATACTGCAAGGTTTCTACTTAAAGCGTTTATTTGCCTATATTAAATTAATTCGAATAATAAATGAAATTGGGAAACACGTCTATTGTCCACTTGAGCATTGGAAGCGCTGTAGTCTTAGTCTTAGAGTTTTTACTAAGATTCACTAATAATGCGTGCGTTTTGCAGCATTCTTAAACAATTATATTTTTAAATAAACATTATCAGTATTCTAAATTAGGATCAATTTGCCATATTTTAATTTGATTGAGGTATGTACATCACATGAATTATTATTGTCAGTTATCTCGACTTTGATTAAAATTATTTTTGTTTAATTTATAAGTTATTTAAATAACTGTGACGGAGTGAATAGATTCTCCTTTTTGTTGATATTTAAAATTGTATATTTCAACGAATATTTTGAAACAAGCAATTGAAACCTTAAATTTTAAACTAATTTCAAGTTTCAATTGCTTTTCATTGATTGATTTTTTTTATTTCATGTATTTATTAATCTTAAATTTGAATATTGTAAAAGAAATTCTGGTAATTGGAATTCATGTTAACGTTTCATGAATTCCAATTACCAGAATTTTCTCTTTGTATAAAAAAGAAATTACAAAAAATAATTTTGAATTTCAACAATGAATTCAATACACATGCCATGCCTTTATACAATTTGTGAATTAAATATATTTTCGAATAAAGTAAAAATTATTGGGAATAAAAAATGCACAGAAAATCATCAGAAAACATATTTAATCACAGATAAATACATAATTAATTTATTTCTTTATAGATAGCCATCTCAAAACACAAAAAGTTTACATTACACATTTTTTTATGTTTCACATGTATATATTTTGTTTATTTACAATTGTATCTTTTTTATCCAGTTAAATTCAAGAATCAATCATTTTGTTAATTTATTTAATCGTTCAGAATATTTTCTTTTAATATAACTCTTCATTTTTTTTACAGAACAACGAATAGATTTATTTATAACCGAATTAATTTACATTTCTAAAAATATATAAACCTAAATCGAACGTATCGCTAATATTTTCCTAAACTCCTGTTTTCTTCTTTTTCTCTCTAAAGTTTTCTTTAAAGCAATTTATTGTCATTTCTACGAGCTTATCAGTATAAATAGTATTTTTTTTTTCTCAATTACTTTAGTTTGTATATTCACTTAATTTTAGCGATCGAATTTGCGAGAAGAGGTAATATGGATAAACGCAACAACCACAACCATTTGTGTTGAAAGTCCCTCATGCTGGTTTAAATAGAAGTGATTAAGTGTGGTAGATTACAACTTTTTTTGTTTAAATACGTTTGATTAGGGCTTAATGACTTCTAAATTTGTTTTCTAAGTAATAAACGTATAGTTACTTTTTTTAATAAACGTATAGTTTCTTAAGAAAAAAACAAAACGTATAATTCCTTTTTTTAATAAACGCATTCTTAAAGAAACGTATAGTTTCTTAATAGATACTAGTGTGAGTAAAGTAATGAATATAATAAGAAGACTGTAAACTTTTCTTCACTAAATTAATTTTAGACCAGATGACATTTCGAACACGATTTTCATTCTCAATGGAGAAACAGTTCGTAATTGCGAAGAAAAGTTTACAGTGTTCTTATTATATATATAGTTATTTTTTAATAAACGTAGAGTTTCCTTTTAATAAACGTACATTTTCTTTTCAATAAACAAATGGTTTTTATTTAATAAACGAATAGTTTATTTTTTATAAAGGGATAGTATTTTATTCTTTGTTGTTATGGTGTGGATGAGCGGGTTTAAAAATTTAAATTAAGTAGGACGTGCGTTTTTTTTTTTTTCATCATGATAGTGTTTGCTGCAATAATACTATTTTCTTCTTTTTTTAAGTCTAAAATTTCACGCTCGAAGTGACAATTTTGCTCCCTTAATTTAATAATAGACATAGCGATTTTTCAAGGAAGACATTTTTGGCGCCGTGGCCGCGTTTTTTTTTATATTTACTGTTCTACCAGTCAATTAAGCTAAATTAACAATTATCCACTCCACTCAGCATATTGACATTTACAAAAAATCAATCGCTGCGTTTACAACATTTTTATTTCTGCCGCTTTCAAATTTTGAATGAAGGACTTTTTGAAAATTTTGTAAACGCTTAACACTAGTTATGAGGGGGAAAGAAGCCTTGTCTTTTGGAATTGCGTTGGAATCTATGATTTTTTTTAATGGGGGAAATTATACAGTAGGACAAGGCTCAGCATTCCTGTTCGTCACTCGTTACATATTAGTTTTTTTTTAATTTCACGACAATAAAAGCTAAAGTTTTTCGTTATTGCTGGCAAGGATATGTTAATGTTGCTTGCAATAAGTAGTTTTAGTTAAGAAATTAGAGTGTTAAGTCTTGCCCGTTTTAAAGGTAAATATTAAATGATTGTTTCGTGATTGTTTTAAATATAGATAGTAAAAAATATTTATGTATATAGTATATTTCAGTGGGGATATATTGACTATTACGATGCGCCCTTATAATAAAATTGTGGTTAACTTAAATATTTTTAAAACAATGTCATATTTTTGCAGATTTTATTTGAAGATATTTGTATCCTAAAATTAAATTTCTTATATTGTTGAAGCTCCGTATTAATGAAGTGTGACTTAATGATTCAAAATTATTTAATCGTTCTACAACAATTGTTTCATCACATAGATGATTAAATAAAAATTATTTCAAAATAATTAATAATGGGTGGAAAGACCTCCGGTCTATAGCCCATAACAAACTACTAACCCATCTATATGTATTGTAAATATAAATATTTGTAAAGAATTGTAATCGTGCTGTCTGAATAAAAATGTTTGTATAATTAATAAATTATTTCCACATTTACTACTTTTTTCTTCTTATATTTATATTTTGTACTACCTGATGATGCTACTGTGCGGTGAAAGTATTCTCTTAGTACGATTAAAGAATTTTGAAACATTAAGTCAAAGCTTGTTTTATTTATCAATTAAATTTCTAATTGTAATTTTATTTTTTAATTGTTATAATTGTGCACATTGCAATACATTTTTTTATTCATAAGAATATCATAAGACCACGTTCGACTCATATAAAAGTAAAAGTAGATAGTTTGAAACTGTATTCTTCAGATTTAAATTATATTAAAAATATTAAAAACAAAATTTGTAAACTTTATGTAAACATTTGTTAAAAGGTGTATACCGTGAATAAATAAATAAATAAAATTAAATAATTATACAGAATATTGTTTTGGTCAATTGGAGATACAATATAAGCGATACTACATCTGGTGGCAAAATTTGGAACACTCTTTAGCAACAACATCTCTGTTTCCACATAAATTTGTCAGCTGACAAATTTATTTAATTTCATTTCATGTATTAACGGAAAATCCTTTTTAAATTAAATAAAATGGTTTGAAAATAATTAATAAATAATTTCCAGCTTTGTGACATTTTGGCTTACGATACGTAAGTACTTTAAAATGCACATTAAAACAATTACTTCCCGGGTAAATATGGTGCAATATTTTATTGGTATGCAACAGCAAATTTACATTATGTAATTCAATATCCGGCGTGACATTTGCTAGGGAATTAGTTGTTTTAATGTGCATTTTTTTAAAGTACTTACGTAACGTAAGTCAAAATTGTAACTCTTTTGTGTTCAATAAATGAATTTATTACTAATTAACAATGATTGTGTGGTATAAAAATAAATATAAAAGTACTATTTTGAAAAATAAAAACAAATATAATTTGTAAATTAAATAATTATTAATTTTAATTAAGTAAATTCTATCTTCAAATAAAAATCATTAATAACAACATTGTAATAAAAACCTGTATCATCATAAATAGGATCCGAAACATAACAATCGTTATAAATGCGCGTTGTGCTCAAATGACCTGAAAATTCTGGAGATCTCAAAGTCGGTTCGGGACCAAAAAATCTCCTAATCCCGGATTGGGCGTTTTGTTTTTCATCTCCGTCTTTACTCTTTTTTCTTTTTCACTAAAATAGTACAAAATATGATTGTATCTCCTGGGAATAATTGACAGTTCATTTTAAGAGTAGAAGCTAAAAAATAACGAGGAATCGAAAAGGTACAAGTGCGCCATTCTCGTACTTAGCTCGACTTCAATTTCATTTAACGTTATTTAATTTTAAATTCTTTGTACAATTCGCAGCTGCCGTCGTCTCTCGTCGATATTTACATACAGTTTCGACTATGGTTTAAAAGTTGAATCGGAACGACGCGCCGCGTTTTTTTTTTTTTCGTTTATATCTTTTTTGTATTATACAAGTAGTGTTTGTTTTTAAGCCGATCGTCGTGAAATTCGGTGTAATTATGCTCGCTCCGAAAATAATATGTGAGAAATGTATTGTTTGAAGGCAGAAATATCTGTCGTTAATAACTAATTGGATGGTAATATTGTAAATAGTAATAATAATAACATCAAGTAAATATTTAAAGTATTTAAACGCCATAAACTTACCACCTTATATACACACACAGATGCAAAAAGCCTTCATCAACCGCCTCGATAGTTAAGAAATTCTTGCAAATGGGTTAGACTCGACAAACCCATACAAACATAATAGATTAGATAAATAGAAAAGAGTATTATTCATTCACTTATTATTTAAATATATTAAATAAAAATGATTTGAAAATAATTAATAAAATTATTTCCACATTTAGTCAAAAGTCACAGAGCTAAATGTGGAAATAATTTAATTAATTATTTTCAAATCATTTTTATTTAATATAATAGATTAGTATGTGACTTGGTCAATGCCCGTCACAAACCAATAACCCGCAATGCGGGTATAATAATATATATAATAATATATATTTAAATTAAATCATATGATGTAAATAATTCTGTTACTTGTATGGATAATAAGTCCAATTAATTATTGGCGACAGATATTAAATTAAATTAAATTGATATTACTTTTAAATTATATTTATATCTATGAATTGTAGAAATTTAAATGTACAACATTCGGGTGTAATTTAATTTAATTAAATATAAAGTGGAAAATAGATGTTTCTTTTCCAATTAATATTTAATTAATTTAAATTATAATTCAATGTTGTATATTGAAATAATATATTGTATTTATTTATTTATTAACGGCCAAGCCTTTTTGAAAGATACAATATTTAACAAAAATAGATAATTGTTTAGTTTTAAGTTCAGTGTTTGTATCTATTATGTATTTTTTGTGTTGTATATTGTATTATTCATGTAAATTGCACGCCGTTGAAATAAATAAATAAATTGAAATTTCTACAATTCATTTTTAATGTTGATTTTATTAGTTGCCCAAAAAACCTAATTATTTATAAAAAATGATCTATCAAGCGATCAATGAGAAACAAATTAGTAACTGGTTTGTTATTTTTTTAAACATTTTTACAGCATCAATAAATTTTTGCAACGTTGAGAAAGGAAACGATCGAATTGCCAATAATTTTTCCTTAGTTAACTTTAATTATATTACAATTAATATTTGATTATAAAATAGAATATTCAAAAAATAAATATGCATTTTAAAATGCATTCGTGGTGAACAAACAGTGTGGGCGATACATTTTGTCCGTTGTAAACAGTAACCGTAAAAAATAACCAACATGTTGACCTTTACAAACGAATACATATTTCCCTCTTTCCAGTTACTCTTCACATCCAAACATAATCGTGTTTGCAAATAACCGCGGGCGCCATATTTATGCGTGGAAATGATAACAAGTAAAACAATAATGAAATTATATTTGAAATTCCAAAAACAAAAACGTAATATCCCAATTTAATAAAAGTCGTGACAAAAAAAATCGAATGTAATATGGACTCTACAAGGCAGGCAAGCAAACAAACGTTATTTTGTTCTTTAAAGGAAGCCAAACTTTTCTCTTGATTAAATAAGGAAATAAAATTCAAAACGCTATCTATTGCCTAATTTTAAACAGTCATCGGCAACGAACATGATTTGGGCTTTACAACTAAACTAAAGAATTGTTTGTTTACAATATTTCGTTCATTAAAGGAAGGTAAACTTTACCCTTGATTAAATAAGTAAATTTGTTGTTCAAATATCATTCATCTGGTTTGATCTATCGAACCTCAAATCAGGCAACGCTTTGTTCTATTATTCAATCTAATTTAATATTTTGTTTTTGTTTGATTGGTTGATTTTTAATAATCTACCAATATTTATTTAAAGTTATTTAATTTAAAGGTCCTTTAAATAATTAAAATATTCACTACAAAAAAAAAACAGGAATATTCAAATCAAAAAAATGATATCGCTCGCACATGCAGCAAACTAATTTCGTTTCCATAATTAAACTTGTTTCGCAGCAAAGTTGATGCCAGTAGCTTTGTCGCCTTGATTATATTTACTTTGTGAAATTCAAAATTCGAAATTTAGTTCGCCGGCGTATCGATCGGCGTATCGGTGTTTGCACTGCACACATGAATTTTGTTTACTAGGTGTGGAGTGACATAACGCGGATTATTTTGAAATTATACATACATTAATCCACGATGATGTGTTTGTTTTAAATCAACATTAATCCACGTTACAACCGAAAAATAATGTATAGACGTCAAGAACTGGCTATGTTTTTTTACTGATTTACAGTTTTACGGTTGTCGTCATATATTTGGAAATTATCGAGTGGACATTCGAAATTCGCTGTTAATAATGAAAACTGTAATGTTATAAAATAATAATGAAGCATTATAATTATTTAATTTTGTTGGCTTTAACTTTAACCGATATTGAAAATGTACCAATTTCAATATCGGATATAAAGATAAAACAAGATAGCTTGGGTATTTGCGTGGGTATTTACCCGGGAAGTAGTTGTTTTAATGTGCATTTGTTTAATGAACTTACGTAGCGTAAGTCAAAAGTCACAGAGCTAAATGAGGAAATAATTTATTAATTATTTTCAAATCATTTTTATTTAATATACAAGATAGATTTTTTATACTACTTGGAAACATTGTAATGTAATAATTGTATAACAAATCATTTTAGTTTATTCAAACGGAATTTAAATAAGATGAACTAAATATCAAAGTTATCAAACTGTGTAGGCTTTTATGACCAGTGTGATTAAAAATGTTGATTTCCGAGCTAAGACCGTGGTCTGTTGGAGTTTATAAAGAAGATAACCTAGATTAGAAATGTTGATTTCCGGGCTATTAGGCCGTGGTCTGTTGGACTTTATAAAGAAGATAACCTAGATTAGAAATGTTGATTAAATTCCAACAGACCACGGCCTAATAGCCCGGAAATTAACATTTCTAATCTAGGTTATCTCCTTTATATAATGAGAGATTTTTTGCCCTGTCCTTCACTATTTTTTTTTTGTCGGAATTTAAATTTGTTTTAGATTTTTTTCTGGCAACCACAGACGACTTAGAAATATGTTTTTTTTTTATGAAAATATAGCTGGATTGTTTGAGCATTGAATTTGTAAATGCGCGTTCTTCTGAGTTGTCTGTAAAGTAAATAATTTTGCGTCAAACGTTAGCTACGTTTATTTCGTTTATTTTTGGTCGATAACGACCAATTTGCGGCTCTCCACTAAACCGTTTCCATAAGGTCCCATGTTAATTTGGCTTACTAATTTAAGTGACTGGAAATGGTTGAAAATGATTATTTTCCTGGGATTTTAATAGCCCATCTTCTTTCTACTATATTCAAGGATCTTTGAGAATTTTTTCAGATTTTTTGGAGAGAAAAAAATTTTGACCGAAATTTGAAAATATCGTAAATTCGGCGAAATTTCAAAAATCGCCAAACGGGTTCATTTTATACCAAAATGTAGCTAAGGAATGAGAGCATACACTGTGAGAATTTGAACAATATTGAATAATTAGTTTTGAGTCAGTTCGCTCGCAAAAATTGCCTTTTAAAAGTGGCTGAAATTTTATTGAATTTTTGCGATTTCAAAGTGAAAATTCGGCGAAATTTCAAAAATCGCCAAACGGGTTCATTTTATACCAAAATGTAGCTAAGGAATGAGAGCATACACTGTGAGAATTTGAACAATATTGAATAATTAGTTTTGAGTCAGTTCGCTCGCAAAAATTGCCTTTTAAAAGTGGCTGAAATTTTATTGAATTTTTGCGATTTCACTCTGACGACCACAGACGACTTAGAAAGATTATTTTTGGTGAAAATGTAGCTGAATTCTTTGTGAATTGCATGTTAAAAAGCGCGTTCTTCTAAGTTATCTGTGAAGTGAGTAACTTTGCTTCAACCGCAGATAAGTTCAAAACTAGCAATTAGCGGGTCTCCACTAAATCGTTCCCATAAGGTCCCATGTTAATTTGGCTTACTAATTTAAGTGACTGGAAATGGTTGAAAATGATTATTTTCCGGGGATTTTAATAGCCCATCTTCTTTCTACTATATTCAAGGATCTTTGAGAATTTTTTCAGATTTTTTGGAAAAAAAAAATTTTGACCGAAATTTGATGGGGTATGCATGGAAAAAAGTGAAATTTCGGCGAAAATCCAAACATTGCCAAACGGCTTCATTTTATACCAAAATGTAGCTAAGAAATGAGAGCATACACTCTGAGAACTTGAACAAGATTGAATAATTAGTTTTGAGTCAGTTCGCTCGCAAAATTTGCCTTTTAAAAGTGGCTGAAATTTTATTGAATTTTTGCGATTTCATTCTGATAACCACAGACGACTTAGAAAGATTATTTTTGATGAAAATGTAGCTGGATTCTTTGAGAATTGCATGTTAAAAAGCGCATTCTTCTAAGTCGTCTGTGAAGTGAGTAACTTTACTTCAACCGCAGATAAGTTCAAAACTAGCAATTAGCGGGTCTCCACTAAATCGTTCCCATAAGGCCCAATGTTAATTTGGCTTACTAATTTAAGTGACTGGAAATGGCTGAAAATGATTATTTTCCGGGGACTAAAGCGATCAATTGGCGGGTCTCTACTAAACAGTTCTCATAAGTCCCTATGTTAATTTCGTAGATTAATTCAAGTAACTATAAATGGTTGAAACTGATTATTTTTCGGGAAAATCAATAGCCCAGGTTCTTTCTACTATCATCAAGGATATGTGAGATCAGATATTTGGAGAGAAGAAATGTTTGACCGAAATTTCAAAATATCGTAAGGTACGCATGCAAAAAAATGAAATTTCGGCGAATATTAAAAAATCGCCAAACGACTTCATTTTACTTACATCAATGATCTTTAAGATTTTTTTCAAATTTTTAAGAGAAAAAAATATTTTCACCTAAATTGGAAAATAAAATGAAATTTCGACAAAAATCAAAAAATTATCAAACGACTTCATTTTATACCAAAATATAGCTAAAGAATGTGAGCATACGCTGTAAAAATTTTCTCAAGCTTGAGTAATTAGTTTTGAGTTTGTTCGCTTGTAAATTTGGACCTTGAAAAATGGTCGAGATTTTATTTCGTCTTTGCAATTTTTTCTGTTGACCCCAGACGACTTAGAAAGATGATTTTTGATATAAACGTAGCTGGATTTTTTGGGAATCAAATGTTGAAAAGCACGTTCTTCTGGGTTTTGTGTGAAGTGAGTAATTCTGTTCGATCCCATTCTAAACCATTGTGTTGGCGAACTGTGTTTTGACGTAATCTTAATATCATTTATATTTTATAATTTCCAAGCACGAAGTGAGCAATAAATCGATTAAATCAAAAAATAATTCTTCTTTTTAATCTTTCATATTTTTACTCTCAACTTACGTATTTCGAGTTTATTAAACTTTAATTCGGTTTTGAGTTTTTTTTTGACAAACTAAGTGTAATTTTGCATTTTGGTGGTGCCACATATGAAATAGATTTTTATTTTAAGAGATATTGGAAAGCCATTTTCGCGACTCTGGGCCAATTTTTAAATGGCTAATAAAAAGTTATTTTTCAATGATGCCTGTAACTCCGTTATTATTAAAACAATTTAATTAAACGCAACAGCCACAAAAGCCAATTACAGAATAAATTAAAGTTAATTACAAACATTAACAAATATAATAAACACTTTTTCAAAGCAACATTTTATTCTACCTTCGTATATGTTTTTACATTTTACTTATTATTTTTAGTTTTTCTAAATCGGCCGCGAAAACGGTTTTTAGATATCTTTTAAAATAAAATTATACCATAATGCTCCACCTTGTATAGATTTCAATGTTTTTTTTTAATTTTCTATGAAAAAAATTTATATATATTTTGAATCAATTTGATTATTTGCTTCAAATTGATTCAAATTTTTTTTTTTTTCATAGAAAAATATTTTGAATCAATTTGATTATTTGCTTCAAATTGATTCAAAATATTTTTTTTTTTTTTCATAGAAAAATATTTTGAATCAATTTGATTATTTGCTTCAAATTGATTCAAAATATATATATATTTTTTCATAGAAAAATATTTTGAAGCAATTTGATTATTTGCTTCAAATTGATTCAAAATATATATTTTTTTTCATAGAAAATTAAAAAAAAAAACATTGAAAACTACACAGGGTGGAGCATTATGGTATAGTTTTATCTGTTTACTTTAAGCTTCCATATGTGTACACTTAGCATACAAATTTTATTATGAATAAAATTTTGTGAAACTTAATAAACTGTTGTTTTACTTACAAATAGAAAATTATGGAGTTTCATCAAAAAGTTTCAACCATCGATTATATAAAAAGTGAATTATTGAGACGTTAATTTCGTTTATGGTCAGTTTTCTGAACTACTGAGAAAAAAAAGTTTAATGAATACATTTTAATCCCACGTTTTTAGTGTCATAACTCGCCTCGCAATTAAAATAAAAAGAAAATAAAAACAACGAATCAAAATGTACACGCCTTTATCACAATCTCACCCCCACGGCTATTTACACCCACTGTGACTTTTTCACCTGATTGTATTCATACCACGCGCAAACAATAACAATGGCAACAAAACGTCATAGAGTACATATTATCACAACTCTTAACAAAACGCTGTCCACATGCGGACCTCTCTCATCCCGTTATTGTTTGATAAACAATCGAGCAAATAAAGAGGGTCGAATGATTAATGTGGGCAAACGTGCAAAAGTGCGGCGAATTTCTGGGGTGCCCGCCCCGCGATATCGATCGGTACCGTGCGTGCCCCCGTTATTAGCGCTCGTATATGTTGTTGGAACTGTAATCTCATACATCGCTTGACATTAAGTCGACAAGATTGTCATTTCAGCAATGTCTGTTATCTCCGGAGCGAGCGCCACCGAATTTCCGAAAGCGTTCTCTTGTTTCCGACGGTATTACCTGGTCTCAAGAATATTTCAATACTTTAGATCAAATTGATTTAAATGCTTATTACGTTCTTATGGGAATATGAGTGGGTATGGGATTTACTATGGAGCTAAGGAAATTGATGAGAGGGAAATATTGATGAGTGACGTAAAATCCATAATTTATTAATATTTTCATAAATGTTGTTAGAAGAGAACACTTTATTTTCAGTATTTAAGAGGAAATTTAATTGAAACCACAGGCTTAATTTGATTAATTTGATTATTTTTTATACTTATTGTTCTGTCTTATTTTTTAAGTTATATGAAGTTATAAAACTTAAATTAAAACACTCGTTAATTCCAATAAAACTATACATTACCCGGCGCATTCACCAAATGTCCACGCAATATTTGGTGAATGCGCCGGGTACGGTGGGTACTTTAATCAATATAACGGGGTTGATTAATACAATTATGCAAAGTATGAACCATAATAATTGGGAGATAACGCAAGCGTTATCTATTGCCTAATTTAAAGTAGCATCGTCAACGATTAAATACAAGGTGTGTATTAAACTTAAATATTTTGGAAACAAATTTCTTGCGGCCAATTGAGTAAATCCTTGGGATTCGCTGAGCGCTGGAAAATCTTTTAAAACTGAATAATTTGCTTCTTATTATATCAAACACTGAATTATTTTGTTTGCATAAATTAAATAAAAAATAATAATAATTTATACAATTTAACAATTAATTACTTTTCCTTTAGCAACCCTAACTTGTTGACTCACATAAACTTTACTTTAAAACTTTGGTTTTGTTGGTATAACTTTTGATATTTACTATAGTGACTATAGTTCCAATAAGTTTATCATTATCAAATTAAAAGTTAAGTTATAAGTGTTGAAACTGTATAGAAAATATGAAAGTTATACAAGCAATGGAAATCAGTGTTTTATTTAAACTAAAAACAATGCATAACGAAGTAGCAGCCTCAATCATTAATTATCTAAATGAATAATTACTCCAATGATTTCGATTAACCCCATCAGTTCTCGTAATGAAACAGAATTTTAGGCTATACAAAAATTTAAATTAACAATGAAAAACGGAAATCTTTTTATTTGATTTTGGTGCTAATTTATCTTAATTAATTGTAAGTTCGTAGTTTGTATTTATCTATAGGTAGGTTGCAAATATATCCTAGCCTATCTGTAGATAACTTTTTGCAGACAAGAAAAATATAGTCCAGGGAAAGAGAATTGGCTCAAATGAAGAAGTGATTGCAGAAACTGAAGCTTTTTTGCAAAGCATAGACAAATCATTTTACATAAAGGGCACCAAAAGTGAGAGGAGCGTTGGAATGAATTTATCACTCTTAAATGAGAGTATGTTGAAAATAAAGGGGAATTACTAAATAAAATCTTTCTCTTAGTTAGACCGGAGATTTATTGAGCGATGTGTCAAATCAGTGCCTACTAAGGCGGGATTGTCGGAGTGGAGAGGACTCCGAGATGCATACGTATACATGGCCTTGGAGTGCCTGCTCCAAGCAGGCCAAATTTTAACAATTATTTTTGCATGTGGTTATAACGATAAATATTTATATTTTTTTTTTTATTAAAAAATCAATAACTTATGGCCATTAATTAAAATTATTTTATTTAGATGAAAATAAAATTCGAAATTATGTAAAAAATGATCATGAATGGGAAATGTTTCCATCACGATGTTTAGTAGACGAATGGATTCTCTCCGTGGCTCAGAAATTTCGAGTAGGCTCCAAAGTTTCAATTTCTCTACTCCAATAATCCGGCCTGTATATTTAGTAGGCTCTTGTTAAATACAAAGCCAGAAAAAAAAGAAGAACTTAAGCTTGAATATATTTGTAGCTTATATATAGATAAATAAATAATAAGAAAAAAAGTAAGTTATAATCGGATATAATGAAAACAAGATTTTTTATACCACTTGGAATTTAATTAATCGTGACTAGTTTCAATTACACAGTATTCATTCTTAAATAATATATTGTTTGAGAATTATTACCTTTATATCCGATATTAAAAATGCACCAACTAAATAGAAAATAGTTAAATGTGGAAATAATTTATTAATTATTTTCAAATCATTTTTATTTAATATATGCACCAACTAGTTAACGCCGAGAAAATTAAAGAAGTGACTTAAAATTATTTAAGATATATTAATATTAAAATCAATCAATGAACTATTTCTTTCTTTCATATTTCTTGTAAGGATTATGAAATGACTTCCATCAAACATGTTAATGATTCAATGGAGGGTAGATTATAATAGAAAAAGGATTAATTTAAAGGATTAGTATGAATCACAATTGTACTGTAAATAACACTAAATTTCCAGTCTTTGTACAGTAATGATAATTAAATGAATTATATTTTGATTTGATTGTAAAAGTATGAAATATTTTTGAAAGTAGTAAAAAGTCACGATTACTTACAATTACGACGTATTAGTTGTTGTAAATAATAAAAGACATTACCCTGCTAAATTTACGCGGTAATACAAGCCTAAAATTAGTCATAGAGGAGAGAAAATATCATTTCTTATCCTTTAGAATTACACTTTTAAGTATCCGCTAAGCACTTATAAGTAAGAGAGTTATCATTTTGTTATAATAATTTATTTCTTCTTTTTTAGCAAAAAATATTCCTCCGGCGTAGGAAGGTGCGTCCGTGCATGTCCCCACACCGGAGACGCCCCGCGCCCGCTCCCCACTCACAAATGTGACGGCCTTTCCGGAAACGGCGGCGAACGCGAGGTCCTTTTAAAAAATACAGTCTATTTCGTACATACAAAACAACTGGTCTCACCTCGATTCGTCCACACAATCCACTTGTGTCTGACTGTCTTGTCTGTCTCATCGTCGTTTCAATATAATTATTCTATATTATCTTGCAACATATATAATAACAAATATAAAACATTTATGTTGTCATTCTCTGTTAAATTTAATAATGTATAAAAAACTTTAGTTTTGAACGTTGACGACGAGCCGGCGTAGGCACGGCCCGAAGAAGAGCAGGAGGAGTGACGGCGCTGACAGTGACAGTGCCCTCGAACCGTTTTCTATTATCTCGTCGATGCTGTCCGTGTTGCTGCTCGAGATGATCTCGGCTGGAAATTCCGTCATGACCACGTCAACTGGAACACACAAGCAGACAAATGTTTGGTTTTTCAATACAAGTTGAAAAAGGCGGATGTCAGCATGGAAATTGCCTTGTTCGAATAAAATAAAACATTTAACACCTGAAGATTGATTTTTATAAATGTACATTTAAAATAGTGTAAAAATATGTGTTTATAGAATTTAAAGAAAAACTATTAATTGTAAAATAACAATTCTGTAAGAAATAAAATTATTATTCATCCATAACATCAACATAGATTAATATTTTATAAATAGAAAAGAATATTTATTCACTTTCTCACAGTTATTTGAATAAATTAAATAAAAATTATTTGAAAATAATTAATAAATTATTTCCACATTCAATAATTTGTTGCAGTTCTGTAAATCATTGTTTTCTGATATATAAGATAATATCTTGAAAACTATGGATGGGGTATTTTTTGTTTTTTCCATATTCTGAAAGATCAATATTTACTCGATATCCCCAAGAAGTTTCATGAAGATATCTCAAAAATAATAATTATTATGATTTTTTGAATTTGTAATTCACAGAAAATAGCAATAAAATTATCATTTTTTTAGTTAAATTGGAAATATCTCGAAAACTATGAATGGGGTATTTTTTGTTTTTTCCATTTTCTGAAAGAGCAATCTTTACTCGATATCCCCAAGATGTTTCATGAAGATATCTCGAAAATAATATTTATTGTGATTTTTTTAATTTCTGATTCGCAGAGAATTGCAATAAAATCGACAATTTTTCGTTAAATTGGAAATATCTCGAAAACTATGGATGGGGTGTTTTTTGTTTTTTACATATTCTGAAAGAGCAATCTTTACTCGATATCCCCAAGAAGTTTCACGAAAATATCTTGAAAAAAATAATTATTGTGATTTTTAGAATTTCTGATTCGCAGAGAATTGCAATAAAATCGTCAATTTTTTCGTTAAATTGGAAATATCTCGAAATCTATGGATGGGGTATTTTTTGTTTTTTACATATTCTGAAAGAGCAATCTTTACTTGATATCTCCAAGAAATTTTATGAAGATATCTCGAAAATAATAATTATTATGATTTTTTGAATTTGTAATTCACAGAAAATAGCAATAAAATTATCATTTTTTTCGTTAAATTGGAAATATCTCGAAAACTATGGATGGGGTATTTTTTGTTTTTTACATATTCTGAAAGAGCAATCTTTACTCGATATCTCCAAGAAGTTTCAAGAAGATATCTCGAAAATAATAATTATTATGATTTTTTGAATTTCTAATTCACAGAAAATAGCAATAAAATCATCAATTTTTTCGTTAAATTGGAAATATCTCGAAAACTATGGATGGGGTATTTTTTGTTTTTTCCATATTCTGAAAGAGCAATCTTTACTCGATTTCCCCAAGAAGTTTCATGAAGATTTCTCGAAAATAATAATTATTGTGATTTTTTGAATTTCTAATTCGGAGAGAATTGCAATTAAATCGTCAATTTTTTCGTTAAATTGGAAATATCTCGAAAACTATGGATGGGGTATTTTTTGTTTTTTACATATTCTGAAAGATCAATATTTACTCGATATTCCCAAGAAGTTTCATTACGAAATCTCGAAAATAATAATTATTATGATTTTTTGAATTTATAATTCACAGAAAATAGCAATAAAATTATCATTTTTTCGTTAAATTGGAAATATCTCGAAAACTATGGATAGGGTATTTTTTGTTTTTTCCATATTCTGAAAGAGCAATCTTTACTCGATTTCCCCAAGAAGTTTCATGAAGATATCTCGAAAATAATATTTATTGTGATTTTTTGAATTTCTAATTCGCAGAGAATTGCAATAAAATCGTCAATTTTTCGTTAAATTGGAAATATCTCGAAAACTATGGACGGGGTATTTTTTGTTTTTTACATATTCTGAAAGAGCAATCTTTACTCGATATCTCCAAGAAGTTTCATGAAGATATCTCGAAAATAGTAATTATTGTAATTTTTTGAATTTCTGATTCGTAGAGAATTGCAATAAAATTGTTGATTATTTCGTTAAATTGAAAATATCTCGAAAACTATGGATGGGGTATTTTTTGTTTTTTACATATTCTGAAAGAGCAATCTTTACTCGATATCCCCAAGAAGTTTCATGAAGATATCTCGAAAATAATATTTATTGTGATTTTTTGAATTTCTAATTCGCAGAGAATTGCAATAAAATCGTCAATTTTTCGTTAAATTGGAAATATCTCGAAAACTATGGATGGGGTATTTTTTGTTTTTTACATATTCGGAAAGAGCAATCTTTACTCGATATTCCCAAGAAGTTTCATGAAGATATCTCGAAAATAATAATTATTGTGATTTTTTGAATTTCTAATTCGCAGAGAATTGCAATAAAATTGTTGATTATTTCGTTAAATTGGAAATATCTCGAAAACTATGGATGGGGTATTTTTTGTTCTTTACATACTCTGAAAGAGCAATCTTTACTCGATATCCCCAAGAAGTTTCATGAAGATATCTCGAAAATAATATTTATTGTGATTTTTTGAATTTCTAATTCGCAGAGAATTGCAATAAAATCGTTAATTTTTTCATTAAATTGGAAATATCTCGGAAACTATGGATGGGGTATTTTTTGTTTTTTCGATTTTCTGAAAGAGCAATCTTTACTCGATATTCCCAAGAAGTTTCATGAAGATATCTCGAAAATAATATTTATTGTAATTTTTTTATTTTCTGATTCGCAGAGAATTGCAATAAAATCGTCAATTTTTTCGTTAAATTGGAAATTTCTCGAAAACTATGAATGGGGTATTTTTTGTTTTTTGCATATTCTGAAAGAGCAATCTTTACTCGATATTCCCAAGAAGTTTCATGAAGATATCTCGAAAATAATAATTATTGTGATTTTTTGAATTTGTAGTTCACAGAGAATTGCAATAAAATCGTCGATTTTTTCGTTAAATTGGGAATATTTCCAAAATTATTACACGGTATAATTTAAAGTAAAATGAACGGGGTATAAATTACTATTACTTTATCTTTACTATTTATTTTATATACACATATTATGATTTTGTTGTATCTTTGTAATATATTGTACATTGTAGCTTTGTATATTGGAGATAAATATTATTATTATTATTATTATTAAATCTTACATTTTTGCGACTTCTTCAGGCAAAGAATTCTTGGCGACAAATTTATATTTTGAAAATGTGTTCAATTAAAAAAAAACTTAAAATAATTAGTAATAAATCCATTGATCGTTGAGTAATTTTAAAAACACCATTATAAACGCACCAATAATCTGAATTATTAAATGAAATCAATTCTACTCGCGCACATTTTCACAATACATTGTCACCAAAACCGTTCACCAAGCCGTATTAACAAGTAATTTCGCCGGCGGGATCGACTCGAAAATGAATATTTAAAATTGCACGGGCGCAATTAAACTAAATAATCACGATTCGCGCGGGCGAAGTGCACGGATATTATCATGTAAATTGCGCCATTTACGGGTGGAAATAAGGGTGGGACGACGAGCTGTGCGGATATGAAAGGTAACAGTGCAAATTAAATGCGTGCACAACAGTGTTTTTAATGGGAAAACACTCCTAAAATGGTACATGTTTGCGTTCAAATAGTGAATATTGATTCTTTTTATGTTGCTGCGTTTTTTTGTGTGTTTAATTTTGCTTTTATTAGCTTGATTTGCTACACGTGTTTAAGCAAATTTTGTGGTGTTGATGAATGCAAGTTAAAATATGCATTTATTATTCAAAAAATCATGTTTACACGGCTTTGGATTTATTTAATTTAATAGTATTATTATTTAAGTTTATTAAAGCTGTACAAATTAAGTCGATATAATAATATCTGTATTATATCAACATAATTTGTATAGATTGATATTTGTTGGTGAGTACGTGAAGTTTCTTGATATAATTATCTTTTATTCATTTCTTCACTTTACCTGCATTTATTTGACTTAAAAATCAAATATAATTTTATTTTGAAAAATTAAATATTTAAGTAAATATTAATTAATTTTTTTTGTATATTTACTTCTCGTTGAATGTTTCCTTTCGTCTGCATATTTCTCGTTGTGTCCGATGTATCCGGGAATTGTTGCCATGCACGTGATGAAGAGCTTCCCATCTTCTCCGACGTGAAGCTCCGACACTTCGATGGACAATTGTTTCATTGTGGAGGCTTTTTGTTCGAAGTAACCGTGGCCGTGGGAGCGTCCGTTTGAAAACGATTTCGTCAAAGCGTCATCGACCTAAAATAATAAATATCAGCAAAACATATTTTTCTAATTAAAAAAAAAAATAGCAGAAAGATCTCCGATCGGTAGCCCATGACAGACTACTAACCCACCAATATGTATTGTAAATATAAATATTTGTAAAGAATTGTAATTCTGCTGTCTGAATAACGATGTTTGTATACGACGAATAAAATTAGCATCACAAAAAAATAACAAAATATTGGTATCTATAGACTGTAAAATAAATGATTAAATAATATTAAACCCACGCACCGATAAAATAAAACAAAACAAAACATCCTGAAAACCCAATCAGTTTTATGTATAGCTAATAAACCCACGTATGAATAAAAATATTTTTTTACAGCTTATAAATCATTCATGTGTTAATCCCCTACTCTATCAAATTTCATAAAATTTCATGCATAAAGTAATAACATTAACAATGGAATATATAAAATAAAGCAAAGGTAAATATGGAACGAAACAAACACGGTTTGTTTGTTACTATAGTTGATTTTAATAACAAATAAAACAAAATGCCAAACGCATTGGATAAAAATTGCTCATTAATTCGCAACAGTTTTCCATTTCGCTTATATTTACCTGGCAAATGCATTTATTTAATACGTGTGCGGTACGCTCTTGTAAAATATTTAAACAGGGTCCATTTATTTGAATTAATTATGTAATGAGGATTTTAATTTGTTAACGTATGGGTGTAGGATCCGGTTTATATTAAACTAGAATATTTAAAAAAATACCAAAAAACTCCCATAAGAGCCCATGTAACCTACTTTTTTTATTTAAGGTGATTAAACAGGTGGAATTCGTTTATTAAAATATGAAAATGAGGAAAAATTTTGTATTTTTTTTTGTCTAATTTTCTGAATAAAGATGTTTGTAAATAATATATTAAATAAAAATGATTTGAAACTAATTAATAAATTATTTTCACATTTAGCTCTGTGACTTTTGACAAAATATATTTAATTAACTGTGACCAAGTGAATGAATACTCTTTTCTATTTATATTAATAGCCAGCGAGGCATTTATTCAAATCCGAACCGAGAGAAGTTTTTTGTGAATTTGTAAATAATGTTAATTTATTATAATTTAGTAAAATTAATAAAATTATATTAATTATAATTACTTACAAATTCACAAAAAAAACTTCTCTCGGTTATTGATTGTTTTGATGTATTTCCGTATATGTAATTATCTTCATGTAAAGATTATTGTGTGATATTTTGAAATGTCTATATATCAGAAGTCCTTCAGCCTTTTTTTTTAAACTCATTAATGCTTATGAATTAAATTTTATGTATATTTCAAAAGCCATATACAATTAATTTGAATTGTTTGTTTCTTTTACGTTTAATTATCCACGAAGTAAAACGCCCTCGCTTGTTGATACTTTAAAATGAGGTTTTAATTTTAATTAAAATACGAATATTAATTCGGGAAAATCATTAATGAAAATAAGCGTGTTTCTGCTGAAATTGAATAAAAAGGGGGCGTTTTTTTTTATTTAGATCGCAAGATAAAGAATTGGACAATTTTTAATTAATGAGATAAAGCAAAATCGTTTTTATAATTATAATACCGCTCTTGTTCTGGTAAACAAACCAGAACAAGAGCGGTCAAAACTCTATAACCCGATTTAATTAATATCCATTCATATTAAATCAATTCGAGTTTGTGGTTTCAATATTTGTGAATATCGAGAACTTTATGTATACTTTGATTTAAATTTATTAACAATATCGGAATTAAGTACGTTTCATTTATATTACAATCAACCAAAATTTGCTTTAAATCAATTAAACAAATTTTGAGAATTGCATCAAACGCAATAATGTTCAAATTAGATTTGAATTCCGGTTTTAATTAATTAGAACGCGACAATTGAATTTAATTCAGAGTTATGAATTGCTAATGAAGTGTGTGTTTGAAATAATTGTGAATAATTATAGTAAATGTAATACGTTTCAATAATTAATAAATTTATCACTTTTATTCCATTTATGTATCAGTTCGGAATAAGCGGAATAAGTAAGAAAATATTCCGAACCTAAAAAAAAGTGTTGCGGTAATTAAAGAGAAAATTAAAGTTTAGTAATTATTTTAAAACTATTTCTTCAGACTATACAGTGCCAGAGCAGAGTTCTTTCTGTCAAAATATTATTATTTATATTAAATAAAAATGATTTAAAAATAATTAATAAATTATTTTCACATTTAGCTCTGTGACTTTTGATACTCTTTTCTATTTATATTAATAGCCAGCGAGGCGTTTATTCGAATCCGAACCGAGAGAAATTTTTTGTGAATTTGCGATAACAACAATACAAAATACTCTTTTCTATTTATATTTATATTTATATTTAAAAAATAATAATAATCTTTTTTAACTGATATATACAGCAAAAAAATATTAAATAAATATAAAATATTACAAAATTAAATATATATTTCATATCTGTTAATTGCCTATCGACGAATAGTCTTTCCGCCTTATTATTATTTATTATTATTAATTAAAACAAATGTTGTATACATTTTTTATATATATTATTTCGATTCATATATGAAATTTCAAATTGGATTTGATTTATTATTTATTTAAATAAAAATTAGTGTCCTTTCTCCTACTTATTTTTTATTGATCTAAATATATTTTAGAAACTATTATCTTCAGGAGTTGACATTTTTATTAATATAAATAATACAAAGGATTCTCCATTAATAAAGATTTTTTTATTTACGGCAAATCACCTTTATACAGAATAATAAGAATATTCAAAATGTTTAGATAAATAGCATATAAACAGAATAATACTATTTTACATATATTATTATTATTATAAGATCTAATATGGGGTTATTTAAGAAAAGATCTCTGGTCAATATCCAATTCCAAAACAAGATAATCGTATTTTATGTGTGGAATAAATATAGAATAGAATAAGTCTTTATTTTCAGAGTGTCATATTTACAAATATAATAACAAAATGAAAATATGTTAAGTCAATTTTAAATTACCGTTACATCTATATTATTATATATTGTTATTATTATTAATTTCAAAATTTAGTAGATTATCAATGTGTGTTTTTTTTTTCATTTCTATATACTCCAAAATGTTTAATTTTGATATATACAAACATCTTTATTCAGACAGCATTACATAAGCTTATATATACATTTATATTTACTTAACAAGAATAAATATTGTTTTAGTCTGTCCGAGCTATCGACCTGGGGTCTTTCTGCCTTGTTTAATTGTGATTAACTTTGAAAATTTAAGGAGTTAACATTTTATTTTCTATAGATAAAATTATGTTCTGTGTTTATTGAATATGATTTACATTCTGTAAACTATTTTTTTTAGCGAACTTTCATCGAAATAACAATTGCATTAAATGGAAAATTATTTAATGGATAAAAATTTTGTTATTTCTTAATATTTCAACACAATTGTGTACTTCTACAAAAAATACTTAATGCTTTTCGAGAAAGGGGATTTATTTATAATCTGGGAAGACGAACCTGGCTCTAAACGTCGGACAAGCTTATGCTTACATAATAGGCGATTATAGCGTAAGACCTCTTGGAATTCATCCAGCGCGTCGGAAACGGAGAACTGTGAATGGCTGAAGGTAGGTCGTGTCAAACAAAACGATATGGAGTTTTCGAGAGATTATTGTTTTCCTTGTTGTATCTACTTTCATTCAATAACGATATGTTCCTAAAGGGGACTCTATATAATAGTATTAAGTTCTATAATTACATACAAAATGAGCTAAAGCAGCTATTAGTGAAATGAAAATAATAATAATTTTCTATGTTCATTAGAACCATATAACGCGACTGATTTCTTAAGAAAATAATGTTAATATATATTTAACTTCTTTATTGACAAATAACGTTATATTTTACAATGTGTAGTATGTGTGTTTACAATATTTACAGAATTATTTCAATTTATTATGTAACTGTCATATGTCAAATGGCTATCGACCCGGGGTCGTTATAATAAATTAAAAATATTAGGCAGAAAGCCTAATATTTTTAATTTATTATAATTTAGTACATTGACTGTTTTGACGTATTTCCGTATATGTAAAGATTATTGTATTATATTGGAATGGATGATTATATTGTTATATTTATATTCCCAGCAGACAATAAAATAAATTTTGTTATGTGGAAAGTTATGAACAAAAGATAATATAACAATAAAAGTTTTATCAAATAAATAAGTAGTTTAAATTAAATAACTGTGACCAAGTCTTTTTGTTGCCAATCACTTTATTGACATTCTTGTTAATGTCAATAAAACATATAGTTAATATATTTTGAAGAAATTAGTTTATTTTCGTAAATGCAAATATTTTGTTAGATTTAGTGCAATAATATAAAAAAATATTCATTATTTTTGAATTTTAATATAATATAATATAATATAATATAATATAATATAATATAATATAATATAATATAATATAATATAATATAATATAATATAATATAATATAATATAATATAATATAATATAATATAATATAATATAATATAAAAAAATATTCGTATTTATTCAATAAAACGTATAGTTAATATATTTTGAAGAAATTCGTTTATTTTCATCAATAAAGTGATTGACAACAAAAAAATATAAAAATAACTTTTTTATTTAAGTTTCCGCCAGTGCGGATTTCTGGTAAACATTTTAATATATTTCACAAGACGATTACGTCCGTGTTTTTCCCTCGGATACTTCCCTTTATCCGCTGACCCAGAAAATGTATAATTCGCATGATCGCCAGTAAAATCCGGAAACAAACTACTTCCCATTCCGCCTCATCCTTCACAAACAACGCTTTAACTTTTACTTCCGAGATCGAAGTTCTGCAGTCAGCCGCCCCTGCAGCGCGAAACTTTCCCGATAAATATCATACATTATTGTCCTCAACAATACCAGATAGGAGGATAGAAATTGTTATTGTTGCCCTGGAAAATCCGTGTGTGGGTGTGGGTGAGGGTGCGGGTAGGCAGGGCTGTGCGGGGGCTGTGCATTCCGACGAGGGTGATAAAAGGGATGTATGTATTTGGGATACGCTTTTTCGCGTTCTTTATACGTGAATACTGGAAAAGGGTCGAAGGTGAGCCGTGCGTCGTGTGTGCTGTTGGATGAGGGAAACTTGTCAGAGCAACTAGTTATGAGGGGATCCGCGCTGTTTTTTTTAACTCAATTTCGAAGTTAATTTTATTTGACTATTCCGAAGGGAAAGTTTGCTGGTAGATGAAGACGAATCTTTAATCATACCGATAAAAATCGATTGTATTTATTTTTGTTGAAAATATTAATTAAAAACCAAAACATATACAATCATCTTTATTGTGGTATTTACATATACATACAGAGAGATTTTTTTATTAGTATACATTAGAGAAAGTGTATACCTGCAAAAAACGCAAGTCAAATGCATTGAACTGATTAATGTGTGTATGTTTAATTGACTCTTTGCCATATGGGTGTTCAGTTGCGTGTCATAGGCAACTAAACAAACATACATTAATGCATTTGACTCGCGTTTTTTACAGGTATACATAGGGGAAATGTATACTGATAAAAAAGCTCTCTGTATATTATACAATACATTTAATATAAACTTATAAATGACTATCGACCTTAGATCTTTCAGCCAAAACAAAAATATTTTATAGTATATTGTTACAATTTAATATAGACTCAAATTCATTTAACTTTAATAAAATCAAGCCAAAAACTGAACACAGGAACACATGGAGGAAGATAACGGACAAAATCAAACACGAGAAGTCGCACACGTAACACAGAATCACTGGGACTAATCCACCCAAAGAAGAGGACTTCATGGAAAGAAGCAGCGAAACCCCGTGTGGGGTGTTTAGCTTTTGTATGTATGTAATAAAAAGAAAACACATAATTTATTTGTACTATTATGGTAGAATTTGGTTTATAGACTCTATTGTATATCCGAAATCAAATTCTACCAAAATAATTAAAAAAATTAAAGGGTTTTCTTTATATAATCAGATTCTGGAGTTTGACATAGTTAATAATAATAATAAGCTGTATACAATTGTTACATACATTAATTAAAATAATAAAGTATTTGAAATCTAATGACTGGGTCGCCGCAATTGTTTTTCAACTCAACCATTAAATACAATATAATTTAAACCAAAAGTCACAGAGCTAAATGTGGAAATAATTTATTAATTATTTTGAAATAATTTTTATTTAATTTATATTTTTTTAACTGACTTTTTTCTAACAAACGTTGTTTTTCCAGTATCTTCTTTTGAATGAGACTTATCTTATAACAATCAATTGTATTTATATTGATTATTATAAGAAAAGTCTCATTCAAAAGAAGGCACTGGAAAAACGCCTAAGATGTAAGATGTAAGGTGATTTTTCTTATTTGAATACCCGGGACTTTTTTCATCAAATGAGCCAGAATCCCCGTAACGATCATTATTGTATGAAAAGTTAAGATAGATACTGCGAAAAAAAACTTACTACTACGAACTAAACACAATTATAAACGCAGCCGTAAGTTTCGGATTACGTTTTATTTCAATTTCAGTTAAAAAGCACTGGATAGCCAATTACCTAATTGGAAGCAGTTGTCCAATCAGATCCTATTTAGCACCGTCACTTGCCGCCACACGGTTGCGAATCCGTGACTCGTATAATTGGTACAGTTTCAAAGTTGCCGGTAACTTTTCGACGTTAATTCACGGGATTTTTCAATAAATCCTCTCGCGAGAATGTAAACGACATCCTATTTATCCGGGTGAAAATTTAATGATATGGGCCGTCGCGACGTATGGCTTCCTCCTCGGATGAAAGAGGAATCTTCTACGTAAATAAAGCGGATCAGACGTCTTCGATAAAACTTGGCTCTAAATGGTGGGAATATGGGCTGACCTACATTATTGCTCAAGGGAACCCTTGTATACTCAGAGATCATTTGCGTGTGTGTGTGCTTGTGTAAGTGTTCTTCCTGCTACACCGCAGAACTTCCTGCCTTGACGCATAAAGAACACTTGTTTTCTTTCTCTGATGTATAGTATACCGTCGGGGAAATTTATGCTGATATTCCTGTAGAATACCGGGGGCGTATTTTATCGATGCATGTCCCATATGTGAGGAGGGACAAAATCTAAAGATATGAATATAATATGCGTTTGTGTTTTCAAATTTATTATTTTTCAAATTATGAGTAAAGTAAAAACGTTGCCTGAAACCTTATTATTTTGAATTAAATCACCATGTAAATAAACTGCAGAAAATGGACAAAATAATGTTTAATAACTCAAACTAAGTTTTAACATTTTTTGCCCTCCTTTCTGTCGACTATTTAATAATGTTTCAATTCAGTGTAAGCACAAATATTTAAAAGGTATCAATGGAAAAAAGTATTCATTCACTTGGTCAATTTATTTACGATATATTAAGTTTTTACCGTATTTCGTTCCATGGCCTATGTTATATATCATGTTAAAAATTAAAAAAAAAACATAAAATAAATAAGTATAATTAAATAAAAGTGTTATAAATTATATAAATTTGAAAAGCTTAAAAAATACACAATTATTCGAAGTCAAAACAAGTTTAGCTTATCATTATCAAACATGTAATGATAATGACAAGCTAAATTTGTCGAAACTGCAGTCACATAAAAATAAACAAGTGTTATACAAACAAAGTAATAAGTGTTTTATTGTGAAAATAATATTTCTTTTTAAATTTAAAAAATATAAATATATATTTACACTGTTCATTCAATCCACCAATGTGGATATAGATTCTCCACAACAACAGCTTTCACGATATCCCATTTAAAAATTGTTTACCTCATGAATGAAATCCATTCAACATCCTTTTATTGTAAAATAAGATTTTATGCCCTCAACAACAACGAAAAAAAAAACTGCATGCTTCGCGGAACGCATGAATTGCGGCGGTAAATTGTTTGATTTTCGGGGGGTTGGAAAATTCGGGAAATTCAGGCATCAGTTGCCGCCGACGCGAATAAATCGAGCCCCCGCAGGAAAAAAAATAACGGACAATAATTCTCCTGGCTGGGACTCGTAATTGATTCTGGCGCTATTTAAAGCTCCCTTCGGATGGGGGAGAGCAAGCATTTTCCAATTTGGTATTTATTATTTCTATTAAGGGAGGAATTCATCGGGTGTTGGTGTAAATACGGCCTAGATACCAACAAGGGGAATAAGAGGATTAAAATTTAATAATGATAAAAAAGTATATGGCCGAAAGGCAGAAGGTCGATAGTTTAAGGATGTAGATAATTACTTATTGATAATAAAAAATATATTTAATTATTGAAAAGAAAAAACTTCTATATTATAATTAAAAAAAAAAGAATAAATTCACTCATGAAATACGATATAAATAAATAAATAAAATTTTATTTGTTAATAATAATAATAATAATTATATTCCTTCCAGTACATAAATTATATAATAAGTAACAATAATTACTTAGTTCTCTGTGCAGAAAAGGAAAACAAGACACGAGTTCAAGTAGATGTCGAAACATCCCCTGTTCTTCCACTGTGCCTTGGGAATAAGTAATATATATATATATATATATACAGGGTGGCGCAAGATTACGATGAAGTCCAATATCTCAGTTATAAAGAAATATACAAAAAAAATGTTACTTACATTATTAGTAGCTACTGTCAAAATTCACATTTTAAAATTAGTTTCATATATACAAGGTGTCCAATAATCACGTAACGTATCAAACATATGTTTTTTTTTTAAATGGAATGATATATTTTTTATGAAGATTTTCGATTCTACGTTTAAAAATAATCATTTTTTATATAAGATTAAATAGGTCAATTTTTCATAGTTTAAAAGTTATAAACAAATGAATGTTGAAATCGATAGATGTTTAGAGCCTAATATTTCAATAATAAAAAATAAAATAAACATTCTGTGAACGCCATACAAATGCAAAAATACTTAATAATAAAAGAAATACTCTTTTTTTTTCTCTTAAAACAAATTTTTATATACAAGGTGAAGCAATACGCAAAATGATTTTTTTCTCTTTTTACTTAAATGGGACACCCCATATTTTTTATGCTATTTTAATAGAAAATTAATCACTCTTCATTTTTTATATAACATATTAAATAGCTACCGTTTACCGTTTTTGAGATATTTAATCTCAAATACAAATTTGGTATAGATTTTTTAATCAAAGTAGGCCGTGCAAGAACAACTAATTTATTTAGTTGTGAAAGTTACGCGAACACAAATATAAAATAATTTAGTGAAACGAATAATCAAGTGTATTAATTAAATACATTGTAATTCATACATATTTTTTTTACCACGGGATAAATGAGAATTTAATAAAAAAAAGTAAATAAATATTAAGCTGTAATTATTTTAATTCGCGATAATATTGAAAATACAACAATTTAAATAGGTATGTTCTTGGCTGTGCGCCAGGATCCAGGTACAACGAATCTTCTTATCTCAGGAATGCGTTCTCGGAGTGAGTCATCGATCGTTTTTTTCTTCTTGATTTGCGATAATTGCGCTCTTGTATTTCGATTCAGTCGTCCGAAAACGCGCAGTGTTCACTATTCCGGTTTAATTTTTAACGTTAGAAATTATTAATAATTAAAAACGCGATTTATTTTTGTTTATGAACAAGTGGTAATTAGTGAGTGGTGGAGGTGAGTTGGTTTTCGATTCACCAGGAATGGGTTGGAAGTTATTTTTTCTATTAAGGTATGTTAATATTAATAATTTATTTTTAAACAGATTTTACGATTCCTATTATTATCATCAATTTATTCTCCAAAATTGCATTTATCAATAAATTACTTTCGCAACAAACAAATGCGATTTTCGCAAGACTAAAGTAGGTATACATTAGTTCTAAATTCATTAATGAAGATTTGCTAGTTTGTTTTGCAATTCCTATTCTTTTAAATTGTCCACATCGCAAAAATTATGTTTAACAATAATTTAGCATAATATAAAAAAGATGAACTAATGACAGAAAGTAAAAATTATTAGTAAGATATAGCACATATATGAACACATATGATACAATTAACTACAGCTGTTATATTTATTGAGATTGATTGATTTATTTTCATATAGAAAAAATATGAATTTTTTTAGACAAATATTTTTGAGTCGTGTTGAGTCGGAAAATGAATTTATGCGTATGTTGTATAGACAGACACGAAAATTGTTTTATCTGTGCATTTTTTTTGTAGTCACATTGTGGTAATAAAGTAATAAAAGAGCCTGGAGGGTCATTAATATTAATACTGGACGCTGGGCGTAGAGACGCCAACGTGCTGGTTTAGTCCTGCCGCACAAAATCCAATTAAGATATAATTTTCGCGGCGTCGACGCAACTGCAAAACGTGTACGGTTCCAGCGGTTTGCAACAAGTGCTCGAATTTGCATTTTTATAAATAACGAATTTTTCCACGGCTTAATTACTACTTCACTCGTACACTATGGGAATGTATTTCAGAAATTAAATATTTAAATTGAAAATAATATTCTCAATAAATTATAACGTATTCACAAACATGAATCATGAAACACGTGTCTGTTTTATAATGCATATTATTATTTCTTTACAATTGATTTTAATAATTATTATCGCAAAGTAAATTCATGTGGTGGTAGGGTGGGAGATAACCCTATAAAATGTGAGCAAGGGCTCGCAAGAGTAAGGTGAGTACCAGCTGAACGAAAAGTTTAGAGTAAGCTCATCATTATTATTACTTTTATGAGTAATTGATTTGTTTTTCTTTTTAGATAATTTTTGTAACTTGTAAAATTCCGATTTATATATATTTTTTTTAATTTTTGCTATTCCTAAATATTATTGTTTTTCTGTTTTTTTTTTTATTAATTAATTCTTTATTTACGGAAAATCATCTTTTTACAATTAATGACAATCTATAATTACAAAATACAACAATATATTGAATTGATTTTTGTTCAACTTATCGTAAATATATTGGAAATAAGCTGTTAAACATTTTTTTTATATTATTGTAAATATATTGTAAATAAGCTGTTAAACAATCTTTTCTTTATATTATTGTAAATATATTGTAAATAAGCTGTTAAACAATCTTTTTTTTTATATTATTGAGCTAACCGGATATCAGGGTGGTAAATAATGGCTGTTTAAATAAATATTCCTATCTTGCTCCGTGATAATTTATTTAGTAAAAGATTGTAGTCCATTCGATCAAATGCTCTTGACTCTTTTCTGTTTGCATAGATTTGACAGTAATGTTATTATAGTAAAAATGTTGATTGATTCTAAAATATACCCTAAACTATATAAAACAGCAATTTGAATTTAAAATTTCGCGAAAATAATTATTTAGTTTATTTAGAAATTACCTTTTCATTGTTGATGAGCCATGTAATGTGCGGTGGAGGACGGGCTGGTGCTGTGGTGCAATTGGCACTGAGTGTTTCCCCAACTTCATAACTGTCTTTGTTAAATGTTACAATTGGATCTCTATCTTGAGGTTCTGAAATTAAACAAAATTCAAACATAGTAAATTTATGATATGAAAATGCATTTGGAGTATACGAGGTGTGTTCAAAAAGTAATGTGATTACATTTTTATAAAAATAAATATTTATTTACTCATCAATATTTATATTGTTCCGTTCAAAGTAATCCCCCTAAGATACAATGCACTTGTGCCAACGCTTTTTCCAGTCCTCAAAGCACTTATCATAAACACTTTTTGTTTGGTATAGCCTTGAGCTCCTCCAGCGATGCAGTTTTTATTTTATCAATCGTTGCAAATCTCCGTCCTTTCATAGGTCTCTTTAGTTTTTGGAGCAGGGCGACAAATCCGGTGAATACGGTGGCTGAGGCATGATTGTCTAGTTTTTGGCCCAAAAAATCTGTCACAAGCAACGATGAATGAGCAAATGCATTATCGTGCTTTGACGTTTGATCGGACTTGACCAGAGGCGTAACCTTTCGTGTCCAAATTCGTTAAAATTCAGAAGTTTCGGAACAAATTTCGCTGACACACGTCTCAAACCCAAAACATTCGAAAAAAAAAAAAAATGCAAGACACGAGCCGAATGATATGCCAATATCCTCAGCCACTTCTCTTATAGTATTCGACGGTTTTTAAAAACAATTACCACTTGTAAACAATTTTTTACTTAGAGCAGACTCACCGAATGTCATTGTCAATATTGCAAGTGTTTAAAAGCACTTCATTCCATATTTCACACAAAATTTGATGAAAATTCTTTGCTCAATTTTTTATAATAACAGAAAATCGCCGAGCATTAACAAAAAACCCGTCGTTTTATCTGTCAAAAACAAATGAAGTAATGTACTTAAAATTTCATTGGATAGGACAAACAGAGGGACATTATCATAACCTGAGAATGAGTTTTGCCTTTATATAGAACTGAAAAATATTCTTCATCTTCTATTTTGTCGTTGAAACTCTATAATTTCAACGACAAAATAGATAGGATTGTTTGAAACGGAGTAATACCAGGAGTTGACCTCATTATAAAATTAGGAGTTGTATGATGATGTTCATTTGGAGTATATTCTTCCAAAACCTACCAAAATTGTTAGGTAGTATATGTAAATATTAATATAATGTAGTGTATTTTTTTTATCCAGATGGAGTGATGTTTCATTTGCATGTTACATGCTTCTGTTTTTATTTTTCACTCCATTCCGTTCGCGTCATCGTTTTATGAGCGAAAACTGCACAATTAAGAACTCAAGCACGAAAAACAATAACACCAACGCCGTGCGTTATGAAACCTTCAAAGGCGAGCCATTCGAAAGATTTCCTCTAATTAGCAAGAAAACGCGAAGTGAACAATGGAAACGTCTCCCCATCTCCTCACACTTTCCTCGAACAATATGTGACGTCGTGTTTTTCCGCGATGCGCTTTTACAATTTTTCATAGGAACGCTCGCCGTCCATCACCTAATTGAAAATTCCGCGCTTCATAAATCCATCGGGGAAATTGAATTCCTGATGGGATAGCGAGAGGGGTTAAACTTCTCGAGGTGATTTTTCGGCCGGGTCGACTCGACTGTGTTCGGCGCGCGGGGGCGGGAGGGACATAAGTGTTTCGAATGGAGTGCAGAGGAAAAGTTTTTCCCGGGGCCATTAGAATTGATACGGTGAATAAAATAAAATCGGCTTTGGCGGGAAGGGAGACAAAGGCTGGAAAATTCGTATCTGGGAAATTTACATTCGGAATTTCGCGCAGCTGGGAAAACTTCGCGCAAGAATGACCGAGATATGGAAGTTTCGATGCGGGCGGTAAAGAGACGAAACGAAGGAGAGAGAGAGAGGTGAAGAAGGAGACGGGGAGAAGGGGCTTGATATGCTCAGGGAAATTTCGAAAATGCGTCCACTTAGCGAAGTTTAGAAAGGAATTAATTATTTATTCAGTAATTTGGGTTGCGTTAATGGCGTCTTGTGATGGATTTCGGGTAATTCAGGATAAAGGCTTCGTTTAATTTAACGCAATAAAAATACATTATTTATTGCAAATAGAAAGACTTTACTTTAAATTTCTCTTGAAGCATTAATTTAATATATTAAAAGGAAAAAAATGGAAGAATATTGAATATTTATTTTTTTTTAAATTCATATTTAATGAAATGTTTGCTTAAACAGGACAAGTTCGCCTTCCTTTAGTGGACGAAACAATGATTCTCGGTCGTCTACCTTGTAGATCCAAATCGTTGACGATGCCACTTGAAATTAGGCAAAAGGTGGCGCTTGCGTCGTCTTTAATTTATTATTTTTTAAAAAAGTTAATAAAAAAAAAACATATACCGCCACCATTAACAACCTCGAAGTGCCTCTCTCCATACCCTCATTAAACATCGACAACTCCAAAATCCTCTTCATAATCCTTCAAACGTACTCCTCTACCAAATAACAAAAACTACCTCTATTAAAGATAGACTTCGACTTCTCGCAAAAAGATTTGCATATAACGAGTCGAGTTACGAAAATTTTAAAAAATGTGCATTCCTAGCAATTCCAACATAATCCCCAACCCTATACGCCGCAAAAAATCATTTATAAATATTAAAAGAGAATGGGTCCAATATGAGTACCTTGTGGAATCTCGGACGGAACATGTATAGATCCATCCTTGATTCCACTGAGTAGGCGTAATTGAAGATACAATAGCCTTCACAATGGGCGCGTTCAGAAACTGTAGCACTGCAGCGCTTTACGAAAGCGGTGTCGCTGAACGGTTACGTGTGGCGCTGCAGCGCTTTATATAGTGGTAAAGCATGTATTTTTTCCGCTTGACCGCTTTTCAAGCCGCGCATCTGTAAACAAAACCACCATATTTTCGTGAGAGTCCTTAACCTCGAAAGCGTGTTTAGTGAACATGCTGCAGCGCTACATGTCTAAAATTTCCCTGAAATCATTTAAATACAATTTTATGAAATGTTATTTTTACAACTTTATTTCTTTTTTATCAAAGTAAATTCTTTATCAAAACAATTTTCTAATACATCTGCAAACAACATATATTCACAAAATTTCAATAGTCATAAAAATCATTTATAAGTACTAAAAAAGAATGAGCTTAATGTTAGAACCCTGAGGAACTTCAGACGGAACATGTATAGTTTCGCTGATTTCACAGACGTATGTGTTATTAATTGGTCCTTGCTATAATTAAGTACAATTTTATGAAATTTACTTTCGCAACTTTAATTTCTTTATTAAAAAAAAAATATTTATCAAAATAGAAGTTTTGTTTTAATAATGGCGGGTTAAGGTTGCCGAAATTATAATCACCAAAATTTATTTTTTTGTTCACAGAATCTTTGATATGAAGTTTTCAGAAATTCTTGATGACGTCCATCTCATTTCTTTTTTTTCTCTTTCTTTCTTTCTTTCTTTCTTTCTTTCTTTCTTTCTTTCTTTCTTTCTTTCTTTCTATCTATCTTTCTTTTTTATTTCTTTCTTAATTGTCAAAAGAGAGGAACGAATTGAAACGGATGAGTAAAGAAGTTTTTATATTTTTTATAATCATATTTAACAATAAATAAATAAAATTCTTTCATACTCATTTTACGATCGTCGTTTTCATTTTATGTAAATGAAACTAAATAAAAAAAAGGAATCATCCGGGCATATAAATATAAATCCGGCAATTTAATATTCCCGATTCTCTTCCGTTTATATTTTCGACCTTCGGTAAATTATTAAAAGGCGCAACGTCCGCGAAACTTTTCGCATAAAGGCGCCGGTTATTACCTTGTCGGTTTTAAATGTTTCAAATAAATCCGACCCCTCGGCCTCCGCCGACTCCTCGGCCCTCTTGGTAATTTGTCCTGCGACCCTTTGCGTGCCTCGGCAATAAATAAACGGATGAAATTTCTTTGACGACATCCGCCTAATTACAATTTTTTTCCGGCCTACCTGAATATTTGAGCACCCTTGAATAAATTACGCCCGAACGAAATTAAACACAGAAAATGGGACAGCTCCAATTACGGGGATTAATTTAATGGGATGTGCAATGAAAAATAGATGCATGTTGGTTGTTAGTGTTCGTAGTTGAATAAGCATTACGTATAAATCATGGCTGTTTAACAAAAAAAATTGATCCAAAATATTTTTTTGAAATTTGAACTAAACAAATTATAAGCTTGAATTAATTTTGTTCAATCAATATTATTTAGAATTTGAACAAAAATCACACGCTGGATTCTCATAATAATTTCGCTCAATTAATTGTTACCAAATAGCAAACTCTTATGATTTGGCGTGTTTGTGATTTTTTTTCCCGGCGTTTAGTGATGTCGAAAGTTTGCGCTAAAAATCCAGGAATATTTATTTATTTATATATATATAACATCTTTATTTCTGCAGACAATTTTATATACAATAAATTAACAATATAATTCTTATAATATGTTAAACGTTGTCCTTAGAAAACGGCTATTAACCATCGGTCTTTCTGCTTTTATTTATTTATTTAGTTGTACATTCTTTTATCCTGTAGTTTATATTATGCACTTTTCCTTCTTTTCGTTTAGCTACGTATTTCCACAGCAAATTTGTAATTTTTGTTAAATGCTTTCAATTACATTCTAGCAGTTAAGGCTGCGGTTTAGACGAATGAGCTAGCTATATTAATATTGGCAATCACTAATTGGATTTAGATGCTGTTGTGATCAATGAACAATATTGTGTTATACATTAAAGTAATCTTAAAATAAGCAGGAATATCATCAGATGAATTAAAAATTATTTTAATGTTTAGTTTGTTTGAAAAACAATTATGAAAAACAATGATAATTGATAAAATTTATGGCAAATTTCAAATTATATTTTTGCTAATAAAAACTTGTGCAATGAAAATTTAAAGGATTTCACTGAATTCTGCATTCAAATAACTTAGCAGACATGACCTATTAATTTCATTATATCTTAAAATTTTCCTTTCTAACTTGAACTAGTAAATTGACTTAATACACGAAAATTAACCATTTATTTTTTATTTAAACTAATACTTTATTTTTAGTAGATAAAAATGTAAATACAAATTCATATTATTAAACCCAAAAGAATGGCTCTTTTTCAAACGATTATTTCCATTTTAATATATAGCTATCTCTTTCTACTAAACTGCAACCTTAATATGAAAAATTTCTATTATTTCTGCGAGATATTTGGCATTCCCTTTAAAATTCTGACAACCATATTTTATATTATTAATAGCGCAAAAAATGTTAGATATCCGAGGATTGGCAACAAGAGAGCAAGTTCAGAATTAATCAAGCTTTCTGCAGCACCCTGGAAGTCGTCAATAGTTACAAAATGAACCGATGTGTTGTTGTGAGTTGCTTGAAGAGATTCGAACAATTACAAAATAAAATACTTTTTATTCCTTTCTTCACTTGTTTGACTTGAAACAAAGTGTTTTATTTTTAATAATTACATAATAATTAATATTAAATGCTTTCCCGTACTTCTTGTTATATTTTTATAGTCTTGCTTCAGAGAACGGTGCAAATATAAATTTATCGCAAAATAAGTATAAAGCAAAATTAATCTTCATATTGTTGGAAATGTGCGAGAATTAATGCTCCTTAATTTAATGTTGTTTCGCGAACTGTTAAGCTAAAATTGTATCTAATAAAGTGAGCCATCAATCCTTTTCTCCGTCTGTTAAAAAATTGCCCTATTCTCGGTTAGCGTCGGCCATTATTTTTCCGTAATACTAAACATTTCAATCTTATTTTTCCTCGGCGGATAATGACCTCATTTTCAAAGTTTATCTCTCAATTCGCCTTATTCTCTCCATTGTGTAAGGCGCTGTACCATTCTTGATATTGCCTGGGTTAGTAATAACGTCGATAATTGATTACAAAGGAAAGGGGCTTTCTGCTTAAAGAATTTTTAGATAATTTTAATATAATGTATAATAAAATATTTTTTTTATATTTGCTCTTGTTGTTTTATAATATTACGTTAACATGTTTCTTTATTTATTTTATTGAAATATAATAATATATATTTAATTAAGGGCAGAAAGACTTCCGGTCGATAGCCCATGACAGGCTACTAAAAATAAATATAAATATTTGTAAAGAATTGTAATTCTGCTGTCTGAATAAAGATGTTTGTATATATATTTAATTAATTTCTCACTTAACCCGCGGTGAAACATTTTTGAATTAATTCAGGATGATTTAATTAAAGTTAAAACACTTGGTTTTAGAATTGGCTGAATTTCATGTTCTCTGAAAAAATCATCAAAGACACCAACGAAATATATGAATACAATTTTTAACAATTTAAGTTAACTGAATGTCGAGAAAAAAGAAATGCATTATTTTTACGTGGATTTAATATATTTCGGAATTTGCAATTCGGGTCAAATACGTACCGTTTTGGTCTATAATTAGTTGCCGTTTTAAGGATAATTCCTCTTTCATAGAAGTCTTGGTACCTATTGGTGATAAATTCTAGTAATGGATTGGAATCAAGAGAAGATTTTCACAATCTTCTCTTAAAGCCGATCCATCTTGAAATATGGTAATCGATTGGTGTCAGTTCTGGATTATAAAGTAGATATATCAAAACTTCCCAACCAAGCTCACAGACTTTTTGGCAAGTCGCTATAGACGTGTGTCCTGAGGGAACAAGACACATCTTCATATATATATATATATACAGAGAGGTTTTTTTGTCAGTATACATTAGGCGAAGTGTATCTGCAAAAAACGCGAGTCAAACGCATTGAACCGATTAATGTGTGTATGTTTAGTTGACTATTTGGTATATGTGTGTTCAATTGCGTGTTATAGGCAACTAAACATACATACATCAATGCGTTTGACTCGCCTATTTTGCAGGTATACATGGGGGAAATGTATACTGATAAAAAAACCTCTCTGTATATATAAATACTTTCTTTTTTTATTACGTATGATTTATGGTCATTACGTTTAATTTCAATGGTATTTATGTACATCTTTATTCAGAACTAATATTTACAATATGCATACAATACAATACAAAACTATTATAAAATATCATACAGCTTTCAATAGTATATTATTGTAAAAGAACAATTAAATCAAAACGAGTGAAATTCATCTTTGATTTATATTAAAATAATTTGATACCTCCAGAAATCTTTACCGCATCAAATCAACATACAATTTAAACGCTTCCCCATCTCTAAAAGCACATGATTATGCAAATTCAATCTTCCCCAGCCCAATTAAACGAATACTCACCTTTTCTTGAGTACATGAATGGAATAATTGGGGCACTCGACAGCTAGGAATTGTATTTAATTGTCTGTTTTGCATAATTGAAGGGCTGTCTCTTTTTGAATCGGCTAATTCAGCCTACTGCGATCCATTGTAACATCAGCCGAATGGAATGTACACGCAAACGCGGCTGATCGCCGCGAATTTACATTACAGTCGTTAATTATTAATTCCTGTATTGAATTCCCCTCTTTGACCTCGTGATACTCGTATTCGCCGTGGGGTGCGTGAATTGTTCACGTGGAATTTTTGCATAATGTCTTGTTTTCACAAAGCGGGAGAATTATTTGAAATACGCGCGTACACAACGCGAGTGTGTTTATTTTTCGAGGGAGAATAATTTGTGTTTTTAAGTGTAATATATTTTAAGAACGTTGTTGTTATTTTCAACATATAATGCTTTTATTTTTATTCGAGGAATATTTATATTGTGTTAATAAATATTTTTCTTATGCGATATATATTAAACTCGTCTTCGTAATATTCATTGCTCCGTTTCGCTCCTTTATAATACTTTTAATATTTTAAGATTTTTAATATACAAATCTACTAGAATTATTAGAATTTCAATTTAAAATACTGACCGTCGTGGAGAAAAAAAGATCAGCTCGACGCACTGTATGTTCGACAAAGCGAATTGTTAAATTTTACTTTGAAAAATAAATTAGTATGGTTTTTCTACAAGCGTTTTAAATTGGTTCGGTTCTACCTTACAACTTTTATATGAAATGCCAAAGTCGGAAGTTTCATGTCTCATGAAATACAGGTTATCTGATGTACCACAGGGTCTGCGTTGATATTATTATTATTGTTTTATATAATATATTAAATAAAATTGTTGTTTTTACATTGAATTTTTCTCGGATCAAAAATTTGTTGCATTATGCAATATTTTATTGATGTGCAACAGCAGGTGTACATTATGTAATTCAATGTCCGGTGGGGTATTTGCCCGGGAAGTAGTTGTTTTAATGTGCATTTGTTTAACGTACTTACGTAAGTCATAAGTCACGGAGCTAAATGTGGAAATAATTTATTAATTATTTTTAAATCATTTTTATTTAATATAATTAAATAACTGTGACCAAGTGAATGAATACTCTTTTCTATTTACTATAATATATGTTGTCTTTAAAAAACTGATATCGATATTATTATTATTATCTTTTATTAATCAAATAAAAATAATTCATAATTTTTAAGTAATTTATTTTTTTTTATTTTCTTCTTGGAACTGAGTTTATTTTCGTGTTATAACAAGAAACTTAATCCTGCGCGCACAATTCATTAATACATTTTTAATGGTAGCAATTATTTTGATTAACATATTGTAAAATTAGAAAATAATCCGACCCACATCAGAAAGTAATTAAGTTCGCGGTAAATCGATTTTCACTTAATCACCCGCGCAGATTGATTCGGGCCCGACGAAATAAATTAATCCCCGAATATCGGCGTTCCCGGCCGCGGTTATCAAATCGGCGAAAGCAACAAGTCCGACCTGTATTCATCGGGGGTGTCATCCAATCAATCAACTTTATCCCGCAGAAAAGCCGCAAGACGAAGATGAGTTAATGCGGCAGGATGGATTCCCGGCCCGTCCTACCCGATTAGGCTGCAGCCAACGAATAAATATCCGTGCGCACACATAAAATCAACAAGTCCCAAACGCCCGCATTTGTATGTAAATTAGTTAATTTCAAGAGTATAATTACGGCGGAGAGGATCGAAATTCGCGGCGGAGTCCTAAGGGCCTAGACTTGTTTACGAGTTATATTAGATTATGGTGCTATTTATGATATATAATATTTACTTGGAAACAGAGTTATGGATGTTTTATGTGAAATCACAACATATTTACATAATAATATGTAATGCTTTTCAGGAGAAATAAATAATTTTCAGTTATTATTATAATACATACACTGAATTATAATATTAGCAAATTATTTTAAAACAATTTCATTTCTTTATTATGAGACTTTTTTAAATGTAAACAAAAAAATAATAAATTTCAACTCCATTAATAAAAATAATATTATTGTAATTTAAGATTTTAATTACGTAAATTAACATTTTAAAATACAATATTTATATACAGATAGGTTTTTTATCAGTATACATTAAGCACATCCCTTAATGTATACTGATTAAAAAAAATGCACATATAAAAGTTTTTCGCTTCTGTATTTTTGCATAAATAATAAGAAATTATATAGAAATTGTATACAGAGAGCTTTTTATCAGTACACAGTTCCCCTACGTATTCCTGCAAAAAAACGCGAGTCAAACGCATTGAACCGATTAATGTGTGTATGTTTAGTTGACTATTTGGCATATGTGTGTTCAGTTGCGTGTTATAGACAACTAAACACACATATATTAATGCATTTTACTCGCGTATTTTGCAGGTATACGTAGGGGAACTGTGTACTGATAAAAAAAGCTCTCTGTATACAATTTCTATATAATTTCTTATTATTTATGCAAAAATACAGAAGCGAAAAACTTTTATATATGCAGTTTTTTTTAAATTCGAGCTTCACCATGTGGGTCTCGCTATTATAAAGGAGTTTAAATTTGGCACTTTTGCAGAATTTCATGCTGATTAATATTCCGTTGAGAAAACTGGACCAACTAAATATATCTCAGATATTGTTTCGAAAGTTTATCAATTGCTAGGTTTCGTAAAACGAAATGGCAAAGAGTTCGTTGATCGTAAAACGTCCAGATTTGGAATACTGCTTACACCTGTGGTCACCATACACGCAATGCAACATCATTAAAATTGTGATGGTTCAAAAGAAATCATTTAAATATTTCCTGATTTTAAGTTTAATATGTAAGATTGGCCGAAAGACCTCCGGTCGATAGCCGATTCATCTACAGAATATAATTCTAATTTTTGTATATTATTGTACATACATATACACATTTGAATAAAGATGGTTAGTTAGTTAGACTTCTTACGAGGCTTCATTGAAGAGATTTAATATGCAAATTCTCAAACAAAGACGCATCGATACCAATATACACCTAGTTTTTAAAATTGTCAGCGGTCAAATTGATAGTTCTGACCTATTATCACAAATTGATATACCCATTTAGTTTATTGTGCAATGGAATATCTTTTCATATATCATTTAATAGAACGAATTATACCAAAAACTCAGCCTCTGTTTGCGATATGCAAATAGTATAAATTTCGACTTGTACTTTTCTCTATGGTAAAAATTACGAAATATGTGATTTATATTTGTCTTAGTTTATGCGTTTTCTGTTATTATTATTAATTTTTTATACTATTCTTTCCTTTAGTTTTAGGATTTTATATAAAATGTACGCTGAATGTACAGCGTACAATTTATATAAAAAAAAAATATATAAAATAAATAAATAAAATTTGTGTTTTCAAGACTGAAAAATGCCATTTCCTTTGGTTATTTAATTTGTATTTATTTATTCCATTTATTTATTTGAAATAATAAATACAGTGAAGATATTCTTATAACACTTAATTATCATCTAATTAATTAGGTACTAATTTTCTCAATAGCATGTTGACTTTCACTTCGATTAAAATTAAATGTTTGTCCTGGACTATCCACTAGAGTGCAGTATTTCTGCCCTTTATTGAATTTATGGTGATGTGTAATAAAAATATCTGTGCTTGTTAGCAGAACTGTCGCAATTTGTAATTAATTGGTGAATGTTAAGAAGAAAATGTTCATATTTTGAAGGAATGTTTAAAAATTTAATGGGATACACAGTTTTTAGAGGAGAGGTGTGATTTAATATTTCATGGAATAAAGTTCGTGTAATTTATTATTTATACTATAATAATTATGTAATCGACCATCAGTCGTTTAGCCATTTAATTTATCAATATTAAATGTTCATAATTAATATTTAATTAATTAAATTCGAAATTATACATTGAATAATTAATCATATTGATTACGCAATATATAAATATTAATGCGAAATCATTAAATATAATTTGGACCATTAAAAAATATGTAGATAAAATCTTCATTTATAATAAATTTAAATTTAAACGCTATTAGAAATATAAATCAAACTGTTCGCGATAAAGTGCCAAATTTAAGAAATAATTTCATCTAACCGCCCTTCGCATTTATTTATATATAAAAATAAGACTTTTATTGACATACCCTTTATATGTACATGTCTTTATATGTTATGTAATGTAATGCAATGTATTTCTTTATATATATATATATATATATATATATATATATATATATATATATATATATATATATATATATGCAACTATAATATATATATATATATTTCTTAATAGTTCTATATATGTTTACTTCAAAATTCTGTGCAAGGAATTATTGTTTGATCCCAACTGTATATACGACATCTGAATTACTAATTTTGAGCAAATTATTGAACGGTTTCAACGCTGTCGAAAACATGACGAAATCCAGATTAGAGTAAGTAACCTCCAAGCTAATAGATTTTATGGTATCGTAAAATGCAGTTGGGAGAAATTCAAGAATTATCCATGGAAATTTCCTGATCGATCGCTATTTTAGTCTATAATTTTCTGATAATTAATTGAAGTGGCTGTTAATTGTTGGAAATTCATATTCACTTTTAAATTGAATAAAACACTTTTGATTTTCAAAAATAATACATAATTTTAAAAGTTGAAAGTGTTATTTTAAATTCATGCGAACGAAATGGAAACTTAAATAATTAGTGGATAAAAAAAAACACAATCTTAAATTATTGAGGATTGCGACAGTAAACATATTTTCCATACATTTTTAAATATTGATGTCGGTTTTGCTTTTACAGCGCTGGATGTAGCACTAAATTGAAACAAAGGGCCCATTTTTGGCCGGCGATAAAAGGGTCGTTTAAAAGAGGCGACCTCCAGGGATCCAATAAAAATTTAATGTATTCAAATAAAACTCAACTCTCCACAACTTTGCGCCGGTAAGTTTTTTCCTTTATTCACGTATCCTCGCGTGGTATATTTATAACAGAAAAATATTTTTCGGAAAACAATTGTGACATGAATAACTGATGAAAGGATTCATGGTATTTTGATCAAATATATTGTTTGAATAAACGAACACAACTACAATGAATTGAATCATTGCCAGATATTTTCCTTCTCTAATTTGTAATTTAAATTACTGTAAATGTGTAAATCATCTTTGTTTCATTTTATTTTATATATTTCTTGTTAATAATAATAATAATAACATCTTTATTTATATAAAGAGTTACAATATTTACCATTTAACATATATTTACAAGAATTACTTAAATAAATAGTATATTCTCGGGAAGTAGTTGTTTCAATAGATGTTTGTAAAAAACTTAGAGTGAAAATTTTTGCAGTTGGAAAAAAAGGGAGATTGATCGAATTTTATTGACCATTGACAGAAATTTTCCTTGTTAAATTGTATATTTTTATTTATTAATGCATATTTATGACAACAAATGCTCATTAAAAAAAAAAGATATTTAAATTTACACATAAATATCCAATTCAATTTGATTCCCATTTTTTTCAACGGTTATAATAAATACATATTCAAAGCATATAATGAAATGAGCATTTGATAACCTTGCCATTGCTTTTCTAGGGAAAAAAAAAAACTTGAAATATTTCTAATTTCCAGTCACGCTCGGCCTTTCTACTGAAAAATTCATGTCGGCCGCATCCACATCCACATCCCCCCAGCCCACATCCAGATATCCACGTTCAGAGCACCTTTAGATCTTTACTTATTCAATTCCGGACACACAAACTGTACATACACACGGTATATTCGGCCGAAATATGTTGCGTGTTTTGTAATTTACCGGCAATCCTTTCTAACGCTTTCAATATTTTCAGTGCATAATGGGGGGTTATTACGGAAATTGGAGTCAAATATAGGTCGTCCATTGGCGACATAAGAAAATTCTCCTTTTGTACACGTCGCACAAAGGGACCTCCGTTAATCCATTTATACGTGTAATATAATGTTTCTCGAACGAACAAAAAAGGGGAGATTCTTACAAATTGTGTTTTGTCCGAATGGATGTAATCCATGGATAGGAGTACTTTTTTTTTATATAATCAAAAATATTATGATAAATGTATCCATATATAATTTGAGATATTTTAATAATTAGGTAAAAATTAAACACGTCGTTTGATTCACAATAAAATTATTATTGCTCCGTCCGTAATAACTATATATTAATGTGCCTGAATTGTGCGGAAAAAATTGGGTGCAACTCAAAATCAAAATTTGTTAAATCAGCCTTAGGAAACGTAAATAACCGTTTGTAGATTTAAAGATTTTTTAATTTTCATCGAAATTCCACTTTTTTCCTTACGATTTTTTCAATTTTCGTTGATTTTTTTTCTCTCCCCAAAAAATCTGAAAAAAATCTCGAAGATACTTGATTATACTTCTAACATCGTTGACTATTTCATTTCGCCCGAAATGATCGTTTTCAATCATTTCGAGCCATTTTAATAATTCCGCGAATTTAGCATGAAGCCTTATGGAAACTGTTTAGTGGAGACCTGTCTATTGGTCGTTCCGGACGTTTCCGTATTTAAATCAAAGTAACTCAACTCACGAATAAGCTAGAAAAACGGGATTTTCAGCATTCGATTCTTAAAGAATTCAGCTATATTCTCAGTCAAATTAATGTCTTTGCACCGTTTGAGACCGCCAGGAAAAAATCACAAACTTTAATAAAATTCTCACCCAATTTGGGAAACTCAACTTTGCGAGCTGGTTGATGGAAAGCTAATTACTTGACAAGGCTTAAATTTTCACAGATTATTCTCCTATTCTTTAGCTACATTTTGGTATAATATGAAGTCATTTGGCGATTTTTATTTTTTTGCCGAAATTCCACTTTTTTCCATACTAACCCCTTACGATTTTTTCAATTTTCACTGAAAATTTTTTCTCTCCAAAAAATCTGAAAAAAATCTTGAAGATACTTGGTTTTACTACTAACAACGTTGACTATTTAGTTTTCCCCGAAATAATCGTTTTCAATCATTTCGAGCCATTTTAATAGTTCCGCGAATTTAACATGAAGCCTTATGGGAACAGTTTAGTGGAGACCCGTCTATTGGCCGTTCCGGACGTTTCCGTATTTAAATCAAAGTAACTCAACTCACGAATAAGCTAGAAAAACGGGATTTTCAGCATTCGATTCTTAAAGAATTCAGCTATATTCTCAGTCAAATTAATGTCTTTGCACCGCTTGAGACCGCCAGGAAAAAATCACAAACTTTAATAAAATTCTCACCCAATTTGGGAAACTCAACTTTGCGAGCTGGTTGATGGAAAGCTAATTACTTGACAAGGCTTAAATTTTCACAGATTATTCTCCTATTCTTTAGCTACATTTTGGTATAATATGAAGTCATTTGGCGATTTTCATTTTTTTGCCGAAATTCCACTTTTTTCCATACTTAACCCCTTTCGATTTTTTCAATTTTCGCTGAAAATTTTTTTTTCTCCAAAAAATCTGAAAAAAAACTTGAAGATACTTGGTTATATTACTAACAACGTTGACTATTTAGTTTTCCCCGAAATAATCGTTTTCAATCATTTCGAGCCATTTTAATAGTTCCGCGAATTTAACATGAAGCCTTATGGGAACAGTTTAGTGGAGACCCGTCTATTGGCCGTTCCGGACGTTTCCGTATTTAAATCAAAGTAACTCAACTCACGAATAAGCTAGAAAAACGGGATTTTCAGCATTCGATTCTTAAAGAATTCAGCTATATTCTCAGTCAAATTAATGTCTTTGCACCGCTTGAGACCGCCAGGAAAAAATCACAAACTTTAATAAAATTTTCACCCAATTTGGAAAACTCAACTTTGCGAGCTGGTTGATGGAAAGCTAATTACTTGACAAGGCTTAAATTTTCACAGATTATTCTCCTATTCTTTAGCTACATTTTGGTATAATATGAAGTCATTTGGCGATTTTCATTTTTTTGCCGAAATTCCACTTTTTTCCATACATAGCATGGAGCCTTATGGAAACGGTTTAGTGGAGATCCGTCGACTGGCCGTTCCGGACGTTTCCATATTCAAATCAAAATTACTAATCTCATAGATAATTTAGAAAAAAACGGGATTTTCAGCATTTTATTCTTAAAGAATTCTGCTACATTTTCATCTAGATTAATATTTTTGTACCGCTTGAGACCGCCAGGAAAAATTCGCAAACTTTAATAAAATCTTCACACAATTTGCGAAGGTCAACTTTGCGAGCAGATTGGCCGAAACTTAATTACTTATCAATGATCAATTTTTCACAGATCATTCCCACATTCTTTAGATACATTTTGGTATAAAATGAAGTCGTTTAGAAATTTTTGAATTTTCGACGAAATTCCACTTTTTTCCCTCTTACGATTTTTTCAAGGTTTTTATTATTATCGATGTTTATTTTTTAATTAAATGGTGAAATATTTTTGATGTAATAATTATGAAGTATTTTAATTAATACATTTGGTTGTTTAACACTTAATTAAATGTGAGTTTCGTGAAGATTTGAAAGATATATGAAAACACTTTGTACACTTTTCTTCACTTATTTATTTATTACATTTGTAAAACATTAATAATGATCACATGATGATCGAAATGTACATCTGTTAATAAATAAATAAGTGAAGAAAAGTGTACAAAGTGTTTTGGTTGTTTGTTTCACTATTTTTTTTTTATTATATATGTATTTCGACTAGTTTCGACCAATGGTCATTTTCAAGGAACAATGACAACCATTTTTATTTAAATAATTAAAGTCTCCACAACCAATATAAAGAAAATTATAAGATGATGTATTGCTACACAATTTTATACACACACAATTAAAAAAATAAGCAGGCTTTAAAACGTGATAAACAGCATGAAATATTTATTAAAACCTATAATTATAAAATCGATTGGCATTAAGTGTGCTTAGCTCGCTGTAATTACGAACAAATTAATGAGGACGGAAGTTAATTATCACCAGGATGTTCTTTTCTTTTTCGTTATTTGAATTACAGGACGTGTAATTACCCTCCTCGCTACTTATGCTTAGTGTCGGTATTACAAGGTCCCCTAATACTAATTTACACCAAACAAGATATTCCGACATGTATTTTCGATTTAAGGCGCCATTCAACCCTTGTAGGGTACGGATTTCTCATTTCTTGTTGAAGCTTAAGCGAAATCTTTACAAGAGGTAATTCCAGGAAATAAACATGTGGTGTTATAGTGTATGGTTTTTTTGGAAAAATATATTTATGAGAAAATAGAAAAGAGTATTTATTCATTCACTTGGTCACAGTTATTTAATTATATTAAATAAAAATGATTTGAAAATAATTAATAAATTATTTTCACATTTAGCTCTGAATTAATATTTAATTCAGAGATAAAAAAATGTAAAGATTTCACTTACGCTTAAATAAGAAATGAGGAATCTGTACCCTACAGGGATTGAATGGCGCCTTAAATCGAATATAAATCAAGCAAGCAAGAAAGAAATAAAGATACCATTAATTGTTTAAATTTGAGTTATGTGAAGTTAGTTAATCACAATTAAAACACTTTTTATTCCTTACTTTACTTTTATTTTTTATATACGTTAGATGTACATTTCGAGTGCCAAGCACTCATTAAAAATAAAATTAATTAAATAAAAGTGAAGTAAGGAATAAAAAGTGTTTTAATTGTGAAAGATACCATTATTTATTGTAAATAAATGTAAAACAAATAACTTTGAATAAAGATATTGTAGTAGTAAATATTTTCAGTATTTAAGATTACTTAATACAAGACGACTTACCTATTACAGTAAGGACGTGGCTTTCCGAGTCCTTGCTAAAAATCGGTGTCTCCATCGAAACAACGCAGGAATAGGACCCGGAGGCGGAGAAGTCCAAATTGGAGAGCTGAATCTGTTTCTCGTTGCTGTTTGTCTTCTGTAAAAGAAAGAGAAGACATCTGCTATTAATCCTTTCGCCATTTCCACCACCTCGCCAAAGCGGATTACGGAAGTATGTTAAGAGCGTAACCGCGATCATCCGGTCGATTGTGAAATTATTACGGCGAGTGCGGGGAGTAAATATTTGCTTCGACTTCAAACATTTCAGCTTTTTCGGTTAATTAAAACACTTCATCATCCGTCCGGGCACTTTGAGTATGTTCCTGATGCGAGATTTAAACGCTGATCAAAGGGACGTCAATATTAAATCGCTTTTGTAAAGTACGCTTTTGTGTTCCCGAGGAGTTGTGTACACGTTGCAATTTTGTTATTACGGTTAATTGAACGTCGGTTGAATTATAACTTTTTGTTTGATATGATGTGTTACATATATTAAAATAATTAAATAATATTTTTTTTATCTTAATGAAAAATAAAAAAAACTGTAATCTTATATATATACAGAAAACCTAATTAATCATCTGCATGATTATGCCACTGTATTGGCGAAACAATTGACTGCTACAATACATTTTGTGAAATTTATAAAAAACTATTGTTTTATTTACAAATAGTAAAGAACAAATAGTATCTATAGAGTTAAATTAAATTAAATCTCAATTTTTACATCATTACAATCATTTACAAATTGTTATGGCTAACGATCGTCGGTGTGTCTGCCTGTCCCTGTCCAGTACTGGTCGTTTTATTCAATAGTCATTATCTAAGTTCTCAAAATTTGATGAGATGAATTGTAAGTGAAGGGTGGTCATATTTAGCATTACGATGGATAATATATATATATATATATATCTTTTTTTATATCTTTATAGAATTTCAGTACAGAGGATTTTTAATCTAATTACTCCCTGGCGTAATAAAAAGGTAAACTAAAATGAGACACACCGTATATATTAAACATCGGAAATGGACATGCACACAACATTTCAGAGTTATTATGCGGTTAATTTAATAAACACAATGCAGTTTGTGTATGGGGATCGAGGCTATCGGCAAATATTGATCGAATCCCTTAATAAACGGTCAACAAGGATTAATTGCTACAGCACATTAGGGAAAATTAACGGCCATAACCGGAACCGATCGCAAATTTCGGCGTAATCCTTACGGCCGCGCCCGGATTCAAAAACGATGGAGCGGATATAATTTTCCGAGTTTTATTGCGGCCGCTGTATGAATTTGCAGTTCGGGAACGTACGTCTCAATCTCCTATTTATAGGGGCCCCAGACGGTGATCCTCTTTTACAGCCTTTAAAGATATCTCGGAGATGTATTTATTTCTGAGACGCGGGGGAAATTTAATAAACGCATAAATTGATTTTTATTTGAAAGTGATTATTTACTGATCGCTTCACTTATTTCTTTCATGATAATAGCTTGAATATAACAAACATAGTTCCTTTAAGATCAACTAACTGAAACACTTAAGGTTAGTGCCATTTTTGGAATATCTGAAATAAATGATTTTTTGCATGAATTACAAACAGTACAATAACTAAACTGCTTGGCTGTCGGAGGTTGAACAAATTGAAAAGAAAGTAGAACTTTACTTCAGACAGTTTGGGTTCAACCCAATTCTACAGAATAGGGTTATTAAAGTATATTTGAATTTCAGAATAATCGAATATCAATTTGGACAAGTTTCGACGAATAAAGCACTAATAACATTTCTTCACACTTTTATTTGGATTACCAAATGTACATTTCGGTCACAAAGTGACCATTATCAATGGATTAACAGTGTTAATATGTTTATTTAGAAAATCGATTGTGGAAACTTTAATGTAGGAAGATTAGGTTTGAATATAATATATACTTTTTCATAATTATCATAATAATTATATTTTTTAAGATATTTTGATGAAACTTACTGGAGATATTAATCAAAGTCTACTCTATTAGAATATGCCAAAAAATAAAATTATCCCATCCACAGTTTTTGAGATACTTCCAATGGAAAGTGAAATAAACGAATTTTATAGATTATTTTATAATTTTCGTTTTCAAAAAATCATAATAATTATAATTTTTTAGATATCTTGATCAAACTTGATGGAGATATTAATCAAAGTCTACTCTATCAGAATATACCAAAAAGTAAAATTACCCCATCCACAGTTTTTGAGATACTTCCAATGGAAAGCGAAATAAACGAATTTTATGGATTTTTTTATAATTTTCATTTTCAAAAAATCATAATAATTATAATTTTTTAGATATCTTGATCAAACTTGCTGAAGATATTAATCAAAGTCTACTCTATCAGAATATACAAAAAAATAAAATTATCCCATCCACAGTTTTTAAAATACTTCCAATGGAAAGCGAAATAAACGAATTTTATGGATTTTTTTTATAATTTTCATTTTCAAAAAATCATAATAATTATATTTTTTTAGATATCTTGATCAAACTTGCTGGAGATATTAATCAAAGTCTACTCTATCAAAATATACCAAAAAGTAAAATTACCCCATCCACAGTTTTTGAGATACTTCCAATGGAAAGCAAAATAAACGAATTTTATGGATTTTTTTTCATAATTTTCATTTTCAAAAAATCATAATAATTATATTTTTTTAGATATCTTGATCAAACTTGCTGGTAGTATTGATCAAAGTCTACTCTATTAGAATATGCCAAAAAGTAAAATTACCCCATCCACAGCTTTTGAGATACTTCCAATGGAAAGCGAAATAAACGAATTTTATGGATTTTTTTATAGTTTTCATTTTCAAAAAATCATAATAATTATAATTTTTTAGATATCTTGATCAAACTTGCTGGAGATATTAATCAAACTCTACTCTATCAGAATATGCCAAAAAGTAAAATTACCCCATCCACAGTTTTTGAGATACTTCCAATGGAAAGCGAAATAAACGAATTTAATGGATTTTTTTATAATTTTCATTTTCAAAAAATCATAATAATTAAATTTTTTTAGATATCTTGATCAAACTTGCTGGAGATATTAATCAAAGTCTACTCTATCAGAATATACGAAAAAGTAAAATTACCCCATCCACAGTTTTTGAGATACTTCCAATAGAAAGCAAAATAAACGAATTTTATGGATTTTTTTTATAATTTGCATTTTCAAAAAATCATAATAATTATATTTTTTTAGATTTCTTGATGAAACTTGCTGGAGATATTAATCAAAGTCTACTCTATCAGAATATACCAAAAAGTAAAATTACCCCATCCACAGTTTTTGAGATACTTCCAATGGAAACCAAAATAAACGAATTTTATGGATTTTTTTTATAATTTGCATTTTCAAAAAATCATAATAATTATAATTTTTTAGATATCTTGATCAAACTTGCTGGAGATATTAATCAAAGTCTACTCTATCAGAATATACCAAAAAGTAAAATTACCCCATCCACAGTTTTTGAGATACTTCCAATGGAAAGCGAAATAAACGAATTTTATGGATTATTTTATAATTTTCATTTTCAAAAAATCATAATAATTATAATTTTTTAGATATCTTGATCAAACTTGCTGGAGATATTAATCAAAGTCTACTCTATTAGAATATGCCAAAAAGTAAAATTACCCCATCCACAGTTTTTGAGATCCTTCCAATGGAAAGCGAAATAAACGAATTTTATCCACTCATCAATTCATTTGCGTAAATCATCAGGACGTAGGTAGCTAGCATAGATTTTTCTTTAACTTCATCATAAATTCATGACAGGGCAGAATGATCTCTGGTCGATAGCCCAGACAGACCAACGTGCCTTAAGGAAATACTACAGAGCCTTCTAGAGAGTATTTTTGGAAAGTAATAAGAGGTAAATATGCCACGATGTTTGATACTAGCGGTTGAACAGAAACGGCCACAATTGTCAACAGAAGAGGTGTCGTATTTCATCGGGACAAGCCAGGTTTATAGTAACTTGCCAGAAATTCTGGCATCCTGCATCCAACCTATAGTCCGGGCCTAGTAGAAATCGATTACTATATTTTTCTTGCATCTTAGTGATAAGAAATTTGTATCAAGAGTAGAATGTCAAAATCAATATTTTGAGTTTTTTGCCAATAGGGACCAAGACTAGCTTCATAATACCCCTCTCATGACATCATAATGCCCCTCTCATGGCATCATAATACCCCTCTCATGGCATTATGAAGCTACTCTTAAAATCGCAACAAATTATGGAATAAAAATATGTTATATGAAATAAATATGAATAAATTATTAAAAATCAACCAATAAAACACGGATCAGATTGAATAACTTTAAATTCTCGACCAGTTTCGGGTTATTAGCCCATTTTCAAGAGAATTTAAAATTTGTTAAATTGATTAAAATCGGACAATCGGAAAAATATTGTATGAAGTCTTGAAGTTCACGTAAAAATAATGTTTTTGTTCCCCAAAATTCAGTTAAATTCAATTGTTGAGAAATCGCATTTATATATTTCATTGGTGTGTATGATGAATTTTTCAGACACAACATGAAATTCAGTCATACTCACGACAAATACATTTTATATCACATGAAAGATGCATCAAATGAATTTCAGCCGAGTGAAAGAGATCGAAAAGAGAGGACATTTGTTCGGCGATAGCATTTGCAATTCATACAAAGGCCGCGACAAATCGGCATCGCTCCCACAAAGAGCGTTCCCGTGTCGGAATAGTGAAATTCCCGAATAGTTTTCTCCGTGGCACACAGAGACGCACGAACTCTCCCATCCGGCATTTTACGGCCATCGCATAGAATTTCAAATTTCGGAAAATATATAAATAACGACATTCGAATTCCCTTATTTACCCACTGCGGTATTTGGCGAATGGAACAAACGCGCGATCCCTGCCATCGTAAACAAGGCACTTATCGATCCGACTGAATAAATTCACTCTTTTACTTTTTCGCCGCCGCGAAATGCACTCCTCGAAAAATTGCTTGTCCATTGTGTGTACCTTTATTATGGAAATGTTTTCTGGTTTGATTTAATACTGTTTGTGACATGTAATGTAGCGCACTCTCTGTGTGTGCTTGTATGTACGGACCGCTTTCCGGCTCGATTTAATGGTAGCAAAGATATATTTTCAAATAGAACATGTAAAGTATACAATAGTTAATATAACTTTCATTCAGCATGTATGTGAAAAATATATTTATTTTTAACTACTCTTATTATTAAACATTTTATTCATCACTTCTAAATAAAACGATATTATATTAAATAACTGTGACCAAGTGAATGAATAATACTCTTTTCTATTTATAAAACGATATTATAGAGACTTGTAGATATTCTCATTTTGTTTGTTGTCCCAATCAGGTTGATTGTTTCCACTTTTGTCTCTTTTTATCTGAACCACTTCGGACTTCCCTTAGAGACTTGTAAATTCAGTGTTTTTCAGTGAGCCTTTGAAAAATTAGTGAAATATGTCAAAATTTGTGATTTTTTTTAAGATATGTACAGAAAGCTCATTTTAATAGTTTTTTTGGTCAAATATAAAAAAAATCCTTCCTGAATTTCGTTTCGATCTCATCTCTGAACCAAGTTATCTTACTTCAAACAATATTGCGTCGAAACGCGGTCGGTGCGTCTCGCTTAAACCGTTTTCATAAGACATGCATGTAAATAGAACTTATAAGTTAAAAAGCTCTTAAGTAAACGGATATTTTTTTTTTCGTACATAATAAATAAATCACGCTCTTTCTAGCATTATTAAAAGAAGTTTTCAGATTTTGCCGGAGGAAAAAAAATACCAAAATGTGAATATTTTCTAAGAGGAAAAAGTGGATTTTGGTGAAAAATCCGTAACTCGCGGAATAACTTGAAATTATACTAAAATATTGCTAATGAATGGAAGCATCGACTGTGTAAATTTAAATTATGTAGAACAAATCGTTTGTCTATAGCAGGCCTGTAAAATGAGCCATTGAAATATCAGCGACAAAATCATCAAATTTTATGAATTTTTGTAGACAAGCGTAGAAATTTCATTCTTAAAAATTTCACGATGAAATATAGATAAGCCTTTCCTGAATCCTGTTTTTCAAGTTTAAAGACTCTATCTCACCGATTAACGAAGTTATCTTAGTATAAACAAAGCCGTATTCAAGTGCATCGGTCGGCGCTTCTCGCTTAAATCGTTTCCATAATGTAAACAAAACCCATCAATTTAAAAATTTCTCAGTAACTGGAAACATATATTTCGTAACAAATAAATCCTCTATGTTTTTTTTTCTTACATTATTAAGAGACTTTCAGGTTACTTTCAGATTTTTTTCGGAACAAAAAAAAATATCAAAATTTTAAAATTAATTAAAATGAAGCAAGGATGATTCACACATTTGCAGTTATTTAAATTACAATAAAATTAAACAAGGAAAATATCTGGCAATGATCAATAAAAAAATTTTGCAGTTGGAAAAAGGGATTGATCGAATTTTATTGATCATTGCCAGAAATTTTCCTTGTTTAATTTCATTGTAAAGTTTTAAAATATGTGGATTTTGGTGAAAAATCCGAAACTCGCGGAATAACTTCAAATTATACCAAAGTATTCCTAATAAATGGAAGCATCAACTGTGTAAATTTAAATATTGTAGAACAAATCGATTTTGTATAGCAGACGTGTAAATTGGGGCTTTAAAATATCAGCAAAAAATCGTCCAAATTTGTGAATTCTTGTAGGCAATCGTAGAAACCTCATTTTTTACAATTTTATGGTGAACAATAGATAAGTCCTTCCTGAATCTTATTTTTCAAGATCGAAGATTCCATTTCATCTGTGAAGAAAGTTATCTTAATTTAAACATAGCCGTGTCCAAAAACATCTATCGGCACTTCTCGCTTTAATCGTTTCCATAAGGCTGCATGTAAATGGAACACACCGGTTTAAAAACTCCTAAGTAACTAGAAATATATGTTTTCGGACAAAATAAATCCTCCAAGGCAGAAAGACCGATGGTCGATAGCCGTTTTCTAAGGACAACGTATAACATATAAGAATTATTTTGTTAATTTATTGTATATAAAATTGTCTGCAGAAATAAAGATGTTATATATATATAAATCCTCCACGCTTTTTCTAACGTTGTTAAAAGCCTTATTTTTATATATATTTTTTTTTTGAACAAACAAAAATTCGTAAAAAATTTTAATGTTTTTTGAGGGAAAAAATGTGACTTTTGGTGAAAATTTCGAAATTTTCAAATTATACCAAAATATTCGTAATGAATGGGAGCATAAACTGTATAAATTTAAGCGATGTAAAACAAACAGTTTTCGCACAAAAAATCAATTGGATCATTGAAAAAAGTATGAAAATTGGTTGATTTTTTTAAGATCTTTATTATTTTGTATTTTTACTTTGTAAAAAAGTTTATATATTTTTTTGTTAAATGGTTTATCCGTTAATAAAGATTTATTTATTTATATTTAAGACAAGCACAAGCCTCATTTTAATAATTTTTTGGATGAAATATAGATAAATCCTTCCTGAATTTCGTTTTTTAAGTTGTAAGATTCTATCACATCTGTGAACAAAGTTATCTTAGTTGAAACAACGGCGCGTTCAAAACCGTCTCGCTTAAACCGTTTCCATAAGACTGCATGTGAATGCAGCTGTCAATTTAAAAGCTCCTAAGTAACTGGAAATATATTTTTTCGTACAATATAAATACACAAAAAAGATTTAAAGATAAAAAGCCGGAAGTGATCGATAAGAAAAGTAGTGTTCTAACAGAATAATTTATTTACCGAGTGGTCGAATTTGTATGTAGTTTCGCACATACAAATTTAGAGCTGGGAGTGGATATACAACCACATTCACATTCCACATCTGGTAACTTTCGATTATCATTTGTTCCAGTCTGTACAATTTTTTGATAGAAAAATATTTAATTCAAATGAGGAGATCAACAATTGCTTGGATCAGTTTTTTGTCGGCAAATTTTTACAATTTTTTTTGTTGGCAAAAAAACTAATCCAGTCTTGCATGCTACTGCCAGAAAAGATGGGTATTGGATCAGAATGAATAATAATTAATTGAATAAAATATTAATTCAAAGGCCGAAAGACCTCCGGTCGATAGCCGTTTCTCTTAAGAATATATATTTGTTTTAAATTGTTTCATGTATTATATATTGAATTAAATATGTATGTATTCTTTGGGAATAAAGATGTTTGTATATATATATTAATTCACCATAAGAAAATCGTCTATCTTTTTGTGAAAAATAAGATAAATTTTCTTTCAAAACAAGCCATAGAATCGGCTATTAGGTCGCGGTCTGTTGGAGTTTAATCCAGACGTTTCGCTGATAACTGCATGTTCAGTGGATCCGTGGACGAAGAACTCTTCGATGTCTCATTGGTAACTGAGGAGGTTAAACTCCAACAGACCAATGTCTAATAGCCCGATTCCAATTATACTGGTCATGAAAGCCTACACAATCCAATATATAGATTTTTTTTAATTAAAGTACATTTTTTAAGAATACGTCTATTAAAATTTTGGATAACTAAATAGGAAAAGAATTTTGATATTAATTAATAACGAATTAAAATTTTCCCAAATATTTCACAGGAAAATTCCCCATCGGACGTTGGGTTATAAAATTAACAACGCGTTTTTTTTTTTTTTTAATCAACCGTTGTAAATTATAAGAGAGCCATAAGTTAAGCAATTTGAATGAAATCTATTTTGCATAAACATAATTTTAAACGAAATCCTTACGAGATCACAACTCCCGAAGACATATTAATGCCATTAAAGTTTTATAATCCACGTAAAGTACGAAATAATGGAATAAAGTACCATATGCACGCGACGTCTACTTCCGTGCACTTTTATTGAGATTTTACGAGAGCGCGACATCAATTTACAACGTTCCCAGATGTCGCAGGCTCGCAAAAACCGAAATGACGTATGCCGTTTTCGATAATTTAAGTTTAATTAATCGCTGAAGATCATTTGCAAAAGGCGACTCACGTCGTTAGCGGGGCCGCTCGAGTGTAATTTTGCAATTACACATGAGAATATTGTTGAAGCACATTCCGGCTCGTTATTACAGGCGGCGTCAAATAATTTCCATGTCCACAGTTTGAACAATTAATTATCTGCATGTAATTGTTGGAATGCTTAGTGCGAGCTTGGAATAATCCACCGCTGCTTGGGACTTTTGTGGGAGATTAAGTGGTTAGTTTAATCAAGGTTAAATTTTATAGCACCTAATTTTAACGTCGTCGCTGTAATTCGATTAATCATCACTAAAATAATATAAACCATTTCTTGTAAATATTTATTAAAACAATGAGCAAGTTCTCCAGATAAAAAAATAAATTATCTACCTTAGCCATACATTTTTGTAGTTTTATATAACATCTTTATATGTAACTGTATATTTTCGAGTTTACGTGAAGTGATTGATCACAAAATAAAATAACAGTCTTTCTATTTTGTGATCTTTATATGTGCCTCTCTACTTTTCAGTGTGAGGTTACCCATATTAATTTAATTGATAAATAAAACAATCTTTGACTTTAGGTTTCAAAGTTCTTTAAGTGGACTGGGGAAATTATTCAACCAAATAAATAATTGTCGTAACTTTAAAAACTGAAGTCAAAAAGTGTTGTATTTATTAATTAAATTAATATGGAAACCGCAGACTGAAAAGTAGAGAGGTGCATATAAAAATATTATATAAGACTAAAAAAAAATATAGGACATTCCAGTGTGTTATATGTGTGAGCGTTAAACAACAATTAGATGAAAACTGATTTTTATTGCAAGCTGTGTCCTGTACATAGTATGCTAGGCAACCCTATTAGCACGATTGCTAATTGTTACACATTATTACACAACATTCAATTACACAAAATGAAAAGACTGTTATTCCTTACTTCACTTTTCATTTTTATGTTAGATGTACATTTCGAGACACCAAGTGCTCATTATCAATAACAAAAAAAGTGAAGTAAGGAATAACAGTCTTTCTATTTTGTGATCAAACACTTCACTTAAACTCGAAGATGTACAGTTATTCAATTACACAATATTCAATAGTTATAGTATTTTAATAGTTCATCAAACTACATTTGATGCAGAGAAAACACGTAACTTTTATATACCACTAAAAGTTGAGTGATTTCTTGACATCATAATTGAAAATGTACTACGAAGTGAACGCCTGCAAGATCAAAAAAAATCTTGTATATTTGTTGAATTAAATACGGATTGTATTCTAATCTTCTTGGTGTTAAAATAATTAACACTTTATTTTGTAATATTTTTTTACTTTATTTATTTAATAATATTTTCGAAATATATATCTAAATATTAGAAAATAAAATGTGATGAAAGGATACAACAGTGTTAATTATTTTGATTATACTTTTCACGTAACTCAAAACGATGTTTATTCTTGATGTTAGTTGTTGGTTGTGGAGACTTTAATTATTTAAATTAAAATAGTTTATCTAAAATAATAATCCATATTTAAACAAAAATAGTTGTTATTCTCCTACTTATTATTTTTTTATTGAACTAGATTTATTTCAAAAACTATGTTTCAAATACTTTTACCAAGAGAGTAACTAAGTATTTTAATTAATTTTAAACTGTGGAAGAAAATTGTTTTAGTTCTTACATAAATTTATGTCGTATTTATAAACTTGTAATTTATATAGATTCGTATCAGTTCTTAGTATTAAATGTCATTAATTATAATTAATTTTAATATCGATGTTTTATACGGCAATTAGTAATAATCAACACGCGATTCAAAACTTCAGTAGATTTGTGGTTTAATTATGTTAAAGCACGCTATAAATATAATTTTATGATAATGTTAGGTACAAGTCAGATACAATCAATTTAAAGATAACAGTTTTTGCACGAATATGAAATTCAGCGAATTTTTTAATACTAATTTGAGTTTATTTATTTTAAATAGTGGTGTGAGAAGTAAGTTTTGTATTTTGTGCTTTCATTTCCATCTGTATTTAAATGAAAGAGGGAAGATAAGGCCTGAAATTTAGCAGATCTCTTTCCGACACATTGTATTTTTTGAAAATACAGTTTCTTATTTAAATTTAATAATAGGTGAGAATTGTTTTATTTTTGTTTGTTTATTAAATACTAGAATGTAAGCAAAATATATTTCTAAGCTGTAAACATTTGTAGGATTAAAATCGAATAAAAAAACTGTTTATTTAAAATACAATAAATAAACTCAATTTCTACAAAAAAATAAATTACAATAAAATTAAATTAAACATGAAAAAAAATACTAGCAATGATCAATAAAATTTCATCATTAACTATTCCAACTGCAAAAATTACTTACACTGTTTTTGACAAATATCTATTGTAACAACTATTTCCCGAGCATATACCTCGCCGGACATTGGATTAAACAATTGATAATTGTTTGTTGCATAGCAGTACTAATGTGCGTTGCAACGGTTTGAGTCGAAAATATTTAATTAAAATTTTATTGATCATTGCCAGTAATTTTTCCTTGTTTAATTTAATTTTATTGTAATTTAAATAATTGCAAAAGTGTGAATTATCTCTGTTTTATTTTATTTATAATAAAAAAATTTAAAAGTAGTATTAAAGTATATCATGTAAAAAAAAGGCCAGCACAAACTTCAATCCACTCTTATTTCCAGGCCCCGTCCAAATCCCCAACAATTTCAAGGAGAGAGGCAGAAATAAGATAAACCCGCCCATATACTTTATTTAAAATTCAGCACAAATTGCGAGCAACTTTTTCCCTTCACAATCGAACGAACGCATTTGAAATTCGCGTGTCTCCCTGAGCGCGACACGTAACCCGCGAGAGATCCTCAGGAATTTGCGAATCGCCGTGAAAAACGACCGGAAACCGAATGTGCACACCTAAAAGGGGGGGTGTGCGCGCCAAAAGGGCAGGGGATGAGTGTGTTTCGCGCGTGAAAAACGAGCGGACCGCGCTCCGATGGGCGCGTGCAAATTTTCCGGAGCGGTGTTAACATGCGAAAGGGCCAAGGGACGGAACGGAACGGGCGGGGGTGCCACGAGCAGAAGGGCCCGGATTATTATAATGCCAGATAAGGGATGGAGCTGCATCCAGAGAATTGCGGGTCGTTATCTTTAAGGGTTCTTTGACGTTATATAGGTTCTTTTTTAATTAACAAGATTCAGAATTCGCTGAAGGGGAGGACTTCCGTGATGTTAAAGGGTGGAATTCATTTTTACTTTTTTGTGTAAATATAGATTTTAATATAATTAGTAATTAATTAAATGATAAAATGAGGAGACATTACAAAATTTTACAATTAATTTCATATTTATAAAAGAAGTTAAATTAACTTGGGAATAAACTGAAACAATAGAATAAATTTCTAACACTTAGGCACAATTTTATAATCAAAATTTGTGAAACAACCCAAGTGTAATTAAATTTAAACCTTAAACAATAATATATGAAATAAATATGAATAAATTATTAAAAATCAACCAATAAAACACAGATTAAATTGAATAACTTTAAATTCTCGACTAGTTTCGGGTTATTAGCCCATTTTCAAGAGAATTTAAAGTTATTCAATCTAATCTGTGTTCTATTGGTTGATATATTAATTTATTCATATTTATTTCATACAATATGAACTACCAATGTCTAAATATTAAAACCATTAATAATATATTAATATAATAAATTTGTAGCGCCCCCGACCGGCAATCGGGAGACGTGGGTTCAAATCCCATCAGAGATGTTTATTTTCCACTTTATATTTAATTAAATTTAAATTATACCTCAATGTTGTACATTGAAAATTTCTACAATTCATAGATATAAATATAATTTAAAATAAATAACAATTTAGTTTAATTAAATAATAATAGTTCAAAATGTTTCAACGAGTGAAAAGTGAGAAAATCATTCAAAAAATAAAATAATATATTTACATATTTTAAATAAAAAAAGATTTTCTACCTTTTTTTCTATTTATTTTAATATGAATCTGATAAAAAAAAATGTTGAAATTTGCATGTACATGACAAGGAATTGTTCAAAATTGCACAACGATGATGGACCGATAGTGGCATTATATTTGCATTTCGTGCACTCAAACAAATACATGCAGCGAATAGATATAAATTCGAGGGGTCTCTGGAGAGCGCAGCAACAGGGTTGAAGGGCTGAGAGTTGGCTGCATTTCACAGCTGCAACTCGGAAGGCAACTCGGCGCCCTTATCTGCACAAAACTCGAAACGATTTGTCGCCCTAGGAAAGCAAGTCTGACAATGAGTTACACCATGTACAGACAACGGCCGAATAGTTAACTAGTTTGTTCGTACTATTTCAAATATGTTCGCGAGTGTTTAGTGAAAATCATCTCACAACTAAAATCTGTAAATAGTTTTTGAATGTGAATTAACGAAATAAGTTGCATCTTCATTAAATATTCAATTCAAATATTTATAAAGGATGCTTGAATTGAATATTTAATAAAAATGGAACTTACTTTGTTTTTAAATACATTTTTAAATGTGTTGATATTTGATGATAAAATTAATTATGAATATACAATATAGATCATATTATTCAAACACTTTTTATTCCTTATTTAACTTTTTATACGTTATATGTACATTTCGAGTGCTAATCACTCATTATATATAACTTATCTGACTGAAATGTACATCTAACGTAAAAAAATAAAAGTGTGGAAATAATTTATTAATTATTTTCAAATAATTTTTATTTAGTATAAATAAAAGTTAGGTAAGGAATAAAAAGTGTTTTAATTGTGATTAAAATCTCTTCACATAACTCAAATTCAACAATTTGTTATACATCATATAATTGGATAGATGGCACAAGCGCCATCTTTTGGTCAATAAAAATTTAATGTTGAGAAAGTCGTGGCAAATTTGTCTAATATATATATATTCCATTAATATATTATGCTTAAGTGATGTTAAGGATTTATAGCGGAAACATTTGGAATTTACGACTCGCTGAAATAAATCACACTCCATATCGTGCGGCCATAAACATAAAGTATGATTTAAAAATATGTGATTATAACCGAACGCAATAAAGAGCGCGCGTGAAGCGTTCCGCGGTAAATTGTTTAAGTTAATTTAAAACCCATTATACGTTTCAATGTACACTTCATTAGAAGCAATAACTCATAATTACTCAGGTAATTTCAGGAATTTATCGGCGGCCGCGAAATATAAACTTTTAACGCGCGACCGGCCATAAATCGCCCCGAACTAAACTTTATTTATTCATCCATTATTGTTTCTTTTTGTGTAATTTCATTTTTCGCAGCGAATGGCCCATTAAATAAATCAGGAGATTCATTATCCGGAATTCCAGCGGGGGTATCTTCAGCGCCGCGGTAATATTAAAACAAATATGTCCCCGGGGTGGGATTCATTAAGAACGCCAATTAAAAGGATAATGCACTTTTTACTAAATGACGTTCATCTGTTTTAGAGGTATTAAGTTGTTTTTGCATCTAGAATACTCAGTAAAACCATACAAAAAAGTCATGTAAATAAAATATATCTATATCAAGGACGGATATGGCACATAAAACAGTGACTTTTGGCTGAAAGACCGATGGTCGATAGTTATTTTGGAAATAATAAAATAAATTGTATTGAATTTTATTATGCATAAATATGATGCTTTAATTACACAAATTTAAAGTTTAACTTCAAAAAAAGAAACTTTAATTGCAGTAAATGAAATTTTAAATAATTTTAATTAATAGTTGTAGCATACCTGGACGGGGGCTAATTTTTGGTGGGCACACACACACATGTCTATGTACTTATTATGAAGGAATATGAATTCTCGTCCATTTTTTTAGTAATATTTTTGTCGTATCTCCAATGAAATTTCTCTCATCTTACCCGGAATAATTGTAGACGTATTGTTTTGAAATCGGTTGCCATTTTACTGCTCGGTGCTGCCAGTGCTGAATTGTAGACAGTGTATAGTTAACACATCGTATGTGTGCGCAATAAAAATTAGCCTTTTTCAAGGTATGATACAACATCTAGCATTGTGTTACCCCACTATAAATGTGGCCTTAATCGTATAAAAATATTTCATTTAATTTTCATTGTACGCAACTAAAAAATAAACAATCAGATTTTCGATATCCAGTTCATTCGTTCGATTCAATTTATTATGTATTTACATTGCATTATTATAAATTAAAAAAAATATTAATTACAAACATTCATTATTTACAGTAAAATGGATACAAAAAAAACACTCACCCGCTAAAATAAAATAAATGTTAAATATAAATCAAAATGATTGAAATACGCAGCTGATTAAACACGACGTGTATAAAATCAATGCAACAAACCAAGCGTTGTTGTACATGTATGTGCGGAATATTAATGATGAAAATTATAGAGATAATACATTTCTGCTTATAAATATAGGAAATTATGTTTTAAAGTAAAATTCAGTAAATTGTTATTTCAAGCAGCGATGATCAAGTCCAGACGGACGCTTTTGTATAATTTCTGCTTATAAAAATATGAAATTATGTTTTAAAGTAATATTCAATAAATTGTTATTTCAAGCAGCAATCATCAAGTCCAGACGCATGCTTTTTTATAAGCAATATTGAATACACAACCTGGAATTCATCCCGGAACTAGGATTAACACCTCTCATCTTCCAATCTCTATGCTTCCATCTCCTTCAAGCTTTCCACTTCCTTCCAATTTATCTCTTCCAGTCGCTGACCCATTCTTTCTAATTCCTCTACTTCGAAAGTTTCCATTCTTCTTCTAGCTGTTGCTGTGTCAGTCGCCTTCCCATTCTTATATCTACCGCTATCGGTACATGATCCAACTCCAGTACTTCTTCCACTTCCATTCGTTTCGCAATTTCTCTGTCCACCACTTATTTTACAACATAGTCTATTCCTGATGCTCAATGTAGATTTCTTTCGCATCCCAGTCTTCTCTATACAATCGAATACAATCGATTCTCCTCATAAAAAAATCAAATAATAACTTGGGCGCCCTTTACGATGGATTTTATGTGTTATATATGACTGTACACTAAATAAGAGATTTAAACTATTTCCAATGTAATATTTTTTTCTATTTTGTTTAAATACTTTACGCGTTTCTCAAATTGCCTGGAATTTAGTCTTATATAACATTGTTATATGTTCCTCTCTGCTTCTCAGTGTGAGGGTAATTATTATTTATTATTATTGAAATATTCGATTTACGAGGCTGTTTTCACGAAGTAACAGCCTCTTCAATCGAATATCCATTATAAAATACTTTAAATGATTTCTTGAATTAATTTCTCATCTAGCACTTGGTGAAACATATTACACCATGTAATGAAACAATACCAAGTGTCTTTTCTATAAATTATTTTACATACTTTAAATGAAAGCTAGTCGATAATTTAAAGTTATTCAATCTAATCTGTGTTTTATTGGTTGATTTTTAATAATTTATTCATATTTATTTCATACAATATGAACTACCAATGTCTAAATATTAAAACCATTAATTATAAAGGCATTTGGTTTGTTTCACCTATACTAGTTGGAAAATAAAAAATAAGTGAAACAAACCTTTAATTTCGAATTCAATATTAAATATAACACATTTTTAAAATTACTATTTCTCCGTTATTTATTTAAATATTTTTGTTTTTTAAATTGATTTGTATTTCTAAATTTAATAAGAACAATTTGTCGGACGGAATTACTAAAAATAAAATGTGTAGCACAAAAACTATAAATGATAAAAAAAATCAATCCGACAATAGTTTTGAAATTAAATCTAATATACACCTGAAAAAAAATCAAATTATTCTGACCACAAATAAAAAAGTTTTTGAAATGAAGGCGGTGAACTCCCCTTAAGAGATCAATGAGAACCAAATCAAAATCGTAATAAAAACATTATGTTTTAATTAAAATATTTTATATTATTGAAACATCGCTTTCTTATAAAAACAAACAAAAGTTAATGAAATAAAAAAAAAACCTTTGCGAAAACTATCGCTTAAGAATATTTCCAGACCGTGAAATTTCCCGTTCGCCGAGTTATTTCGGTCCATTGTTCGCGCGACAAAGACCAATATAAGGGTTAGACTTTTTACCGCCGACGGCGATTTGTTTCACTTTTTCCGGCAATAAAACGAGCCCATCGACTGCGGATCCTTGGGCACTAAAAGCAACATCAATCACAAATTGAAATGCACCTCTCTAGGCGCTCGTAAATTTTTATTTGTTCACAATATTTACGGTTTCATAAGGTGAATTCATTCCGGGCGATATTAAAACGGAACGCATAAATTTATTTCAACTTTATGTAGACGTAAAATTCTGTGTGTACTTTTTTATGCGATAGAAGAAGCATGTGTCATGACGAAAGGGTATCACCGTGTTTTTTTTTATCAAAGAATAATTTAATAACTAAATAATTGCAAGTAACTTGTTAGTAAATACGTGTAGTTTTCTTGATAATAGTATTTATAAGTAGAAAAGAGAATTTATTCACTTGGTCACATTTATTTAAATAAATTAAATAAAAATGATTTGAAAATAATAAATTATTTCCACATTTAGCATTTTTATTTAATTTAGTAATATTTATATTATATTCCTTTCTTCTTGAAAATTCAATGTCACTTGATGAAACTGCATATTCACAATTAAATAAAAATACAACAGTAATTTAATTTCATTGTTATTTATTGTATTTCTGAAATAAATCAGACAGATGATTAATAATTAACATCTTTAAATTATGTAAGGCATAGCTGTACTGAAATAAACCAGACAGATGATTAATAATTAACATCTTTAAATTATGTAAGGCATAGCTGTACTGACGAGGGATAGATCCCGAAACACGTGTCTGCAGATGGCCTTATATTAAGTAACGTTCCTTTTGTTGTTTTTACATTAAAATTTTCTCGGATCAAAAATTTGTTGCATTTTGCAATATATTGTATTTGTAATTATGTAATTCAATGTCCGGCGTGGGTATTCGCCCGGGAAGTAGCTGTTGCTTTAATCTGCATTTGTTTAACGTGACGTAAATCAAAAGTCGCAGAGCTAAATGTGGAAATAATTTATTAATTATTTTAAAATAATGTTTATTTAATATAATAATTAATCATCAGTCTGATGATGCCACTCTGTTGGCGAAACAATTGTATCAGTGTTTCTATAATAAAAAAATAGTGAAACTAAAATACTATTATCCGTTCTTCTCTTTTAATTGCATTACACTTTATATCAAAGATATTTTACCTCGGGGCAGAAAGACCGATAAATAAATATGAAAATATTTATTATTTATATTATGTTAGATTATATACAATCTATTTTTTCCTCAGATATAAAGATTTAGTAATGGTATTTTCCATCTAAATCTTTCTTTCACATCAATTTGACAACATAAAATATTCGATGATTGGTTTTGAGTTACGTGAAGAGTATAATCAAAATAATTAACACTGTTGTTGAAAAGATACAACAGTGTTAACATAAAATATAATTGAATCTTATTTTATCAATAGGGAAATATAATTGAAAAATTGTAACAATTAATCAATCCAGTTGCGTTAGTAATAATAATAATATTTAGGTAAAAATTAAACACGTGATTTTTTATGTATTTGGTTTGAGTTACGTGAAGAGATGAATATAATTAAATAATTAAAACACTAAGTGAAGAAAGTGTTAGTGTTTTAATTATTTTAAATATTTAACGTGATTTTTATTTAGATGGCTGAAGAAACGATCGTTGAAAGCCATTTTCTTAATATTTTATATAGTCTTTTAACTGTATATTAATTCCTATATGTCTGTAACAAACATAAAAAATATTTTTATATGTTTTAATCATACTAAAATAAGAGCATATATTTAGCATTCCGTTGATGCGCGTGTAGAGTTTTAACAATACCAATTTCGGGATAACATAACTGCAACCCATACACCAACAACTTTATGGGCAGTTTTAAGCATGAGGCAATTAAAGGACGAATGTTAACAGTTAAGAGTCACACATACGAGTGCATTCAGTCATTCCGCACATGTAAAGGTAAGACCGCGCTGGGGCGAAGTAAATCACGTTCCGGACCGGTAAGGAAATCTTTGCCTTTGTGGCCCTTGCTGCGATTACATTTTATTTATGGTGGTCCTTAAGAACTCCCCGCGGGCACTAAATTCGGTTATCGCAATTTGTAACGGATCCGGTTGTAAAAATAGCTAAATAGGACGTCGCGTTCCGCGGCTTAATTAACTGGAAAAACCGCGCAAGAATATGTTAATAAAGTTTAGTCGCCCTATCTTAATGGCCAATCTAAACTGTGGAGGTAGTCTTTGTGCGACTCGGGTCAATCCCGTAATAAATACACGAATTGCTTTTTCATGACTTAGCGACTTTGTCGGCTTTCATTGGATTTTATGTGCGATCGTCGACAGTTTTTTTTTATTTAAAATTGTATCATGTCTGAAATTTATGTATGCTTGATCACAAAAGCAAGCAACAGTTTGTCTTTCATAGAAATAGAATTTAAAAATATCTAATTATTATATCATTTGACTCTAAATTTATAACTTGTATTTGGTATTTAATAAAATATTATTAAATGAATTTCGTTTCCTGTTCTCATAAACAGGACAAGTTCGCCTTCCTTTAGTGGATGAAACAGCCATTCTCGGTCGTCTACCTTGTAGATCAAAATCGTTGACGACTGTGGATCCCATACCTGATGATTGGCGTACATTGCATTTTAAGTTATACGTGAATATTCTTATATAAAATTGAGTCCATGATATTAATTTGAATAACTTAGTGCAGTGAATATAGAATTTATTCGCTTTTCTTCAATAACTAGTTACTTACCAACCCTCCCAGACATTTCTACATTAATATAAAATACAGCAATATATATTGTAAAGGTTACTTACCAGCCACTCTGTAGATATTATTATAACCTGAGTATAAAAAAAAATACAACAGCAAATATCCATTCTGTAATCCAACGTTCCGAGATTTTTTTTAATTAATTAATTATTAATTGTATTATATATTTTAACAACCTTCTCCCTTTTAATTTAATTAAAAATCATTATTTTTGATGAATTACAGAATTACCATATAACGAAACCTTTGTTTTGAATATGATGTGATGAATTAGAGAATGTAGGGGAATATAAATCAGGAATATGAGAATTATGTAGAAAGATAAATACAAAATTGCGAATGTGTATTCGATTAAGGGAATGTTTATTTTGAGTAGGCTTCCTTTTCCAAATTTAGACGGCGATATATAGCAATTGTGGGTTTCATATTTACGTTTGCGAATGATTATCGGGTCGATACATTTCATGTTTTGAATTCCAACCAAAATAGCCGCGGAGTTAATTGAATGATTCCAGCATCCAGGAAGTGTTAAAAATAATATTAGAAAATTTGTGAATACGTAAAAATAAACTTACATACCATTTAAGCAAAATAATTTAAGAAATTTTTATATAAATACATTGATGAAACACATATTTGTATAACAAAGATAATCCTGGATCAATCATTTCTCCCTCAGGGCATTGAGTTGGAAATAACTTAAAAACCATGGATGGGGTATTTTCGTTTTTTTTTGCATATTCTGACTTGCTTGATATCCCCAAAATGTTTCATTTAGTTAGTTCGAAAATTAATTAAACAATCTGTACAGCCGACAGAAACTAACCTTCTGTGGGCCGTACAGATTGTTTAATTAATTAAATAAAAATCAACTTCTTTCGCTAAACTCAATAAGTATTTATTTTAATCACTTGTTATGTTTTTACCACAATTTATTCAGTGAAATATGAATTACAACGTAGTTACGCTCGCAACCATCATGATGATTAAATATTTATATAATTAATATCTTTACATTACATGTAGAAAAGTAAAAGAGTGTGCTAACCCGGTATTAACTTTTCTTTAATATACTGTTAACGCAATCGTTGAATCTTGTGTTCCATTCTTTTTAAAATTGAATAATTTATTCCGCCGCACATTAACATAAACCCCAAGCCAATTACAGCACCCTTTCAACCCCGGAATAGACCAGAAAAAAAAATGCATTTACTTTTTATATGCAGTCCCTCACAGTTCGAGGCTAAAAGCTGCTTTGAGGATTTTATTAATGTAACAGGACTTGTCATGCTTGGATTTTCCGGTTTACATTCGGCGAGGGGTTTTAACTTGGAAGCCGATACGAAACGCGGAGGCCCGCAATCCCGCGGCCCGAAACAAATATTTCAGGTGAATTAACGCTAATGGAATTCAGCATTAGAGGTTAATTTAAAAGGAAAGAGATGTATTTGCTGGAATATTGCGGGGATTATTGTTTGCGGGAGTTCATACGGGTTAAATAAAATGTGTATGGAAAGTTATTTTTTTTGCTTAACATGCCGGTAATTTAGTGCTCTCTTTGTGGGTTATTTTTTTATTTTCGTTCAATGGAATTTAAAAAAAAGTAACGTTTCGGATTCGTTTTAGTTTAGTTAATTATCTAAAGAGCTGAAACAAATTTTGCGAGCAGCCGAAATAATTTTATTTTGTGGAATCTAGCCGTAAACTGGACTGCGAATGACACATAAAAATGTATGAAACATTTTGCTATATTATATACTTTTTTGGCATTTTTTTAGACATTATATATACAGAGAACTTTTTTTATCTGCATACATTTCCCCTATGTATACCTGCAAAATACGCGAGTCAAACGCATTGATATATGTATATTTAGTTGCCTATACACAATCCGAATTCTTTCAACTCGGACAATTCATAAAACAATTTTCTTCGGAAGGTTGCATCGTACCTTCATAAATTAAATATTGAGGAAAATCCGAAAACCTCTACTGCTTATGATAATATCGAAATGCACAATGTGGAAGAATTAAAAAAATCGTATAACTAATAAATGCTACGTTGAATGCATTTATTAGTTATACGATTTTTTTAATTCTTCCACATTGTGCATTTCGATATTATCATAAGCAGTAGAGATTTTATCAGATAAGCAGTGTATGCTTTTAGCGATCGTTTGAGTTACTGCCTTGCAGTTTGTGGTGGTCATTGCGAACACTTATTGTAATCATTAATTTCAAGTTTATTGTTCTTCACTGTTATTTTTTCTTTAAAATGAAATTATTGTAATTATTTATTATTTTTCACTGTTAATTTAAAAGAAAAATTCTTTTAAATGAAACTAATAATATGGCTATAGAACGTTAGATTCCTATAAAACAGAATACCTGGATCCTTAATCTAATAAATCCTTGCTAGTACTCATTATATTGAACCTAAAAGAACGCGAAAAGTTTTTCATTAAGTAATAAAAAAAAAGTAAATTAATAATAAATCATAATTATAAGAGTAATCATTCTGACTTTGTTATTGAAATTAAATTCAATATTCCAATAAAGCTACTTCACTCAGGAACATGCAAACTGCATTAAATATATATATTTCATGCACACGGGTTCATAACTGATTGATTAAATGAACTGTACCGTCGAATGAAAATAATACTCCCCGAGGCGTTTTATATGGTGGTAATAATTTCGAAACGGCCAACATTAATGGCGAATCCGCCGGGTTACACCGCCACAGTTATTTTCCCGCGCGCAAGCACCCGTTGGCTTTTTTTTTGCGCAATAGCGGCAATTAAATTAAACGCAAATTTTACCGGTTATGAAATGCCGCCGCTGTACGCCGCTTTGAATTGTTTTATACTGCAATATACAGAAGGAATTATGAGGGGGAAGGCCGCCTGTGTTAAAGCCTTTTTTCCTGTTTGTAATTTTTTTCATTTAATCTCAGTCGGAAAAAAGGAAAAAAAAAAACATTCTACGAGATATACTCGTGAAATGTTATTTAAAATATGTATGGGATTGCTGGAGTTAATAAATGTGATGATATCTGAGGTTGATGAAGGTTAATGGAAAAATGTAATTACTCGCAGAAGAAGAAGAAGAGAGAATGTCGAATTAAACAAACAAGTATTTATATTCTTGAATCTTTAAGGCATACACTTCGTGAAACATTTTTTTAATATTAAGAAAAATAAAACACTTGATACACTGAAATAAATTGTTAAATGTTATATAATAGTCATTAAGTCATATCTTTATATTAATCATATTATATCATAATATATCGCATCAACTTGATAACCCTTTTCAAGAGGGTTTAATAAATAATGTTGGTATATCATATTTATGATTAATATCGAGATTTTTTTAACAATTTTTTAATTGGAATATAATATTTTTTTTTATGGATTATTCACAAATTTTCTTCAATTAGCAAAGAATTTGTGAATAATATAAGGCTATCTGCAGACACGTGTTTCGGGATTGCATGCCTCGTCAGTACAGCTCTGCCTTACATAATTTAAAGATGTTAAATTAAGATAATTTATTAATAATTTTGAAATCTATTGAATCTTTGTTTTAGGTATGTTTTGGATAATTTATTTGTTTTCAAAAGTCAATTATATTTATAATTATTTTTTTAGTAGGAGCAGAATGGCTTTTTCAGATATTTTTAGACATTTGAGGGTAATTTTTGTATTTACTTTCTTCTACACTGCTTTTGCTATTATAAATATATTACTTTGTTCGTTTTTATATATCGATATGAAATTAAGTGATACTGCCCCTACTGTAAATCAAACCAAAGATTGATTCGACAAGCCATGAAAACGTGCGTAAACAAACGTCCTTTGTCGCCATTGATGTCGGTGCGATGGGGTCGGACGCGAACGCAATTTCCCGCCAAACTAGTTTTTTTTTTGCAATTTCCCGTCGAAAATGTAATCGCCGGTCCATTATCATTCGGCCAGGAGGATGAAATCGAATATGGCTGAATGGCAAAATTTAATGCGCGGCGCGACTCGCGCCGCACGCCCTAAACAACAAGTGCGATCGGCGACGATGAAAATGGGAAAATGCCGGCGGCGCAGCCCTGCGTGAGTGGAAAATGGTTTTACGATGATTGAAATCCTGATTTATGGAAGGAAGGTGGATCAGAGCGATCACATTATATCCACACTTTGTTGATGTGCAAAAATTATAGGTTTATGAATGATGGACTTTCTAGTTGATTCTATATAGTACACATAAATTATGGATAACACGGAAAACTATTTTCGTTTAAGTGAGTGTTATTATTTATTTATTGTAATAAATAACACTCACTTAAACGAAAATAGTTTTCCGTGTTATCCATTTATTTGGAGACATAAATATAAATATTTTGTCATGGGCTCTTGATAGAAACGTACAGAAGTATAAAGATTAAATAAAAATTATTTGTAAATATTTAATAAATTATTTGCACATTTAGCTCTGTGACATTTTGACTTACGTAACGTAAGTACTTTAAACAAATGTACTTTAAAACTGTGACCAAGTGAATGAATACTCTTTTCTATTTATATTTAAAGTATAAAGCTATTTTTATAATAATAATCTATTTTCCAATGGAAATACATCCATTTGCACGCAAAAATATATAAAAAAAACTACTTACGCTCAGTGTTTTCTCTAAGAAAGAAAAAGGGAAGGAATCGACGGTGAGTGGGCGGGGGTAGGGCAAGGGGATGATTTTTAAAAGTCGATTAAAATTTATTTGTGAAATTAAATAAAATGAAATGAAACAAAGATGATTCACACATTTGCAGCTATTTAAATTACAATGAAATTAAACAAGGAAAATTTCTGGCAATGATCAATAAAATTCGATCAATCTCTTTTTCCAATGTCCGGCGGGGTAAATGCTCGGGAAGTAGCAGTTGAAAAAAGGAATTGATCGAATTTTATTGATCATTGCCAGAAATTTTCCTTATTTGTGAAAACCGAAATTAACGGAAAAATTGCGACGATTGAAAGCCGATTATTGGATTGAATGGGAATATGAAATTACAGTATTGATTAATTTTAAGACGGAAAATATTGTTAATGTGATTAAATTTTTTACACCACCTTTAAGAGAATACCAAAAACTAAAAATACCCCATTCCTAGTTTTCCCAGTATTTCCACTCAAAGTTGGATTTACGTTGATTTATGGGCGATTTTAGTGAATTAAATGATAAAAAAATTCATAACTCGAAAACCCCGCGGTGGATTTTCAATTAATTTTGCTTTTTCTATTGACAAAATCTGCACCTTTAAGAAAATACCAAAAACTAAAAATACCCCATTCCTAGTTTTCCCAGTATTTCCACTCAAAGTTGGATTTACGTTGATTTATGGGCGATTTTAGTGAATTAAATGATAAAAAAATTCATAACTCGAAAACCCAGCGGTGGATTTTCAATTAGTTTTGCTTTTTGTATTAAGAAAATCTGCACCTTTAAGAGAATACCAAAAACTAAAAATACCCCATTCCTAGTTTTCCCAGTATTTCCACTCAAAGCTGGATTTACGTTGATTTATGAGCGATTTTAGTGAATTAAATGATAAAAAAATTCATAACTCGAAAACCCCGCGGTGGATTTTCAATTAGTTTTGCTTTTTGTATTAAGAAAATCTGCACCTTTAAGAGAATACCAAAAACTAAAAATACCCCATTCTTAGTTTTCCCAGTATTTCCACTCAAAGCTGGATTTACATTGATTTATGAGCGATTTTAGTGAATTAAATGATAAAAAAATTCATAACTCGAAAACCTCGCGGTGGATTTTCAATTAGTTTTGCTTTTTGTATTAAGAAAATCTACACCTTTAAGAAAATACCAAAAACTAAAAATACCCCATTCCTAGTTTTCCCAGTATTTCCACTCAAAGCTGGATTTACGTTGATTTATGAGCGATTTTAGTGAATTAAATGATAAAAAAATTCATAACTCGAAAACCCCGCGGTGGATTTTCAATTAGTTTTGCTTTTTGTATTAAGAAAATCTACACCTTTAAGAAAATACCAAAACCTAAAAATACCCCATTCCTAGTTTTCCCAGTATTTCCACTCAAAGTTGAATTTACGTTGATTTATGGGCGATTTTAGTGAATTGAATGATAAAAAAATCATATCTCGAAAATCCCGCGGTGGATTTTCAATTAATTTTGCTTTTTCTATTGACAAAATCTGCACCTTTAAGAAAATAAGAAAAACTAAAAATACCCCATTCCTAGTTTTCCTAGTATTTCCACTCAAAGCTGGATTTACGTTGATTTATGAGCGATTTTAGTGAATTAAATGATAAAAAAATTCATAACTCGAAAACCCCGTGGTGGATTTTCAATTAGTTTTGCTTTTTGTATTAAGAAAATCTACACCTTTAAGAAAATACCAAAAACTAAAAATACCCCATTCCTAGTTTTCCCAGTATTTCCACTTAAATTTGGATTTACGTTGATTTATGAGCGATTTTAGTGAATTAAATGATAAAAAAATTCATAACTCGAAAACCCCGCGGTGGATTTTCAATTAGTTTTGCTTTTTGTATTAAGAAAATCTGCACCTTTAAGAAAATACTAAAAACTAAAAACACCCCATTCCTAGTTTTCCCAGTATTTCCACTCAAAGTTGGATTTACGTTGATTTATGGGCGATTTTAGTGAATTAAATGATAAAAAAATTCATAACTCGAAAACCCCGCGGTGGATTTTCAATTAGTTTTGCTTTTTGTATTAAGAAAATCTGCACCTTTAAGAAAATACCAAAAACTAAAAATACCCCATTCCTAGTTTTCCCAGTATTTCCACTCAAAGTTGGATTTACGTTGATTTATGAGCGATTTTAGTGAATTAAATGATAAAAAAATTCATAACTCGAAAACCCCGCGGTGGATTTTCAATTAAATTTGCTTTTTGTATTAAGAAAATCTACACCTTTAAGAATATACCAAAAACTAAAAATACCCCATTCCTAGTTTTCCCAGTATTTCCACTCAAAGTTCGATTTACGTTGATTTATGGGCGATTTTAATATAAAAATTGCCCATAAAATAATACGAATATTCTAATAATCTACTCCATTAATAGCTCCAAGTAACCTCAACGAATTTAATAATATGGGAGTAAAACGTTGAAATCAAATATTATACCTAAATCCTTGACTTCGTTTGCACTGTTCATTTTGACTACAATAAATGTAGCTATGTAAAAGAACAGACGAAAGAAAATCAAAACACTTTGTTTATACAAATGCAAATAAACAGAAAAGCAATAATTAATGGAATCAAAGAAAGATTCGCTACTATAAATCGGAATAATAATCAGAAAGCTGATGAAATGATGAAGGTTATTGAACGAAAATTTAATCTAGGGGAATACTAGCATCGGAACTTAGAAAAAGTGAAAAGAAAGAAATACAGTAAAACTAGCTTAATGGAAGAAATCAACGAAGATATAGGATTCAATTAAAATAATAGTTTAAAATGAATTATTGTGAAATATATTAATCCAATTTTTTTTTCTATAATTGTTGCACAAATACGTGGGAGATTATTGAATCTAGATAACAACACATTGAATGAATGAATACTTTTTTTTATACGGAGACAATACCATCTGAAAAAAGGTTTAGATAAAAAATGTGTTATTCCGCGTTGACTCTGGCAAAAGCAACCTAACATCTCCAGTAGGAATAAAATATACAATGGCAGTATTCAGCAGATAAAAGCTCCCCGAGTGTATTCACTCGGCGGAGTTAATCGTTTGTATTTTTTTGCGCTTGACACGATTAATTTTCAGATAAAAATTAAATATAAGGGAAATATTTAAACGTGATTATACATCAATGATTAAATGTGAATATTATTTAAAAGAATTTTTAATTAATTAATAGTAATATTTTTTGCTGATAATACATCTTTATTTAATTTAATTATTAACTATATACATTGATCAATAAATGAGACCCAATAGGTTGATAGCCCGTAATATTATAGCCCGCGTGTATATATGTCAGTATTTATTACAATTAACATTACATTTAGAAGAAGAATCCTAAGATTTTTCCTCCGAGATGTTTCCTTCTGGCTTCTTCATGGTCCATAATGCGTCCACTTGTCGTTAAAACTACAACAGCAAGTTGTTCGATCGTTAAAATTAATAAACAGTAATTATTAGAACTGATGTTTTGAATATAATAAAGTAACATTGAAGTGTAAAAGAATTACGAGATTATAAAATATAAAAATTTACGGCTGTCACGTAGCGACATTAAACCCTATAATTTATATGGCGACGACTTAGGAATAAAACAACCAACTGTGTGCGGCTTTAAAACAGAAACAATTTATCGCCCCACATTTTTAAGAGGCGCGCCGCGCCCAATTCAAAATTACAACCCTCGAGGCCGACGCCACCCTGCCAGGCCCGAAATTATCGGAAAGCCATACCTTTCCGAGCCACTAGACAGCCAGGACATTCCCTTAAAATCAGGAGCGCTGTTGCGGATAGTTGTAAGACCACATCGGACGCACTTTCGCGCGCAATTATTTAGAGTGGAGAGGACGCGTTAGTGTTCCTGACAGTGACCAATCCATTACGGTTAACAGCCTTTGACAGGTCATTATCATCGTGGGATTCCTAGAGGAAACGTCGGGACGCCCAACAATGCCCCGGATGGTTACAATCGGTATGATTCATTGCGACGCGATGACCTGACGTCAGCTTTGTAGCACGAACATGCCCCGATAAGATTATTGTGTTGCGGAATTTCATATCTGCAACAGGGGTTCGTTTATTACAATTTCAAACACACATTCAACGTGTTGAGTTGAATAACGTACGTTACTATGATATCGTTATATGTGGGAGAGTTAAAAGCGGCGATTCGCAAAAATAGCAAGCCTTACTTATAAGCCAACGTTTATTTCCACTTTTGATACTTGAATAATATCGACTTTATTGATTCTATATACATTCAATAATTTAATTCCACTACAATATACGGAGTGGGTCACTAGTCTTTTAACTTCTGTACTCATAAAAATGAACACATTTCTAAAAATCGACGAGGAAAGAGTTGTAACGTTCCAATTTGTCATTAAGACTTATTTTTCATATAATTGGTATTAATTATTATTTATAATTAATTAGTATATGTTTTCCCAATCATCTAATATTATTTGCTAATATTAATTGATTGGGAAGTGATTTAATTACGTAAGAACGAATCCGTATTTAACTTATTTGTTAAATTCTATTCGCTCTTCTTTTGTTTTAATTTAAATTGCGCTGCGAGCGCGCGCCAAGTGATTTCTGTATTTTCTGAGCCTACTCGGCGCTCGCACTGGCGAGAAATAATCGTTTTCAGTTTTTTTTAAATTCCATTCGGGGTTATTGGATTATCTTTCGCACGGACACGGAGAAGTGTGCTGTAGCTGACGCGTTAGTGAATTTATTCATCAATTTTTTGGATTTACGTGCACCACTTCATTCTGCAATTATTTTGGAGATATTTGGGTCATTCTTGAGAATTACATTTGGAGTTAATTGTGGAAGTACTCTGAGGAGGATTTATTTCACTTCGATCCGTTGCCGTGAAAATAATTCATCGTCCATTTTTGTGAAGATAAACACCTTCTCAAAGAGGTAAGGTTTATTTTAATTAATTATATAATTATTAAATATTTTGTTAAAGATATAATTAAAATTCTGACTTCAATTAATAATTAAATAAATAGAAAATATTACGTTTAATATTTTCTAGCTTTATTTCAAAAAAAGCTATATATATATATGTTACTTTATTATGGTTGCCTTTTTAGTCACATTTTTATTCAGTAAACATTTCGCAGAATCGCAATTTTATACAATGGATATTGGTGTTTGTTTAATTAAAAATTCACACAACTAGAAATGAACGAAATATGCTTGAATCAATAAAAGTTAATTTAATTAACACACTGGGTTTGTTTCATCATGCAATAAAAATGTTTATTAATTAAATTTCCATGGATTATATTGATTCATACGCATATTTTTTTATTATTAAATATTATTTTAATTACAAATAATATTTCGAGAAAATCCCAATCAGCTACTTAGGTTGATTGTAATGAATATGTAAAATTGATTCATCATTCACTCGTAGATACAAACAGTTAAATTATTGAAATAAATAAATAATTTTTCGTAAACAAATAATTAATTTAGCCTCGAAATTATTAAATAAATCAAGACGAAAATATTTCACAATGCGTTGAAATATTTAATCTAGTTAAATATTTCACCATAAATTGTTCATTTCCTCTTAAAAGGATTTTTCGTTGAAACATATATCGTTATTACAATTAGAGATGGGCAAACTCGATATTTTCGATGTTTTCTATCTCTGAAAAGTGAAGTACATGACAATTTAGTTTACGTCATTTATAATATTAATAAATTAAATAAAAATGATTTGAAAATAATTAATAAATTATTTATTATTAAATACATCGGGATTTTTAGTAATGCAGAGCAGGTTTAAAAATTCTAAATTAATTAACAATAATTATAACAGCAATTCCAACTATAAATTTGTATTCCGCGGTGTAGAAACTTACGGGAGCACATCCATAAATTTTAAAACAAATGAGGCATGGAAAGAATACCAGAAATGTGGTTCATTCATAAAATTTGTATTCAGTCTGTTAACTCAATTGTTGAAACAATTCGCATGGATGACACAGTGTCCCGAAACTTAAAGTTGAGCTGTGAGTTGGATAATAAAGGGATATAAGTCTCGAGTTGTCGGACGTACGCGACAATCATAAAATTGAAACATATTTCATATCCGCCAGTCCTGCGTTTTATGGCCGCAAACTGACGCGTTTCCGTGTCAGGCATTATGTCACTTAATATAGATGAACTTGAATTATTTTTGTCAAGTATTAAAAATTACCGAATTAAAATTAGTTGAAATTATACAAATTGTATATTAATTATGTATTATACAATTAATATGTAAATAAAAAAAAACAAATGTATATTCTTAAGAAAAACGGCTTTTGGCCTGTCTTTGTCTAGTTCCTGTCGTCGATTAAACCGTCGTGATTGCTAAATGTCTTGAATCTCCGAGAGGAATTAGAAATAAACAGAGCGATAAAAAATGGAAAAACCACGCTCAATAATGTCGAAGACATTTGGCACTCCCCCATTACCAGGTGTGATATGTAAATAAATTGCTGTAGGGCAGAAAGACCTCGGGTCGACAGCCCGGACAGACTAACACAATATTTATTCTTGTATAAATGTATAAGCTTATGTAATGTTGTCTGAATGAAGTTATTGCTGTAAATTCATAAATAAATAAAGTTGCATATATACAGCGTGCGCAATTTTAATTCATCCAGTAAAATATTTCGACAAATATGCCTTGTACAAAAAATATTTATCCAGATATTCCACTGGATGAATTAAAATGGGTCACCCTGTATATATTTGTATTGTTCTTCTTATTTACGAAGAATTATGTGTAATGTGAATTAATTTCTATTTACATAAGATTTAATGTTGATATATTAAGTGGGTTTCCGTATTAATTCTATAGTCTCATAACAGGAACTTTATCGGTAACTATAATAATAACCGTAACATTAGTTGAAAACTAACTACAAGCCAGGTCATATGCATAGCTGGCTTGTATTATAACTATGCAGTATCGCAAATATGATTTTAAGAGGTTTATAGGATTCATAGAAACGGATTTAGTATTTCTAAAGATAAACATCTGCTGCGCTTATTTAAATACTTAAAAAAAATGAATACACAAACAACACAATCGATCCAGTATATAAGAATTTCAAATAATACAAGAAGTATTTATTCACTTGGTCACAGCTATTTAAAATGAATTAAATACAAAGAATTTAAAAATAATTAATTTTTGATTAAATATTTTTCTGACATGTCTTGAATTTATGTTGATATATGCTATAAAAAATGACTGAACTAATTTGAAACGTATTAATGAATTCATGAGTGATGAGAATAGGATGTATGCATTTTAGAGGGATGTTTAGATTTAAGTTATGTAAGCTTTGAAATTCGTTAAATAAAAAAAATCGGAAATAATTAATTTTTATTCCAATGTATTCTCTTTTGCTACTGTGAAATAGTTCGACCCCCGGTATTGTATATTATAAAATTTATAAATAACAAATAATAATTTATAATTTTATAAATTTCTTTGTTGACTACGTCAATATGAATTGTCGTTATTTTATTCTGAAAAGGAGATGTAGACAGTAAATAAAACTCGAAAAGTGAGCGTATATTAAAAAATGGCTTATTATAATAAAATATTATATTATATATATTAATAAAAAATAGCTATTAATCAATAATTTAATGCTGTTAGCAGTGAAATTGCATGTTTTACTCATATTTGCAACATAATATACTTAACAGAGTACAAGCAGATAATTAGCATATACATCGCTAATTATCTGCTCTTCAGTAACTAATATAATAATAGCTTAGTGTATTTTGAATTAAACATATTATAATTAATAGTTTTAATATTTAAACATTGGTAGTTCATATTGTATAAAATAAATATGAATAGATTATTAAAAATCAAATAATAAAACAATCAAACACAGATTAGATTGAATAACTTTAAATTCTCTTCATGTATATTTTAAACACATTACAATTTATAATATTTATATAAAATAAATTCGCATACATCTAGCGGAAAAATGATTAAAAATAAGTAAGAAGTGTTTTTATGGCTGGGATAAAAATAGATGCGATTTTACCCCAACTGAGAAACATTTTTAAATTCGTCCCTAATCCTCCAATAAAATATTTATTTGATGCATTGATTTTCCGGCAAGGCTCAGGGAATATAGACCTTCTTGAAAATATTCGTTTTATACTGTTACATAGCTTACAGCCATAGTGTTAACTTTAATATAACCGACATTTACATCATGCGTGTGGTTAAAACCATACCGTTGCGTAATTAAGAAAAAAAAACATTCTTAATATTAACACAAATTATATTCGCTTGGACGTAGTTATATAAAATTAATTAAATTACAATAATTTTGAAAAACTGAGATCGCGATGATGACGGTATTTATTTATTTATTTATTCAACGGAGACACCCTTTTTACAAAAATATTGAAAAAACTTAAACTTAATATTAACAAAGACATATTCGATATATATAGACATTGACGAGCATTACAACTTAAATTTATTAGAAATCGATTCTACGCAGTAAAGATTTGAATATATTTATATTTGGAGGGAATAAATCAAAATATACATTATTGTTAAGTGAATTAGCCTTCGCATCATTCTTACTACAGAGTTATTAGCTTCATAATTGATCCTACTACATGTTAATCGAAATAATGTATTGTTCCTTGTGACGACTCCACTAGTTTGATACCAGAATGTAATTGATGAAAATAATTGAATATCTTTAATAATTATATTTTAACAGCTTTAATGATTTATAAGGTAAAGGTAACGAGGGATACATTCTAAAAAAACGGTCGACTTACCCCATCTCTAATTAATAGTAATAATGATATTTACTATTACTTTAACTATAAATATTTAATAATTTCAAATTATTTTATATTATATTTATGTTTAAACTTTTTCTTTAAAACAAAATAAATGTAATAGTAGAATTTACGATTCATAGAATTACAAACAAATCAATGTTTCTGGCCATAATGCGGCGAACTCCTTATAAAAATTCAAATCCATCGATTTCGTTCAATCCGATGATGAATACCGATAGTATTTAATTGGGTTAATGCAAAAACGGCGCTATGCGGCTCCGCGCCCCTATCTCTCTCCCCTCCGCGTCTCGCTTCGAAATATTTACCTTGGAACAATACAAATCCGACCAATTTCGCGGAAAACTTCTGTTTAATGAAGTGCCCGTAATTCGCACAAACGGCTCGAATCGGTTTCTGATTAAAAAGGGAAACTCCAGCTGCCGTTAAAAGGGATCTCGATCTTCCCGGGGTGGAAGCCTTATTTGTCGCGCATTTCATTAATTTTATCCATTGCTCACAAAAGGCGGAATAACGGAAATTGAGAGTTGTATTATATTTCGATTACAAAAAAAACGGTATTGATTTTAATTTTTACAATGTAACGGTAGCCTGAACAATTCTATGTAATTAATTACACGGATAGAAATGTCTTTTTAATTTTATTTAGTGTTTTTTTCTTCTTTTCTTTAATTTTGTCGGCGTTAACTTGGTGGTACATTTTCAATATAGTATATAAAGAAAACAAAATTACTTTTTTATACCACTAAAAAAAACTATACTATGAAAATTACTATAAAAAAGTAATTTTGTTTTCTTTATATACTATGTTTTTTTTTTAATGTAAAATAAATTACTGATCACTGAGGCTTCTACTTCGTTATACATTGTGAAAGATTATAATAAAACACTTTTTTAACTTTGTTTGTATAACAGAATTCTTATACAAACAAAGTTAAAAAAGTGTTTTATTATAATGTAAAATAGATTAAGTTTAATGTTAACTACGTTTTATTTTATTTATTTTTAAATACACACTGAAGCTGCTCAAGACTTATCCAATGGCAAAATTCTACCTACGCACGATGATGCTAGTGTCAAATAATAGTTACTCTTTATTCATTTTTCCTAGCCATGAACAAAGGGCCATAAAACTCCCCAGATTTTTCGGCGGGACATTTAACTTATCTGCAATCATTGTTGATCATTCTGTGTATATAATGTAACCAATTGAATAAATATTCTTTTCTGTATTACTAAGAATTAATCATAAAACATAATAGTCGCCAATCATAAACATCAACATTCAATTAAAACAGTGAAATGACCTTTTAATATTCACTATTTTTGTTTTGAGTTATTTGAAGTTATAAAACTTAAATTAAAACACTTATTTATTCCTTTCTTCACAATTTTATTTTAAAATGTACATTTCAATAACAAAAAATGAGTACGTATTACTCGAAATGTACATGTGACATTTAAAAATAAAATTGTGAAGTTAGGAATAAGCAAGTATTTTAATGTGACCTATATTGGCATAATAAAAACAGTATTAAATTTTGTTATTTTTATAAGTATCATAATTCAGAAGTCTCTCGATGTTTCGTATTTTACTACAACGTAATTTGAAAGCATCACCAACAGGGACTGGAGTTATTAGAATTAAGTACGCGCTGTTCAAACTAAACTTTACTGTAATACCTTAAAATAGTAAATTTAATTTTAACGCAGCATCTGTGTAGGAACAGCTTACGATTCTCATTATTATTGTTTTGAGCTCGCCTACACTGCTGCAGTTACAAACAGTCCCTACTCCGAGCTATTATGCTAAGGGAGATGAGGAATATATTTATTTAGTAAAGAAATTCAACGAATAATTAAAACGTGCAAGGATAAAAATGGAATATAAAATGAATATGACTTTATAAAGATTTTTTTCTATAAATAATTAAAACGTATAATATCGTAAATAGTTGAGGTAATTATTATTTTTTTAATCCATGATCATTTCAAATAAAACACTTAAATATTTTCAATTATGTTTTGTGTATACAAAAGTGAATATTCTCAATGGTGAGTACAAATATTAGGTTACATTTAAATAATATTGTATTGTTGTTATTATACGTTTTACTTTAAATAAAATTCTTAATGATTTTCAACTATATTTTTTTGTTTATTGCGTGGGATACATAGTGAGTTTATTAGTTCTAAGTTTATGGAATTTGAGGCAAATTTGTGAGTTTGGAAGGATAGTCTACCTTTAACGGGAGTGAATTCCAGAATTTCATACCCTTTAAAAAAATATTGCATGCTCGGATTTGTTTTAATAATTATTTCCAGTCCATTGCGACAGGCATTATTCCTATTTTTAGCAGCACAGGCCGTACATGCAGGCGTGCCTTGTTAATTGAATTACCTTTGCTCATTATAACGATTTCCTCAGCAAGGCTGCCATTAAATATTACTTATTCCACGACATCTAATAAGTATTGTTTAATTTCTAGAAAATGTTTGTAATTAAAACCCAAGAAGATTATTCCGTATTTTAAATGCGTATAGAAATTAGCATAATAGAATATCCCTGCTATTGCAATATTGGCATTTTCTCTTAATCCAACTTTTATTTGGATCACTTGATGAAACATTTTAACTAATATTGAATTTGTAAATAAAGGCACTTTAGTTAGTTAGTTTCACTTATTTTTTTTTATTTTCAAACTATTTTCGACTTATCGTCATTATCAAGGAAATAATACTTAATACTCTCAGACCGTAACAGGCTATGTTCAGTTTTGACGATAGCTGTTCGATGTGGTCTTTGGAGTTCAACGTTTCGTCCAAAAGAAATTTTGTACTAGATTTAAGCGTTAAGTAAAACACACCAAGTGTTTTAATTTTAATTAAATATCCTGATTTTGAATTTATTTCGGTTGTAATACATCTTAATAATAATAATACTTTATTTACGGAATTCACCTTTTTACATAATAAAGAACATTAATAATAATAAAAAATAACTGTAAACTACTAATTAAAAGCAAAATATAACAAACAATAATATATAATAATAATGCTAAACTACTGAATGGTTTTTTGAGTTTAAGTGAAGAGTTTAATCACAAATTTAAAGACTGTTATTCCTTACTTCTCATTTTTTTTTGGCTTTGCAGGGGATCTTCTTCATGAATGGGTACTTGCTGTTGTTTTTCCAGGAGATGTTTGAGTTTTTTATTTAATCGAATTGATTTGTTTTTCACTTTGGCACTGTTTATGATATTAATTTTTCGAAGAAATAAATTGTGAAGTACGGAATAACAGTCTTTCAATTTGTGATGCTAAACTAGTTCAAATTATAATTATCCAAAGTCAAGTCAATATAGTTTATTGACATTCAATTTAATAATAATAATAATAACACTATTGTGACAATTATTTTAAATTAAAATTTTTAACAATTATTTTTAAATTAAAATTTTTAACAATTATTTTTAGATTAAAAAAATATAAAATTATCTTAAGTTATCGTTCACGTTTCAATTTCAAATAAAGCCGCAGAGCCCTTTTCAATTATTCCAATGAATCGTAAATACGACACGAGCTTGTGATACGCTGGTGGCGTGTGAACGATATATGCAAGCGCATAGGTTGATGTCGATGACTTCGATTGGAAAATTGAAAATATTTCCATGTGCATTACCCCGCGCAACATTGATCATTTTATATAGGTAGATTTAGTTTTGTGATTAATAAAGGACGTGTTAATGGAGTTTGTATCAGCTCGAGTAAATAAATTAATGCCCGTCGATACACGGAATTTGAATATGAAACTGCCTAATGTTATTTCGGATTAGTCGCTGATTGGCGATTACTTTGTTGCATTCCTAAATGATTTGTGAATGAAATATTATACAAATAGAAAAGAGTATTCATTCACTTGGTCACAGTTATTTAAATATATTATACATTTCACAGAATTAATTACGCTCAAAATAAATTATTTTGTCTTGTTGTGAAATTTTAAGTATATCGCCTCATTTTGTATTTTTGATTCATTCAATATATTTATAATAAATATAAAAAGGTGTTTAGCATCAGTAAAATAATTATTATTTTTATTATTATTATTAAAAAGTTGGTTACCTAAAATAACAAAGTGTTTTAAATGAAATATTTTAGGAAATGTAAAATTAAAAAAAATATATTAGTTCGAAAATTTTCCGCTAAAACATCAATGTAAAAAATGAAGCACAGACGTCATGAATCGTTTTATTATTTAGTAATTAAATAATAATAAGTGAATAGAAAAAGCTCTGATCGATAGCCTAGGCATTCATATATAGAGTATATTTGTCTGTATTGTAACTAACTAACCATCTTTATTCAAATGTGTATATGTTTGTACAAAAATATATAAAATTAGAATTATATTCTGTAGATAAATTAGCAATCAACCGGAGGTATTTTAGTCTCTGCATTGTATTTTTTATGTTATATTGTTTTGTATTATCTGCATAGTCTGATTAAAGATATAAAGATATATATATAGGTATACATAGGGAATTTCACTTTATTAACGGAATCTCCATTTCCAAATTACATATTAAAAATTTTACAAGAAAAGTGTGACGCACTAAAAACATTACAAAACATTTGTATAAAAAAGGTGAATTACCAATCACAAATTACGACAAAATACGTAATAAAAATAATACACATCAAAATAATTATTTATCAATCCCAAACAGTTCATAGTGAAAACATGTAAAAATAATTTTATGCATATTCCTACTTTCCAGTTCATTTTATAGAGAAACTGCAAGAATTTAAATGTATTCAGAATTTAAAAATCTATAAAACTATAGTATGTATGCATTACATTTAGTTATGCAAAAAATGTGAAAAAATATAGGATGTTCCATTTAAAAAAAAAGTTTACTGAAATTACTGATCACTGAGGCTTCTACTTCGTTATACATTGTGTAAGATTATAATAAAACACTTTTTTAACTTTGTATAACAGAACAGACTTTTAGTTTGATAATGACAAGTGTAAATTGTTGAAACTATAGTCACTAAATATAAAATTCTGTTATACAAACAAAGTTAAAAAAGTGTTTTATTATAAAGTTTACTAAATTAATTGAATTTTTAATACACATGATATATTAAAAAAAATGTTTAAATGATAGCTTTTTTGCATCCAAGGACGAGTTTTTTGAAATATTTATTTATAAAGTTGAAACTTACGGAGTTACATACTATATTCCAAACATAACCTGCATACTTTTCTAACTTGAAAATTCAATCCCCTTATTGAAAAATTACACAAAACACAATCGTTATGTATTTAATTTGAAAAAAGCCAGATAATTCTCATTCGCACCGAGGACGGTCGACGCATGCAAACTTTAAAAGGCACGGATGATTACTTGCTTCATTAGTAACCTACATTCCCCGCCGCTAACAGCCCTCTCGCAGTAAATATTTGACAATGGGCCGTTCAGCGTTGTAATTACGTTGACATAACTCACGTAAATGTCGTATCAAGTGTGCAAACGACTCGTAAAACTGCGCTGTGACACACTTAAAAATCGATTAGATAATGAAAACAAGGATGCGGAAAACCCTCGCCTAGTAATACGATTGTTGTCGCACGAAGATTCTTAATTGGCATCGGGCTTTTAATTATAAATCATATTGGATTGAAAAAGGAACGAGTTGCTTTGAGTATACAAACGGGAACACCTGATGCCTGAATTATAAATGTGCACGCGCCGCGGAAATTTTGTAACCTGTTGGTTTAATGGATTAAAACGAGTTATATATATATATATATATATATATATTATATCTTATTTTAAATACATCCTAATTATTACTTAATCATGTTTGTAAACTATCAATTAAAAAAAAAAACTAATGTTGTAGATTTTTTTCTTGCTAATCTCGTGTAATTGAAATTGATCACTCGTATTAATTTTACAAAATAATATTTTGTCAAATTATTTTTTAAATTTGAATTTTAAAAAATACTTCATATATCATTTATTAAAATGCATTAAATATGCTCAATATTTATACAAATTTGATCGTCAATTTAACCAATTTAAACATTTTTATATTTAATTTTGAAGTAATAGGGACCTAGAATCGACTTTTGTGAACAATAAAGGGTTTGCATCATAAAACAAGACAAGTAGTGTGAGGCCACAAGGACGACCCCAATGGGGAATCTCCAAATTTCTTCAATGTTAAGTATCGTTTTTCCTTGTTTAATAGCTCTATTTATTTCTAGATCTTCCCTTGTATTTAAATCTTTACCTGTATACAATATTTTCAAGAGATTATTATCGAAAAAAAAAAAAATGTAAAGCTTAGCAATGTTAAATTAATCATAATCATTAAGAAAAAACCTCACAATCTAAATAATTTATTAATTATGTTAATAAAACTGTGAATCATAATTATTGCGCACATTAGAAATACATTTTCTATCTTCAGATTATTATTAAATAATACAATGTTACGTGTTTTGTTCATTTAAGTGCATATAGTTACACAATACCTTCATTAATTCTAAATAACACGATATTAATGATATCCATCGTCCGACATCCATTGTTTATTAATTAATCTTGAATTATATATAACGCTTCATAACTACTCAACACATCCTTCGCACGCATATTATCAATTATCTTTGTTTAGAACAAAAACCCTAACGTTCCTTGTAAATTTATTTAGGAAACGCCGTTTAATAATTAATGATTTTACTCTATGTTTCAGAAATGTTGGTATTTTTATGTGAATTATATTTCGTTATTTAAAATAGAAATTAATTGCTTTATGAATTTATATTTTTTTTATAATATTATCCGAAATGATACTTATGCTTAAATATAATCAATATAATGATGGTCTACATTATGTTGATTGGAATGGTTAGGACTCTAATGGCGGGTTTAAAAATATTCCAACAAAAGCTAAATTGTCATTCTGTTTATTGATAAATCAGTCTTCTACTTTGTACTTACTTAGTTTAATTTAATTTATTTATTTATTTACGGATTTCTCCTTTTTCAATATTACAAAAAATATATAATAACATATACAATATAAATAATTACAGAAAACACTTAACTTTTTTATACCACTTTTATTTTACTTTAGTGACTAGTTTCAATTACACGGTAAACTTAGTTTGATAATGATTACCGTATAATTGAAACTAGTCACTAAAGTAAAATAAAAGTGGTATAAAAAAGTTAAGTGTTTTCTTTACATCAAAATTGAAAATGTACCACGAAGTGAAAGCCTCCAAGATCCAAGAATTAAATAATTACAGTTAGTAGAACATTCCGCTATACACTAAAAAGAGAGAGAGAAAATACAAAAATGCTATAAGTGACTAAAATTGGCAAGATCAATAAATGATAAGTGGCGTTTAAATTTGAAAAAATAAGGAAATTAGGATTTAACATAAGTAAGTTACAATACCGCATTATTAATTATTTAATTTGTTTGTATAACATTGATATTTGCTGAATAACTTAATAAATATAGGTGAACAATAAAAAATCCTTACTTCACTTTAATCTTTATTAAATCATTTAACATTGATGTAAATCAATGTAATAATGAGTACTTGAAATGCACATCAGGTGTATTAATAAAAATTTAATAAAAGTGACGTAAGGAATTTTTATTTTTCACCTATTTTATTATAACATTGATAATTATTGTGACTATAGTTTCAACAATTCATCATTATCAAATTATTTTTTCAGTAACGGGATTGTGTTTTCAAGTTAGAAAAATATACAGTTTCATAGAGCTTGATAGCTTGTTTATATCCAAGAAACTTTTATTTAAAACATTTTTTTAAGTTGATATTTACGATGTTACTATATTCCCTTCATAAATGCTCATTACGTATGGAATATAGTATGTAACGGCGCAAATATCAACTTTATATAAACATGTTTAAAATATTTTTTTTTTCTTGGATATACCATTTAAATATTTTTTTAATTATATAACCCGAAACTAGTCGAGAATTTAAAGTTATTCAATCTAATCTGTGTTTTATTTGTTTTATTCGTTGATTTTTAATAATCTATTCATATTTATTTTATATATACTGGATGTTCAATTTATTTAAAGAATTGGGGGAACTTGTTTCTTTACGTTCAACAGGAGTACAAGAAGAGTTTACTTGAGTCGTGCCGTACATTTCTTTTCATGAATCTGCGACACTGTTGTGTATACAGAGAGAAAAAGCAATTGAGACAAAGTTGTGTACTTTTACACCTAATAACAATTTATTCGACAAAGTATTTTGTCGCAAGTCGTGAAGCCCAGAATAAAGGTTTTTTTCTTCTATGTGGAATATCCATCGCGAATACTTTTTGTTGCATAAAGTACAGGTAACCTAATTGTTTATTTTGCAACATCTCTTATTGAGCACCGTATTAATATAATTGATTTAATAGTGTGTCACTATTGTATTATGTCCAAAAATTACTCAGACGATTTACCCGCTTATAGCGACCATGATTACAGCAAAGAGAGGACGTATTTCTATTTCTCAATTTCAAAAAAAAAAATCTTCACCCAATCAACAGATACCTTTAGAATATATGACAGTTATAATTTAGTTTTAATAAAAATTTAAGTAAAAAATAAAGTTAAAGCCACCGTCGGGACATAATTTCAATATCATTGTGCGTTAAATGTTCAATATTTGGAAAATTAATCGCGCACCGGATGAATTAATTGTAATTGTAAATGCCAATTACTTGTTTGCGAATAAACGCTGTGTGATTACAGAATTGATTTGTTGTATGTATTATAGTGAAAATTAATTAATGGTGCTGTGGACAATTGCAAGGTGTTATGAAACGAGGAATAATTACAATTCATGCATCTGACGTCAACTAATATGCCATTAGCAAAATGGAATACGTGCGCTATTAAATTGCCATTGTAATATTTAATCGTGAGAATGAAACCTTGAAACAAGATGTAAGTTTTACGGGAAAGACGTGTTTACATATTTTTTTTTGCTGGTTATTAAGGGATTTACATATTCATATTTTTTCTTAATTGAAATATTATCTTAAAAAAAAACAATAAATTTGTCAATAAAATACATATTTGTATAATTGCAATTACATAAGTTAGAATTAAAATGGTGATTTCGATAATTTTATTCAAAAAATTATTATATTTTTTTATGGAACCAAAAAAATTGAATATTAAATCACTGCTTATTTATCTCTGCCCCTTGGGGTTTCTACGGGCTAGCACGTAAAACAAACGACTGCTTTCATTGCCTGTATCCCGAAAAATAGCGCCTACATCCAATGACAGAAGGGCGTAATTTGGCATATTTTTTTGCAAATTTGATAGGGATTTAGAGATTCACTTGAATCAGAAATAAGAAAACATCTAGGACAGAAAGACCTCTGGTCGACTAACACATACATGTATTGCAATTATGTATGTTATATTGTTATATTATCACTATTCAGTTTCCCATAAAATATTGTATCGACTGTTATCTTAAATTTACAGGCTCGTCCAAACAACGGGCTCGCTACGGCACGCCCTGTTTATATTTTTCTAATTTCTATATAACGATCTTGCAATGTATGTAAATGACTATTAACTAGAGTACTTACGTTAAATTCCGCCCCGTGCATTTGGAATAATCGGAACGGTGGACTTCTACCCTTAATATATTGGAAGATCTTGGTACCAGCCTTTTGCCATTCAACTTTGTATAGCTGCTCAGGCGGAACACTGTGGTCACATTTGAGAATCACGTCACCTCCTCTAACCGCATATCGTGGCATCACCAACTCGAGTCGTTCTATGCTCGCGAGAGCACCTGCAAATAATTTTGAAATTAACATTTATTAACCATTCGTATTTATTTATCACGAGTTTTCACTGTACGGACAACGTTCAACATAACATGATCGTTATCCGTGAGGTTCCTATCCTTCAAGAGGATTTTCAATAAATTATAATATGAATATAATAGATACGAAAAATGTTACATTTTCTCTTACAGAATATCCCTGAGTAAGTATGATAAAATCTATGGTTCAGGCTTTTACTTAATGTAACTCCATAATACACTATTTGTAAATAAAACAATGTTTTTTGAATTTCACAAAATTTATTGTAGATATACTTCTACAATTATGGCATCAACAGGCATATGATAAAATATTATTATTAATGTAAACAATTATAGCATTAATCAATTAATATTAATGCTACAATTGTTTCGCCAATACAGTGGTATCTTCGGGCAGATGATTAAAGATTAATTATTATTATGCATATATTTTAACATATTTTTTTTTTCTAATTTTTCCTTTAAGGTTTTAAATAAAATATGTAATAAACGAAATGCTAAATTAATTGGAACACTGCAGGTGGAATACAGAACTATGTAAAAGTAACACACATTTTTAGCGTCTGTTAAATCATCGTCTGAATTAATTAAAAGATTAAATTTAATTTCAAACTTATAAATAAACAATAAATATTAAGTTCGAAATATATGGAAACTTTTTTATTGTCTAATGTTTTTAGTTCTATTCTTTTAAAACTGTAATGTGGATCATAAAGTTGAAGAAACTTGATTATTCACTATGCTAGAAAAAAAAAAGATAAATAATATATAATAATAATTTTTGTAGTGCTAATTACAAAACACTTCATGAATGTTATGTATTATATTAAGATAACTTAATATGAACAAATTTTTAAACTTTTCAAATTAAACACTTGGTTTGTTTCATTACAATTGTTGTTAATTATTGTTTTCATTGGATATATTTATCCAACTTGTTTCGGCTTACTGTCCTACTAACTATATATATAGAGAATATAAAATAAATTAACACATTTATATTTCATATAATTAAGACATTTCACAGTTTATTTTGTTTTCTATTTTTTTTTGTGTGAAGTAAATAGTTTATTATATTTTGTCTGATAAATTAACACTACACCATATAGTAATATACATAGGAAATATCTGGTTATTTATTTATTTTGTTTGTTTCACATTAGGCAAAAGAGTATACTTTCAACAACTGTCAGTCAATTAAAAAGTATTGGATATTGATCAGAAACACGTTTACACTACTGTATATTTTAGTAAGTTTGGTTATTTTCATCGATTAGCTTAATTGTACATAATTTAGATATTTTTGTTGAAAATACGTCATTGTGATTGGAAATGGGGTTTAGCCGATGTCTGTGGCGTGATCGAACATGCACCCTGTCAGTTTTAAACATTAATTCAAACAAAATAACTATATTTTTTTTCTATAAATAATTTTTTATAATTTAAAAAAATGATTACGAGGTTTACCAACTATATATAATTCAGGAGTTTCACAGTTTATTTTTTTTTATTTTTATTTTTTTTTGCATTTGCAGTGTTGCAAGTACTGAACTACGCCATGTAACTTCAAATATGTATTTTTACACAATATATCTTGTATCTTGTTCTTGTTTGAAATAAAAATATATTTATAATTAATTTTACACTATCAAAATTGCCATTGAAATATTGTACTTTTTGTATCATATTAATCCATTAAACAAGTTTTATATATTGTATCAATACAAGTGCAGTCGATTTATATTAAAGCTTCTAGTATTAAATAAATGGGTTTTTGAGTTCACGTGAAGTGTTAGTATCAATAATAATACAAGAGTTTTTTTCCTTACTTCACTTTTTTTTCTAGTATTAAACTTTATTTATTTTTACACTAAATAAAGTTAAACACTCGAAGCAACTCGGGATGTACAAGCGATTTCACTTTAATTAATCGCTCCGTTTAATACAATCAACCGTTCGTCCTCCCCCGCCCCCTTTTTCCTCGACTATTAAACCTCATCTAAGCGTCCCGGCGCATCCTCCAAAACTAAAATTTTCAGTTTGCGCCCTATTTTAAATTCACGGCCGTTTTCGACGCACACCATGAATATGCAAATGGGGCCCAGCGCGGGGTTTTGAAATTTTCATCACTCCATCCATCTGAAATTGTAATTATAATTTTGCATACCCTCCGTGACCATTGCCACAGCCAGGCCGGAATTGTAGAATCTCGAAATAATTTCCGGTTTCGCATTTTTTTTTTTTCAGAAATATGCCTCTCGTCGCCTTGAAGTTTGCCTCTCGTAAACTAAAACTGGTTAGAGAAAACTCGGGCGTAATCTATCACTTAGGTAAACACAGCGGAGGCGGTTCGGAGTTTATTCGTTGTTTTTATTGTATAAAGAGTCCGCCGCCGCGTCTTATGTCGGGCAAAAGGGTGGGCATTAATGGAATGTAAACAGGAATTCTTGTGGACGGTGCATTTTGTAGAATGTGCTATATAAATACGCTTTCAAATAAATAGTGAAAATAAAATTCGACTTTGTATATAAATAAAACATATTTTTATAAAAGAAATATTTCTTTCAATTAAAATTTCTTGACCACTGAATAATAATAAATTTAATAATACGGGACTTATTAAATTGATCATTAAACAGTCAAGCGCTATTTATTGTCTGATATTTAAGAGAAAATATTAATTAATCAATTGCTTCATAGTAATAATAATCCCCCCCCCCATTATCATTGTAATTTCCCATATATATATATATATATATATACCGCAAGTGTGATTCGTTTAAGTACTCTAAGTTTGATAATCAATAGTTAAAATTGTCACTACAATTCATAGTTATACAAACAAAGTGACTCAGTGTTTAAAACTTCAAACAGTTTCATTTCATTGTATATAAAGTAAACTGTTATTTTTTATTGTATATACAATAATATAAATAGAAAAGAGTATTAATTCACTTGGTCACAGTTATTTAAATATATTAAATAAAAATGATTTAAAAATAATTAATAAATTATTTCCACATTTATATACAATAAAATCAGAAATCTTCAGGAATGTATACATAATAATGGTGCTCATTTTAAAAATGTTATTTAAAAAAAAATAAAACTACATTATATATAAATAAATAAATGTTTGTTTCTAGACTTTATATTTTTATTACTAAGCCTATCACAGCACCTTAAAAATTATGAATACCCATTGCGCTCACTAAATATGTTCCAACCCACTCTGATTAAGTTGGAACATATTTTGCAATGCATATCTGCGGTTCATCTTTAACAGTACTTAGAAAGTGGATGAGTTAATTAAAATTTCAACAAAAAAAAAAGAATAACACCGCCGAATAAAAGACGAGAGCTTTTATTCGGCGGTGTTATTCTTTTTTTTTTAATTGGGATTCGCAAAATGTAAACAGTATTGCGAAAGTTGATTGATTATAAGTAATTAAAAAAATCGGTGATGACAAAATTTGTTTTTATTTATATTGCAGATGGGAGAGACAGATGTTGTTATAGAACGAATATTACAATTGTTATTTGAAAGTAAATTGCACTCGAAAAATGATACAGAAACCCTCCATTATTTGAATTGGAATAGTTTGAAACGCGACAATTGACGCTGTTAGATATGACGTTCATTAAACTAAAATATTTTTTTTCGTAGAAGAGATGGAACATTGGGACTTAAAGCATGCGATTCAGGAAGGATTTATCTATGTTCCTTTCTAAAATCATTATAATGAGATTTCTGAACTTGTTTATAAAAAAATCTCAAAATTGGACAATTTCTTCGCTCATTTTTCAAAGTCTCAATTTACAAGTGTGCCGTGAGAGAACAATTCGTTACATATTGCTTAAATTTATACAGTTGGTGCTCCCATTCATTGAGAACATTTTGGTGTAATTTGAAATTATTCCGCAAGTTTTGGATTTTTCACGAAAATCCACTTTTTGCTTACAAAATATTCAAATTTCGATGAAATTTTTTTTCTTCCGAAAAAATCTGAAAAAAATCTCGAAGACTCTTAATGATATTATAAAGAGCGCGGGATTTTTTTTTGCCAGAAAAAATCATTTCCGATTAGTTAAAGACGTTTTAATTGATAAACTTCTATTTACATGTAATCTTATGGGAATGGTTTAAGCGAGACTCGCTGATCGACGCTTTTCGACGCTAAGTTGATTAAACTAAGATAACTTAATTCACAGATGAGATAAAATGTTGCAACTTAAAGTATAAGATTCGGGAAGGATTTAGCCACATTTCAAACCGAAAATCATTAGAATATGGGTTTTGTGTTTGTCTATAAAATTTCCCAAAATTGGATAATTTTTTCGCTCATTTCTCAAAAGCCTAATTTACACACCTTCTATACGAAAACTATTTGTTCGATGTTGCTTAAATTTACACAGTTGATGCTCCCATTTATTGGGAACATTTTGGTATAATTTGAAGTTATTCCGTTAATTTAGGATTTTTCACCAAAATCCACTTCTTTCCAAATATTAAAATTTTGATGAAATTTTTTTTCTACCGAAAAATTATGAAAAAAATCTCAAAGGCTCTTGAAGATGATAGAAATAAATGTAATATTCATTTTGCCAAAAAATGTTATTTCCGGTTCATTAATACCATTTAAATTGACGAAGTCCTATTTATATGGAATCCTATGGGAACGGTTTAAGCGAGATCGACACTTTTCGACGCAACCTTGATTAAACTAAGATAATTTAGTTGATAGATGCGATAGAATTGCAACTTAAAGGATGTGATTAGGAAAGGATTTATCTAAATTTCACCCAAAAATAATTAAAATAGGAATTCTGTGCTTGCCTAAAAAAATCCTAAAGTTAGTCAATTTTTTTGCTCGATTGACTAAAACTGTAGTTGACAAAATTATCACTATGAAAACTGTACAAGTTAATTAAAAACTGATATACGCCGAGTAATGGCTGTTCCGGTAAATTTGCTATTGAGCAGATTTATAGGAAATGCTGCATTAATTAGAATTTGCGAAGCGGGGAAACGTTTAATAATTAATTCGCGGCACTCGCGTATATTTGTTGCATGTGCTATTCTAATATTCCGGTGGAAGCGCCGGGGAAGCGCGCTAGGAAATTCGTCGCTTGCAGCTGCACAAATTTGCATCCGGATTCCTACTTAATTGCTAATTGTTTTCAACTTACTAACACCTCATCATCATTTCTGACGCGCCCGCTTCGAAACACACCTAACATTCGTACGGCGATGGTTGAAATGTTGTTGTATAATTGTTAAGCAAAACGTTCAATGTTGTTCCGATAAACAAGAGCAACTGCATAAAATAACATGTTGTAATAAGCAAATGGAAGTGCATGCCTAGTGAATAAAAGTATGTTGGTTACGATTTTAAAATTTAAGTACTAAATTTTATAATCGTAACCCACAGATGAATACAAACATCTTTATTCAGACAGCACAAAATGCAATTCTTCACAAATATGTATAGTTACAATACATGGTCCTTCGAACCGGATGTAATATTCAACTTGAGGGGATATTTTGAATAATAACACTAAGATGTTTACTCGTTGACGTCTGTTGCTTGACTCTCTTTATTTCCTACAAACTACTTAAGACTAAACTAAATATAAGAAACCCCGGGTGGGCCCAACGTCCACTAAGGGTGGGCGTGGCGCCAACAATACATATATATTGCATTATTATTGTATTTTTCTAGTTTTTCCTGTAATTAGATCTTATGAATTTGTTGGAAAATAAATAAATAAATATAGATGGGTTAGTAGTCTGTCATGGACTATCGACTATCTTTCCGCCTAAGTACATATTAATAAAAATTAAATTCTTTAAATTGATCATTTTCGAATATTGTGCGAGAAAAAAATCTTCAATATTTACTCCTTATCCGAATTTCCTTTCTTTGCAATCTCCAAACAAAAAACGAAACCTACTCATTTACCCCCTAATCCTATTAAAAAAAAAACTAATCCATAAATCCGACAAAGTGTTAGATCTCGGGTAGAAATCTACAAACGGCCCCGCATACACACACAAAACACAAGCGTAATAACGCTAATCGCCATTATGTGAGTGTTTTATGATTTGTGAGGTTCGCGTGATCCGGAATAACAAAACCGCGAACTCCGTATTTATAGACCGGACTACGAAAATAGAAGCGCGAAACAAACAACAAGTTGGGCGGCCGTGCACGACCCTCGGGGGTTGGTTCGCAGTACATGTAGGGCACGTCCGTTCCGAATCGATATCGGAACCACTTCCTCTTTGCCTAAATCACTGCCGAATTCGACAAATTGGTACAGCCCTTATCATCCCGAACGCCACGAATGTGATCTGTTTCCACTGCGTATTTATTAGTATTCAAAACGCGAGATGCAAATCGGTTTTGCGGAGTCATATCGTGGAACTCCCAACTGCAGGACAAGTTGATGTTTATTAAATAAGTGTTCGGATGACACTAGTTTTCGAATTGCACAAATTAAAATGAGTGCCTTGCAAATCCAAACCCTTGGTTTGAATAATTAGTTTAAAATTAGAAATAACATTCATTTGGTTTGTTATACTTAATATATTTTTGTTTCAACTAGTTTCGGCTTGAAACATCAACAAATAGTGAAACAAAGTGTTTCCTTTAATTTTATTTTTCAAAATGTTTTACCAAGTGATGAGTGAAAAAATATTCAAGAAACAACACAAGTAGTGAAACAAACAAAGTGTTTTTAATGTATGCTTTAATTTTATTTTTAAAAATGTTTTTCCAGGTGATAAATGAAAAAATATTCAAGAAATTATTTAATATACCCTTTTCAGAAATCGATTTCAACAAAGACATTAAAACAATAAAAACCATAGCCATAAACAATAGTTATAAAGAAGAAATGATAGACCACATAGTAAGTAAAAAAAAAACGGAAAAAATAAAATATTGAGTTTGTGAAAGAAAACCAAGTGTTTTATTCTACTAATCTTATATTCCAAATTTAAAAAAAGTGAAGAGAAATGTACAAGTATTTCATGTGAAGCTGGCAATAACTCCAGTAATAAACCGGCGCATCCACCAAAACCAGTTATTATTAAAATAATTATTTTAACAATAATTACATATTGAATTAAAAGAGTTTGCACACTCACTGTTTACAACTAGTATTGCCCACAAAATGCGATAAATTGCGTCAATATATAGATTCTCTAACAACTTTAACGATATTAAAAAAAAACAAATTTTAAAATGTCCATATTTTCCAAAGATCACAATATATTTTCGTTTTTCTTTAATATTTTACTTAAGTAGTCAATAAACAACAAATATAATCGTTCAGTAATATGTCATATATAAAGATAAATTTATTATCGGACTTATTGCCAGCTCGATCATCTGTTAAATTTAGCAACAAAAAAATCATAACTCAATGAATCCAACATTTAGTTTTGATTTTCTTTCTTAATATATTTAAACGATCATTAAACAACAAATATTAACTAACAAAATTGAGGCGACAACAATGGTTAAATAGTTATCGGACTTATTGCTAGCTCAGGCATACATCCAATATGACGAAAATTAAATAATCATAACTCAGAAAGCCCGCTAATTATTTTAGATTTTCTTTCACAAAATGTTTAAACAGTCGACAAACAATGAATATCAACGATCGGAAATGAGTCATAATCAATTGTTTAATTGTTATCAGACTTATTGCTGGCGCTCCCATGCATTTAATAGGGCGGACGATTTAATAATTCATAACTCGAAAAGCCCACCATTTATTGTTGATTTTCTTTTATAAAATATTTAGCCATCCATAAAACAATAAATACCAACTATCAGAAATGTGTCATCGACAATAGTTAATTTGTTATAAGCAATTTAAATATTAAAAAATTCATATCTCGAAAAGCCCTCTAATTATTTTTGATTTTCTTTTAGAAAATGTTTAAACAGTCGACAAACAATGAATATCAACGATCAGAAATTAGTTATAATCAATTGTTTAACCCGAAAAGCCCACCATTTATTGTTGATTTTCTTTTACAAAATATTTAGCCAAGTATAAGAAATATTTAAGTCAACCTTCACACAACTCATAATTATATTATACATGTAAAGATGTTTCACTAAGTGTTAGATGAGTCAACAGTTAAATTATATTATTGTATAAAAATTCGACACCAAATACGGGTATAAAAGGAAGAGGTTAAGAAAGAATGATAAATATTTTCTAATTTATTTAAAGTATTCAATCCTTTATCTGCTTTAAATTAGGCAAATCAGATTAATGCGGTTGCGCTAATAATATAATAATGTCGAAGAGAGCACCGGCGTAATTTTATACTTTGCCCTAAATCTCGATTAATTTAACAAGCCTCAAAGTAAAACGCTTTCGACACTTCCGGAGCAAATCCTCTTATAATTAGTAATTGAAATTTCGAGAGGAGCACTCTTGGAACGTATTTAAACGGTAATATTAGAGACCGCAAATATGAGAATCGGTTTAAGTGAATTTCACACTAATCAAGTTTTCTTGGGTCTATGAAAATGTTGTTTTACTTGGAGCACACAAGTAATTAATTATATAAATTGTTTCGTTACGAATTGCAATGTAGAAATTAATTTAAAAAAATATTCACAAGAATGTTACAAGCTTTATAAAATATTTTGCAAGGAAAGTTTTATAGTTGAAACTTCTTTACAAAAAAAAAGTTTTTATCTATTGAAACAATTTTAAGAAAAAAAAAGACCTTTATTGGCATCTTCTTAATTAAGAAAACACAACCGAAAATTCAAAAATTCACAAAAACCCAGCCCTAACATCACCCTAATCCTCCCTCCCTTTTAAGCTATATTATTATATATATATAAATATCTTTATTTGCGAATTTTGTACAATGAGGTGTGTGTTTATATTTTAATATATGTTATAATACTGTCTGTTACAATAAAGCAAAATTCACAAACTGACCATCGACCAGAGGTCTGTCAGCCTAATATATTATTATTTTACAACAATAATTAATTTATAAAGCACGGTACTTTAAAGGTATATAAAATAAATCCTAAGGGAGGTCCGATTCCACTTGGGTGGTCATACATTTACTTGTAAACAACAAAACCTATAATTTAATTCAAAACCAATGCTTAATAGAATATTTTCTTTAGGAACAATACGAACGTTCGTCTTAAAAAGAACTTAATTGAAACCAATCAATGTTGCAGCGCGGCGTCGCCTTAAACGAGTAGAATTTAAACGAAAACCAAATTATTTATATTACGGGATTTGCATACTAACGCGAAGTCTTCAGAATGCAAATTACCGAAGGGTATTATAAAATTCAGAGAACATATCAAGTCCGTAAACAGATTAAATTTCCAACTGACTTACAAAGATAGAGAACATCTCAATAATTATATAGAATCTAAATTAATTGAAAATAAAATCATGATTCTTTGAATAAACATTAATATAATAATAATATATTTATTTACGGTATCTCCTTTTTACAAAACATATGGAACAAAAATCAATATTACAATTAAATATATAAATGTATTTAAATGATAAACAAACTGGAATATAATTATAAATTGACAGTGAATAATACTAATATTTTAAATTAGTCATAACTGTATTTTAAGAATAAATATATTATTATTTTTATTATAAAAAATCTACCAATAAAATAAAGAAAACACAAATCAAATTGAATAAATTTAAATTCTCAACTGGTAACCGGAAACCAGTCGAGAATTTAAATTTATTCAACCTATTTTCAAGAGAATTAAAAATTGAGTTATTTTTTTTTTAGGTAATATACGTAATTTTTATAAAAAAATATAACAGGTGTTTCGTTTTTGTGTGATTTCATTACGAAATAATGAAAGCATTCATTCATTTAATTCAAAAACAAACTTCGAATTAAATTTCACATTTTAATTATGAAACTAAATAATAATTAATGAAATACATTTCGAAGTCCCATGTTAACATGAAATAATAATCTGTTATCATGAATTATTATTTTATTTTGCTTTTGTTACCCCAGGTTATGCGTATATTCGTTGTTTTGGTATATTATAATCGTCTGAAGACATCGATAGAACACTCTTCCACGATCTTGATTGTAAATATTGTTGAAACACAGATTTAAATTTAAATAATATGGGACGACTCACGGGTTAACCTTATGTGAGGTTCCAATGTGTTGTAACACGTTGTTAATGCCAATAAGTTATACAATTTTCAATACCTTGGTACAGGTGAATGTTTGTGAATTATGTGAAGATTATTATAATGGTAATAAAATGGTAATAAAACGTCAATACTCTTTGTAATAATAACTGAGTTAACTATTATCAATGGTTAATCAATAGTTAACTGAGTTTTAATAATGAAGACGTTGTGTTCGAAATGTACAGTCGACGCAACCCAAATGTGCACTATGGTTGTAATGGTATTTATTACTGAAATACATTCCTGTAATCCTGGCTTTGGCTAGTGGAACTAGAAATAGATGGAATAGTATTGAGAGCATAAATATATTACTTTTATATATATATATAACATACAAAAAAATATCGTAAATAAAAGATAAATAATAAATTATCATCATACAAAATGTCAAATTATTTTAAAAATAAGACAGAAAGACGAAAAAAGAATTTATTACGATAATAATGTATATATTATTATCGCAATAAATTATTTTTTTCGTCATTTCAGTTTCGTAGTGCGAATCGCCTATTTGAGTATCGGCCAATCTCTGATTTTTCTTATCATTGTATTTAGAAACATTCAACATCGACCCAATAACGACCTCCAACTCAAATGTCGAGTATTACGAAGACATTTTCATTTAAATGCTACCTGTATATATTCACCGTCACTCAAAATATAACGTTGTCCTTTGACAAGAGTAAAAAAAGTTTTACTCTTATTTCATTTGTATTTATGTATGTTTTTCTATTTATTTATTTATTTATTCAATTAACGGAGGCCTTTAAATACAGTAACATACATACATGATACAATGAATAGTTACAATAGTTACTATTGATATCTCGTATTGTTCTGTAATTGGGTTTCCTGTTGAACATTAAAGCTTATATTATTATTATTATTATTATAAATAGCAGTTAGATCGCGAAAGATTGATTTAATAATTCATCAATATCTATTTAAACATACTAAACTACAGGGCAGAATAAATTCCCTCTTCGTTCGTAATTTTATAGAATTTCGTTTCCTATGGCTATGTTTATTTCAAATACGAGCTATTAGTGTTTGTCCAGGTCTTGATTCAATATACTTTTTTTGTACATTTTCTGTTAGCGCTAACTTCGAGAGTATCAGAGAAAAGGTGAAGTTGTCGAGCTGGGATGTTGGCCAGAAAATAAAATTAGGACACGTAGCACGACGTCGCGTCAGATAGGTGGATGTAAAATCAATGAACTAATAGCGTTGATAGCGATTCATTCTAATCGAATTAAAGTAAACTTTTTGAAAAAAAAAAAAAATGAAATACAAGAAGTATTTGTTAATTACAAACCTGGTTTAATATATCTTTAACTATTTTCTCATTAATCACTTGGTGAAACATGATTAAATATATATTATAATAAAACACTTTTTTAACTTTGTATAACAAAAATTCTGTTATACAAACAAAGTTTTTTGTTGTTGTTTATTTGTTGTTTCCTTTCATTAAATAATTTCGACTCAAACCGTTGCTGCTATGCGACAATAAATATCTATTGTGTAATCCAATGTCCGGCGGGGTATATGCTCGGGAAGTAGTTGTTTCAATAGATGTTTGCAAACTTACAGTGTAAGTAATTTTTAGCAGTTGGAAAAAAGGGATTGATCGAATTTTATTGATAATTGCCAGAAATGTTCCTCGTTTAATTTCATTGTAATTTAAATAACTGCAAATGTGTGAATCATCTTTGTTTCATTTTATTTAATAAAGAGATACTTTTTCTGCAAAATTTTACGACCTTTCTTTAGAATTTCTATTATTTGTTTTAAATTTGTTTTTTTTAAATAATTATTTGTTATTACAACAGAATATACAATTCAGAACTAAAGGAATTTCTCGTTTTGAATTACTACATACAAAAACGCAAAACTTAATAATTAATAAAATAACGTGAACACAAACATTTAGCACACTCGCTTTGATAATACGAATTTATGTAATATGCTGATTTCTGTTTATACAAAGCAAAGTTTAAATGAAAAACGTAATTTCGTGCAGCGTGTAGTTCTTCCGACCTTACCGTACATCTCTGGCACGAAATTCTAGATTAAGTCCACGGCATGCATAATGCCCCAACTTAATGGACATTACAAACTGCGTCCAACTAAATACACTCCCGCCGTGCGCCAATTTAAATAATAATTAAACGTTATGAGTGAGGTATGTGTGCGTGTGATGGTTTCGCCGTTTCCCCTTTGCTTGCATTCGTATACCACATGTAGTTTTTTTAAGTTTAAATTATTTCAAAACAATACTACGGGAAAATGTAATTATACGGTTTTCGTGTGTGTGTAGGTGGCGTATTTTAATGAAAGGTTACTTGTTTGATAAAACTGTCCTGGTTTTATTTATCTGAATATTTAGAAATAGATATTAAAATTTTATATATTATTTTGGAGAAAATGAAATCCATTATTTTTTCGGTTTTGATAAATATTTCGATCAAAAACTTTATTTGTAAATTTAGTTTACAACTATCGATCCACCTAGTAGACTAAATGTACGTCTAGCGATTGAAATAAAACAGTGAATAAAAAGGATTACTAATTGTTTCATTTAATTAAATTAATCTTCACGTAACTCTAAACGAATTTCAAATTTGTCATCGTTGTGATGGTAATATTTTGTACTAAAAAAATATTTTGGCGAATTGAATTATAAAATATATTTTCAATTTGAGTCTCATTAATCACTTGGTGAAACATTTTAGTAATATTAGGGATTGTTAAGTAACTTTCACTTGGTTTGTTTTACACGCGTACCAGTACAATTGCAATTTGATTGTATTTTAATTTTAAATGGATATTACAATCGGATTTGGATTTATTATAATTTATATGAAATCCAAGCCGAAAGACCTCCGGTCGATAGCCGTTTCATTTAAAAATATATATGTGTTTTAAATTGTTTCATGTATTGTATATTAAATTAAATATGTATGTATTCTTTGGGAATAAAGATGTTTGTATATATATATATATATATATATATATATATATATATATATAATATCCACTTGAATTATGATACTTCTCGGATAACATTCATGATATGCTGAACGTTATCCATATAGAATAGCCCCGATTAATTAACACTCATATAATCCGGGACGAGAACTCTTCCTTATAAAAGTCTCGCCTCGGACAGGATTCGATGAAAAACAAAACAATTTATATCATATATTTTGCTTTCATACGCAATTATATTACACCTGCAACAAAAAATATCATTAAAGGCACAATATCATTTTAAACAATGGCGTAGGTAAATCGAGTCCCTCTGCTTATTAAGTGGTGTTTGCGGTGGTCGTGTTTGGCGTAAACATAATTAATCTCAATAAATTTGGCGGCCCTTAATTAGACGGCTCCCTAGCAATGAATCGGGCCGGAATAATGCGGCCCTAAATAATGATTTAATTAGAGTTTAATATCGAGTTATGATAGCATCTCGCGATCTCTCCCCAGAAGTTGTTAAATCTTGGTTTTGTGCGCGAAAGTTCACGATGTATAATGTACACATTAGCCAAAACGAAACGTTGCGTAATCAGCCAGCGACTTGGAAAATTTCTAATGATTAATTTATTTGAGCGGAATTAATATAATAATGATATAAAATTAAAACACTTGGTTTTCTTTATGTTTCACAGATTAATAGAAACATTAAAAAAGTGTTTTAATTTTAAATCGTTATTAATTAAAAATGTTTCACCACGGGCTAAGTAAGGAATTTATTCAGAATATAGGAATTAGAATATTTCGAGCGCGATGAGCGACTTTTAACTAAATTAGTATCACATGTAAGGCTTCAAAATATTGTTTCCTTAATCATAATAAAACTTAACATGAATAAATTGAATCTTAAGAAAATATCCACAAAAAAATTATATAAATAAATAAGAATCGTTGTGAAATAATCCAACAATAAATCACATTAAAATGTTATGACTGATAAAAAATTATGCAATGTTATGAATTTTTAGACATAAATTTATTAACAGAACAGAAATGAATATTGATAAAAGCTATAAAAATAATACTCCACGAAAATAAATGATACAATAAAATCACCAATCAAATATCAGTCAGAAAAGTAGTTGAATTGCTTTTAAAAAAAATAAATAAAATAGGAAATTACAAATTCTATATATTAATTTTAATTTCATTAATCTCTTAATTTCATTTTAATCTCATATTATATTTTATGAAATATTTAGCCACCATTCATCTAGGTGGCGCTAGCGTCGTCTTTAATTTATTATGATTCATATTATATTGTTTAATGCCTTAATTTGTGTAGTACATATGTATATTAAATAAAATGAAACAAAGGTGATTCATACATTTGTAGTTATTTAAATTACAATGAAATTAAACAAGGACAATTTCTGGTAATGATCAATAAAATTCGATCAATTCTTTCAGTTGGAAAAGGGATTGATCGAATTTTATTGATCATTGCCAGAAATTTTCCTTGTTTAATTTCATTGTAACATATGTATATGTATAGCTAATTGTGTTTTCTAGCATTTGTAAAAATAGATTAATTCTGTAAATAAAGATAATAAATAATTGAATACGTTTTTAAATTGTAATAAATTTAAAAGAAATTTCAAATGAATTATTTTTTACAAATAAATAAATAATCGCCAATAATCCTCATAACTTACAAAATCAGATTAAGGAAGTAGTAAAACAATATTGGTATAGAAATTGTATTAAGAATGCGATACATTTTCAAGGTTACCTAAAACTCGAAGCTTGTGTTATCGATTTTTTATCTTTCACTGGCTGTTTGATTCCCTTGTGAGCATTATCTCAATTTTCGGCGTTTTTAATGGATTCAGTATCTGTTTGTTTCTGAATTCATAATTTTTACAACGTACAACACAACTTAGATAAGATTCAAATAATGAAAATAAATGTTGAGCTAATCGATGGTTTAGGCTTTTACTTGGTGAAACTCCATAATACACTATTTGAAAATAATAATATTTATAATTTAATTTAATGAAAATGATAAGCATTTACATACATCATCACAAATAATAAATAACAATGAAATTAAACAAGGAACATTTCTTTATTGATCATTGCCAGAAATTTTCCTTGTTTAATTTCATTGTAATTTAAATAGCTGCAAATGTGTGAATCATCTTTGTTTCATTTCATTTTATTTAATAATAAATAATTATTTTCTTTCTAATTGCTCTGCAATTAAAGGCTTGCGAAGTAAGTACACAGAAAATACAAATATCTATTACCACAACTACTTCCCGGGCGAGTACTCACGCCGCATATTGAATTACGCAAGAGATACTTCACGTTGCATCTCAGCAACGCTGAAAAAACAACATATTTGGAATCAACAATTTTTCACAAACAAAACTAAATATGTATAAAAGGCTATCTTTATTTGCCCGAGAAGTAGTTGTTTTAATAGATATTTGTATTTTCTGTGTTCTTACTTCGCAAGTCTTTAATTACAACGCGATTTGAAATTATTTAATTAGTTATTTTCTTATTATTTCCTTTTAATTCAATTAAAACTGCAATGTGTACGTAATTCTTACAGAGCTGAATGTGGAAATAGTTTATTACTTATTTTCAATATCAGATATTAAGAAAAAACATTGTAAATTTGTTTTTGAGATGAATTTGTGATGAGATGAATTAAATAAAAATTATTGGATTTTTTTTCTCATCTCGGCGTTAACATACCATCATGGTACATTTTCAATATCGGATATAAAGAAAAAAAAAACACTGTAACTTTGTTTGATATGAATTTGTGATGAGATAAATTAATTAAATAAAAATTATTGGATTTTTATTTATTTCATCTCATCACAAATTCATCTCAAACAAAGTTAGAATGTTTTTTTATATCTGATATTGAAAATAATTAATAAACTATTTCCACATTCAGCTCTGTAAGATTTTGAATTACGTACACATTGCAGTTTAAATTGAATTAAAAGCATCAAACAAAGTTACAATGTTTTTTTTTCTTTATATCCATATATTGAAAATGTACCATAATGGTATGTTAACGCCGACAAAATTAAAAAATAACAATGTATAACGAACTAGTAATATTAACAATTACCGCAAATTCATACCTTCCTGGCTTTGATAGAATTAATTTATTAGATGTTTTTAATAATCTTATTAACACAATATTTGCATTCGACATATAAATTTTATATCAAATTAATTCTTTATTTTCAGTAAAGTGTTTCCTTTTTCATTAAAGTTAATAAACACATAACAATTTCCTGCAATGTTGAGCGCCGTTTATTTTTAAATTTTCAATGAAATACCCGCGGGGATTTTTTTTTTGTTAGTAATTAATAAAATTTATATTGTGTAGGGTAAGGGACACGCATACAGAAGCACGTAGGGCTCTCCAGCCATGAATACGCCGCGGGAACTAACGTTGCTTGGATTTAATAAAACGCTCTCCCCGGGAGCAATTTATCAAAACTTGGTACCGACGCAGATGTAACGATTCATTACGCTAATTTGATTGCACACTTATTTTGGGGGATGAGTGCGGTTTCAGTTTTAGTCATTTAAAAAAACTTCCCCAGAAACTCGTTTTTTTTATAACAATCGTTATGATATAAATTACGAAAATTGTTAACAAATTGCTTGTTTTTAAATTGCCTAAAAAAAATAAATACTTTTTTAATGTAAATTAAACTAAGAGATATATGAAAACAATTAATTAATATAAAATAAATATTGTATGAAATAAATATTAATAAATTATTAAAAATCAACCAATAAAACACAGTTTAGCTTGAATAACTTTAAATTCTCGACTTTTCTATTGAAAATGGGCTAATAACCCGAAACTAGTCGATAATTTAAAGTTATTCAATCTAATCTGTGTTTTATTGGTTGATTTTTAATAATTTATTCATATTTATTTCATACAATATGAACTACCAATGTCTAAATATTAAAACCATTAAAAATAAATATTATTTATATTTTTTATTTATTTTTAATAAATCATTAAAAATCAATCAATAAAACAATTACACAGATTAGATTGAATAACTTTAAATTCTCGACTATTTTCGGGTTATTAGCCCATTTTCAAGACATTTAGTTTAGTGATGGGCAAAATCGATTATTTCAATAATCGAATACGAAATAATCGATTATTTTTGATAATCGAATGAAAAGTTTATCGTTTCTATGAAATATATGATTAAAAACTCAACCAGAATTATTATAAATGCTGTTTCTATAACTATTTGAGATAATTTGAATTTCATTTTCTTTTGTATTTTTAAAATAAATATAGATTATACAAAATTTTCGTTATCCACTATACATTCTTGAGCTACTGTTCTATTTTTATTAAAAGCCAGCGAGGATGTATTTCGTAAATTAAAGTATTTATTGCAAATAATACAAAGGAAGCGTAAATAAAGCTAATAGCAAATATAGGTTATTTTTTTATATAAAATATAACCAGCTTCATTCTTTGTTAACTCCCTTCGCAGATTATCGAAATGGACATCCTCCATTGTACAAACAATCCAATTAAATACGCTTAATAAGTGCGAGATAAAACTAATAAACGTCTGAATGTCACCGGCGAACGCTTTTCCGGATTTCAGAAAAGAGTTTCTTAGTTGGACGCGGAGAATGTAGAATGTGACGCCGGGAATAAATTGCGCACTTTAATTGCGCTGCGTCACCGGCTGCGAAAAAATATAATAAGGAAATAAAATAAAATTCCGACAGCGCTCGGGGGACCTCCACTTGTTATGTTAAAACATTTTAGCTGTCGCTGTATTCGAAACTGGATTTTTGAATAATGTAACGGCGCCGTCTCCAGAGATAAAACGATCCATGTTTTTCGCGTAATATTTGCCGCTGCCTTTTATTTGCATTCATGTAAATCAAATTAAATGCTGTTTTTATGTATTCCATATTTATGTTCTTTTTATATACCTTCAATAGCATTTATGAAACGTAATAATTATTTATGTTAAAATTTCTTTTTATATTTCGGGATTTTGAAATAAAATAACGAATCGTTGTATATGCTTAATTAATTTCTCTCTTAAACATTTTTGATCTAAAAGGCCCAATTTTACATTCTGCAAATAAGGCGTGAGTAACGTATTCGCCGAATAAAAAATAATGTCTATTAGTGTTTTCTGCTTGCACTAGTGCGCCCCGGTTTGCATGCAAGCAGCAGAAAACACTCTCCATTTGATTAACAATGAGACAGTGCTGCCAGCCGAATGAAAAAATCAAAAATAACGTCACTTGAGGTTTGTAAAATTGGGCTTAAGTGAAACAAACAAAGTGTTTTAATCATAATAAATTAAAGACGACGCAAGCGCCACCTTTTGCCAAGACCGAAATGGACATCACTGGTTATCCATATGCTAGATGAATGGCGGCTGAACATTTCATTAAAATTCATTAAAATTTCATTAAATATCCCGTGTTAAGCCTCGCTAGGTTACTTTCGAACACCCCCCATGGCGTTGATCGGATGCGTCCCTATTTTGAAAGGGATAATAAATTGCGTCCGTTGCCACCCGGTCGAGAGATTTTTTTATTGAAAATATGTTTTAGTTTCTAGTTTTAAGTCATCAGACGTTGTAGAGAATACATCTCGAATATATAATCAAAACACTCAGTTGAAATTAATTTCATCCCGAAAGTGCTAAACTATACAGTCCGCGGTGTATTTAATGGAAAACAACCCCATGAATACCCTGAATTAAAGAATCCTTTCTGCCATAACAAAGCTATTGTATTAAAATATTAGTTACATGAAATGCATCTTTCTTCTGTATGTATTTTTTGATAAGTTTGCAATTTAGGAGCAAATGTAATAAAGAGGCTTGGAGTTGCAGCTCTTTTAGATTTTGATTGATTTCAGTTTAGTGGAGTCGAAAACCAGTGAAAACTCCGACTCCTGAAGTAATTTTTGAAGATTATTATTAAACGAAAGACATATTATGACCATCTTTTATAGCAACAATATTCGTTTAATTATATTTTTGTTAATGTTAATTTTTTTGTGATATATGCAAATGGTTCTACTTTAAAACAGTAAAAAATATTAATAAGTTGTTTGGAAATAAATAATAATAATCTTTATTAACAGATATATAAAGCCAAATTATTAAATAAATATTAAAAACAACAAAATAAAATGTATATTTTATATATTATATTTTGGGGAGTCCGACGTGGTCCAGGAAATCTTCCTTCCAATTCCGATTATCGTGAAAACGAAAGTTATACCAAGCCTATATATGGGGGTAAATTGTTAGTCACGGAGTTAAATCTGTTAATTGGCAATCGACCAATGGTGTTTCCGTCGGATATAAATAAAAAGAGTATTTATTCATTTGTACACAGTTATTTAAATAAATTAAATAATAATAATTTGAAATTAATTAAGCACGAGAAGTTTTATCTGCATTTGTTTAAAGTATTTACGTTACGTAAGTCAAAATGTCACAGAGCTAAATGTGGAAATATTTTCAAATCATTTTTATTTCATTTGTTTTGTTAATTTTGATTCGATACATGTACGGTATAAGGATTTATATATTTATTTAACGGATTTACCTTTTTACAAATCTACAATATAATTAATAATATTTATGTATAGTGGATTGTAGAATAAAAATAAAGAAATAATAACAAAAACAACAAAAAAAAAACTAATTGGCGCCGCTAGATGATAATAATGTGCCTTGCTTAGATTAATGAAGAAGAATGTGAAGAAGAAGCATATATTTTGAAATTAAAAGAAACAAAATAGGCGCTCTACATTAAATTTTAAATTATCATTATAATCAACTCCATGAATTACTACTGCGTACTAGATACACTATAAATTTTAATATGCAAGTCAATGTAATATATGCTAATACACTGGAACACCGAACACAAAGACAAAGACCGTTTTTATCTACTGGGAATTTAGTACCGGAAATGTTTTGTTATTTAGTGGCCCCTGTAATTGATTAATTCCCAGTATTATTCGATTAGAATCCCCCGGGGATTATCTGATTAAAGTAAATCACGCCGGTTGCTGCAAAAAGCTAGCGACTCGACGTTTAATTTATAGTCGCGTCTTCATTAATGAAAGTAACCGCGACATCGGAGCTACTTATCCTAATTAAAATCTGTCGCCTATTTTTCTACAATTATTCCATTTCATTAATCAGAACATTTCTAATTATGTCCACATTACGTTCGTGTCATTAATAATAAATTATTTTAATGAAATAAGAGAGTCTATTATTAAAGAGATATAACTGTTAGTAATAAATTAAACATTTAATTACATCCAAGTATTATTATACATAATAAACTAAAGACGACGCAAGCGCTACCTTTTGCCTAATTTCAAGTGGCATCGTCAGCGATTTGGGTCTACAAGGTAGACGACCGAGAATCATTGTTTCGTCCACTAAAGGAAGGCGAACTTGACCTGTTTAAGCAAAAAAGGAAAACGAAATTCACATTTAATGAAACGTTCAGCCACCACTCATCTAGCGTATGGATAACTAGTGATGGCCATTTCGGTTTTTCGAACAACCATCACTAGTTATCCATACGCTAGATGAATGGTGGCTGAACGTTTCATTAAATATTATTATACACTTGATAAATCCTTAATATGCCCTCGTAGTAATTATTTTTTTTTATGTTTAAAATAACAAATACATATTCGATTGAAGAGAATTTTACTTAATGAAACTCCATTATAAAGTACTTTCAATAAAAACACAATGTTTTTAATAAGTTTCACAATAATTTTATTGTAGAACACCGCTAAATTGTTTTGGTACACCCATCACCCATCTGATGATTGTACTCATCAGATGGGTGATTAGTTCACAATATATTCAGCTTACAAATTATTCTGTTCTTTCAATCTGGTTTTATTCCTTATTGATGTGGTTTTGTAATAAATAAACAATTAATCATCTAAATGCATAATTTTCTCGGCGCATCCACCATAATAGTGACGCCGGGCTAATTCGTGTGAACAACTCATCGGCGTTATAGAGGATTTTGTAATTTTACTCGCAACAATATTCGATATATTTTACTTTTATATAAAAAAATGTGAAGTGAGCGTGCAAGTATTGGACGTTTTCTCAATAAAGTGAATCGAAAACAAAACAAGACAGGATAAAGTGAGGACCGCCACTCGAATCTTTATCGCCTTCATGGCTGTCTGCTTATTTGATTTGTGCCGTAAAAATCGCGGTGGCATTGCGAGCGGGGGCGGCAGATGAGGATGTGGTGAATGGCTTGCGGTGGGTGTGCGTCCATCCATCTGTCCGTGTATCCATCCACCCCCCATAAAGTCCAGTGCAGTGCGGTTAATCGAGCCGGACGTCCGCTCATCACGAAAATGGAACGCTAGGACGCCTTTATGGCCCCTCGCTCTTTATATAAACACTGAATTTATTGTGCGGATATTGCTCACGTTCTAAATGTTTGTTTTGAAGGGCGAAAGCTGAATTCGCCCGGAAATGATGAATTTTGACACGTGTAATGTAGCCATTAGTCTTGGGAGATCTTTTTATCTACTCGCTGACGTATTGAATTACCTAGCTATGTTCATGTGAAACCTTCTTTCTTATAACGTATGTATGATATACACATCCTTGATTTCCAACATGTTAATAAATAATTTATTATAATCTAATTCATTACACTCTCGGCTTCCATGAAACATTAAAATTTATTCCATACAATTTGTTAAAGATAAATTATTAAAATTTCATAAAAATTCTCTAGTATCACTAGTCCTTAATAAACATCATAAGGTAAAAAATCGAGGGATAAAACAAAATTTGTTAAAATTACTACACAACTATTTTTTTATTGCACATCAAGGTAAAGTCTTGAATGTAAATGTAATGAATGTAAGTCTTTTATCCAGAAATGTATGTTTGTTCAATTTCTGATTTTATATATATAGAAAATCTTTATTTCTGAGAAATACGTTAAATTATATTACAATATTTACATTACAATCATAAACCTCTAGTTAAGCCTCAGAAAATGGCTATCGACCATCGGTCTTTCTGTTTGATTTCTGATTTTATTTTTGTGGATTTTTAAGCAAATCGTAAATGAATAAATAGTTGTAAAGGGCAGAAAATCCAAGTTGAAAATTATTGAATTCGTTATACATCCTTTTAATTTTTAATAAAACACTGATTCACTTCGTTCGTATAACTTTTCAATTTGAAAAATATTTCTGTACTCTATAAAACATATGACACACGTTCTATCGCTAATTCAAATCCAAATTATTATTATTATTATTGCTATAAATTCATACTAAGGTTAACGTTATGTAATTATTCACCGTATGTCGTCGGGCATTCGCCCTATTTGTGGATCGGATGCGGTGTGAACGCAGCACGGAAATATGTGTTCCTGACTTAATTTGTCAATTCTCTCCTGCTAATATTTGTGGGCGAATTGGACCCAATGAGACCCGAAATTATCGTAACGTAGCGACATTGAAAATGAATTCATATTCAATGGTGGTATTTTCGATAACGATTGTTCCGTCTTTATTCCTATAAATCGACGATTACCTCATTGCGATTATTTATTTATTTATTAACGGCCAAGCCTTTTTGAAAGATACAATATTTAACAAAAATTATGTTATCTATCTCTGTTGTCTGTGGTCTGTTTCTTATGTACGTTTTAATTAGATTTAACTCTGATTTTTTTTATCCATACTGCGTATAATTTTTCTGTTAGTTTTTCATTTGATATTCCTTCCGCATGTCTATGAATACTGCCACTACAATTTTTTCTTATCTAAATTTGATTTAAAATAATATATTAAATCGTTTACTGCATTTATTGTTCCACAGTTTTAATTTTAATAAATGAAACACTTTTTTACTTTGTTTGTATAACTCGGATTGTTTTATTGTTAACTATAGTTTCGACAACCTTAACGTATCATCATCAAAACTTTTGTTTTGTCAACAATAAAATCAATCCGAGTTATACAAACAAAGTAAAAAAGTGTTTCATTTATTAAAATTGAATTACAATGTATAACAAAGTAGAAGCCCCAACAATTAACAAGTTCCACAGTTTTTTCTGAAACGCATATTGGGGATGTATATATTATATTATGCTTTGTTAAATATTCATTCTTGTTTATTGTAGAGAATAGAGTTATTGGTCTGAGGTTTCCTGTATAGGTTTCGTCTCTTTTTTTAATATTGGTTTTACGACAGATCATTTTACTTTTAATAATGATCAAACACGTCTATCAACTAAATTACATCATGGCCAAAAAGACGGCCATGATGTAATCGAATCATTGTAATATTTTATGTTATATGTAGATATTGTATTAAATTTGTCAATAAAAATTATGTATCCACTTAATTTACGTTATATAAAATTATTTGCAGAAATGAATATGTTATTTAATTGTAAAAATGTTTATCAATTCAATATTACCGAAATAATTCATAGAATGTGGATAACAAATAATCCTAGCTAATTGGAAGTAATTATCCCTCAAAATAACAGTTCGTTCGGCTTTCGTTGTTCACCGTACAATTTAAATGAGAGTTTGTTATTCATTTGCCATGCTAATTAGCAAATTGTATATTCGTTTTAATTATGGAATTGCTTTGGACGCGCTGTGGATATTAGGACGTACAAATGTAATTTTAATTTTCCGTTTGCTGCAATTATAACAGTTATCACCAATAATGTTAATGTATCGTGAATTAATGCGGAATACATATTTCCAAAAATACCGTTTTGTGGTGTTAAGATAAATAAATGTGCGATTAAATATTTTATAGCGTGGGATAAAATTTGCTGTGGGATGTTGTTATTATATTGCGATTTTGTATATTCAATTATTAAATAACATGAATATTATTTCTTGAATAATTTTCTCATTTATCACTTAATATTAATATAATATTTTGAAAATATTATTATTTTTAAATAAAATTCCTATATCCAGTTGAAATTTTTAATTTAAAATCATAATCAATTTCAAACTAAATCCTAATAAATTACAAACTATTTCATATCCGCGAAACACGTTCACTGCTGTTATAAAACTGAGCTAATATATGCTAGCAGGCACATTCAGAATTTCAAAGCAGCAGCGGAGGCGTTGAAATATTAATCTTCTTATTAAGGGAATAAAACGGAAACGTATCATGACCGCGTGCACTTAAAATTTTAATGTTCTACAGACGATTAAATCCGCTTGCGGATTATAAATCTCAATAGTGCAATAATAAAGCAATAAAGTAATTTATCGCGCTGAAACGGTGCAATGGACCAAAACACATTCATAAAACGTAATTCGAGATCATAAATAGGGCGGCTATAAAAATCATTTGAAATATACCTGTTGGGTATTTCGATTCACTGAAAATGGATGTTTGAAATAAAATTAATGACAGATAATTAAATAAAAAAAGAAGAAAGTAGCTAAAGATCCATTAATTTATTAATAATTTTTTATTTAATATATCTACATAACTGTGACCATATAAATAAATCATTTTTTTTCTAGAATTATAAACTATTAATTAAAACACTTTGTATTTGTTTCACTGATTTTTTTTTATATTTTCTGATTATTTGCTTGTTCGCTCATTATGCTATACCAAAATAAAACTTCAATTTATTAATATTGCTGTTATTGCATTTTGGTGATTGCTCTTTTTGCTCAGATGAGGAATATTGAAATAATATTAATAATATTATTTTTGCTTTTGTGAGAAGCAATCTTTGGCGTCTCTACAGCTATCGAATAAATAATAATTGTAAATCGTTAAAACGTAATGATATTTTTTAAGTAATAGTAGACTTGCACTTTGATAAATACGAATTTTTAAAAATGGATCCATCATTTATAATCCTGTATTATTATTATAAATTAAATTTATAAATATTATCCTATTTGAAATTGTCTAATCTTGTTTTTGTATACACTGCAAATAAGAAAATCCCTCAAAATGTAGTCTCCATTTATGACTACACACAAACATTCCCCACACAGCCATTTGTGTTTCCGGAATAACACAAATTACCCCCATAAAAGACAATTCGATTTCTCTGAGGACGGTTTGCATGCAACGAATTGAACTTTAAGCACATCAAAAAATGTGTATCGCCGGAAATTACACAAACTTGTTTTCAAAAGATTCATATATTTAAAATGAGTTTTATATAAAATACTGCATATTGATTTGCTTACCATCCTTATATGATGTGCTCGTTTAATACTATACTTTTTCTAAAATTTCTTTTTGTGAATATTGGAACACTATTTAGTAATATTTGACGAATCTATTTCTAAAAACCTATTAATTTATAAACAGCACGGCTAATTAAATTTACAGTATTTTAATTAAATCTCCCGTTTTAGACAATATGTCGCCATGAAAGCATGGAACAATGCTGTTTGGGAACGCGGCCGTTTGTGATGATCCCCGGAGAGGAGAAGTGTACCCGGCGCCCCCGCCATAAGTTGGCCCCGAAACCCCTTCTGTATATTTAATTATGCCCGGACCTCGCGAACCGTGTAACTCCGCTACATGCATTCCCGGCCACTTAGCGGAAACATTGCGTTTCCAGCGTTGTTCGTGCGGAAACTTTCTGCGATATTTTAACCTGTTATTACAACGGAAGAAAAAAAGTTGTCCGCAGGAGAGACGTGCGCCAACTCGCTGATAGAATTTCTAAAGAATACAAAAGGGGTGGGTTTTATAAAAGTGTATTCAATTTATGTCGGCTAAAATTTTATCGACATTGCAAAGTTTCTGTCAAATTATTAAAAATATTTTACAATAATTACTAATTTAATCATCACAATAAGTATAATTAATAATATTAATAATGATGGTAAAAATATTTTTATTGAAGTTTTAATAAAATTAAAATAATTCGTAAATTATTATACGTTATTATTATACATATTTTTGTATCAATCAGAGAATATTTAAAAAAAAAATCGTAACCTGGTCTCATAAACAGGACAAGTTTGCGTTTCTTTAGTGGAAGAAACAACGATTTTCATCTATCTTTGTAGGCCCAAATTGTTGTATTTAAATAATACAATAATAATGTATAGCTTGAAAAAAAAAATTGTGTGTATAATTATAATGGAAAAATTTATAATACAATGTGTGTTATTTTTGTTCTTTATAATTTATATTTATATTATTTTATATTATTTGGTATTTATATTTATTTATTTATTTGAACGTATAAACTTTTTACAATTTTACAAACTTATTATAATGCTAGACAAATAATAATACAAAAATCACAAAAGAATGAAACAATATCGCATGCATGCTGAAATTATTTATAGAAACAAATATTCAAAATTGTTCATACAGCAAATAATAATAATAATAATGATAATATTCTATTGTATAATTTATGCTAAAGAAATGTGTAGTATAGTAGATTTAAATAAATCAAGTCCCTGTTTTTTTTTTATAAAGACAAATAGAACATGAATGATTTAAACGTACGTAGAAAATTTCCCCTGTGATCGTCTCATTTTATTTCGCACAGCTACAAAGTATCCCTTTAATTCCCATAGTCGTTTACGTGACGGCAAAAAGGATCCGATTTATCTTTAGCATCCGTATCGAGTCACCCCCCGACCATCACGAGCAACGTATCCTGGCGCGCATCTGCTCCCTCCCGACTGCGGGGATGTATTGTACGAGAGAAGGACGTCCGAGGCTTTCGTTTTCACGTGGGCCCATTGAATACCGTGCACTTACATACATAAAGTTAGGACGAGAGAGACACATTTGCATTTATGTGGGAATAACGACGTGCTCAAGATAGTGCTTACGTCAGAGCCAGTTTGGGATGAGGAGGAGAGGAGTGGGGTGGCATAATGGATCGCCAGGGGCTGGTGGATGTTGGATAGTGCCGAGCGTCTGATGGTTTGGGATCGGCAAGGACGGACGGGGATCTAATTCTTCCCCAGAAATCAATTCTTTAATTATATCCTGAAACGACGCAATTACATTGGCGAGGCTAAACATGAAAATAAAAAGTAATTTTTGTGAACATTATTAACTTGTAAGTGATAGAAAGGGATATATTCATAAACAGAAAGAAATATATCTTTTTTAAAGCACTTAAATATTTTCTGCGCTTATTAATACATACATAAACATCTTTATTTCTGAGATTGGAATATACAATTACAATACAATATTTCCAACTCTGAAACTGGCTATCGACCAGTGGTCTTTCAGCCTATTTATTAATATTATCAATGAAATGCAATGAAATTAAACAAGGAAATTTCCTGGCATCAATAAAATTCAATCAATCCCCATTTTTCAACTGCAAAAATTACTTACACTATAAGTGTTTGTTCTTAGTTATATTCTGTGTGTGTTTTCTTTATCCTAATATTATTTGTATAGATTTTTTTATTTTCATATTCATTCATTTTATAACATTATCTTATATTCATATGGAAAAAATAAAAATATTAAGTTTTTTAATGATTACCTTTCTGCTGTACCGACATCCGTCGTTGCATTTCTATTTATTTCAGAAAGCTATGTTTATTTCAAATTGTTTTAATTAATTTTATTTCATAAATAGAAGTAGTTGTTTTAATATGCATTTGTTTAACGTACTTACGTAGCGTAAGTCAGAAGTCACAGAGCTAAATGTGAAAATAATTTGTTAATTATTCTCAAATCATTTTTATTTAATATAATTTTATTTCAATTTATTTTCTTAAATTAAACCTTGTTTCGCAATAATCATTGACGATGAGAAAATTCGACGGGGGTGGGAAAAATATTCCCGCGATCATTAACATGAAAAAAATAATTGAAGCGTGCGAATTCACGGTCCACGGGATACAATTCTCGGTACGAGGAAGTTGTATTTCGTGTGGAATTACATAATAAGGCGAAACGGCAATATTTTTCGTCCGTCCGAATAAACAGATATAACATGGAAGCCAAATAAAACGGAAACATAAATTTTTATATAATCCCACGATCCCTTGTTTTCTTATCGCGAAATTTTACAAGATATGACCTTCGGTGTTCCCCCCTCTTCCACTCATCCTCTATCCCGCGTAGAAATTGGATACATTCATCTTTAAAAAAAAAACGAACTAACAAGAATAATAGAAAGGAAACAAACAAGGACATTACATGAAATGATAGTTTGTTATTTAGAAGATCTAATAACAGAAATATAGAGGGTATATTCAGAGAGTGGATATATTTGTTTATGTCAGTAAAAAAATACAGCAATAAGATACTTTGAAAGACAACAATTTTGAATTCATACGAAAATGCCAAATATACTATAATTTATTGTATAAGTAAAAACACTTTCACACAGGAAAATATTATTTTTTAATTGAGTGAATAATTTTATTCTTCTCTTTAATATAATTTTATTGTCGATTAATTATTAAAATCGTATAATTTATATAAAACCACGACACCCAAAACGGGTAAAAGAGGATAGGATTAAGAAAGAATAATTTATTTAGAAGCCATTTAATTTATATATATATATATATATATAAATCTTTATTGGCAGATTATTTTTAACAAAGTAATAATAATAAATAAATACAATAAATAACTAACATAAAAATAAATTCTTCTGCCAATTGGCTATCGACCGTTGGTCTTTCCGCCTGATTTTGTAGGCGTCTGTCCTTGTTAGTTGCTGTGATCAAAGCTAATGTCGTCCATTGTCTTGTGAATTTTAATTTTTATTAATCTACATTTTGTTAATTAGTTATTTTTATTTTTGTGGTAACAATTTGAATAATTTTAAGATTTTTTTTTAGAAAAATGTGTATGTGTAAACTGTACGTCTAATAATCTAATTATGTTTATTGATTACATAAGCACAACTTTGAAATAAAATAAAAATGTATAAAAGATAAAGTTAAACTAATGATTATAATTACATATTTATGTAAAAACTACAATTGAATAATTTTGTATAAGCTAAGTATGAAGTTAGTTAAAAATTGATTAAGTAATAAATTAAAAGGCATATATGAATATAATGTACATATAATATAACCAACTATTCAAACAAATATTTCACTGCAAGCACGTATCCAATTTGAATATTTCATGCAAAACAGCCCCGAAATCTACATAAATTCCCACATTCTATTATAATAAACTTCATAATTCACAAATTCATAAAAAACCGCCAAGTTTTCTCCCCGAGGAAGGAATTTACGAGCGACACGACTTCTTTTTGCAGCGTTCGCATCACCGCACCATTGATGCTTTACGAGGCAAGTTCGGAGGAAATTTCGATTTCCTAGTGGCGATCGCAATGAATGGCAAAGTAGACGGCATCCAGGGAAAGGGTTACTTCCGAACGGGTGCATAGTAAAGGAGGGAATCCGGTCAAAAAGCGGGGGCCGTGTCCCGGTAATAAATATTAAAGCGACACTAAAACGTCCGACGATTATCGTTCATAAATAAAGTATAAGCGGAAGAAGTGCGCCCAGCGTCTAATGTTTATTGCTCGTAAAGTGTAATATTTACTCAAGATGGCCGAGTTTCGCTGCGTTTTGAGTGATAACAAAATTCAATGATGGTTTTAAGTGTTTGCACAATAGAGTGAGGGGAATGGTATTAGAAAGATGGGCTTTTCAGCATTCTTAAAACATGCAGCTTAATTTTCATTTATGGTCATTTCTTCAGAACATCCATGGCCGGCGGAAAATATCGCGAAATTTTAGCTCACTTTACGATGATCAATTTTGCGTGTATGTGGATCGAAAACTACAATTTTGATAGCATTTAAATTATCAAGGATTATTCCCCAATTCTTTAGCTACAATTTGGTATAATATGAAGTTATTTGCTCGACACCCAATACAGGTAAAAGAGGATAAGATTAAGAAAGATGAAGTTATTTGGTGATTTTTATCGAAAATATACTTAAAAAAAATATTCATCACGTCCAAAACGGTCAATCCGTTAAACCGTTCGCATGTTAATTTCACAGCGCCATTCAATTTTCCCAAAATAGACGAAAATGATTATATTGAGGGAAACTAAATATGCCACACACTTTCTAGTATTATCAACTATTTTCGTGAATTTTTAAAAAAAAGTTTGGTAGAAAAAGAAAAGATCGCCGAAATTTAAAAATATTGTAAAGAATTTCATACCCGCGGATTGATCGTTTCGAACGTGTCTATGCTTAAAGCAAGATTACAAACATTACAGAAAAGATGGAAGGATGGGGTTGTGAGCATTGGATTTCCAATATATTTCTACCTATTTATCATCTTTATTAGACGTGAGCGATCGCCAGAAAAAAAAAAAAAATACAAATTCGATTAATATTTTAGTCAACTTTCCGATGGTTACATTTGCGAACCCACTGATCTAAAACCAAACTTTTGATAGGTTTAAAATTTTCAGAATTTATCCCCCTATTCCTTACATACATTTTGGTATAATTCCAAGTCATTTAGTGATTTTTGAATTTTTGGCAAATTTTCGCAATTTTTCAATTCATAGCCCTTGCAATATTTGAAATTTTGATGATTTTTGGCGAATTTTCGCATTTTTCCATAAATATCCCTATTTTCGTAATTTTTATGAAAACTTATTCAAATTAGCAAGCATACTGACAGAAAAATAATTTTTGAGTAGGTTTAAAATTTCCACAAGTTATCCCTCTATTCTTTAACCATATTTTGATTATACAAAAAAATCAAGTCATTTGGTGATTTTTGAATTTTTAGCGAATTTTCGCAATTTTTTCAATTCATAGCCCTTACAATATTTAAAATTTCGATGATTTTTGGCAAATTTTCGCATTTTTCATACATATCCTTAACTATTTTTGTAATTTTTATAAAAACTTGTTCAAATTTGCAAGCATACTGACAAAAAACCAATTTTTGAGTAGGTTTAAAATTTCCATAAGTTATCCCTCTATTATTTAGCTATATTTTGATTATACAAAAAAAATCAAGTCATTTGGTATTTTCTGAATTTTTGGCGAATTTTCGCAATTTTTCAATTCATAGCCCTTACGATATTTGAAATTTCGATAATTTTTTTATTTCTTGCAAAAAATTAAAAAAAAAATCACAATTACTCTTAATAATGTCGAAAAGGACATGGACTATATATTTTCCCCTAAAATAATCGTTTTCATCCATTTCGAGCCACTTGAATGGCCTCGTGAAATTAACACGGAACTTAATGGAAATGGTTTAACCATAAGCAAAGCCCGTCGATTGGCTGTTTCGATCGTATTTACGGTTAGACCAAGATTACAAACTTCACAAAATAGATGGACGGATGGGGTTTTCAGCATTTCATTTCTAATTAATGTGGCTATATTTCCACGTACTTCCACCATAATAGAACGTGAGGGACCGCCAGAAAAAAAATACAAAGTCGAGAAATTTTTTAGTCAACTTTGCGATGGTCAAATTTACGAGAGAACAGATCGAAAACTAACTTTTTGACAGGTCTAAAAATTTTACAAGTTATTCCCCCATTATTTATCTACATTTTGGTATAATATGAAGTCATTTGGCAATTTTTGAATTTTCGACGAATTTTCACATTTTTTCCATGCATATGATATTTTCAAATTTCCATAGAACTTTTCTCTCTCCAAAAATCTGAAAAAAAAAGAATCAAGGCCCTTAATATTGTTAGAAAGAAAGTAGACTATTTAGTTTCCTTCAAAAAAATTATTTTCACTCAGTTCGGGCCACAGTTAATTTCACAGTGCAATTCAACTGTGAAATTAACACTAATCTTATGGGATCGCTTAAAGCGAGGCCCGCCGATTGGCCGTTTCGATCGCGTTTGCGGTTAAATCAAGATTAAAAGCTTCACAGGAAAGATTGAATAGTGGTGTTTTCAACAACGGATTCCAAAAGAATGCAGCTATAGTTTTACATATGGTTATCTATATTTTACGGCCAAGTCAGCCAGAAAAAAATCGCAAAATCTAGCAAAATTTTATGCCACTTTTTAAAGGTTGACTTTGCGAGTGTGTGGATCGAAAATTATTTTTTTTTCAGAACTTAAATTTTCACATATTATTCACTCGTTATTTAGCTACATATTGGTATAATATGAAGTCTTTCGGTGATTTTCGCATTTTTCCGAAATTTCCCTTTTTTCCATACTTATGATATAAAATTCGATGATTTTTTTTTTCTTTACAAAAAAAAAAATTGGAAAAATTCATGAAGACCTTTGATAATTTTGAAAATAACATTATTTATTTTATTATTTTATATTTTATTTTATAGATTATTTAGTTTCTCTCAAAATAATCATTTTTGCCAATTTAAGGTTGCTTGAATGGACCCGCTAAATTAAATTCGTTTAATATTTCACAAAATATTAAACGAATAAAAACGTAACTACATACGGAAGTGACAATTTCGTTAAATTGCTTTATACCGATTTTAATTAGTTTTGAATTTATTTCAACAAACCCATATTTTCATTCTGCTGTGGATTCACAAAATTGTATTAATTTCAGTATTGTAATCCAATGACTGTAACTAATATGCGTTTTCCATCCACGCATACATTCGCATGGCTTTAATGTTTTATGGACTGGAATATATTTAGGAATTTATTTTGCGCTAAATTTCTCCGTTCGGTGATAAATTTACACGCAGGTCGTAATTACGACTCACGCTATATTTCTGCTATTGAAATATAATTATTTGTAATAGAGAGAAATAATCTATGTATATTTGCAGGACAATTACACAGTCATTGCATTTATATATTGTTTTTTGACGATTAATAATAATCTTTATAAACAGATATATACAGCAAAAAATACTAAATAAATATTAAAATATTACAAAATCAAAAGTATATTTTATATCTGTTAATTGACCAATGGTCTTTCCGCCTGATTTTTCGTGTTTATGTCTTTATCATGAAAATGGTATGGTGTTTAGTTTATATTATGTTTATTTTATATATTCTGTACAAAGGAGATTTCCGTTGATTAATAAACAAATAAATAAAGAATGAAAATATGTTGAATAATTTTCTTCTGTCTATCAAACATTAAAAATCAGCGATTGTAATAAAAATCAGAGCAAGTATTTAAAGCACGTCCTAAAGACTGTTTGTTTGTAGCAAGGGGAGTTTAAAAGCAATTCCCCGGGGATATTGCATCGCGCCCCCGCAAAGTACCTACGGACGCTAAATAAATATGAGGGCACGTACCACCCACATATAAATTTTCTGACAAACGCAGCGAAATTTACACCCACGACGGTATCGCATGCTAAATCGCGTAACTGCTATTAAGGAGCAGCGAGATACGTTGACGTGGGCATCTAACGATTTTTACGTGGGAAGTTTTACGTTTGATCCAGTTAGCTCAAACACGGAGGGGTTCCAAAACGGGATCACGTTTAAAAATAATTCGATTTCTTCCTTGTAACACAATAATGCTATAAAACATAATTTCGTTTCGTTGTGGATGTACGAACGGAGCTTTTTAAAATCAACGAGTTTGTACAGCGAGTACATAGGAATAATATATTTTATTGGCAATCTAATCCACAATATCAATTTAATTATATATATAGATATATAACATCATTATTGAGGCTTTGATACAATTTAGTTATAATACAATGTTTAATTTAATACGAACAAAATGGCTATCGACCATTGGTCTATCAGCCGGAAATCCTTGTGCTAATGTTATGTCAGTCGATCATTCCTTGATTCGATTTGATTATTTTACATTCCTTTACATTAAAACAATTATTATTTAATTAACACAATAAGCAATAAATATAGTTGTTCTATAATATGGGAGCAATAGCTTGTCAAAAAATGTAGTAGTTAGTTTAAATAAACAACAAATTTGTACATATTTTAATTTTATCACTTTTACAACACCATACTGCAGATATTAGATAGCGTAAGACTGACTTTTATTAATCTAAGCAAGGCACATTATTATCATCTAGCGGCACCAATTATTTTTTTTGTTGTTGTTATTATTTCTTAATTTTTGTTCTACAATCCACTATACATAAATATTATTAATTATATTGTAGATTTGTAAAAAGGTAAATCCGTTCAATAAATAAATAAATAACAACACAGTATTTATATTTATAAAAAACTTTAACTAATGAATATGGAAGCATAGTTTCCGAAATATATATTTAGTTGAACAAAAGAAGTAGGATAAAGGATAATAATTTTTATTCAAATAATTAAAGATAATTACAACGTTGTTTGGCTTATTCCAAAACTGGTCCCTATATTTTCAATAAAGCATAGATTAATATTGTATAGATTGTGATTAAAATAGCAAAATAATTTTGGAGGACAAAAAGACGATAGTCTAGATAAATTAACACTTACATTATGCTTAATTAATTTCTCACTTAACCCGTGATGAAATATCCTGAATTAACACTTACATGTTTTACATTTGTTAAAAAATCTAAACTCTTTATACCATATCACAAACCATTCAGATTTCCATTTAAAATTCCATTTTCCAATTGTAAATATTTGATCCTAATATTTTCTTTAAACTCCATTCGCAATTAATACAATCCAATATCCACAAAAATGCCATAAAATGCTATAAAACATAATTTTAATTTCTAATGCCTAATATTGTCTACTTGGGGAAGACTTAATTTCTGAAGTGATTAAAAAATGGAAAAGCATTGTTTTGCCTACAACTATTTGAACCAATTATTGGTTATTATAAAATAAAAATATAAAATATTTTTTGTGGATGGGTAATTCGTGGTTCATTCACGGATTTTAATTTTTACAAACATCTTTATTCAGACATCAGAATTACAATTCTTTACAAATATTTATATTTACAAAACATATTGATAGTCTCTCATGGGCTATCGACCGGAGGTCTTTCTACCCCTTTTAATTTTTATTTCTTTACGACGATTAGTAGAAGTTCCACAGTTTTAATAATAAACTGAATAAATTTCAAAGTCCAAAACAGCTGACAAAAAAAAATAAAATATTAAAAAAAGTTCTGGGAATCAAACTTAGAATTAGAAAAATATTATATACTTACATTTTAAGTCTATATTTAACTATGCACTTTGAAATTTACTCGTTTTTATGTTGAAATTTGTGTATAACAGAAATAAAATTTAGAAATTGAATTGAAAATAATAATAAATAACACTATTATTATTTTCATTTCAATTTTATTTCTGTTATACACGAATTTCAACATAAAATCAAGCAAATTTCAATGTGAGCTTTAGGACTTCAACAAATAGGCTAAAGTATAGAAATGGAAATAAAAATCCGTGGACGAACCACGAACTGCCCACCCTGGCGGAGGTTCCGGGTCGAAAAAACCGTGGATAACTTCACATCGGTAACATTTTTTACGGTCGATGAGTTTCTTCTGGAAATATGTAAATTCTTACCGGGATATAACAGAACAAATGCTTTGCTATATGTAGTCACTTTAAGTCTTCTCTAAGTATGGCATTTCATGATTAATATTATTATATAGAGCAGAAAGACCTATGTTCTGTAGCCTTTCTTTGGGAATATATTATGAAATTATGTATTTAATGTATTAAATTAGAATATTTACAATATATTAATCTCAGATAATAAAATTTTAGTATTATTATATATTTCATTTTATTTTTAAACAATCTTGCATACTAAATTATTGCCAATTTTTCTTAAAGTGGGATTTTTTTTTCTATCGAGCACAATTTTCGTATTGCATTGGGTGATAAATGCAAACTTTTCGAACTAAAATGCATACATCATCGGCTCTAATACATGTTTCCATATTGCGTCATGTGTGGAATAGGATTACAGGGATGATTGTTTGTCGGATGGAAATTTAATGCAAATAACAGCTGTTCTTGTCTGAGAGAGAAGATTTAGGGCGTCATGAAATTTAACAGTTCACATTATGGTAATTCGCCGTTGATGATTAAACCATTAATGTATTTCAATAAACGACATACATTATTTGAAACGCGATTAATATTTCGTAATAGATTTCTATTGCATTCAATTATTTCGCAGTAAAACCAAGTTAATTAAGAGCATTCGTATTTATTTACATTTTTAACACATCACTCTCTTGAAGGAAAGTATTTGTTGATGGATAAAATGAAACTTAAAAAAAATGTTTTTCTTAGTTAGACAGTAATAAATCTCCTGTTTAACTAAGAAAAACATTTTTTTTCCATAGACGTGTTTTGTGATTCATCCCTCATCAGTACAACTCTGCCTTATATAAATATAAAGTTGTTAAAATAAATTAATTACACATAAATTCGATAATCTCAAATTTTAATTCACCCACATAATTTTAAGAAAATTTACTTACATTCATTCAGATAAATCCCCTGTCTAACCAAGAAAAACATTTTTTTTTTAATTTCACTATATCCATCAACAATTTTCCTTCAAGAGTGATACATTTATTCAGATAATTCTCCTGTCTAACTAAGAAAAACATTTTTTTTAAATTTCACTTTATCCATCAACAATTTTCTTTCAAGAGTGATACATTTATTCAAATAAATCTCCTGTCTAACTAAGAAAAAATTTTTTTTTTAAATTTCACTTTATCCATCAACAATTTTCCTTCAAGAGTGATACACTCATTCAGATAAATCTCCTGTCTAACTAAGAAAAACAGCTTTTTTTAAATTTCACTTTATCCATCAACAATTTTCCTTCAAGAGTAATACATTCATTCAGATAAATCTTCTGTCAAACTAAGGAAAAAAAAATTAAAGTTTCATTTTATCCATCAAAATATACTTTCCTTCAAGAGTGATACATTCATTCAGTGCCTACTAAATATACAAGCCGGAATGTCGGAGTGGGAATGACTCCATGTTGCATACTCCAAGGCCATAGGAGCGCCTGCTCATCTTGCGCAATCTGGTTAAATTGTAACAATTATTTTTGCATGTAGTTATAATAATAAATATTTAAATTTTCACACATTTTCATTTGTACACATTTTCGATCAAATATTTCAAACAATTTGATATTAATTAAAGAAGCGTAATAATAATTAACATTCAAGCGGTTTTAAAAATAATGTAAAAAAACATGCAATGTAATAAGCTTTAATTCTGAAAATCCCATCTAAAATACGTATTTCAGATTTACATGTTACAAAACTTATTTTGACACACTGATAAATATATAAACATTGCATATACATAATTTAATACATTTCCATATGGAGATAAAATATTTAAAGTTATAGCGGAAAAGTGTGCTTCATATGAAAATTTCGTATGCGGCCCATTTTCCGTGTTCGTAGATCACATTCACATCCACATCGTGGATGAAAGCCTCCGGCTTGCACCGGGGACTGCAGCTGATAAGGGAGGATTCCGCGACCGGCATATTAAGGATGTCGCGCCCTTCCGCTGCTAATATTTCACACTGAACGTTCCCGCCCTCGCCCTACTATTAAAATTTCAAAAGTGAAATTTATGATTGATGACCACCATCTACCGCGAAATTTCACAATCTTTTTATAATGAAAAGACGAATGGTGTGTTTTTTTGCCTAGTTTTATTTAGATTATCTTCAACATAATATTCTAGGACAATCCCTTTATGATAATTTATTTATTATTTTTATTTACATTTTTATTATTAAAAAAATGTAATAATTCAATTTTATTGCTTGAAAAATTGTTTATAAACTTCAAAATTATTTAAGTCTAATATAGTCTAATATTAAATAAATAATATATTTCTTTTTATTGCAAATAGTTTACAATTCATTAGTAAATGTTCTAGAACCAGTCTCGCCTTATTGTCAATATTGGTCGGGATTTATATTAATTTTGTGCATATATTCTGGACATACCATGGTGTTCTCGATAATTATATACACTAAATGAAATCAATTAGATGTAGTTGTTCATGTAAATATAAAATGCCTCCCGGCAAGTTTTTGTAAACTAACTCAATACATTCGTATAATCGTTATCTAACATCCCAGACACGCACTTAATTTTCTCTTTCTTTCTCCTAAACAAAATTATCTTGTTTACTTTTTGTGGCGTGCTAGAGCAGAAATCAGAAACGGTCAATTAAATCTTCGCAGATAATTCGGACGATCGAGAGAGAAAGGGGGCGGGGGTGGGTAGGAAGAGGGAAAGGGCGGCCGCTTGATAAACTTTCCCTATCGTCTCGAGTCCGCTTTTATCTAATTCAATTATTCGGAGTTGGCAACGTGTAATCCGTCACCGGCCCTAAAAGGACTTTCCCGTGGAAAACATTTTCCCACTCTCGCCAGAATGCAGGATGAAGTCGGGTTTTGCGGGAAAGGTCGAGGGAAAACATTTTCAGTGGGATTTTCAGATGCAATGCGTTTGACAGCTCCGCAAATACCGACTGCGCTGGACGTAACTTATAGAATCGATTAAAATAATTTCGCGGTCGGTTTGGTTACCATAATGAGATTTATTGAATGCCATGTATTTTCATAAAGTTTAAAATATCTTTTAAAAGCCAAAGAAAATATTCAATTTAAAGTATAAATTTACTTATAATTCATCAATTTAATATAATAGAAAACATGTATACTTTAAAATTAGTTTGATAATTTCAAATTAAACTAATTTCAAAGTATACATTTTTTCTATTATGTTTAATTAATTCGTTAATTCGATAAACATTTATTTTAAATTATTAATAACTGAGGCTTCAACTTTGTTACACATTGTTTATCAATTTAATAAAACACTTTTAACTTTGTTCTGTGTTATGCAAATAAAGTTAAAAGTATATTAAATAAAAATGATTTGAAAATAATTAATAAATTATTTCCACATTTAGCTCTGTGACGTTAAAAGTGTTTTAAATATTTATTTTAACCACACTAATTAATTGCTAAAGTAGAAAATAAAACATGAGATATATATATATATATACTAATATCTTTATTCAGACAACAATATTACATAAGCTTATACATATACAGAGAGGATTTTTATCGGTATACATTAGGCGAAGTATATACTTGCGCCTATAAAATGTATACAAATGAAGAAAAAGCGTCTATTACAATTCCAGCAGAGGATAAGACATTTTCCAATAACTCCAGGGCCTACCTCGGTTATGACAATTCTAATAATAATTAACAGGTACACATAAAGGAAATGTATACCGATAAAAAAGCTCTCTGTATATATATATATATATATATATATTTACACAACAAGAAAAAATATTGTGTTATTCTGTTTGGGCACTAGTAGATGTGTTTCCTACAATAAATCTGTGAAGCTTAAAAACAGTCCAATGTTTTACTTGCAAAATTAATTGTAATGGAGTTCCATCAAGTAATAGCTTGAACCATAGAGTTTTTAAAATATTGCAGCATATCATAAGAAATTTTGTAAAAATAAATATAATAAAAATTAAAAAAAAAATTTCTAATCAACATGAACATGTTTCACAAATAACGTTGCAGTAATATTATATCAACGTTGGAAATTTATGCAAAATTAATGCAACGTTTTTATGTTCATTTTGTTCAGTGAGTTTGTTACTTAGTGATAGATTATTATAAAAAAAATAGTTAATTAAATCGTGTGATCTTAAAAAAAATCCAGTGCTTTACTTTTAAAATTAGTTAAAATATATTAAAATTGGTAAGTCAGGGTAGGTGTGTGGCACCATTAGATACCAATCAGAATAATTCGATTCTATTTGTTTTTAAAATTAAAGTCTGCAAAGAAATTAAATTGAATAATAACCAGCATTTAATTTAACATGAAATGCTTTGTAATTTTCGTACTTGCACCGCATAAAATTCATTTAATAAATGTCCCGCATTCTTATCTTCGCGTACATGAGGGAAATTTTTCTCAGAAAATCAAGGGGTAATCGAATCGCTGCGCCACCACTAGATTTACAAATTGAATTTACAAATCAATTTATAACACACATCAAGCGGATGCGGATGAGGATGAGGAAATCAGGCTCCGAACTCCACAATAACTTAATTATGTCTGCGCGTCATGTTTGCAAGAAATGCCTTGGCCGAGTGCATATTCACCAGGTATATCTTAGTTTTCTCATATGAAAATTAAGGGGGAAGTACCGTAATTGAAAAATAGAAAAAGAAAATGCAATTTATATAAGAGCATTTGTACCTATTTTGAAATCGTTTTTCAGAGCCAATTATTGGATATATTTCTCATATTTTTTATAAATTATTTCATTCGAATTATAAATTAATCCCGAAACACACAGACACGTGAAATTAATAATTAATAATTTTATTTTATTAAAAATTTATGCAAATGCAATCTCACATTTGTGATTTAATTTTGAAATTAACAGTTTTAATAACTTCAACATTAAATAGCCTTATAATAAAATTTTCCAACACAGTACAAACTTTATAAATTACTTAGAAAAGTTTTTTAATAATACAAATCTAATCAATTTTCTATAGGCTCGGGGGTTTTCAGGGTTAAAATCTGCTACCTGTTCTGGCAAATTAAAAGCTGCGCACACTCGCACAATCTAAATTCGGGTGAAACAATTGAGATTGAAAATTTTGTCTCTGCTGTTATAACATACAACGTACACACATATAGTACGCAATACGGACTATATATATGTATTAAATATATGTAGTATATTTCGTATGTTGAATTAAAAACCATAATAACCCGATATATTAAATAAAAATTAATTGTTAATCAAATAATTTCCTTATAGCTGTGACTTTTAGGCAGCTATTATTATTTTAACCTGTCTTTCATATTTTTATAAATAATGATTGTCATTATTTAAATATAATAAATAAAAATGATTTGAAAATAATTAATAAATTATTTCCACATTTAGCTCTGTGACTTTTGTCACTATTTAATTATAACGTTTCCCAGTAATTGGATAAATCTGTTTAGAAATAAATGTATTATTATTATAAACAAGTTGTCCGTGTATTAACGTAAATACTACGATTTAAAACCGAAAAAAAGTGTGTCTGATTTTTTCCAGTTTACGAGGTTATCTGCATACACGTGTTTCGGGATTCATCCCTCATCAGCACAGCTCTGCCTTAAATATAAAGTTGTTAAATTAAATTAATTAGACATAAATTCGATAATCTCAAGATTTCATTTACCCACATAATTTTAAGAAAATTTACTTTATAAATAATTGCTTAATGAAAAGTTCCGCAGCATTAATTCTTATAAAATTAGCCGTTTTAATGAAACGAGTGTCGGGTTACTGATTAAACACACCAAGTTGAGATTGAAATTTCTGGGGACAATAAATGAGTCGGTCCGGTGTTCCCAATGTTGAAAATAACTACCCCTGGGTAGACGGCGCGCGTCAATGTTTGCGGAGAATTTCCTCGGGGGCTGGAGAATTCGCACAAAAGAGCACAAACAAGGGCGCGAGAATTGGGCGCACTGGCGCTAACCGGCGAGGGGTGGCCCGGGAACGGCGGGGTCGGCCCGATTCCCGAGGGAGATCCTCTTCGCAATGAACGCCGGGGACACAAAGCGTCACGTCCAGGAAATCGGGAACGGCGTCGCCGTCACCTCGGAGTTCATTGTTTCAAAATGTCAATATTATCAATAAATTAATGTAATGTGTAAGTTAATGTACTAAGATGAGACACTTTAATTATCTGCACAATGTCTACGGTTGTGTTGTTGCTCTCAACAAGTATTTATTTACTTATCGCTTCACGAGAATTTGTATACAAGTGTTTGTTGTCTAGACACTTAACATACCTTGCATTAGGTTTACAAAGAGTAATAATTTATTTATAAAGAAAACTTATTTTGCCTACATACAAACACGAATAAAATTAACAATACAGTTTAGTAATAATAAGATTTATGTTTACTTTAAAAATACATACATTATTTGCCTGTACAAAAATTAATTAATTTATAAAATAAGTGAAAGCAAAAACAAATACCTTATAAAATTATGTATTCCACAATATCCCAAAGTAAAAATATAACGATGTAAAATAATCATATATTTTTTTTTATTTCAGTTAGACAGTAGCAATATTGATGAAAGAAATGAAAGAAAATCAAAACCTATAAGCAAATATTACTGAGCGAAAAGACTTAAATTTTTATTTAAATAAAACAAGAAAAGATTTTGTGGAAATGATAGATAATTTAAAACAGTCGACTGTATTTTATAGCAAAGAAAATAATAATTTATATAAAAGAACGAGCTACTCAATCAGCATTAAACATAGGTAAAATGTCAAAAGGACTTGATATTAGCGCAAAATAATACAATTAATAAATTAATAATAACAATCGAATATTTTTAAATATTCAAAGCCGAAGAAATAATTAAGCTACTAGGGCTTAATTATTTCTTTGACCTTATAAACGTGCGGGTACGAATATTAAATCAGAGTGGACATTTTTTTGTTGTTGTTTTTTTTTTTATAAGAGGGGTGGTGTAGCGAGTTATAATTTTTGATGGGTTTGTAATTATTGGTTCAATGAGCAAATTGGAACAAATTGCAGACCCATAATGCTGAATACTTATAATTAGTTAATATTTTTAGTGAAACAAACTGATTTTAATTTTACTTTTTAATACTTATACTTCACTTCACAACGACATTGCGCAAGTATTTATGTATTTGATTGGAATTGTGTGTACAAAAAAGGATAGTGTTAAAAAAATCATCGTAGAGAGTAGTTGCATCCAAAATACTGAAGTTATTATTGCTCCCAAGTGAATCTTCCAAAACCCAACATTACAGCACGAAAAGTATAAATTTGAAAAAAATATAATTATTATAAAGAATAAAGATGTTTGTATATATAACACTAATTACTTTTTTGTATTCATTTTTTATTTTATTTAATTTTATTTTATTTTTACGGTGATTAGTTTCGACTCGTCAGCGAGCCTTTATCAAAACAAGTACTTAAAACTAAACATAATTAAATAATTAACATTATTTAGAATACTTGGTTTTGTTTCATTATTTTAATAATTAACGTAAAAACGTTTCATCATAAGTTAAGTGAAAATCTAATCCATCGTATAACTAAATATATCACAAATTTAGAGTGGAAATTCAAATATTAAATTTAGTTTAATATTATAGTAAAAATGAACACATACGATTTATATCTGTTACGGACTTAATACAGAAAATTAGTTAGGGTTATTAATGTAAAATGCTTCTATAATAAATTATCGGTTGTCAAAAGCATGATCGAAAAGTTCCAGCGCTAATTAATTAAGGGTTATTAAAACTTTTCTCGTCTTATATTCCATCAAAAATAAATGAAACCGGGAATTAATACCTCAATATTTTAAACATTATCGGATTTAAAATTTCTTTAATAGTTAAAAATGTCGTCGACGCATTGCTTCATTAACTTTTAGTATCGATGTATGTTTAAAAATTATTTTTAGAATTATAATTGTATCGGAGAATGTATGTATGTATATGAAATAAAAATTATTAATAAATATGAATTGATTATTGAAAATCGAAAATAAAATAAAATAAAATCACACATTATATTGAATAACTTTAAATTCTCAACTTTTATTCTGTAAAAAATAAAAATTTAGTCTGTGAAAATGGCAATCGACGATCGGTTTTTCTGCCCATATTCCTAAAAATTATGTAAACAAAATTAATATCGAGAAAAACCTTGACATTAGTAATAATAGAAAAATATCAGAGTAATAAATTAAAGACGACGCTAGCGCCACCTTTTGCCTTCATCAAAGCATTGCACATGGAATACACTAGTCTGATAAGAAATGGCCATCACTAGTTATCCATACGCTAGATGAATGCTGGCTGAATATTTTATTAAATGTAAATATCAGAGTAGCTGCAGAGGAAATAATTTATTAATTATTTTCAAATTATTTTTATTTAATTTCCTTGATATTAGTGTTTTTTTTTCAATTCGCTAATAATATAATCCTTCTAGTCTTAAATCAAGGTTAAAACTCCGTGTTTGTGTCAAACAACTAAGGAATAAAACTTTTTTTTTTCTTAAGGGCAAAAACTATTTGCAGACAATTTTAAATCTGTGTATATTTCACAAATGATGTTTGTTTCGAGGCGCGAAGCGAGAGCAAAAAAAAAAAATAAGAAACCGTGTCAACAGTTTACTTCCATCGGAGTAGGGGAATAAAGTTCCTTCGAAATGTCGTAAAATGCGGCCCTTATCTGCGCAAGTTTGCGTATTGCTGAATGTCTCGGAGATTCGCACATACGCGTTTCTTTTTTATTTGCACTCCTCTCCTCAAGGAAAAGCCCTCCCAACAGGGAGAGAGGTTATTTATCTAACTTATCATCTTTTCCACGTATCGTAAGCACTGTTTGCTTATCGCTGGCGCAATGCGATGCATTTTGCTTTGCATGTTCCACAATAATGCCGTTGGATTTATTGAGATTTATTAATAAATTCAACTGTGATAAAAGTTAACTATGTTTTACATATTGAAAATTATTTTATTAATTCATTCACACAATATTTTTTTATAAGGTAATAATAAATTTATATAAATATACAGAAATGATCAGAATGTTAGCTCAGACAGGCTAACTGTGTAACTCTATAAACTAACCGAATAAAAAAATGAATTATTTCATGAATTAAAATATTTTTTATTAATAATTTTCAAAATTATTTTTATTATAAAATCTATATATTTTATTTAAATATTTAAATAAAAATACTTGTCCTTTCTCCTAATTATTTTTTTATTTTACTAGATATATTTCGGAAACTATGTTTCCATCTTCAGTAGTTGAAGTTTTATTTTATTATTTTATTTAATAGAAATGGGTACATAACAGGACGAGCCCACTAAATATTCAATACCTTTCAATAACATTCTATATATTTGTGGTCGCTCTGTCTTTTATGTCCTTACTCAATTAAAGCTAAACTCTTGCATTTATCGTGATAGATAAATCTGAATCATACCTTTTATTCAGGAATGTATTCTATTAATATTTATCGACAAAAGAGTTTTTTCATGTCGAAGGGATACACAGCGAAAAAGGAACGGTAGATCAGGATCTATAACCGTTCGAGTAGAGAAAAACCTATTGCCTACAGATACAGATAGCGTCCGTATAAAAGAGCCGCGGCTCTTTTCAGCATCCGAATAATAAAGGGCGGGGAAATTTTAAAGATATTTCCTCGTCGAGAGAAAAATTTCGTTTCCTTTCACAAGAGAATCCTTTGCGAAGATAAAACACGCATTGTTGCAATTACAATGTAGCGTATTGATGGTGTAATTATAGTGACAACAGGAATACCGAACGGTTTTTTTATATATATATATTCATCATCTTTATTCCTTACAAGTACGGTTTAACATTTTTTTTTTACATTTTTGACAATTTATTTAAACTTTAAACAATATTCTTGTAGGAATTGGCTACCGGCCGGAAGCCTTTCAGCCAATTTTTTTTTATTTAATGGTATTTATAATATGAAAGGAAATTAAATAAAAAAACAACTTAAACGTAATTTTTTTAATTTTTAAATATCAGCTGTCAGGATTATAAGTTCCTCTCTTTCGCGAATACTACTTAATATTTCATCTCTACACTATTTGTAAATAAAACAATATTATTTTTTTAATTTCACAAAATTTATTGTAAAGACACAGTTAACATTGTTTCGCCAACACAGTATCATCATCAGGCACATGATTAATGTTCAACAAAATTCATCAAAAAAATTAGTTTGGGTTGCAAAGGGCTGAAACCCTCTACAGAGATAGTTTAAAGTCTGCTGAACTCAAATATGCGCACCAAAAGTAGTTATTTTGTTTAGAAATATTTTTAATGAATTTTTAAATTCAAGCGAAAAAGTTCAAAGAGATACCCCTTAGAACAAAATTCATCAAAAAATTAGTTTAGGCTGCAAAGGGCTGAAACCCTCTGTAGAGATAGCTTAAAGTCTGCTGAACTCGAATATGCCCACCAAAAGTCTTTATTTTGTTTAGAAATATTTTTTATAAATTTTTAAAGTCAAGCGAAAAAGTTCAAAGAGGAACCCCTTACAACAAAATTCATCAATAAATTAGTTTGAGTTGCAAAGGGCTAAAACCCTCAATAGAGATAGTCTAAAGTCCGCCTAACTCGAAAATGTCCACCAAAAGCCTTTATTTTGTTTATAAATATTTTTTATGAATTTTTAAAATCAAGCGAAAAAGTTCAAAGCGGTACCTCTTACAACAAAATTCATTAAAAAAAATAGTTTAGGCTGCAAAGGGCTGAAACCCTCTGTAGAGACAGTTTAAAGTCTGCTGAACTCGAATATGTCCATCAAAACTCTTTATTTTGTTTAGAAATATGATTCATAACGTCCTGATTATAACATAAAAATATTTAATTACGGAATAAGTGAGAAAATAATTCAACAAAAGCTTTACACTTTCATATTCATTTGTGTGTTACATTAAATACACAAAACAACATAAAATCGAAACTTGTTTCAAATTCCGACATTCACACATTTTTTTATTCAATCCATCCCGTTATTAATGCACGTTTTATCCCACCCTGCGCGGTCAAATAGTTCCGCAGTCCTGAGCAAACAGCCGCTTTAATCTATTGTCAATATTACTCCAACCTGTCGCATTGCTGTCCCAACCAATTTACATTCAAATGCCATCGGCTGGTATTTTTGTAGAGTTTCAATTACCTTTTAACGCGGATATTTTTTCATGCCTCAAATCCCCACCTGAAGAGAATGGCCAAACACGTAAACGCACGTTTTAAAATGAATTTAATTGTATTGCTTCCCATTCAAGTAACAGCGACACGCATTTGGTTTATTTTAAGGTTAATGATTTATTGGAAATGCGTTATTGTTTTCGGTTCGTTGAATTATTAATTGGCGAATTTTATTTAAAAATAATACAACGTATGTGATTAAAATTGAAAACTAAAAGTCTTTATTTTGTTTAGAATTTGTTTTATTAATTTTTAAAGTCAAGCGTAAAAGTTTAAAGAAGTACTCCTTACAACAAAATTCATAAAAAAATTAGTTTAGGCCGCAAAGGGTTGAAACCCTCTGTAGAGATAGTTTAAGGTCTGCTGAACTCGAATATGCGCACCAAAAGTCTTTATTTTGTTTAGAAATATTTTTTATGAATTTTTAAAGTCAAGCGAAAAAGTTCAAAGAAGTACTCCTTACAACAAAATTCATAAAAAAATTAGTTTAGGCCGCAAAGGGTTGAAACCCTCTGCAGAGATAGTTTAAGGTCTGCTGAACTCGAATATGTCCACCAAAAGTCTTTGTTTTGTTTAGAAATATTTTTTATGAATTTTTAAAGTCAAGCGAAAAAGTTCAAAGAGGTACTCCTTACAACAAAATTCATAAAAAAATTAGTTTAGGCCGCAAAGGGTTGAAACCCTCTGCAGAGATAGTTTAAGGTCTGCTGAACTCGAATATGCCCACCAAAAGTCTTTATTTTGTTTAGAAATATTTTTTATGAATTTTTAAAGTCAAGCGAAAAAGTTCAAAGAACAAACAAAATTAATTAAAAAAATAGTTTAGGCTGCAAAGGGCTGAAACCCTCTGTAGAGATAGTTTAAAGTCTGCTTTCGATTCGTTGAATTATTAATTGGCGAATTTTATTTAAAAATAATACAACGTACGTGATTAAAATTGATTTAAACGACGAATCTGTCAGATTTAAGATCATTTAAATATAATCCAATTGGACTAATATAAACGATTTAAATAATATATTTTTAATTATATGTATAACATCTTTATTTCTGCAGACAATTTTAGATATAATAAATTAAAAATATAATTCTTACACGTTGTCCTTAGGAAATTTGTTAATTATTTTCTCATTAATAATTTTAAATCATAAAACAAGCGGAGATTTATCTACAAAAAATATAACAATATATGAAATAGCATATTATTTCATATATTGTTATAATTTTTAGAATTTAGAATTGTAGTTTTCATTGAGTAAATAAAATGAACTGATTTTCTGAAGTAAATTTTCTTCACCGATTTTCAGTAGTGTATACGTATATACAATTGACACGAACGGAGAGAATGGCGTGCGTACCTGCTAACAAGTTTGGGAGTCAATAAAATTGGGGGCGAAAATGTCTGTTTACAGTCCAACCAAAGTTTCCAATTAAATTAAAGCGGTTTTCGCGGGACCAACCTCGCCGAGAAAGCTTCCGTAATTGGTCATAAATAAAATGCATCACGTAATAGTTGTGTACGTGATCTGGATGGTATATCAAGGCAATTTAGTATTTTCATTGTTGTGTGCGCCTCATTCGAATCGAGTATGTTATCTATAACGTCCGTAACAATAATTTAATAAGGAATTTATGATCTCGTGTTTTTTTAGAATAAATCAATAGACTTGTAATGAATAAGGATACAAAACATCTTAAATGGAAGAGAATACGTGATAAATAAAAAAAATATAGTTGAAAACAAAATTCTTGTTTTTTGTCAAAAATATAAAATAGCAGGCTGAAAGACCACTGGTCGATAGCCAGTTTCAGAGTTGGAAATATATTGTGAACGTTAGTGTATTGTTAGATATTGTATTATAATTGTATTTTCCAATCTCAGAAATAAAGATGTTTATGTATGTATAAAATAGCATTGAACAAATAACAAATAATTAAAAACAAATAATATTAGGTGTGCAACTAAGTTCTTGCTGTTCTTTTTTGTTGATGAAACTGCAACTTTATTGCGATATCTTTCTTGTGGAGCTCGAATTCCGTCACTCATATGAGTGGAACTGGTAAATTTAGTATGCATTTGTACATTATGATTATGAAGCATTGTTTTCAATTAAAATAAATAAAATGAAAGAAATATGATTCACACATTTACAGTTATTTAAATTACAGTGAAATTAAACCAAGAACATTTTTGGCAATAATCAATAAAATTCGATCAATCCCTTTTTCCATCTGCAAAAATTACTTACACTGTAAGTTTTACAAACATCTAAATGCTCGGGAAGTAGTTGTTTCAATAGAAATTTGTAAAACTTATAGTGTAAGTAATTTTTGCAGTTGGAGAAAGGGGTTGATCGAATTTTGTTGATCATTACCAGGAATTTTCTTTGTTTAATTTCATTGTAATGGTTATGAAGTTTTTCAGATATTTTGCAAATATAAGTTATGTCAGGAATTTTCTTTGTTTAATTTCATTGCAATGGTTACGAAATTTTCCAGTTATTTTGCAAATTTAAGTTTTGTTAAAAATCTTGTGTTTTATTCTTGGTTAAATATAAACATTTTTAAAAATACTTATTCTAAAAATAAATAGAATTATTAAATCCACGCCTAAAATATTAAACAGTAAGTCATCCTTATCTAATCAAACATTTCTTTTATTCGCGCTAAATTTACAACCCAACTACAACGGTTTAATCAAGCCAAATTATCAGATCACACTTTTCACGTCCATTACTTCGATGCACGCGTGCATTAATTCAAAGATAAAAAAAACACTCGTTGTTATTTTATTAAAGCAATAAATAACAATTCTCCTCACAGAGAAAAAAATAAAAATTACAGGCAATTACACGATCGTGTGAACGAGATTAGGGTGAATAACACGGCACTTAAAATTATCGGGTGCGACAATTTTAAACCCCCGCCTCCGACATTGCGGTTTAGTTGGAGAGCACGGAATTAGTGCCGGTTTTAAGTGGGTTGCCCGCGGGCTGGGTCCATCATATTGTTGGACCATCGGTCCGTCTCAAAAGCACTACGATTAAAGGGGAATGATATAAAGGGCCGATAAGGTTCCCCGAGCGCGCTTTTGTACATGCAACGAGAATAAAGTTCGCAATAATTAATGTATCAAGTTTTGTCGCAGCGTGTGTTTGACAGTGGAAGTTTGGATGAAATGAAATACGGGTCTTGTGTTTTATTTTAATTGAATTACGCTTTATAGTCCGATACAAACAAATGCGGATATTATTGTCTTATTGCTTTGTAATAAATTTGTTTGTTTTAATAATAATTATTATTATGTCGAATCTACCTCCATAATTCAATTTTTATCATTTAGATTACTCATAAAGGTTTTCTATAATATCATACAATTCACGATAAAGAGATAATACGTAAGTCACTTGTTGGGATAAAATAAAACACAAAAGTGTATATTTTTTGCTTCATTGTCTCACGACAATTATTTCGCCACATCAGGTGAAGATAACAATGGTTGTACAATTATGGGTTGGTTATTTATATACCTGGTTTGGAGGGGGGTGGTTTAACAATAATATGGTGGAAAATTTAACATAACATATAAAAAAGAAAACATTTTTTTACGATAATTTACATGTATGTTTATAACTATTACAATTAACTAATTAAAAAATGTTTAACAGTGGTGAATTGTTTAAATCTATTTGGTCATTTAAAAGAATTCCATTTTTATTAAATTTATTAATTTCTGAGGTTTCTAGCAGATTGTCTCTGACTTTTTTCGCAGTGTAATATTTCGCAGTTATCGTTGAATGTGTGGTTATTGTTTAACAGGTGTTCTGCAAAACATTTTTGAAATTTTTCCAAGAAAATATTTAATTTCTGATGAAAATTTTTTTTCTTCTAAAAAAATTGAAAAAATTCTTAAAGACTCTTAATAATATTAGAAACACTGTAGAATATTTATTTTTCTCGAAAAAATAATTACCGATTAATTAAGGCCATTTAAATATGATGAGTTTCATTTACACACAGTTTTAGCGAGGCGCGCCGATCGACGCTTTTGGATGCGATGTTGATTCAACTAAGATAACTTTGTTAGTAGATGCGATAGAATCTTCGAACTTAAAGAATGTGATTTATAAAGGATTAATCTACATTTCACGCTAAAACTTATTGAAATGTGATTTCTATGCTTGCCTACAAAAATTCGCAAAGTTGGACAATTTGTTCGCTCATTTTTCAAAGGCCCAGTTCACACGCCTGCTGTACAAAAACTATTTGTTCAATAATGCTTAAATTTATACAGTTGGTGATCCTATTCATTGGTAACATTTTTCTATAATTTGAAGTAATTCCGCGAGATTCGAGTTTTTCCCGAAAATCCACCTTAGAAAATATTCAAATTTTGATGAAATTTTTTTTCTTCCCAAAAAATCTCAAAGGCTCTTAATAATGTTAGAAAGAGTGTAGAATATTTATTTTGCTTGCAAAAAAATTATTTCCGGTTAATTAAAGGCCTTTTAAATTGATAAACTTCAACCGATCACGCTGGCAAACTCGTGCCCCTTGACTAAACCATCAAAGGTTTCCAACAAATTCTCGCACTTTTGTGTTTTATTTTATCCCAACTATTCTGTGTTCAATTAAGCAGGGTCATATTTTTCATTAAACATATTTTCCTATTATATTGATTTTATTAATAAATAAATACTATTTTTCCTTTGGCGTACCTCTAAAATTTCTTGATTTAGTCAGTGTATCGTGAACACAAAAAGTTTTCGGAACATTGTCCTGGGAGAGTATTTTCATTTCGAATATTTTAAAATTACAGTAATTTTCTTTGTATAAAATGAAATTCGTAAATTTAATCTTCAATTTGGATAAATAATCTAAATAAAACATAATGAATTCTTCTTCATACCTGACGATCATTTATGCTTTTATAATTTGAGAGAAAACATGATATCATGACTGGGTTTTGTTTTTTCCTTTGCGCTTTCATTCAAACAAAAATCTTATTTATCTAAAATTAAAAATAAATACGTAAGTTGTTAATTAAATTACGCTACAAAGTTTAAACTTCTTCGCATGTAATTTGCTTTTATAATTTGAGAGAATACATGATATCATTATTGGATTTCTCAGCTATTTTTCCTTTTTTCTTTGCGCTTTCATTGAAACAAAAGTCTTATTTATCTAAAAATTAAAAAGAAATACGTAAGTTGTTAATTAAATTACGCTACAAAGTTTAAACTTCTTCGCAAGTAATTTCTCGACTTTCCAATTCCCATTTTCCTCTTTTTTAATAACAATTATCCTTTTATTGAAATTCGTTACAATAAAATACAACTTTAAGTGATATATTGGGCGTGAAGAAAATTCATCCATGTTGTTTCTCAACAGATGGCGTTGAACCCAATATTTCGTGATATACTAATCGCATCAGGTCATATTTATACTTGTTAAAAAAATCTTTCTTTGGTAGATTTCTATTTGGTTGATTCGGTCGAGTATTACGGCGCGTTAAAGATGGAAGCGAACAAGGAGAAAATTCGCTATGTTTTACAATTTTGCTTCAATAAAGGCGAAAAAGCAATGTAGGCGGCCAAAATTATAAATTTGTTAATCTCAACAATTAACAAATTTATAATTTTGGCTGCTTAATTGTTGTTAATCTCAACAATTAACAATTTTAAAATTTTGGCCGCCTACATTGCTTTTTCGCCTTTATTGAAGCAGAATTCTACTTTGTTATACATTTTAATTCAATTTTAATAAATGAAATACTTTTTTACTTTGTTTGTGTAACTCGGATCCGAGTTATACAAAGTAAAAAAGTGTTTCATTTATTAAAATTAAAATTATAAATGTCCAAACTGATGTAAATAATTCCCGGTTGCGAAACTTGTAATTTTATTTAAAAAAACTGTATTAAAATGTTTGTAATCCAATATTTATCCCCATCTCCCCTTCGTTGTTTTTTTTTTTCGCATTTTATATTGTAAGCTGAACGTATTGTGAACCATTCATCAAATATTGTGAAACTTATTAAAAACATTATGTTTTATTTAAAGTATTTTATTATGATTATTAATGAAAGCAATAAATTCTTTGAGGAATCCCTAATATGGAATAATATGTAGGGTGTTGCAATTAAAAAAGAAAAATCGGTATTTGATTATGAGACACCTTGTATGCAAAATGTTTAATGTAAAAGATGCGCAGTTAAAAACCTTTCCGAGAGTTTTTTTTTTTTTAGCAATTTAATTGAATTTGTTTCTTTCATTATGTCTCTTTATTTATTATTACATCACCAATGGTATAGTAATACAGTTTACTTAACTAAATCTATTGTTACCCACCCGCTCATTTTTATTAAATTCGTCAATGTTTATTTCCACCCTTCCCCTACTTTCATTATGTCTAGAAATTCGTACTCTAATAGAATTATAATCATTTTTAAATAAGGATTGAATTGAATAATTTATAATTAAAATTACATTGTTGAATGCGTGCCGACATATAGACCACTATTAAATAGCAACCATATCGTATCAACACACAGAATTTACACATTGTATCGGTGTAGTATATATGAATCCAATTATGGGTCAATTAGGGAAGCGAACATACCAGTGGTAATAAATCGCGGAGGCGCCAGGTCTAGCAATCGACCGGACTTGGTAATAAACCTCAAACATTAACAATGAAGCATTTGATTAAGCCAACAACGAGCGGCTAATACACCGACATCCAGTATTCCAGATTCACGCTAAAACTGGAAGAATCCACCCTTGCAAGCTCCCGCGCTAATCGGGGAAATAGTGAAATTGACCGCAGAGTGGGAAAACGCCGTTCGCCCGGTGATTTAATTACACCACGAAAAACGCTTTTAGATAAAAGTTTCTTAATTAAATTTCACATCAGACGGTTAAATTTTTGGGGTGGAGCCAGCGAGCAGATGGCTGGCGCGCAGGGGTGATTTTTAATATAAACTTAGAGAGGGCACACCGTCGTCGGCGGGGGCGGGAGGAGGGTCGGTACACAAACTTGCCACGCCGCAAGTGAATTATTGCCGCGAAAGCGCGCTCCGGATTATATAAAATTCCTTTACAGCAACTACTCCTTTAAACATGTGAGGCTGACACGTATTTTCTCCGTGGATGTATACGTAAGGACGACGCTATGCAAATACAAACGAAATTGAATTTTGTAATTGTAAGTTTTAAATTGAAAAATAACTCAACAAGTTCTGCACCAACGTCATATGATCTGTGATATAACTATTATCAAGGAATAATCTAGAGTTAAAGTAGATGAGATGTCACAAAGGGCTGATGACTTTCTAAGGTTATCAGAATTTTACAACTCGTACATGGACAGAATTGAGAAAGACGTATATTTAAATCCAAGACATTTTTGGAGCCTTTTCTAGACACATTAAAAAAAATGAACATTTCTTTTTGTAATTTTCTTTCATGCGGTTGAAGAGATTTAAATCCTCATTGCGTGGTATTATGGCGGTGGCACTTTTTGCCCATTTCGTGCGTATATAAAACCCTCGTTAATTACATGGAGTTCTGTATGACGGAAAAGCGTAGGAGAATCGGAAAATCGTACGCCCGCTCGCTCTCACTGGCCTTACATCCGACGGAAATGCGTTGTCGTTCGCGACCGTCTCAACCAGAATTTCCATTTTTATTCGAAATCCCCGCGTGCATGCCGAGGAGCGCCCCACACGCGAATATATATGCAGATAATCTTCATGCATATTTAAAATTACAAAAATATGCGCCGCTTTCCCTGCCAATCTCGAATATAACATATCCTGTAATGTATTAAATAATATTCTAACATTACGTAGGTGTAAATCTTTGCGGAAAAAGACATATATTTATTTTCTTATTAAAAAAAAAACGGATTAATTTACAAAGATAAATATGATGTTTCGTTTATTTATTTTTTTTTTGCTTAAATTAAGTGCAATTTAGCTGAGACGCTTAATGGGCGCCGACTTGTCAACGCTCGGTTGCGTAATGGATGTAATGGATGGGTGCGTCTCTCATTTGGCTGTTCACCTGCCCATGGATAAATATTTGCCACGAAAAATTATGACACTAACGATGATATATAGAGTTTGGGGAATGCTCGACTTTTTTGCCCAAAGTAGAACTTTTTGGGCACACTTTTCAGATCGATCGTTTAATGGCTTCATGTATGTATGAGGCAATTATAAAAGAAACAAATATTGTCGATTTATATTTATGATTGATTATGTATAACGAAAACCAAAATAATTACAGAAAATAAAATATAAACGTCACACAAGCTCATATTTTGGTTTAATTTATATATATATATACATATATATATAGAAAATCTTTATTTCTGAGAAATACGTTAAATTACATTACAATATTTACATTACAATCATAAACCTCTAGTTAAGCCTCAGAAAATGGCTATCGACCATCGGTCTTTCTGCCTGTCTTTGCCCAGTTCTTGTCTTTTTATTCAATCGTCATGATTGCTAACGTCACTGTCTTAAGTTCTCTAAATTATTTGAAATGAATTGATGAATTGTTAGTGAAGGATAGGCATATTTGGGAATGATGTTAGGATTACAAGGTATACATAGGTGTTTTATAAAAGGAGCTATGTGAGGATGATTTAATTTATTTATTGACTTTTATAAATCCTTTGTAAATTAAATCAAAGAAAAAGAACAACGAAATTAAACAAATATATTTCCTTGTGGTGTAATTTAGAATATTATCTGTGCGTTTTTTATTGTTCTACCTACTATATTTTTATATATATTATTATGTATCTATTATATAACAAATATAATATTAATAGGTTGAAAAATACACTTAATTTTTTTCTTGAATGACTTTCTCATTTATTACTTGGTGAAACATATTGAACTATTATTGATGAAGGTTTTTAAAATTTTCACAATTTTGAAATTTTTTAAATTTGAAATTCACAATTTTGAAATTGTGATATAAACCAAGTGTAATTTAATTTTAAAAACCTTCATCAATAATACACTTGATTTGTTTCAGTACTTAATTTATTTTCTCCGACTAGTTTCGACTCTCGTCATTATCATACTCCTTAATAATGACGAGAGTTGAAACTATTCGGAGGAAATAAAATAAGTACTGAAACAAATCAAGTGTATTTTTTAAACCTATTAATATTGTGATCATGTTTCATCAAGTGATTAATGAGAACCAGATTAAAGATAACAAATATATATTATATTTTACTAGTAACTTGCTGTAAATTATATTGTAAATATAAAATAACTTATTGTTGTATTATAAGTTTGTAAAATTGTAAAAAGTTTATATATTAAATAAATATAAGTAATTAAACTAAATAAACTTATTATTTCAATTATATAAATTAATTAATAAATAAATATACATCAAATTCCCCTTTATATTTCAATTTGAGATGTTTCATTGTCTTGAGATGTTTCATTGGTTTAAAAAATATAAATAATATATATATAAGTTTAAATTCAGTATTTTAAAAAATATTTCACTGAGTGTTGGATGAGGCTACAGTTAAAGGTTTATACGGATTCAAGATCATTAATTTGTATCGAGTCCTTATTGAAACGTCATCTAACAATTATTATCACACCGGCGCAACCTGTTTGATATTAGTATTCAAGTATCATATACACCGGAAACTATCCAAAAGCTTATAAACTTTCGAGTAAAACTTAATCCGTCTCATTAATCCCGAACTCAAACTACTGAAATCCTTGCTATTGATGCGACATTAAGCCCACGCCCTATTAATGAAAAGCTGTATAGAGCATATTAAGCAAAGTACTGAAAATTAATGTTTGTATAACCGCATTTATCCTCGATTATAAATAAAGTTGGTATCACGCAAATTGCGACCTGAACATTATCTATTTGTAATAATAGAAAAGAGTGTTTATTGGTGTTGGGCAAAGTCGAGTGAATTTAGTAATCGAGTATTTCTGAATAACCAATTTTAAGTAGCTAAAGTTATTAAATAACATTAAAATTGAGTTTGTTAATCAATAGGTGAAACTTCCCAATATTAATATTATAAATAACATTAAGAAAATTGTCATAAACTTCATTTTGCAGTGATAAAAAAGATCGAAAAGATCGACTTTACCCATCTCTAGTATTTATTCACTTGGACGTAGTTATTTAAATAAATTAAATATAAAATAATTTGAAAATAATTATTTAATTATTTCCTCTTTAGCTACTGAATTTTGCTCGGATCAAAAATTGTTGCATGATACAATATGTTATTGATATGCAGCAACAGTTGTGCCCGAGAAGTAGTTGTTTTAATGTGCATTTGTTGTTTTTTTAAGTCAAAATGTCAGAGAGCTAAATATGGAAATAATTTATTAATTATTTTCAAATCATTTTTATTTAAATTATTTAAATAACTGTGACTAAGTGATTGAGGTGTATAATTATATACAAGAATAGTGTATGGATGTTTATTAAAACCATGGATCATCACGAGAAACAATGATATGGCTGTTTTCATTCGATGCACTATAGAACATGAAATAAAATGTAGATGCGGATGATATTGATTCAATTCGCTACCGTACTTTGTAACAATTGGATGCATGCAAGTGAAGTGCAGCAATGTTGGTGGAATTGATCTCCTTTGGAATACGATAAGCCAAATTTCATATTCTAATGCATGTAGTATTTTGTAGGAATCATATGCTGAATATTTGAACAGACGGAATTTTAAATAAAGTAATTTAATACAAATAAAACCATTTTTTTTTCAGTGGGAATATATATAAAGAATGAGAATTCGATTAAATTACATAACAATATCTTCAGAAAAAGGCTGTCTGTTTCTGTCCAGTTCTTGCCGTTTTATTCAATCATGATGACTAACAGCATTGTGTAAATCATTGATCACTAATTAGATCATCGCAATCCCTTTCTACTTTACTTTATTAAACAAACTAATATAATGTACAGACTATTTTTTTACATATCAATGTGAAATATGATATCATAAAGTAGAATGAACTCACAGGAATAAAAATTGGAACATTTGTAATACTATACCAGGATAAAGTATTCATGTATTTTATACAGTGCGTTTCAAATGAACTGCGAAGTCAAGTGAATTTAATTCATTAAAAACTTATTTGGAACACCCTATATATTTTCACATATCCATTTATTCAAGCCATACTCTCGTCTCAAAAACAAATTAAATATACACACTTTTATGATTAACTTTCTGAAATAATTCCTCGACGACATTTAATTAAATTCGGTACAATTCGTGGGGTTTCCGAGGATTCGGGACGGTTTGATATCTGCAAATTAGAAAGATGAAATTGTGGCTTAATTGCTTTCAGGGCGCTATTAATTATTTCATGGGGGGTGGAATTTAATATACATCGGCGGGGGGTGCTTACGAATTAACAGTAATTAATGGCGGATATGCCGCAGGAAACCTTGCGGTCACTTCGATATGCAAACGCCGCAAAATAATTTCGCAAATTTATATTTAGATAAGATATTTAGGGCGAAATTTCAACTAAGTTATTTTACACATGCCGGCGCTCCTGCACGATGCATACTGCACTACGTATGCACATTCCGCGGTCGCTGGGTTTAATGTGTGTCGAAACTATTACTGTTATTATTAAATATCTCACACGGGATACTTAATAATTTCCAATTAACACACTTTAAAGTTCATAATTAGTTTCTCGAAATTATTTTATATTAATAACAAACCACACATATTTATATATAAGCCCATCTGCTGACACGTGTTTCGGGATCTATGCCTCGTCAGTACAGCTCCGCCTTACATAATTTAAAGATGTTAAATTAAAACAATTAAATTAAATCAACCACTCAGTCAAATTAAATCAATTATATTAAATGAAAAAAATGTATTTCTCGAAATTATTTTATATTAATAACAAACTACACATATTTATACATGGTGGGTTGTTGAATTCGTTGTTTTGTGACAAATAGTTAGCGTTTTCCCGCTTATCGGAGTTTTTTTTAAGAGTGATTTCACCCCCAACCCGTCGGAAAGATCAAGCCGTCAAAAAGATGAAGCCGATCAAAAATATCGAGCTGTTTATAGAAATCGAGCCGTTCGATCGCTTGAAATTATCGAACAGTCGATATTTTTTTATCGATCTTGCACATCACTAAAATAAATGAGATTTTGTTGAACATCGCTGAATTTTCTTTGACTGTTATTTAACCTCAATACTGCTTAACAGATAAAGAGTGAGTTTTTTTTTCATATTCTCCATAAAGATCTCGGTAAATATAAAGGAAAGAGAAAAGTATAAATTGACAAATAAGTGCAGTAATGCGAGATGAATAAAATAATCTTTCAAAAAGTTGAAGTTTGATAAAAATATCATAATAAATTAAAGACGACGCAAGCGCCACCTTTTGCCTAATTTCATGTGGCATCGTTAACGATTTGGCCATCAGTAGTTATCCATAAGCTAGAATGGTGGCTGAAACGTTTCATTAAATTTGATAAAAATAAATTAAGTTTGACATAATATATTGAAGAGTTTGTGTTATTTGTAAACTATATAAAACAAAAACTCCGTCGAACCGGATTTGAACCAGTGACCTATGGATAACCGCTCGTATCAAACAACTACAGTCCACCGCTCTACCAACTGAGCTATCGACGGTTAATATTTAGTTTTCTACATTTTTTTATGTGAAATTTTAAAAGAATTTTTTTTAATTATCTGCAGATAACCTAAAATTACGAAACGTTTTTTTCTTTCCAGATAAATATTGTCTAAATAATAAATTGCAATAGTTAAATAAATAATTTACGCAATTCAATAATTAATGATTTATTTAACAATTTATTTAAAGCGTTATAAGGGAAAGCTTTTCTAACGAGCGATAAATACAGAAACACGTGTCTGCAGATGGCTTTATACAAGGTGTACAGAAAATGAGTGAAAACCTTCAAGTAACTCAATTCATTAATTAATTTTTAATAGAAAATCCAAATAAAAAAATGTTGTAAGATTCTTCATTGAGGCTCACGAGGTCTTCTAAATTTTAAATATGTGACTATAAATTAGTATTGTTTTTTAAATATTTTGTAAAAAATCAATAGCATTAACAATCAATTAGACACGTGTATAATTCCATTGATGTAAATGATTAATAAATCGGATATTTTTACAATTTTATAACTTCATCAGAAGCATTATTTTAATGAAAATAGATCTGGCAACGACGCACGCTCGTTTGTAAAAGAAAAGGTGTATGCAACACCTCCAGCGGATGATGTAGCAGTTATAAACAGGATAAATGCACACTTGTTTGATCCAGCGTTGCCAAATGTATGGTTCTTTTAAGTGGCCCGTGAGGCTTAAGGAAGGACCGTGTGACTTATTTTCGTTAATATTTTTATCTAAAAATTAGTCAAAGAGTTACGCAACCTAAAGCGTTTCACTCATTTTCTGTACACCTTGTATATAAAATTTATAATTTTTTATATAATGTTATAATTTTTATTTTTGTAATTATCTCTAATTTATGCTATAATTGGCCTTTATAGCTGTTGGATTTAAATAAATAAATAAGTTTATGCCAAATAAAGGTTTATGATTGATTTATTGATATTAAATGTTTGGCAAATAAACCAAGTGTTATTTTTTTTATTCAGTTTTATTTCATTAAAAACTTTTTTTCTTAACAAGAAATATTTAATTTCATATTTTTGTGATTTTAGTTTAAATAACTTCCATGTTTACACCTACGAACACAATTTTTTCAAAATCATGTATACTTTTATTGCCGGTGCAGTATCTTTTACAACCTTCCGCGTAATTCATTCCATCGCCCCGCAACAACCCCTATAAAAAATAATGCAACAGCCACAATAAAACAGCCACTGTTCTCGCACTTAAAATTTCGAATAAAAAACGCGTGATAATCCGCACCTGTCCCCCGCACGCCCTTAAATCATCCCCCTCTCTCCCTCCATTGTTTCCAACGGCCAGACAACAACAAACCCGCTTTGATGCCGGCAAACTCGATCTTTAATTCCTATTTGAACTTTGACTATTAAAGTTCACGATCAGCCGGCGACGGTGAACAACCCCGAAGATTTCGCCGAATTGTGTTTTAGGGGAAAGGCAAGTGGGCTAATTCATGCGGGTACGTCCGGTCGTTATTCGGCTACATGATCCAGTTTCTGGAGTGGCATTAAGGCGCCGCGAAATTACAAACCGGGGGAGGTTCACTTAATCACCGCTACTTGATCGCTTAATATTTATATGAGGAGCATGCAAGGCGACAGAGAATATGAGGAGTATAATAAACTACAACTATCATATAGTTGGTGAACTACTTGCTAAGAGATCGTGTTTAGATTTTAAAGTAGGATACTTTTATAGTCAATAGAAAAGAGTATTCAGTCATATTAAATAAAAATGACTTGAAAATAATTAATAAATTATTTCCACATTTAGCTCACTTTTGACTTACGCTATTCGTTCTTATTCATTCATTCAAATGTACAGTTATTTAAGTACATTTTATAAAAAGAATTCGAAATTAATTAATACAATAAATTTCCTGAGAGCTATAGCTATATCAGCTTGTCATTATCAAGTACTTCAAAGTGACTGATTTGCCGAAACTGCGGTTGTATTAATAAATATACATTGTATTATACTAACAAAGTTGTTTCTTTAAATATTCTTTTAAGGGTCCAGTACAGACAAACCTTTATTTTAATAAATAGAAAAGGGTATTTTCCCAGGAAGTAGTTGTTTTAATGTGCATTTGTTTAACGTACTTACGTAACGTAGGTGAAAAGTTACAAAGCTAAATGTGATTTATTAATTATTTTCAAATCATTTTTATTTAATATATTTTTATTTTAATGTATATACTCAATATTTGTAAAAATGTAATTGTCTCAATAAAGATATTTGTATATATATATTCCCTTAAATAATTTTTTGATCCGAGAAAAATTCAATGTAAAAAACATAAAACAACGCTACTTAATATAAGCTCATCTGCAGACACGTGTTTCGGGATCTATGCCTCGTCCGTACAGCTCTGTTTTACATAATTTAAAGATGTTAAAATAAAACAATTAAATTAAATCAACCACTCAGTCAAATTAAATCAATTATATTAAATGCAAAAAAAATGTGTCAGAGTGGAAATAAATTATTAATTATTTTCAAATCATTTTTATTTAATTTAGTGTATTATTTCATTAGTAAAATTTAAAAGTTTTGAAAAAAATATATCACATATAAAAATTTACGAAGCAATTTCCCACACTCGATCGCAACACACAATAAATTCTATTACACCACGCACTGAAACACGGTCCTTTTCAAATATCCCCCCTTGTCGCGGTCCCGGGCGTCGGCCGGAAAATTATTTTTTCGCGGCACACACCACCGCCCCGAATGAGAATGGAATTTAAATAAATTCACGCCGCTAAAAAATGATAATTAACGTCGCCCCGGCGCGTTTCCTTATCGCAAATAAATAATTTCCACGGGGGTTGATTAATGGGGGCGCCAGCGAAAACGTGCGCGTTTGATCGAGCACCCGACTTTATTTTCACGCCACAAACGCAATTAAAACACAATCACACCGTGACTTACGGGATTTGGATTGCCGGCTGCAGGCTTTAATCGCGGCGATATTATCGGCGTGCATTTTTATTTAAATCGTACAACTTAATTAAATTCATTATCTTAATTACTGATCGGAACGCATCCATTTCAACTTATGCAGTTTTCGGAACATTCGGTGTACTGCACTTTTCGCATGAGCATTTGTTATCTAAATTAAATTTCGGATCAGATTTACGGACAGTTTGTAAATTTTAGTCAGATCTGAAGTTAATATGTTTATTTTTGCAATGCTTCTGAAATAAAAAAGTAATATACTATTTGATAATATATAATTTATTTTTACATCCCAATTATATTATTGAGACAATTGAGGATCATTATAGCAAAAAAATATTTTTCCTGAAAAAAAAACCTGAGAAATGTAAAAGTTTATTTATTTATTAATGGGAAGGAAAGCTGGAGGTGAAATAAGAGTTATTAAGTAATGCCAAAATTGTAATGTATCAAAATTTAGAAATTTATATAAACCAGAAGGTTTTAATCAAAGTATTCAAGATTTAAAAGACATTTACAGTAATATATAATCTTTTGCTCAAAAATAAAAATTAGGTGATTTCAAATTATAAGGTTGTCAAGTATGAAATGGAGCAAAAAATGAACATAATTGCATTGGCTTTTTAGCAATAAAACCTTTTTATTTTTAATCAAAGTATGCACCCATATTACCGATACACATATACCATTTTAGAGGTAACTCATTTATTTCTTGGCTGTAGAAGCCTTGATCTCGATTAACTCTTGAAATGCCATTTGACAGCCTGTGCGGAATTGAATATTCTTCCAGATATAAAGTTGTATAAAATTTGAAGACATGAGAATCAGTGGTGCAAGGTCTGGCGGGTAGGGTGGATGACGGAGATCTTCCAACTTCAACTCCTGTAGCTTCAAAACCGTTATTCATGCGGCATATGATCGAGCGTTGTCGTGCAGGAGAATTGTAATCATCCGATTAAATAATTATGGCTCTTTAATCGCAATATTTCTTACCATTTCGTCCAGTTGATAACAGAAGACATCTTCCGTGATCGATTAGCCTGGTTCATAAAGCTGTGGTGGATGACACTTGAGCCAGTCCACCAGATAATGACCATCATCTTCTTCTGGTGGATGTCTTATTTTGATAGTTCATCTTTGTTCAACCATTGCGATGAACTCTTGAGATTTTCGTACGTTACCCATTTTTCATCGCATGTTATTAAAAAAAATGTTTGAAAGAAGAGAAAGACATGCATCGAGTATTCGTTCCTTTGTGCATCAGTCAATGACCATCATCTTCTTCTATAATGATTTTTGCAGAGAATGTCTAGATGAGGAGGAGGAAGAAACAGTACTCCACTATCTAGGACAATGTTCGGATCTCTCACCTATAAGGGTGAACGATCTGAACAGGTTCATTAGGTGCTCAAATTGGGTTGTTTAGGAAGAAAAACCTTCTACTTGTGGTAACACAATGGGCCTAAGTGGGCCTAAGTGAGCAGTCCTGAGGCTGCTGCCACTCGAACCTAACCTAACCATAATCTTCTTCTGGTGGATGTCTTGTTTTGATAGTTCATAACCCATTTTTCATCGCACGTTATTAAAAAAGAAAGAAGAGAAAGACATGCATCGAGTCTTCGTTCATTTGTTCATGCGGTATCCACTTGTCCTTCTTTTTTCACTTTACTGAGTTGTGCCAAATGAGTCAAGTTGTTTACTTTGGTCCATTGTACATAAATGATAATTCACGTTCGCTTTGGTTTGACTTCTCTTCCATAATGGCTTTCAGTATGTCATTATCCACTTGAGTTTTGGTTCGAACACGTGGTTCATTACACAGGTTGAAATCTCCCGAACGAAATTTCTTAAATCAACGGGCTACAGTCGCGTTTGTAGCCATTTTAATACCGAATACACAATTGATATTGGCGACTGCCAGCTCCTCGGTGGAGCTCATATTTCATCAACACACGAATTTCGCTGATTTCCACACAAAGAAAAAATGCAATTTTCTTAAAACTGAAATATGCGTTAAAAAGATGTACCGTTCACATGAGAAACAAATAATAATAATAATAATTTATTTCCAACAAGTAAAACTTTATAATGGAAATATCATATGTAGGTAACTTACAAACAAGGTGCTATAGTGTACAGCCTAAATAATTATGACAAAACACGGCATCTAAATGAGGTTATGTCCAATAGAAATAAATAACATGAACTTTACTCCATTTCATACTTGACAACCTAATAGAATACTTGTTTAGTTTCATATTATTATATTTAGTTTCATGATACGTGTTTCGGTCAGTTACGACTATCGCGGTGAATTTGGAGTGCGCATTGACCAATAATATTGCTCAATTGTGCATATGGTCCTTTTTTGCAAACATCCTTTTTTTCCTCTCTGATTGCCTTGCCGAGGAGGAGTGAATCGAAATGTACACGCGAAGGAGTTAACACATGGGAACTTAGATGTATATTTTTCGCGAGAAACCCTGCACCAGAACAAGGTAGGTTTCCCTTCCCTTTACTCATTCTAATTTTCCTCATTTTTGTTGGTTGCTGCGTAACTCTCTGGCCGCTGCAAGTAGTGCGTATTTACGACCCGCTGAGCTATTTTGTAGCGCTCATTTTCTACCCAACAACGACCATTCTTAAAGAAATTACAACAATATTTCGTGATTGAACGAAACACATGCCAGGAAACTGAATATAATAATATGAAATTAAACAAGTGTTTTAATTTGAAATCACCTAATATTATAATTCCGCTTCATCAAGAGTGCAATGAACGAAATATTTACCGAATCGATATATTTATTCATTAAATTTGAGCGAAGCACAATAGATGTCATAAATAGGATTTATAATTTCGGAATATTTAATCCCATATAATCCAATCCTGCGACGACGCTACAATCGTGGTCGTTTCATTCACAACAGAATACCTAAGAAAACACCGCCTTATCCGCTTTATTTACAAATCCGACTGTTCTCATCACAATATCATTACCTTTAATAACTCATCACGTCGTTCTTGAGATAATCCAGACAACCTTGAATTCCACCCTCCTCCGTAGCGAATCAGTCTGGCATGTGGGTGTGGGGTTTTGCATTAAATTTCGAGATTTTAATAAATAGTTGATTCCGAGTCGACTGCGAAGTGTAAAATCGGCACTAGTTGGGAAAGGTTTAGGGGTGATAAATTAGGCGTTTATACAGAAGGCTGGTGTTCGAGAGTAGAGTTTATTGCGGGGCGGTTCGAGCCGTTCGGGGATTTATGTCCCAGAAGGGGTTTGTTGTGTTTCCCAGTATTTTTTCCTATAGACATATTCAAGATTTACTGTGTAATTTTACTGTACTTGTTCGTTTTTTTTTGTTCTCCCGTTTCGATCGCATTTTACGAGTTAATAATTATTTTACTGGAAAGTAAAATTAAAAAGATCATTAAAATCATTAAATTAAATAAAATGAAATGAAACAAAGATGATTCATGCATTTGCAGCTATTTAAATTACAATGAAATTAAACAAGAAAAATCTCTGGCAATGATCAATAAAATTCGATCAATCCCTTTTTTCCAACTGCAAAAATACTTACACTGTAAGTTTTACAAACATCTATTGAAACATCTATTGTCATTAAATGGATATACTATCTAATAAATAATTCATGGAATATTCATGTGTGTGAAAAACGAACAATTGTAAATATTGTAATTGGTCACCCCTGCGTAATATACAAATAAATATATATATAGTGAACTAAATTTGTGTTGCAGTGTTTACGTAGTAACCCTTTAATTTATTCAACAGGTCCGTCGTTTGTGTCAATATGTATTATCATACTATACCTTCGTCTAATTAATTTAAATTGGTTATTTTGGATGAATAGTAAATAACACTCCAAATGTAAATTCCCAAGTATAACTCATTACTATTTAGTATATACAAATATCTTTAGCTAGACAATTATATTTTTACCAACATTGAATATATACATTAAAGTAAAGGTTTGTCTGTCTTAGGCTATCGACCGGAGGTCTTTCTACCCTACTATTTAATATTTTACCAATAATAGAAGAAAAGGTTTCTTTAGTCATGAATTCATCGCATCACTTCATCACATTAATGACAGTTAAATCACGAACATATCCGACAATGACTTTTGATAAAGACAATTGGACATCATCATACTTCTTTCATGACTATTTTATTTATTTATTTATTTCTAATACAACCACAGAAATTTATTTTACAAAATTTCCTATATCTAGTTGTATGCTATTTAAATATACACTAAATAATAGCTTTTGCCTAATTAACAAAAATATAATTACAGTTCTAAATTTTAAGACCGGTGCATTATTTCATTAAAACATAATTTCGCATTAGACATATTAAAAATATCAAGCGAATGATCGACAGATTGTAAATTGTTGTAAATATCACACATAGCAAATATTGGCGATTTAACAATGACATTCGTTTTGGGAATAGGAGTATGAAAAAATCTATGATGTCTAAGTGCGTGGGGGATATGAAAATTAATTGAAGCAACAGCCTCTAGGCAATCGATTAAATAGTTTAATAATTTAAATAAAACAGTAATGGGGTGTGATTTCCCTCTATTTTCGAGGGTTATTACATAAATTAGGCGGAAAAAACGACTAGTCGATAACCAACTAACAAATACTTCTAATATTTTAGTTCAAATTTATTGAATCATTTGTGGGAAGTGCACACAAACACACCAGCATGTATAGGCCATGTTAGGCCTCTAATGCATTTGTATATTTACTTGGTTTAATATATACGTATTTTTTACGTTTTACGATTAATCTAGTAGATTTAGTAAAATAATTTCCACGCAGCAATAAAAAATACATTTGCCACTGTAAAATTTATAAACACAAATTTATATACAGTATTGTTTGCTATTATTAAGTATCAACAAATAAAACATTCGAATATACCATACTCAACAAAATGTTTCTTTGTTCATAAATATGCATTTTTTTTAATCTAATACACAATTAATAAATTATGCAAAAATAATTCAGCACACTCGCCACAGCCCGATTTATGGAATATAAATTACACGACCCACATTTAAATAGCGATAATATAATATTAATAAGTAACAGCCGAGCGAAAACGCGCCGGCGAAAGCAGTTTTTCAGCCGGGAAATAATTTTCCGGGAAGAGTTTTTGTTGGCGAGCGGCGGGGAATTATGGTCGCACCCTTTTGTTATTAGCACGAGGACTTTTTGCTTCATCGGCGCACTATTAAGGCAATAAATTAGAGACGATGACTGCCGCTCGAAGGTAACAGGTAGAGTGGGTGGGGATTTATTGCACGGACGTTTTCTGAAAACCGTTACTCGGGATGGATATTAAATTTTTGGAGACAGATTGTTTCCAGGTGATTTTGATGGGCATGCCATCGCGCACCTCCTTGTTATAATGAATGCAGTAATTGAGAAAATGCATTAGACGATTATTTATCTTATGTTAGAATATATATTATCTTATAATAGAACTTCAGTAGCTATAATAAATAATAAATAATGCACTTTTCAGATTTATTAACTCTTACTTTAAATTAAATTGTAAACAAGTGCAACTATACTGTAATAATGTTGTGTCGTTTTGTGTCCCACGACCTGGAGATCCCTCCCAAATATAAAACCCCAAAATCAACTATCATCTAACGTCATTGTTAATATTCAGAAGATTAGCTTGACAATGACGTTAGAAATCATGACTTTTAAAGAAATGACATAGAAAAAGGCTCAAAGACCACTGTTCGAAAGCCAATTTGTAATGTAGTGTAATGATTTTATAACGTATTGTTTTGTATTGTTTGAATTTTACAAATAAAGATATTTGTATATATAACCATAATGCACAGATAATATTGGAAGTAGCAAATATGTTTATATTTTTTTAAGAATTGGTGAAATATAAGATGTTATGGTATGGATGAACACATAAACTGGCCTCGACTACTCAGCCATTAAGCCATCATCACGAGTTTATATATATTTTTAAATAATTTTAAGACGAGGGTGAGGACAATCACTAACACCCATGGATTATAGGACGAGAACTCTTCGTTAGAAAAGTCTCGCCCCGGACAGGTCTCGAATGCAAATATGATCCAATCATATATTTTTCACGTTCCTAATATAACATCAATCATCACGAAAATAAATATTGTAATTATAAGTTGAAATTGTGCCATTAATTTTAAAAATATTAAATTATTTCACGTTGATTGATTGAAGACCATCTGAATTTCTCTGAATCTTTAAAATATAAATTTTCTATCGTAATAAATAAGCTTTAAAAATTACGATAAAATTTATTATAAAACATCAATCATCGCGAAAATAAATTCACATTTAATGAAACGTTAGGCAAAAAGTGGCGCTTGCGTCGTCTTTAATTTATTACGAAAATACATATTGAAATTATAAGTCAAAATTATAAAAATTTTACATTATCTCACGTCAATTGTAGAATATCTCTGAATCGCTACAATATAAGTTTCGTATTGTGAAAACCAGTTTCCTCAATTTTTAATAAAATTTCTTCAGCGAGCAAATAATGATAATGTTACGTTTCATTATAAAACAAAGAATTTGATTTTGTCAACAAAAAAACAGTAAATTGACAAACCTGCCACATTATTTTTGTGAAACATTCGCTATTTATAAGCTTAATGAGTAAATGGTACTTGAAATGTACATTTACCCATTATAAATAAAAAGTGAAGTAAGGAACGAATCATTTTTTTTTTTCATTTTATCAAACACACTTCACATAACTCACAAAGCAAATTTGACATAATATTTGTTCCTCAAAATTAATAAAATCTTCTAATCTTTTCTCTTAATTTTTATACTGATTTATATTTGTTTATTTCTGTGTTATCTACATTATTATTTTACTAATTTTATCATAATAAGGTGTAATGGAAGATCAGAGTGTACCTCGATACGCTTCTGAATTGCATCTTTTTTTTTCAGTATCAGAACTATTATTTTTAGGAATCACTTATAATTGTCATAAATATTTTCGTTTCCGTATTTTTGTTCTGTTATGGAAAAATAAAAATATTATTATTATTATCGTACATTCCATATTGTAGATAATTACAAACCACAAATATCTGTACAGCCGTTTGTGGCGATTAAAGTCACAGTGCATTTAATAGCCGGAGAGTCATATAAATAGCAATTTATTGGTCCGGACGGACAGAGGGTGCAGATTTAATCCAGATCCATTAAGGGCTGCATGCCGTAGCCATGGCTGCTCTCATTAAATTAAAACGAGCACGTCACTCGTAAATATTTATTGCGGCCCATTGATTGCCGTATTTTCGTGCCTGTCGTATTATTATTGCATTCGACTTTTGTGTAGCCATCATTCAAAATTTCCTGAATTTCGGGCGGCGTATTATATATATAAACTATATCTATTGTTAATTGGAATATCAGAAATTGTTTATTAACTTTTTGAATGAGTCACCAGAACAAGGTCATTAATTTGTTTCTATTTGGTTCGGTGTAAATCAAACGCGGGCGGATTTGACCATGCGTAAGCTCGAAATGTTTTATTTGTTTTGCTTTTTCATTCCGTTGATTTATTAATGTTGATAAATTGATTTAATTCGAGCAGATGTTATAACTTTTTTTGAGTACATGTTTAATTTATTTTGTTAAATAACCGTACAGGCATGAATTTTGTTATATTTTTTCTCTTTTATTCATCACTTCAATATAACGAGTCGTAGCTTTTTTTATTACTTATTAATTTTACTAGCAAGGTTCTGTAATGATATTGAAAATTTTATTACCAGAAATTCACCGTTTATAAAACCCCAAAATCAACCATCATTGCATCTAATCTTCTGAATATTGACAATGACGTTAGAATTCATGACTTTTAAAGAAATGACATAGACAGGCTCAAAAATCACTGTTCGAAAGCCAATTTGTAATGTAGTTTAATGATTTTATAACGTATTGTTTTGTATAGTTTTGAATTGTTTATATTTTTTTCAAGGATAGGTAAAATATAAGATGTTAAGGTATGAATAATGAAAGGATGAACACATAAACTGGCCTCGACTACTCAGCCATTAAGCCAACATCACGAGTTTATATACATATTTTTAACTAATTTTAAGACGAGGATGAGGATAATCATTAACACCCATAGATTACAGGACGAGAACTCTTCGTTAGAAACGTGAAATAATTTAATAAGCTATAGTCTTAAATGGGAGCGTTCGGTAGGCCAGTAGAACTAACCGAACGTTTAATTCCGAATAGTTTTTATCTATCAAAAAAGTGCACCTGCTAATAAACTCCCCTAATTTCTTCAGTTAGTAACAAATAACTGTGGAATACAGCATAATTTCTAGGTTCAGTTAAGTTCCCAAAATTTATAATCATCAATAACTGACTTTTTTTCGATCGGTTAGTTTCGCTTAAAACTTAAAAACAATAAAGACTACAACAAAAGTATTCCTTGCATTATTATGAATGTAGAGATTCAATAAAATACTTTGCTTGAATCATTCGTTTTTTTTTTTTTTCGTAACTAGTTTCGATTTCAAAAGGTTGCTCATTTAGAAATATTCTATTAAATAAAGTTATTATTAATGCAACATATGCTATTACTATAAGTAACAGTTTCTTATTTATTAAAAAATATAAACTCATTGTTACTTAGAGTTTATATTTTTTTAATAAATAAGAAACTGTTACTTATAGTAATAGCATATGTTGCATTAATAATAATTTCATATACTTAATTTTACAGTAACAAAAAAAGATGGAAAAGATCGACTTTGCCCATCTCTATTAAATAATATTGTATCTTGTGTATAAATAATATTAAAAAATATGAAAGATCACTTAATTATTGTTGAATAAAATTTCTACACTAAATATATCTGTGAGAATATATATTTTATTTCTCATCTAAGATATTTGTTGGTGAGTACGTAAGTTTCTTGATATAATGTAGTAATATTTCATTCCTTTCTTTACTTTTTTAATTTTATCACTATATGTACATTTCAAACATTTTCAAGCAATAAATATTTATTTGTCAATTTTACATAAAACTATTGAAAAAGAGCTTGAAATGTACATATAGTGATAAAAATAAAAAAGTAAAGAAAGGAATAAAATATTACTACATTATATTTATTTCTCATGTTTGATTATTTGTTATTTTTATAAATTAAACCATTAAGTTTGCATAATAGTGATGAAACTCGAGAAGAATCCAGCTAGAGCGTCTCGGGCAATATCTGTTGACATGAAGTGTTTGACATGAAAGGGACAAAAAGCAACTACATCTCTGTGATCTTGCTCGTGTACTTAGTATAATAATTTATACAACATGCAAAGGGACACGATGATGATACCGTTATTCGAGCAAATTATGTGGTATTTAAGATCAAACAACAACTTTACAGTAATAATTGCGTAATTAATAGTCTTATTAATAAATGTGAATTAAATTTATCAACAATTGAAAATGATTGCAATTTTAATAGGAATCAAAACGAAAAAAAAAATGGGTACCTTTTCTATTATAATGTATTCAATTTAGATACATTAAAATAGAAAAGGTATCCATTTTTTTATGCAATTTGTAATAATTTAATGTAAAAATATTCTTTCTTTCTTTCTTTCTTAATCTTATCCTCTTTTACCCGTATTGGGTGTCGAGGTTTGGTTCTATCGCGTATAAAATTGTATCCACTCGTTTCTATTCGTTGATAGTTCCTTTGCCTGTGCCCATCTCATCCCTTTTTGTTTTAGCACTTTCTTAATCGTATCATTCCAGGTCTCTTGTGGTCTTCCTCTTGTTCTCTTTCCATTTGCTGTTGCCTCCCATACTTGCTTCACTTGTCTCCTCTCGCTCATTCTATTTATGTGTCCAAACCACCTTAGTTGTCCCTCTTCTATTTTCTTCTGTGTAGATATGCTTCCTAAATTTTCCCTTATGTCTACATTCCGTATTCTGTCTCTCTTTGTAACTCCTTCCACTCTTCTCAGGTATTTCATTTCTGACGCCTGTACCTTGGATTTTTGTCTTGTGTTCATCACCCATTTTCGTAAAAATATTCTACTGTTATTAAATTAAATTAGAGATTACTTTCTGTTACATCTATTTTATGTATTTTCAGCTGATTTTGTTACGTTTGGGAATAACAAATCAGCTGAACATACATAAAATAAATGTAACAGAAAGCAATCTCTAATTTAATTTATTAATGGTAAAATATTTTTACATTAAATTATTACAAATTGTGTAGAAATACACGTATTTACTGTAATCAGCAAATATTTACAAAATTAAACAAAACCTTAAATCAATAGACGGAAAAAATAATAAACTAGAATATTTTAATAAATACACAATTTACAAAAAAAATTGGTACAAATAATAATAATAGAGCTGAAAGACCTCCAGTCGATAGCCGTTTCCCTGAAGTACATTGTATGTATAAATAAATTGTTGGTTTTAAATATTCTGTATAAAAGTATAAATTTGTTGGTTACTTTTGAGAATAAAGATGTTTATATATAATGATAATAATAATTATAATATAATTTATCTATCAATATAAGAGATACTAATAGGGCAGAGACTAGATTTCTTTTCTAGAATAAAAAAAAAAATAGTAAAGTTTCATTTACGATACGTACTAAGTTATAAGTTTAACTGACAGATGTTTAGTGGAGTTACTACACGCACGTTGAGCAAATGAGAGTAATAAATAAATAGCAACACCATATATATCACCATTAATCAATCTTAACCCAATACTGAAAGTAGGTAGGGATATGTCAATTTTCCGGACAAGCTCGCCGCCACCATTAATTTCCCCGCAGTTTTCCCGCGAATTAACTTCGACGCCGGGGCCGCTGTGTTTCGGGTAATTTATCATAACCGGTTATCAATTTCGTGCACGGCGAAGGAATTATCCGCACGATTGCTCCCTGTTTTTTTGCGCTGCCGCGAGAGAGCTTCAAAAAATATTCAAATCCGGGACCGTCATCCTCGGCTACACAAAGCGACTCTCGATCTCGTTGTTTTTCTTTCCCAGAGCGAGCGAAAGACAAAAAAGATTAAAAAGATAAAAAAAAAACGACGGACGGAGGACAAACACAAGGAATCCTTTATTTCTGAGAGATCGTTCGTGCAGAAAGTCCGCCCGGAAGAGTTTCCGCGCCGACACGGTGATAGGTTTCTATTGGAATTATTTATTAAAGGGATGTTTGATAGGTATATCAAACAGAACATTTATTGGATCCCGGGGAAAATTTAATTACATATTGTAATGGAATATTGTATAACCCTAATCAACATTATGTTAGAATAATATTATTAAGATTATTTTGTTTATAGAAAAATATCTATTAATTCCCATCCATTAATCAGTTAAAAATACTGTACCCATGAAAACATTCCTTTTTCAGTCCATCTATCATTTATAAAATTAATACTCATACAACTATATAATGTAATAATATATATACAATCTTTATTGAGTTTTTTTTATATACATTGTTAAATACAATATAATTTATTTTATTATTTCTAAAATATCGACCATCGGTCTTTCAGCCAAAAATCATTGTCTTATGTGTCATGTCTGTCTTTTAGTCCTCGATGAAAGATGAGATGAATGTATGAATAGTGGATTCTGGATGGCGAAATTTTGGAGGGATGTAATAATATTTGATTGCGTTCGTCACTTCTGTATTTTTAACACTAAATGTACATTTCGAGCACAATGTGCTCTTTATCAATTACAACATTTCCTTGTTTAATTTCATTGTAATTACATTGTGCTCGAAATGAGTATCTAGTGTTAAAAATACAGAAGTGAAGAAAGGAATGAAATATTATTATATTATACTAAGAAAACTTCACGATACTGATACAACTAACAAAATAATCAATTAAATTTCATCTTACGTAACTCACTCAATCAATTAACAAAACAATACTTGTAGCTTCTGTAATGTCTACCAAATTTGCCACATCTAACACTAATTTTCCGGTAGTTCAATTAGGTCAGGAGAAACGAAAAGCTCTCTAAAATGCATTATTTTTTTTTCGATAATCCAAACGAATATCGGAGCAAATGCATCAATTCCGGTTTAATACATGCACTCACAGAGCATGGTTAGCTGGAATTATTTTCTAATTTTTCCAACTTCTCCTTCTACTTGTTGTTTCTGTTTATTTCGTGTCACTTTTGACTCTTCCTGAGTTGATCCAAGATTTCTTGCATCGACTCAGAAAGTGCCCAATGGCTTAGGAAGATCAAATCTTAAGTGAACATCACAAAAAGAGTTGAGCGTTTCGCGAGTCCGTCGTGAACAAGGCGAGTCTACTATAAAAGAAAGCAATATTTTTTTCGAAACATAGTGACGAAATATCGAATAGCAAAGTAAGTAATAACAATGTGGTTTCAGCTGAATAAATTCCAATTAAAGATAACAAGGAAATAAGCATTAAGGGCAGAAAGACCTCTGGTCGATAGCCATTTAACAATTAATTATTTTTTGTGTGATATTTATAATCAATGTTTGTTACCTTATTGTAAACTTAATTGTTAATATACGCATTAATTACCTTTTAAGTGAAATTAAAACATTCTTTTGTTAACAATTCCATTTAGATTTTAAACAATTATTTATTTTAGTTTATAAAATTACAATCACTTTCATATATATTTTCCACGCATAAAGCAAAAAGATGCGTCTTCGATGCACAATCGGTCATATTAATGATCAATAACATCCACAGTCTTGTCGCCAAAGGCTCATAAAATATTTATGGAGTGCCCTTTGGGAGGCAAAAAGTCGCCATAACTTCGCGATAAGAGAATAAATAGATATGAACGTCGATCGAATCTTTATTGGATTTAAATAAATGATGGTGCTGCTCGAGTAGGTGAGCGCCGCCATAAGAACGTTAAAGGCGGAGGGAGGGTGGTCTTAAAATTTTATAGGGGCATGTAATATCTGAGAGGGAATTAGGTAAACTTATTGGGGGTGAAATTGTTTGCGAGACGTAAATTTCTACAGCAACGATACCGTTTAGATATATAGCAAAATGATGGGATGAATTTAATTGAATTGAAAATGTAAACAAAAATTACACTTTTTTTTCAATGTAGATTTAACATGCTTACAAACCATAATATTGTTGTTAGCTACATAAAAGAATTTTTATTGTAAATTTATAGCATATGTTTTATAAAGAAAAGAGAAGATTTCCTGTTAAAAAAATATTATTATCTTATACTAAGAACCACGGACAGGGATTCCGGCGTGGTCCAGGAAATCTTCTATAGAATGGCGAAAATCGTAAAATACGATAGAGAATGAATGAATAAAAACCCATGTGGTTATACAGAATCGATAAATAATTTATTATAATATAACCTGACGTTTTGTAATAAACGTATATATTTGTAAATATAAACATAAAAATATTAAATAAAAATGATTTGAAAATAATTAATAAATTATTTCCACATTTAGCTCTGTGACTTTTGACTTACGTTACGTAAGTACATCAAACAAATGCACATTAAAACAACTACTTTCCGGGGAAATGTGGAAATAATTTATTACAAATAGAAAAGAGTATTCATTCACTTAGTCACAGTTATTTAAATATATTAAATTCCAATTTACTTTATTAACGGAATTTCCATTTCCAAATTACAATTATAATTACATATTAAAAATTTTATAATAAAAGTGTGACGCTCTAAAATGATTACAAAACATATGTATAAAAAAAGGCAAATTACCAATCACAAATTACGACAAAATACAAAATAAAAATAATACGCATCAAAATATTTATTTATCAATCCCAAACAGTTCATTGTGAAAACAAAATGCAACCGGCTTATTCCTATCTTCAAGTGATGATAAATTAATGTAGATAAAAAAATTATGTAATATGAATGAGATGGGAAATATCCATGCGGCGTAAATGGGCTGTGAAAATGCAAATGAAAATGATTTATTAATTATTTTCAAATCATTTTTATTTAATATATTGTGATCAAGTGAATGAATACTCTTTTCTATTTATATAAAAATATTACTATACAGGCAGAAAGACCTCGGGTCGATAGCCTATAAAAGGACAACCTCAAATTACGGTAATTTGAGGTTGTCACAATACTGTACTTAATATAATGTAAAAGTCCCTTGAATAAAGATATTTGTAAATATTACTATACATTTTAAAGTTTATACATATTACTCTTGTAAAAGGAAAATTTATTGAAGCCATGCATTACTTTATTAAATTTTAATTTTAAAATTACATTCGAGACAGAAAAACTGCTTATAATAATACGAAAATATGAGAATATGAAACGAAGTTATTTCGCGGCTTAATACATTTCGATAATTTATGTTCCGATTCGCGGCGGCCGGATTAGTGGATTAGGGCGTTATAAGAGAAAAGTGGGGGAGGAAAGTGTATTAGGGCGAGTACCCGCGACAAGCGAATCGAAACAAATGATAACAAACGGCGCCGGATGTCGGAAAAAAGGGCGCGCGTGCAGCGACGCGTTCCACTCGCAGAATTTAATTTTGAAAAAAAAAAAAAAGAAGAAAGAAACAAGAACGAAAATAACGCGGCATGATCAAATCGACGGAATTGAGTTTCTACTTTTTTTCATGTCGAGTCGCAAGAATATGCGATTGAAGTAATGAAATTTATAATTCACGTAAACGAATGCTTTTGCTATTGCATCAATGTTTATAAAGGTAATTCGGTTAAAGGAACCTTTGATATATATTTAAACTTCAATAAAAAATTGGAATTATAAATATATTGTTCATTATTTGATAATATTGCAAACAAACTATATTAATGATAAAATAATTAAAATTATTACAAAATAATAATTTGGATAAAATAAAACACAATTGTGTATAGTTTCAAAAACTTAGTTTAATGTCTCACGACTGCAGATGACATCTTCACCTGATGAAGTCACTGTGTGGCAAAACAATTGTCGTGAGACATTAAACTAAGTTTTTGAAACTATACACAATTGTGTTTTATTTTATCCAAACAAATATGGAGTTTCAACAAATAAAAGCCTCTACACTACAATATACTAAATAACAATTTGTGGGCACAAAGACTACAAGTCGTTAGCCGGTTTATGAGAATAGTTTTCCTCTACTTTTACTTGTTCATTTATTTCCCAATTTTTTTTTTCACTACATGTCAAATCACCAACGTGACCAAACTTTTTCCAAAGATCATCTTTCTAAATCTCAAGAGGCCGTCAGAAAAAAAATCACAAAATTGAACAAAATTTTTCTTGTTAGGGTTAAAATTTTCACAGTTAATGCTCCCGTTCTTTAGCTATATTTTGGTATAATAAGAAGTCATTTTCGGATTTTCATCGAAATTCCAGGTTTTTCTTATGATATTTTCAAATTTTGGTAAACATTTTTTTCTCCGAAATATTCGAAAAAATCTCCTTCATGATTTCACATAAACAAAAATAAAGCCCTAACTAGCTCAAGATTGCATACGTAATAATCCTTTTGCCAGCAGCCAAAATTTGAAAGAGTTATAAATAAAGGGCGTGGCTTAAAATTCCGGAGAGGTTTGGAAACTAACCGAGCTATAAAAATACAAAAAAATCTCCCATCGCAACGAGACTAGCGCTCATAATTTCGGTATTTATGACAAGACATAAATATTGATGGGTTGTAAAATGTTTGTAATTACCATAGATCGAAACTATTTTATAAAAAATAAATAAGAACTGTGAAACGAGTAGCCAAGTAATTAAATTAATATTCCTTTTAAATTACAATGAAATTAAACAAGGAAATTTTTTTCTGGCAATGATCAATAAAATTCGATCAATCCCTTTTTCCAACTGCAAAAAATTACTTACACTGTAAGTTTTACAAACATCTATTGAAACAACTACTTCCCGAGCATTTACCCCGCCGGACATTGGATTACACAATAGATATTTGTTGTTGCATAGCAGCCCTACTGCGAATTGCAACGGTTTGAGTCGAAATTATTTAATGAAAGGAAACAACAAATAATTATATTATAATTAAATTATATTTATATCTACGAAATTGACGAAATTTCAGTGTACATCAGATATAATTTAAATTAATTAAATATAAGTAAAACAAATATTTCTGATGGGATTTGAACCCATATTCCCCAGGTTTCTGTACTAAAAAACAGGACAAGTCCACCTTCTTTTAGTGACAGAAACAATGATTTTCGGTCGTCTACCTTGTAGACCCAAATCGTTGACAATGCCACATGAAATTAGGCAATAGATGACGTCAACTCCCAATTATTATGTGTAGCCAAGTGTTTGATTTGAATATTTTTCAATTAGTGTTGCTTAAATGTGTTTACCATGATTTAAGTAAGAAGTCTATACAACATTTATATTTACATTTTTTTATACATTGTAGTTATATTTTGAATAAATTCGTCACTTAACTCGTGGTGAAATATTTTTAATTAATAATATTGTATGACTAGAGTGCGTGTCTGTATATTTTTTTTTAATTTATTGTAATGTTTAAATTTATATGAATTACTTTTGTAAAGAGGAATTAAATAAACTATTATTATTAATAATGATAAAAAATTAAAACTCTTAGTTTTTTGTAATATAAAAAACTAAGTGTTTTAATTTTCTATCATTATCATTGTATAGTTACGTTTTGTGAATGTAAAAATGGGAATGAATCGTTATGTTTCATTTATAATAAAACAGTATATCAGATTTATTATCTTTTGTGTTAATACGTGGTAAAGCAAATGAAATATAAAATTAAACACATCGGCTTAATTTCAAAATGTACGAGGTGCATGCAGTCACATGTCGCGTATGTAAGATTACGTCGAGTCGAATCAGATCCATTATCGTTTCAATAATTTCGGCTTTTCCTGGCGCGCTAATATTCAATTTGAATGCGGGAAACGACGCCGCGCCGCGCCGCCCGCCACCCCCGCGTCGCTCCATTATAATCGGAACGTCGCGGTGCATCTGCGAAATCCGACGCGAGCCACCCTCCAATCCCGGATCTCAGACCCGGCACGGCCCCATCATCCCCAGGGAACACCGGCGACGGTGTTGGCGGTGGCGGCGGCGGAGAAAGAGGGCAAGATTAATGCCATTTATCGGGAAGACGGCTGCTCGCTTGATGTGCGGGAAAAGGAAGTGCGATTCCTGGGGGCTTTGTGCGGACCGATAGGGGGATGATTTCTTAATATTCGCAGATGTATTCGAGTTCTCGCACACAATGCGGATAATGTGCTTAGTGATTCGTGTTACAGATTATTAGGTGTTATGGAGTCGCGTTTATTCGCGAATCAGCTCTAATTGAAATGATGTAAAAGGGCATCCATTGTGTCAACAACTCCCTTGTTCAGTTATTGTATTCAATAAAAGCATTTTGTGCAGCTTACATAACATCTAAATTAATTTAAATATGATTCAATGAAGAATTGTGTAGTCAATAGCCATTTGTCATTTTAATCCATAATATAATAATAAAACAATAATTCAATTTAAAAAAATTAATGCATAACAAACACAATTGAATTCGATGTAACACGGGGGGTTGTAACGTAGGCGATCCTATGGGCCCGGTGGATGTTTGGCTGCGTTGTACCGGCGACGAGCGCCTTTAGGGTCGAAAAGAAACGATATGAGAAAAAGTTAAAAAAGTGTTTTATTATAATCTTACAAAATGTATAACGAAGTAGAAGCCTCAGTGATCAGTAATAATGTAACTTATAGCTTTGTGAATACAATATTTAAAAACAAATTTTGCAATGGAACAAAATTTACATAATGATTTTTTTTACAAACTAAAAATTATTTTAAAAAATATTAATATGTTGAATATCAACATTAATATTAATAAAAATATTAACACAAAAAATATTTCTTTAATTTATGTTGAAAAAAACTGCCAGTAGAGTGATTTTTTTTATTTTTCTTGAAAACAAAGAATCTTAGCCCAGTTTTCTCAACGAAATATTAATCAGTATGAAATTCTGCAATAGCACCGAATTTAAACCTACCCTCTATCTCTTATAATAAGCGAGATCCCCATGGTTAGACTCGAATTTGAAACACCCTGTATATTAATTAGAAAAAAATAAAATAACAATCACCTAATAAATTGTATGGATATAATAAGTTAAAACCAATGAGATTGATACATAATGTGTATTGAAATAGAAGCTTTAATGGTTAGAGAAATTTGTAGTTATTAACACGTCCTTTTATACACGTATCAAATTAATAGATCTTAAAAGCGTAGTTAGGTATCAGAAGTGTTTTTATGGATAAAGTATAAGTAAAAAGAGAAAATAAAAATAGCACTAGTATGTTTCGTCACGTAGTCGCCAACGATTTCATTTAATTTCGTCCACATTTCCGGGCCTTCCAGTAAAAATTTAATCATCTAGATTTCCTCGCGTGTTTTCGCAACTACTTACCTCCCCCGTACCCACAACCCCACCCAACGACTCCCCGGTAATCCCATTTAAAAAACTACCGAAAACTAAGTTTACAGCTGGAAGAAGCAGCACATCCACCTACTCCTCCACTTCGTCTTTGTGGCGGGAGTTTCCGATAATCCCGGAAAGTCCGGATGCAGATGAAATTAGCAACCGTTCCGCGAGATGCAACTTTTAACGGGTCGCATCCGTTATTAAGATTAATAAGTGCACCCCTTTTTCCGTCTCGTGCTCACTTCCACTCGCACCTCCGGCGCCTCAGCTCTAATTGTTTCGAGTTGTTCGAGTTTTATCGCCGCCCTATCATGAGGAATGTTAATTGGGAATGCGAGCATCGCCCAACTTCGCGACGAGGATTGTTTTTCCTGGAGTGATATTTAATTGGGCGAGGCGCGCTCGTTCTGTATTAGGAAAAGTAGAATTTGTAGGTAATTCAAGTTACTTGAAGTACGGAACTATAAATTTATTGTCGGGACGTGCCTTCGAATAAATGTGCCGTTTCCTAAAACAAATCTATACTTAAAACAAAAGAACGTTTACTCAAGAATTTCATGAGCGTTTATTAAATAAATGTGTTTACCATGATTTAATTGAGAAGTCTACACAACATTTACGTTTACACTTTTTTTTATATATTATATAGTTATATATATTTTTATTGATAGTTTACAAATGTCAATTAATTAATGTTATAAATTTTAAATTTGGGTTCGTTTGTCAATTATCAAGTGTTTTCCGTCTTTTACACCTTTTTTTATATTATTATTATTTTGAAATCTACCCATCACAGCTTCTAGTCATTTTTAATAATTTATAGAATTTTAAAATTTTATTTAAATATATTAAATAAAAATGATTTGACACAGTATCATCATCAATCAGCTGATGTAGCTTGATTTAAGATAACATTTCCGGATTGTTAATAAATATTACTTTTGTAATATCGTGAAATTATTTCCATCAACGTTGTACAATCCATATTCCTTGAAGTCAAACCTATAACACTACAAACATTAATAACTCTTAAGCATCATGTCCGACAAACACCCATTTGTGAAATAATCGGCGTTATCTCTAAATCTTAATCGCACCCGGAATACCGCATTAAGGCCTAATATGAGAATGATAATAAATTTATGTGTTTGCATAACGAGGAAACAACTAAATTTACTTGGTATTTACGTTGAAAGAATTACGGCCGAGAATATAAATGAGATACTTTATTTCTTTCGCTCCCGGACCGTAAAAAATGATAACATTTACATAATGAAGAAATGAAAATGTTTTCATGCAAATGAAAAAAATATGTAGTGTGCCGTCGAAAGAATTAATTTCAGATTACGTTAATTAACTAAACAGAATTTTGATTGCAAGAAAAAAAAAACAAGAATATTAGGTCTAATTGTGGTTTTAATTTTTAAATTAAATTAATGAAGAGAAATTTCTTGTTAAAATAAAATAAAAATAATAGAGATTTGTATTAAATAAAAATGATTTGAAAATAATTAATAAATTATTTCCACATTTAGCTCTGTGACTTTACACTTACGCTACGTAAGTACGTTAAACAAATGCACATTAAAACAACTACTTCCCGGGCAAATAACTGTGACCAAGTGAATGAATACTCTTTTCTATTTATATTAATAGAGATTTGCTTAATATAAATGATAAGTATATAAATTAATAAATTTTACACCATATTTATTGCAACAACAATGTAAAACTCTAAAGAACAAAGGTTGTTGATAAAAAATATATAACATGAATTATATAATATTTTTGTAAAAAAAATTATTCATAACTTTTGTTTGGTGTTAAAGCTGTCGTATTTTGGATTAAAAATTTGTTTTTAAATGTATTAATTTTGTGATTATTTGTAATTAAATATTTAAATTCTTGGCTATATTATATATTAAAATAATTTCTGATTTTCTATTTCCTTCAGTAATTGAATAAAAAAAAAAATCTCGATAAATCATTGAATTAAATGCTACTAACTAATTTATGCTTATTTATTTATTTAACACCAGTTAATGAACAAACTTGTCCCATTTTACATTATTTTTTAACGATCTTTCGGAATCTGCAATAAAAAATAAATATTTAATATTTTCTAGGGATGGCTTCAGTACATATACAGGAGTGAAGGAGGAGATGGAATATAAAAAAATATTATTATTGTAAAAATAAAGTCTTTACTGTAATTACCTTTTAAATATGAACCATTGTGATTATATAATATAATCAATCCTAATTTATAAAGCTTTTTTTTTTCGTGGGCTAAAAAATATAGCTACCATTTTAATTTTAACGATCCTTATTTCAGCGACTCATTTTTTTTCCTGGTCTTTTTTCATTACGTTGAACGAAATTACGTCTAAATAATACGATACAATTATTTTCATCCGGTTTAATGAGTGCTAGAATAAACGAGCACTCGAAAAATTCTCCAGCTTATTCCCATGCACTCTTCGCCCTTATCACATTCATAAATCTTGCAGATAGAGGAGCGTATTTATGAAAGAACACCTATCGTTCCTTTCAGAATATCCAAAGCTTCTCGCTCTCTCCGGTATTCCATTATAAAATCTTGTTTAATAAAATGAGATATTCGAGCGACGTGAATAAAAACTTTAAAGCTGAAATTAATTTTATTACATGAAAGATTTATTTTTATATACTTTTATTGCAAAACCTAGCAACTTCATTGACGTCAATAAAACTACTACTATTTAATATAAAGATCTATTTAGACTGTCGTGCAAAGAATTAAATAATTTTTCACGTGATCACAGTTATTTAACGCGGGGAATAATTTATTAATTATTTTTAAATTCTTTTTATTTAATTGATTTTAAAAAACTGTGACAAAAAAATGAAATGAAAATGTGAAATTTAAAAATAATTTATTCATTAATCTGCTTTCTTAAGCCGGGACCTTTTTTTTTTCTTGTATTTGCTGTTAGGTATGTCTTGTTTATGCAAATTCAGTGTCGTGATTGCAGCTGCATAAATTAAATCAAGGACTTCAGTCATGTTTAAATTTTCGTGGACTTTCAGAGACAGCGCTTTATCGACATTTTGAAGGATCTCGTTTGTGTCTTTGGTTCACCTGAAGTTCGGTAGAGATGTTCGTATTGCTAGGTCGATACTAGAATTTCTAAGAAGTGAGTATTGAGTTTTCTATGTAATATGCTTTGCGGATATCGTCGTTGGCTATTACTGTGATCTTGTTTGATCTTCGTAACATCTTTTAAATTCAACAGTGTTTCTGTTTTTCAACCATTTTTTGAATTGCACTGAAATTATTGTGCTTCGAATAAACTATTTGTTGTATTTAGCTACATTGTAACTTTTTCAGTGAAGAATATTAATAGTAATTATTATAATGTAATGACAATCAATAACATTAGTGTATTAATTTAGGAAAATCATTTGTTGGGTCAATTGACTTTATTTATAAACAAAAGCTAAACATTTGCCCATTGGAATAATTGGAAATAATAAATATTAAATTGAACAATAGATGGCGCTTTGTATCACCTTTCCATATTATGAATAATAAATATTATGTCAAAAGTCAACGAAAATGGTTATATCTTGAAAACTATTAGGTTTACGTGTAAAATACCTTTATACATTTTAAAAAGCAATAATGTGTTGCATATTGTATTATTCATGTAAATGGCACGCCGTTGAAATAAATAAATAAACATGTCCTATAATATAGAGCTATGTGCTATTTAAAATAAGCACGAAATTCGAGTCAAATCAGAAATATTGTTTAATTGAAAATTATTATGGATTTAAAAAAAATGTCTCAGTAATTAACGACTTCATAATATGATTAATATCGGGTATATAACCCCAACACAAATTCCGTTCAGTCGCCTTCATCAAGGCGGAACACACTAGTCTGATGAGGTTCGAAAAACCGAAATGGCCATCACTAGTTATCCATACGCTAGATGAATGCTGGCTGAACGTTTCATTAAATATGATTATAATTAATAAGTAAATTAATTTTAATTCAAGTCATAATTTATATTTACTATTGCAATTATCTAAAAGTAAAGTAATTACAAAATCGTAAATTCACATACGCTGCTCTTTACAATTTATGTTATACACACAAAAAAAAAATAACAGTTGAACACTAAAGCTTATTTTTAAATTAAAACTATTTTTAATTAACCATTTGTAAAGTTTGCAGAGTAAACTGCCGACACAAACGTGTTAATTACACGACTGAGTTAAATGCTGACGTAATTTGTTTTAAACGCAATTTTCCTCATGAATAATACATTCGTTTATAATATAAAATGTATGGCGGCCCGGCGGATCCGCCATAAATTAAGCAACTGATGTCTTGGAATCCCGCCAGCCAACGAAATGTGGGAATTATTTAAACTATATTTTGCCAAATATAATTAGCGAACATTTCAGTAATCACGACTTGTTATTGCGCTACCCGGCCCAATTCCTCTTCTAAATGAGTTTCAACCAGTCGAGACTAATGAATCTTTTAATACGTGCTACATTAAGTGGTAAACTGTTTGGATACATGCTAAGGTTTATTGCAGTTAATGTTAACATACATAAAAAAAATATTTACTTATTTCAATCGATATATTTACATCATTAAATTATTATTATTATTTTTCTCGATTAACATTTTTATTGATCTTATTGATATTGAAAAACAATATTTTAAAACTACTCCTTAAGGTTTTAAAATATTGTTTTTTTCTAAAGTGTGTACATTTAAGATTATTTCCTAAAAAGTTGTATATTGATTAGATACAATTTGCCGATGTTATACGAGTTTGTGTAAAGTTAACCGTGACCCTAGTGAGCTTATCTAAAATCTTTAAAAGCAATTAATTCAACGTGTATTCATTCAATATGTCAGCGGTGTTTTGTCTCGTATTCTAAACAATTTTTTCTGCTTGTTGATTTTTCGCTTTTTTAGCCTTAATTTTAAAATATTAAATTAATAGGAATCCTATGCAGGGATTATTGTATCCAATTAAAAAAAATAAACAAAAAGGAAATGACTTGATTGAGAATAAAAACACTTGCTTTATCAGGTAGATGAAACTACATGTTGATACAGTGGCCTTAAATATTAGCCTCAATACAATATTATTGAATATTTATATTATGTAAGCTGGAATTTATCTTTATAATAAATTGCTCCGTTTACGCAGTTAATTCACTGAACTTATATTAAATATTGTAGTATTTATCATATTTGTTAGTTTAGTATATAATTTTGTAAAATCTTGCATAATAAATATTTACATTTTATATTTACTAAATTCTTAAATCTTTTACTTTATAGGATTTTATATATAGTAAAAGTCCCGTATGCGAATATCTATACTCATCAATTTACATTTTTGTTAGTGAACGTGAACCTTTCCTATCCCAGTTTCCCAGTTCACGAGATAGAGAATGATCAATGAGCATATTGGGGCCAACGTCAATTTGGAAGGGAAAGGCGCCGGTCATATCCAGACCCTTTACGTCCTCGGTGGAAAATTTACATGGAAAATGTGTATCGCGTGCGTCGGCCTTATCGTTATTGGGAAGAAAAAGGCCAAAAGGATACATTTCCACTAAACGTCACTCCGATTTCATTGTGGACTTTCCCTCCGCCGAAATCCGGCGCTCTATTTTTAATATTCGCCGCGCGGCGCATGCAAAAAAAAAATTCAATTAGTCCCGGGAGACGTTAGGAGAAAAAGGGCTCGCTTTCCATGCTTTCCTTGCCAGCGCCCGGGTGTGATATACTCGTCGGAATAACGGGGGTGGGCGGCACGTGTGAAGGGAATATCGCAAATCGATCTCTGGCGCGTTGTGCATTAATCGAGGGCGCAGTCCTTAAATTAATCACCAGGTGGTGGGAGCGCTTAAAGTGTTGAACGATTATTTACACGGTTCGATTCCACCCTTTATTCCGCAAATGGGAGAGCAATATCATTTCGTTGATTATCCCGAAATTTAATTACGGCAGTCGCCTTAAATAAACAATGATATTACACTTCCTAAGCCTAATGGAGAAAACTCTTGATACTTTAACAGAAACAACAACAAAAAAAAAACATTAAATTTAGTTATAGTTTATTATTTATTTAATTAATAAAATAATAACAAGCCAACCGCTAGAATAATCTTCATATACAGGGTGTCACACAGAGAAATCACATTAAAGGTATATTGATTTATATTTTTCTGAAGATGTTTTTGGATTTTGTAAAAAAATGTACTTGATTTCTTGGCTCCAATGGGATTACGAAATTACATTTCTAGTGAGTGCCGTTTATTTATAGACTCATCAAAACGAAGTCTAAAATGTGTTCTCTTACACAATTGGAATAAATTGGCGTCGCTGCCTATTGCACATTCTAGTAAAGTAAATGAAATAAATAAAAATGAATTTCAAATTATATTTTTCTTAATAAAAACTTGTACAATGAAAATTTAAAGGATTTCACTAAATTCTGCATACAAATAACTTAGCAGACATGACCTATTAATTTCATTATATCTTAATTTTTTTTTCTAACTTGAACTAGTAAATTGACGTAATACACGAAAATTAATGATTTATTTTTTATTTAGACTGATATTTTATACTTGGTACATAAAAAATATAAATGCATATTCATATTATTGAATCCAAAAGAATGGCTCTTTTTTTAAACGATTATTTCCATTTTACTATATAGCTATCTCTTTCTACTAAACCGCAACTTTAAGGTGTTTAGTAATTGATGAAAACAATTTTAAAGTAAATCATTAATAAATTATTTCTACATTTAGCTCTGTGACATTTTGACTTACGTAACGTAAGTACTTTAAAAAATGCACATTAAAACAACTACTTCCCAGGCAAATACCCATAAATGTGGAAATAATTTATTAATTATTTTCAAATCATGTTTATTTAATTTATCCAAAATTAGAGCAATTGATGTATATTTTTCATTTAGTTTAGTAGAATATATATTAGTGATGAGCAAAGTCGATCTTTTATTATTGCTAAATTAAGTATATTATAATTTTATGAATGTTAATTATTATAAAAATATCAAAAAAAACTCTCCATTTATTAATAAACATAAATTTGAAGCCACTTTTTCGTTTTAAATACTTAAAATGACACTTTTAGTAATACTCGATTACTAATATTATTCGATTTTGCTCAACACTAATATATAGATATTTCTATAGTTTATGTGGCTATCAATGTTATTTTCTGTCCTATACAAATATAATATTGTTCAATTTTGGAGAAATGAAAATATTTAAGCTCTCACATAAAGGGAAATAATAAAACGGGTATAAAATAATACAACCGCTTTAATAAGATAATCTTTCTTTTTGATGTGACGGATAAACCCGCAATCTGGAAGTTTAATTAATGTGTAGCCCTTCAAAATTTCTGCTTATGTCTACGGACGGCGGGGCCGGGCGCTCGCTTAATTCGAAATTCTGCTTATGCGGCCGACCATCCCGGACGTTATTAAAAGGGCAACGCCGTAAGAATCAAATGGGAGGGAAAATGGGCACGACGACCCTAATCCACCAAATTGAAACACTGATCTACCTCTGAGCCGTTTGCGACGGACCGGCGCCATCTCCAGATAAACCGCAGTGGCGGCGGCGAAACCGGAAGGGCTCAGATAAGGGTGTTTTACACTCGGGGAGTCACACGCGCCCCATCGTGGAAAATGGAAGTCACGCCGATGCGGTTCCGATTATGATTATGCAGCCCTCGTAGCCGTTTGCACCGAGGTGGTGGTGCGGCGGAGGGCGTTAACAGCGAATTGATGAAGATGGATAGCCGTCGCGCAACGTTCGGCTATGGGATTTTAATGCGAATTTAAGCGCCACATCGAATATATTAACTAATTAGTTAAGGCGATGTTTGATTTGATTTTCGTTTCAGTTGGTTGGGTAAGATATTGCCACAATGTTACAATTAGTTGGAGAGTTAAATATAAAACAAATTAATTTAAAAAAAATCACTTCTGTCTTTTCGTCTTGTGTAAATAATTAATTAATTATTTTCAAATAATTGATTGATGAGGCTGATATAAATTGAAAGTTCATAATTACTTATACTAAATAACACTGTTTAGTCTTTCAAAGTCTACTGTAATATCGCTACAATTGTTTCACCACACTATGGCTTCTTCAGGCGAAGAAATGATTATTTTCAAATAATTTGTAATAAATTTATAAAATACTTGGTTTATTTCACTTAATATTAAATGAAATAAAGTGTTTTATTCTGTATTTTTGAAGCCTTCAAAAATGTTTCAACAAGTGTTAAATCAGAAATTAAATTAATCAAATATAAACAAATAAACCACAGTGTTTGGACTAACATGGCCTACATAACAGACCTGCCCGCCTCTGTGATACTGGATTACCTCCATGAGACAATCTGGTTGTAGCAGAGGAGGGCAGGCCTGTAATGAAGGGAAGCTAGGGGCCTTTTAGGCCTATGCACAGTGCTTACAGCACACCTTCATACATACATACATACATAAACCACTGTGTTGGCGAAATAATTGTAGAAGTGTTTCTACAATTAAAACAAAACAGTGAAACTGAAATACTATTCTGTTTTTTTTTATTTAATTGTGAATTTTAACTATCATAAATTCATAGTAATAATTGCGAATATGGTTAAAATTGTGCAATGCTTAGATCAATTCAATTCAATTAATTTATTTACGGTAAATCACCTTTATACAGAATAATAACAATATTCAAAATGTTTAAATAAATATAATGACTGTAAATCACATATAAACAGAATAATACAATTTTGCATATATAACATATTTTAATATCAGTAGTGGAAACTGCAAAATAAAAATTAACCCAAGTGGTCGACTCTAGCGATGAAAAAAATAATTGAAATATCAAAAACGGTAATCTCAGTAATATAAATTAATAAAATGTTTTATTTGAACTTTACATCGCATAAAAAGTTACTCGAAGAAAATTTTACGTTTGCAATCACAGCTCAGAGAAAATCATGTCGAGATTACTAATAATGAGTAGTTTTCTCAGGGGGGATCAAGACTAGCGAGCCTCCGGACTAAAAATCCTCGGGAGCGAATTTAGAGGGGTGCCACGGCGCCGTCCGGTTAATCCCGGCTGCCGCCCTCCCCCGTTCCCCGATAAATAACCTGCAATTATCTAATCCTCGCTTGTTATCCTGCTAAAACTTTAATTAACTCCGTGGTATTAATTACGAGCCAGTAACAGGAAAACGGCCATACGTAACAGGTACGACCCGTGTTCCTGTTGATCCGGGCGGGACTGCTCGCGCGCCCTCCCGGAAAACCCCATAAATTATCCCGGCCGCAACTTCCGCACCGGCGCTCATTTCGAAATCGAAAGAATTTTCATTATAGAAATTTCATTATTTATGGCGGATAATAATTTTAACGGATTGAAATCAATAGGAAAGTGTGTCACGGAAGACAATCTATCCAGTAATGACGCATTTTGTTTAACCTTGTAATGCGATATATATATTAATAAAGTACAAGTGTTAATAAATATTTATTCGTAGAAAAAAAAACTGCTTAATATAATTGTATCACGAAGGTAATCTTTATTCCAATCTAAATTAACTGAAGTATACTATTTGGTAACAAATAAAGTTATTACGATTTTCATATACAAAAAAAATCATGTTAATATACAATTATTAATAAATGCATTAATTATATATAATTCTACGATTATGTAATAATAACACAAGTAGGCCGATAGCCCATGAACACAACTGTATCTTAAATTAAATAAAATGAAATGAAACAAAGATGATTCACACATTTGCAGCTATTTAAATTACAATGAAATTAAACAAGAAAAATTTCTGGCATCATTGGCAGAAATTTTCCTTGTTTAATTTCATTACAACTGTATCTATTGTAATTATACATTTTGTAAATGTTTATTATTTTATTGTCTGAATAAAGATGTTTGTATATAACGCAAGTAAATATTTATATATTTTGAATTAATTTCTCACTTAACCCGTGGTGAAACATATTTAATTAATATACTTTGATTAAGTAAATATTTAATTTGATACATAAATATAGGTAATATTTTATCATTCTTAATTCATATTATATAAATAAATATCGATATTTTTTAATGTGATAAGAGGGATTTAGGTGGGTCGCTCGATGATTCGTAAGAGTTTTATGTTGACATCAACAAAATCGTATAGTCTTCCCTTCTGATGGCTTCGATCTGCATATGAAACAATCAAACAATTTTTGGCAATTTTGATTCGATAAATTTCAAGCAGATTTTACATTTTTCATACATAAAACTCATTTTCGTAATCATCCAATATTTCTATACCAGTGTATTTCATGGATTAAGCATTTTCCATAATCATCGTTTTTTTTTTTTTTTTCAATAAAAACCAATTTTTCGTAATCAAATAATTTACTTCCCTTCAATGTCTAATAAATTGAATATTTTATGTTAGAAATATTTTTACCTTCTTCATTAGAAGCAATTTTTAAAGTTAGCCTTTCTTAGCATGAATTTATTAAGTTTTTCAACTGTATTAACCTAGAAAACGGTTGGCAGATGAGACAATATGATCTATATGTGCTATAAAGGTCAAGTTGTTATCAGATAAAATACCTAGATCTTTAAATTGTAATACTCTCTCAAGTATATATTGATTTATTGAATAATCAAATATGACGCTAGATTTCTTTCTTGAGAATGATTTCTTTCTTACACTTTATATAAATTTGTATGTCGAATTAAATTATTTTGTACTTAATATATATATATATATATATATATATATATATATATATATAATATTATAGTCTTTATTCAGAGTATACAGATAATTTTAACAATATAAATAATTAGAATACTTGTAGGTGTTAGTCTTTCTAGGCTATCGAGGTCTTTCTGCCCAGTCGTGAATTTATGATGAAGTTAAAGAAAAATCTATGCTAGTGGCAGAAAGGCTGTAGGCCGATAGCCGTAGTCGGTAAATAAAATAATAATAATTATTGTTAATTTCTTCCACATTTATATCTATATTGTACTGACAATAAAGATTCTTTATATACAGAGAGCTTTTTTTAACAGTATACATTTCCCCTATATATACCTGAAAAATACGCGAGTCAAATGCATTAATATATGTGTGATAAGTTGCCTATAACACGCAATTGAACACACATATGCCAAATAAGCAACTGAACATACACACATTGCGTTTGACTTGCGTTTTTTGCAGGTATACACTTCCCATAATGTATACTGATAAAAAAACCTCTCTGTATATCTATGCTAGTTAGCTGAACTCTCCTGATAATTTGCGTAAATGAATTGATCAATGGTGATAGTAAGATGTTTGTATTGTTTATACTTTGTTATCACTATTCTAAATAGTTGAAAGCGAGTTACATGACAGTGATTTGATCAAACAAACTCTTGTATATTAGATGTTTATTTGTATCAAATGTACACGTGGGCCACAAAATTATTACAAAATTGTATTATAATTGTGTATCCATTGATATTTATCACATTGTTTAATAATGAGACAATCTTAATAAACATCTCCTTTCAATTTAGGCGCGTTTACATCGGACAGAATTTAAATCGATCGGGTAACATGACTAATCCTACGATAGCCGTCTACATTTCTCAATTAATGTATTACTGTAATGTATTATCTCTGCGAATGGCACTATCTCAAACCGCCATTAGATGCGATAAATTATACACATGTCAAATTCCTATGTTAATAATAATAATAATAATAATAATATCTTTATTTACGGAATTCACCATTATTTACAAATGTTTACACTGTAGTAATATAAATTGCACGTATATAAATTAGAGAATAAAATAATAATAACAATAATTATAATAGTAAAAAATTAAAGATAAATCTAAAGAAAAGAAAACAACGATTAACAAAAATACCGCATTGAATAACATAAGTTACGTAAGAATTCAAATATTTAATTTATTTCATTTACCACATCGGGGTATATATGATTTCATGGCAAAGGCATACGTTGAATGTACCAGTAAACCAAGATGAAAAATGATGTAAAAAAAAAAAACAAAACAAATACGTAACAAGCAAAGATCATATGATGGTTATAAAATTGCACGCAAAAAAATAAAAGATTGACAAAATGATGGCATATAATGAAATAACTTATATTGCACTATTGAAGCTAAAATATCACAGATATAAAGGTATATGACAAACTAAATTGAACCGCATAATGACAAACAACATTAAAGAATTACATTAAACATATAATGATAAAACATTGGATTTTAACATTTCACAACAGTTAATGTATATTCACGAGACTTCTCCTAATTAATGCTAGCGAGGAATGATAATGTAAATTGTTGAAATTAGGCAAAATATGGCGCTTACGTCGTCTTTAATTTATTATGTAAATTGTTGATCTAAATATTTTTATGTGAGCAAATTTTCGATTCTCCTGTGATTCGTAAGTAAATACACTTAAATAAAAATATGATTTGAAAATAATTAATAAACTATTCCCACGTTTATCTCAATGACAAATTTAGACAAATGCGCATTAATACAACTACTTCACGGGCAAATACCCCGCGAGACATTGAATTGCATAATGTAGACCTGCTACTGCATATCAATAACATATTTACTGGCTCGTAATTAATACCATGTTAATTAAAGTTTTAGCAGGATCATGAAACAATTTTTTGATCCGAGAAAAAATTAATGTAAAGAGCAAAAAAGAACGTTATTAATATGCAGCAGTAAGTGTGCACTGTCAAATTCTTTTAGTACTTAGAAATAATAATAAGATTAATTTAATGATTCTCGGTCGTCTACCTTGTAGACCCAAATCGTTGATGATGCCTTTTGAAAATAGGCAAAAGGTGGCGCTGGCGTCGTCTTTAATTTATTATGATTAATACCATTAAATGATTTTTTTGTTTTAAATGTACCTTTATTTATATTTATTTACATTTTAAAATATATTTCTCCTTTGAAGCAATAATCCAAAGATGTGATTCGGGAGAAATTCAATGATGTATTCGAAATACGCTTTGATTTCGATCGACTTGATTTGATTTCAATCTGGCCGCCGGAGCGAGAGAATCGCGCACGGGGAGGATCCGGTAAGCGTTATTAAAAAATGATCGGGTCTAAAAATAAAATAATTACTGCGAGATCGGAGGAGGCGACCTCTTTCGGAGGAGCACACACAAAGAGGGGGGAAAAGGACGGGCGAGGGAGCGAGGAACGGGAACGAACGCACTCGGACGGGAATAATAGAATAGGATCTCCTTGAGGATCGCCCCGCGGCAAACAGAAATAAAATTATGCACATAATTCATTCGAGAGAATCAAAACCCTGTTTCCGGACGAGATAAATTGCCATGTAATAAAATACCGCAGGAAACACAATAACGCAACAGCATGCCACGGAATTCGAAACTGATTTGTTACGGTAACGCGAAATATGGAAATCGCTTTTTCGCGCTCGCTCACATTTCCATCATTCAGGGATGTAAATGTTTTCGATTGGAAATAAAATTTATTCCAATTAAAGACAGCCGCCGGTTTGAATATTCTATTCAACGGAATATTATCGTATATTAGCGCATTTATATTAAATGTGTAGAATCTACCAACTCCGCCTGAATTTCCCCTTTACAGTAATCTATATTTATATTTCATTTATAAAACAAACAAATCATAAAAATCATAGCACATGAAATAGTAGATTTTATCATGAAATAATAAATTGTATTACCTGTAACCTTTCTCGTAACATGAAATATTAATTACAATGAAATTAAACAAGGAACATTTTCTGGCAATGGTCAATAAAATTCGATCAATCCCTTTTTCCAACTGCAAAAAATACTTACACTGTAAGTTTTACAAACATCTATTGAAACAACTACTTCCCGGGCATTTACCCCGCCGGACATTGGATTACACAATGCTGCATAACAGCACTGCTGCGACTTGCAACGGTTTGAGTCGAAATTATTTAATGAAAGGAAACAACAAATAATAATTACAAGGCTATCTGTAGACACGTGTTTCGGGATTTCATCCCTCATCAGTACAGCTATGCCCTGCAAGCCCTTAGTTGTTTTAATTAATTTCTACGTACCGACTTCAACGAGATCGCGGATGGAAGTGTTCGCGGTGAAGGAAGGATGAGGGATGAAATCCCTTGAAATTTCCACGAACGAAAATCAACTTTCATCAGTATCATCAAAATGATTAAAGTAGTTTTATTAAGTGAACGAAATCGTATTTTTTTTAAGATTCAATTTTATTTTTAATTCTGCTTTAATGTTAAACAGATATTGATGGTCAATGGAGTGTACATTTATAACTACATATATTGTGTTTCTAAATTGATGCAACATATTTTAAATGGTGTTTTTTTAGCAAAAATTCCGACATTCCGGAATGTTTCATTTTATTTCGATTATTTATTCTTTCTTTCTTAATCTTATCCTTTTTTACCCGTATTGGGTGTCGAGATTGATTATTTATAATAAAAGAAAATAATATTATCTTCTTGAAGCTCAAATTTTGTGTATTTAAGTTATGTTTAATAATTTATAATCTTAATAAGAGAAAAAGACAATATAATAATACAACAAACTAATTAACAACATCACACCTAGCGATTTATAATAAAATTTGTGTTCGCGTTTAAAGAGTAGACTACCTTTGTAATACTATACTGAACTTTTTTTTTACTTCTAATTGCGAATGTGGATCACGTTTCGATTTGTTTAGGCTTCAGGTTCAGGTTTCCCCAGTGGCAGCGAACCTCCCATGAATTTCATTTTTGTCGAGCAAAACATTTAAAATTATTTAAGCACTCGAAGAAATTTCATATTACGTTCACGAGATTAAAATAAAACTATATTAATGATAAACTTTATTCTCTGAACTTTATTAAACTAGTGACATAAATTGAATTGTTTTCTCACTAGAATAACACCGCTCGCCAAATGGGCTGAAAAAGAATTACTAATTGTTAAGGCTTCTACTTTATCTTACATCGTTATTCGATTAATGAACACTTTTTTAACTTTGTATAACTTAAATTTATTTATTTCGACGTCATTAACGCGTCATTCTCAAACGAACAGTAATTTACAAAAACAATTAACATCTATATAAATACAAGCGTTTTTTTACATACTACCTATTACAGCATTAAAAAAGAAACAAGAATTGATAATAATAATAATATCTGTATTTGTCCAACAGGATAGCCCAATTGGAGAACAAAAAGTTTAAGACAGAATATGAGGGAAAATTTATATAAATAAATGAAGAATTAAATAACTGAAAAAAAAAAAAATACACAAAATTGTTATTTTAAATTAAATAGAAAGAATTTGAAAATAATTAATTAATAAATTATTATTATTATAATTAATTAATAAATTATTTTCCCTAAAAAATCTTTTCGATTCGGATTTTAATAAAGCCTCGCTGGCTGTATAGAAATTTATTAAGTAATTATTTTCAAATTCTTTCTATTTATTTTATTTAAATAAATGTGACCAAGTGAATAAATCCTTTTTCTATTATTATTAATTGTTATTTTAATATATAAATCGGCTATTTATCATTAGTTTTTCAGCCTATCTTTGTCCAGCGTTTAATTAAAGTTCTTTATCACTAACATCGTTGTATAATTATAGATTAAGTGAATTATTGATGTAGGGAGTTTGAATTTGGATTACGAATTTTGTATTGGCAAGGATGTTTAATTACCTCAGGAATATAGGAGTCGGTTGCGAATTTCATTGATAGGATTTGAAGGCGTTTACTCACGGGAGAGATTATACAAGTTACATATTGTTAGAAGAATCTCCGGTGGATTGTTTCAGGGATTATTAAGATATTTTAGTTAGAATTCTTACTTAGCATTACAGAATACGATTTATGAAATAGTATATATATTAATTATTTTCAAATCATTTTTATTTAATATATTTAAATAACTGTGACCAAGTGAATGAATACTCTTTTCTATATAGTATAGGAGCCTATTCGAGTAGCGAATTTTGTTTTTAATTATTACTATTAAGCACTTAGTCGTCCACGTTTAACGTATAAATCGTAAACATGTTTATTAAAACTCCATCAGCAATTTAATTACATCATTAGCACCCCTTATAACAAGAAACCCAGCGACGTTAACTTGCGGGCGAAAACTTCCTCATTTTCCTTTAGAAATGTTTTTTTTTTGAGCAAATTGCATTACGGCCAAATGTATTTTCACATGTAAACGGGAGAACGCTTTTGATACATTTTTCTATGAAATTAGACGTGTAGTAATTACAGCGCTGCAGAGAAAATTGCGACCGTGGCTTGACAAGGCGGAACACAAGGGACGATTACCCTTTTTTTTGCATGACACTTATCAGGACCTAAATAGCCCCTTTTTACTCGCGGAGCGCCGTTTCAACAAAATTGATCACTGCTTTTATCGCGAGAAGTATAACGCGCTTAAATATTTTCTAATTACGTATTAATCTTTTAAAATAAATATGATACACTAATGAAAGACAATTTAATGTTAACCATTAATTCTATATTTATTTTTATATTAAAAAAACAATAATTTATAATTAATATAAATAGAAAAAAGTATTCATTCACTTGGTTATTTAAATATATTAAATAAAAAATGATTTGAAAATAATTAATAAATTATTTCCACATTTCATAAGTAGTTGTTTTAATGGGTGTATTATGAAGTCTTAAAATTAATATATCATTTTTCAATTTTACTGGATCATTTATATTCTATTTCTTGAATGCTAATTTCTTGAGAAATCAGAAGTTTTCAAAAAAGCACAACCTCAAGCCCGCCCAGTAGATAAAGCACCCCAATGAAAGGGAAGCCACAAAAAAGTTGCAGAAAAGAAAAATCGAATTAATCTGCGTCCATTTAATTTTGCCAGTGAGTAGAGTTTATATTTTATTTATACATTGTTATTTATTTAAATTAAGTAGACTGCTGATAGAAAGGGGCTGATACATTCCTCAAATGGAATTAATCCCTTTCCAAACAGCAGGGGGCATACACTGCAGTCCTATTCTCGGACGCATGCTTGATGTTGTAATAACCATTGGCATAGATCAGTACTCACGAATTCAAGTAATATTGTAATATGGTAATAACTATTCCTATCTGATTATTACGCAATTTATATATTAATTAAGATTATGATATTTACGATTTCTGGTATTATTAAATAACTCCTAAGCGAATGTGGCCTTTGTAAATTAAAACTGAGCGAGATAAACTGTGCGGTAAGTGACAGATTTAATTATCTGTTGAAATGATAACGCGGGTTGTGGCCCAGCAAGGAAGTAAATTAAACGGGATAGCGCGTTTATGCAGTAAAATATGCACGTCTACCTAGGAGACCAATAAGAGCTCTGAAAAGTGCATGGAAATGAGTTTATCGAGAAATTAGGTCGGGAACTCTCGCCGGGCGCGGAATTTTCTAGAAAATTTACCGTTTCGCATCTAATTTTAATACAATTTGAATCTGGAATGAAGCCATTACTGTGAGATTATTGTATTTGTGGCCGTGCGAGAGAGGTTATATTCTTCTTTAGAATATCGCGCTGAAAAGGGAAAATAACAAACAATTATATTCACTGTATACGTTTTCGCGGATGAATTAAAAACAAAACAAGCGAAACATTCATATTGTTCATTGCAAACATTTCTCATAGCTTTTAAAATTTTTCTTCGGCATAAAAAAATACGCGTTTATGGAGGTAATAAATATTTTTATGACGGCAATCAATGAAAGTGGCAGCATAATATTTCTTATACATTTTTATACTTATTGAAAGGGACGGTATACACTCCATTGAAAATAAATCACAACTTTTACACCCCCCACGCATTTTTATATATGTATACGGACGCGCGCATTACGATATTTCGCATTTTGATTGATTTACGGCAATAATTCCGGCAGCCGGAATATTCGGGAGGAAAAAAATAAATCAGCCCCGCAGCGATTTACGGTAATCGCATCGTCAAGTGCGAATTGACAATTTGAAATATAATCATTTCTCCATTTGTTTTCAATGCATTTTAGAGATGATAATAAATCTCACATTTACATATTATAAAATAATGTTTTTTCTTCTTTTTCTTTAAATTAAACAATATTAATGGCTTTTATAATAATAAAAATAAATTAGTACAATATAATCTATTGCCTAGATGAATGGTGGTTGAACATTTTATTTTATTATTGAATTGATTTAATATATATAAATATATATATATATATATATATATATATATATATAATCGATTTACCAATTGGTGTCGGGGTTATTGATTTAATTAATTAAATTAAATCAACCATATTCACTCAATTTCTATTTATAGTGTATATGGTTTTAAGTAAAACAAAACTAACATATGCTTATATGAAATAAAATAACGTATAAAAAAATGTTGTTATTTTCGCAACAAAAAATCCAATATTGTTTAAATTTTTAATTGAATTGAAATCGGAAACTAAAACCGATGCGAAATAAAAAATAACGGCTTGGTGCTCTGAAAAACAAAACGTGCGTATAAAATGAGGCTGAATCTGTTATTTACAGCCATCAAATTCATACGTGCAATAAAATTAACACAACGGGGCTATTTGTTAATCCTTTAACTTTTATACTCATGTGTATACATTTATGAAAAATGAATAAAACCCAATGGTCCATTTTAATTAAATTGCTTCGAGAAATATTAATGTCATACTGGACACAGTTATATTCATTTTTAATTAATAAATAACAAGTTTATATAACAGTAAAATGAATAATGAAGTTGAGCAAAACAAATCAGAGTTGAAATAAATAATTCAGAAATGAAAAATATAGGAGCCAAAACGTGTTCTTTGAAAATTTCATGGACGTATTAATATCTGGACGGAGTCTAACTTTGATAGGAAGGTGACGTAAGTGAATGTCAATGCGGCGGGGGTACCGCCATTTTATCCAGCGACAATTGGCGGTAAATTTAATTTTTTTTAAAGTAATCACTTATTTGAGAAACCTGCTTTAAAAAAAAACTGGTCAGTTATATTCATTTCTTCAATTTTTATTTTTTTAAGTTAGATGTACATTTCATTTTGTATTTTTCTCTTTGATAAATAAAGGCATTATTATTTCTGAGACTAAACGGAAGAAAATAATAAAATCAACCTGAACTCTTAAAAATAATTTTTGATTATTTGTCGAATTTAGGCTGAATTAAAAATTGAGAAAAGTAAACCTTAGAATTCAATTTAATAAAATGTTCAGCCACCATTCATCTACCGAATCATTGACGTATCGTCAATGATTCGGTAGAAATTCGGCGAAAGGGGGCGCTTGCGTCGTCTTTCATTTATTATGCTTCGTATTCAACTTATTTTAAGGGAAAGAACAGGTAAAGAATAAAGACAAACAATTATTAAGGTTAGATTACTCAAAACAAATCATCATTGTTTATAATTCCCATCAGTCAAATTCCGGCCTTTCATTTATTATGCTTCGAATTCAACTTATTTTAGAAAAAAAATAACAGCTCTTCTGACAGCTAAATCATTTATTAATTATTTTCAAATCATTTTTATTTATTTTATAATTTATTTGGTACATTTTCACCAAGTGATTAATCAGAATCTGATTTCAAATATAAAACATATTTTTAAACTAAATAAAATAAGGCAGATGAACAATTGTAGCAGTGTCTACAACAACAACAACAAAATTGTGAAATTTACTTGTAAACAACAAAACCTATAATTAAAAAAAAAAACGTTGTTTAATTTAAAAATAGTGTATAAATTTATCTATATTTATTTCAAAATTATATAAATTTGCATATTTACTTCCCGAGGGAAATCGTGGAAATTCTCAAAATAGTCTCCGTGATCTGGGAAATTGTAAGTGACGAGAAGATTCTTCTTGTACGTGTTGCCGGGCCGTGAAGGCGACGTGTCCGCGGCACGTTCCGCCGGATGGTTATGTCAGCAGTCCTGCCATCCGCCCCGATCTTTGGCGGGGAAGGAGGGCCGTACGCCCTCGGCAGCCCCAGTTTTCGGCCCCCATAACTCACGATACATCATCTCAAGCTGTTGGAAACAATGGCGAGCGAGGTTTCCGCAACCGCCGGATTTATCGCGGCGACTGCAATTTATGGCGAACGGATGGAAGCGGGTGGTCGTGTTTAAGTGAAATTTCAATTTTAATGGAGAACAGCCATGTAATTTCATATAATATTTCGAGTTATACTCCTGGCTGTTATTCATTAATTACCGGATAAGGATGTTTAATTTGAGGGTACGTGTATAGCCGTTACTGATAAAATTAGTCGAGTTCAGTGCTTAATTTATTAACATAATTTTTATCTGAAGTTATTACTTCAAATTATGTTAATTAGACCAATCTTATAATTTTCTTTATGAAATAAATACACACGTTTGGCCTATTCTGGCAATTATATTTTTGCAAATATTGAGTATATACACTAAAAAAGGACACCTTGGCTATCTACGAGGCTTCTACCCACTTTTGCCCTATTTTTTTAACATCTATTCATTTGATTTATTAATTAATGTTTTTTCTGGATCATTCACTGTGGATTAGGTTTACACCATAGTTAAAACACATTATTACATTCATTTTATTTTATTAAAAATTTAAAAAATGAATCGATGAATGAATACATAATTAAATAAAATTAATGTAATAATGAGTTTTAGCTGTCCCACGGCTAAAACTCATTATTACATTAAACCTATGCCACGATGAATGATCAAAAAAAAAACATTAATATGTATTATCTTAATATTAATAAGGATCTATTGAACTATTTTGGGATTCAATGCACCAATTAGATTTTGGATTTTATTTATTTTTTTTTTTTTGTAAATGAAATGTATATTGTAAAATGGAGATTCCGTAAATAAATGAATACAAAATCTATTAGCTATATAAACAACCCATTTTAGCACTAGTTACATTCGCTTATATTTACCCCAACGCATTGTTTGTAATATAAATCTATCTGCCGTTTTAATTAAGTGCTGTGTGTTTTTAATTAATATGGGAGTATCGTGTCAATACGCAATTTGATTGACGTGAAAGCAGACATAATTAAAATCGTGAAACCATCGGTGCACGTACTGCAATCGCAACAAAGCCAATCTGAGGTTCTTTTAAATTCTAATACAAAAATGGGTCATCGCCGAAAATAAGCTTCCATTTAAAAAAAATGCAATTACGTTTTGAGTGCTGGAACTAACATGCGAATTAAAACTGGATCCTTCCAATCCACTTGAAAAAAGTAATTAACATGAAACAAAGAGATGCTTATGAATTTTGTATGAGTTCTGTGTTATAAATACACGGTTTGATTCATAATTACATTGTATTAATGTATTATTGAGTTTCATCAAGTAAAATTCTTAACTATCGATAATTTAACTAATTTTTAGTATTTCCTATCTTAATTTTATCTTCTTTATCTAATGATGATAAGTGCGCGGCAGCTCAATATCTCGAAATTCATCGTAAGATTTTGATTTCAAACACGCTCTGATTTTTGCCTCAAAATGTCCAAGAAATTTAATAATTTCGATAAAAAGACGCTTTATCTTAATTTTATCTTCTTTATCTAATGACGATAAGTGTGCGGCAGCTACAATATCTAGAAATTCATCGTAAGATTTTGATGTCAAACACGCACTGATTTAAATAGAAAAGAGTATTCATTCTCTTGGTCACAGTTATTTAAATATATTAAATAATTTTTGCCTCAAAATGTCCAAGAAATTTAATAATTTCGATAAAAATTTTATGACGATTTGAAATGCGAAGATAAACTGTAAGGAATGAGGCAAAAATCAGAGCGTGTTTGACATCAAAATCTTACGATGAATTTCGAGATATTGTAGCTGCCGCACACTTATCATATTTTTAACATTTAATAACATGTTCAGCCACTATTCATACCACATTAAATTAGACGAAAGATGGCGCTTGCCTCGTCTTTCACTTATTATAATTTTTAATAATTTAACTTATTTCTTATTATATTTTTATTAATTAATTTAGAATTTAGTAAATTATATAAAACTCGGTTTCCAACTGCGACGATTTCGTCGAACACAATCGGTTTTCATTTAGAATTTCGCTTGGTAATTTGTTGAATTAGCGGCTTTGCTTGTACTTTGCCGGGTAAACAATTTCGCCGACAACTTTAAATTAATGCAAATTTCTTTAAATAGCGGACGCCCGCTAAATATACATATTCGGTGGATGCGAAAAACTTTCGAGGAGCCGCGCACCGGGAAGTTCCCAGTGCAAGCAGGAACACAGTAATTACTTTGGGAAATTTATCTTACGGAGAATATCAACCGGTTCATAGATCATGTGGACTTTCGCAAGTTTTATGAGAAACTAATGTTCTATTAATGCAGCGTTGAAAAGAAAGAGATATTTCATCACCTTTTTGTGCACTCTTTCCTTTCCTTTTTTTATTCTTATTTAAGATATTTTTTTTATTTTTTCTTTCGAGTCACTTTACGTAAAGTATTCCCGCAATATATCTATTTTTCATATCTAAAAATGTTTTGTTTTGAAATATTCTTGTAAATGTAATTGTTACTAAAGATTGTTATTTATAATATTCTGTATAAAAATATAAATTTGTTGGTTACTTTTGAGAATAAAGATGTTATATATAAACAAAAATTTACATTTTTATACAGAATATTATAAATAATAATTTGTGTGCTGCTTAACTATACTTAAAATAAATTTTTGTGTTATTCAAATCTCAAAATAAATTAATTAAATACTAATAAATTTAGTATAAGATGATAAAATCACAAGTAAATTTCAAAACATTTAAATCAATTTATATTTAATTAATAATATTATAAGAACAACTTATAAAAGTTGAATTCTTTGAGCATACTAAATTTTATATTATTTCCCAAAAAGAAAAAAAAAGCACCGATAGGTTTTCGGCGGAATCGATATCTAAAATTATAAACGATATCCCACTTGTGCAAATATTTTTAGAAATATATATTTAGTTACCTGGCAAAATCATGAATGAACTTTTGGCGCACTGCCAGGCACAAAATCAATTTCCCACGGTGAATCCTTTCTATTTACGCTACAAAATTAAGTTGATTAGCGTCCTGAAAACATTTTCTTGATAGATCGAAATTGCCGTGAGAATACTTTAATTTCACGATTTATCATTAAATTAAATGTATTTTATGAGGAATAAAAGTTATTTATTTTTTTTTCTACTATTATTTTATTGAGTATCCAGATATATTTCGCATACTCTGTATGTATTTTTAACAGAATATAATGTTATAGCGTAGAATACTTTAATTTCACGATTTATAATTAAATTAAACGTATTTTATGAGGAATAAAAGTTTTTTTTCTCTCTACGATTTTATTGAGTATCCAGTAATATTTCACATACAATGCATGCATTTTTAATAGAATATAATGTTATAGCATTCTATTTCTAATCAAGACAATAATGCATGCATGTAAGCGAAATATATTTATTAAATAAAAATAATTTGAAAATAATTAATAAATTATTTCCACATTTAGCTCTGTGACTTTTGACTTACGCTACGTAAGTACGTTAAATAAATGCACATTAAAACAGCTACTTCCGGGGAAAATTCCTAAATATATTGAATATAAGGTTAACAGAATGAAACACTTGGTTTTGTTTCTCAATTTCTGTGTCAAACTTAAATTCAATATGAAATTGATTTAAGAATATTAAAACACGTGGATTTGTTTTAATAATATGTATCATATACATATTATTAAAATTCCGCGTTAATCCCTTATTGCCTGTGTATTTAATTTTCAAGTTATTTGAAGAAAAATAATGATTATTTCAAATACAATAATTATTAGAAATAATCATTGTATTATTTAAGCAACTAAATTCAAGATATATCTGTATATAAATTAAGAATTTAATTAATTATGTGAATTAATGATTAAATATATAGATAATTAATGGTTTTAATATTTAGACATTGGTAGTTCATATTGTATGAAATAAATATGAATAAATTATTAAAAATCAATCAATAAAACACATATTAGATTGAATAACTTTTAATTCTGGACTAGTTTCGGGTTATTGGCCCATTTTCAAGAGAATTTTAAATTCGGCTAATAACCCGAAACTAGTCGAGAAATTAAAGTTATTCAATTTAATCTGTGTTTTATTGGTTGATTTTTAATAATTTATTCATATTTATTTCATAAATAAATAGGTTTTGAAAGATGAAATAGTACTTGCACAGCAAATAGGAAAATAAATGAAAAAAAAAATATATATATATATATTCGACCATTTTTATGAGTTCAACAATGCTTTCAATGTCTCTTCCGGCGAGATCCCATCTTCAGCACCGGAAACAGTGCGATGTGAATCTCTATTGATTTCAACTTCTGTCTGGGGAAACCGTTGCCCTATACTTTCCCCGAAAAAACGAAATCTTTAAGGAATTCCATTTTCCCTCCGCAAAAGCATCAACAAAAAAAAAATATTTCAATTAATACATCAAACTTTAAACGCTTTAATATTCCACAATTTAAAATATTCAACAAATTACACAAACAATTATACTGCAAATGTTTACCGGCGTATTTGTATTCACCGAGAAAGTTTTTGCAGATATGCAAATAGCGGTCGAGGGGGGTAAGTTGTTTAAGGTGAATTTGCATGAATTCTCGGCCGGAACGGAGCCCTATAATTTTTCACCGCGTTCATGCTGAAAAAATAATAAGAGTAAAATAAAAATAAAACTGCATGCCCGCACCCGAAGGAAGCCATCAATTTCAACATTAATCTTTTCTGCGGTGCGCGCGATCTTCGCCGGCACGAAAATGCAAATTGCGCACTGTTTAAATTTGTAAGTGTTAAATTGATTAGACTCGGGGTAAAATTTAATTCATAGCAGTTTGCTGGAATAGCAATTAAAGGATATAGCGGTTTATTACTTTTTTGTAGCGTTTGTACTTCAGTACAGAACGATGGATGTTTATGCAATATTCTGCAGTCTATACAAAATGTTTCAAGCAATTAGTTTGAAAAAAAAAATTTTTAATAATTCTATGGTAGCCTCTATGAAACTCTATTTCAAATGTATTGAATGAAAACACAAGTTTTTTTTTTAGGATTCACAATATTTAATAGTAGATAGTGTATATACTACTGAAACAATATGAACTATTTAGTTTCACGAGTAAAAATTATTTTAGGCCATTTCGAGCTATTTGAATAGATCCGTGAAATTAACATTAGGCCTTATGGGATCAGTTTAAGTGAGACCCGCCGATTGGCCGTTTTGAACACGTCAGCGGTTGAATCGAGATGACAGAATTCACGGAAGCGATAGAAAAACGCGGTTTTCTGTATTGCATTCCCAAATAATTCAGCTACATCTTCACCAAAGGTCATCTTCTTAAGTTATTTTTGACCGTCAAAAGAAAATCGCAAAATGGAGTAATTTTTTTGCCCAATTTACGAAGGCCAATTTTGCGAGCGGTCTGAGCGAAAAGCAATTACTCTACGAGTCTAAAATTTTCATGAATTATTCTCTCATTCTTTAGCTACATTTTGGTATAATATGAAGTCATTTGGAGATTTCCGCATTTTCACCGAAAATCGACTTTTTTCCATGCATACCCCTTTAAATATTTTCAAATTTCGGTAAAAAATTAGTTCTGTCAAAAAAATCTAAAAAAAATCACAAATGCCCTTCATAATGCTAGAAACAACGTGGACTATTTAGTTTCACGAGTAAAAATTATTTTCAGCCATTTTGAGCTATTTGAATAGATCCGTGAAATAACATTAGGCCTTATGGGATCAGTTTAAGCGAGACCCGCGAATTGGCCGTTTTGAACACGTCAGCGGTTGAATCGAAATTACAGAACTCACGGAAGCGATAGAAAAACGCGGTTTTCTGGATTGTATTCCCAAATAATTCAGCTACATTTTCACCAAAGGTCATCTTCTTAAGTTATTTTTTACCGTCAAAAGAAAATCGCAAAATCGAGTAAATTTTTCGCCCAATTTACGAAGGTCAACTTTGCGAGCGGTCTGAGCGAAAACTAATTTCTCTAAGAATCTAAAATTTTCATGAATAATTCCCCCATCCTTTAGCTACATGTTGGTATAATATAAAGTCATTTGGAGATTTTCGCATTTTTACCGAAAATCGACTTTTTTCCATACATTCTCCTTTATATATTTTCAAATTTGGGTGAAAATTTAGTTCTGTCAAAAAAAAATATAAAAAAAATCACAAATGCCATTCATAATGCTAGAAACAACGTGGACTATTTAGTTTCACGAGTAAAAATTATATTTAAGCCATTTTTAACCCGTGGTGAAACATTTTTGAACTAATTAATTTATTGTAAGTAATGTTGGCAGTTGAAAAAAAAGGAACCACAGTTCTTTTAATTGTCTGATCTTTGCATACGTTACTCAACGAGTTTACAAACTCATTATTATACTTATTGTTTAATTTTTGGGGCACTTCGATTTAAAGATCTTTTGCGCCTCCCCTATTTGTTACCTCACAGGATATACCTGTACTTTTGAAGTAGCCTAAAAGGTTTATTTTTTTTAATATATCTTAGTTCATCAAGAGAGGGGAAAATTGTCGCTGATGAAACACGTTCTTACCTTTGTCTTACACGAGCTAAAGACTTGCATTCTGTTAGAAAAGGGATTCCACAAAACAGAATCTACATAAATGGGAAGTAGTTGTTTTAATGTGCATTTGTTTAACGTACTTACGTAACGTAAGTCAAAAGTCACAGAGCTAAATGTGAAAATAATTTATTAATTATTTATAAAAAATCATTTTTATTTAATATACAGAATCTACATGTTTCATCAGCGACTATTTCCGTATTTTCAAGTGGCCTTTTGCTGGGACATGTCCTGCTAGAATTACTCTTCATAATATCTCAGAAATTTTGTTTGTAGTAATCTCCTATATGATAACAAAGTTTCTATGCTTTAAACCGCATTTTCCAATAAATTTATAAAAATCAAACTGAATTAGCGTTTTGTTAAAATAAAATTGTAATTTGCGAATTACCAATAATTCAGTTTCAGAGTGATGTATTTTAATTAGCGTACAATCAATATTCGTTTAATAAATATTAATTCATGTAATCCAATCACTTTTGATCAATTAAGCCCCATCGAAAAGTTTTTAAGCTGCGTGATACGTGTCACGGCTCACAACTGTTTTTCGCCGATGGACCGAACGAAAAGCCGTAATAAGATTATCTCCCAAAAACTACTGCTGTTAAAATTGGCTAAATTCATCACATTTCAGTATTTGTTTCAAGAGGACATTATAATTATTTCTTTTTTATTTAATAGGGTTAACGGAGCTACAATTGATTCATGGTATTAGAAGATAGTCTATGTCGATATGTTTGTGTTGTGTGTGATAAACGACGTGATTTATTATTAATGATACAATTCATAGATCGCATCTGACACTGAATGTATTAAAACACTAATAATTTATTGTAATAAAAATCTTTTTTATTTATGTAACGATAATAAATTGAAAAGAATATTCATTTATTTAGTCACAGTTATTTAAATAACTTAAATCAATATGATTTGAAAATAATTTATTAATTATTTTCAAATAATTTTTATTTAATTTATTTAAGGATAATAAAAATTTCTCTAGAAATTATATTTTATTAATGATCCCTCAAAATATTTACTCAAGAGCCCATGTCTGAAACAATAACATTCAACAAGTAATAACAAACAGAGAGCGTTATCCGGAATCAATAGATCCACCCCGATGAGAGTCACGTGCCCCGCACGGTTCCACCCTTTCTACCTCCTCCCCGTTTATTGTGTGCCAAGTTTCGATTGTCTGTAAGCCTCCCTCAGTTTCCCGTGCGATAATAAATCCATATCGAAGTTTTAATCATTTTCGCGAAGGCCACAAAACTTAAATTGGACGCCGCGCCGGGTTAAATTAATAGGGTCGGCCGGCGCATTCAGTTCCTTCTTTTCACCCGGATTTAAAGTCTGATTGAAAAATGATAGCCCCACCTCGACTCCCAGCAAGGTGAACCGACCGTGCTGATAACCCTACTTCTTTCCTAAACCGAATTAACTTTCGATCCCAATTTTCCGCTCTTCACAAACAAGACGGCTGACATCGAATTTGCAAACGTGTGTTTACAGTCGTTCCTGGTTGTGCCAGAGTGGGGCCTAATTGAAATTACATGACACTAGAAACGAAATCGAAACCGGATTGTTAACATCTGCTCCAAATGCCGATTCTCTAACTAATATTAATAGCGTTTGAGGGAGTTGTGAAGTGGCTCTAAATCAATTAAGCGGCAACTCTAATTGTTGTGTGTATTAATCATGGAATTTCAACGGGGGGAAAAAGGAACAAGGAATAATTAGTAATGTTCGATTTCATGGCCCGATGGATTCTCCATTTATTAAATCGGTTACAGTTAGATTGAGTGCGAAAATAAAATAACATCGATCCAATAATAAAAACGCAATCGACCGTTTTTATCATTAATGTGAAGAATATAAAAAATAATAATGACAAAAAATATCACTCGTATATTAAATGCTTAATTTATACTGTTTATTTTGATAAGAAAGCAAACACAATTTAATATGATTAATAATAATAATAATAATCTTTATTAACAGATATATACAGAAAGTATACAAAATAAGTAACAAACATTAACAAACTAAAATGTATAATTTATATCTGTTAATTGGCTATCGACCAGTGGTCTTTCAGCCTGGCTATGTAGATATTTTATTACGTTTATCAATAAAGATTATGATTTATACATATAATGAAACAGAAAGATTATTTATAAATAAAAGTGGTTACTCTAAAACCTGATTGAATAAGTTAAAAGATTATTATATATCAATAGAATATTCATTTACTTCCTCACTGTTATTTAAAAAATAATAATAATTTGAAAATAATTAATATTAATAATACTTTTATATATATATAAATCTCAATATATATAAATCTTTATTCAGGACTAATGTTTACAATATGCATACAATACAATACAAAACTATTATAAAATATCATACAGTACATACCAGTCTCGAACTGGCTATCGACCAGCGGTCTTTTTGCCAATTTTTATATTAATTTATTGTATATATATATATATATATATATATATATATAAAGAATCTTTATTATCAGTATATTATACATATAAATGTGAAAGAAATTAACAATAAATATTATTATTTTATTTACCGACAATCGGCTATCGGCCAACAGCCTTTCTGCCAAAGTTCGCGCATTTTGTGGGTGTGTCTTATTGCTGGTTAAGGGAAGTGATGAATTGGAATAGGGTTTGTGCAGGATTTTTGAATAATTTATTGTATTTACGTGTCAGTGTTACTTTTTTAATTAATTTAATTTGATTATATTACATTTTACAAACAAAATTAATTTAATTTTAAATTACCTATGTTGATGTAATAAATAAAAATGGTCGAAGTGTATTTGCTAGAATATTTAACAAAAAAAAAATAAGCATCAATAATATTCCGAGAACAAATAAATTTTAAAATTAATTAATATAATTTAAATAAACACAAACCTAATTAAACGCAGCAATTGTATCACAAACATTTACACAAATTACAATAATTCCGTTATAAAGCGAATTCCCACAAGCAAACACGATACCCGTTATTTCCAATAATATATAATGAAATTATTCATCCCACATTACATTTGTATTTATTCAAACTATAATTTAATTTAAACGAATGTTTTTTTTGTGTGTGTAAAGTAATACAATGCAATTTAGACGGACATGGCTCGAATGATAACCTTAATAGAAAGTGAAGCACTTAAAGCAACGGAAGTGCTCAACTCCGAAAGCCGACTTTTTAAAAGTTCAACTGCTTCGCAAAGTTTAATGCGTATTTATCCATACGCAAGTGCTTACTTAATAACACCGTTTTCGCATAAGTTTTATGATTTATAACGTTAATTATTTTATTACTTTGCAAATGTTTTATAGGTTTATATAAAAAAATATTATATATATATATATATATATATATATACATTTTTACAAACATTAAGTGTACACTATAATTTAATTTCTTAGCAAATTCTCAAGAGAATAAAGAAAAATTAAAATAATGAAAGTGCCAAAAAGAAAAAAGACTGTTACTTGTTAAAACTCTATATTAACCCTTTGGTAAATAACACACTTTGTTTATTGGTTGACACTGCAATACACAGTAGCTTTATCAGGCGGATGAATAATGGAGTGTCGAATAATAAATCGTGAAATCATAACAAATTGTGTTATTTAAAAAAAAAATATTATGTAAAAAAAATGATTTTCTGTCTAGTTTTCTGTTGTTGGGATAAACCAAAAATCATAATTAATTTATTTTAAGTGGTGGATACGTGAAACTTTATGGGGATGTTGTTAAAACCTTCCCCTTTCAGAATATAGAAAAAAAAACAAAAAAATACCCTATCTCAAGTTTTTTAGATATCCTTGATTTTATTCGAAAAATACGAATTTCTGTAGATTTTTCCATTAAATGAGGAAATAAAAAAATCATAATTTAATAATTTTGTGGGGTGACTTCGTGAAACTATGTGGCAATATTATTCAAACCTTTTCCTTTTAGAGTATTTAAAAAACAAAACATACCCTATGCGTAGTTTTTGAGATATTCTTGATTTTATGCAAAACGTACGAATTTCTGTCCAATGTTATTTTTTCTGTTAAATGAGAAAACGAAAAATCATAATTTATTTATTTTGTGAGGTGGCTTCCTGAAACTATGTGGCAATATTGTTCAAACCTTCCCCTTTTAGAATATTTAAAAAACAAAACATACCCTAGGCGTAGTTTTTGAGATATTCTTGATTTTATGCCAAACGTACGAATTTCTGTCCAATTTTCTGTTAAACGAAGAAACAAAAAATCATAATTTAATTATTTTGTGAAACTATATGGCAATTTTGTTCAAACTTTCCCGTTTCAGAATATTTAAAAAACAAAAAATACCCCACACGTAGTTTTTTAGATATTCTTGATTTTATGCCAAAAGTGCGAATTTCTGTCCAATTTTCTGTTAAATGATAAAACAATAAATCATAATTAATTTATTTTAAATGGTGGCTTCGTGAAACTATGTGGCAATATTGTTCAAACCTTCCCCTTTTAGAATATTTAAAAAAACAAAAAATATCCCATTAGTAGTTTTTGAGATATTCTTGATTGTATGCCAAAAGTACACATTTCTGTCCAATTTTCTGTTAAACGAGGAAACAAAAAATCATAATTTAATTATTTTGTGGGGTGGCTTTGTGAAACTATGTGGTAATATTAATCAAACCTTCCCCTTTTAGAATATATAAAAAACGAAAAATACCCCAAACGTAGTTTTTGGGATATTCTTGATTTTATGCCAAAAGTATGAATTTCTGTCCAATTTTCTGTTAATTGAGGAAACAAAAAAATCGTAATTTAATTATTTTGTGGGGTGGCTTCGTGAAACTATGTGGTAATATTGTTCAAACCTTCCCCTTTCAGAATATTTAAAAAACAAAAAATACCCCATGCGTAGTTTTTGAGATATTCTTGATTTTATGCCAAAAGTACGAATTTCTGTCCAATTTTCTGTTAAACGATGAAACAAAAAATCATAATTTAATTATTTTGTGGGGTGGCTTCGTGAAACTATGTGGTAATATTAATCAAACCTTCCCCTTTTAGAATACATAAAAAACAAAAAATACCCCATCCGTAGTTTTTGAGATATTCTTGATTGTATGCGATTTTTTTTAAATTTTATTGACAATTTCTTCATATAATTTAATTTAAAATAAATGAGATTTTTTTTTGTATATTAAATGAGTTGGTATATCCATCAATACAAAACACATTCAGTTTATTTCTGCTATAAAATCAATGCATTATCCATGGCAAATATTTGAATACAATCTCCTTTAGGCGGCGTAATCTATTTCTGAAAACCCAACACCTTGTCCATAGTTCGTATAAAGTTGTAAGAGTAAACACGAGCCTCTTTAACTTTTAACAAAATTCTAGATGCGCTCCATGCATGGAGGAACTCGACTTAATACTTAAAAGTGTGGAAAACTCGTTTATGGGGTCGCGGACCTCTAAGCTCCCTTCCTCCTCCTCCGCCCTTCCCCGCCGCCCGGCTACTTGGTGTTACAAGTCACGGCCTTCCGATAGTTTTCGGCCTGTTTGTTCCCTCACTTCACCAACATCTTTATAAAGATAAACTTTCCTTCTTCACATGACATCCTTTTCAATATAGATTTTTCCCAGTGTATAAAATAAGTCATCAACTTGAGTGCTGCGACGCTTAAAGGGTAGTAAAGTATCAAACGGGGTGTAATAAAAATATAATGTAGCGTTTAAATATGTAAAATATATAAATATATGTAATAAATAAAATCTTATTTCTATTAAAAATAAAATTAATTAATTTTTGTAATTATAGTTATTATTCGCAATGATTGTCAGAATTGCAATCAATACTTCTGGCTTATCCGAGAGGATATGTAGTATTGATTGAATTACAAGCATATTCAATTAATTAATTATTCTGTTTTTAATTTGCAATTAAAGATTTATAAAGTAAGTACAATGAAAATACAAATGTCAATTGAAATAACTACTTCCCGGACAAATATTTTTGATTCAAAAAAACAATATTGATTTATAAAAGAAAACACACTAAATTCGTAATTAATAAATCAAAATAAATAAATAAAATTATCATAAATATTTTCGTTTCTGTATTTTTGTTCTGTTATGGAAAAATAAATTTATTATTATTTTATTATTAATAACGCGCGCAATTTAATTATCGCTTCATATTACTGGTGAAAACGTAGGTGTTGCGTAGTTTCAACGATTTTAATTTTCATGGCGACATGTGAATTATGACAAACGACTACATGAAAAAAAAAAAAAATATCACAAACAAATCTCCCGAACCTGTTCGGTGCAATTAACAGGACGCATTTGTGGCGTGAATAATGAAAGTCCTCTTGAATTTTGAATAGGCCCTTCCGCTGCCGAATTTAAATACAATGGGCGACAGATGCAAAAAATTACGTTTTTTTTTTTTTTCGCAAGGCTTAATCTGTATTTCACAGTCGAACAAATACGAGCACAGTTTAAAAACAATTAGTTTTTTTTGTTAATGCGGAACGAAGTGAACATTATTCAGAGAAATATTGTGTAACAATTGGAATTATTCAACCGTGTTATATAATTTAAATAAATATTTAAATTTATATTTAACGCATTTTAACATATATACAATATTTTATTTAATGTTTGTAAAAAGTTGGAATTATTAAAACTCTTTAAGGTTTACTCATGTACCTCACACACTTCTTAGTATGAGGTACGGAACAACTTAATTTAGAGGAACATATAACGATGTTATATAAGAATAAATAAATAATAGTATCGTGGTACTGGCTGCAGGTTGGCCTGTTTTCTAGGGTGAAAAGCGCCCTTGAAGAAAACACCGACGTGCGGAGGCAAAGGGGCGCGGGCAAGCGCTTAACAACTGATCTAACATTTTTACACTTTGAATAATAGGTTGATAGGTTTTTGTTTCATAAATCCAAACGAAAGTAATCCTCGTAAACAACATTAATAGTGGACAGTAATCCTTGTAAACCACATTGATAATGGTGCTTGATAAAGCGCTGCAGCGCCACACATAAATTGGTACCGTTCAGCGACACGGCTTTCGTAAAGCGCTGTAGCGCTACAGTTCCCTGAACGCGTCCATTGTTTCGTCCACTAAAGGAAGGCGAACTTCTCCTGTTTATGAGAAAAGAAAACGAAATTTGAAAATAATTAATAGATTATTTAGCTACTGTAACAATTTGACTTACATTACATAAGTAATTTAACAAATATCCAATAATTGACATTTGCTGTTGCATTGACTCAAAATAATAAAATGTACTTTAGGTTCTTCGAATAGAGATAATTTAGTCTTTTTTTATGTCAGTTTAATATATTTTAATTATTAATTATTTACAACTTAGATAATTAAGAACATTGCCATATTTTTATGTAATTTTATTTATTTTTGTGTAGAAGTTGAAGAAATTGTGAAACACTACCAATATTAACTAAGAAATGTATTCAAGTGCAAACCCCTTCCGTGGGAGTACATAATAAAATCGAGAAACGTTATGGTTCTAAAGCGGTAATTATTACCGAGATTTATCGCCTCACTCATAATTAAATTGTTACATATGCGGCGTTTCATAGGGTAGTTAAAGGCGGATTAACGGTAGACCATCCGCACGAAAAGGGGTAGCTCGCGTGATCACCCTATCTGCCCGAATTTCCTCCGATAAATCGTGCGCCCTCTATATAATTGCGTCTGGGGCTGCAAAAAAAAGAAGGAAAAATATGTCGTAACTAGAAAATCCCCTCTTCATCGGTGGTCAACGGGTGGAATCGCCGGTTTATTTTCGAGACACCGAAAATCCTGAATGGTCCTTATCTGCCACGGCTCGTTTATTGGATTACTATTTCTGTATTGCGACTTCCAGGGGTGGCGGAGAGTGAATTTGTAAAAATCAGGAGAGGGGCGCGCGTTGACATATATACTGACGTCTGGATACACCCTCCTCTTGCTCGTACGTTCAGGAATAGATTCAGCATATGTCACGGAATGTGAGCGAAATTGAGTACATGCGCATGAATAAATTTGGTTGAATGACATTATGGATCACTTCCGATATTGTTATTATCATCTGAATAACTGTAAATGTGTTTTCTATATATGGAATGTAAATTATTTGTTATTATTTGCATATAAATATGCTCTAATGGTATGTATGCAAAACGAAATAATAGGGATGAATAAGTTAAACATGAAAGAAAATTGTAATTTAAGTTTATTCTTCATTGCATTCAATTTATGGGATACTTCTTTTAAGAACTGATTCTGTAGATTTTTCCGTTAAATGAGGAAAAAAATCATAATTTAATTATTTTGTGGGGTGGCTTCGTGAAACTATGTGGCAATATTGTTCAAACCTTCTCCTTTTAAAATATTAAAAAAACAAAAAATACCCCATGCAGTTTTTGAGATATTCTTGATTTTATGCCAAAAGTACGAATTTCTGTCCAATTAAATGAGGAAACAAAAAATCATAATTTAATTATTTTGTGGGGTAGCTTCGTGAAACTATATGGCAATATTGTTCAAACCTTCCCCTTTCAGAATATTTAAAAAAACAAAAAAATACCCCATCCGTAGTTTTTGAGATATTCTTGATTTTATGGCAAAAGTACGAATTTCTGTCCAATTTTCTGTTAAATGAGGAAACAAAAAATCATAATTTAATTATTTTGTGGGGTAGCTTCGTGAAACTATGTGGCAATATTGTTCAAACCTTCCCCTTTCAGAATATTTAAAAAACAAAAAATACCCCATCCGTAGTTTTTGAGATATTCTTGATTTTATGGCAAAAGTACGAATTTCTGTCCAATTTTCTGTTAAATGAGGAAACAAAAAATCATAATTTAATTATTGTGTGGGGTAGCTTCGTGAAACTATGTGGCAATATTGTTCAAACCTTCCCCTTTCAGTATATTTAAACAACAAAAAATACCCCATCCGTAGTTTTTAAGATATTCTTCATTTTATGGCAAAAGTACGAATTTCTGTCCAATTTTCTGTTAAATGAGGAAACAAAAAATCATAATTTAATTATTTTGTGGGGTGGCTTCGTGAAACTATGTGGTAATATTAATCAAACCTTCCCCTTTTAGAATATATAAAAAACAAAAAATACCCCATCTGTAGTTTTTGAGATATTCTTCATTTTATGGCAAAAGTACGAATTTCTGTCCAATTTTCTGTTAAATGAGGAAACAAAAAATCATAATTTAATTATTGTGTGGGGTAGCTTCGTGAAACTATGTGGCAATATTGTTCAAACCTTCCCCTTTCAGTATATTTAAACAACAAAAAATACCCCATCCGTAGTTTTTAAGATATTCTTCATTTTATGGCAAAAGTACGAATTTCTGTCCAATTTTCTGTTAAATGAGGAAACAAAAAATCATAATTTAATTATTTTGTGGGGTGGCTTCGTGAAACTATGTGGTAATATTAATCAAACCTTCCCCTTTTAGAATATATAAAAAACAAAAAATACCCCATCTGTAGTTTTTGAGATATTCTTCATTTTATGGCAAAAGTACGAATTTCTGTCCAATTTTCTGTTAAATGAGGAAACAAAAAATCATAATTTAATTATTGTGTGGGGTAGCTTCGTGAAACTATGTGGCAATATTGTTCAAACCTTCCCCTTTCAGAATATTTAAACAACAAAAAATACCCCATCCGTAGTTTTTGAGATATTCTTGATTTTATGCCAAAAGTACGAATTTCTGTCCAATTTTCTGTTAAATGAGAAAACAAAAAATCATAATTTAATTATTTTGTGGGGTGGCTTCGTAAAACTATGTGGTAATATTAATCAAACCTTCCTCTTTTAGAATATATAAAAAACAAAAAATACCCCAAACGTAGTTTTTGAGATATTCTTGATTTTATGCCAAAAGTACGAATTTGTGTCCAATTTTCTGTTAAATGAGGAAACAAGCTGCATGTCAATAATAAATTGTATAATGCAAATTTTTTTAAATTATTTAAATTACTATGAACAAGTCCTCTTCCTTATTATTATCAATATTTTCATTCTGCTATTAGTAGTAAATGAATATGTAAAGCGAGTACAGTAAAATTTCAATTGATAATAAACTTTATGATACTGTAACTAAATATTATTATGGATATATTAAGTTACAATATCATGAGGTTTATTTAATAACCGCATCACCGCAACAGACATAACATATTTATTTATCGCGACTCGATAATATATAACATAAAAAAACCATTCAAATATATACTTATAGAAACATTTTTCACAACCTATGTGAAATGTGCACACGGTTGATTTTCTACGAATACACATATATTTAAATTATCGTTCATGCTCGGAACAGAGGGTTTGATTCGATCGATCCAGTCGGCAGGGGTTCTTGCACATAAAGGCCTATTTGTTCCCCTTTATCTGGGCCGATTATTAACATCTCTATACGGTGCGATGAGATTTCTCGAGGAAAAGTGGTGGAAAACGGTGGAAAACACCGACGTCCGCTTTAACAATGCCGCGTTATCTGTGCCGGTCTCCTGCATTCGACCGACTTTATCGCCGTACGCCCGTCGGCTAATTTGATTTTCTCTTGGGGCAAATCCGAATTAAGCATATTCCCAAGAATACTCCGGAATTATCTGCTATATGAAGTCATTAGATTGTGCCGAGCTATTATTATTGCGGCCTTAAACTCATTTTGTAATCAACGTACAAATATTAGGAATTTATTTTCTAAGAAATGGAAATTCATGAAAGTTATAATTAACCAATACAATACTTGGATAAATATTGTTAATTTTAACAACTTTATGGGTTTATAAGGCAATGCTATAATGACGAGAGATAAATCCCGAAACGCTCGTCTGCAGCTAGCCTTATTTGCATAAAGGTTTTTATGTTCTCCACATTAAATATTCTCAATTTAACACAATTTTAACAACTTCAAGGGTTTATAAAGCAAAACTGTAATGACGAGAAATAAATCCCAAAACGCGTGTCTGCAGATAGCCTTATTTGGATTAGGTTATTTTTAGTTCTCCAAATTAAATATTCTCAAATCAAAAATTTTAACAACTTTATGGGTTTATAGGGCAAAGCTGTACCGACGAGATATAAATTCCGAAACGCGTATCTGCAGATAAAATTATTTCTATAAGATTGTTTTTTGTTCTCCGCATTAAATATTCTCGAATAAAAAAATGTAAGAACTGTATGAGTTTGTAAGGCAAAGCTGTACTGACGACAAATAAATCCCGAAACGCTCGTCTATAGCTAGCCTTATTTGCTTAAAGTCTTTTTTTGTTCTCCACATTAATATTCTCGAATCAACAATTTTAAGAACTCACATGGACTTGGATCATCAAAAATCGACCAAGTTGAAACTCGTTAAACCAATTTTTAACGGTCGCTATTGAGGAGAAGATTTTCCTTCCAAAAACATGGAACCGATATTGCTCGTTTTCCATTTTTATTTTTTACATATTCTGAAAGAGCAATCTTTACTTGATATTCCCAAGAAGTTTCATGAAGATATCTCGAAAATAATAATTATTGTGATTTTTTTAATGTCTAATTCACAGAAAATAGCAATAAAATCGTCAATTTTTTCGTTAAATTGGAAATATCTCGAAAACTAAGGATGGTGTATTTTTTGTTTTTTACATATTCTGAAAGAGCAATCTTTACTTGATATTCCCAATAAGTTTCATGAAGATATCTCGAAAATAATAATTATTGTGATTTTTTGAATTTCTAATTCACAGAAAATAGCAATAAAATCGTCAATTTTTTCGTTAAATTGGAAATATCTCGAAAACTATGGATGGGGTATTTTTTGTTTTTTACATATTCTGAAAGAGCAATCTTTACTCGATATTCCCAAGAAGTTTCATGAAGATATCTCGAAAATAATTATTATTGTGATTTTTTTGAATTTCTAATTCACAGAAAATAGCAATAAAATCGTCATTTTTTTCGTTAAATTGAAAATATCTCGAAAACTATGGATGGGGTATTTTTTGTTTTTTACATATTCTGAAAGAGCAATCTTTACTCGATATTCCCAAGAAGTTTCATGAAGATATCTCGAAAATAATAATTATTGTGATTTTTTGAATTTCTAATTCACAGAAAATTGCAATAATAGTATTTAGTAACAATAAATATTTGCGAAGAAAAGTTTTTGCAAGCGTTTTTCTTATATTAATCATTTAAATCTTCATACTCACAATCATTTATATCATTACATAGTTACTTTTTTATTAAATTAATCTTAAATGAAATACCACAGTTGAAACCATCGTAGTTTGTAATCACCATTGAGAATATTTAATTTGTGATTAAATAATTTGCTATTAATAAAATAACAATTAAGAAAAGTTTGCAGTGTTTATTTATAACAATTAATATTCCTTCCATTTTTTCTTACAATAAATGTTAATCAAAGCAGCACAATCCATCTTTAATATCCCTAATATTATTTATATAAAAAATTCAATAAGAGGTTCGAGCCTGCTACATTATGCGAAGAAACTTTTAAATAATTCCAGGCGATCAATACTTCGATCTCCGGGGAACGACATTAACCAATAATTGAGGGATCCCTGTCACCATCATCGATATTGAATTTACACGAACAGCCCACCTTGCTCGGCGGGAAGATATTCATGAAATCCCAGCGCGGATTTTAGCTCAATTGTATACACCCATATCATTCATATCAGGTTTCCTTATGATTAAGTTGAATTCGGTATGTGTAAATGTGGATATAGGAAGTATCAAATGTGAATTGCATTCTAATATCATGGCTGCGTTGATTGCTGTGGTTTCAATGGAAGCAATCAATGCCTATTTCTTGAATATATAATATTTAAATATTATATAACACAAAATAAATGTTAGGATAAAGAAAAGACTTAATAACTTCATATATAAAAAAATATTAAGTGTTTTCTTTATCTCAATATTGAAAATGTACCACGAAGTAAACGCCTCAAATATTCAAGAAAAAATAAATGCTTCCTTTACTCTTATACTGAAAATGTATCACGAATTGAACGCCTGAAATATTCAAGAATTAATGATAAATTATGTTTCCACTTAACCCGTGGTGAAGAACACAATTTATCATTAATTCTTGAATATTTGAGACTTTACTTCACTTAAGAACTAATTTATGGGTATAAAGATATTTGATATTCTTCTAACTACTTCACTGAAAATATAATAATTTTTTTCCATGATACGATATTTTCAAATTTATATAAAATTTTGTAAAAATGTAAAAATCTCTTGAATGACCTTGATTGTGATAAAAAGAAAGTTTCCAGAAAAAAAAAAACAATCATTTTCAGCCATTTCGAGGTATTTCAAATAAATTATTAAATTTTCCTTTATTTTAATTCAAAATCTCTCGAAGGGCCTTGATGGTGATAAAAAGAACGTTGGCTTTTTATTTTCAAGAAAAAACAATAATTTTAAGCCATTTCAAATTATTTCAATTCTTCCGTGAAATAAACAAAGACTTCTGCGTAAACCGTTTTAGGAAATTATTTTAATATGCAATGAAATAATTATTAACTTAAATCGTTTTTTTTTGTTTCCGCTTATTAATTATTAAACCTTTCTAAAAGCATCCACTCGTCTATTTTCTGCGGAACACAATATTTTCATTTTATAACATTTTAAAGGAAAAACATTGCAGTAGGTTCAGGAAAGAGTACATCCAGTACATTTTTATACAATATATGAAAAAGTTGTACGTTTTTTTTTATGAATATTAAATAAGCTCGTCCAATTAAGGCGAGTCTACGCGTCCACGATATTTATTATTCCGAGCAGAATTTTACAAATTAGCGCCGCCGACGAACGTCCCTATTTTTTTCTCTCCTCTTTTTTTCTCATGCGGATGCACTGCCCGCGAGGGATTAATTAAAGGCGGATTTATTTGTTTTCCCTATTCTAATCTTCCACTGAAATAAGACAAAAAAAGAAGGAAAAAGATAATTAAAAATTGAACTCTCTTTACGTTTCGTTTTATATTCTTTTTGTGCGATTTTGTACAATATAATTACAATAATAACAACCCTTATTTAAGAAATCAATAGTTGAGGCTACCACTGGATGAATCTGCATGTTCATAAAGTAAATAAAACTCAACGGTTTTTACTTTCACAGTTTTTATTGTAGTTTGTTTTAAAAATTCAATGGTTGAGACTGTCACTTGATGAACTGTATGTTTATAAATTAAATAAAACACATTTTTCTAATCTAGTTTTAGTTTTTTTTAATGTTATTGTAATCTAACTTTAGTTTATTATTAATTTTCAGGAAAAAAAGTATAAATTTTTCATATAATGTATAAAAATGTACCGGATGTAACATTTCCTGAACCTATTGCTATGGTAAAGAGAAATCTTTATTTGATATTCCCAAGAAGTTTCAAGAAGATATCTCGAAAATAATAATTATTGTGATTTTATGAATTTCTGATTCGCAGAGAATTGCAATAAATTCGTCGATTTTTTCGTTAAATTGGAAATATCTCGAAAACTATGGATGGGGTATTTTTTGTTTTTTACATATTCTGAAAGAGCAATCTTTACTCGATATTCTCAAGAAGTTTCATGAATGTATCTCGAAAATAATAATTATTGTGATTTTTTGAATTTATAATTCACAGAAAATGGCAATAAAATCGTCAATTTCTTCGTTAAATTGGAAATATCTCGAAAACTATGTATAGGGTATTTTTTGTTTTTTACATATTCTGAAAGAGCAATCTTTACTCGATATTCCCAAGAAGTTTCATAAAGATATCTCGAAAATAATAATTATTGTGATTTTTTGAATTTCTAATTCACAGAAAATAGCAATAAAATCGTCAATGTTTTCGTTAAATTGGAAATATCTCGAAAACTATCGAAGGGGTATTTTTTGTTTTTTACATATTCTGAAAGAGCAATCTTTACTTGATATCCCCAAGAAGTTTCAGGAAGATATCTCGAAAATAATAATTATTGTGATTTTTTTGAATTTCTAATTCACAGAAAATAGCAATAAAATCGTCAATGTTTTCGTTAAATTGGAAATATCTCGAAAACCATCGAAGGGGTATTTTTTGTTTTTTACATATTCTGAAAGAGCAATCTTTACTCGATATTCCCAAGAAGTTTCATAAAGATATCTCTAAAATAGTAATTATTGTGATTTTTTGAATTTCTAATTCACAGAAAATAGCAATAAAATCGTCAATTTTTTTCGTTAAATTGGAAATATCTCGAAAACTATGGATGGGGTATTTTTTGTTTTTTACATATTCTGAAAGAGCAATCTTTACTCGATATTCCTAAGAAGTTTCATGAAGATATCTCGAAAATAATAATTATTGTGATTTTTTGAATGTCTAATTCACAGAAAATAGCAATAAAATCGTCAATTTTTTCGTTAAATTGGAAATATCTCGAAAACTATGGATGGGGTATTTTTTGTTTTTTACCTATTCTGAAAGAGCAATCTTTACTCGATATTTCCAAGAAGTTTCATAAAGATATCTCGAAAATAATAATTATTGTGATTTTTTGAATTTCTAATTCACAGAAAATAGCAATAAAATCGTCAATTTTTTTCGTTAAATTGGAAATATCTCGAAAACTATGGATGGGGTATTTTTTTGTTTTTTACAAATTCTGAAAGAGCAATCTTTACTTGATATTCCCAAGAAGTTTTATGAATATATCTCGAAAATAATTATTATTGCGATTTTTTTTATTTTCTAATATTCAGAAAGAACAGTTTTCACTTGATTCCCCAAGTGAATGACTGTGATCTGAGTATATATGTCAAAATGAAGTTAATTAGTTGCATAGTAAAGATAAGAGTAGATTACTATGCACAATACTGCATAATTTTTAGTTGAATAATTATAAAAATATCGCGGAGGAAAAATGTATTTGTATATAGAATTAGAGCAAAACTTTTATTTATATAATTCTCAGACAACTTTTTGCAAGAATTCTTGTATGTATGAAACATCCCTTAAAAAGTCTTTATTCACTCTAATAAACAAGATGTTACTTTCGTCGAATTTCATGAATTAACTAACGTAACAAAGTAGTATAATCTTGTAATAAATATAATGCAATCTCCCGGCGTTAGTGGAGTTAATTTTTCCCCTTAATTGTCACTTGACGGGGGAAGATTTCCTCGGAGACGGCTCCATTATTGATGAGGACTTTTAATTGATCGTGCAGCAGAAATACGGCGACAAGCTAAAATTCCGAACGGGGTCGGGCCGAATTTTGGGGGAAATATATTCGAAATGGCTCAATGTGTCGATCGCATGTCTCGAAACTTCAGAAATTAATGTTATTACCCTTGGGAGAACGCGAATGGTCGTAAACGTCGAAAAATTACGACCGCGGCGATATCGAATTGTCGCATTATGCACATAAAGTGTTTAGTTGTATGATGATGTTAATTCTGAAAAGAATAAGTTCAATAAATTACAGTTGGTTATTAATACGATTTACTAATTTATTTAATAATTATATATATAAGGATAATTTATTCACGTTTTGTTAGAAAATTTACGCAAGTCAAAAAAAAATACTCAATTATTGATAATTTATTATATTATAAAAAATATAAAGTATAAAAAACATATATATAAGTTATTCAGGCAATAACTTTATATAATATACAGTTATATAATACAATTATAAGTTTGTATGGAATGTGTTAGTCAGTCTTGAGCTATCGACCTCAGGTCTTTCTGCCATAAAAAACATATTATTAAAAATCCACCAATAAAATAAATAAATACACAGATTAAATTAAATAACTTTAAATTCTCGACTAGTTTCGGGTTATCAGCCTATTTTCAAAAGAAGTTGACATTTATTTTATTGAAATTTCTATGGTTATACAATATTTTTTTATATAGAAAGATATATTGATTTGTGGAACAGGCAAATGTTTAAATATTAAAAGTAATTAATTATTGTCTTTCATGAAATAAATAAAAATTATTTCTTTTAATTTAATTAGAACTGCAATGGAAACATATTGACTATTAAATAGAAAAGACTATTCATTCACTTGGTCACAGTTATTTAAATATATTAAATAAAAATGATTTGAAAATAATTAATAAATTATTAGTTTAGAGTTAAATATGGAAATAATTTATTAATTTTTTTCAAATCATTTTTATTTAATATATTGACTATTCTTGAAATTCATATTTATTATTTATAATCGTTTTAGACTTAATTAATAGAAAATTGAGTAATATATTATTTTTAAGAAGTATATTTTGTAAACGTTGTCCTAAAACCTCCACCCATCTATATACTTCCCTCGAAAGCCTCACGCATATTGTTTATTATTCATGCAACACACAAAGATCATCTTTTCATGTTACACACGAAGCACGCACCATTAATATCTGTGTAGTACATATTTCTCACACTAAATAAAAATAGGTAGTGACATGTGAAACATTAAATATTTCGCCCCGGTGTAAGTAATGCATGGCCGGTGTTTAATAATTGAGGCAGCGTATGATCGGGTGTTCGAGGGCCGGGCCTACCTTCGCAACGTGGAAATATTAATGCGGTCTCCGGGGATAGTTAGGAATACGTTGCTAAGTAAGAAAGGGGAGAAGAGAACTGAACTGGGTCAGCGGCGCAGATATGATCCCCTCGACGTATAAATTTTTAGATGCATTTTTATACGAATTCGGTCGATTTTCTCGATGGAACAATCGATCCCGGTCTGTTCTATAGTTGAGTTTACATCAGTTTTCTTTTATATTTACGATGGTTTAGTTTCAAAACGATATTTCCGCACATATGCTGCTCGAACAGAATTACAGTTCTTTTATGAAGTATTGGGTAGTATATTTAGCACTTAAATGTAAATGTGGATTTTAATAGTCTACAAAATATTAAAAGTTCTGTCGTTGATAATATTCACTCGCATCTTATACTCTTCCTAATTTGTAGTATGATTTTTGAGAAATAATTTAATCTTTAAACCACGCTTGCCGATATCCTTCCCTGCTTGATTTTTCTAATAATTTTTACTTTACTTTACTTTAACTTTATTTTACGGAATTCTCCATTATAATTGATTGCATTATACAATAATTTACATATTTGTATATATATATATATTTTGACGAGTTTATGTTCGTAATTCAATTAAATTGTCCCCATAATACAATGAGTTTATGTAATTCACTAAATTTAAGTTTAATCCATTTAAAAGTAGTGCTCTTAATATAAAAGAATACAATTTTTACAGTATGATTTATTACAGCAATCAATGCATTCGCACTCGAGGAACTTCCCCTATTTAGAACTTGAAACGGTGGAAACAAAAGGGCAATTTGGCGATTCGAGCCTCATCCGCAGACAGCCGACGCTTAATATGAAAAATCCCCCATTTAAAATGACTTACCGTTATAAATCGCTCCTTATTATGAGAATTCGCCGGGCGGCGGGCGATACTCGGTTCTGGCTGAATCCATTTAAAAAAAAAACACAGCGCGAAAAAGTTAATTCCCATCCCCTAATATAAATATCTCTCACCGAAATTACACCGCTGATTTATCCTGACGCCATGTATGCATAAAATACATTTTTAGTGCTAGTCATTATCCCTTAATCCCCCTACGGGCAGACGCGCTCGTTCGATCACTGCAGCCCCGGATTTTTTCCTCCCGCTCTCGCTCCGGCTGGAAAAATTCATGAACTCGCGTACCTTCGGGAGTTTTATATTGTGAAAATTCAATTAATCTGGATAGGATTAATTTGTATTTTATGTATGGGATGTAATTACAAGCTTCTTCTTGTATAAAAAAAATGCTATATGTTTTTAGTTAAAAATACGTTCGAATTAGCAAATTGTTTTAGAATTTGCTGGTTGGCGAGGCTTTGACTTTCATAATTCACAATAACAAAATATTTTTACATGTATAACTACATTTAATGAAACGTTCAGCCAGCATTCATCCAGCGTATGGATAACTAGTGATGGCCATTTCGGTTTTTCGAAAATCATCAGACTAGTGTGTTCCATGAATAATGAATGTGTATAACTAAACCATCGAATTAACATTTCATACACATGTTATTAAAAAAAATTATAAATTGGCGCTGTAACTAGAAAAGTGTGACAGGTATCGTCAAATTTTTAAACAGCCATAAATAGATTAAAATTAATCACCAAAATTATTATCTTTGATATATATATAGGACACACTACAACTGCTAACAATACTGCTAATTCAAATATGTCTATGATGTTATGTTTCTAGGGACTGAACAATAGTAACAAGTACTACCGTTAAAAGCAGCACTAGTTTCACAGCCCCAACCTTGGCTAATTGAAATGTGTGAATGAGGTTATTTTTCTATGGTGTAAACGCGCACAATAGTTACAAATACCACCGTAATAAGCAGTACTAGTATCGCACATTTATCCCCGCCCGCAAGGTACACCCTGCATCAATGGTCCATCCTTGGTGGAAGCAGATCCCAGTTAGGAGGCTTGATTGAATGTCCTCATCACTATCGAGGTTATGTGCTGGTTCTACGTTGGAGAGTGCATCGGCAACGCCACATTGTTGGTTACGATGTTTAAAAAAATAATTCACATTTAATGAAATGTTCTCATAAACAGGACAAGTTCGCCTTCCTTTAGTGGACGAAACAATGATTCTCGGTCGTCTACCTTGTAGACCCAAGTCGTTGACGATGCCACTTGAATTCAGGCAAAATCAAGACAAAGCAAATAAGTACTCTTTTTTTATTGATAAAAATTTCAATGATTGAGGCTGTCGTTTGATGAAATTGCTAATAAATAAATTATATAATAATATAAATTATATTATTATATTAATTAAATAATAATTATATATTGAACGCACAACGTTCAATTAAAATAACATTTTTGTCCAATTTACCAAAGCAAATTTTGCCATTTCGATAGTTCCGCGAATTTAACATGAAGCCTTATGGGAACAGTTTAGTGGAGACCCGTCTATTGGCCGTTCCGGACGTTTCTGCATTCCAATCAAAATAACTCAACTCACGAACAAGTTAGAAAAACGGGATTTTCAGCATTCGATTCTTAAAGAATTCTGCTATATTTTAGTAGAAATTAATGTCTTTGCACCGCTTGAGACCGCCAGGAAAAAATTGCAAACTTTAAAAAAACATTTTCACCCAATTTGATAAACTCAAATTTGAGAGCTGATAGGTAGAAAGCTAATTAAGTGACAAGGCTTAAATCTTCACAGGTTATTCTCCTATTCTTTAGCTACATTTTGGTATAATATGAAGTCATTTGGCGATTTTCATTTTTTTGCCAAAATTCCACTTTTTTCCATACTAACCCCTTACAATTTTTTCAATTTTCGCTGAAAATTTTTTTCTCTCCAAAAAATCTGAAAAAAATCTTGAAGAAGCTTGGATATACTACTAACAACGTTGACTATTCAGTTTCTCTCGAAATAATCGTTTTCAATCATTTCCAGCCATTTTAATAGTTCCGCGAATTTAACATGGAGCCTTATGGGAACGGTTTAACGGAGACCCGTCTATTGGCCGTTCCGGACGTTTCTGCATTTCAATCAAAATAACTCAACTCACGAACAAGTTAGAAAAACGGGATTTTCAGCGTTCGATTCTTAAAGAATTCTGCTATATTTTAGTAGGAATTAATGTCTTTGCACCGCTTGAGACCGCCAGGAAAAAATTGCAAACTTTAATAAAATTTTCACCCAATTTGATAAACTCAAATTTGAGAGCTGGTAGGTAGAAAGCTAATTAAGTGACAAGGCTTAAATCTTCACAGGTTATTCTCCTATTCTTTAGCTCCATTTTGGTATAATATGAAGTCATTTGGTGATTTTCATTTTTTCGCCGAAATTCCACTTTTTTCCATACTAACCCCTTACAATTTTTTCAATTTTCGCTGAAAATTTTTTTCTCTCCAAAAAATCTGAAAAAAATCTTGAAGAAGCTTGGATATACTACTAACAACGTTGACTATTCAGTTTCTCCCGAAATAATCGTTTTCAATCATTTCCAGCCATTTTAATAGTTCCGCCAATTTAACATGGAGCCTTATGGGAACGGTTTAGCGGAGACCCGTCTATTGGCCGTTCCGGACGGTTCCGCATTTCAATCAAAATAACTCAACTCGTAAACAAGTTAGAAAAACGGGATTTTCAGCATTCGATTCTTAAAGAATTCCGCTATATTCTAGTAGAAATTAATGTCTTTGGACCGTTTGAGACCGCCAGGAAAAAATCGCAAACTTTAATAAAAATGTTCATCCAATTTGGGAAACTCAACTTTGCGAGCTGGTTGGTGGAAAGCTAATTACTTGACAAGGCTTAAATTTTCACAGGTTATTCTCCTATTATTTAGCTAAATTTTGGTATAATATGAAGTTATTTGGCGATTTTCATTTTTTCGCCGAAATTCCACTTTTTTTCCATACTAACCCCTTACAATTTTTTCAATTTTCGCTGAATTTTTTTTTCTCTCCTGATTTAAAGTGGCACTTGATGGTGTAAAAGCTCGGGAAGTAAATAGAAAAGAGTCGGGAAGTAGTTGTTTCAATAGATGTTTGTAAAACTAACAGTGTAAGTAATTTTTGCAGTTGGAAAAACGGATTTATCAAAATTTATTGATCATTGCTATTAATTTTCTTTGTTTAATTGTAATTTAAATAACTGGAAATAATAATAATAATATGATTTATTTATTGCCCAACAGACACCATTAAAAGGACAATGTATTTATATAAGAAATAATGTACTAATTCTTGAGTTATAAATCATCTTTGTTTCATTTTATTTAATTCAATTGGCAATTAATTAAAGAGATCTGTTTTATAAAAGAGGGTGTTATCAAAATACAGTTTGAACTAATTACAAAGATCCATAGAAATGTAAACTTCCCAAACTATGCGCCGCTGTTGTCGCAATCGTACGGATCCAGCAATTTTCAAACTTCTAAAATTTTTGTTAAACAATTAGCTCATAATGAATGGAAATTAGCGAGAGCGCTTTCAACAGAATCCGTTAAACTCTCATCCCAAATTCTGCAAAAGATAAAAAAAGAAAAAAGCGATTCCGGGACGTGAAAGGAGTAATTATATCTGCAGTTTCGCTGACTCCGATAGTGGACGGAATCCATTAAAGTCCTCGGTGTGCAGCCTCATGAAAATTAATCGGGAAATATCGACATAGACAAGTGAGCGAGGAGAGGATCTGGACTCACCTCAAACACTACACATTATTACATCCGGTGGGAAGACTATTCGAATAACATTTCAACGGCAGACGGACTCAAAGGGAGGCACTGCAATCGCCATTTCGAGGGCCGGGCGGCTTAATCAAAATAGGAATACATATTTGAGGGTCATTCCCGTGCGGATAAACTCCGGGAGTGATCGTGGATGTTTAGTTGTTTAGTGAACTCGGGGGAGCGGCGCTTTTTTCCCAAATAAAATGTTCGGTTACCGATACCGCGATTCATCACTGTCAGGCGTGACGGTTTTTGTTATGTTTTCCGCTAGGAGTTAAAATCTAGGTGTTCTGTGAGCCTCATTTACAGGATGGATTTTGGGGATTAAATAATGTTTAATATTTGAAGTGAACTAAACATGTCTGATTTTTATTTAATTTTTATAATTTGTCCATTCGGTAAGTGTAAGACGGTTTTTTCATACAATGGGTTTTATTAAGTTTTAAAAAAAGGAAGTTATGCTGCTGTACCCTGTATAACTTAAAAAAATTAATAAATAATACATAGATCAATTTTTTTTCCTGAGAAAACTTGTACAATACTGTTTGCATATTTCACAATGAATATTAAAAAAGCATAAATGTATTTTTATAATTTTTAAGTTTTCATTTTGGATAATACATGTGCTACGGTAAGAACCACCATAGTTCCAATAACAAACATCGATGCTGGCAGGGAATTGAATCTTGTCTCCTCGTAATTATCTGATGAAATATTAGCGTATATTTTCAAGTCATCCGCATAGAATAGGTGTTTACAAGTTCTGATAACAAATTAAAAAGCAATGGGCCTAATATTGAGCCTTGAGGAACACCAGAGGTAGGAAAGTATGTCTTAGACTTGAAATTATTGACTGACACATATGTTTCGCGATTAATCAAATAGGAAGCTATCAAGAGTGGAGCTTTCAAACAGAAACCAAAGTTACCTAATTTAATTAAAAGTAGATTGTGGTCAAATGCTTTTGTCATATCAGTATAGATAACATAAATTTGTCCAGAAGAGTCCAAAGTTAAAGAGATATAGCTTAGCATCATTTTAGATTAATTTTTGTTTGATTTGTAATAATTTAGTAAAATTTTGAAAATGGGGATACTCCCGTAAATAAACGATTATTATTAAAAAAATGTAAATATTACAAAATATTTTCACGAGTATCAAATCAGAAATTAATTCAAGAAATTCATTGTTTACGGTGTAGAAGTTCCGTTATTTCGTTTAATGAAATTGAGCTACTTTAATGTACGTAATTTATTGGGCTTGCATGATATTTTAGGTAAAATAAGTAATTCATATAATAATACAACGAAATTATTATGCCCAAACATTTGCATATAATTTACAAAAATTGCCGCTAATACATAAAACGATACTTAATGTTTGTGTCACGAAAATACACCCGGCAAAAAAAAATGAACGAAAGAAATTACGCCTATAAATAACTAATGGAACTAATAAATAAAGAAACTACAGTGTGTAATAACAACTGAATTAATCTGTAATGAATTATTTACACACATCGGAATAATCTAAATACGGAATGATGATAATATCAATATTATTATAAAATATATAAAATAAAAACAATATTACCCGCGGGGTTGAGTATTTTCCCCTTGACCCAAATCGGGAACGAGCGGGCGATATTTTTCTTTCCGTTCGTAAACAAATGTACCGTAAATGTAAGTCCGCCGCCCTTGAAATACACACGCCGCGGCGCTCCTAAACCGTCGTTTCGCTTCTCATTTTCCAATTTTCCGCCACCGCCAGACATTCTTAGGTATCCGTCGAAACGACCAAATCCCTTCGCAAATAACTCGTCGCTCTCACCCTCCCTGGATAAAACCGACAGTGTGGAGAAATGAGTTCCCCGGAGAATGATCTCCCGATTCGCGTCTTGTCAAATGAAAAAATTACGATGGCAGAGGGATAATTAAATTTGATTGTCCCGTTTGTCTGTCTAGTATTGTTACGGCAAATAAAGAAAATGTAGTGGATGTTCATAAGTGTAACTCCATCAAGTCATAATATTATAGCTCAATTTTAAGAAATTAAATAAAATGAATTTGAAAATAATTAATAAATTATTTCCTTTTTAGCTACTGTAACATTTTGACTTACGTTATGTAAGTATTTTATAAAAAATATACATTAAAACAACTTATATTTATATTTGGATTATAGTTTACATTATATTTAATAATTGTATATTTATCTTTAATCTTCCATTGTACACACATGTTATTTGCTTTGTATAAAGGAGTTTTCCGTAAATAAATAAATAAATAAAACCATTACTTTTCAAGCCTGCATCCCGCCAGACATAGAATTACATAATGGACACTTGCTGTTGCATACACTGAAAGAAATATTTCTAAAGAAGTTGGATTTTCACTTGTTTGGCAGTTTCTAATCATTATCATGTTTAAAATGATCACTTATTTCTTTCAGTGTAGCAATAATATTGTATAATGCAACTTATTTTTATTCGAGAATATTTATTGCTAAAAACACAACAAACAAAAAATGCGTAATATAAGACTATCTGAAGACACGTGTTTCGGAATTCTTCCCACATCAGTACAGCTCTACCTTATAGAATTAAAAAGCTATTAAATCAAATTAATCAAAACGTACCGTTATTATTTAATTCGTGTAACAAAAAAATGTATTGATCACGGATAACTACTGAAATACGTGCATACTGAAGGTTATATTACGCAATAAATTAAATGAAATATTCTAGAAGGGAATTAATTCTTTGAAATATTTTTCAACTTGTAAAATGTATTTTTCGTCTCCTTGAAATTTTTATTTCTTAATCTTAATGTGCATCGTAATTAACGCCGTCCAAAGACAATGGCTTGAATTAAAACAAATTGCCACCGGATGCATTCAAGTGTTACATAGCTAATGTCTGAGTGGAAATGCATATCTGGATGATGAAGGTCTTCATTACAGAACTGTCGCCGTAAAGAAAAGTTTCCGCGAGTGAAATCCGGAAGGTTCGAAAGGAGCTTTCCGGTGGAATAACATTTAAGTTACAAAAACATTCACACAGGCTTAAATCCTGACAAATGAAAAATGTATTAATAAAAAAAAAAAGATGAACGGAGATGAAGTAACTGAAAACAAAATAAAATAAATGAAAATAAATTATTTTTTTTTTTATAAAACACTTTAAACTTTGTTTGTATAACACTAAATTATATTTATTGTGAATATAGTTTCAACAATTTACACTTGTTATTATCAAACTAAAAGTAAAAAACTTTTACTTTTACAATAAATATGATTTAGTGTTATACAAACAAAGTTTAAAGTGTTTTATTAAATTGATAAACAATGTATAACAAATTTGAAGCCTCAGTTATTAATAATTTATTAATATTTACTATTATAAATAAATTATTAATAACTGAGGCTTCAACTTTGTTATACATTGTTTATCAATTTAATAAAACACTTTAAACTTTGTTTACTATTACTATTTATAATAGTAAATATTAATAAATCATTTATAATAATAAGTATTAATAAATTATTAAAAATATACCAATAAAATGAATAAAAACATACGATATTTAAAATCCTCTCGAAAATGGGCCAATAAACCGAAACTAGGCAAGAATTTGAAACTATTTGATTTAATCTGTGTTTTATTTTTATAATATATTGCAAACAAAAATATTAAAATATCGGAAACCAATTATTTCATTATTTGTAAATGAAACAACTTTTTTTAAGTTTTACAAAATTTATTGTAGAAGCACTGCTACACTGTTTTGTGGCATCATCAGGCAGACGATTAATGATTAATAATCACCTGCTTGATGTTGCCACTGTGTGAATAGTAACAGTGTATCTACAATTTATTTTATGAAACTTAACGCAACTGTTGTTTTATTTACAAATAGTGTATTATAGAGTTTCATCAAGTAAAACCCTCAAAGATCGGTTATTCAAATTATTTAAATAATAAATAATACATTTTTAAACTTTGCTTAACCATTGTTCGTTTTTTCACTTGAAATTTTATTATCGTATATTCCACATTTTATATGAAAAAAAAAGTGATTAACAAAATTTAAAAGTGTTGTTTATTTACAAGTATTTTTTTTTATAAATATACCACAAATTGAACGCCACACTACAACAATTAATTTAATTGTTTTAATTTCAATTAAATCATCCTGAATTAATTCAAAAATGTTTCACCACGGGTTAAGTGAGAAATTAATTAAACATATAACAATTAATTTATTTTTTATTTGGGTGAAGAATGACACTTGTTTTGTTCCATTAAGTTTTTATTTTATGGAACAAAACAAGTTTCATTCTTCACCTAATATTAATATCTCTTTCCATCAAGAGTGTAACAAGTATTAACTATATTTTTTATTTGTTGAAATTTATAAAGACAAACGCTTAATGAAGAGATTAATGAAGAGAAATAATGAATAAAACCAATAGAATAATAATATTTTATGAAAGAGTTAGATAAAGTTCTTGGAAGTTGAAAAGAAAAAATGGTTAGTGCTAATAATTGTCAAACATTTGACGACGCCACAGCATCATGAATTTCACAAAAAAATGGATGATTATTTTTGCGATAATTTTTTAAAAAGAATATGCCCGGCAAGATTTTCAGCATCTGAGCTTTTATTTTTGGAGCGATCTTATCAAGGAACTATACTGCCTCATTTTTATCCTCAATAACAAAAGCCAGCAATTATTTTAACCAGATAATATGGATTACTCTTAACTAACTAACCATCTTTATTCAAATGTGTACATGTATGTACAATAATATACAAAAATTAGAATTATATTCTGTAGATGATGATGAATCGGCTATCGACCGGAGGTCTTTCAGCTTATGATGAACTTTTACCGCCCCAGTCTGAAAAGATTACTCTTATTTTTTTTTAAAAAATCGTGATAAATAATGCTTTGTTTATTTTCATATACAATAATTGTCAATATGCGGAATGACCTCTAGTCGATAGCCATTTCGTGAAATCATAACATATGTATTGTAAATAATATTTAATTTTGTAAATTGACACGAATAAATATGTTATATATATTTATATATAATTGTCAATGGTACTAATAAAAAAGAAAAGTATTTATCTGTTTTTTTTTATGTTGATCTGTTTGATAAAGGAAAATCCTCCACGGTTCATCCGCACAGCGAGAAATGAAAACAGAATGATCAAAAACAATAATCGTAATTCGAAGACAATAAATCGAATCCCATTATTTCCGCAAGGATTCCGCGTAGTAACGGCCGGATTAAGATGAACAGTTTCAATTACAGCGGAGTTTCTCCCTTCAGTCCGTTATTGTTCGCTGTTTCGCAATGGCGAACTTAGTTATAGTTACAATAATGTTCTCGATTTACCTAAGAGGCGGCCATTCATTTCCTGGAAGGAACACATGTTGCTGGCCGTTTTACCTCCCCCGGGGCGAGCGCCATTAAACTCCCTTCGCGAAACGTTCCTCGGGTCCTGCGGCCCTTGCACCCCTGACTTGCTCTAATTGGGTTAATACGAGTAAGCCTGCTGGTGGACCCTCGTGCAGGTGGCGTCCCGAACAAAAGGATCCAAGTTTTGTAAGTTCTTTTTTTTTTCTTTCGTGTGCCTGAGTGGAATAATTTGAATGCAAAGGCTACCTATATTTAATTAAATGGCCCACTTACAATTTCAATATTTTTATTAATAACGCAGGCAATGAAATGTATCATAAATTGCAAAGATGACACAAAGCGCAAAATTATTTTTATTAAACAAGTAAATAAATTTATTAAGGATAACTAATTATTTAAATTCAAATTTCGTTTTATTAATTTGACAGTTGGTATTGTCACTATTCACATACCCAATAATTACACGCACACTCAACTAAATTAATGAATACTTAAGTACGCTTGTTAATCAATAAAAAAACTAGCATTTAACTAACAAATCGTATTTGTAATGTAATTATCTGTGGCTTTTGATTAACGGTATAAATAGCAGAACCTTCGCTTAATGTATGCCAATGAATAAACAACATTGGTGTATTAGGAAAAAAAAAACAATCGAATTATCGTATGAATTAGTTATCAGTCCTGAAACTAAGTACTGAGTCCCTATAGATAGTAATTGTATTTCTTCGTTAATTCTTTAATGCCTCTGAATATTTTAAACTTGACAGTGAAATATCGCATTTTTATTATATTCCTGTTTTTTTTTTATAATAATAAAAGACTGATTGGTCATTATCAAACTATTATATTCGATTATTTAATTTAGTCTTATACAAGATGGCCAGAAAAGGTGTGATAATCTTCAGGTAATGTTATTCATTGATTAATTTCAAGCAGAAAATTTAAGTAAAAAAATATTGTACGAGGCCATTGATATAATAAATATGTGACTAGAAATCAGTAATATTTTTGAAATATTTTGATTAAAATTCTATTAACATCCAGCTAAACATTGCAAATGTTTATTTAATGATACGTCTATTATTAATAGCGATAATTATACATACAATGTTAAAAACAAATTCGATTTGGGATATTGATGGCCTCATAAAGCTTATCGAATAATTACCTAATATTTTTTTGTTTTATATTTAATTTAATTTTTTATATTTTAATTTATTAAAAAAAATATTACTTTTCTACTTAATATTGATTAACGAACCACTTTAACTGAAGATTATCACACCTTTTCTGGCCACCCTGTATATTACTACTTTTCAGTGTGAGGTGACTATTCCATTATTGCTTCTAAATATTTTAAACTTGACTTTCTTTTCCACTTATATTAAATTAATTTAAAGTATATCTCAATATGTACATTGAATTTTCTTCAATTCATAGGTTTAACACAATTTAAAAGGATTATCATTTTAATTATGCAAAGAATAACTTTATATAATATACAGTTATATAATACAATTATAAGTATGAAGGTGTTAGTCTGTCCTGGGCTATCGACCTGAGGTCTTTCTGCCATGTCATGAATTTATGGTGATGTGAATTTAGAAATATCTGTGCTAGCTAGCTGAACTGTCTTGGTTTGTACTGATGAATGGTGGTGTGAGATTTTGATTAATTCCTCACATTTTTATTAAGCACAAAAACTTTATAATTGTTTGAAACTTGGGAAATATGTTTCCATTTGAACACTTTTATGAAATAAAATCCTCATTGTATATATATACTGGTTATAGAAATAATTTTTAATAAACATATTAAAATAAGTGATTAAATATATTTCTAGCAATTCAATTCAATTCATTTAGGTAAAAAATGCTAATTTACTTCAATTTACTTTATTAACGGAATCTCCATTTCCAAATTACAATTATAATTACATGTTTTTTTTTTTTCGAAAAATATATTTGCATGTTTGTAATATACAATATATTATATATCTATTGTCTTCGTTCATGAAATATGCTTGTTAGAACATTAATTAAATATGCAAACACACAAAGCGTAACCTTAATACACCGCACTAAAAACAGTTAAAAGCACTGGAGGCACGCTTTGTTAATATCTAATGGAGGTTGCTACTTGTTTACCCTATAAATAATTTTGTAAGTAAGCTAAACCATTTACGTTTGCTTTTGTGATTACCTAAGCGTGAAAATTTATTGCACGCAAAATAGTTTAGCGTGCCGTTTTGGATGAGTCGATTTAGCTAAATCGCGATTTTGTCCCGATTGAAACGTTTAAAGCCATTCCGGAAGATTGGCCGCGATAAATTCCGCCCGCGAATTAAAATTGACAGCGGAATTATCTCCGGAACGTGACGGAATTAATTGTCACCGAAGGGCAACGCTCATTAAAATAAATTACGCGCGTCGCAACGCCGCGGGGTTCAGAAAGGACGATCCCTTCAATTAACCACACATTTTTCTTGCGAAAGTAATTCTTCGCCGAGGCGGTAACCGAAACGATTTATTTAACTTTAAATTAAGTTGTTAAAAGAACTTCTGTTATTTTTTCGTGTATATTTGTGAATTGTTGAAATTAACTTGTTTACATTGCGCGAGCATCTCTTTTTGAAAATTAATTATAACTTTTGATTCGAAAAGGAAAACCGTGAAATTCCGACGTGAAATACCGGGAGCGGTAGGTCGTATGTCGCATGGGGTGGACAAGGGGAATCCTTTTGAATGTGAGCCAGTGTAACCTTTGCACGTCACATAGGGTGCCAGATCAATACGGCTGAAACCCGGTAGCCGAAAGGCTGCAGGAGCGGACGGACCAACAGGTAGCGTGACGGGACACTCACCCCTTACCCCCTGCGTTCTTGCCTTGCTTCAGTGGGACAAGACAACCCTCGCACGATGACGTTAAATATTAAAGACCCATGGCTTTTCACATCTATAAGTCACACGAGCACGTGCGGGGAAAAAGGGGGGCGGGAGCGGGGTTTCAACGTTCAGCCGTTGCAAGAGGGATGGAACGCTGGTTCTGCATAAATAAAAGCATATCCGGCACACTGTTTTTCAGGGGTTGTAAATATTTTCGGCAACCCACTTCAGGTGGGATACAGCTGATGAGTGAACATCTAAATAAGATTTATTTTATAAAAATATCAAATGTATAATTTATATGTGTTATAAATTATTAAGTCGTAATTTAATCCTTGACGAATGCCCAGCGTTCTCAAACACAAGTTTTTACCTTCAAAAGACGCTTTTTATCTTTTTGTATAAATGAGCACTTTAATAATTAACAATATATTTAAAATTATCTCTAAAATATTCATACGAGAAGCAATCGATTACTAATCAAAACACAATTGCTGGTTAATTAATCAAACAATACATGATGAGGTGTACCGGCTTGTCTCTATTGTTGACGCGTTGTATGGGTATCCATATGTGCACTATGTGATATTAACGCATACATGGCTAAATAGATAATTAAAAAAAATGATTAGCTACATTCTATGCTCTATTTCGTGAACTTAGTAATCTTAATTCAACCAGGGGATCTGGTTAGCCCAGGAAGAAGATTATAAGGGGTATAGAAAAATGTAATTTCGAAGAAAATGCGAAAATCTCCAAATTGCACTAGAATGTAGCTGAAGAATGGGAGAATACTTTGTGAGAATTTGAGCCTCATTAAGAAATTAGTTTTCGATCAGTCTGCTCGTAAAGATGGCCTTCGTAAAATGAACGAAAATTTTGTTAGAATTTCCCATCTTTCCTAAGTCGTTAATGGTCGAGACTTAGGAAAGATGGGCTTTTCTGAAAGCTACATTTTTTCTGAATAAAATTCTGAAAACCGCGTTCGATCATCTTTTCGGTGAACCCAGTAATATTGGATCAACATAGTTTTAAAAAATAAATTATGGAAAGCATACTATTTTTTTTTTATTTAAATTATAATTCAGATTAACCACAATCAACAAACGTAACGCTTAATTTAATCGCAATTTATCTTTAAGGGTTTATTAACCATCGATTTATTATTCCGTATGTAGTACAACGATACGCAATAGCGAATCAGCACTAGAGAATAACATGTTGTTGAATGTGTGGAGTTCAGCTTAGGGAATAAAGCTGAATAAATACATTAAACTAGATCCTGAAAGTGCGCAAATTTGCATTTAGTACGGTCGGATAACCAAAAGGCGCATTCAAACTCTGTAATTATTTTCACTGTAAAACACGGAATACTGAGAAATTATTTTGTTTTGTATTTTGTAAAAAAAAAAATAGGAATAAAATGTTACTCATGAATATATTTTTTCCATTGGAAGTACTTAAAAATAGCAATTTTATGATTATTAGGAAAGTTTCCGTTGAAGATTATCCCTTAATTATCATGTAATCAAATACTATTTCTAGAATTATTGAGTTATTATAATTTTGAGGCAGAAAAAAAGGTCGATAGCCATTTTCTGAGGCTTAACTAGAGGTTTATGATTGTAATGTAAATATTCTAATGTAATTTAACGTATTTCTCAGAAATAAAGATTTTCTATATATATAATTTTTGTGCTTTGTGACATTACACAGGAGATTGATTTGGACAAGACAAGCTCTCAGTGACCGATTTTTGTTTTGTTTAATTTCGATGGTGAAGGGATGTAATTGTAAACGAGCGAGAGAATTGGACGCGGCTTGAGAACGAGATTCCCTCGTTTGTACTTTCGTATTATTCAAAAATAATAATAAATTAAATATATTATTTTGTTTTAACCACAAATTATTCACTGAATCTAATTTAATTAATAATAATTTTATTATCCAACAGATGAACTCCATATTAAGGATAATTTACAAATTCAATTAAAATATTGTAGGGTAGAGGCTTTTATTTGTTGAAACTTCATACTTGTTGAGATAAAATAAAACACAAAAGTGTATAGTTTAAAAAAAAGCAAAAAAATTTTGAAAGTATACACTTTTGTGTTATATATATATATATATATATATATATATATATAACATCTTTATTTCTGCAGACAATTTTATATACAATAAATTAGCAATATAATTCTTGTACTATGTTAAACGTTGTCCTTAGAAAACGGCTATCGACCATCGGTCTTTCTGCCTTTTGTGTTTTATTTTATCCCAAATTCAATTAAAACTATACAGTAATATAATAAACATATTTATAAGCATGAAGGTTTAAAATCACATAGCAGACACATGCCTATACACAAAACGGTTATTGTTTTTTTCCAAAATACTTAGAAAATAATACTAATTTATAGAGGCACATTTAATATTTTCACGGCCTCGTAAGATGTTACGAGGAAGAATTCAATATTTTTATTTAGATTTTTTATCCAAAATTAATCACACATATTCTGGCCATTTTGTATAATTTAAATTATTGCAATCGACAAACGATTAAAGCTATCAAATAGATCAACCGCCGTGAACCACCCCACAGTTCAAGTTTAATGGGTCAGGTGTCGGAGGCAGTGTCTCCTTAGTTCACCTGGCCTATTGATTTGTGGCTTTAGATGACCGGGGCTCTTGCTATACGCAGACACATCTTTCCATATAAATATCTTTTAAACCACGAGCATTCTTACATTTCAAAACAAGATTTACAAATTAAGAACAATATTATATATAATTAAATATACTTTTTACTGACGGAAATAATGCATCGTTAAGTATTTATTATACTAATTATTATCAAGTTACTGAAAGCATTAATTATAAAATAATTAGCGTCGTGTGCGTATCCATAGGGAGGTTGACATATTAATTATTTTGGCGTATATTATATAATGTTAATAGAATGGTATATTAAGGAGGTAATATATATTCATCAATTTGTATCACAATTAACGGATTGTATAAATTAGTTTATCTATAAATGATTACATTAATTTATATAATATTTGCTAATTTATAAAAATTTTCTCACTGATTGTATACATTAATTTATAATAATAATAATTTTAAGTTCTCTAGAGACATTTTGAAAGATATCACAGGAGTATAAAGGAACTGAAAGAAGAATTGAGATTTAAACAACAATCATTATTAATTTATTAATATGTATAATGATATGACTCTGTACTCTTCCACTAAATAATTTCCTTTTTTCTTGTTATATACTTGTATCTATATATATATATATATATATATATAATAATGCTTTATTTGTGTTAAAATTATTAAATAATTAGATTGACTGTGTTTAATTACTGTCTCAAGAGAATATTATGTGTCTCTTCTCGTGACTATATTATATTTTATTTACTTGTTGCAAAAACTAATATCCTTCGAAAGACTCATCTTTTTCATTTGAGCACAAATGCAAATCGTTTGTTTTACGTCATATTTTTCTCACCAGAAATGAGACAGTGATTTAGCATTGTCAGTGAAATTTACAAACATCTTTATTCAGACAATATGATAACAAAAATTTTTAATAATAATATGTACAGTTGTGTTAGTAGTCTGTCATGGGCTATCGACCATACTCTTTCTGCCTGAAACCAATATATTTGTATGTTTTTTTATATATGTTATGTTATATAATTACTATTATTACTGTAATATGAGTTTATTATAAATCTATTATTATTATCATTTATAAACAATATAAATATAACTGGATTGCAGTGCGAACCGACTTTTAAGAAGTCGCATGTATATAAAATGATTTTTTTTGTTTAGTCTATTTTATATTTATAGAATTTTTAAATACTCTCTACTCTTTAAAGAGAAGCTTTTAAAACTGAATTTTATACCTGCACAATTAATCACTTCTAATTTAAGCTTTTATGCAAGAAAGAAACAAACCTAAAACGAATGCTTTTGCAAAAAAAGTAAGTAGATGCATAGATTCCGTGATTAATTACACCCCCATTATCCAGATAAAAGCCAAGCTTGGGCATTCACGCAGAGCAACATCGCCTTCCTTGACATTTTTTTTAAAACATGCAAATGCACTACATCATCCCCGGGGGGATGAGGAAGACTTTCATTATGCACGCCGTGCGAGGCACAATCAAAACAATCCGAGAATCCTCGGTGGAATTTCGAAATAATTGGATCTAATTCGCGGATTGAAATAATTAAGAATTGATATGATTAATAGGGCGCGGGTCGTCCCGGGGGTGTCGCCATTAATCATCTCGCCGGCTTAATGATGTTTCGGGGGGATGGAAAATGCTAAGGCTTAAAAATAACGCCGACCCCCCCGATTATCGATTGGGCCTCTGCTCTATCCACGGGGTTGCTGCTTTTTTTTACCAGCTTGCACTCGACTTAAAAAAAATAATGAGAGATCAGCGAGCATTAAACCCTTGGGTGATGGATTGATTTTTTTAGCCGACCTCTATAACAATTTTATGTTGAATAAAATTACAAAATTAAAATTATTCACATTTAATAATGTTTGCTTAAACAGGACAAGTTCGCCTTCCTTTAGTGGACGAAACAATGATTCTCGGTCGTCTACCTTGTAGACACAAATCGTTGACTATGCCACTTGAAATTAGGCAAAAGGTGGCGCTTGCGTCGTCTTTAATTTATTATAAAAATATTCAATTATCAATTTTAACCTAATATTATTTTATGAAATAAATATGAATAAATTATTAAAAATCAACCAATAAAACACAGATATTTTATTTATTTCATACAATACGAACTACCAATGTCTAAATATTAAAACCATTAATTAATATTATTTAATAATAATAAATGGAAGACGACGCAAGCGCCATCTTTTGCCTAATTTCATGTGGCATCGTGAACGAAATATATATGTCATGATATGGAATATAAAAGAAATATTAACACCTCCACTGCTACAAATCTTTTCTTTCAAATTAGTCTGAACTTAATAATTCAAACTTTGTAAAAACATTTGCAGCGTAAATTATAAAGAAATGTTTGCTATTATGAAAATTTTTAGAATGTAATAAGAAGCTCCTCTGGGCGATAATTTCAAAATCGCTTTAGTTCCTCCAAGTCGAACGGAACTAATTTCAACGTCGAGTTTAAGCGAAGGACATCCAATACTGGATAATTCCGTGCTCCCGGTAATTGAATTTAAGGCATCAAGACGTGCTGGACATTGGACACTGTCTCTTGATAATGCAGTAGACTAGTTTCTTGGCAAATTAGAATTTGCGAAAGTTTACATGAGTTGGGAATATAAATGCGCGCTCTTTATTGCCTTATATATACATATACTTAGCTCCGGATTAATTTGAATAACACAATGGTGAATGCGCCGGGAAAATATAAATTTATTTCGAATACAAAAAGTATTTAATGAGAGAACTACACTTAAAAAATAACACATACCATTACCACAGACTATTTATTGAATGTATAAATATTACGTAAACACAAACATTAATTTACAATTAGTAGCTCTACAGCTACTGCTACTTTATTGAATAATTTATCAATTATTTTCATTTTTTTTAATCTAATTATTAGAAATTAATGTTACTAACTATGTAATCAAAGACACAATATAAATAATTTTCTTTGACTAACGATGCCGTGTAGTATTCATTAATATTTCAATCTGATTTATTAAACAGCTTATAACCCCGAACGCAGGTCGTTTGGCCATACGCTGTTGCGCCTGCTTATGAAATCATCTCGAAAAAGGCAAATAGTAATTTAACTAACGAGTTCCTCAAGCACTTATAAATTCATTAAATGCACAAACAAAGGATGAAGCGGGGCGGGGAGGGAGCATGCGGGTCGCGCAATTAGCTGGTCGCTTCAAAGCGAAAATATTTATTTTGCAATTTCCTAGCAGACGTTTGCTCCGAAAGAACTTTATTACATTGTAATTACATATTAATGGGCGGGATCTTCGTTCACCGCCGAGGCAAAAATTTATACGTGCCCGAGGTAATAATTTTTTATTAGCATATTAACAGGGAGGAATTTTATATAAACATGTTTTAAAATGTAATGGGTAGTAAAATGTGAAACGAATGTTAACCTTGGATTGTTATTTGTTTTTACAGTGCCAGAGGAATAAATGTGTCGATAAAGAACGAGATTAAAATACAACTACGTAAAGGGAAGTTTTTTTTTACGGGATGGTGACTCATTTTACTACTAAACAGAAAATAACTTCAGTACATTTCATAACATCTAATGAAATCTTGACAAAAAAAGGTGTAATTACATTCAAAATTAACATTTCATCAGCATCATAAGACGTTGCGAAAAATAATCAAATATTTTCAATAACGATTATTTTTTCAAAATTTCCAACGAATCACGGTATTTTTTTTAATCGCAACAATTATAAGCTTTTGAAGAATTGTTATGAAACTTAATGGCGATTTTTGTAAAGCTTTCTCTTTCATAATATGTAAAATACAAAAGTCACAGTTTTTTAGATTTTTACAATTTCATGCAAAAAAGTTGAATTTTACTTCAATTTTCTGCATATTTCTTTTAAATCACAAAAATAATATTTTTTTAGGTATCCTCATGAAACTTCGCGGGTATATTAAGTAAAGCTTGCTTTATCAAAATATGTAAAAAAAAACAAAAGTTGTCTCATCCACAGTTTTTGAGATATTTCCAGTTTTATGCAAAAAGGAGAATTTTAAGTTTTTTTTTTTTCTTAAATCGTAAAAATTATAACTTTTTTTTTTTTTCAACAAATCACAACAATTATAATTTTTGGGGTATTGTCATGAAACTTGGTGGGGATGTTAAGCAAAGCTTTCTCTTTCAGAATATGTAAAAAACAAAAGTTACCCCATCCCCAGTTTTTGAGATATTTATAATTTAAAGCAAAAAACTCGAATATTAATGCAATTTTCTGCATTTTTTTTTTTTCAAAAATCATAAAAATTATAACTTTTGGGGTATACTCATGAAACTTGGTGGGGATGTTAAGCAAAGCTTGCTCTTTCAGAATATGTAAAAAACAAAAGTTACCCCATCCCCAGTTTTTGAGATATTTATAATTTAAAGCAAAAAACTCGAATATTTATGAAATTTTCTGCATTTTTTTTTTTTTTTCAAAAATCATAAAAAATATAAATTTTGGGGTATACTCATGAATCTTGGTGGGGATGTTAAGCAAAGCTTGCTCTTTCAGAATATGTAAAAAACAAAAGTTACCCCATCCACAGTTTTTGAGATATTTATAATTTAAAGCAAAAAAGTCGAGTATTAATGCAATTTTCTGATTTTTTTTTTCAAAAATCATAAAAAATATAAATTTTGGGGTATACTCATGAATCTTGGTGGGGATGTTAAGCAAAGCTTGCTCTTTCAGAATATGTAAAAAACAAAAGTTACCCCATCCCCAGTTTTTGAGATATTTATAATTTAAAGCAAAAAAGTCGAATATTAATGCAATTTTCTGCATTTTTTTTTTCAAAAATCATAAAAATTATAACTTTTAGGGTATACTCATGAAACTTGGTGGGGATGTTAAGCAAAGCTTGCTCTTTCAGAATATGCAAAATACAAAAGTTACCCCATCAACAGTTTTTGAGATATTTCAAATTTAACGCAAAAAGGCGAATTTGAAATAAATATTCTCCGAGCATCCGGCGGGGTAAATGCTCGGGAAGTAGTTGTTCCAATAAATGTTTGTAAAACTTACAGTGTAAGTAATTTTTGCAGGGATTCATCGAATTTTATTTATCATTGCCAGAAATTTCCCTTATTTAATTTTACTTTAATTTATAAGGTAGCGGAAAGAACATTTGTCGGTAGCGTTTATTGGCTATAAATTATATATTCGATTTTATCATTTTTATTATTCATTTTCCTGAATACATCTTTTAATAAAGATTATTATATCATATATTTTTTAAAGTAGTATTAAATTCCCATGTATGTTTAATTAATTTCTCACTTAACCCGTGGTGAAACATTTTTGAATTAATTCAGGATGATTTAATTGAAATTAAAACACTTGGTTTGTTTCACTTATTTAAATAAGTAAATTCCCAATAAACACAAGTAATGCACTATATCATACATACAATATATTGGATATATTAAAAAAGGTAAAATGTAATTTAATTAATTTCATTTTTATGAAATTTAATAAAATATTCTATTAGTTGAACCTAAACGCCAGTTTCGGAAAAAGCATTTCATTTACATACATTGAATGTATTATATTTTGAATGTTTCATTGAGGCTGAAATAATAATTCAATTTGTAGCTCTTTATTAATTCAGTTCATTACCATTTTATGTAAACGATCTATTTTTTGGTATACTTTCATTAAATTTACTCAATTAAAAATATTTTGAAGTATTTTTCTTTTTATAAATAAAGAATACAACAATAATATCCAATAATTGTGTAATACATACTTAATGTACAATCCGCAACAAGATCAAAGGTCAGAGTTTGTCTAGTTTTTGTCGGTATTTTTATTTAAAATTCGAGATTGGAAACAATTTATTTCATTAATTAAAATGTACCTACTCTCGACGGGTTAAATTTTGTTTTCACATATTCTAAAAGAGAAAGCTTTACTTAATGTCTCTACCAAGTTTTCTGAGGAATCCCAAAAAGTTACAATTTTGTCATTAAAAAAATTCAAAATTTGACTTTTTTGCATGAAATTCTAAATATTTCGAAAACTATGAACGGGGTAACTTATGTTTTTTTTTACATATTTTGAAAGACTAGGCTTTACTTAATATATCCACTAAGTTTCATGAGGATGCCACAAAAGTTATAATTTTTGTGATTTTAAAAAAATAAAATATGCAGAAAATTGCATTCAAAATCGACTTTTTGTAAAAAAATTCAAAAATTGTGGATGGGGTAACTTTTGTTTTTTTTTACACATTCATAAAGAAAAAGCTTTATTTAATGTTCCCACCAAGTTTCATGAAAATACCTGAAAAGTTATAATTTTTGTCAAGTGTTTTAATTAAAATATACCATAATTTGTTCACAAAATATGTTAAGTGAGAAGTTAATTAAAAAAAATCAATTCATTTAGTACTCGTGAAAGTACATAAAAAATAAGCAGAAACCATTACAAAGGATGTTATGAACCCTAGGTTAATTTGCATAATTTTGGTTTGTTATTTAGATATCGTATTCAATAATTAGTATTAATTTTGTTGTGTTTATATTATAAATGCGCCTTAGGAACAACCGTATTAATTAAATCCGACCCACCGAATTAATTGTTCGACCGTAATTTAGAGTAAGCGCCGGGTGTAATTCGAGTAACATTTAAAAAATGACCACCTTAGTCCCAATTCCCCATGAATTGCATCCCCCAGCGCATTGAAGGCGATAAATTAACAATTTACAGCCAACCCCGTAGTTTACAGCAAGGTCCGAGGAAAAATTCAGGACCCGCGGGTGAGATTTATAACTCCGGCGTTGTTTTGCCTACCGCCCCTATTTTTCAGATGCACATATTTCCCTCCCTCTCTGCTCTTTTTTGCTCAAACACGGGTTCTTATTTATATAAATTTCGCGGTCGGCGGGAATTCATTTATTAAATGAAATCGTTAGAAGGGGACGACTAATGCTCGGCCCTCCCGCCGGGAAATGTGTATAATTTGACTCTTTCCTCTTATTACAATTCTCAATTTCGCGTGCAATTTGAGAAAAAGGTAATTTTTCCGCGATGCAATTTACGCTTCAGCTATTTGAATTTATAATTTAATTAGATTAGATGATGATGAAGTGTGGTAATGAAACAAACAGTCACTCTTGATATGGTATAAAGTTACGTAATAAGGGAACACTCTAATTGGATTGTATTTTGCGAGGTTGCGTTTAATGGTGATGGTTTCATTACTTTTTAAATATTTTAAGTGAATTGCCAAAGTTCATTAACTTTTATTGCATGACTGCTTCACATTTTATTTACTTCAGCTCCGTGTGCATCAACATTTAAATAAAGTTATGAATTATTAAAAACTATAGACAGAAATACCTCAGACAGACTAACACCTACATATATCGTAATTATTTATGTTATATTGATTTGTATTATCTTTTTTCTGAATACAAAAGTGTGCACATTTTAAAAGCTAAATAGTTTTTTACTATGTAATATGTATGGTTATTAAATAGCACGGAAAATTGATGTTTTTAAGTGTTTTAATTCCATAAATTAAATAAAAAGATTTTGAAAATAATCAATTAATAAATTAACTAACTAATCTTCAATAATGTACATTTGCTAACACACACTAGCTAAAGAGGAAATAATTTATTAATTAAATTAAATAAAAAATGATTTAAAAATAATTAATAAATTATTTCCACATTTAGCTCTGTGACTTTTGACTTACGTTACGTAAATACGTTAAACAAATGCACATTAAAACAACTACTTCCCGGGTAAATACCCACGCCGGATATTGAATTACATAATGTACTCTTGCTGTTGCATATCAATAAAATATTGCATAATCCAACAAATTTTGATCCGAAAAAAATAATTAATGCAAAAACAAAAAAAAAAGGAACGTTACTTAATATAAGGCTATGTGCAGACACGTGTTTCGGGATCTATCCCTCGTCAGTACAGCTTAAATAACTGTGACCAAGAGAATTTCTATTTAAATTTATTAATTATTTATTTCCAAATATGATTTTTATATAGTTTCATTATTTATATATTTATTTATTCAATATATATTTAGCACGTCTTTATTATTGTAAGTACTACTGAGATTACCGTACCATTCTTAAGTTTAAACTGTCGAACCACTTGGGATAATGTTGACTTACTTGTGTATTTATTATTTGTGATGATTTACGTAAATGCTTATCGTTTTGTAGAAAGAAGATTTCCGTAAAATAAATTAAATTTATATTCTTTTTATTTAATTTAATTCTATAAAACGCCATTTTTCGTGCTATTTAATAACCATACATATTAAATAGTATAAAAGTGAATAAATCCTTTTTCTATTTTTGTAATTCTAAGTAGATTTTAAACATAAATAGAAAACAGTGGATATAATTTATTAATTATTTTCAAATCATTTTTATTTAATAGTTTTTAAACAATTTAAATTATTTGCTAGACTAACTAAATACAAACACTTAAGTCAAATGTCTACTAAACGCAGTTGCATTTGTGCAAATAATAGATAACAATAGCTGCACAGGACTTTCTTCATCTAATTATTTCAATTTCCCACTGACAGCTTTGCTTTCGCAACAAACAATGCCAACGCGCGCGTTACACGTGTACTACAACAATGGTGTTTGCAATATTAATTACCGAAGATTAAATTAAATTAGAGGAACGGCCATAAATGACGGGAAGTGGGTGCACAGAAGCTATTAGCAACAGCGATGATGATAATGATGATTGAATGGGTGAAGAGATTGCCGAGGGAGAGCGACGACGCCCACACAAAAAAGTCCTGGAGACAAATGGGACGGGACTGGATTAAGCGGGTCGAGTGGACAGTAAGAAGTGAGGTAGGTTAGTCCATTTCGGTTTTTTTTATCAGAAATAAATTCGGGCGAACAAATTTGCTTAAGCAAAAAGGGGGCATGAGATGATTTTATTCCAGATTTCATGAGGATTATCGCGTTTGTATAACATGAGCGTATTCATTGTGAAATAGAGTGATTTATTTAGAAAATTTGTAAGACAATACTTCTTATTTTTTTAAATTATTTATTTATTTACCATATTCGGAAAACCCTTTTTAAATATTAAATAATAATTTCTAATGAGTATATTATACTCACAATAATTATACATTAAGCTCTAATATTATGAAATTAATACTTTTATAAATAAGAAAGAGTACAAATATAAAAGAGTATTCATTCACTTGGTCACAGTTATTTAAATAAATTAAATGAAAATAATTAATAAATTATTTCAACATTTAGCTCTGTGACTTTTGACTTACGCTACGTAAGTACGTTAAACAAATGCACATTAAAACTACTTCCAGGGAAATAATTTATTTAATATAAAAAAGAGTGTTTATTCACTTGGCCACAGTCTACTATTCGGTGTAAGGCTATAAAGGATATTGTATGTATTAAAATATGGACGTGATAACACTGAGTAAATAGAAATAGAAGAGTGACCAAGTGAAATTAATGAGGAGTACAATCTGTTGCAATTATAATAATAATTTTTAAAAGAATTAATTAATTGTTAATGTTTTTTGCTATTTATTATTATTATTATTAATAAATTATCTACCATAAAAGAATTATAAAAGTATGTAATCATAAACATTGCTTCATATAATAATTTCTTTTTGTTCTGCTGTATAGAGTATATTATGTTAAAATACAGGCCAGAGAAGCAAAATTAAAGAGGACAGAAGGGGAAGATTGTTTGCGGCAGCAACACGATTAAATGTACTATATGTTGTACAAATTTGAGCGGTAGGGAATGGAAGGGAAGGAATTTTTCATAATCTCCGCATGACACTTAGAACTGGCGCCCTGAGAATTTATCGGGGTTGCTGGACTGCGCTACAGTGGCAACTCACTTATTGCCGGACTACATATATCAAGGTTTTTTCTCTCTCTTGCTTATATTGCTAGTCTGAATGTAACTTCATGTTATTATTCTCTTTAAAAAAATGACGACTACTAAATTATTATTAAATAAGGTGTATTGATTGAAAAAGATCACAAAAACTAGATCATTCAATTTTTCAACGCTGCAATAATAACAAACAAAAACGAATTATACCCCTAATGAGGGCGATTGATTTTTCAAAAATAACTATTTTAAATTGACCAACTATTAACATTTTATAACTTATTGTAAATTAATTTAATGTAATCTTATTATTAAATGAATATACAGAGAGCTTTTTTTATCATTATACATTTCTCCTATGTATACCTGCAAAATACGCGAGTCAAATGCATTAATATATGTATGTTTAGTTGCCTATAACACGCAACTGAACACACATATGCCAAATAGTCAACTAAACATACACACATTAATAATTCAATGCGGCTGGCTCGCATTTTTTGCAGGTATACACTTCGCCTAATGTATACTTATAAAAAAATCTCTCTGTATATGTTTGATTTGTAAAAATGAATGTTCCGTCAATAATTATTATTATTTTTAATCTTATGCAGGCTAAACAGTAAGTAAATTTATTTAACTCTCTCACTTATGTATGTATCTAATAATTTTGTAATTTAAAAATTGTAAAATAGAGTATTCCGTAAATAAAGAGTTTTTATTATTATTAAGTTATTTATTTATTTAAATAAATGACTAATAATTTTGTATTATTAAATAAAATTTAATTTCATGTGATGTATTTAAATAAATAATTTTCAACATTTAAATTATCTCCTAGATTTCAAAAAAAAAAGTAATATTCACAAGATTAAAAGGCCCGTAATTAAGAATGCGCACTCTACAAAGACCTTCTAAAAAAAACGACAAACACCTCGCCACTTGCCCACCCCGGGGAAAATCGAATTAAAAACCTTTATGCCCTCACCCTCGTCATTCTGACTAATTAATAGCTGGCCGTTAATTTATTTCGGCTCCCTTAAAAATTAGTGACCAGGGACGCTTGAATAATTAATCAAAAAAAAAGTTTTCGCGCCGAAATTCATCCGAGTTTGTTAATTATCGCCGGCGATGAAATATTTAAGTTTCCGTATAAGTGATTTTCGCATTCAGTGACGTGTTTGTCGGATAAATTAAACACGAACTAATTTACAAAATAAATATGAGTGACGCACACGGGCGCGTAAGCGCGGTATCATTGCTCGTACTAAATTTATTCCATTAATTTTAGATCGAAAAAATATTGGGTTTGTTTGTTACCGGCGGAGAGGGTTTTATTTAACTTGCACGCGGATTATAACTTATTGATGTGTGAACAAAGTTTTTTTTTTTTTTTAGGACGGAACTAGAAAATAATATATCGTGTATAAATATTTGCAAACGCTTTATCAATGTCGAAGAAAAACTATGGATCTTTGTGAAATATAAATGGAGTAAATTTTTATTTGGCACCACAAGAGAAGAATTATTAAAAATTAAGAATGTTTTTTCTAATGTCACTTTTCAAATTTAACATGTGAAGAATTTTGTGTGTGTAATACAGGCTGTGTATTTTAGATTAAGAGAAAATGACCTTTTTAAATGTGAAAAATTTATTGGCTATGTATTTTTGATTAGGGGAAGAGAACCTTTAATTTTTTTTAAAGAATTTTATGTGTGTAATAAAAAAAATGTGTAGGAGAAAATGGCCTTTAGAATTTGACATTTCAAAAATTTTGTATATGTAATACAGGCTGAGTATTTAAGGTTAAGGGAAGATGGCCTATTCCAGAAATTACGTGAAGAATGTATTTTAGGCTAAAGGACAATAGTCTTTTCAAAAATGTCTTGAAGGATTTTATGTGTGTAATACATTCTGAGTATTTTAAATTAGGGGAAGATTGCATTTTAAAATTTGACATCTGAATAATTTTGTGTGTGTAATACAGGCTGTGTATTTTAGGTTAAGAGAAAATGACGTTTACAAATGTGAAAAATTTATTGGCTATGAATTTTTGATTAGGGGAAGAGAGCCTTTAATTTTTTTAAAGAATTTTATGTGTGTAATAAAAAATGTGTAGGAGAAAATGGCCTTTATAATTTGACATTTGAAAAATTTTGTATATGTAATACAGGCTGAGTATTTAAGGTTAAGGAAAGATGGCCTATTCAAGAAATTATATGAAGAATAAATTTTAGGCTAGAGGATAATTGTCTTTTCAAAAATTTCTTGAAGAATTTTATGTGTGTAATACATTCTGAGTATTTTAAATTAGGGAAAGATTGCATTTTGAAATTTGACATCTGAATAATTTCGTGTGTGTAATACAGGCTTTGGATTTTAGGCTTGGGGAAAATGGCTTTTTCAATTTATTTGTGAAGAATTTTTATGCATAATACAGGAGGTGTATTTTAAGAGGATGATAGCTTTTTAAAAATATTAGTGAAAATTTTTAAGTAGACATGAACAATTAATGGTGCTTTAATTGCAAATATTATATTAATACAATAATTATTATTGGATAATGATAATTTTCAAACATACACACTCTATATTAAATAAAAATGATTTGAAAATAATTAATAATTTATTTCCACTTTTAGCTCTGTTATTTTGACTTACGTTACGTAAGTACGTTAAACAAATGCACATTAAAACAACTACTTTCTGGGCTAATACCCACGCCGGACATTGAATTACTCTAATTGCAAAAGTGATGCTTTAACCAAATCCCAAAATTAAACTCGCTTTACAGATTAATTAAGTCCAATAACGGAAAATAATATTAATTGGGTGTATTAAAAGCATCAACTAGGAAGGGCCATTATTCTCATTGCGCCCTTATTTTCGAGTGTTTCCAGTTTCAATTGGTGGCGGCGGCAGCCTAATCACCCCGCAACGCAGACGGCATTCGAATCGCCTAATTTTCATCCACCCGTAATCCCTAAAAAGGACTCACCACTTGCCCTTGCCCGTAAGGGCTTTAAGCAATACATCCTAGTTTACAACCTCGTGTCCCGGAAATTTCTCGGAGACCCTTGCGCTGGATTCGTGTAATAAGTATGTAAACAATGTATTTAATTCGATAAGAATGTTTCTTGGTATTGATCAATATTTCATTTAAATTAAAGAGTAATTTTGGTTTTAAACTATTTGATCAATGAAATCAATAAATATTCTTATTCTTTAAAATAAATACTTTTTATTAGCATAGTAATTTGTTATAAAAAATAAAAAAATAGTTATTATTTCAATAACTAATATTATTTTTGCGCTTGCAATTTGATTTATTTAAAAAAAAATGTTGTTTAAGTTTTTCACACTCTATTCATTTACTTAATATTATGTTTATTTTAAGTTACTTTTGTATATTATATACAAAGTTACAATATTTACCACCATACGTGGTATGTAAATATATTACAATGATTAACTAAAATTTGTATATAAATCTTTCTTTCCGCTCGCTTCTTATTATTTAAATTGAAATAAATATTTTGAAATGACTGTTTTGTTTTACTTGTTAATTTTTTATTAATCAACTGAAATCGCTTTTACACAAAATATATAATATACAAAAGTAACTTAAAATAAATATAATATAAAGTAAATGAATGGAGTGTGAAAAAATTAAACAACAAAAAATTCTTAAAATATTTCAAATTGCAAGCGCAAAAATAATAAGTAATTTAAACAAATGCACATTAAAACAACCACCACTCGGGCAAATACCCCGTCATACATTGAATTTCATAATATACACCTGCTGTTGCATATCAATAACATATTTGGGAGTTCGTTCATTACAACTTAAGAAATTACAATATTGATAAACATGTTTCATCAAGTGATTAATGAGAACCAAATTTTATACTTTTTTTGTTGTACTTGCATATAAATTGATTGATTGTAAACTGGTATATATATATATATATATATATATATTGTATTGTTTTTGTAAAAAGGTGATTCCGTAATAAAATTATTATTATTATATTGCATCATGTAACACATTTTTTATCCGAGAAAATTCCAATGTAAACATCAAAAAAGAACCTTACTCAAAATAAGGCTATTTGCAGACACGTGTTTCGGAATTTATACCTCGTCAGTACAGTTCTGCCTTACAGAATTGAATTAAATCAACTTTACTCAATCCAATTAAATCAATTATATTAAATTAAATCAAACTAAATTATTTCAATTTAAATAAAAATCTTTTCTATTTATAAAAATTGAAATTATTAAAAAGGATAATTGATCCTAAAATATGTTATAATTCATCTTCAAATATTTGTTCTTTTAAATACTGATGTGTCGTGTATTTGGGTGAAATATCACATGTTCCCGTTTATTTGCTTCTAAAATTCTGGTCACATGTGTGTACTGCAGAGTATAATCTACATACGTAAAGCGAGAGCATTTTTCATTCTCGACATTTACAATCTTCCCTCCCTTAAATAAATTTAAAATATACCCCAATAAATGGGGGCAACTGCTAAAGTTCTCACTATATAAACTAGTAGTAAACGTTCAGTAGAACAAAGCTCCATTACAATTGATCAGTTTTATGGGCGCTTTTGTAACTAGGCGCCAACTTTCCGTTCGTTTTCGTCCCGAGTAAGTTGAAAATAATAAACCATAAGGCAGTCGGATGTAAATTGCTCCCGCTCGAGAAATAGTTGGGAGACCATCGATTACGCTTAATATATTTATGGATCTTAAACAACCGTGAAACACTATCCGCGGTAATTGTTTCGCAAACTCGCCCCGCGGTTCGCTTATCTGCCGCCGGGAGACTGCTCTTAATATTTCGGCAACATTTGTTGAAATTATCTGGAACTAGTTTACGGGAATGTTAATACTTATTCCCGGTTAAATAACGCGTTCGCGTGTAATTGGGGGCTGCTTATCGCGGAACTACTGTTCATGTGAAGGATTTCTTCGGATATGGCGGTGGCAGAGGAGTAGGGCGGGATGCGTGATATGGAAAGTTTGATATTATCGTGGTGCTGCAAAGTTTATGTATTATTACATGGGTACAAGCTGTACTAAGTTAAGTTTATGTACGTGTTGAGCTTAGTTCATTAGGCTAACCACCTCATTGAACTTTGAGGATTCGATTTAATCAATATGGCTTCAGATTAGAATCAAACACGGAACATATTAAACATGTTGTAGGACTTACATACAAATGGTAGAGAATGTCGTGTATAGAATATTGAACAATAACTTCATGTAAGATTAAACAGCGACAGTTGAAGGTTATTTTTTATTAGTTTATGGTATAATTTAGTTATTTGCTAATTGTATTTAATTCTCTATGTGTGTAAGAATAAACTCATAAAATAAATAAAAAATACATTATTTAATAAACTGTTCAACCAGCATTCATCTAGCATATAGATAACTAGTGATGGCCATTTCGTTTTTTCGAACCTCTTCAGACTAGTGTGTCCTTGTGCAACGCCTTGATGAAGGCGGTTGAAACAGAGAATATATTCCATATAGTGTAATATTTTAGCAATATTTTTCGTCTTAATTGAGGAAATTAGAAGAGGGCGGCTACGAGGACACTCACCTGTAACAAGAAGCAAACATTATCGCCGCAATGTTTGGTAAGACGGGCGGAACGGGGCGAGCGCGCGGGGCTCTCCTCAGTCCCCTTTAAATATTTAAACAGAGCCCGGGCTTCAGCCAGGTCTAAATGGGGACTAGATTTTAGAATACGGGTAACGGGCGCTTGGGATCGAATAAATTGCAAAGCGTTTAATATAAACTGGATGCGAATATTTATGAAAATAGTCATTTAAAAAAAATCTTTATTGTTATAGAGATTATAAACTCGACGAGGGTTTTATTAAAGTCTTATTAAAACTGTCTGTATTTATTTAATTTATGAAATCATACGTATTTTTTATCTTCGTAAAAAGTTCATATAAAATTAATAATCCTGTAAGGTACTTCTAAACAAGCAGATTTCTTTTTAAAAAGCTGTTGTAACGTTCCCATCAAGACCATAAAGCTCCTTCGATTATTTTTAATTACCTTAAATCCTTTGATGTCGGCGGAAACTTTGTTATAGTAAGTGTAACAGCGAACACATTATGCGTTTCAGTTTTCAAAGGTAATTGAGATTTCATAAAATCGATATTTAATTAATTTCCGCACCTATCATCCAATTAACTTAAACCAATATTATATATATATATAAAAAGCTTGCTATTTGAGTATTAGTAAATACGAAAATCGTGTTGTGGTTAAAATATGCTGGGTATGGATTGGAATTGATTAGGACTGCATTTATTAATGTCAATTGCGTATAATTTATTTTCAGTCTAACTATATTTATTTATTTAATCATAATGATGGTTGCGACCGTAACTACGTGGTAATTTATAATCACTGAATGAAACACATACCATGTTTTTACCACAAAATTGTGGTAAAAACAGAAGTAAGTATTTTATTCAGTGATTTATTTATTTATTTATTCATGCAATCAACGGAAATTATATTCCAATAACAGATTGCAAAACTAAATTAAATCTAAATCGATATGATACGAAACAAAATGTAATGAATTACATATAAGATCTATAAAAAAAAAACAAAAAAAAATAGTCTCCGAATAAAAAACTTCATAATATTAACCTTACGTCTAATTATAACTGTTTTTTTTTTAATAAGTGTACCATATCGAACATGATAACAAGTAAGTACTTAGTGTAACAATGATAAAATAGCATTGAAATACACCTTAGGGCTACTAAAATTAAATATGCCTAAACTAGAGTCCAAAGGAATAACAGATGAATATAAATCTACTTTATGAAAACACTTTCAAACTTTGTTTGATGTTATACAATTTTATTTTCATTTGTGCAATTTCAGCTTGCCAATATCAAACACGTGTTCTCGATTTTAAAATATTATATTTTCTATACAATTTTGAATTAACTAAAATAGAGAAATATTACAATACCATTGTTTTGAATAAATTAATCGATTATATTTAGATGTAATAGAAATAAAAGAATTCACTGACATGGTCACAGTTATTTAAACTAAATTGAATAAAAAAATATTTGAAAATAATTAATAAATTATTCCCTGGGTCGATAGCCCATGACAAACTACTAACACAATGGAATAGAAGAAGGGATTTGAGATAATTTATTAATTATTTTCATATTATAATTTATTATATAGTTAGTTGTGTTAAATGATATTTCTGCTAATATGTGTTACCATATTTATTTGTAAATGACACATTTAATAATGTAATAATAAATATTATTATTATTATCATCCATTAAAAAAAACATACGACTCTAACATAAATGTTTTAAACTAGCCTTTTAATTCCATTTTTACTCTATTTAGTTTAGTTATTTATTTACGGAATCTCCATTTTACAATATACATTTCATTTACAAAATCTAATAAATAAAATCCTAAGTCTTGAAGCTTTTTTTCATTATTACTTTTTTTTTGTTGAAAAATATCTCAAATTGATTGTAAAATGGTTATATTTGAAACTACTTACCATAAAGCAATCCCTCCGTGATTTCGCCAGATGAATCCCAAAGTAGCCAAAATCCATTGATAAATTTGCATAGCCGATAGGACCCAGCGCCAATTTCATTCACTCCCTCATGATGGGAATTATAATTTTAAAGGTCTTCATTTGAAATGCGCATCGACTTTATTGAATGGCTCTCAATCCGCCGGTGACCTTTCCATTTTCAATTGGCGCTCGTACAGAATCGCCCCACCTTTTCGCCTTTATTATTATGGCTCGCAGCATTATTATTATTACACCAGAATTCATTCGGCGGTGCACCATTTATTTTCCCCGGTACATGAATCGCGCAAATCAAAGTCGTTCGTCTTGCAGTTTCACCGTTGGATTAGGGCTGTTGTTACGGATTATGCAAATCTAGACGACCCAATTTGTCTCAGACAGGGTAAGAAAGGGGGCAACAGCAACAGTTGAGACCCGGAAGTGGATTGGGTACGGTAAAAAACGGGGGGGATCGTGCGGTTCATTTCCAGTGGCGTGTGTACACGATCCCGTTGAATAATTACCTAACCACTATGTAAATGTATGTTTAACATTACATTTACATTAATTTCGGTTTGTTTTATTTTTGTTTATTATTATAAATTAGTGTTGCACAATATCGAGTAATATTTATAACTGTATAGTTTCGAGTTTACGTGAAGTGATTAATCACAAAATAGAAAGATCAAAATTTATTGATTATATATAAATTATACACCTAATTTAAAAGTTAATGAAGTATCGTTTTTCATAGATATTTAATTCATTAAAAATATAGAGAAATTTAACACTAATTGGACAGGATTTAGGTTCGCTTTCAAATTTGTAATGGTGATAGAAAAAATAAATAAGAGAAGAATTATAATTGTGAAAACTGATTTATAAAACAAGCGCTTCAATTAAATGAAATATTAATGAACGATTAAATAATTGCATTCATTTGGTTTTAATAAATATTAAATGTGTTTGAAGTAAATGTGTTTGAACTTAAAAAAATAGTGAAGTAAGGAATAATAGTCTTTCTATTTTGTCGAGTAATATTTGTAATCGAATATTTCTAAATAAGCAATTTTAAATAAATAAAGTCAATAAACAACAATAAATTGAAGTGTGTGAAGCTGACAATAATTCCAGCAATAACCCGGCGCTTCCACCATTTTTTTAAATAATTTAAATAATATTTGTTACAACAAATCAGCGACTGCAGGTAAACATTTTATAACCATTTAAGCAAAAGAAATAAAATCTATCTTTATAAGTGCATCCTAACCAAATTAATGGTGAATTAAAAAATCTCAAAAGTCAAATTTTTAAAATGTTTTTTCTTCCAAGTGCACTAATTTAAATTCAATTTTCTTTCACTAAATATATATACAATTATTATACAATACATTTCCAATGTCAAAATGTTTACATTCTTATTAGTTTAATTTCTATGGGGCTTATTGCAAGCTCCCATATTTTCCACTTTCGGGGAGATTTTCAAATAATCACATTTTCAAATTCGATACTTTAATTTCAACTAACTTTCTAGAGTTCTTTAAACTATTCCTAATGAACAAATATCACTTCTCAAAGGCTTTACTTTATACTTTCTTAAATTGTTATTAAACATTTTGTTGGGTCTCACCAACCGCCTTAAAGGTGTAATTTTCAAAATGGTATATTTCAAAATTACACTAATTTAAATTCAATTTTCATTAAAATTATAATAACACAATCATTACATGACAATATTCAACTGTCAGAATTTTTACATTCGTTTTTATTAATTTGTTATTACACTTATTACTAGCAAAACGCGCTGCCACCATCGGGTGCATACATCAATAATCCATTTTTGAGAAATAACATTATTTAAATTCACTTTTGTAATAGATATATAAGCATAGAATGTGAAGTTAAATAATAACCTATACGTTAGACTTAACATTTTCTGTACTGAATAATCCCGAATAACGGAATATATTGCATTAATAAAATTGTCTTATACATACAATGTGAAGTTAAATAATAACCTATACGTTAAACTTAACATTTTCTATACTGAATAATCCCGAGTAACGGAATATGTTGCATTAATAAAATTGTCATATACTTAATTATTCGAAAAGATCGACTTTGCCCATGTCCCTTATAAATAGAGATTTCCTATTCCTTTTTAACGTAGAGTTTATATTTTTCATATTTTCTTCCACAATGTTGACATAACATACATTAATTTACATCAGGTATGCATTTTCTTGTAAATAGAAAAGAGTATTAATTTTCATTAATTTATTCATTTTCTTGATAAATTACAACGCCGTATGCTGTTAAGGGTAAATTATAATTAAATACCGCACTATTATCACTAATGAACGTTTTGGCTTCGTTATAAGCCGGAACGTTATATATAATAAAAGTAATAATGATGTAGGGAGCCCAGTCATTGGATACCTAGTAGACCTTTTACTTAATCTGGAGTAGGTCGTAAACAACTATTTGCCAATAATTTCCGTCCTAAATTACTAACAAAGAAGATTTTTAAACTGGAAGATAATACACTCTTATAGTTTACAATAAATATCCCACATTTTTTCTTATATAAGATTACAATGATGAAATATTTTTATTAAATATAAAGTAAAATATTCCAGGAAAAAGCATATTGATAGACGCATACCTGTTCCCTTATAAAATGCTAGATTGCATACATTTTTGTGACAAATACGATCCCTTTAGTTTCAATACTCTGGGTAATTTTGTAAAATAATGTCCCCCCAATACATCTCCAAGACGTTTTGTCGTGAGGGGACACTTAATACCGATCAGAGGCTAAAGCGCGATTCGAGGTTAGAATGACCAAGAGATGGATGAGATGGATGGGGCGTCGTTCCGGCCGCCCTCTTTTTCTCCCGAGGTGTCGTTTGTTACGATGAAGTGTTAAAGTAAACTCCCCTAATCTTTATTTATTGTCGCGGCTTCAACTTCTAATCCCCCACTTGAAAATTCCACGGGGATAATCCTTTCAGATGTCGCACACTAAATTCAGGTATTAATCAATAAACAGTGTGTGAATCTTCCGTGGCCTCAGATATTATTCAGGGCGGCTTTTAAAGTTTCCACCGACGATTTTACACTGAGTAGTTTACTGGTGCGCGTTGTGATTAATATTAAATAGGATTTGGGTGATTTTATATAATTTCAAACACAAAGTGACAATTGAAAGGATTATGTGATGATAAAAAAAATCCAAAGCATTTTGGAATATTTAAAATTTCACAGAATTCAAATTATTTACAAAAAGAAAAACTATGTACTATGATCAATATGCTTGTGTTATTTACACGCCGATGTTTCCCATTCTGTATTAATTAACAATCCATTGTTTTATCTCATCTCTATCTGTGCGTAATTTTAGTCAGTTAATTCACATTCGATGTATATATTTATATATTAAAAAAGCTGCTTAGACTGTGATGATACAAAATAACATACACGTTAAACTTAAATACAGAATAGCCCCGATTATTTAATAATTCATAGTCTTTAATTGCATTAAAGTAATTTATTTAAAAGTAATGAAATGCTAGTTTTGACTAGCAAAGTACACTCATGTTTGTATAATTTATAAACTATTATTTATAATGTAATTAATAGTTTTAATATTTAAACATTGGTAGTTTATATTGTTATAATAAATATGAATAGATTATAATAAATCTATCAATAAAATAAATAAAAACACAAATTAAACTAATAACTTTAAATTCACTATTAAATAAATTAATACTCTTTTCTATTTCTATTTATTTAAATTCACTAGTTTTGCCTGCCCCTCAAATGAAAAGTCGAAAATATAGATCTAAATCACATTCAATTAGCGTCAGCGCAAACGAAGACATGTTGATGTTAATGAACTGCTAATAATTAAACGAGAAATATATTAATTGAAACTCTTTTTGTAATTAATTAAAAAAATATTAGTTGCACTTTCAATTAATGTCGCGTTCCATCAACTGCTGTCAATTTAAACGTTACGCATTCCATCCGGGAGGGTCGAATTAATTTCGATAATGGCGTCCGGATATCGCGCGTCTTGCCACTTTTTTCCCTTCGTTCTGCTTTTCCCTTTTAAAATAATCTGTCTCCCCTCCGGCTATCATTAATTCCCCGGGAACCAGATTAGGGGCATCTGGACTTGAATTTTTTCTCGTCCGGTATTCTCAGCGACCGGCAAATTCGCCGACTGTATGAATATTTAAATAGGGGAATATGCAAATCAAGACCGCGGATTAGGAGCTATTCACTGCTGAAATATGTCTTGATTTTCTATTGAAGAAGTTTTATTACACTCATTTTTTTGTAAAGTTCATTTTGAGGAAAGGTAAAGTAACATTTTTCGATTCATAGGTATTTTTTTACAAACTATTAATGTTAATAGTATTAATATTTAAACATTGGCACCCAATGTTAATAACCAGTCAACTATTCCACTCCGATCCTTTCTGACCTTGATAAAATGGCTAGAATTCGCGCACCCTGTCGATTTCATTAATTAAGTATTTTTAAAAGGGTTGTATTGTTGGTAATTCTTTATATATATATATATATATATATATACATATTTATTCATACAGCAATCTTTTTATATTATAATTCTTAATTTATATAAACGTTAATAATTTATCATTTGTAAATAATAAATCAAAATAATAATAAACCTTTATCAATTATAAATTCCTCGCCAGTTAAATTAATATTTATTACAAATCCCTCCTGTTGCGATCAAAATTACAATTAATTTTTGTCTCGATTCGTTTTTACCCTAATTCACTGCTTAACGTTCCATAAATAAAATTAAACTGGCACTTTTTTATACCGGCGCGTATGATATTAATGGTAACTCGACGGCTCGGCGATTTATAATTAATTACACCTGAATTAATAATCAACATTATTATTATTAAAACAGTGAGGGAATCGGGGATTGCCGCGGAGGAATTGAATCGGCATAGAAGGGGCGATTAGAAATTTAAGGGCCGGCATTCAATTTACCGCTGATTAATTAATGGACGCTGTGTACGTTAGGAAATTGATTTGCGGCTTAAGTTCCACGAGAGATTTAAAATCAGTCATAAGTACGGCATGAATTTATAAAAATCTAGAAACTTGAATTATAAATGTAATGAATAATGATGTTTGAATAATTCTAATTATTTGTAAGGATGAAATAAGTATATAATTTTAATGTTATCAATTATTAAATAAATTGATGAAATAATTCCAAACGTAAACTAAATAGTATTTTATTAATAAGTTGAAAAATACACTTGATTGGATAGCCAGTTTGTGAATTTAGCTTTATTGTAACAGACAGTATTAAAACATATATTAAAATGTAAACACACACCTCATTGTACAAAATTCATTAATAAAGATATTTATATATATACACTTGATTGGTTTTACTACTTAATTTATTTCCTCTGACTAGTTACGACACTTGAAACAAATCAAGTGTAATTTTTCACCTATTAATATTGTGATAATGTTTCATCAAGTGTTTAATGAGAACCAAATAAAAGATTAAACAGTATTTATGAAAAAAGGAAAATAAATATAAAAGTAATTGAGAAATGTTTAATATTTTAATGTGAATCTTAAGGTAATTAAATATTTTTATCGCATCCATTCAAAAAGTATGAAATCCATTAAATATTTTTCGAACCATTTGCCTTTTTTCAAATTGAATAAAAATTACTTGAAAATATTTAATAATCTGTGAAATTTCAACTTACGTTACGTAAGTACTTTAGATTTGAACTACTTCTCGGGTAAATACACGGCCAGACATTGAATTACATAATATACACCTGCTGCTGTATATCTATAACATGTTGCATCATGCAACATTTTTTTTTTTTGATCGAAAACAAATTTAATGTTAAAAATAAAAGAACGTTACTTAATATAAGGCTATCTGCGAAATCGAGGAAAAAATCTTCACGCAACAACTCATTCAATTTAATATATAAGTACTAATGCAACATAAGTCAAAATGTCACAGTAGCACAAGAGGGAATAATTCATTATTTGTTAATTGTTGAGGCTTCTACTTTGTTATACATTGTAATTAAATTTTAATAAATGAAACACTTTTTTACTTTCTTTGTATAATTCGGATTGATTTTATTGTAAAATAGTGTAGCAATGAAGGCCAAAGAGTATTTTACAATAAAATCAATACGAGTTATACAAACAAAGTAAAAAAGTGTTTCATTTATCATTATTTATTTTCAAATTATTTTGATTTAATTAATTTTAAAACACCACTTTCATCTGATTTAAATATAAATTTGTAACAAATTGAGAGTAACTACCGACTGCAGGTGTCATTTCAATTATTTTGTCTACCGCTTGGAAAACGTAATTATCAATTCCAACCTTACGCTGTGCCGGCCCATAATTTCCACCATCCTCTACATTGAAAAGCATTTATTGCAGCGTGATTGTAGGCCGGTAAATAATAAATGAACTTCAAAAAGTTCAACATACGTTATATTGAATTTTTCATGAGGACTTCGTGTTTTATTTTTTGATCGTATTTTGTATAATTTAAATAGAAAACTAAAGCGGAACTGTTTACAGTATACTAAAAGTTGTGCATTCTATTTTATCATAAAATATTGAAATACATATTATTATTATTGTGAGTTTTTCAGTAAGCACAAAGAATACGTACAGCGTAATGCGATAACCAGGGCCTTCAATTGGTATTGGTTTTTTCAATATTTTTGTAAAAAAGGTGTCTCCGTTGAATAAATAAATAAATAAATTATTTCCCCGTATTGCTGCAGTTAAGTTAGAATGAATATTTTGGTAAATTAAATAAAAATAATTATTCACAATTTAGCTATTATGATATTACGTAATTTAAAACAAATGTATAATAATGGATAGTAAATATTGCAGTAGCAATTTAATTATTTACAAATTCTTTTTATTTAATTTATTTCAATAACTGTGGCCTTTTGAACAAATATTTTTTGCTATTAGGATATTTTGGTTCATAAAATACACAGTGCGAGTGTAAAGTCTGGAAGTATCGTAATAAATCCTAAGTAAAATTATAAAAAAAATCGCGAATTGATTTTTTTATTAAAACATGGAACTATTGTTTGTTAGTAGGTTTTTGGTTTTAAAACTTTAAATTAAATGGTTCATAATGGCGCTCTTATAACTACTAATTTGAGATGAGAATATATCAATACCTCTGATATTGAAAACACTGAATGCGAAACATACATTTTTAGAAAAATTAAACGCATAAAACTGTATTTTTTTTTTTCATGTGATTAATCCCTTTATTTAAATTATAAATATATGCACTGCAATTTAGTTATATTATTGAAATATATATTTCGATAAATCCATTTAACTTTAAATTTTCCAATTTAATAAATGAATACTGTTTTCTATTTATATTAATAAATTCCAATTTGCGTAAACGTTGAAAATTAACACGTCGAGCTGTTCTAATTAATAAATTTAAATCCTCTTTTGGTGAATGTATGTTTCAACATGTTAAATAAAAATTATTAATTGTATCCATGTTTATATTATTATATTAATTTAATAAAATAATTTAATATATATTGTATATATATATATGTTTATTTATTCAATATTTATTTATTTTCTATTTTGTAATGTACCCCTGAGATTACCTGACCACTCTTAATTTTGAATTGTAAAATCACTTGGGACAAAGATGTTCAAAGTTTATGTTGAATAGTTGACTTATTTGTGTATTATTTTTTATGATGATTCATGTAAATGTTTACAGTTTTTGTAGAAAGGAGATTTCCGTAAATAAATGAATTAAATGAATTAAATATAAAAATACTATTGTTTAACATTTCTTTATGATTCATTATAAAAATATTAATTGTATTCATGGTTTATATTATTATATTAATTAAAAAAATATTAATATAAAAATACTGTTGTTCAACATTTCTTTATGATTCATTTTTTATTGAAAATTTATAAACGATTTTACATGGTTTCATTTTACTTATTTAAAATAATTGATTTAAATTTACTTTAATTAGAAAAATGTTTCACAAATTGCTTAATGAGATTAATTAATAATGATATTGCAAGTCTATATATTACTGTTTTAATTAAATTAAATTAAATTAATGAAATTAAAAGATTATTTCAATCATATTTTCACAAAATTACATTTGAAACATATTAACACTATATTTATAACACACGGGGATTTTATTTATTATTAAGGAACATTTCTGTCGATGAAATGCGTTCTAGATTAAACGGATTAAAAGTCAGCCACTGTGAGATCCTTAGCGCTATTTTTTTACGAAGGATATAAAACTACTTCCACGCTAGGATAAATTCCCCAGCGATAAAGATTACGTCGAGAAATAAATAACCATATCGTTAGGAAATCTGTATAACTAAATAATAGATTACCCGTTCAGTTTCATATATACACACACATTTTTATTCAGACTATACAGATAGTGCAAAACAATATAATATAAATAATTATAATACTTGTAGGTGCTCGTCTGTTATACTGCCACCTATTGAAACATACGGAAATAACTAACTGCTATTTTCAGCTTTCTCGCATCGGTTTATAACTTAATTACTGAATTTTCCTCGTACATTTGAATAAATGGTGGATTCGCCGGGTTTTATAATTGAAAACATTTCATGTGTGTGAAGCTGGCAATATTGACCCGGCACTTCCACCAATTTTATTTAGTATGGCAAAAAAACACATTTTAAAAATATTACTTTTAATTTTTTTCAATTTACCATTAATTTGATTAAGATGCAATTATAATATTGTTTCTTATTTCTACTACTAACAAATCTTTATTACTTAAGAATTTACATGTAATTATATTATATACAACTTATGATATGTATGTACAAACATACTTTAGTTAAGTAAGTAATTTCACCCCTTTCTACGAATAGCAATAAAAATAAATAACCTTAAATTAAGAAACATATTTCGTAGTCATTCAGTTTGGGACTCCTGTATTGACATTTTTCATAAAACCGAATATTTTCAACAAGAAACGTGTTAGAATCCATGTTTTTTTCGTAATGTTTTAATTTAGCTTTAAAAAGAAGAGAAGGAAAATAAATCGGAGCGTCCTGTGTGCATCACATTTTTTTTTGCAATTTATTGTGATTTTCAGTTTCGTTTTTAAATTTTAGCGATTTCAGTATGTATTTACTTTTCGAAAAACCACCCTTAGTGGTCGATTAATATATGGTTTTGTATTAAAGCGAAGTTCTAATATTGTTTATCTATTTTTTTTATTTAAAAATCTATAAAAATAAATAAGAAAGGACAGAAAAACTTTTTGTCGATAGCCCTTACTTAAGTAAAAGTATCACACAATACTTTTACTTAAGTAAGGGCTATCGACAAAAAAAATTTCTGTCCTTTCTTATTTCTTTTTATAGATTTTATTGTTTTTACACAAATGATTATAAAATGTTTTAGTCTCTTATTTGTTGTAAAAATAATTGTTTAAAATGGTGGAAGCGCCGGGTTATTGCTGGAATTATTGCCATCCTCACACATATAAACATTTCCAGTATGCATTATGTACTTTAGACAATTCATTAAATTTAATGAATTCTCAAATTAAAATATAATAAAATATATCTTGATTTTAACTAAAAGAGCTTAGATTTTATTTTAAAGTTAATATAACACATAATCAATTACTAATATATTTCATTTTGTGTGATCAAACACATGCGTATTAATGAAAAGTGAAACACCAAATTTCTTTTAGTGCATATTTATTGTAGTTTTATTTTAACATCAAAATTATGATAAAATAAAACTGTTGTGAAAATGCGTTAAAAGAAATTTGAGTCAACTTTTCATTAATGCTCTTGTGCCTGTGAGATAAAACAGACGTTTTATCTCACAGGCACAATAGACATGAAAATGCACTAAAAGAAATTTGTTATAAGAAGTGTTCGACTATTTCTATCCGATAATTTTTTTTATGAATAAAAATGACATAAATTTAATTATTTATCTCATATTGTTTTATTCACTATTTTAAGAATACAGTTATTGTGTCTATAGTTCTGTTTACAAACTTGTAAGTTGTATTATTCCTTGCAAAATTTATTATTACCAACCGAACAAAATCAAGAGAAGCGCCGACCAGAAACAAAGGTTCATTATATTTAAAGCGAACACTTTCACGCCTCGTCGTTCGAAACCTTATCAACAACTTCACACAGTCTGTCTAGAACGAGTCCCCCAAAGACGAATAATGAAACAACTTCCATAATTTCGAGGTGGCGGCGTGCATACACACAACACGCCCACCCCAACCCCCATACATCCATCCACTCGAAGATAATGCGACCCGAATTCAATTCGAGATAATAAACAAAGTGGGGTAGTGTCGAGCATCGGTGGTTTGTGTTTCGATAGATGTACACGTGCACACGTATTCATCAACCCCCTCCGCGCGCCTCCACCCCGGCGAGTGTTTGTGTGTTTATTCCTCGCCCGGAACGCCGTTAATGAATTGAACCGCAAATTTAATTAGACCTGACTCGAATGGAACTTTTCACTTGGCTGCGAAGATTTATTGAATCTTCGCTGGCGGTACAATACAATGCGCTTTAAAGGCGCGGGGAAAAGGAACGGTGCACTCTGGGCAGCGAGAAATTAGGCATTCAAGTACAATAAACTGGGTTTCTATTATAAAATAATTTAATTCGCGGCTACGTTCCGATTAAATTAATAGATTTCACAGCCGCGAGAATTAATTAACGGAAATAGGACGTGCATAACCGAAAGGCTATTGGAAAATACGTGACACGTAATTTTATTATTTTAAAAAAGTTGACAATTGAAATTATCAATTTATTTCGCAATTACGTGCATACAAATTATAAATATTTTAATAAAAAAAATCATTATCCCTATATATATTTTAATATAATATTATAATAACATAATAATGAGGTCGTGTATCTAAATAACACATTTAATTTAAGTTTTTTTCTTATATCGACATATTTCCATGCCTTTGTTGTGTATATGAATTATATTTATATATGACATCTCTTGCACTGTAAATAAACAAATAATAATAATATACTCAGTGATATTAAAAATGCAACACTAAAAAGGGCTAGGAATTTTTGGATCAAACTTAGCAGAAATGTTTAACTAGTGAAAAGTAGTAATTGATTAAAATGTCGTTGAAAATAATCGAGTAGCCATGGCAAATTGAATATTTTTCTTGTTGTTACAACCGAAATTATCGGGTGTATTTCTTGCGAGATTAAATTGATTTTTATTTGTTTTTTGGTTGCAATTCTTTTCATTTTGAGATCTTCTTTTAGATTACGGCAACATAAAATTATCGACAACTGAGTGAATTCGACAGAGATCGCATTATTGTCTTACGTTAAGATGGTTGAAAGAAAATTTCAAAAATAATGATTTTTAACTATTTTATGATCTATTGATCAAGTCTATGGCTAACTTCACACCCTTCATAATTTTTGGTGTAGTATACGAATCTGCAATCAAAAATATGGTTTACTATTTATTATATCAAAATTAACCAATTCCCCGACCCCCCGGGGAGCGGCATTTTTTACAGAACCGGATGTCCCCCTCAGCACCATTTCAAAATTGAACGCCATTTGTCTGTATTTAACTTTGCAAATACCACGCTATCTATTAAGATTTAAAAATCTTCAGATAAAACTTTTATCATTTTCGGAATAGAATCTAAATCTGCAATAAAAAATATCCCATTTAAGATTCCAAAGTTGACCACCTCTGCCTTTTCTTGTATTTATTAAATATTTAACAATGTTGTACTTTAAATTAAATATAACGTTTGTCAAAAAGGAGAAGTACATAAAAGAATCAATTTCATTGAATTCTCAAAAAAGTTTTTTTTTGCATCTCTCTTTTCCGGGAAACGAGGTCGCAGCTCGCGTGGACTTTGCCCCGGAACTTGCAATTACACATGTTTCCGGAGTCGAGAATGTCCGAGTTTACGCCTGGAAGTCTCCTCTCGGTCTCAATCCGGCTATATCTCGATGTTTTTTTTTTTCTTTCTGCATGGAAAATTGCAGCTTCATCCGAGTAGCATAAAACAGACTGCCTGGAGGGCGTTCGGGTAGGGGTACGAGGGGCAGGGGAAGGAAGGCGCGTGACTAGAATACCGATGAATCGATAACCTAATAATCCCGTGAACGCGGATACCTTTTCCAATTAAATCATCGCGGAACACGGAGGGATGATATTAATATTTACGCGCCCCGCGTACTTCCCACTCCGCACTCACACGCTTAATAATTTTGCCGTGGAAATATATTCGTCCCGGCGCATCCATCAAAACTGGTTTCCTTCCATTAGTGCATTGTTGTACGCTTTTTGTTGTAATAGGTGCGAGTAATGCGCGGCTAATGAATTAATTAAAATAATTAAAACTGTAGTGCTGCTAAATTTTACTATTTATTGTAATACGTATTTTAAACCATATATATATATGGATATATAACATATATATATATATATATATATATATATATAATCATTTTTATTGTTAAATTTACATTATGTATGATACAATATATTTTATAAATATTCTTCCTAAATGGATATCGACCATCGGTCTTTCAGCCAGGAGTGTCATCTCAGTCTGTTAGCCTTGTATAATATTTATTTCGATTCTGATTTTTTTTATATTTAATCCAAAATCCTCATCAACTATGATGGTGATGTAAGGGTAAGTTGTCTTATTAATTTATTCATATGAACATATTCATATTCTTTTTTGTTCCCTGCTAGTTCTTCGGCTGCTAGACATGTTTTTCTTTTTTTTTTCAGAATCTCCTGGTCTTCTGTATGATCTTATTCCAGAATTTCCGTGGCTTTAATCTATTTAGTTTCTTTTTTCATTCTCGCCGGTCATACTTATTGCGCTAGTTTTGTGCTTCCCATTTATTGCCTGAGCTGCCTTTTTTTCTATAAATTCGTCCAACGGTTCCATTTCCAAGTCCTTTCTAATTGTGATTTCTCTTACTCTCCGCAGGTATTTCATCACTATCTCCTGTATTTTGCTCTTTCTTTTCTCCTCGTGTTAATGTCCACATTCCACACCCAAATGGCAATACTTGTCTAAATTAATTAATTAAATTGATATTCTTTTTAATTTATATTTATATCTATGAAATTGAACAAATTCAAATGTGTAACACTGAGATATAATTTAAATTAATTAAATATAAGTGGAAAAGACACATCTCTGATTGGATTTGAAAATTTGCATTTCCATTACATAATTCGACTTCAGATGATGCCCCCTCTGCCACACTTATATAAATAAAGATGTTAGTTAAAAAAGATAAAGGTAATGAAGATAGGAGAAGACAAATAACGTTACATTTTACAATGTGTAGTATGTATGTTTACAATATTTATAGAATTATTTCAATTTGTCATGTAACTGTCATTGTCAAATGGCTATCGACCCGGAGTCTTTCTGCCTTCAATAAATATTAATATAAACATCTATCTTTATATTAATATTTAATAAACATTATATTAATATTTATATTATATTAATATTTAATAAATATTATATATAAAGATAGAAGTTTATATTAATATTTATTGATTCTTCTATCTTCATTACCTTTGTCTTTTTTAGCCAACATCTTTATTTATATACAAAGTTATAATATTAACCACTATACATGTATTTACAATCATTAACTAAAATGTCCGCCTTGCCTTTCTTATTTATCTTCATTTCATATTCCTTCAGTGTTTCATTTCACATATTTAGGCTTTCTGATAGTTCTCTCTCCTCACCAGATATTCTCAGTTTATAACATCCGAGAATACTTAAATCCAATGTTTTGCACATATCTATACCCGAATGGTAGTTTCTTAGCCTTGTTTGTGAAAATTTTATAAGTAATTTAATTTTGGATTATAAATTTATAATATTAATATAACTTTAGAAAATCTAATCTAAAAATCGATAATCTTTATCCTTATGTCTTATAAGGATAAAGATTATCGTTTTTTTTTTAATATAATCATTCTAAATCGACGTTTATATAATTTAATAGTTGTTTCCCACATGATTTACTCACAATTTTATTTTAAATCCTGGTTTATAAAATAAAAACTGCAATTTCATTTTCCTTTTTTATTTTTCATTTCGTGGAAAGTAAGTTGTAGCTGGGGAATAACTTCATCGGGAAACCACCTAATCGTCGATGGGAAAGAATCGTTGCACGTCATGCTGTCCAAAGCCTTTATCCGGACGTCCGAATCCGATATCAACGTCCAAACGGATGCTCCCTCTGCTAACCACGTTTTCGCTGTATTGTTTTCTTTATATTAGTTCGACTCGAATGCAATCCGGTCTGGGTTTTATTTTAATGACTGATTTTTTTTAAGTGCGTTTTTGCTGCAGGTTTTATAAATCGATGTTTAATAATTACAATAATTTGTAAAGGAATTGCTTAAAGTCTATGCTACCATTTAAAAATGATTTCTTTTTGTTATGCAAGAGACAAATAAATATAAAACAACGGAGTCTTATGATGATTTTGACTTTCATTGTCATTTTAAAGATTCTATAAAAAAATAATAAATACGCGATGTTTATTACTGTTGTGAGTTTAATAATCATTATATAAAGCGTGTTAAAAATGAAAAAGTCACTCCGCTATTCAAAAGAGAACGACGATTTTTAAACAACGAGCAATTATAAACGTTGTAATGTTTATTTCATTTTTTTATCAACAATAATATTCCTATAAAAAAATGTATATAAAATCAAGCACAATAACATTCTACATTCGCGCAAATGATGTGGAAAATCGGGGCAATTTTTAAACTCCCCTAAGAAAAAAAAAAAAAAAACGACGCGCATTAAAGAAGATTAAATCTGCTGTTTTTTTTTCCTGTGAGTTCTGTTTGTGTATACAAGCGCGCCACTTGTATGAAATGCTGAATTTAATTTTCGACCCTCCGCATGCGAAATGTATAATGTCGATAATGCGCCGAAAAGTTTATAGGTAAATTGGCTTTTCTGAATAATCAGGTTAATGCGTGATTTGGTAAAGTGATCATTAGCGGCTGACGGTAATAATTGAATTTGATAATTAAATCCCAACACACAAACTGGGAATTTAATTAAGTTTCAGGTTAACATTCTGTTTGTAATCATTATATGCAAATTATATTACGGATATAATATAAGATATTTGCATATTCGATTTTAATACATACTTTCTAACCGCTGATTTTAATTAATATAAAATAATAAGCCAAAAAAGAATTTTTATACATTTATTTGCCTTACTATTTTGTATTATCCTGTAACTGGGATTCAGTTTCCTTTGGGTAATAAATTTATTATTTATTTATTTATAATGTATACATTGACAACATACATATTAACTTGTTATTCGTTAAGGCTTCCACTATAATCACTAAATTAAAAAAAAATAGTTTAGCAAACAAAGTTAAAGTGTTTTTTTAAGTAATAAACATACATAATTTCTTTCAAATAATATTTTTTATTAATAAAAAAAATACACATTCTAAACTATAACTATACTCCGTAAAAGAAAAGTTCTAATGTTATTCAAACTTTAACAAAGTACTTAGCAGGTAACGTATTTCATTTCGAAATCCGAGATCGCGGAGAAAAAATGACGTGTATGATGGGCATATTTTTTTCAGGCCAACCTGATACCATGAAACTGAAATTCAGCAAAGCGCCATTCAAGTGCACTCGCTGCATAAGTACACTTGGATCCAAGCCGCCTCGCATACTTACAAGCGTCATTACCCCTTTCACTTCCAAAAATAAAACTTTTTTATTTAATAAACATTGCCTATAATATTATACGCTACATAGAGTATGAAAAATGTATATACTTTTACTACGAATAAAAAAAATGTTTTTGTGTTATGAAATTCTAGTCCTCATTAAAAAAAATCTTAGTGTTTAAAAAAAAGTTATATTTATTTTAAATGTAATAAAACCATAATAAATTAAAGACGACGTAAGCGCCACCTTTTGCCTAATTTCAAGTGGCATCGTCAACGATTTTGATCTACAAAGTAACCGAGCGAGAATCATTGTTTCGTCCACTAAAGGAAGGCGAACTTGTCCTGTTTAAGCAAACAAGGAAAACAAAATTCACATTTAATGATACGCTAAATGAATGATGACTGAACGTTTCATTAAATGTAATAAAAGCATGCTAAGTGTAGACAATAAGAAAATTTAATTGGGCATAGCCTAATGTTCAATTTAATATTAAATTTATCAAATATTTCAGTGAAATGTTACTGTTAGAATTCTTCTCTATTTCGTGTATTTTTCAGGAAACAAAATTATGCTGCTTCACAATGATATTTTAATCCATTACATACTCGTCTATGTCTTAGACGACCGTTGTCAAAGTTATAAGATTAATTAATGTGAAAGAGGCATTTATACAGTAGATAATTTGAATTGCAAGAAACGGATTAGAGGGAAGTATAAAATTATTAGGGCGCATATTTACAAAAGAAGAATACTTGAAACGGATTATACGGAAAAACCTAATTATTGGGACGCAAATGTATAAACGTATCGATCAGCGGGATGTTTATTACATCTAGATTGTCTTTGGTTAATATAAATATATTAAATAAAAATTATTTTCACATTTTTTTCAATTCATTTTTATTCAATATATTTAAATAACTGTGACCAAGTGAATAAATACTCTTTTCTATTTATGTATAAATCTTTATTCAAAGCATCTTTAATACACAGAATTTCCCAATAATTTAGATTTTTTTATTTATTTGATTCTTTTAGAATTTTAAACTGATGATGTCGCATGATTTTATTTAATTAAAATAAATTTCAATTTATTTTTTTAAACACTAAAATATCATAAATCAGGATTGTTCGTATAAACAAGTAAAATGCGCGTGTTTCTTTCTGTAAAAAAAGTGTTTATCCTAAATGTATTTCCATTAAAATATCACATTGGATTTAAATTAGAATTCATGTTGGCGACACTTACAAATATTACATATTCATCTGAATGCAATCTGTGCGAAAAGGTGTATTTTGACATAATACCCTTATTTGTTTGCGAAAGGGGACTTTAAACTCGGAATTGAATGGAAATATGTGGAGTAGAGCGTTTTCCCCAGACGTTCCCCGGAAAATCCCGCTTCAAAATAATCTTCGGGCAAGTATGCACTCCTAGTTCTCGAATTAAATTTATAGTGCTCCTCAGTCCTGTGCTTTCTTTATAGAAAATTCTTGATTCTCCGGGGGGAAAGGGAGAGAGGGAGGGATGGAAATGCGGGAAGGCCGAAAGGAGGGCCGTTTCCGTATCTATCCCGCCGACTTTGACAAACCAGCCGTAATCTTTATGGAAGACGTAATATTCCCCAGTCCTCGCGGTCGTTAGTGGACAGAGGAGGATTACTGATAAAAATCGATGTGGTCTTTATTACATTTTCTGCATATATTCATTTCAAAAAATCATAAAAATTATTATCTTTGAGATATCTTCATGAAAATACTTGGGGATATAAATTAAAGCTTGCTCTTTCGGAATATGTAAAAACAAAAAATACCCCATCCACAGTTTTTGAGATATTTTGAAAATTATGAGAAAAAGATGATTTTATTGCAATTTTCTGCATATATTCAATTCGAAAAATCATAAAAATTATTATCTTTGAGATATCTTCATGAAAATACTTGGGGATATTAATTAAAGTTTGCTCTTTCAGAATATGTAAAATACAAAAAATACCCCGTCCACAGTTTTTGAGATATTTTCAATTTAAAGCAAAAAAGACGATTTTTATTGCGATTTTCTGAAAACTTCCAATTCAAAAAATCACAAAAAATATTATTTTATTAGATATATTGATGAAACTACGTGGGGATATTAAGCAAAGCTTGCTCTTTCAGAATATGTAAAAAACAAAAAATACCCCATCCACAGTTTTTGAGATATTTTGAAAACTATGAGAAAAAGACGATTTTATTGCAATTTTCTGCTAAATTCGTTTCAAAAAATCATAAAAATTATTATCTTTGAGATATTTTCATGAAAATACTTGGGGATCTTAATTAAAGATTGCTCTTTCAGAATATGTAAAAAACAAAAAATACCCCATCCACTGTTTTTGAGATATTTTGAAAATTATGAGAAAAAGACGATTTTATTGCAATTTTCTGCTAAATTCGTTTCAAAAAATCATAAAAATTATTATCTTTGAGATTTCTTCATGAAAATACTTGGGGATCTTAATTAAAGCTTGCTCTTTCAGAATATGTAAAAAACAAAAAACACCCCATCCACAGTTTTTGAGATATTTTGAAAATTATGAGAAAAAGACGATTTTATTGTAATTTTCTGCATATATTCAATTCGAAAAATCATAAAAATTATTATCTTTGAGATATCTTCATAAAAATACTTGGGGATATTAATTAAAGCTTACTCTTTCAGAATATGTAAAAAACAAAAAATACCCCGTCCACAGTTTTTGAGATGTTTTGAATATTATGAGAAAAAGATAATTTTATTGGAATTTTCTGCTAAATTCAATTCAAAAAATCATAAAAATTATTATCTTTGAGGTATCTTCATGAAAATACTTGGGGATTTTAATTAAAGCTTGCTCTTTCAGAATATGTAAAAATCAAAAAATACCCCATCCACAGTTTTTTAGATATTTTGAAAATTATGAGAAAAAGATTATTTTATTGCAATTTTCTGCTAAATTCAATTCAAAAATCATAAAAATTATTATCTTTGAGATTTCTTCATGAAAATACTTGGGGATCTTAATTAAAGCTTGCTCTTTCAGAATATGTAAAAAACAAAAAATACCCCATCCACAGTTTTTTAGATATTTTGAAAATTTTGAGAAAAAGCGATTTTATTGCAATTTTCTGCATATATTCAATTCGAAAAATCATAAAAATTATTATCTTTGAGATATCTTTATGAAAATACTTGAGGATTTTAATTAAAGCTTGCGCTTTCAGAATATGTAAAAAACAAAAAATACCCCATCCACAGTTTTTGAGATATTTTGAAATTTATGAGAAAAAGACGATTTTATTGCAATTTTCTGCATATATTCAATTCGAAAAATCATAAAAATTATTATCTTTGAGATATCTTCATAAAAATACTTGGGGATATTAATTAAAGCTTACTCTTTCAGAATATGTAAAAAACAAAAAATACCCCGTCCACAGTTTTTGAGATGTTTTGAATATTATGAGAAAAAGATAATTTTATTGGAATTTTCTGCTAAATTCAATTCAAAAAATCATAAAAATTATTATCTTTGAGGTATCTTCATGAAAATACTTGGGGATTTTAATTAAAGCTTGCTCTTTCAGAATATGTAAAAATCAAAAAATACCCCATCCACAGTTTTTTAGATATTTTGAAAATTATGAGAAAAAGATTATTTTATTGCAATTTTCTGCTAAATTCAATTCAAAAATCATAAAAATTATTATCTTTGAGATTTCTTCATGAAAATACTTGGGGATCTTAATTAAAGCTTGCTCTTTCAGAATATGTAAAAAACAAAAAATACCCCATCCACAGTTTTTTAGATATTTTGAAAATTTTGAGAAAAAGCGATTTTATTGCAATTTTCTGCATATATTCAATTCGAAAAATCATAAAAATTATTATCTTTGAGATATCTTCATGAAAATACTTGGGGATATTAATTAAAGCTTGCTCTTTCAGAATACGTAAAAAACAAAAAATACCCCATCCACAGTTTTTGAGATATTTTGAAAATTATGAGAAAAAGATGATTTTATTGCAATTTTCTGCTAAATTCAATTCAAAAAATCATAAAAATTATTATCTTTGAGATATCTTTATGAAAATACTTGAGGATTTTAATTAAAGCTTGCGCTTTCAGAATATGTAAAAAACAAAAAATACCCCATCCACAGTTTTTGAGATATTTTGAAATTTATGAGAAAAAGACGATTTTATTGCAATTTTCTGCATATATTCAATTCGAAAAATCATAAAAATTATTATCTTTGAGATATCTTCATGAAAATACTTGGGGATCTTAATTAAAGCTTGCTCTTTCAGAATATGTAAAAAACAAAAAATACCCCATCCACAGTTTTTGAGATATTTTGAAAATTATGAGAAAAAGACGATTTTATTGCAATTTTCTGCTAAATTCAATTCGAAAAATCATAAAAATTATTATCTTTGAGATTTCTTCATGAAAATACTTGGGGATCTTAATTAAAGATTGCTCTTTCAGAATATGTAAAAAACAAAAAATACCCCATCCACTGTTTTTGAGATATTTTGAAAATTATGAGAAAAAGATGATTTTATTACAATTATATTCAATTCGAAAAATCATAAAAATTATTATCTTTGAGATATCTTCATTAAATACTTGGGGATATTAATTAAAGCTTGCTCTTTCAGAATATGTAAAAAACAAGAAATACCCTATCCACAGTTTTTGAGATATCTTGAAAATTATGAGAAAAAGACGATTTTATTGCAATTTTCTGCATATATTCAATTCAAAAAATCATAAAAATTATTATCTTTGACATATCTTCATAAAAATACTTGGGGATATTAATTAAAGCTTGCTCTTTCAGAATATGTAAAAAACAAAAAATAACCCAACCACAGTTTTTGAGATATTTTGAAAATTATGAGAAAAAGATGATTTTATTGCAATTTTCTGCATATATTCAATTCGAAAAATCATAAAAATTATTATCTTTGAGATATCTTCATGAAAATACTTGGGGATCTTAATTAAAGCTTGCTCTTTCAGAATATGTAAAAAACAAAAAATACCCCATCCACAGTTTTTGAGATATTTTGAAAATTATGAAAAAAAGACGATTTTATTGCAATTTTCTGCTAAATTCAATTCAAAAAATCATTGTCTTTGAGATATTTTCATGAATATACTTGGGGATCTTAATTAAAGATTGCTCTTTCAGAATATATAAAAAACAAAAAAAAACCATCGACAGTTTTTGAGATATTTTGAAAATTATGAGAAAAAGATGATTTTATTGCAATTTTCTGCATATATTCAATTCGAAAAATCATAAAATGTATTATCTTTGAGATATCTTCATGAAAATACTTGGGGATATTAATTAAAGCTTGCTCTTTCAGAATATGTAAAAAACAAGAAATACCCCATCTACAGTTTTTGAGATATTTTGAAAATTATGAGAAAAAGATGATTTTATTACAATTTTCTGCATACATTCAATTCAAAAAATCATAAAAATTTTCTGTAATAACTTATTGGGAATATTACTTTCATTATGGGATTAATTATAAAATAATTCAAGGTTGTATTTTAATAACGGAAATTATAATTTATCCCTTCAGTGTATTAATTACAAAATTTTACGTTAAATAAAACACTTTAAACTTTGTTTGTATAACACTAAAATTAATTTATTGTGACTATAGTTTCAATAATTTATTTTGTCACTATTAAACTATTTTATATTTAGTTTGATAAATGCACTCTATATAGTATAACACTGGCTCCCAAAACATCTAGAAATAATCTAAGAGTTTTGGACTTTAAAATTTGATCGATTTTATGTTGATATTTGTGGTTGAACGAAAATGGTTTTTAAAATAAATTCCTTCTTATTAAAAAAAATCGATGTTAATAAATATTTTAAAACATAAACTCTATAAAACAATGCACAGAAAGACTCGGCAACACTTTAAATTGTTCTCAAGTAAACTAAAAACTATATACAAAAGTTTTATTATTATTCCTAAATACCTTTCAAAACTTTCCATATCCACTCACTAAACGACTCGTAAAATCAATTGCAGCTAAAAGTGTTTCACTGGACTTGACCCACTTTTCTTTATAGAACTTTTTAAAAGTGTAATTTTCTTGTGGTGTTATTTACCGCCCGCACAGTTAGCTCGATAAGAAAAGTGGCGGGCGCTTTGTACACGCTAAAATTTTGTCAGGTTCATTTTGGGGATAATTTGTTAAGGGTACTCCTCCTCACGTCATTAGAGCGAGTGCTGAGGGTCGCGACTCTTTTATCATCATGAAGAAAGCTAATTGTGGAAATGTATACTCGCACTCGTACGTCAAGGGTTAGTTATGTAAATACAAGCGGAATGGGTTTTATACATTTTCTGCTGTCACGCCGTGTGGTTAAAATATAAGTCGTAAAAATTAACAGAGTATATTTAAAATATATGCACTCATTTTAAAGCTTGTGTTACTCGAATAAGTTGGGATGTAAAAATGTAACTATAATTTTAGTTAATACTCAACAAATGTGTACAAATCCCTTACGTTACTTCTATTGTAAACTTTACATTTTTTAATAATTAATTCTTTATTTACAACAATGTTTACTTATATTTATACATTCAAGTCTCGCTGTCTGTCAGTTACTTAAATCTAACTGCCAGACAGCGAGACTTAAATAAGTATGGGTGTGGATCTGTGTTCATAATATTTATATATTTATTAAAAATAATTAATTAATAAAAAAGTCATTATATTATTTATTTTTATTATTTAATTATTTACACAAACATTTTTATTCATCAAGAAAAATTTACAAAATTTATTATAACAATATTTACAATTGTTTTAGTAGTCTGTTATGGGCTCTCGATCATAGGTCTTTCTGCCCTTAATTAATTATTTTCATAATTCTTTTTATTTAACTTATATAAATTATTTTACAAAAGCATATAAAAAAAATCTTTTACATACCTATAACGTAGAGGAAAAGAAGGGCGACATCTACGAATCCGTATTTGAGCTGCATGCTGCTTTCAGCTAATATCCTGAAACGTAAAATGTAACTGCAGAAACAATTTCGGGTTTTATTGCGCGCTGTAACGCGATGCTAAAATTACGGTGTACAAACAAAATACGCTAATCATGTAAACCACGCCCGTGTCTTAATTATACACACCAGCCACATCGAAAATTTTAACTCGTATTCCCGGAAAATTCGTAAATATTTGAAGTGCAATTTTCATACGTAGCGACAATGTTTTATGCAAACAAGGGGGACGATGAAAGACGTGTACGTGTCTCCAGGTTTATAGGGGCTCATCTTGTATAAATCTCTTAATAGGATGTTTTATGTGTATATCTAAAAAGGTTGGATATATTCAATACGCATATATAAAATTGAATTACGCCTCTAGAGGGAAGTAGTTATTTTGTCGGTGTAATTATTTTTTGCAGTTTTAAATAAGGAATTAATCGAATTTTACTGATCATTGCCAGAAAACTGTTCTTATATAATTTCATTGTAATTTAAAAATAACTGCAAATGTGTGAATCATCTCTGTTATATTTTATTGTAATATAAACTATTTACAAATTAATTATTCATCGATTTCATTTTTTTTTTATTTTTATTTAAAAATAACGAGGTATTAACGCCTTTTATCATTTTTCCATTGAATTGTACACACAATACATCCCACACGACAACAGGTTAAATCGATTCCACACCAAGAATAATTTATAGTCTCTTGCAACAGCAACATCTCAGCCCCTTAATTTCTGCCACTTGAAGAAGAAGAAGAAAAAAGCCTTGTCAGATGCGTTGATTTACGCCCTTCATCAATCCAGCCCTCCAATTTTCTATGCATGGAAACGCCGCCCTTCCAATAAACATTTGTCTCCGCGAACGTATTTATTAAAGTAACACACTTTCCTCTCGCCGATTTGCCGAATTGAAGCAGCTAATAACTGAGTAAACTTAATACGTCATGCAAACACATTTTCTTTGTTCTAGTGTGTTAAGCAGGGAATCGATACCATCAACAGGTGCGTCGGCTTCGCAAAGCAATTCGCCCAAGCAATTGATTTGCGGCAACTGTTGATGTACGTAACAAACAATGAATGGAGGGCTCGAATTTATTCACTATTGAATGGTAATTGCGATTTCGTGTACAGGGCGGGGCGGATCAATGAGCGGTGTTTGAAGTTTCGACTTTCGGGCGTTGCTATCCGTTTCGGTATAGGCAATTATTGCGAAATTCATTTGTTAATGATAGTGTGGTTGTGGTGGACGAAAATTAAACATTTTAGAAAACCTGCTATTAAAACATAAAAATCAATCTCTTACTGAATGAACAGATTGAAATCTCTAGCTCTCCACTATGCAAACTGAAGAAAATAGAACCTCGCTCAAACCCCATGCCATACAACTGAATGAACAGATTGATATCTCCAACTCACCTCATCAATCGAATGCTTCAGTAGATATTTCGCGAGCATATAGATCTGATTTTCTTCTAGTTTTGAAATCATGGATGTGGTTGTTTATTGTTGTTTGAAGATTTGATTCAAAGTGAAGAAAATAGAAACTCGCTCAAACCTTAAAACTTATATTAAATATCACTACTTAATAATTGTTGAAATTACTTATATTAAATATCACTTTTTATTCTTTCAATGTCTATTGTAATCCTGCTACAATTTTTTCACCACACTGTGGATTCTTCAGGCGAAGAAATTTCATTTCTTTATTCATTTCTTCGCCTGAAGAAGCCACAGTGTGGTAAAACAATTGTAGCAAGATTACAATAGACACTGTGGCTTCTTCAGGCGCAGAAATTTCAATTCTTTATTCATTTCTTCGCGTGAAGAAGCCACAGTGTGGTGAAATAAATATAGCGAGATTAAATTACACATTGAAAGACTAAATAATTAATTTCAACAATTATCAGCCTCATCAATTAATTATTATGTATATATAATGTAAATTTCTCTGCAAATATTATCATTAAAATTCTTCACCTAAAGAAGCTACAGCGTAGCGAAACAAGTGTATTTACTTTCACAAATACAAAATAACTTTAACTTTATTATTTTATTATTTATTATTTTTTAATAAAGTTAATGCTTGTCGCACCAATGATGGAACCGGATATTAAAATTTGGCGAAGAAAAACACTTGTTATGTTCCATTATTTTATTTGCAGTTTCCTGAGACATGCTTCGATATTTTCAGGTCATTATGAAAGGTTAAACTCAAATTAAAAAAAAAAAAACCTTTGATAGCAGCGACGGGCGTTAGCCTGCCTGAACTTCGCCTACTCTTAATTATTTATGTTTCTATTGTACAATTGTTGATGAAATAAAGACATTTATTATTATTATTATGATCTGAAAAGATCGAAACACGTGTCAGGAAACTGCAAATAAAATAATGGAACATAACAATTATTTCCTTCAGCAAAGAATAAACAGGCGAAAATAATTGTAACGAAAGTGAAAGAAGTAGCTGGAAAGAACACTCTGGAATATTGCACCGAGTGGAAAAATATTTTATTTATTCATTTATTAAAGTACGTATGGATTTACAAAAATTAAGTGTCTCAGTAATCAACGAAGACAAAGATATTTGTTGGTGAGTACGTGAAGTTTCTTAATATAATGTACTAATATTACTACATTAAACGAAGACAAATATGAAATTTAATTCCGACCTCATTAACGCTTAATTATTATTATCAGACTATTAGTACTGTTAGTCAATAAATAATTTTCATGAAATAAATATGAATAAATTATTAAAAATCAACCAATAAAACACAGATTAGATTGAATAACTTTAAATTCTCGACTAGTTTCGGGTTATTCAATCTAATCTGTGTTTTATTGGTTGACTTTTAATAATTTATTCATATTTATTTCATACAATATGAACTACCATTGTCTAAATATTAAAACCATTAATTAAATAATTTTCAGATCAACAAACAAAATTAAAAAGTGTTTTCATTAATTAAATCATTTCATTTTTACTGTATCCCAATATATTATTACGGTTACTTTAATTTTCCGCTTATTATATATAATTACAGCCATTATTTCCGTTTACACGTATCCAATCTCTTATTATTGATCCCATTCCCCTGTTTATTGAAAAACCCAATTCTGTATATACTCCCTCATTTTCGTAGATTCCAGGTATTCATTATCTAATTGGATTAATCCCTTTTATTACTCTTTGTTTCCACACTATTCAATTTTGTTATTACACACTATCCCTTCAAATGTTATTTTTATCGCAAAATTCTTTAAACAAATCTGCTATTTTAGAAAGAAAGTAATAAAATTATTTACATTTTTTTTATACACATTAAGTTAAATAAATATAGTTCAACTTTTAATTAAATATGTGGAATTTTTCTCTCCTCTACAAGCTTATAGCTTCAAGTAGAGTAAACTATATAAAATATATAACATAAATGTAAATTAATTATTAATTTACATTTATGTTATATCTTGTTAACTTGTTTCTCATTGATCACTTGGTAAAACATTTCTATTAATATATAGGTATTTTAATTGAAATTCACTTGGTTTGTTTTACTAATAAATTGTTTTATTTTCAACTAGTTTCGGCTTAATGCCATTTTCAAGAAATGATGCTATATATTTAATATACAAACATTCTTATTCAGACAACATTACATAAGCTTATACATACATTTATATTTACTTAACAAGAATAAATATTGTGTTAGTCTGTCCGGACTATCGACCTGGGGTTTTTCTGTCTTCATTTATGTTATTATATTAGATTTAAATATTGTATCTTATTTTTTAAAATAGTATTTAATTTTGTTTCTTTTAGTTATATTGAATTATTCTTTTTTTTCTTCAATTTACGTTTGCTATTATTATACCGAGAGCTTTTTTATCAGTATACATTTACCCTATGTATACCTGCAAATACGGGAGTCAAACTCATTGATGTATGTGTGTTTAGTTGCCTATAATACGTAACTGAATACATATGCCAAATAATCAACTAAACATACACACTTTAATCGGTTCAATGCGTTTGACTCGCGGTTTTTGTAGGTATACACTTCCCCTAAGGTATACTGATAAAAAAAACTATCTGTATATATTTTTTCTTATTTTTTTTTATTATTATTATTTATGTAAATTATTGTATATTTTCCCTTGTTGGATTCTTCCGTTGAAAAATAATTATTATTATTTGATTAATGATTAAGAGGCCGGTGTGTATGTATCAGTATATGGAGAAATAATGTAAAATGTTAAGCGCTCTAAAAATAATAAGAATGCAAAATGTTTATTTATTTATTAAAGACATGTACAATTTTTACAAGTATTGCATTTGTTATACAAAATTATAAACTATAAAATACATAAAATTAAAACTAAAAGTAAAATATAATAATTATATAATAATAATAATAATAATAATAATACACATTAAAATACAAAAAAGAAAACAGCTCATTTTATTTCTCATATTTTAATATGTCGAACAATAAATTAATTTAATAATATCCTGCAGTAATTCCGCGACCGAGTAATACTCTCAATAAACAGTTTAGCTTACGCTTAAATATTTTCGTATTTTTAATGTCTTTTATTATTTTTGGTAGTTTATTGTACAGAGAGAGACACATATAATATGGGCTTTGCTTAAACAATGTCGTGTGCATTCTTTTGCTTTTACAATATTATTTTCTTTATTACTTACTATGCCGTGTACTATTTTATTTAATTTTTATATCAATAAAACAAAAAAATATGGCTAATGCAAAACTAAAAATATCTGCGTAAATGTCACTGTCTTAATTTCATATCGATAACATTTCAAATAAATATACTATTAAATTCATCATCAATTCATCTCATCTTTCATTAACGACTAACCGACATACTAAACATATGACAAGGACTACTGGCTGTAAGACCTAAGGTCGATAGCCATTTATAAGTTTAGATCAAATATATTGTAAATATATGTATGTGTAAATACCACAATAAAGATGATTGTATATATATATATACTATTAAAAACATATTTAATACATCGCATACATAAAGGGTCAATAAATAATAACTCAAAATTTCTTTTCTTCTCGTCACTGTTTAGCTCTTTTAGAATGCTTAAAAATATTGTTTTTTATACCACTAATTTCTGATGTATAAGAGTCAAATATTATTTCTTGAGAGACGAAGATATATCATTAAACTCATTACATTTTCGTTTTTTGCCACGTGACTGATGAATATATTATCAACCTCTCATAATTTATTTCAGTCCGATACACACATGACTCTTAAAAAAGAAAGAAACAGTTTCAATAACAATTAGATAAATAAAACTCTTGGTGAAACTATTTGTTTTTTATCTCTCCGGCTAGTTTCGACCATTGGTCATCTTCAGGGAGGAATGTACAAACTAGTCGGAGACATAAAATACAAATAGTGAAACAAACCAAGAGTTTTATTTAAATAATATATATATATATATATATATATATATATATATATATATATATATATATATCGATTTAAATATGTTTCACCACGGGTTAAGTGAGAACTTAATTAATAATATAGCAATTAGATAAATTAATATTTCATTTATATACATATTTTAGTGCATTATATTAAATACAATTTTCGTAGAATTCCCAGTGGTGAAATTATGAAATATGCAAGCATCAAATATTCGAAAAGGCAACGGTTTCCCGTACCTGGTTGCCATTCTGAATGATAAAGGGAACGAAACGCGGGTCACATAAATCAATCCGTTCCGCTTTTATTAAAAAGTTTCCTTTTTAAGTAAGAGATCGCGATTCATCATTGTAAATATTAAAAACTCGCTCGCTTCTTTCGCAAATACAAATCCGAGGCACGTCAACAGGTCTGGCGGTTTGGATTGCCAATATCACTAGGTCTTGATACGGATGATTTATATTAAGTAATATTCATTTTCGTCAAAGTAAGAATTTTACAAGGAAAATTAAAATGAAATAAATATGAATAAATTATTAAAAATCAACCACAGATTAGATTGAATAACTTTAAATTCTCGACTAAAAATTTTAAATTCTCTTGAAAATGGGCTAATAACCCGAAACTAGTCGAGAATTTAAAGTTATTCAATCTAATCTGTGTTTTATTAGTTGATTTTTTAATAATTTATTCATATTTATTTCATACAATATGAACTACCAATGTCTAAATATTAAAATCATTAATTATATGAAAATTAAAATATTTCTATTTCTGAAATTGGGTTGTTATTTCTCTCCCACAAGAAAAAAATAATAATAATAACGCAGCCACATTTATTAATTTGAAAAATCAACAGTTTTATCATAGAGTAACTAGTATACTAGTATTTCATCCTCTTTGGTTTTATCCTTCTTTATTTTAAAATAAAATATCATTTACAAAATTTTTAATATCCATACCATAACTAAACAAATCCGAGGATAACGCTAAGTTTAATAAAATAAAATACTCAAGGACAGAAAGAAATATACGCATTAATTTATCACGTATTAAGCGAGCAATAATTCAATCAATTTGTAAGAAATGTATTTTAAGATCAATCCTAGAAGACTTGTTGCGCCCAGTGCGACTGACAGTGATTTATAAATTCTACAGCAATGAATGGAATTGCAGCCAGTCGCTGTATTCGATCGGGAGAATTTGATCAGGACTTAATCCATCAAAGTAACTTTTAAATTGCTAACTTTGATAAAAGCAGAGCTTAGAAAATCAATTGCGTTGGGAATTATAGGGAGCTTCGATATCTTTGATCATTCGCGAAAATCAATGTCAAATAAATCTATTATAAGAAGTAGGGTACACCATTTATTTATTTATAAACTTACATAGGCTCATGCTTCAACTAAAAGCATACTACTTGTATATAAACAGTTATTATTAATCTAAATATGTATAAATAAAAAAATAATTTATTAATATGATTAGTATATACAAGGTGTACAGAAAATGAGTGAAAAGCTTTAGGTAGCGTGACTCTTTGACTAATTTTTAGATAAAAATATTAACGAAAATAAGTCACACGGTCCTTCCTTAAGCCTCGCGGGCCACTTAAAAGAACTATACATTTGGCAACGCTGGATCAAACAAGTGTGCATTTATCCTGTTTATAACTGCTACATCATCCACTGGAGGTGTTGCATACACCTTTTCTTTTACAAACGAGCGTGCGTCGTTGCCAGATCTATTTTCATTAAAAGAATGCTTCTGATGAAGTTATAAAATTGTAAAAATATTCGATTTCTTAATCATTTATATCAATGGAATTATACACGTGTCTAATTGATTGTTAATGCTATTGATTTGTTACAAAATATTTAAAAAACAATACTAATTTATAGTCACATATTTAAAATTCCGAAGACCTCGTGAGCCTCAATGAAGAACCATACAACATTTTTTTATTTGGATTTTCTATTAAAAATTAATTAATGAATTGAGTTACCTGAAGGTTTTCACTAATTTTATGTACACCTTGTATATAATAATTGTAATAAAAATGTACAAAAACACAAAAATTAATTGTTTGTTAAATGGCTATCGCCCATAGGTCTTTCTGTCACATGATTAATAAACACATAATCATCTTTATTGTAATATTTCTTGAATATCATTGTCACTTATAATTTAGTGAAACATAATAAGGAAAGGATTTATTCACTTGGTCACAGTTATTTAAATAAAAGAATTTGAAAATAATTAATTAATAAAAACAGTGCGTTTTTAATTAATATTTTTTTAATTAATTTAATTAACAACGCAATTACGTAAGGCACAGTTGGACTAACGAGGGATTAAATCCCGAAACACGTGTCTGCAGATAGCCTTATATTACGTAACATTTATTTTTATTTTTTTTTTTTGTTTTTTTGCATTAAATATTTTCGATTAAAAAATTGTTGCATTATAGAATTGTTTTTGTTATGCAACAGCAAATGTCTATTATAAGACATTTGTTAAAGTACTAATGTAACATAAGTTATAGTAGCAAAAGAGAAAATAATTTATTAATTATTTTCAAATTCTTTTATTTAATTTAGTGAAACATTTTGAAAAATAAAATTAAATGATAAATTAAAAGCCTTTAGTTTATTACACTATTTGTGAAACAAACTAAATGTTTTCAATTTATCATTTAATTTAATTGTTTTATTGTGATATTTACAATTTACAAAACATTACATTTTTTTTATTTGCAAGATGGCTATAGACCAGTAGTCTTTCAGCCGGCAGTCCTTGTCCTTTACCTCGTCTATCAGTTAGTCATTTATGTGTGATGATATTAATTCATAAATGATGGATGGGGGATGTTTAAATTTTTGAGGCATCATGATTAATATTTTTAAACAATTATTTTTTTTTGCATTCATGCAATATTAAATTTGGGGCAAAAAATCTCCAGTCAATAGCCCATGAAAGACTAACACACAATTGTAAATTGTAACGATACATTTTATATGTAAAATTAATGTATATATTTAAAATTATTTTTGTTAATAAAGATTTATGTATATAATAAATTTGAATCTATTCTCAAAAAATAATAATAATAAATTACGATACAGATGAAAGAAAATCTTGTTTCTTTTAAAAATATTTGAATAGTCATAGAAATTTAAATAAATCAAATTTTGATATCATTTGAAAATAGTAGAATAATCCGAAACTAAAATTATTCATTTTAATCTATGTGTTATTTACCAAAGTTTTGTTATCGAATTTGAGGAAATAATAGTTTTAGCTATTAAATTTAAGAAAAAAACATTTGGATTAAAAGTGTATACACACATTACTAAACAATAAAGTAAAAAAAGCATAGCCTGCAACTATCCAAATACATGGATTGTTCCAATGGAATGCAATCACGCCATTCCATTCTGTTTTCATATCCTACAAAATTCCACACCCACAAAAACTGGATATTACGTTCATAATTCGTTTCATTATCAACTCAAAAAAAACTGATGAAAATCCAATTTTATTATTAAGCGCACATATTACAGAAAACGCAACAACAACAAAAAAAAACGTGTAAATACATTAGTAATCGATAGGTATACTTGAGCGTGTAAATACAAATAACATCTATTGGCATTTTTCCGGTCACTATGATTAACGAGTTTCGAATAAGGGCAAAGCGACCGGTTATCAATTACCTTAATGCCTCGGTTGTCCGCAAGGAAATTGCCGGATCAAAGTTAATTTCGTGGCGCGCTTGATAGGTCTTCCAGGGTTACACACCTGACGTATTTTCGCCCCTAATGGAAATAAATTCAACAAGTCCGACCCTGTAGCCAGCTCCTAATTCTCGCGTCCCCCGGAATCCGACACGATTATTACACAAACCTAGTTTAGACAAAGACGTTTCCTCCACCTGTTACGAAACAAAGAAAGCGCCGGGGACTGGAAAAGAGTGGATGAAATGACAAATTGATGTTATGCTCGGGGAATTTCTCCCTTATGTACCCTACTTAGTTTCGCAGATTACGTTATAAAACTAGCGGGATGGCTCGGGGAAACTGGTTTCCTAGGAATATTATTAAAACTGGAATGATGTTGGTTTATTTAACGTCATGTAGGGGATGTGTGTTTTTTTATGTAGTGCATCAAGTTAGTGCAGCATTTTTGCTGGTTTGAGTAAATGCGAATAAATGAACTGCTGGCGTGAAACCTATCCATTATTTGTTATCCTCTATGGATTAGCATCGCGTTTTATGCTCCCGTCATTTTCCAGCCGTGCCGAAATTTATTAATGAATGTTGAACTCGCCAGACGACACCATTAATTTCCAACTATTGTTTTAAAAGGCGAATGAAAAATGTTTCCCCTATAATAAACATTCTATACAGATTTTTATCGTGTAGCTGTTTATATAAAATTTAAAAATCCATTTTTTTTGTTTATTAATTAATATTAGGTAGAAAACCCGACGGTTTAATTGAAGCCTTTCATATTAACATCAATAATTACTATATAATATTCTTAAATTAATTTCCACTAAATTACAATTAGAATAACCTGAATTGTGGCAATATAAACTTTTTAACTAACTATAAAATTAAATATTATTTGCAATAATCATAACCACCTGCTTTTATTTTCAGTTCCCAATTATAAAACGAAATAACGTCTATTTTGATTGTAAACCCAACCCATATAACATTTTATGAGAATTTATAAAATTACTCGTAATGCGTGTTTCGTTTGTTTCGTGTATATAAACTCCCTTAAATTGTTTAAATATGGAGGAATAATGAATGTAATTTACTTTTAAACTGTATTTTGTTGATTTATAATTAAACGGCTTGGTCACGAAATGCTACTTTCCGGCCCCCCCAGTGGGAATTATTAAGAAATTAGTGATATTCGGAATATATTATTCTCAAAGCGAATAATAATAATTTTTAGTTCCAATATAACAATACAAAAGACACAGTTGTATCGAGAAGTTATTAATGTACAATAAATAGTATTAGAAATCCAATGGTGCATTTCAGTCATGGCTGAGTACCTCGACTGATTATAATTTTTTACATAAAATTCAAAACTTTATTTAAATATATTTTGTATTTGCTCCGTTTTTGTTGCCATTAATTACAATAGTTTTTCGCCAATAATTGGTCCCTATTAGAGAGGCATTATGAAGCTACCTCTCTAATAGAAGTCTTGGTCCGTATTAGCGAAAAACTCGAGTGATTAATTTTTATAATCTTCTCTTGATCCCAATTAATTTCTTATCACTAAGAGTTTTGTTTTGCAAGAAAAAGAAATAATAGCACAGCACAACCTTCCTGGCCGTTTACCCAAGTATTCAAGTATTTCAACATATTTTATTAATCATATAATTGGGAAAATAGCTTACAGCGCCATCTGTTGCATAAATTATAAGTGTCATGGTCTACAACTTGGGTCTACAAAGTAGACGACCGAGAATTTGTTCTGTTTACGAGAGAGACAACAAAGCGAAATTCGTTTAATAAAATGTTGAACCACCATTCATTCAGCGTTTCGATAACTGATGATGGTCATTTCGGACTTTCAAGGCACTGATCTGACGAGGTTTGAAAAACCGAAATAGCCATCACGAGTTATCCAAGCTCTAGATCAATCGATTCTTTAATTATTATTATTTTTTTTACGGAATTTCCATTTTACAATATTTCAAATATTTCTTTTATATATTTATTTATAATATAGGATTATTGTAAATAAGAAATAATAAAATTGTTAATGTTAGAAACGAAAGATGAAAAGAATTTATACAGTACAAAATTGACGGGATATTTCGAGCGAATAATGAATTTACCTTTCAATGTTACGCCGCCGTTCGCGCCTTTTATCTTAAGAAATTCAATACCAGCTTTCAGCGAATGATATTTATGTAATTGAATTTTATAATTGTTAACATGGCATTGAAAATAAATATTTACACGACTAAATTAATCAGTATGAAATATATATAATTTATATAGAAATGTTTTGATGAAACACGTTTTACTTTGTTTGTATAACGTTAATTGTTCAGATGATTAATAATTCATTAATCACCTGCCTGATGATGCCACTGTGTAGGCGAAACATTTCTAGCACAATTAATTATTAATAATCAATTAATGTATGATTAATAATAATCATCTGCCTGAATATGCGAGAAACAAGTATAATAGTGTCTCTGTAATATTTTTTTGTGAAACTTAAAAAAACGTTGTTTTATTTGCAAATAAAACAACGTTTTTATAATGGAGTTTCATCAACTAAAAGCCTCAACTATCGATAATTCTGATTATTTATTATCCTCCTGAAGTCACTGGAAATTTATTCATGCTAATCCGGATATTCCCGCAATTAACGACTAGCTTGATCTAATCTACTACTAAATCTTTATTCTCTGACAAAATAATACATTGATCCAAGGCCACACTCAAAAATGTCGAAGTTTCCGAGAGATCATTCCACCGTACTATTGGCAAATTCTTCCTTAAAAAATCCCGGCGAAGCATTGAATAACTTTATTCCCATTTAATGGATTGATTATTCAGTGGTTATCAGTTTATAAAATCAAGTGTTCTCGTGTTGTGTGAACTATGTCATTTCCTTGTATGTGATTTAGATAAAATTGTATTATATACAATGTATTTTTTTATCATTATAAAGATTTAGTAGTGGAAATTGATCTAATATATTCATTCACTTTAAAACAATGTTGTAATATTTTATTAATCACCTTTGTTTTGGATGTTATTACCAAAACAAAGGTGATTAAAAATAAAGGTTGTCAAAATCATAGCTAATAATGAATAAACGAAGTTATACAAACAAAATAAAAAGTTTTTCGTTTATTACAATTGAATTACAAAGTATTACAGAGTAGAAGCCTCAACAATTAATGAGTATTGTATTAATTGTTAATGCTTATTGTTTTACAATTTCTTACAAAGTAGAAGCATAACAAGTAATAAGTATTATTCATTAGTGGTTAAGGTTTCTACATTGTAACACACTGTAATACAATTTTAGTAAATGAAACACTTTTTAGTCTAACTAGTTTAGCTAATAAACTGATAAAATAATAATAATATGTTTGTAAATAGGCTGAAAGACCTCCGGTCGATTATTGTACATACATATACACATTTGAATAAAGATGGTTAGTTAGTTATGTTTGTAAACTAGAATTAATAGAATATTTATTTCTATAGTTAATAATAAGGAATTAAAATGCAGTTTAATTTATAATTTAGTAAACCACCTGTAACGGTTTTTTTTAAATCATATAGAAATTATTAGTTGCATTATTCCAACTAAAATTTAATTAGGACTTTTATTAATGGCCGCCGGCATAACATCACGGGAAAAATAAAATGCAATTTATGCCAAGTTCGCGTGCGGACCGCCGCGTGGTCGAACTCCCCACCTATTCCATCCACCCCCAACGTAATTACCGGAGGGCAACAAACGACCTCCGGCGGATTCGAAACGCGCCCACATAAAATCAAGTCCATTTCGAAATTTCAAACAGGCGGGATCAACTTTACGGCCCATCTATCGATTTTGCATGGGCGCCGGCCCCCGGGTAATCAGGAAGGTAAATCCACCGTCCTGGCGCACTTCCTCGAGAGGATAATCCACGGATTACGTGGATACGCCGACTTACGGCGAGAGGTGACACCCTTCAACCCTTTTCACGGCCATTTGCTTATTAAGGAAATGCCCCCTCAATTTCCGTGTGCGTCCGCATAATCGAATTATTATTAATGTAATTGCATGTGGAATTTGTGTAATGAACCTTAATTAAGAAATGTTAATTAGTATTGTACAAATTTCATTAACATATTTTCTGATACTAAAAACAGTAGTATTAAGAAATCGGGTTTAATCAGACTCGAAAATAAGTATTTATTTATTTATCCATAGTACTCTCAACACATTTATTAACATCACACTGTCACTGTTTATTTATAATTAGATGTTGTGTACTCGGACGTTTCTGAATTTGTTTCTCGAATTTTCCAGAACTTTCCACGACACCACGTTTACCGTCGCGCGCTCGGTGGAACATTCTAGAATGTTCTTTCCAGTTACTTCTTTCACGTTCTTTACAATATACATGGTGCTAAATATTTTAAAGAATGATTTTTAAGCAAAAATTAAGGGTTTTCTTTAAAATCATTTCCTCTCCAAGTTACAGCCCACTAAAGTTAAGGACAAAACATGTTTTTATTTCATATATCTACTATGCATTTAGCATACAGCTGTTCCTCGCAAAATGACACTTTCTGACGATTTTTGTAATCCTGAAATATTATTACAAGAGGGTGAAAAAATCAACCAGTATAATGGTTTGCATCAGAACTTTTCTAAATTTTTATATCTATTGACTTAAATCCAATCTGCGATCCAATCTGCAACTTTTCACTCTTTTGATATTTTCTTCTAAAATTGTTAGTTTGGTCACAAAAAGAACACAGCGTATAAGTGCAGAAATAAAGTAATGGTAAATTAAACAGGGCTAGTATTTTTAAAATAATCATAAGAATTAATTATTGTCTCTTTAACCAGCACTACTATAACTTATATAACGTAAGTACTTGCTTTCCAAATTAATTAATTATTTAAATAATGTGAAAGGAGGTAGCTTTAAAATTTAAACACTATGCTCGTATCACACACAAGTGTGTGATTAGTTAAAAATTTAACAGAAAGTAATGACTTCAACCATCAATTATATACTCAGATTCCAAAAAAAAAGGGTCATTGAAATTGTTTCTAAACTGCGATTTTTTTTAATACTACGAATAAAATTAAAAATTAAATATGTAAACAAGCTGATTGTTTATATTAAATTTTTAAAAGTTTAATATAAAGTGATTTTTTTATTTGGATTTACTGTATCCTTTTTCCACACCTTCCTTTATATAAATTGGAATAAATATATTTAATAACTTAAGTGTATAAGTGAAATACAATTGAAAAATTTTGGAACAATATAAATTGAAATATTTGTACCTTGAGTTACAATCTTCATTTGCTCTTTGTAATGTTGCCTTTAAGATTTACATTGCTGTAAATTAATTAGTATACCTTAATTATAAGTTTTTAATAAACAATGTAGTACTTCCTTTACATTGTTTATTAAAAACTTATAATTAAGGTATACTAATTAAATTAAAAAAAAACTTTTTGTGACAATCAAAGAATCTATCAGGATATAGAAAAAAAATCATATTTTTTTTTTAAAAGAAATTTCAAGTCTGGCTATTCGGCGACGTGAGACTAATTTCTAGTCCAGCTGCTGGTCTACAAGATTTTAAGCTAGCTTCTTGCAAAATTCGATGAACTCTACATACTCACAACTGTACCACGAATCTCACGGGGTTGATTTCTTTTCTCCACTCAAGTTAAACGACAATTTCGTAGAGTAGTACGAACAATAAATATTATATATTTATATTTTTTGTAATATTGAAAAAGGAGAAATCCGTAAATAAATAAATCGGTTATCGATAGCAGCTTAATCCTCTGTGCGTATAGCCGACATAATTTTAAATTTTATTTTCGCTTATTAATTTTTATTAAATATACGAACGATATATATATATATATAATGTGGAAATAATTTATTAATTATTTTCTAATCATTTTTATTTAATATACGAACGATATGTTTTTTTTTTTTCTATAATTGGATTTAGTGTTTTATAATCCAAGTGACTATGTATTTTATAAAACACTAATCTAAGTATTAAAAAATACCCGTTTTTTTTACAACAATTATTTAAAAAAACTTCAATAAAGTGAATATTTTTTTCTCTTATTATTATTAGAAATAAATTATTGTATTTTTCTATATATTTATCTCTTTCGGTAAACAATGATGGCTGAAATTTATTATAAGAGTTTTTCCTGGTACATAAATGGAAACATTTATCAACTATAAATAACCACGTGTTCGGGTCAGAGGAAGCATATTTTATTGCGGGTAATATTTTCCGACCGTAGACTCAGACCACTGAAATCCTTCAATTCCAAGTAAAGTTTACTTTTCTAAATTACACAAAGCGCGCAAAAATGAGCAACGTTTGTAAATTAACCCGAATAGAAAGTATGTACTTGTTAACTTTCCAGTGTATGGCATAAATTATTTAATAACTGTCAATTGATTAATTTATAAATAAATAAATTCAATTGAGGAAATAAATGAAATATAATTTACATCACTGAATAAACGCTTACTATATTTTTATCACAATTATTTATAGTATTTATTTGTAAATACTAATGTATCTTTTTTGTTATTTGTGTCACTTGGAAATGCTTGCCAAAAGTCGAAACTTAAATAGTGAATTTATGTATTTAAAATTCACTATTTAAGTTTCGACTTTTGGCAGGCATTTCCAAGCGACACAAATAACAAAAAAGATACATTAGTTTATTCAGTGATATAATCATGAATTTCCACGTAGGTACGGTCGCAACCATCATGATGATTAAATATAATTTAGTAGAAGCATCGAATATGATAAAAGCGTAATGGACAAAATAATAAAAAAATAAGCTTGATTCTGAGATGGTTAAGGATCTAGAAGAGCTACTAGATCTTTACTTTCTGTTTTTTTTTTACCGATGACCTAATTCGGCATAACATTGTTAACTAACGTTATGACAAATTTCGAGTAAGAACAGATGATACATTACCAACTTAATGTTTTAAATATCCTGTATTAAAAAATATATTATTTAATTTTTGTGTACTTACTTTGTACCCTACAACCATATGGGTAGAAAGGATCATTGAATATATATATATATATACAGAGAGATTTTTTATCAGTATACATTACGAGAAGTGTATACCTATAAAGTTGCTATAACACGCAATTATAAACACATGTCAAACGCTAAAATTCAAATTGTGTGAAATATTTAATCGAAAATGTATACATATGAAGAAAAAGTTGATTTTCAAGCGTGTATTACAATTCCAACAGTACTGGAGGAGGATAAGTCATTTTTTTAATGATTCCAGAGTGGCCGAATACTTCGGTTAGAACGATTCTAAAAATAATTAACAGGGAAATGTATACTGATAAAAAAAGCTCTCTTTTTGTAAGTAAGCAACTAGAATAATTAAATAATTATTTTCTTTTTTATTATCTTAATTCAAAATGTTTTATTATTTATATTTATTAAAATGAAGTTTACTAACTAATAACCTCAAACATCGAATAATAAAATATTTTTAGGTCAGAAAGACCTCCGGTCGATAGCCCAGGGCAGACAAATCTTTATTTTAATGTATTTTTATTTAAATAATTAAAGTCTCCACAACCAACAACCAACATAAAGAAGATTATATATTCAATGTTTGTAAAATTGTAATTGTCTGAACAAAGATATTTGTATATAAAATATATATCAAAAATCTTTATTTCTGAGAGATACATTGTATTACAATATTTACAATATTACAATCATAAACATCTAGTTAAGCCTCAGAAAATGGCTACCGACCATCGGTCTTTCTGTCGATATTTTTTTAGTTTTATTGTGTTTATAAATTATGAAACTAAAAAAAAGCGTAGAATATTTTATTATTTATATTTAATGAGTAAAACACGTTTTAAGGAAAATTAATATATATTGGCTGAAAGACTAAAGATCTATAGGTATTTAGATAAAGAAATACTTCTTTCGCAAATAATATTAAAATTGTCCTTATTAAAGATGTTTGTGTGTAATATACAAGTTATCAAAAATAAACACGCTAAACGCTTTTCTTTATTACAGGTTAACCTACATACAAAGAAAATAAAACTGCAAGTTTAACCTTTCCGTAAAATATATGTTTATATTATAGACCTTCATATCAGTCTCATAAAACTTAACGTATCACTTATCAATATTTCAGCGCGTGTCTGAAGGTTGGTGTAATATCAGCGGTCCCGAGCAAATTTTAGGTATAAAGTTGGCCGCGCGTGGGTCTGAGGCCCGGGACCTGGGCCTCCGAATGCGATTCATAATTAAATTGTGTTCTATCGAAACTGCGAGCGGAGTTTCCTGAATTTTGATAAATAATTAACGCATTACCGACGCGTCTACTCCCAATACATCCTTTGAGGGAGAATTTCACCAAGTCCGGAATAAGCCCCTTCGGTTTGTATACGTAATTAACTGATCAACGGATAAGCACGGGATAAATTCTTGTTTGGTACTTGCGCTAATTTAAAAGTTAACCGACCGAGCGTGGATTTCGCTTGGTGGGGTGGAACGAAATTATATGACAAGGGAATTAAAGTTTATTCCCTCATTTTTTTTTAACATATAGAATGAATTGATTTAAATTATTTTTGGTGGGATTATAAAAGTAAGCGAAAATAATATACATCTTTATTCAGACAGCAGAATTACAATTCTTTACAAATATTTATATTGACAATACATATTGGTGGTGTATGTTTAATTAATTTCTCACTTAACCCGTGGTGAAACATTTTTACATCAATCTGGATAATTAATTAAAATTAAAATTAAAACAAACCAAGTGTTTTAATTTTAATTTTAATTAATTATCCAGATTCATATTGGTGGGTTAGTAGTCTTTCATGGGCTATCGATCGGAGATCTTTCTGCCCTCGAAAACGATATTTTCATTAATATTTTTTATTAAAATATCTCAATGTAACAGTTTCATGTTTTTATTACAGAGGGAAACACTAAATCTTGTTAATGTTCCCCAACAGTTGAACACCATTTACATATATTAAATAAAAATGATTTGAAAATAATTAATAAATTATTTTCACATTCAGCTCTGTGACTTTGACTTACGTTATATTTAAATAACTGTGACCAAGTGAATCAAAACTCTTTACCATTTACATTTATGCGAATACACATTACATTGTGGATAATTTAAGCTCGGTTGCATATAAATTTAACTAAACCAACAACAATTATTGTTTTCATCTTCTGTTCATATTTTTAATCGAATACCATTGCAATATACATATATTAGAAAAAAAAAATATTGTTTTTTACTTTCCCCAGAAAAGTCCAAGGAAAAGTATTGTGATCGTAAACATTTTCGAATCACCAATTTCAACACATTTTTTTTAAATGTGTTTTTTTGTTAATTCTATTATTATAACTATTCATTTTATCATGTATGTATGTTATTGTATGTAATGGCCTCCGTTAATTAAATAAATAAATAAAAACATACACGTTTCAACGTCTCCTGAGTCCATTCCACAATTTATGGATACCTGGTATGGAGGCAGAACAGATCTGTGCAAAAAATAGTTCATACACCTTTGGAATGAGTTATATTTTGCTCACTAAAGAGCTGTACATACTATTCTTTTTACAGAATCATAATTATATATACAGAGAGCTTTTTTTATCAGTATACATTTGTACTATGTATACCTGTAAAATACGCGAGTCAAATGCATTAATATATGTGTGTTTAGTTGCCTATAACACGCAACTGAACACATATATGCTAAATAGTCAACTTAACATACACACATTCATTATTCAATGCGGTTGGCTCGCGTTTTTTGCAGGTATATACTTTTCCTAATGTATACTTATAAAAAAATCTCTCTGTATATATATAATCTAAATTCCCCATATACCATACAGATCCATAATTGCAAATTATATATAATTTTTCATATTTAATACACTTTTACTCTTGTTTGTGCAAAAACATGTATTTTCATACAATACGCTTTATTTCAACATACAAAAAAATGAAATTCCCGGCCTACTCGCAAATTATTGTTTACGCCAGATTTAAATTACATCAGATTTAAATAAATTTCTCAGTAAGATAAAAAAAAAACAAGAGCCTGTTTTGTACACCCTCCCACATCGTGTTTGTTTATCTTAATTAATTAGGCGGAGCGTGTTTTGCAAATTCGAAATGCCAGATAATTATTCGGGATGTTAATCAAATAAAAACATTATGTGTGCATTGGGGTGGCAAATAAAACACGCTGTTTTCCCCGGCGGAACAAAGCATGAGGCCAAATAAAGGAATGGCATTAAATTAAATCCAATGGATATTGATTATCAATGCATTGTACGAGTACTTACTGTAAATGGGTCGGTAATGCGTGTTTTTATAATAAGGGCTTGTATGGATACCATTGTCTGCTCGTTTTTTTAATTTTTAATTGATACACTTTTGTGTTGCTACAGGAAATACAATGTCTATTTATGTACATATCGTAAACAATGTATATATTTCTTCTTGCGGTATAAAAATAATAAAAAATATAAATATGTCGAAGAAAAAGAATTGGGATGGACGGAGAATAGACAAAACAGTTCGTGTAAAAAATATTTGAGAAGCAAATATATATAAAATATTGTTAGTCTTCATTTTCAATGTTCAATGTCTTTTAAATGTAATTACATTTGAATATTAAATATTACATGTTTAAATCTTGTTGTTTAGTGGTAGATTTTCTTAATTTATGCATGTAAAACTGGCAATAATGTTTAATGTATTATTAATACTATTTTATTGTATTGTTATTGTAATATTCTATGGTAGACCACCGTTAATAAATAAATAAATAACTCGAGTAATAAACCGACGCGTCCACCAAAACCAAATTTTAATTAAATAAAATAAAATGAAATGAAACAAAGATGATTCACACATTTGCAGCTATTTAAATTACAATGAAATTAAACAAGGAAAGTTTCTGGCAATGATCAATAAAATTCGACCAATCCCTTTTTCCAACTGCAAAAAATACACTGTAATTAAATAATTATTTTGACAACAATTACACAATGAATTCAAAACGTTTTGTTGCAAACAGTGAGTGTACTGTTTGAAACCAGCATTGTCCTCAAAATGTGATAAGCTGCTTCAATATATATCTTTTCTAACAACTTTAACGATATTTTAATTTTTTTTAAGCTGATTATTTCCAAAATCCGCAACTTATCTATGTTTTTCTTTAATAATTTTCTTAAACAATAAACATAAACCTTCAGAAATTAGTCGCAATTCTTCCTAATATTTTTTTTATATTTTTTAAATCAGTTTATCTGAAACCCTTTTATAATTCTGATTTTCAATTTATATATATATATATATCTTTATTCAGACTATATAGATAATTTTAACAATATAACAATATAAATAATTACAATACATGTAGGTGATAGTCTGTCTGGGCTGTCGACCAGAGGTCTTTCTGCCCTGTCGTGAATTTATGATGAAGTTAAAGACAAATCTATGCTAGCTAGCTGAGTTCAATTTATATTTTCAAATAAATACATCATTAACATAAAATATAAAAAAATATATTTTCTGAAATATTTTTTTTTAAATGGTGTATTTTTAACTACACGGTAATCATTAACTATCTCAGTATGAAGAAGTCTATTAGTTCCGTAACCTCAAACTAGTTGTTTATATGTATATTATTATTTACAAATCAATAATTTTAATTATAGCAAGTGTTCAGCATGCAATCTGAGCAGCAATCCTACACATCGCCATTTATGTAAATTCCTCATAATCAGCACCAATGCATATATTCGGCGGTAATATAACCCCAATGGAAATGGTCTAATTGCATACATTTAACAACCACGACTTGCATAATTAGCTGTTGGCGGGCCTGTAATAAGCTGTTCCCCATTCCGGCCATTAAGCCATTTAAATGGTCGCAAGAAATTCCCGGATTAGTTTGTTTGCTCTTGAAACTCGGATTGTTTTTGTTGCCCGGAGTTGCGCTGCGCTGTGTTTCGGCATCGAGAGTCTCCAAGGCGTAATTCTTTCCTGGGTAAATAACGCCTTCTTTATCCCTTTTCGGATAAAGTTGCGAGTGTAATCATAAAACAATGACGGGAATATCGTAGACTGGGGTATTTTAAATTATTTCGCTTTGTTCAATACTTATTAGTAATTTAGATTTGAATTAGATATAAGCAGGGTAATTACAGAGGGAGATTATTAATACGTAATAAAATTGATTTCCGCCGCAACAATTAACAAGTATATAATGCGCTAATAATTAATCTCAATTTATTATTTAGAGTAAAATTCAATAATAATACCAAATAATAAAACTTGTTTAAAACATTTATCAATATTTTATTTCTTCCAAAATGTATTTGTGAATGGGAAACAATTTATGAATAATGGTTTTACTTATTTATGAATTAATGGTTTTTAAAGCAAAAATAAAATATAATTTAAAAATAGTTTCCTTGGCTGAATTACCTTTGATCGATTGTCAATTTGTCCATTAATAAACATTTTTATATTTAATGATTCAGCCAGCATTCATCTAGTATATTGATAAGGCCATTTCGGTTTTTCGAACTTCATCAGACTAGTGTGTTCCATGTGCAATACCTTGATGAAGACGGCTGGTTTTTATAACTATAAATTCAAAATTATATAAGACTTACTTTCTTCTCTTGGATATAATTTCGGGTTTCCATTTGAAAATATATTACAATTTTATTATTTCATTCGACTGCAGCAATTTATTTTTAAAAGCAAAATCGTTTTCATGCCGGCTGTTAATAATAATTGATAAAATTTACACCCGAACTTTAATTATGTATATAATAGCCCCCTACTAAAAGCCAAAATGTAAACGGATTCGCACGTCAAATTTACACGTGCAGAAGGGTAATTTCCCGATTGGGTCTGGCATCATTTCCATCGTGTAAATTCTGAATTAAAGGGGCGCAATTGCATCCCCACCCGCAGGAATAAACATCGGCCTTTTACGGGCAATAAAACCGCCCCTCACTAAAAGTGAAATTAATCCCGTTTAAGGCATTTTTAGAGACGGGTTGTATGACTTGCGCCCGTCGCATCCACCAAAACTCTCTCCCTCTCCTCGCAGCACCATGCTGGTAACTGCCCTCGTTTTATTACTAAAGTCGGCGCGGGAATAACAACGTAAATTAAATTAGCCAAATAAAAAAAAGTATCATTAACTTCTCTTGTTTTTGTAACATTATTTGTAAGGGTGTAATTGCAGGCTATTTAATTTTTGGTCGTAGCCACTTAAAAGTTATCTAAGTAAGTATATAACAATTAAAATTTAACAACATAAAATTACTCAATATATATATATACACATTTTTATTCAGATTATACAAAAGTACAAAACATATATATTTACAATACATCTGAAACTTATATGTATTGTAAATATTTACGTTATATTGTTTTGTACTTTTGTATAATCTGAATTAAAATGTGTGTCTCGATCTGATTGATATCTTTCTGTCCTACTCAAAATATTATTAATAATTAATGCATTAATTAAAAAGAAAAACAGAATATTATGAAATAATATTGTGTTATACATTAAATTATTTTTTAAATATGCACCAACTTCTTAAGATAAATTAAAATCAGTTTAATAATTAGATTTCCATAAAAACAATTAAGAAAAATAATGAAAATACGTCATATTTATGTTAACATTTAATCAAGATTCTTATAAACAAAAACGTATGCAATTACGTTTTTAACAAAACAGTAAATAATACTAATATTTAAATTAATCGCAACAGAAATGGAAGCTGGCCAGGAAGACCAAATTACAATTAAATACTACTAGGATACTATTAAATATTAATATTAAAAAGGTGTCTAAAGGAGGTGTAATTCGTTTTTTTTATGATTTATGGTATACTTGTGTTACTTTATTAAATATGTATGAAATTATAAAATTATGATTATCTGTAAATGGCCAGACCTTAAAGAAATTATAATTAAAATTAACCAAACTCTGAATAAATTTTATGAAATTAATATGAATAAATTATTAAAAATTAAAATTTAAAGTTATTCAATCTAATCTGTGTTTTATTGGTTGATTTTTAATAATTTATTTATATTTATTTCATAAAATTTATTCAGAGTTTGGTTAATTTTAATCATAATTTCTTTAAGGTCTGGCCATTTACAGATAATCATAATTTTATATTAACTCCATTAACTGAATAAATTTATTCAAGATAAAAGCAATACAAAAACATTCATTTAAAACAAAATAAAAATACGTGTAAAATATGATTATATTTTTTATATTGTTTGTATACATGTTTTTGAATAAAACAATTGATTTCACTATTTTTATGTATATTTAATAATTGTTTCGCCAACACAGTGGCATCATCAGACAGATGATTAATTGTAACAGTGTCTTTACAATAAATTTTATGAAACTTAAGAAGCTGTTGTTTTATTTACAATCAATATATTATGGAGTTTCATCAAGTAAAAGCCTCAACTATCGATTATCAATCATAATTAATTAGTATTAAACAAATCCACATTTGCGCACGATGAAGAAGATGAGGATGAAATAGATATGGAAGACTCTCAAGAAAGGAATTCCCCAGTTGATGTTAATATACGAATGGCTGCTTCTTAACTTTTAGGTCAGAACAATATTAATTTTAAAAACTATATTATTTTGTATGTATTTTTGTTTTGTAAGAAACGACGTCTGATTTGTGCTATATTAGTCTACAATAAAATACTTTTCACGGAAAATTTATCTTGTGTGAATACGTAATTCCGGGCAATCTGAATTAGGAGTATCATAAAATGTGCAAAGCGGGCGTTTTATTTAAATTGAATTCTGAATGGGAATACTACAAGCTCACATTAAAAATGCAAAGCAATTTCATTTGAAAGGTTTTTTTTTTCAATTGGAGTGACTCGGTAATTTCGTTAATTTGTCAATGATTTCGGGTTGTTGATTTGTTTCGATTTTACAATTACAAATACGTTTTGTGTCAATCGCATTTTAAATATATATTACAGTTAATAATTAACTTGTCACTTAACCCGTGGTGAAACATTTTTGAACTAATTAACGTATATTTTAATTAAAACACTAAATAACACAAAACAGTGAAACAAACCAAGTGTTTTAATTAAAATATACCTTATTATATTACAGTTTTTTTTTCAAATGTGGTGTTAAACAACTATTCACTTTTTACTCATCTAACACTTGGTGAAAATTATTAGCGCTGTATGGAAGTTTTTGAATAAAACATTTAGTTATTGTATTCACTATTTTTATATATATATATATTTCTAATAATTGATTGATGAGGCTGATAATTGTTGAAAGTTTATAATTACTTATATTAAATAATTATGTTATTTAATATAAGTATATATATTTCTGAATATTTTATCAAATGCATAATTTAATTACATAAATTTATAACATTCAATCTAATTGAACGTACATCTGTAAGCAAATAAATAACAACATTCCGATTTCATCTATTCTGTACAAAGAAAAGCCAACAACAAAAAACTACGCTCCGACTATTCAATGTATCATGTAAAATAATAATGACCCCGTAAATTGTGCACGACAAATTACACGCTAAATGAAACATCACGTATCCATACATAATTAATAACAATAGGACAACGATATGAATTTCGAGGCTATTAATAACAGCATTTAATCAGGTCAGTGTGTGTGTCCATATTAATTTGCCATAAATCACATTAAAAATGCATGTAAAATTATAGTGCGTAGTTAATGTCATAAACGGAACCTGAATGCTAGCACATAACCGATAAATAACCAATTGTAAAACGATTAATTATTCTCACGTTAATTAATGCTGCCAGTTGTTCGAACTTGAAACTGTTATTCGCCTGTACTGCAGTGTTAATCATTTTAAAAGATCGAAAGGATCGATTGTGCTTGTATAACATTGAAAATACAGGAAATAAAAATTAATACACATTTTCCATATAATATAGAAAATCTGTATCTATAGAATTTCTATAATACATATTATAGAAATAATAATATACAGGGTGATTCGGGAGAAAATAGAAATATTTAAAATATTTCTATTTAGAAAAATAGAAATATTTAAAATATTTCCATTTTCTATGTATTATAGAAATTCTATAGATACAGATTTTCTATATTATGTATATGGAAAATGTGTATTTATTTTTATTTCCTATGTATAGGAAGCAAAAATAAGCTCATATGTTCAAGTCCCATTTTTATTTGTTTCGGAGATTTTTCTAACAATAGTAATTTATAAAATCAAAGCAAAATGTATTACTGATGGCTGAAAGGCTTCCAGCCAATAGCCAAGTCCTACGAGAACATTACTTAAAGTTTAAATAAATTATCAAAAATGTAAATAATAAAAAAAATTGTTAAACCACACTTGTAAGGAATAAAGATGTATTACTGAACTTACAAAAAATACATAGAGGTTTTTTTTATGAGTAAACATTTCCCCTATGAGTACCAATAAAAACACGAGTCAAACCCATTGAACCTGTAAACAAACAAACAACCAAACACACATGTCAAAAGCTAAACTTAAAATTGTGTGAAATATTTCATCAAAAATGTATACAAATGAAGAAAAAGTTGAATTATCCATTGGTAAATGTTTACCGATAAAAAAAAGCTCACTGTATATACTTATACCTTACAAAAAAAAATAGTTAACTGTTAATAATGAACACATAGTATTCGAAATGTACATCTGATGGTCAAAAACAAGTAAAGTAATGAATTCTCACCGCTTTTATTGCTATTATAATCCTAATAACTGGCAGAACGTCCGTCTTTCTGCCTTTCTATTTGCCTTTTCGAAGCGTAATAATAATTGACTGAGTTTGTAAACGTGACCCAGAATGTGTTGTTAATTTTCTTGAAAGAAGAAAACACAAAAAAATCATGTTGAACTTTGTAAAGGGATATAAAAAATATATATAATAAAACACTTTGTATTATTTTCTTTACTGTATATTTAAAAGCTAAATGTACATTTCCAACACTATGTATCCATTCTTAATAACTGACAAAATCTGATTACAAGTCTGAAGCTTTCGTGAATACAATTAAATATTTAATTTATTTAAATTTTTATAATGTAATTATACAAGGAAAATTTTCTGGCAATGATCAATAAAATTCGATCAATCCCTCTTTTCCAACTGCAAAAAATACTTACACTGTAAGTTTTACAAACATCTATTGAAACAACTACTTCCCGAGCATTTACCCCGCCGGACATTGGATTACACTTACAGTGTAAGTATTTTTTGCAGTTGGAAAAGAGGGATTAATTGAATTTTATTGATCATTGCCAGAAAATTTTCCTTGTTTAATTTCATTGTAATTTAAATAGCTGCAAATGTGTGAATCATCTTCGTTTCATTTCATTTTATTTAATTAAATAATTATGATCATGTGAATAAACCCACCGAATTACTCGTAAAAACCGTGAAGTGGTTAGGAAACTCGATACTTCAGTTTTCGGTGATGTTTATCGGCAAAAATCTATTATACAGGTAATTGGATTAATAAAAGCGAGTTTATTTCATGAAATTTAATGTGAATTATTTCAACGATATTATAATTATATATTGCGAAAAGTCACAAACATCATAACAAATTGATAATTTTAATTTCCGGTATATCTGTAACAGACACATACACACGTTTCATATTTTAACATTATTTATTAATTTAATTAGAGATACGTCGAATAACAAAGCGATATTGATTTATAGTTGATTAAAATTTTAATATCATAATATAAATTATGCTTTTGGGCGATTTTCCAATCACTTTTAATCATAATATTAATTTGGAATTATAAAACATCGACATGATCTTATTTACTTTACTAAATAATAACCGCAATAAGCTTTAATTATTTAAATAAAATTGATGGTGTGGTTTGCCTTTGTGGTTTTTATGAAAACAATAACATGTCGCTGGATCCGTTACATAAAGCACAATAAATATTATATAAAAGGTATTTATAATTTTAAATGATCAAACAAATGGGTGAAATTGTATTTTATAAACTGAATTTAAAATTACGTTTTCCCTACATATTATTTTTTTATTCAAACTTTATTCTAATCAATGCACGAAAATAAGTGGAAGTAAGTTTGGAATTCTAAAGATATACTAAAATAATATAATAAAACACCCATTTTTTTTAAAAAAAAGGTGTATATAATGATAAATAACTTACTAAACACATTTTTTGATAATCTTGTTTCATCTTATTATGGATACTGTTTGATTATTAAAATTATATTTTCTTTCCTTAATTTTATTTAATAAAATACGTAAATAATCTAATTTAAGGATATTTAAATAAACGACTTTGTATACATACTTAAATTACATTACTTAGCAAGAAACTGCTAAATAATGAAACTGATTCAAGTCCATTTGACCATTATTACTTGTTATTTGTGTAAAGATTCTACACTTATGTATTTACTTAATTTGTATTGATTTTATATGGTCAATAAAGAATATTATTATTATATATATCGCATCATTTGTTATTTTACAACAGCATAATTTATAATGGAAAGCTGATTTGCCGAAACTTCAGTCGTATTTATAAATATACAGTTTATAAATACCACTAAAGTTTTGGCAAATCAGCTTGCCATTATCAAGCATGATATTGTAAATTTACAAATGATGCGGTATATACAAGAGGAAATGTGAGAAGGGTATTATTTACAGGTATATAAAAATTACTAAATTATCATGTTTAACGAAGTAGAAACCTCAGCAATCAAGAACTATTAATCCTTTTTCTTCACTGGTTTGAACCATATTACTAAGTGTTCCATTTAATTACACAATGATTGTTTTGTTCTATTTCAATATCGAGCTCTTACAAAATCCTTTATATTGCATTTTAAGTTGTAGTTAATTTGTGTAAATTTAATCCAATTTTTATACGCCCCGGTGAGAATCAATACAGAATTTTATTTTATAATTTTAATATCGAATACAATTTAATTCTCTGCGTATTTAATGGATTCTGATATTTGAACAAGAATTGTTTTTGGAAAATATTAATACAGAAAGTGCCATATATCACACCTGATATCCTAAACGTAGGTCTATTTTATCTTTTACAAAGCAACTGGCAAAGCAAAACAATTCAATTATGCATCAAATATTTTCAGTAATCAATACCTAGTCACGTGTATCATTATTGGATGTACTTGATACAAAATGTATAATTCATGTAATATTGCCCGGCCTAGCAGTGAAGGAATTAATAATGAAACTAGTTAAAGAGTTTGTTCGACTTTTTTTAATCAAATGAAAATATTCTGTTAAAAATATAATGATAAAAACGGCAACGATTCACGCTTTGCAGTTTTTTTTTAATTAAAATAAAATAAAGAAAAATTACTGGAAAATGATTTAGCGAGCATTTCCAGTAATTTGTGGTTATTAAAATTAAATGAATTTAATTTAATTATTTAATGGTTTTAATATTTAAACATTGGTAGTTCATATTGTATGAAATAAATATGAATATAATATTAAAAATCTACCAATTTATTGGTTGATTTTTAATATATATATATATATATATATATATATATATATAACATCTTTATTTCTGCAGACAATTTTATATACAACAAATTAACAATATAATTCTTATAATATGTTATATGTTGTCCTTAGAAAACGGCTATCGACCATCGGTCTTTCTGCCTAAATTTTTTAATATTATATTCAATATAATATTATGTTCATATTTATTTCATATAATTTAATACACACACACAATTGATGTCCCCTTTTACCAATTGGTGTCGGGGGTATAATTTAATTAAAATCGTTATTCAATCTAATCCGTGTTTTTTTTTTTGTTGATATTTAATAATATATTCACATTTATTTTATACAATATTGACTTCCAATGTTTAGTTATTAAAACTATTAAATATGTAATGTTTTGTAAGTTTATTATTACTATAAATACCTTAATAAAGATTACGTATGTATGAATAATGAAGTAGATGCATTAACCAGAAATTATTACGTTTTTCTTAAAATAGATACAGTTTTCATGCTCATACTTTTCCTAAAGCAGTTAGCACTCTCCAAAGCCTTATTGATAGCCTATAAACCTGGATTGCCAAATGCCGCATAACAATCCAACAAATCCCAACTATGTATTCCCTATCACCGCCACAGCTAATCTCATTTCAATATCACTATAAATAGACACATCCAAGATACAAGACTTTAAAACCCGCACAAAAATCTTTAAGACAAAACAGAGGGTGCTCCATTTCAAAAAATATGAACTTGCGTAAAAATCTTTCCAAACATAAAAGTGAAAAGATTTAATTATTCATTTTATTTAGGTATTACAAAAGCTCGTTCGCATTTTAATCTGGCACACAATTCCCCGAATAAACTGGAATGGTCAATAATCCTCCCCTTGTGAATTGATGGGAAAATTAGGCAATTTGGAATTAATCCCTAAACCGTCCACGCAGAGAGACCCTACGATTTGTTGGGAAGTGATCGAACCTTAATCATTCCCTAATGAGGAACAGGCAAGCGATACATGCACATAAATAAAGTAACACAAATACCATATATCGGAACATCAATCACGCAAATAGCATGCATTTATACTACAGAAAATATGGAATGTATGAAGTGATCCATAAATATATTCTTGATTTAAAATAATACTTCTATTACAACAAATATCAAATATCAAAATTTGAACCTATTAGAAAATATTTTCTCGACACTCAATACGAGTAAAAGAGGATAAGATTAAGAAAGATAGAGAATATTTTACTACTAATTGATAATTGTTTGTTTCGTAATTTGATAATTATGTTAATGTATATTCAGGTATGTTATTTACATCCAGTAATAAAGGTCTACTTAAGTAAACAGCTAATTACAAGGATTGTGCAAATGAAATCGATACCAAAACCAATTTTAATCACTCAACCGACAGTTTGTCCATTTGTATCTATTTGTAATCCTCACGGCATCAATTTAATATCGCTTTTCATCAATTGACGAAGTTGTGTATAAATCCACAAATCCAGAAAATATAAAGAAGCACGAAATATAATCTGACTTTGCATTTTTTTATGATAAATACTTCCATATCTGATAAGCCCAGATCCTATGAGCAATGCCTAAATTCAACGTCTTCGAAGGTTTTTGTGCCTTCTTTCATGCAAACGGTCGTCAACATCCAATATAATCTGACTTTGCAATTTGTTATGATAAATACTTCCATATCTGATAAGCCCAGATCCTCATAGAGCAATGCCTTCAATTCAACGTCTTCGAAGGTTTTTGTGCCTTCCTTCATGTGAACGGTCGTCAACATCGAAATAACCGTCTTTGAAGCGACGGAACCAATCATGACACGTTGTTTCACTTAACAAAAACTTTTAGGAGTTCTCGATGCGCTTCATGCGCCGTTTTCTTCGAATGAAAAAAGAAAAGCATCACTTCCCGTAAATGACGATTATTTGGCACAAAAAAGGCATTATCACACAACCAAAAGTATATGACACAACAAAAAAAATCACTAATGCGTCGAAGTTGTTTATTTACCATATGTTTAAGCTTGGTTCATGACGTTTTGGTCATGTCACAGTCGACCAGCACTTACTACTGGAGCCACTTCTTGAAAAACAGCGGGAATATATGTATGATTCAGGATGATTTAATTGAAATTAAAACACTTGGTTTGTTTCACTTATTTATATTTTCTCCAACTAGTTTCGACCATTGGTCATCTTCATATGAATAAGTGAAACAAACCAAGTGTTTTAATTTCAATTAAATCATCCTGAAATAATTCAAAAATGTTTCACCACGGGTTAAGTGAGAAATTAATTAAACATATATGTATGATGTTTTAAAACAATTGAAGATATCATTGATGTTTTAAAACAATTGAAGATATCATTACACAGGGTTTCTAAACATAACGAAATAGGACAGAAAGACTTAACTCTGTTCGATAGCCCAGACTTAAATCTAAAGTCTTCATGTATTGTAAATATTTATGTTATATTGTTTTGTATTATTTGTATAATCTGAATAAATTTGTATAAAGCTTTAATTATTAATAATTATACTAGTGTTTAAATAAACGACAGAATAAAAAAAAATCAATTAATGTAAATTGATTGTTATGACACCGCAATGTATTCCTCGATCTAATTTCCGCCGAGAACTAATGTAATTTTCGACGCCCTTGTTTCGCACACGAACAAACCATGTCATAAAGCGCTGAAGTTAATGAAAACGTGCATGATTGATTCGTTAATCAACAAGTCCACCAACAAAGTGGAGAGGAGACAAACGGCAGTGGCGGAAATACTCCAGGACTACAAACAAATAAGTTTCAATTGAAACCGAATTCGTCTGCGGTGGCACTGCGATTATGCAACTTGACCTGCGGTAATCTAAATCGGACGTGGCGCGATTCCAATGGGTGGTGTTATGTTTGACGGAGTTTAGTTGTAGAAACAAGTCCGTACATGTTGGGGTAGTCGCTTTGAATTGGCAGCGATCACGCGATTCGTACGCTTCGAATTTATCGAATGAAGTTATCTGCATATTCTCACAGTTGGGCGAAATGGTGGTTTCGGTTTAGCGATTTATTGTTGTTGCTTTTTTTGTGGATGTCCGTAAATCAGTTTTGATTTGTGTTGTTGATTGTTATTGTGTGCTAAGCATTATCTGAGGCTCGACCAAATTTAGTAGCAGAGAGTAAACATATGTGCTTGTTTTGTATTATTGGTTGCGGGGAATTCAAGCGCAGCAATTGTTTCCGAAAGCGATACATGCATGTATATAAAAAATAATTAGTTCATTTATTATTCCGACTGTTTGTTCTCATTCTAACATAGAGATTTAACTTGTTTTTGCTGATTCCTGCTCATAATCTAATTCTACACAGAAATTAATGATATCAATAAAAAAATAGGCGAATTTTGAGAATTCGTTACGAATACACATTAATAACGAGATTGAAATATTTGTATAGTTAAAAAATGTATTAACTATCAATAAAAAAAATAGACGAATTTTGAGAATTCATTACGAATACACATTAATAACGAGATTGAAATATTTGTATAGTTAAAAAATGTATTAGCTATACCAATATTTTAATCTTATTATTAATGTATATTCGTAATGAATTCTCAAAATTCGTCTTTTTTTTATTGATATCATTAATTTCTGTGTAAAATTAGATGATGAGCATTATGTAGTTAAATATTACAATTAAGAATCCTCATAAAATACGATATCCAAACTCAATAGCGTAAAAATATACCCCTTGGATATCAGCTGAAAGAATAGTAAACAAAACCCTAAAAAACAACATCAAGGATCTCGGACTGCTTAACAGGATAATTAATGTTGGGCAAACATGCCATATTTTCCGAAAGTTTTTAAACTAGATTCAGAAAGAATATATAACGAAATACACCTCTCAATATTTAAACCGAGAAAGAACACTTGCTGTAATTATTGATGGTTAAATACTATAACATACTTTTGCCAAAGTATTTCAAATTTTTTTCACAAAGTGGTAAGTGAGAACGCAATTTAAAGAAATATTTTAATAAATTATTGTTTTCATGTTCAGAAAATATGGGGAGCAATTATGCAAAAAATATTTATTATTTATTTATTTGTCAATTTTACATAAAACTATTGAAAAAGAGCACGTTATGCTTGAAATGTACATATAGTGATAAAAATAAAAAAGTGATGAAAGGAATAAAATATTATTACATTATATTTATTGGTAATAAATATTTAGGTATTAATTGAAATTCATATTTGATTAATCTCAAACAAGAAAACGAATAATAATATAACACAGTGACAACCCTTACGAATACATATCCTACTTCCCACCTTGACATCTAAACAAACGCAGTTCCACATCTAACCCCGGGCATAAGCCTCGATAGCCCTTGTGAAAAGGAAATCTTTTTATTGGTTTTGTTGAAGAATGTATTAAGTTTATTTTATATATTCCTTTATTCAATAAAGATATTATAAATAGAAAAGAATCTGCAGATGGCCTTGTATTAAGTAACGTTCTTTTTTCACAATGAATTTTTCTTGGATCAAAAAATTGTTCCACGATGCAATATTTTGCTGATATACAACAGCAGGTGTACATTATGCAATTCAATGTCTGGCGGGGTATTTACCCGAGAAGTAGTTGCTTTAATGTGCGTTTGTTTAAAGTACTTATGTAACGTGAGTCAAAATGTCACAGAGCTAAAAGTGGAAATAATTTATTAAATATTTTCAAATAATTTTTATTTAAGATATTATAGTAGTAGTAGAACAGAGTATTCATTCATTTCGTCAGATTTATTTAAAATAAATTAAAATACATACAGAACCTAAAATACCCTGCTTTCAAACTGAAAATAAAAAAACCTGTTAATAAACAACAAAATATATAGAGAAGTAAGAAGAAATATGCGAAAAGAAACCAGACATCCTCCAATACCAGCAGCCCAAGACGGACCAACTCATGGCCCACTCTCTTGAGGCAAAGACAGGAGGACGGAACCTTAAAAAATAGTCACTTTACGAAAATTAATTCATTTTATATCTATGTATTTATGTATATGTACATATATTCTGTATTTTTTTCTGTGAATAAAGATTGTTAAACAATTTGAAAATAATTAATTTAAGTACTGTGACTTTTTAATTTACGTTACAATAGTGGTTATTTTAATGTACATTTGTTTTAAAGTACGTCATAGTACTTAAATGAAAATGATTGATTAATAATTGGTTTCAAATTCGTCTTTGTTTTAACCGAAAGAAAATTAAGTTTATATTTAATTCTGTTTAATCTAATAATTACAATATTGAATACAATTTAATTCTGTGCGTGTTTAATGGATGCTGGTATTTGAATAAGAATTGTTTTTGGAAAATATTAATACAGAAAGTGCCATATACCATACCTGTGACAATTAAAATCCGTGAGAGAAGTTTACCGAGATCACACATTTCCAAATTAAACACTTCAAAGGACTCCATTAAAATACGTTGCTCTAGTAATCAAGTTTCGCTTGACATCGCAGACGTGGCAATGTTTAAATAAATAGGTGCCCGGAATTACGCAATTGTTTCTGTTACAAATACTTAATAAAGATCATAATTACAAGTTATTAATAATTTACACGATTCACATAATTATAGAAATACATTTTTCTATTAAACAGGACACTGTATAATATTCTTTACTGGATATTATTTTTTACCAGATGTACGTTTTGATCATTTGATTCATTGATAATGATTACTTTCATTATCAATGAATATTTAATAAAAATTGCATTAACCTCAAAAGTTCTTTCAAGTGTATAATATACAAGGTGTACAGAAAATGAGTGAAAACCTTCTGGTAACTCAATTCATTAATTATTTTTTAATAGAAAATCCAAATAAAAAATTGTTGTATAGTTCTTCATTGAGGCTCACGAGGTCTTCGGAATTTTAAATATGTGACTATAAATTAGTATTGTTTTTTAAATATTTTGTAAAAAATCAATAGCATTAACAATCAATTAGACACGTGTATAATTCCATTGATGTAAATGATTAATAAATCGGATATTTTTACAATTTTATAACTTCATCAGAAGCATTCTTTTAATGAAAATAGATCTGGCAACGACGCACGCTCGTTTGTAAAAGAAAAGGTGCAACACCTCCAGCGGATGATGTAGCTGTTATAAACAGGATAAATGCACACTTGTTTGATCCAGCGTTGCCAAATGTATAGTTTTTTTTAAATGGCCCGTGAGGCTTAAGGAAGGACCGTGTGACTTATTTTCGTTAATATTTTTATCTAAAAATTAGTCAAAGAGTCACGCTACCTAAAGCTTTTCACTCATTTTCTGTACACCGTGTATATACAATTTTACAAGTACAATTGTATATCCATTAATAATAATAATATCAATGCAGGACAAAATAAAAAAATCATAATAATGACATTAAGTAAAACTATTAAATGAGGAATATAATATAATTATTAAAATAAATTAATTAATTGAAATAATAAAATAACGGCGAAATGAAATAATGTAAAACACAATAATACAACAATTTCAAATTCTTTTTATTTAATGTAAAACACAATATACTTTTAAAAATTGTATTTCATGTAAATGTTTCCCGCCACTACATTTCACGTGGTTCATTCTGAAAATCGAATGTTGGCACACCTTTTCCAACATTTTTATATATTCATAATGAACAATAATTTATAATCAAAATGTACATTAAAAAAAAAAAACGTTTAATTTTATCTATATAAATCAGTGAAACAAACCAAGTGTTTTAATCAAAGTCTATTAATTAAATAAGTTTCACCACGGGTTAAGTGAGAAATTAATTCAAAATATAAATCTTTCAGTATTTTTGTTATCGCAGTTGAAAACGGTTACAATTAAAATTGTCTTGTTACTGTGAAAGTAATAATTTCATTAATAAATTATTTGAACAATAAATTAAAATAATTCTAACATTAAATTGTAAGTTATAAGAACCTCCTTTTCTTGATTATATAAAAGTTTATCAGAAAGACTGATGCTTGATAGGCATTTTCTGAGTCTAAACTAGTTGTAAATAATATAAATATTGTGATGTAATTTAAAGTAACTCTCAGAAATAAAAAATTATCTATATATATTTATATATAGATATTTTTTTTATTATTTATATATATATATAGAGAGAGAGAGGGAGAGAATTTTCACAATCCAGAACTTAATATTACAATTACATTAACCAATTGTTCAAATAAAGTCCCGGCGCATTCACCATTATTTTAAGAGAATTGTTTTCAAGGAATATTTACTTTTGTCTGCCCAGTGGCTTTCCAGCGTCAGGCTGGTATACTAGGACTTCATGGTTTGATTCCAGGGCCTGGTCGTGATATAAATGGTGTGATTTTGCCCAAATTTGAAATTATAAATTTGCAAAGATTATTGGGTTATATGGTTTGAATATACCGATATTCATGTGAGTAAAAAAAAAACTTTTTATGCTTACTATTTGCAGAAGTAAAATAATAATTATTTAATCGAATTATTTTGATTAATAAAAAAATTAAGTTATTGTAATAAATTTCTTCCCTATCAATTTCGTATAAAAATTTGCAATCACCCTCGTACGCATTTACGCGTCATTTAAAATAAGCTGAAGTTATTTTTCAAAATTGTATGAAAACTAAGGGTGGTGCAATAAAATATTTATTATTCTATGAAAATTGTTTATTTTTTATGAAATAAATATCAATAAATCATTAAAAATCAACCAATAAAACACAGATTAGATTGAATAAATTTAAATTCTCGACTAGTTTCGGGTTATTAGCCCATTTTCAAGAGAATTTAAAAATAAATACAGGGTGTTCGGGATAAATTTGACATATTTATAATTGAACCTCCTTAAGTTAGAAGTATTAACACTTAAAAAGTTTGGACCTTTCTTCATTCATATACAAGATGTCAGAAAGGATGGATGATTGAAAGCCATCTGAATCATGGAAGAAAATAACTTTCATCATGATGATTCATGCATCAAAATAAGGATATTATGACTGCTGATCAATGCTTCCTGTACACAGTAAAAACATGAACTAGAGACTTGATTACGAGGATGTAACAAGAAAAAAGATCCCTAGCAGACGATCTGATTGCGTTCGTACAGCAGAATTCCTCGCAAATATGCAGGAACAGGTGTTAAAGAACCCTGGCATTAGAATTCGGACTTTGTCACGTGAAATGAATGTTACAACTTCTACTATATAGCTTGCACTCAATGAAGACCTTCGCTACTTCTCATACAAGCGCCGCAAAGGTCAGCTGCTCACAGAAAAGGCCCGTGAAAAACGTTTGATAAACGCTAAGAAAACTTCTAAGCAAAATGAAACAGCCTGAGGAACTACAACAATCTGTTTTGTTTTTATTTTTATTTTTTTTTATTTTATTTATTTATTTATTTTTTTTTTTTTCGATGAGAAAAACTTTTACCAGGAACAAAAACACAACACACGGAATAACAGATGGCTTGCATACAGTACAAAGGACATTCCTCGTGTAATGTAGACTAAATTGTGTTAAAACTGTGATGGATTTCGGATGTGTATCCTCTGAATGCAATGTGGAGCCTCCGCATTTTTTTCAAGAAGGCCTCAGGTTGGCTACGTAGAGTTGCTAAACACTGTAGTCAAGCCATGGATAACAAGGGCAGCCAACGGTAGGTTGTATGTATGGCAGCAGGATTCGGCTCCTTGCCACACCTCTCGGAAAATTCAAAAATTTCTACGACTTCACTGGTCCAAATGTTTGGCCTCTAAACTCCCCAGACCTTAACCCCATGGATTATTTTGTATGGGGCGCAGTTGAAAAAGACAACAATCGCACTTCCAGTAATACAAAAGGTCAGTTAATGGATAAAATTAAAACAGTTTTTGAGGCCCTTCCCAGGGAGACTGTAGCATTAGCTCGAGTTGCCGAAGCAGGATTGAAGCTGTGATCGATGCTAATGCTGGTTATTTTCAGTTAATCTTGTTGATAGTATTGTTTTGTCAATTCATTAAATTTACAGCAAAAAAATTCATATTTATTAAATAAAAATGATTTGAAAATAATTAATAAATTGTTTTCACATTTAGCTCTGTGACTTTTGACTTACGCTACGTAAGTAACGTTCCTTTTGTTGTTTTTACATTAAATTTTTCTCGGATCAAAATTTGTTGCATTATGCAATATTTTATTGATGTGCAACGGCAGGTGTACATTATGTAATTCAATGTCCGGCGTGGGTATTTGCCCGGGAAGTAGTTGTTTTAATGTGCATTTGTTTAACGTATTTACATAACGTAAGTCAAAAGTTACAGAGCTAAATATGGGAATAATTTATTAATTATTTTCAAATCATTTTTATTTAATATATTTGAATATCGATAGCCGATTCATCATCATCTACAGAATATAATTCTAATTTTTGAATATTATTGTATATACATACACACATTTGAATAAAGATGGTTAGTTAGTTATATTTGAATAAATGTGACCAAGTGAATGAATACTCTTTTCTATTTTTTCCTTACGAAACTGTTGAAAATTTTAGTTGAAATCAAAGTAGTATAATATATTTAAAAGCTATGAAACTTTTATGGTATATCCGTGAAATGTATTCCATCAATAAAAAATGCAGTCAACACAACTTTTCATGGAGTATAAAACAAATTATTGAATATTTTATGCGTATATGCTGCGTTGATTTATTCTTGTGCCGGTCATTAGCATACTTGTTCCGAACTTTTAAAATTAATAATCGTAATAAATATAATTGCATAGATTATTCTGTTTATAAAGAGTACTAAAGAAAATATATCATGAAAAAAAAACTGTTAATTGTTGAGGCTTTTTTCAATTTCCAGGTTTATTGACAAAAGAAAATAACAAGTTTACAGAAAAAAAGTTTATTGTATAGAAAACTACTACATTCTATATAATAAATCTTTGACTTTTTTTTTCAATAAACTTGTTATTTTCTTTTGTTAATAAACCTGGAAATTGAAAAAAAAAACCTCAACAATTAACAGTTTTTTTACGACATAGTTCTCTTTATTAACAGTCTAATTTATCGTATTTTTTACTATGACATTGTTTTCTCTTTAGTACTCTTTATTAACAGTCTAATTTATCGTATTTTATACTATGACATTTTTTCCTCTTGTTATTTTCTTTAATCTGATTTATCGTATTTTACACTATGAAACTTTTTTTATAACCTTTTTATTTTTTGTCAATAATTCTAATTGTAATTATAATGTCTTTCTAAAGTATATTTAAAATAAAGTTGTTGTTTTTTTCACTCAGCGTGATTTATTGTAATTTAAACTCCTTCATAAATTCTATAAACATTGTAAACGGTCCACGAGAAAATTGATCGTATTCAATTATACGTCATTAAGGGGGCAGCAATTTGAAGCCTATTATCATATCCATCGATTAGCCGGTGTACACTGCACAATAAAAACAGCCAATTTATTTAATATGTATTTTATAAATTGCCGCCAAAGTTTTATGAAGAAGCCCATTAAGAACTCGAAACTTTTTAAAACTCCATAATCTTCCATGCGAAGTGCGCGCTCGAGAATGATTTACCCCCGTTATAAACATCCATTGTTATTATTATGGTTTCCTTGAGTACTGGCCGTTCCCACAACTCTTCCGAATTTACATTTTTTATATTACACCCTTTTTTTCCAACACGATGTGTGTGAAAAAATCCCAGGGGGAGGTTGAATTAAATGGGCAGAAAACGCGCACATTATCCGACGGCAGAAGCAACAGATTGATGCACTCGCGTCGCGCACATTTTATTTAAATAAATTTTAACTTAAATCCCGTGCGGCTGGTGTGATTTATTTTAAAATTTTATTTTTCATCAAAAAATAAACCACCTTCACATACCTAGAATTCCTGTTATTGTTGTGTTAGGGGGGAGGAGGAGGATAGCACAAAACACTTTTGAACATGCACGTTTCGCGGTTTCGCACGAACTGAGCTGTCACCGGTTCGTGGAAGGTTCGCGCGCATCCATCTCACTCTGGACCGCACCACTCGGTCTCGTTCTATCTCACCGTGGGCGCCCGGCGTCGGCGTCGTAGGCCACGCATCCGACACTCCCGCCAAAGCTAAAGAGGCCCATTGACTGAACTGCTGGACGTCGTGGGCGAAATTCTAAAGAGAAGATAACCAACGGACGGAATCACAATTAGGTACGAAAAGATATGTTTAGCCCGCGCGGATCATAACAACATTTAAGACCATGCATGACTGAAATACGGAAATGTCTTAACAATGTAGTTCATGAGCCAATGAAGTAATTGCTTGTCATCAGCAGTTTTTCCTCCGTAAAGTTTGTTTAAATGTTCATACTTTTTACTGCAAACTAGCAAACACAAGAAAATGAAAAAAAAAAAATCTTATATTAAAGCATTTTAACTAACTAAACATCTTTATTCAAATGTGTATAAGTATGTACAATAATATATAGAATTATAATTATATTTTGTAGATGAATCGGCTATCGATGCTTTAATGCTGAAAGACCTCCTTTATGCTTTAAGGCTGAAACTTAAAGCATCTTATTTTAAGCAAAATACAGGATGGCTTATATTGAACCTAAAAAAAGTTAAAATTCTAAATGAGTTTGTAATTTGGTATTGTTCTAACAATTTTTGATATTAATAATATTTCATTGATTATTTCAATACGTCGAATGTATTCCTGCATTTTACTAACATGAATTTTATTAAATTTTTATACAGGACAACAGCGAGGATTTTATTTTAATAAACATAATAAAATAAGAAATTCAAGCATAAAATTTTACTACAGGGAAATAACTAGTTTGTTTCTCTCCGTTAAAATATCAAGTTTGCTGGAATATATTTTATTTTATTATGTTTATTTTAATAAACATAATAAAATAAAATCATCACTGTTTATAATAAAATGTCAGTGAATTTCAGGTACAAATACAACGTATTTATTTTCTGAATTAAATTCTCACTTATCCCGTGGTGAAACATTTTTTTTTTTTTATGTAAGCAACATACAATTTTAAAATTAATCGATAACATAATTACTGTTATTACGAGATATCATTTGAAATAACAGATTGCCCACTTAGCCGTAGTTAATATAAATTGCCTTTTTATTAAAGTTCCATGTAAAATCTTTAGTAAGTAATTCGCATCTGACAAATATTAACGATTCCCACGTTTCCATGCGTGCGTGCCTATTTCTCTCCATTTGCCCGATTCTGTTGGCGGAAACAAAAGCCAATGTCAGCACAACGGTAATTAAAAGGTAATTATTGTTTTAAAGACCCATTTGCGAGGTTCTATTTATAATCAGTGGCCCTACACAATGATATCGCTAATTCCCTGGTAATATATCAAATAAAAAGTCTCCTGTTTCTTGTCGGGAAAATTCGGCGAAAATTAATGTGGTTTGAATTAATCAAATTAGCCTACATGCTTGAAAGAAACATATTAAGGAAAGGTTAATTTTTATTTGTAGTGTAGAAGTATACGACTCGAGAAGTTTAATATGAATTTTTAAAACGAATTTTGGATTTAATTAAAAAATTTTATTTAATAACTCGGATTATTTTCTCACACACAAATTGAGTATAAAAGATATATGAAAGTTTCCTATTGCCGGTATATTAAGAAATTCAATCATAGAAATTTACTACAGGCAAATAAACAAGTTTGTTTCTCTCTGATTAAAATATCAAATTTACTGGAAATAGTTTCTAATATAATAATACTAAAAATTCAAGACATTCATACATGTTTTACTTTTTATAACAATTCTTGACGCAAATAATAAATTATTTCCTACTGGGGAGGCTTCTACTTCGTTGTATTAATGAAAAACTTTATTTTCACTTGTGACTGGAATTTCGGAAAATTCAACTTGCCATTATAAAACATGTTTGATAGTGAAAATAAAGTGTTATACAAAACAAAGCTCAGATGCATTTTTTTATTAATATAAATAAATTAGGACCTCCGGTCTATAGCTCATGACAGACTAACACAATATTTATTCTTGTTAAGTAAATATAAATGTATGGCTGAAAGACCACTGGTCGATGGCCAGTTTCAGAGTTGCAAATATATTGTGAACGTTAGTGTATTGTTAGATATTGTATTGTAATTGTATATTCCAGGATAAATTAAAAACACTTGGTTTGTTTCACTATTTGACAAATAGTGAAACATAGTGGTTTGTTTCGCTATTTGTCAAATAGTGAAACAAACCAAGTGTTTTTGATTTATCCTTTAATATTATTGTCGAAATATTTCACCAAGTGATAAATGAGAAAGTTATTCAAGAAATGTATATTCCAATCTTAGAAATATAGATGTTTATGTATGTATAAATGTATGTATAAGCTTCTGTAACGTTGTTGTCTGAATAAAAATGTTTGTATATATATAATAATTATAAATAAAAAATAATATAGGGCAAAAAGACTTCCGGTCTATAGCCCATGACAGACTACTAACTCACCAATATGTATTGTAAATATAAATATTTGTAAAGAATTGTAATTCTACAGTCTGAATAAAGATGTTTGTATATATAAATAAATCAATTCCTTTAATATTTATTTTAAAATTAATTCATAAATTCCTTAACGACTGAAAAATTTATTTACGGGTATTTTTTTATTGAATGTCTTGTATTTTTATTATTAAATATAGAAAAATGAGAATGAATATTTCACATAATATCCGTTTGCACAGTTTGTATAAAATGACAATCATATTATTGATCTTTTCGTTATCGGTTTCGTGTTATAAATGGCGTGATAGTATTCGCAAAGGGCTGAATAATGATCGAATAAAGTGTGGCATCTATTGTGTTTTATATAATCATATCATGCTTTATTATGTACACGAAATATCTTTATAATAAATTAACCTCGTAAGCCTGAAAACATGTTATTTACAATTTTTGATACATCCACTTAAAAAAATAACAGTTTAGCCATAATATTTCACAATATAATTCAGATTTTTCTTAAAATGAATATAGAAAATGAAATTGTTATTTTAAAAATATTATTATTATTTAGAAATATAAACAAATGTACAGGGTGGTCTCCTAAAATCTGGGTAGACACGGATTTTGTTAGACCACCTTATACATTTGTATGGTACAGGAGCAATCAGTAGCTCATGTACCATTTGGTTCGAAAAATGGAGAATTATCATTAATGTCAACAATCCCCAAACGCAAGACTTATCAGTAAAAATCCCTCCACAACAATATTTCAATTCATTACATCCTTTCAAGATTTAGACAGTTAAATTGACCCTGATCGATTAAATAGACAGTTTAACAATGACGACCAACGACAAAAAAAATTGCAAAAGAAGATAAAAACAATTGATTATAAGACAAGCAGAAAGACGATAGCCGATTGACAAGAAATCTTTACATTTTCAAAATATTTTATATTGTTATTATTGTAAACTCAAAAAACTTTTCAATAAAGATGTGTAACTAACTGCCAACAATCTCCTACTCTAAAGCCCCTCACATCTCTATTGTCCAAAAACTTATTCTCCAAAATAATTTCAAGGTATTTCCAAGTTTTATATAATCATATCATGCTTTATTATGTACACGAAATATCTTTATAATAAATTAACCTCGTAATCCTGAAAACATGTTATTTACAATTTTTGATTCATCCACTTAAAAAAAAAAACAGTTTAGCCATATATTTCGCAATATAATTCGGATTTTTCTTAAAATGAATATTGAAAATAAAATTGTCATTTTAAAATTATTATTATTATTTAGAAATATGGTTGATATCAAATTTAATATCAACCAAACTTTCTCTCTCCTTCTCCCACTTGGAAATACCTTGGAATTATTTTGGACAATAAGTTAATATTAAACCCCACTCCCAAATAATCAAAACTATAGTCCAGAACAGGGCATGACACTTCAAATCAACAACTTACACCAATAAAAGAATTTCAACAAGTGCACATCTAATTCTAATCCTCACTGTTCTACCGACATCCATACAAATGAAGAAAATAAGGAGTGAAAGTATCAGGAAAAAAAAAAACTACACTTAGAAGAATTATCTCTAATTATATTTCTTTTATGTATTCCTGGAGATATATGCAAAGAAATCCCTAAAGTTTTCAGAACCCTATCTTCTGTCTTATTTTCTAACATTGAAGAAACATAACTTAACTGTTAAAATTCCTCTCCAATTATACTTGGCCAGATTTTCTTATCCCAATATATTTCCTCTTAAATAAAAATAATCAGACAGTCTGATTCAGAACAAAGCGTCAACAACATTGTTCCTTCTGTCGCATTATTTAAAATGCGGTAACATTTTAAATAATGCGGTAAGACACAAGGAATCGCGTTTAACTTCAGTTTCAACTTAATATTTTAATGCATACTTTTTCTTCGTATTTTAACTTCACTTTTTCATTTATTTTGTTTTGTATATACTTAATCCGTTATTAAATAAAACGTTTTGTTTAATTATCTGGTATTAGTATTTTTTTATTTATTTTTAAGCAAAATCGGCGGACCCGCGTAATTTACAGTGAACATGTGAATAATTTTTTTCTGTTATTATAAAATACCAATATTTGCTTCTGTATAAAGAACATGAACGTTGACAATTGTAGCTTTAAAATAAAATAAAAAACAATACCTACATTTTTGAATATTAAAGTTATTTCCTAAAAATTAAATAAATAAAATGATTTTTCACGTATTTTATTGTTCTTACTTATTCGCGAATGAATTCTTGGAATATGTATAGAGATGGTTGATGCAAATATTATGGACAAAGTGATAAATTGGAGGCATTATTCACACTGTCTGGATATTATGAATAATGCAGCACACTCAACTGCTAATGTAAATAACATCAATTTATATCACAGCTAAAAATTAACATTTTTACGTTCATTTTTAATGAATTTAATCTTAGTTTAATCTACTATAACAATTATTACTATTTATAGAAATCAGCAATCATATTATTAGGTTTAAATAAAATAAAAATAATTTGAAATTCGTTTGAATAATGACTTCTGATCATTATTTAAACGAATTTTCAAATTGACTTTAATTTTGCGTATTTCCAGCGTTTTTAATAAATCATATCTTCAGTGTTGATCTGAAATTTTTGTATTCGTAATTTACCTATAATCTAATTTATTTGCTTTGAGAAAGCAAATTAAGAGGAAAAAAAAAACATTTGAAAATTTAATAATTCCTTTAATCGGGGATTTTTTATTTAGATAATATATAATCTGTATATAATTGTTTTTATCTGTATATTTTTTGAGAAAGCAAATTAAGAGAAAAAAAAGAATATTTGAAAATTTAATAATTCCTTTAATCGGGGAATTTTTATTTAGATAATATATAATCTGTATATAATCGTTTTTATCTGTGTATTTTGAGACTTCATTCTTTTGAAACCATAATTAATGTGAACCTTTTCACGGGTGTTAAATTTTCTTCTAGTAAAATTGATCCCTCTCGCCGACGGAACAAACACGGGCTAATTTTATTAAACAATGGCACAGTTCCGCGTTAAATCACGCCATTGTCGAAAATTGAATTGTTCTCCGGAATAATTCGGAATTTTATTGGTTTTAGCAACACGGAAAACTCGCTGCCTGCCGACGGTCGGAGGAAATTGTCACGTCGCAGGCGCGGATTCCGACAAATCAAAGGGAAAACAGGAAGGCGAGCAGTTTCCCGCGGGAGCACAAATGGCAACTCCAAGGAACGGGGAAAATGGGAGCAGGGCCGAGTGTATTTATCATTAGTTATCTTTTTCGAGCAAACATTTAGAAAACGGCTGCGATACAAACAGAACACGTCGAGTGTTGTACTGTGTGCAGAGAGCGACCCTAAGGGTTGGATTGTTTTTTTTTTCTGTTTTCATCTGCACTGCAAGGATGTTTGTTTGTGTGTGTGTCTGAATGCTCGCAATTATTTCAGTGCATTAATTTGTTTATACAAACAATCAAACAAACAGAACAATTTAGGGAACACGGCGGGGGGCTCTTAAGCTCGATTATTATCAATTTGAAGGCGGGAGTTCGCAATTCCGCAATTCCTGCACAAGGTTCTCTCCGAGCTTCATTAGATGTCTGGTCGAATTTAAGACGGTCATATACGTCTGCTTAACGCACACGTCTTTCCTCTTAATTATTCTCTCATTAAAACACGTACGCCCTTGCAATTATCCTGCAGGAGCCGCTCCTGCGCTTCCTTTTCTCGCCTCATATTTCACCCGGACGTACTGTCTACGTCGCCTGGATTTATAGCGAGGCCCGTTTTCTACAATAGAACATCCGATTCGGATTATGGGGATGATAATGCTAGGGAAAAGTAGGTGTTTCAATCAATTTTATTCAATTAATATATGTTTAGCTTACAATAACCCAAGTGGCAAATGATAAAATTAACAAAAATCAAGAAAATTGCCCTCTCTGGAGTCTAGGCGTATAACTGAGTAAATTATGTTTATTTTCAAACTTATTCACGGTTGATTTAGATTTGCTAAATCAAATTCATTTTTTATGCCTCGTGTTACGTCTAAAAATAAAAAATAAATATTTTATATCCTCAATCAAAAGACAAATAAATCAAATTTTATTTTCATATTGCAATTTCTTAAATATGTATTGTTCAAATGTTGCTATTTTTATGATATTATTACGTCAATTTCTAGGGCAAATACAATAACAATTGTGTTATCATCTACTTCGTATTATTTTTTTAGTTTAATAATATTAAACTGTAAGAAATATTTTTAACTGTTGGATAATACAGTGCAATTATTTATTTATTATTATTATTTTTTATTTTTTCAAAGAAATGGTCACCCTCTATATCTACATGGCTCTGATCTAATGTGGAGAGAGTGCCAAAGAATGTTCGCTCGTATTTGCCAGAGCGTTGAGAATGAGAAGTTCCAATATATACGGCACCTCTCATTCTCTATCACTCTACCACGGATTCAATATCATCCGGCGCGTTATTATTATTATTATAGTGTTCATTGTGAATGCATTTTTTTTAAATCCATGATAATTATAAAGCAACTATTAAGTTTTTGATTTTTAGTCTAATTTATTTAATAGTTATATTTAAAAATATAATAGTATTTTTTTTTAAATATTAATAAATAAAATTAAATTTATTTGATATGGCAATTATTTAAATTAAATTAATTAATTTCAAATTATAATAAAAAAGGAGGTGATTCACACTTTTACAGTTATTTAAAATAAAATTCAATAATGAGTAAATCATTGCCGGTATTTTTTCCTTATCAGAGTTAAATTTCGAATTAATTATTATTTTTAGCACTACAGCAAAAAGATTAAGAATGTAAATCAGGAAGTAATATTGTAGATGTAGTAGAATATAAGTCAACTAAATCAGTTTAGTTATATTTTGTTTGAGTCTTTGATTGCACCAGCCTTATATTGGGTAACGTTCCTTTTGTTGTTTTTACATAAAAATTTTTCTCGGATCAAAGTTTGTTGCATTATGCAATATTTTATTGATATGCAGCAGCAGGTGTACATTATGTAATTCAATGTCCGGCGTGGGTATTTGCCCGGGAAGTAGTTGTTTTAATGTGCATTTGTTTAACATACTTACGTAACGTAAGTCAAAAGTCACAGAGCTAAATGTGGAAATAATTTATTAATTATTTTCAAATCATTTTTGATTTAATATATTTAAATAACTGTGACCAAGAGAATGAATACTCTTTTCTATTTATGTAAACAGACTACACAACATTTTCACATTTTCTTCGTTTAATTAAATTTTAATATAAAATTTTAAAATTAATTAATAGAAACACAAAATTCATATACGTTTTTTAATTGAACAAAGCCCTATATTTTAAAATGGAACATACTATTGTAATACAATTGAAATTCTCTGTAAAGCTTGCATAAACGTGTCGGCCGTAGATTTATCCTAGGCAACTTAATATACATGTATGCTGACGTCTATTAAGCACTACTTTACATACAAAAAGGTCTTATAATATATTAAATAAAAATGATTTGAAAATAATTAATAAATTATTTCCACATTCTGTCACAGAGTTAAATGTGGAAATAATTTATTAATTATTTTCAAATCATTTTTATTTAATATATTTAAATATCTACCTTACACCGAAAGGTAGATAGGCAAAGGAATAAATAAAAATAAATAAATATCTGTGACCAAGTGAATGAATACACTTTTCTATTTATATTATAATATAATTTAATATAATATATCATTTATAAACTGAGCGTGCCAATGACATCTGTCGTCTTATAGACTATTTTATGTAAAATATTAATAATAGCATTTTTTATAGTTGAATATAATATAAATAAACTAAGATATATTTAGAACAATAAAGGCCGGTTTTAAGTGACTAGATATCAATTTAATAATTATTAAGGCATCCACTTCATTTACATGTCATCTTGACCCAAACTTGTCATCAACGTATAGAATGAGAATGCATTCTGCATAACCTGTAAACAATATTTAGATATACACAAATTGACAAAAAAATTAGAAAATAGTACTACTTTTATAAAAACGGCTAAATCCAACACAAGTAATCCCCCAATCGTCAATCCTTTGGTAGTCTGTGATTTTTGTATCATGAGAATCAAACTCTTCCGCACATCTAAGTCTGCATTCTCAGGCCAATTAGTGTTGTAAACTTCTTCAGCTACACTCTCAATCTAAAAAAATATAGATAACCATAAAATAGCACACCTTTATTCATGTAACATAATTTAAATAATTATATGCAATGTATTTGTAGAGTTATGTTCACAAATAATACATGAAATAGCTAAGGACTGAAGGTCTTTCCGACAACCACAAAATATTATTTAGTAATTTATAAATCATTGAAAAAGAAAAAGAATAACTTTGTTCATTCGATTTAAACGAGCATGGATAGTTTTGGTGAATGCGCCGGGAGAAGTGATTATACATTTTGATGTATATTAGTAGTGAAGAACAAACAGACAAACTTATTTGTAAAATCAAATCATGCAAATAAATATAAAACATAAATATTTATACATAACTGGAAATATTAAATATTTAATGCAATTATTTCCTGATAATTTTTTTTACCATAAATAAAAACCATTTAACATTTTGAAATTCATTAAATAAAAGAATTTGAAAATAATTAATTAATAAATTATTTTCTCTTTCGCTACTGTCACATAATGGCTTATATTTATTTATTTATTTATTTATTGACGGAATCTCCTTTTACACAGATCTACAAAGATTAATTACATATATAAATATAATAAAATATACAATAAATTAAAAGAACAACCTAAATCTTATAAGCAAAGCTTGATAGTAAAACGGATAAATAAACTAATATATAAAACGGCTAGAATTTAAAATGAAATGAATGTATGAATGAATATAATATAAATATGGAATTACGTAAGTAGTTTAATAATAGACATTTGCTGTTGCATAAGAATAACAATTGTATAATGCAACTATTAAAGAGAAAATAATTTATGAATTAATTATTTTCAAATTCTTTTATTTCATTTATTTAAATAACTGTGACCAAGTTAAATTATTTTATAAAAAGAAAATCTTTATGTTTCATTACACTAGAATAAAAGCATACATATTTTCTTTTTGTAAAATAATATCAATTATAATAGAAAAGAAAGGATTTATTCACTTGCCCAGAGTTATTTAAATTAATTAAATAAAAAGAATATAAAAATAATTACTAACGTATTTCCTTTTTAACTACTGTGAAATTTTGACTTTTGTTACAAAACTACTTTAATACAAATGTTCAATAATGGAAAAAGGAAATTATTTATAAATATATATAACATCTTTATTTCTGCAGACAATTTTATATACAATAAATTAACAATATAATTCTTATAATATGTTATACGTTGTCCTTAGAAAATGGCTATCGACCATCGGTCTTTCTGCCTTTATTTATAAATTATTTTCATATTCTTTTTATTTAATTAAATTAAATTACTTTTTTAATGCATCTGTACGCTTTTATTATACCAGAATAAAAGCATTAACATTTTATTTTTGTAAATTGATTCAAATTGATTTTTGGAATGTAAAAATTCTAACATGAAAATTGACAATTTAATGCTAAAATGATATCAAATTATCCGCAACATGTAATATTACCGATTCAGCAAGCTTGTTTGCGCCATACGCGTAGGTGTAGAATTCCAATATAAAAACAAATGCAAGTGGAAGGTATGTTGTTACATCATTCACGTTTGGTGGTAGGCTGAAAATCAATACACATTACGTCTACTATATATGTACAATACTCACTTTAATTATTTTACGTTTCCAAATGATAAACTATCAAATGATTATAAATTAAGAAGTCAAAATATTATTTCTGCAAATAAAACAATATTAATATTATATTATTAAGAATATGCTGGGATACAGATTTGAAATTGTAAAAAAGTAATTCTATGATATATACTCATATATCATATCATATTAATATTATAATTATTAATTATATTATTAATAGAATTATCAAAGAAAAATAATTATTGTAATCGATGGATGAGACTTTCACTTAATGAAACTCCACCATACACTATTTGTAAATAAAACAACAGTTTTTTTAAAAGTTTTTTTATGCAAAAAAAAACAAGAAATTGATGTTCAATTTCAATTAGTTTAGTTAATTAATATATAAGTCTGATAGTTAAATGCGAATCAAATAAATAAATATAAAATTAATATATAATATTTTTGTTTTAATTACATCATAATATATTTTTTAAATGAAAATAATATCTTACCCATTTCTACTTATCATGTAGAAAACTATGCAGACCAATAACATACTTGCCAGATAAATAAGTAAAAACAAATGTTTTCCCACATTTCTAAATTCATCAATGATTCTGAAACAACAAAGCGCAGTATTGCACATTTAATATTCGAAATTAAATATTAATTTATATCGTATGCATTGAAATGCCAATATATTGCTTTTTTCAGAACATAAACTCACTTTTAAAAAATAATTTAACAATTATGTAAAGATCCTAAACAAGTTTGTGCATCTCAAACAAAGCGAATCAGTGTTTTTATTAAAAAAAATATTATTTTTGCTTATATATTTTATTAACTCTGCATATCATTGTTATTTATTGTTTATATGGATTCCGATTGAAAAACTGAACGGTTGATCAAGGAATTACTAGTTTAATTATTTGTTAAATCGATTCAATGTGTTATAGTATTGTGTAATTAAAGATTGTCATTAATTGCATAAAGTTTCCGCAAATAAATAAATTAAATTAATTAAACGTACCGTCCCGCCCGCGATCTCAGGTGTAAATGATCGAGCTCGGCAAGGGACGCGAATAATGCGCGTTTTTATCGTTCACAACAATAAAATATTGCAAGGAATATGATAAACAGATATAATTTAGAATGAAGACAAATCGGAGCCAAAATAGCAAAACGTGTAATACTATTTTGTTAATTATGAATATATTAGCTAAATGTGGAAATAATTATTTTCAAATCATTTTTATTTAACATATTTAATACTTACAATGATACTCGATTGTGTTGTTCGACCAAAACACGCATTTCTTTAATAGTTGTTCCAGCGTGAAACTTTCTAATCCCAATCTTAATAGCTTCAATTTCACATATAATCGCCAAGACTATGTAAATATAAAGCAAATTCACGCCCAAAGGAAATGGAATCATAAATATGTCCATGCAAATTTCATAAATAATATAAGGAATGAAGCATTTAATCGTTTCCACGTCACAAAATGTGTAGAGTTCCAAAGGTAGCTTCATAAAAAACATTGATGTCAAATAAAATATGACAACGGAAACAATTGATTCCGCTGCATAAATGTAGGAGAAATTTATATATAGCTTTATATATTTGTCCATTTTCTTGCGTTCTTCCTCGTCCAGTTTTTCGTGAAGATTCAGTAATTCCACTTTCTTGATTAGTTTGATCCAATCGTTTTTCTGCCATAAAATTACTATTAAGGAAATAAAAACCTAAAAATAAATTGATTTACACAGAATCTCCCGTTTTTAATAGCTCAGTTATCAATTGAGTTGTGGCTAAATTTAATAGGTGATAAAACTAAATCTTGAAAAATCTAATATTAAATGAAAGAAACTCCTGCCTAAGAACCCTCACCAAGCTCAGACATCCCAACAACCCTCTCTAATTTTACATTTAATTATTTGAGTATCTTCTATGTTTTATACATTTTATTAAAGCAATGGTGCAAAACCGATTTTTTTTTCACTTTAATTTTTGTTTGGCATTTTTCATTTATGTAATATTTAGAAAGCTTTCTAAATAATTAATAAAAAATTAACAAAGATTAATTTATTAAAAGTAGTGAATATTTCTACCAAAAATTTGTACGAAATGAATAATCTAAATGTAATCTTTATAGTTTTCTACTTATCATGAAATTTCATTATGGATTCTATATATATATATATATATATAATCTAAAATCCCCATCTACCATAATGGTGGTGTAGGGGTATGGATTCTAGATAACTTGTGAAAACCAATAAGAGTTACTTTTAGATTTTTCATTTTATGCGATTTTTATTTGAAGTTGTGAAATTATAAAAAATAACAAGAAAATATAAGCATACTACCTTTAAACTAAGAGGCACTCCTTCTGCTCTATATATCGATTCAACCGATTCCCAGTAAACTTTTATACCAATCACACAAAAGACGAAAAAACTGCCAGAAAATGAAATACCCAATGTTGCACATATAATCGGTATGTATCTCCCTTTTCCATCCAGATAAATCCCGTTCACTTTTAAAAATAATAACGCCAATTTCAAAATTAGTTTTAAATTTGGTTTTTTAGGCTGCATTTTAGATCAGTGATGAATTAAAAAGAAATAAATATATGAATATGTTTAAATAATCATTTTATTTAAAATTAGTCATTATTTTTTTTTGTTGGTTATATAATGTAATTTTTCCCCACTCTTAATGAAATAAATTTTTCAATATTAAAAACCTTTTACGGTACTTCAATAGGTATGTCCTGTGATTAAATTATTTTGCGTAAGGGGAGGCAAAAAAGATCTTCAGATCGAAATGCCACCACAGCCCCACAATACAAATTAAATTAATAATTATGTAATTTAAAAAATCAGTTATTCAAATTTATGTCATCACTTTTAACTTAATAATATTTTAAAATAATTTTTAATAATAATAAATTAATTGTAACTACTTAATACAATTTTTTAAATAATAAATTTGATGGAAAGTTTAATCTCGTTCTTTACAACAATTTTGCGCCAAACCCCATTATGTTTTAGAAGTAGCCCTGCTGCCTTTTATTTATTACACACATACCTAATTAATTCTGTACCCACTTATTAAAATCTAATTAAAAATATATATAAAAATTTGTACTTATTATCCGAATAATGTATACAAATTATTCGGACTACAAGTACGAATAATTCAGTTATCTTCTAATTACTCTAATAAAAACAATCAATAGTAGCATAATATAATTTACGATAATGAATACGTTCGATTTGTTCTTTTATTTATTGCTGCTGCATGGTGATTAGTTATTATTGCTAATTACTTATTTAAGAAAATTTATGTCGATAATACAGAAAGTGACATGATTGCACAAAAACACATTATTAATAATAGCTTTATAAATATTTTATATTTAGCCTTCACGTCGATGTAATTTTACATAAAGGAAAGTAATTGTTTAGATAGATGTTTGACAGAGAAAGTAATTTTTAAAGCGTTAATTTCAGTTATCATTTTCAGTTTTTATTCCTTATTCAACTATTATTCCTTGAAAATTGCTAGGAGCCGAAACTAATAGTTATTATCAAGGACTTTCTTTATAATGCTCACTTGTCGAAGCTAGTAGTAATTTAAATATATAAACAGTTATAAATACGATTCTTTCTTTTTAAGTAAATACATAATCTTCGTATGAAATAATAATAAATTCTCAATTCTTTCGAACGTTCATCATTAGAGTATAAAAAGAAAATGCGTTCTGCATGACCTACAATTAAAACAAAAACAAGTATTTTGGTAAAGAATGTAAAGAATACTAAATTACATTAATAAATACTGTTAAATTTAATTCCATTATCCCTCCAATCGTCAACGTTTTCGTGTTCTGTGTTTTTATCAACATTAGTACTAAACTCCTTCGAATATCCAAATCATCATTATCAGTCCATTTTGCGAAATATATCTCTTCCGATATTCTTGAAATCTTATAGAATTTGTATATTTAGGTAAAATAAATACAATTTATATACAACAAAATATTATATATATATACAGGGTGAGTTTTTTTCGATGTTCTCTATGGGGATCTCGAAAATATATATATATATATATATATATATATATATATATATAATCATAATAGCTTATACTCTTTCGAGTTTCGAGTGTATACTCTTTCGAGTGTCGGGTACAACAAAATATTACTTACTGCAATTTCTAATGCTGTCCCCCCATAAGCATATATGAAGAAATCGAAAATGTATATCAATAAGAATGGAATGTATTTTATAGCATGTTTGGACTCCAGTGGAAATCTATAACATTAAGAATTGATTTTGTATTGAATAATAAATTATTGCTGCTTTAAAAAAATAATTGCTTACTCTTAATCAAATTAGTAAATGCTTTGATTAATTTCGCACAATTCGCTGTTATTATTAATTAGGTGTTCGATCCGAGATATTTATAGGTAGAAATGCAATGTATCGGAGCAAATAAACAAATTATACTTTTTAATTTGATCTACATTTCTCTACATAAAATAACAGTTTTCCATTTATTAACTCTTGAATTAACTTTTCACTTAGCACTTGGTGAAAGATGATTAAACAATTAGCAAACGTGAAGCAAAAAGACCAGTGATCGATGGCCAATTAACAGATATAAATTGTGCATTTGATTATGTAATTTTTATTATTTATTTTTTTATATCTGTTAATAAAGATTATTATTAAATCGAGTCATAAGAAACGTCCGACAAGGCTCTGTAGAATCTAATATTCAAATTTTCCCGATATGAGTTACCACGACAACATTTTTTTGGTTTCATTATTTAACGATATTTCCGTTAGTCTTTTGTCAACAACTTTCTATGATACACGTTACAATAAACTGCTTCTTTATCTCCCGAAATCGAGAGCCAAAAAGTACATATTCGTCATGCGATGCTTTGGAAATTGAAACAATAATGCTACAATAAATTTATTGTCAAACAAATCGCGTCTTTAATCTTTACTTAATTATTTCCATTTAGTATTAATGAGTTATTCAATGTAAAAAGATGCTAATAATAATCGTGTTTTGAAAGATTCCATTAAAAAAATTCAAGTACATATATTTATTACATTAATTACAGGGTAGTATATAAAGAAAACAAACACTTTTTTTATACATCTTGAAATTTTGTTTTCTTTATATACTATATTGAAAATGTACCAGCAAGTTAACCCCGACAAAATTATAGAATTAATTACAGGGATTTTCAAACTCGCAACTAATTTATTAAAAGGATTTGAGATACGGTGAATTAATTTAAAGAAATATAAGTATTAGCATATATTAACGGTCGAAACCATTCTGTTATTAAATCTATGTAATGTAAAACAAATCTTACCCGTGTCTATTAAGAGTATAGAAACCAAGGCTAATAGAAAATGTACTTGCTAAATATGTAATAAGTAATATTGTCCTCACAAGCACACGAAATTCGTCAATTGTTCTATAAGAAAATATTAAAATCAATTAATAAGAAGGCATGAAATGGATTTTCAATTATAACAATAATTTTGATTTAAAGAAAACACTTAACTTTTTATAGCACTTTTATTTTATTCATTTATTTTATAAGAAAACATTTAACTTTTTTATAGCACTTTTATTTTATACATTTATTTTATAAGAAAACACTTAACTTTTTATATCACTTTTATTTAATAAATAAAAGTGCTATTTTAATAGCTAACTGTTTTCTATATATCAAATTTTGTTATATATATTTATTTTATATTTAATTAGAGAGAGGGCTTGGGATGCAGGAGAATGTGGAGGGATGAGAAAAGGGGATTCAGAATGTTTATTTTAGTTATTCCTTGAGGAATATTTTTTTTTAGTTTCTGTTATTATTATTTTTTAAAATCGCTGTTTTTTTTTTGTTGCGTCGAGTTTGTCATTAAAGTTCTGATTAATTTTTTGAATATAATCTTCGATTTTGTGTTTGAGTTGAGCGGAACAATATAGGTTTTCGTTAATAGTTTGTGGATTTTTCTGAGGATTTTTATTTCAGTTATTTGAATGCCGCGTAGGATTTGTGGGGAAAAGAGGGACCATATAGGGTATACATATGTGAGGATGGATCTGATCATGGATTGATAGAATAGGGTTGTGTTTTTGTTATCTACTTTATTGTGGATCCATGCAAGTTGGGATGTTCTGTTAAAACCGGCGTGTTTCTTGATAACGTGGTGTTGGTTGAATTGTAACCCCTTTTTGATTGTTAGTCTTAAATAGGTTACTTTAACTTTCCAGAGTAGTTATTTGAAGTAATATATTATATCGAGCGTATAACAACGCACCATAAAGAGAACGCCTCCAAAATCCATGAATTACAGTAATTATTTTCAAATTTATTTTAAATAACTACATGTGATTAAATCTTTTTTTTTTTTATATCCTGTTACTTACTCCAATGTTTCTGCATGTTCCTGAATGATAACCTTCAATTCCTCCTTGCTCGTCGCGCCATTTATTTTTCTAATTTTAACAATATTCATCTCGATTTTGCACACAATTGTCAACACTACGTAAATATAGAGCATCAAAAGTCCTACAATATATGGCATTAGATAGACGTCCATTGTCATTTCAAAGGCCAGCCATTTCAAAAAGCACGGCCATTCATTCAAATCGCAAGACCCAATGTACATTGGGATTTCCATTTTAAACAATGATTGGGTGTAATACATAATCAAAGATATTCCCGTGTACGATACGTAGAATATTACAAACGTCACGCAGAACTTTACCATGGAATTTATTTTTTTGATGTTTTCGTCGATATTAAATGTTTTAAGTTTCTTAATTAGATGCCGCCATTTCTTTTGATGATATAAATGCACTACTAAACAACATAAAATCTGAAATAAGAAATGAATAAATGAAATAATTGTTTTTGCATTTTAATCTATATAAGATTTAATCTTCTGTAAGTTAGTTGTGGAGACTTTTAATTATTTAAATAAAAAAGACATATAACAACATATTTTCCGGAAACTGTATTAATAAAAATAGTAGGCAGAAAGACCGATGGTCGATAGCCATTTTCTGAGGCTTAAGTAGAGGTTTATGATTGTAATGTAAATATTGTAATGTAATTTAACGTATTTCTCATAAATAAAGATTTTCTATATATAAAAATAGTATAAGAAAGGACAATACTTCGTATTTTAATAATTTAAATAATATATACGAAGTTATGATTCAATAATGCAATTGATAGGCTCACTTCGCTACACATTATGAGTCTTATATTAAATAAAAATTATTTGAAAATATTTAATAAATTATTTATGAAAATTATTAATGAATTATTTATGAAAATAATTATTTTCAAATAATTTTTACTTAATGTATTTAAATAACTGTGACCAAGTGAATAAATACTCTTTTCTATTTATATTATGAGTGTTAACATTGTTGTAATCTAGTTCTTGATGACTGTTAAGGTTTTTTTCTTTTTGCGTTTATATTTGCGTTCAAAGTGTTTACTATTGTATTTAAAATTAGTTAGTAATACATATAAATTTATTGCATTTTACATGTATGTCTTATAGTTGTAAAAATGGTATATTCCTTTAAATAAATAAATAAATTTTAAAGTGGCCCTAAATTACTTTGAAATTATTTAGAAGCTTTAATATTTAATAAAACTAGAAGTTTCATCACTAAAATAAAACGATAACTTTATATAAATTAATTTATTATTAATAAACACGATATTTTGTTAAGTTTTTAACTTTTTATAACTTTGATTTTAATAACTATAGTTTTGATACATAGAGCATCATTATCTAAGAGTTTGTACTACAATTTCGAGCGTAAACTTAACATAATATTGTTTTTATTTGTTACACCTTTTCCTCAAATATTCAATATTTGATTTCGTAAAATATATTGTGTGTTGAGAATGAAGGTGACCAAATCGTTCTGCAATAGTCAAATTTGGACCGAACAAGTGAATTGTATTTTAATTTTATTATTTAAGTTTTCCTTATGTAGACTTAAGAATTTCTGTAATTAAAAGGTCTTAGCTCCGCTCCTAATTTATCAGCATTATTTTAAATGCACTTACTTTCATTCCCATGGGACCCCCGTCATATTCTATAAGTGTGTCTATAGATTCCCAATTATTGAATATTTCCACTAAATAAATTCCCACAAATAGTATCCCGCAGATTATTGTCATTGTGCTGTTCACAACACACCATAATATTCTTTCATCGGGAAAAATTCCGTTGATTCTCAAGAAAAATTCCGTCAGTTTTAATATCGTAGTATTTTTAAAAATGTTTAGCTTCATTGTCAATGAACCGAAATATATTTAATGGTGCCAAAGAAGGATTTACTACTACAATACAAAATCACTATTTAACGGTATTTTATTCTTGTATTTCCGTTTCTATTTCCGTGAATTTTGTTTTAACGATATTTAATTCTTGTATTTCCGTTTCTATTTCCATGAATTTTGTTTTAACGATATTTTTTTCTTGTATTTCCGTTTCTATTTCCATGAATTTTGTTTGTATACACATGAGACAAATTGCATAATTTGTCATATGAACAATGGATTCATTAATTATTTGAGAATACAAACGTGTGTAATCAAAAACCCGTTAATAATAAAAAAAGCACGTTATGTGAATTTTAGAAGTACCAAAATTGTATAGTATATTTAGTGGAGACCAATGAGAGTATAAGAAGGGCAACTATTACCGCTAATTTATTGAATTAATAATCAGCTAAAACAGGATATAATGACCGAAGATCGATAATCCATAGAAGGTCATACTGTCAAAATTATATAAAAAAAAAACATTATTGCAACGCGACCAGATATTTTACATGTAAAAACAAATTCCTACTTTACTGTTTATTTTTCAGGAATACTGCAGGAATTAAATCAGAATTTATATTAAAAAAAAACATATATAACCTCCCGAGAATACACTACAATTTTCAAATTTATTAATTAATTTATACAATTTAATTAAAGAATTATTTTTCCTTTAACCACTGCAACTTTTTAATATACAATGTATACAATAACTTACAATCATACTATGTGTTATGTTGTTTTCTAAATTCTAATACACGAGAACGCACTGAAAGAATAATTCCTGGTTAAAGAAAGGGTAATTTGTAATGACAAGAGTAATAATGCGCTTAGTGACATAATATTCAGTGATGTTATTGTAATAAATATATTTCAGCTAAATTTCCTGTATTTTATAAATTCAATTATTAAATAATGACCGTGATAATCAATTGAATAAATTGAATTACAATGTATGACAAAGTAGAAGCCTCAACAATTAACAAGTGAAAAAATTAGCCCGTTTGCGTTTAATAATTATGATAAATTTTAATTAAAACACTAGGTTATTCGTTTCACTATTTATTTTTTTAAGTTCCGATTTGTTTCGATCAGTGGTTATTATCAAGGAATTTCTTCATAATAATCACTGGCCGAAACTAGTTACAATTGAAATAAATATACAGTTATAAATAAGCTTTCAATGATTTTCACGTAGATACATATTCATGATATATTATGTATTAAATCTTTAATTCTTTCGAACGTCCATCATTAGAGTATAAAATGAAAATGCGTTCTGCATAACCTACAAATAAAAAAAAATAGATATTTTGGTTAAAAATGTAAGGATTACTAAATTACATCAATAAATACTCTTAAATTTAAATCCTTTATCTTTCCAATCGTTAAGGTCTTCGTGTTCTGCGTTTTTATAAACATTATTACCAAACTCTTTCGAATATCCAAATCATCATTATCAGTCCATTTTGCGAAATAGATCTCTTCCGATATTCTCGCAATCTTGAAGAATTTGTAAAAAAAGAACTTTATTGTAATTTTTCAATGCAAGTAATATATACAGATAAATGAACTTAAATTATAATTGGACGGAATGTCGACAAGATTTTTACAGCAACAACGTTTTTTCTCATCCATTCTATTACATTCCTCTTTGTTTCCAATTATTCCTCACATACCCCTATATATTTTTCTCCCAAATGATTCTACGTATACTTTCCATTCTTACATAATACGCTTCACCCATACATACTTTCCTTACGAGCCACGTCGAGCTCTACGCACAAACACATTTTCATCTGCTGTAAACTTGGTTTATCTTGCGATTCTTCCATGTACTCGCCATTTTTTCATACAAAGGATTGTATTTACTTCTTTGAAAACAACCCTGTCTCTCTTGCAACTCAATCTTACTCTATTTATTCCTCATCCATTCTGTAACATTTATCCCCTTATGTAACCACTCATTAGCCACAATTTCCGGTACTGCTATCTTTTTATATATTTTCTGTCTGTCTTTTCTCCACTGTCACTCTCCTGTTCTCATGCACGTTTTCCACACATCCTTTCATCTTCCAATTCACTCAACTTCATCACTACTCTTCTGACTAACTCGCCAAGCATAATTCCTGTATCTTACTCATGAATCAGAATGTATCTGGGAGTCGAACTTTCCACCCTCAACATCCGTGTCAGGAACGCCATTTGTTCTCTTTTCTCTTTCATACCCTAAACTATCTACCCGATACATACATCAAATCAGAAGAACGCTATTTGTTCTTTTTCCATACATTCATACCTCATATATCAATTTAGAAGAATTTCACTTACTGCAATTTCTAATTCTGTGCTTCCATACGCGTATATGAAGAAATCGAATATGTAGACCAATGTGAGTGGAATATATTTTATAGCATGTTTGGATTCCAGTGGAAATCTAAAACAGTACAAATGGATCTTGTTTTAAATAAATAATAAATTATTGTTCTGGTTAAAAAAATAATTGCTTAGCCAGGTCATCCGCTTGGTCAAATTTGTAAATGTTTTGACTAATTTCGCAAAATTCGCTGTTTTTTGGTGATTGCATTAATTTTGATCACAGATATTTATTGACGAAAATGCAAATGGTCTGTGCTAACAAACTAATCTAATGCCCCCTTATACCGCGGTTATTTAACCATGATTAAACAGTTAATCACGATTAAGTCGGAAAATGGCTTCCATCAAGATTTAATCATGATTAAGATAACCTAAACAAAACAACTTAATGATTACATTAAGTTGTTTTGTTTTTTAAATTGAGGTAAAACTATTTAAATTCCAATTGAAGTGCAAAATATAAGCTGGAAAACATTTTTTTTAAATATTCAGGTTTATGATATTCCCAGTGATGTAAATAAATATAAATTATTGTAAATAATTACGTGTTTATATTATTTACAATTATTTATATGAGCTGATCTAATTATTCACCACTGGACGTTAATGGGTTAAGTGAAATAATTTTCTTGTGAAACGTAATTAGTGCTATAAACAATAAATGATTGATTAGCTAAAATTGTTATAACTATCAAAACTAATCTTCGTTTTTTTTGAAAAATTGCATTAAAAAATTAATTACATCTTTTTATTAAATTAATTACAGGGTTTTTCAGGCTCAGAAAGAAGTTTGACACAAGTGGTACACACATATTAAATGAATTAAAGGGATTTGCGATATAATGAAACTCATTTAACAAATACTGAAACGCAATTGGAAAACTCTGTAATTAAAAGTAATATAAATTATTCCATAATAACGTGTTATTAAAAATCAATATAATACATTGAGTCGATAGCCGTTTCTTTTAAGAATATATATTTCTTTTATTTTTTTTTTTTCATTTATTGTATATTAAATTAAATATGTATGTATTCTTTAGGAATAAAGATGTTTGTATATACATAAAAAAATCTTACCCATATCTATTAAGAGTATAAAAACCAAGACTAATAGAAAATGTACTTGCTAAATATGTAACAAGCAATATAGTACTCATAAGCACGCGAAATTCGTCAATTGATCTATAAAAAAATATCAATTAATAACAAGGATTGAAATGTATTTTTAATTAAAATAATAATTTTGATTTAAAGAAAAACACTTAACTTAAAAATATACTACGAAGTGAACGCCTCAAAAATCCAAAAATAAGAATAATATTCTCTTACTCCAATGTTTCTGCATGTTCTTGAATAATAACCTTGAATTCCTTCCTGCTCGTCGTGCCATCTATTTTTCGAATTTTAACAATATCTGTCTCAATTTTGCACACAATAGTCAATATCACGTAAATATATAGCAACAAAACTCCTGCAATGTATGGTATTATATAGAAGTCCATTGTGATATCAATCGCTATCCATTTTAAAAAGCACGGCCATTCGTTGAAATCACAAGTTCCAATGTACAGTGGAATTTCCATTTTGAAAAAAGATTGGGTGTAATAGATAATCAAAGATATTCCCGTGTGTGATACGTAGAATATTGCGAATGCAACCGAGAGTTTTATCATGGAATTTATTTTTGTGATGTTTTCGTCGATATTGAATGTTTTAAGTTTCTTAATTAGTCGCCACCATTTCTTTTGATGGTATAAATGTACTGGTAAACAACATAATATCTAAAATAAAATAAAAATAATTGTTTTCACGTTTTAATCTACATAGGAAGTAATCTTTTGTAAGTTTCCTGTGGAGAAATTAAATTATTTAAATAAAATTTATTAACCTTTCGTCTACTCCTTTTATTAAATTAAATATAAATATATTGTATAAAATAAATATGAATAGATTATTGAAAATCAACCAACAAAACAAATAAAACACAGATTAGATTGAATATTTCTGAAACTATGTTAATCAAAAAAGTAGGAGAAAGAACAATAATTTGTATTTAAATAATTTAAATAAATGTATAATTTATTTAATTGATTGATGAGGCTGATAATTGTTGAAAGTTCATAATTACTTATATTAAATAACACTATTTAGTCTTTCAAAGTCTATTGTAATATCGCTACAATTGTTTCACCACACTGTGAAAGACTATTATTTTTTTTTATTATTTTATTTGTTTATTTCATTTCTAATAAGTGTAAAAAAATAAAAATTAGGAAATGTAAGTATACATAGAAAAGAGTATTCATTCACTTGATCACAGTTATTAAAACAAATTAAATAAAAATGATTTGAAAATAATTAATAAATTATTTCCACATTTAGCTCTGTGACTTTTGACTTACGTTTTGTATGCATTGCGATTATTTTATTTTTATTATTTTCTTGTTTTCCTCATACTTACTTAAGCATAAGAGTATCTCTACTTAAGAATGTAAGCTCTTTGCTATATCTGTTCCTTATTTATCAGAATTATTTTATATGTACTTACTTTTATTCCCATGGGACCTCCGTCATACTCTATAAGTGTGTCTATAGATTCCCAATTATTAACTATTTCCACTAAATAAATTCCCACAAATAATAACCCGCAGACAATTGCAATCGTGCTGTTCACAACACACAATAATATTCTTTCATCGGGAAAAATTCCATTGATTCTCAGAAGTAATTCCGCCAGTCTTAATATCGTAGTATTTTTAAAAATATTTATCTTCATTTTTAACGAACCAAAATATCTTTTTACTATTTGAATACAAAATAATTAAATAATGATCCAGGAATTCTCTCAGTCAGGGTTTTATAGCACCAACCTGAACAACCTGCAAAAATGTATAGACAGTATGGGCATACTTTTACGAATCAAATAAATCTTTATATTTTTAAGTTATCAACCAACTTTGCATTTTATTTCTACAAATTTCATCTCTGACGACCTGATATTAGCATGATTTTTTTATTGATTTTTTTTTCTATATAATTTGTCACATGAACAATGGATTCATTAATTATTCGTGAATACAAACGTGTGTAATCAAAAAAATCCGTAATAATAAAGAAGCACGATTTGTGAATTTCGAAGCACCAAAAATGTTATTATATATTCGATATAGACCAACGAGCGGCAAAAATTACCGTTAATTTATTGAATTAATAATCAACCAAGACCATACTGTCTTATCTGATTATTAATGATTATCTATCGATGATCCATACAAGGCAACTCATGCAAAGGTATTAAAAAAAATATTATTTACAACACGATCAGGTGTGCAAAGAAATTTTACACGTAAAAACAATTTCATGTAAATTCCTGCTATTGTTCACTATTTGGTTTTGAGTTTGAGAAGTTATAAAACACCTTTCTTCACAATTTTATTTTTAAATCTCGGAAATACATTTCGATTACTACGCACTCATTTTCAATAACAGAATCCTGTTATCAAAGAGGATATTATATATATAATATCCTCTTTGCTGTTATTGTACTGATTATAAGCTTAATTTTATCTTAAAGAAATGTTTTACACGAGAAATAACACAACTATATACTTTAACTGTACCTTTGTGAAATAATATGCAAGTCGTTTCTCGGATAATAGATCCCTGCGTTGTTTTTAACAGTAAATTGTCATTAAAAAAAGCACATACCGTATATATTAAAGCGCAAAAAAATTTTCATAATCTCACACAGTCATGAAAAAAAAAAGATTTTTTTTTAGATATTCTGAAAGCATTTATTTATTTTCGACCAGCATATAAGAATTAAGTAAGTGAAGAGACTTGTTCAAAGCAACATTTTAATTTTATTTTATATACTGTTTCATATAATATATAAATAAAATAATTGCAAGCAATATTCAATTCTATATTGCATTAAAAGTTCTCATGAACTTATTTGGAAGGCAATTTTCATCTAGGTTATGCATCTATTATATATTTTCTCTTTTATGGGTGCAGCGCCCTCTACTTCGGGCAGGATGAGAGAGAGTCTCTTATATAAAAATAAATAGTTATATGCAGTTTTCGAGATATTTCCAATTTAATGCAAAAATCCACGATTTTATTGGAATTTTCTGCTAATTAGAAATTCAAAAAATCACAATAAATATTATTTTCGAGATATTTTCTTGAAACTTTCTGGGGATATCAAGTAAAGATTGCTCTTTCAGAAAAGCAAAAAACAAAAAATACCCCATCCATAGTTTTCGAGATATTTCCAATTTAATGCAAAAATCCACGATTTTATTGGAATTTTCTGCTAATTAGAAATTCAAAAAATCACAATAAATTTTATTTTCGAGATATTTTCTTGAAACTTTCTGGAGATATCAAGTAAAGATTGCTCTTTCAGAATATGCAAAAAACAAAAAATACCCCATCCATAGTTTTCGAGATATTTCCAATTTAATGCAAAAATCCATGATTTTATTGGAATTTTCTGCTAATTAGAAATTCAAAAAATCACAACAAATATTATTTTCGAGATATCTTCATGAAACTTCCTGGGGATATCAAGTACAGATTGCTCTTTCAGAAAATGCAAAAAACAAAAAATACCCCATCCATAGTTTTCGAGATATTTCCAATTTAATGCAAAAAAACAACGATTTTATTGTAATTTTTTGAAAATTCAGAAAATTACAATAAATTTTATTTTAGAGATATCTTCATGAAACTTTCTGGAGATACCAAGTAAAGATTGCTCTTTCAGAATATGCAAAAAACAAAAAATACCCCATCCATAGTTTTCGAGATATTTCCAATTTAATGCAAAAATCCATGATTTTATTGGAATTTTCTGCTAATTAGAAATTCAAAAAATCACAACAAATATTATTTTCGAGATATCTTCATGAAACTTCCTGGGGATATCAAGTACAGATTGCTCTTTCAGAAAATGCAAAAAACAAAAAATACCCCATCCATAGTTTTCGAGATATTTCCAATTTAATGCAAAAATCCACGATTTTATTGGAATTTTCTGCTAATTAGAAATTCAAAAAATCACAATAAATTTCTTTTTCGAGATATTTTCTTGAAACTTTCTGGAGATATCAAGTAAAGATTGCTCTTTCAGAATATGCAAAAAACAAAAAATACCCCATCCATAGTTTTCGAGATATTTCCAATTTAATGCAAAAAAACAACGATTTTATTGTAATTTTTTGAAAATTCAGAAAATTACAATAAATTTTATTTTAGAGATATCTTCATGAAACTTTCTGGGGATACCAAGTAAAGATTGTTCTTTCAGAAAATGTAAAAAACAAAAAATACCTCATCCATAGTTTTCGAGATATTTCCAATTTAATTCAAAAAACAATGATTTTATTGTAATTTTCTGCGAACTAGAAATTCAAAAAATCACAACAAATATTATTTTCGAGATATCTTCATGAAACTTCCTGGGGATATCAAGTACAGATTGCTCTTTCAGAAAATGCAAAAAAAAATACCCCATCCATAGTTTTCGAGATATTTCCAATTTAATGCAAAAAACAATGATTTTATTGTAATTTTCTGAAAATTGGAAATTCAAAAAATCACAATAAATTTTATTTTAGAGATATCTTCATGAAACTTTCTGGAGATACCAAGTAAAGATTGCTCTTTCAGAATATGCAAAAAACAAAAAATACCCCATCCATAGTTTTCGAGATATTTCCAATTTAATGCAAAAATCCATGATTTTATTGGATTTTTCTGCTAATTAGAAATTCAAAAAATCACAACAAATATTATTTTCGAGATATCTTCATGAAACTTCCTGGGGATATCAAGTACAGATTGCTCTTTCAGAAAATGCAAAAAACAAAAAATACCCCATCCATAGTTTTCGAGATATTTCCAATTTAATGCAAAAATCCACGATTTTATTGGAATTTTCTGCTAATTAGAAATTCAAAAAATCACAATAAATTTTATTTGCGAGATATTTTCTTGAAACTTTCTGGGGATATCAAGTAAAGATTGCTCTTTCAGAAAATGCAAAAAACAAAAAATACCCCATCCATACTTTTCGAGATATTTCCAATTTAATGCAAAAATCCACGATTTTATTGGAATTTTCTGCTAATTAGAAATTCAAAAAATCACAATAAATTTTATTTTCGAGATATTTTCTTGAAACTTTCTGGAGATATCAAGTAAAGATTGCTCTTTCAGAATATACAAAAAATACCCCATCCATAGTTTTCGAGATATTTCCAATTTAATGCAAAAAAACAACGATTTTATTGTAATTTTTTGAAAATTAGAAATTCAAAAAATTACAATAAATTTTATTTTCGAGATATCTTCATGAAACTTTCTGGGGATACCAAGTAAAGATTGTTCTTTCAGAAAATGCAAAAAACAAAAAATACCCCATCCATACTTTTCGAGATATTTCCAATTTAATGCAAAAATCCACGATTTTATTGGAATTTTCTGCGAACTAGAAATTCAAAAAATCACAACAAATATTATTTTCGAGATATCTTCATGAAACTTCCTGAGGATATCAAGTACAGATTGCTCTTTCAGAAAATGCAAGAAACAAAAAATACCCCATCCATAGTTTTCGAGATATTTCCAATTTAATGTAAAAATCCACAATTTTATTGGAATTTTCTGCTAATTAGAAGTTCAAAAAATCACAATAAATTTTATTTTCGAGATATTGTCTTGAAACTTTCTGGGGATATCAAGTAAAGATTGCTCTTTCAGAATATGCAAAAAACAAAAAATACCCCATCCATAGTTTTCGAGATATTTCCAATTTAATGCAAAAAAAAAACGATTTTATTGTAATTTTTTGAAAATTGGAAATTAAAAAAATTACAATAAATTTTATTTTCGAGATATCTTCATGAAACTTCCCGGGGATATCAAGTAAAGATTGTTCTTTCAGAATATACAAGAAAACAAAAACTACCACATTTATAGTTTTCGAAATATTTCCAATTTAATGCAAAAATTGACGAGGTGTACATTATGTAATTCAATGTCCGGCGGGGTATTTGCCCGGGAAGTAGTAGTTTTAATGTACATTTGTTTAAGGTACTTACGTAACGTAAGTCAAAAGTCACAGAGCCAAATGTGGAAATAATTTATTAATTATTTTCAAATCATTTTTATTTAATTTATTATTATTAATATTATTTATATTATATATTTCTCTTTAAATGTTATACACTATTTATTATGTAAATAATATACACGGTAGATACTTTTTTATGGACTTGTCCTACCTGTAAATTTATTAAATAAATTAATCAATTAATTAATTTTAATAATTAATTTATACGATAATTATTATTAATACGATTGATTATTTCCCCTTTAGCTACAGCAATTTTGTTACTTACATAACGCAATTACTTTTAAAAAAACAAGCTTTTTTGAAATGTTTTATGTTGTTCTATCAGATAAAGTAAATAATCTGTTCAAAAAATTTAGATAATACGGACTGGATTGGCAATAATGAACATGAAAGCCAGAAGAGTTATTTTAATTTGAATGCAACTCATCTATCAAGATCAGGAAGGAATAAAAATTCATTTAAATTATTAGGTAGTAAATAAACATACAATGAACAAAAAAAAAACAGATTCCTTTTATAAGTTTATTTATTTTTCATAAACATTGAAAGCATAAATTGATTGATCGTAATACGTGAAGATAAAATTAATTTGATGAAAAAAGTGCGGAGAAAAGTTTATTAATGATTTATTCGTCAAATTAAAGAAGGCATAGTCAGTTAGCGCCCGTGCTATTGTCCTAGCTTAATATGAATTGAATGATATTCATTAGTAAGTAATATAAATAGTAAATATATATCCAAGCATTAGACAATAACATATGAAGAAAGGATATAATAGCGTTTTTTATATTGATTTTACTCTTCAAATAACTCAAAACAAACCTCCATTAAATTAAATAAAATGAAACAAAGATGATTCACAGATTTGAAGTTATTTAAATTACAGTGAAATTAAATAAGGAAAATCAATTAGTAAGTAATTTATATTTCATTTGTTTAACGTTCTTACGTAACGTAAGTCAAAAGTCACAGAATTAATTGTGGAAATATTTTATTAATTATTTTCAAATCATTTTTATTTAATTTATTATTATTAATATTATTTAAATTATATATTTCTCCTTAAATGTTATACACTATGTTTTAATACGTGTTAAGTGAGAAATTGATTAAAGATTCATTTTAAATTAATGCATTCAAAATTATTTTGTGAACCTAAGATTAATTTTACTTAATAGTTTTTATAATTTCCTAATTTTGAATGAAATCTTCCTATTTTTGTATGAAATTGTGCTGTTAGATGATCATTTTCTGGATTCCAATCATTTCTGTTTTTTTTTTATTTTATTTTTCAAAAACCATATGAAATTGTATTAAAATATCAAACTAGTGTGCTGGAAAATAATTGAAAGTACCAGTCTTAAAAATATAATTCCTGAATACATTTTATGAAGTCTCAAATAAATATTGATAATTAATGAGTTTTCTGGACCGTCATCATTAAAGTATAAAAAGAAAACGCGTTTTGCATAACCTGAAAAAAAAATAGGAACAATTTATAGATTACTTCAGTAGCATTAATTAATTAGTATAAAAATTACATTAACAAATACTCTTAAATTCAATTCCATGTATCCTCCTATAGTCAGTGGCTTCGTATTCTGTGATTTGACCAGCATTAGAAGCAAGCTTCTCCTAATTTCCAAATCATCAATAATTGTCCATTTTGTGAAATATATCTCATTCGAAAAGTTTGAAATCTAATGAAAACAAAAATAGAATCTATAATGAAGGTATATATAAAACAATATATAAAATTCTATAATAGATTGGTAATATTTTTGTTGTTTTATAGGAAAGGATATTGCAAGGATAATGGAGAGAATTTTATGGAAGACGGAGTTTTGTCAGGGTACGGAGGGATTGCCTCTCAGCAATTTCGAGATTATTGAGTGTGGCTTTAGGTGCAGGATGCAAATTATTATTCTATAAGTAAAACAAATGAAAAAAAAAATACTTACAGCAATATCTAATCGTGTGCCTCCGTAAGCATAAATGAAAAAATCGAATATGAATAATAACATGAAGGATATATATTTTGTTAAGACTTCATAATCAGGTGGAAATCTGCAATATTATAAAAGAACACCAGATATAAAAATTCAATGTTTTTTATATGTTTTTAGTGCGTCATACTTTCTTTGTAAAAATTTTAATATGTAATTTGGAAATGGTTTTAAAGTAAATGCAGATTTTTAATGCATACAATACGTTTTATTTGATGAGAGGGGATTGAATCTATGAAGAAGATAACATAAATTTGTATTAAGCATAGGAAATTGTGTGATTTAAATTTTATAATTAATTTCAATGACGAACCAAGAAGTAAATTGTGCTTAATCATAAACGTAAAATAATTAAAAATATAAATTATATGTCTCTTACCCGTTTCTATTAATTGTGTAGAATACAAAGCTTATAGAGGCCGTACTTGAGAAATACGTAAAAAATAATATATATTGTCCAAGAATACGAAATTCATCAATTGCTCTATTAAAACAGAAAATATTTTTTTATATATAAATGTAGGGAATTACTTATCTAATTTTACATTATTTTTTATTATTTACAATACATGGATTTAATGATATTACGAAATGTCTACCGATAGAAGTCTTTCAGCCTGTCCTTGTCTTGTTCTTGTCATTCTCTTCTTACTCATCATGATCGCTAATGTTATTGTCAAATATATTAAATAAAAATTATTTGAAAATAATTAATAAATTATTTTCACATTTATTGACCGTTGTCAAAGTCCGTATTCGGGGCTATTCTATATGGGAAATGTTACGTTTAACGAGTACGTTATTAATTAACTTCACATTCTATGAATAACAGTTGCTTAAACTGTGATGATAAAAATAACGTACAATTTAAATTTTACATTTCCCTCACTATTGGATGAAATGAAAAATAGTAGAAGCAGAAAATTTCTATTTTAAAGGAATTTTGAGTTTACGTGGTAAAAATAATAATTTATGAAATCATTCTACACTTACTCTATCGTTTTTATATGCTCCTCAATAATAAACTTCAATTCCATCTTATTCGTTTTTTTATTAATTCTGCGAATGCAAAATATATTTGCCTCAATATTACATACAAGAGTCAAAATTATGTAAATATACAAAAGCATAATTCCCAGATTGTATGAAAATAAATAAATGTCCGATATGACTTGATAACTAATCCATTTTAAAAAGCATCGCAATTCATTCAAATCGCATCCAGTTTTAACGGCTGATGGAATTTCCCTCTTAATTAAAGATTGCACATAATACAATAATAGAGACAGTACAATTTGCAATGTGTAGAATATTGCGAATCGCAGGTAGAATTTAATCATGGAATTGATTTTCTTACTCTCTTCGATTTTTAAATTTTCGAGTAGATTTAACTTCGAGACTTTTTTGATTAGACGTCGCCATTGTTTCTGTTGATACAGGTGTATAACCGCACAACAAAAAATCTGTAATAAAAATATGAAAACTAATTAAATCATTGATAATAAAGGCTTCTACTTCGTTATACATTGCTTTTAGTTTTAATTTAAAAAAAAAATACTGATTCACTTTGTTTTTAAAACTTCAAAATTAAATGAATAATCCCATTGAAACATTTAATGCTGATGCAATATTAATTTGTGAAAATGTTTAGTGAATTGAAGTAAAGATTTTTATTTTTTGCAGTGGAAGGGGAAATCCAGTTACACACGGTGTGTGCGTCAAGCATTGACTAGAAAGTCATTTCCGAAAAATTAACTTGATAGAGATTAACAGGGACAATTGAATAGGATTAGTGATGGGCAAAATCGATTATCCAAATAATCGATTTATTTCAGAACTGCAAAGAATAAAGAAAATTTAATTTGAAAATGTCTCGAATAATTATGGCAATATTAATGATAACAACTGCATTGAAGTTTTTAATCACACATCTTATAGAATTGATTTAATTGTCATTTGATTACCTAAAATAATCGATTATTTCGTATTCGATTACAGAAATAATCGATTTTGCCCATCACTAAATAGGATTTCAATACTTTATATTGCTTCCTCTAGCCCTAACTATTGTCCGCATTCGGCACACACTGGTCCAACGAGGTCCAAAAGACCGAAATGACCATCACCCGCACTCGGCACACACTGGTCCGAAAGACCGAAATGGCCATCACCAGTTATCCATACGCTAGGTGAATGTTGGATGATCAATTTATTAATTGAATTAATTATTTATCATGCATGCAAATTTACTAACCCTTAGTGTAAGAGGACCCCCATCAAATTCTATGAGGGTATCTATGGACTCCCATTTTTTTGTTAATTCAACAAAATATATTACTAAATACACTGACGTCACCAAAATTATTAATGTACCGTTAATCACACTTAACAAAATTCTCTCGTCTGGAAAAATTCCGCATATTTTCAGACACGTTTCAGCCATTTTTAATATAGTAAACGTATCAAATTTGTATTTCTCCATGGCCATTAAAGTACGATTGAGTCAAAATATTTCATTAATCAAAACTGTTTGATGCTTTGTTAATTTAAAAATAAAATATATAAGAATGGATCATTTCCAAGACAAACTACAATAGACTCAAAATATTATGTAAGAATGGCTCTTTTCCATGACAATTAAACTACGATAGACTCAAAATATTAAATTAAACTAGCTGTTGGATGCTTTAATAATTCGAAAGGAGAATATGTAAGGATGAATATTAATGAAAATGGAATGCTTATATTTCAACGATATGGGGTTTACGGTATGTAATTTGCCGTGTGGTTTCTTAAATTGCTGCATACGAAACCTTCAATCATAAATTTCCGTAATATACGTGGCCAAAATTACATATTATAACTTATGAGGCAATTGATTTATTTTTTGCTCATAAATTTTATTGATGGAATTATACTTTACGTATAATTCATGATATTTATGAATTTAGTCATGAAAAATAAATTAATTTTTTCGTAGAATTATCATTCTACCATGTGATAAACATTTAAAAATTATTATCTAGTCTTGATTGTTTTGAATATCCCTTTCCTACAATTACGTATTACCCCGATTCTTACATTACCTGTTTAATCTACCATACACAAACTATCATAAATTATTTTTAATAAATGAAACAATTTTTTACTCTGTTTGTATAACTCGGATTGATTTTATTGTTGACGTTAAGGTCGTCGAAACTATAGTCAACAATAAAATCAATCCGAGTTATACAAACAAAGTAAAAAAGTGTAACATTTATTAAAATTGTATTACAATGTATAACAAAGTAGGAATAAATAATAAAAAATTAAAAACTATTTTAATTTGCATTAAAACTTTATATATACAATTATCTTTTTTTGTAAAATTTTCATTAGGTATAATATTATATATTTTATATCATATTCTTCCTAATCGGCTATCGTCCATTGATCTTTCAATCAGGAGTCCTTGCCTTTATAATTATATAGACTGGAAGAATGAATTTTTTTCCCAATAATCCATATACTTTATATATCGTGCACTTAGATTTAAGAATTTAGTTGTTATTGATAATGAGCACTTTGTGCCTCGAAATGTACATCTAACATAAAAATAAATTGTGAAGTAAGGAATAACAGTCTTTCAATTTGTGATTAAACACTTCACTTAAACTCAAAAAACCATTCAGTGAGAATGAATTTTATTGATTTTTTTGTTTTAAAGAGAGGATACGTGTGTTGAAAAACACACAAGTTCAACTTTTCAATTTTTAACTTGGAAGAATGAATTCTGTTGTTTTTTAGTTTTAATAGAGAATATACATAAGATTAAAAAATCAATAGTTATTTTTTTTTTAATTACCCAATTTTCTATCTAACCTAATACTAATATAGAAAGAAAACAGGATATTTTTTTATGCCACTATATACAAAACAGTACATTAATTATTTATCAAGAATATTTGTTATATTTGTTGATGAGTAAGTGATTTCACTTACTCACCAACAAATATCTGAAATATGGTGTTGTGACAACTTGACAGTTTATTATTTAAGTTAAGACTTGAGCATTTTTTGTAAAGGAATGTTATCCTCTCTAATTATTTTCGGATTTTGCACTTTCTCTTGATATACTTACATACTAAATCTATGCCAGTGTAAATACTAATACATTTACACACTTTCCAGGAAAGATAATAATGTTGCATATATAACATTCCCAATTTATTCCATTAATTCATGGCCACATTTCATAACAACAATTCAACATGGTTTTAACAAGGGGGCTCCAAATAAGCAAACTACTCAGAGTAGTTATAAACAATCAAAATGCTAAATATTCACAAATTGCTGTTAATGACTTGGTGGTGAGTACGGCAAGTGGAAAGGATGCAGGGATTACAACCTTCGGGCTGAACAGGCCGAAGGGCAAAAATGCTTTCAGCATGAATTTGGTCAATGAATTAAACGCAGCCCTCGATAATATTGCTGTTGATAATGATACTCGGGTCTTGATTGTGCGGAGTATGGTTCCTGGAATTTTCTGTGCAGGTATGTTTTAAAGAAATATTTTCATTTTTATATATTTTTATTGTATGTAATATTAAATAAATTAATATAAACTATTAATTACAAATTTCTTTTGCTTTTTTACGTTTCGGGTATTATCCTTTGCAATTTCCTTACGTTGTTTTCATATAACAATTTTAAAACATAATTTTGTACATAACCTTAATTTTTTATAAACTATTGAAAATAGTGTAAAATTTCTAAAAGTTGTTATCATAACTATAATTTTAAAACGGAAAAAATATTTTATCATCATACATTTTTAAGACCTATTCAAAGGAGATTTTTTCTTTATATAAACACTTGATTAATGGGCGCGTTCAGGGAAATTTTACATGTCTAAAGCGCTTGATATTCCCTGAACACGCTTTCGAGGTTAAGGACGCTCACGAAAATATGGCGGTTTTGTTTACATCTGCACGGTTTGAAAAGCAATCCAGCGGAAAATATACATGCTTTACCGCTTGATAAAGCGCTGCAGCGCCACACATAAAGCGGTACCGTTCAGCGACACCGCTTTCGTAAAGCGCTGCAGCGCTACAGTTCCCTGAACGCGCCCATTGTTTCACATTTTATTTTTCTGATTAGTTTCATTCGAACGACCATTATTAAAGAAATACAAAAAGTTTATAAACATCAAAATTGTGAAACAATAACGAAATGTTTATTTTAAGCAAACCTTTACACTTTGTTAACCATGTTTCACGAAGTGTTAGATGACTCAAAAGTGAATAGTTTATTGAAAAGAGTGTAAAATGGTAATATTGGAAAGGAATTCTCCTTTCCAATATTGAATTATGTATTTATATACAAAAAAAAATTAACATGTGCGCAAATTTTTCTTATAAAGAGTGTTATATTTGTTATTTCAATTAAATTATAAAATAAATAAATAAATAAAATATCACATATGTTATTTACAAAAATTCTTACTGTAGCTACTATATGAATTCACTTCAATTCACAAAGGACCTGATTACACAATAATTATTGAAATAAAGTATATTTCTACTTTCACAATTATTCCCAATAATTAAAGAAAATTGTTTTGCTTATTATAACTAAAATCTATTATAAACAAAATTCTTTTATATACCCATATTAATATTAATATTGTTTTTAACACGTGATACAATTTACTAGAATTGCTTATTAATTTTCAGGTGCTGATTTAAAGGAGAGATTATCGATGAGTCAAAAGCAAGTGTCAATATTTGTAACATCTCTGCGAACAATGATGACAAAATTTTATGAACTACCCATTCCAGTTATTGCTGCCATTGATGGAACTGCCCTAGGTAAATAATATACGCTTATTTATTTATTCAATTAACGGAGGCTTCTTAAGTACTAATGAAATATTATAAATACTAGATCTATTTCTGATCTATTAAACAATTTATAACGTTTATTAACACGAACGGCACAATTTCGAATGATTGCGTAACAAACAACTAATTAAATTCCGGTTGGTTTGATTTTCTAAATTAGTTTAAGAAATAAATTTTAAATGTAACTTGGGTTGCATATAGTAAAATATAATTCCCTGATTTTAAATGCGGAATAATGATAGGAAAACTGTGGAACATAAAAACAAACAAGTGTTTTAATTTCCTATCATTATTAATTAAAAATGTTTCACCACAGGTTAAGTGAGGAATTTATTGAGAAAATTCAAATACGAATTGTTTGAAATATATGAAATTAATTCAATCAATATTCAATGCTTTTGCTTAAGGTTGCGGTTTAGTGGAAAGAGATAGCTATATAGTAAAATGGAAATAATCGTTTGAAAATAGAGCTATTCTTTTGGATTTCATAATATGAATGTGTATTTACATTTTTTATTTACCAAGTATAAAGTATCAGTCTAAATAAAAAATAAATAGTTAATTTTCGTGTATTACGTCAATTTACTAGTTTAAGTTAGAAAAGAAAATTGTAAGATATAATGAAATTAATAGGTCATGTCTGCTAAGTTATTTGAATGCAGAATTTAGTGAAATCCTTTAAATTATCATTGCACAAGTTTTTATTAGCAAAAAATTAATTTAAAATTTGCTATAAATTTGATCAATTTTCATTGTTTTTCATAATTATTTTTCACAGAAACTAAACATTAAAATAATTTTTAATTTATCTGATGAAATTCCTGCTTATTTTAAGATTATTTTAATGTATAATACAATATTATTCATTGATCACAACAACAATCTAACTCAAATTAGTGATTGCCCATATTTGTATAGCTATCTCTTTCTTCTAAACCGCACCCTTAAATTATTCATTAAATCTATTTGAAAGATTATTAAATGGTTTAAATAGTAATTTAAATAATATTCATATAAAGTCATTGAATTTGAATATAAGGTTTCACCCTTGATGAGAAAAGTCATCAAGGGTGAAACAATTTATGATAAGCTTTTTATTGTGTTTAAATTTTGAGAAAGGTTTCTTTGACAAATTATTATTTGTTATTGTCTAACGTCTCAAAAATACAGTAATAAAAATCCTTGCTTTTTAATAAACTCTTTTTTTAATTTAATTTTTTTAATATCAAAATGCAATACAATAGTGCAAATAAGAATTATTGTATCACCTTATTTTGTATATTTTTTATATAAGATCCGTTCAATAATAAAACATATAATAGAAGCTGTAATTCCAACAACGTAAATATAAAAAATGATACGCAAATTCGCCAGTTTCAAAGCCTGATTTCCCACGTATTTCTCATAAAAATGTTCATTTGAAAAAAAGTCGGAAACCCATTTTGTGACAAACCCGAACTCGACACAATATCCAATATATCTATTAATATCACCCAATAGGTAGAAATTTCTATTCATAATAAGTATCAATGGGCTCGTATTTACGGCATCCGGAAAGCAGTACAACAAAGGCCGTCCATCTTCGTCTTTAGTCCTATTAATGTTGAAATTTATTGTCGTGTATTGAATACAAACAGCCGCTGTTTTATCCTTAGTTACATTTTTCAGACAAACGCGGATGTCGGTGCAGTCCTCGATGCGGAGAAAGATTTTTTGCGATCTGGAATCATCCGAATTGTTAAAGTAGCGTTTATAGTGTTCAAGAAACAATAAATGGAGCTTTGAGGTGATTATTTCGTCAATAGAAGTTATTTGTTTGGTATACATTGGTTTATACATCACGCTTATTAATTTTGATTGGTAAAAGATATTCATGTGGAGGGTGAATATAAGCCATGTTATAACAATAATACGGAGGTTGTGCGCTTTTGGAATATTCGTTATACCTTGCGAAGTCAGACTGCCTAAAAACTTGAAAAATATCTTCAAATAATTCATCCTGTCTTGCAGATATGTAAAGGCGTAGGTTACAGTGGAAAAAAATAAAAGCGTGATTGTTGCGTACACGCATATATCAGTGACTTCAAGCCATTTGTAGTATTGAGGGAGTTTAGTTGCTGTGGGTACGCAAAAACCGTCTGAAGCTTGAAAATAATACCGGCTTATTTCAAAATATCTATTCCGCTTCTCTGTAGCGATCATTGATGTCAATAAAATATCCTCGGCGCGAGTTTGTATAGCCTTGAAATTATTCGTGCTATTTCTATTTTCAAATTCTTCACTCCAATCCTCGGATACTGTGTATGTTACGTTTAGTTTCAAACCTTCGGCGATTGTATCAATTAGATTTATATCCAAACCAGAGCGCTTTCCTGATTTACCTGCTTCCCTTACAAAAGGAGGCCAAATTGATATCCTTACCTTTAAAGCGCAGTTTTTGGGTGTTTGCGGGATGAAATTACAATTGTTTTGTTTAATGCTGCTAGAAAAATTCGCGCAGCCTCCTAGAGTCGGTTCCCATGCGTATATTTCTTCTCTCAGAAAAACGATTATGTTGGTAACACCATATTTCGATAATATTTTTAATATACTTTCCAGTGGAATTAATTGGTTGGTTATAATTACGTTACGCTGTTTATTCTGTAAAACTTGATTGTTCGAAAAAGACGAAATCACCGCATCTAATTCCTCCAGCTTTTTAAAATCAACAACGAAAGTACTTGTAATATACTGGAAATTATTTTTAAACGGAATCGTGTAATTCGGTCCTAAAACAACCCAACTTCCTCTTAATCCCGATACTTCCAAATCAAAATTAAGAAAATCCGACGAATACACCGTGACTACTTCATTATAATCCTTTAAAATTCGACTCAGACATTGATGAAGATTTTCGGGGTTGGATGCCATTAATGATCCCCAAGCTGATATCAGTAATAGTATCGCAAACATTGCCGGACTAATAAGCAAACAAGAGTAAACTTTTAATACGTTTCTCAATGTCCGATCGGAATGATAAATTGCGCCGGTTGTGGTGGACATTAATCATGCGCGAAGTGTATGTATATCTGTTTCGAATCAGTTTTTACTTTTTAGTTGAATTATTTCAAATTATTCTCCTTGGTTATTCCTCTATGTCGCGTTAATTACACAAAAAACAAACAAAACTTGTATTTTTTATTATAAAAAATAAAGAACATATAGTTATTTCTGACTGTAAAGAAAAATCAATTTTATTATTGTTGAAGTAATTGTAGCATTAGTCAAAATGTTAGCTACTAAAAAAAATATTAATTTTAAGGCTGGCGTTTATCGTATGTAAAATGAAGCGATTTTGTACCAATTGAATTCCTCTAATAAACAAACCCTGAATAATGAATTTCATCATATTATATATCAAAATAATCCTAAAACTCCACAGATTTCGAACGAGTTATTTAAAAATTAATCTGATTAATAGTTTAGAAGAAAATTACGTCCAAAGTTAGCACATTTTATGCAAAGAATGTGCTATATTTTTACTTATTAATATAATTTTTGAAAGAAAATGAAATATGTCGTAATAATCTACATTGAATGTAGTTATAGTTCAATACATTTTTTCGTCAGAAAACAATGCTGTTTACTGAGGAAGGTCGTTCCGAAAATATCATCAATTCCCGTGAAATTCGGCCATATTGAATAAAACCGGCAAGTTGCATATAGTTTTCTGCATTTGACTAGACAAATATTAGTTCATTAAGTCTCATATAGATAGCGGGAAATAGTGTACTATATTTTAATAAATGTTATTTGCGTTTATCATCTTTAAGTTATTTATAAAATTAATGTTATGAGTAATAATTTAAATAATTAATACTGTGGAAAAACACAAACAAAGATTTTTAATTAATTTTCAAGAGTACTCAATAGATGTTTCTCCCCTCTTCTTGATAATGTTGTGTATGTATGCTTATTGCTGTTTCACATTCAATGAATATGAGAAAGACAAAAATATCTTTTATAGTTATCTCTGCGCGTCGCGTTTTTAAAACACCGACGATGCACATGCCATTCTAAAATAATAAACATTTTAAATAACGTTCAGTAAGCAGCATACAAATATGAATGAATCTTTTTTTGCCAATGTTTGCACGGTGAAAAATTATTATTATGGATTTCTTTTTTATTTTATAAAAAATGTAATGTTTTCAAATAATTTTATTTGAGCCTTAGGATTGTAATAAAAGGCTAATGATCTAAAATAGGTCAATATAATTGTAAAATTAAAATTATTATTAAAAATTATTAAATTGTATCAAGTTGTTACTTCACTTACTGTTTCATAGGTTCTTTTGAACTGTATGTTCTATTTTTTTTATTTTTGAAGTATACATTTAAAACCAAACACTTGTTATGGGGTAGCAGTTTTCGTCATATTTCACAAAATATATATAAATGTTTGCCTTCATATTTCCCGATAGGCCATTTTTAATTTCACTTTTATTTTATTATATTTACGGATACAAAAATTAATAAAAAAAATTATAGAATGATTGTAATGTAAGCAGAAATTATACTTTCCAAAAATGTATCTAGTTCTACACTATGTGTGGGGTTATTCATCCCAAATAGAGAATTTTAAATTTTGGCATACTTATGACATATGATTATTAACATTGATGTCAATTTTTTTATAATTACAATTTAAAATAAAATGGAATCCCGGCCAGGGAAGGTTCATTTTTATTTCGGATAGAAAAATGTTTCAAATAAAAGTTGAGGATCTTAAAAAATAAGTAATTTTTGTTACCAAACTTTTATTGTAGGACTTTCAGTTTTCATTTTATAAGCGGAAGAATTTCATCTACCTAATAAATTCCCTTAGAAATAAACAATTATTTTTATAATCTTCTTTGTGTTGGCTGTGGAGATATTAATTATTGAAATAGTTATTTTAATGACAAATAAAACGTCAAAGTTCCCTCATATTCAACATATCATTCACAAACGCCTCCAGTTTGAAAAGAAAAAGGGTGTAGAGAAATGTCTTTAATCCATTGTAAGGTAATAAATATCGCACTAAATTATAATCTCCTTCCAAGTACTCGCCTTTAACTTTAAAAGACAACAATCCATTTTTTCAATTAATCATTTTTGATTTCCTATTAAATTTTCAATCAGAAACTTATTTGACCGAATTCACCGGGGAAAGTACCATGACGGACACATCACCATTTTTTAAAGAAATTTAAAAGAGAATAGGACGTTTGATAATGCTATACAAAAATATTTAGTTATTCAAGTTCTACACTTCTATTTAAAATATTTGTCTATCCCAAAAAAGTATAATCCAAGAACTGACAATACTAAAACAAATGGTTAATGAGGGAAAATAAGAAAATTCCTTCAAGATAAATGAGTGAGTAAAGCGCAAAACATATTTTCTTTTTCATATTATATATAATGTAACAGGAAAATTTAAAACAAAAAGAAATGCTGCGATTTTTTATTATATTTTATTTCGACGGAATGTTATTCGCCATTAAGAGTGTTATTTTAATATTCTTTTAATAAACCAATTTATCTATAAAAAATATCATAACTTTCTAAGGTTTCAACTGTTTTTTAGTGGAACCTCTGTAGATTTTTATGCAATCAAATTCTCTATCGATTCATATTAGCATTAAAAACGATAAAGATAGATGGATTCGAAATTTAGGTCTGTAGAATTGGCCTGCTTAGATTTCCATATCTTTCCTAAAGAATATTGATGCACGCGTAAATAGAACACGAATTACTCAATTATGAAAAAAAAAAAATGTGAGGAAAGAAATTTAGAAATAACTCAAAAACTACTTGCTCTGGATATATAGATATATAATATTTTGATGTTGCAAATTAATTTGCTAATCGATTTGTGAGATAAAATATTGAGCATTCCATTTAAAAAAAATGAATTATGCTGTTTTTAATTGGGCATTGAAATATGGATCTTATGGAAATACCTATTGTCAAAATTGACAAATGTTTTTTTAATACTAGAGGGATCTATTAGTAAAAATTGAAGATGCCGTTCATCAGTATATTTTGATTCTACTAGAATTTATAGACATTTTTCGAAAGGTCTATTTGGTGTTAATATTCGAAAAATAAATTTTTAACTCAAAAACTGTAACAATTATGTGGATATAAATTCATATAAGTGGATGGACAATTAAATGGGGAATCCAAAAAATAATAATATGTAGTGTTCTATTTAAAATAACAAAATTGGTAGCCATTTCCGATATAATCTGTCAAGAACCCCGCAAACTTTTAATGTCCGTTATTAGTGGCCCACCCTGTATACATAATTTTATCCATTTTATTTCACTAAATTACACCTTTAATTTGATGTATATATTATCTTACTATTTTTATTATTTCAAAATGCATTTTATCTCGCGAAATATAATTTGAGGATCAATTCTGCGTAAAAGGTAATTTTTATGAATATTCAAATATTAATAAAAACGGTTAGGTATAAGTATAACGAATTTTTACCGCTTCTTTTAATAACATCACACGAAGAATCCAAACTTACAGTGAAAATGATTTTTTCTTAAAAATGAGAATAAAAATATAATAGCATGCATTGAGTAATTCTTTCGATGATTCGACAAAATTCATCAAATATATTTATACACTGTCTAAATAATAAATAATATATTCATTAATAAAAAAATCGATCGCGTCAGCGTCGGTTGTCGAATACACAGACACACACATAGATAAGGAAACCAAACTGCAGTGTTCTACATATTTCTCAAATAGTTCGCTATTAAAATCGAGAGGCCATCACCTCCTTGACGATTGGCAACTATCTCTGTCATCGCATCATTCCTTTTCTAGTAAACGCCAGCCTTTAAATTATTATTTATATATATTATAAATTAATTAATTACAATGAAATTAAACAAGGAAAATTTCTGGCAATGATCAATAAAATTCGATCAAACCCTTTTTCCAACTGCAAAAAATACTTACACTGTAAGTTTTACAAACATCTATTGAAACAACTACTTCCCGAGCATTTACCCCGCCGGACATTGGATTACACAATAGATATTTGTTGTTGCATCGCAGCACTTACAGTGTAAGTATTTGTTGCAGTTGGAAAAAGGGTTTGATCGAATTTTATTGATCATTGCCAGAAATTTTCCTTGTTTAATTTCATTGTAATTTAAATAGCTGCAAATGTGTGAATCATCTTTGTTTCATTTCATTTTATTTATTAATTAATTATTATTTTGACTAGCATAAGTCAAAATAATAATTTGTTAATTATTTCCATTTTTTGTTGTTGTTGAACCCTTAAAAATCGTGAAAATTGCTCGTGTCTGGGAAGAACTCCCCTCAAATTAATGCATTGTCTTACACACTAGTCTTTTTAAATTATTATCATTTATAAATGCAACACTTGATATATTTGTAAGTATTAAACAAAATGTAATTTTAAGTTGATATAAATTTTATGTGACATTACGTTTTTTTTTTTTTAATAAATTATCTTTTTTGAATATAGGTGGTGGTCTGGAACTTGCCTTAGCTTGTGATATCCGCATTGCCTCATCTGTAGCCAAAATGGGTTTGGTGGAAACCAAGCTTGCCATTATACCTGGAGCCGGAGGTTCTCAAAGACTTCCCAGAATAATCAATCCATCAATTGCCAAAGAATTAATATTCACTGGTCGTATTTTTGATGGCGAAGAGGCCAAACAACTAGGTAGGTAAAATAAAGGAAAATAAAAGTTATATAATAATATATATAAAGGCAGAAAGACCTATGGTCGATAGCCGATTGACAAGAAAAAAATTATTTTCAAAATATTTTATATTATTATTAGTATTATTGTAAACTCAAAAAACTTGTCAATAAAGATGTGTAACTAACTAAAAGTTATAATAACACTAATATAGAGTACAATAGACAATTTTGAAAATTATTAATTAATAAATTAAAGGACATGTCAAAATGTCACAGTAGTTATTTTGACATGTCCTTTTTTGTTACTTGTGATATATTCAATTGTACTTTGAGATAATTGAAGGAATCTATCTCTGACATAGTTGTGCTTTTTAGTTGTAACAATATTATTTAGTAACTAGAATTATGTATTATTTCTAATTTATTAGAAATCTTCCTGTTGGGTAATAAAGAATATTATTGTTATTATTATTATTATTATAAATTTTCGATTTATTTATTCCTTTTTATTTTAGGATTGCTAAATCACTGCGTGGAACAAAATGAAAATGACGACGCCGCTTATCAGAAATCTTTAGACATCGCCAGACAAATCCTGCCGAACGGGCCGTTCGCGATCAAGATGGCCAAAGCAGCCATCAATCAAGGACTCGAAGTTGATCTCAAATCTGCATTTAAATTTGAAGAATCGTATTACGCACAAATAGTTCCCACAAAGGATCGCCTCGAGGGACTGAAAGCATTTAAAGAGAAGAGAGCACCTCAGTACACGGGCGAATAAATGGATTATTGCGAAGTTTTTGCAATTGTGTACGTTGTAAATATTGAAGGAAATATAATTTTAATAAAAAAAATCATTTCTTAACTAAAGTAACCACATCTAATCCGAAAAAAAAAGAAATACTCACAATAATAAAAAACGCCCGTTGCTGCTCTTCCACTTAACCTACTACAAAGGAAAAAAATATTTATTTATTTGCAGGAGACACCATTGTCAAATTATAAGCGACTCATTTACAGACACTACAAATATGCAACAAAAATGTTTTTTTTCTTTTTCAATTAAATATGGAAATTAAAGCTGGATACTCCAAGTTTTATTCTTAATCATTTTGAACTTCAATACTTAAAAATTACATTGACCAGATGACTTTCAATTCTAACGATGCATATCTGCTGATTTCATTACACACTGACACATTTCAGCCGAAATCTCAGGAATAGCTTGTCTTATGTTATTTTTTATGTCTTCCTGAGTTTGAGGTCGATTCTGGTACACTTTTGATTTTATAAAGTTCCACAAAAAGTAATCTGGAGGCGAGAAATCGGGGAAGCGTGCAGGCCACGATTGATCTCCATGCTGAGTTAGCAGACAAACCGGAAACATCACTCAAAGGACTTCCGTAGATAATAAAAACAATAATAAATTATTTATTGAACATTTTATCAAAATGAATAAATTTGATAACTTGATGCGTTGCACCGTCTTGTTGAAACCACGTAACTTCTAATGGTAACTGGAGTTGGCAGATGGCATCCACTAAAAACATTTGGACCATGTCCAGATATTGTGTACTGTTAACAACTTCTTAATTTATCTTCGAAAAAATTTGAGCTTAATATTCCATCTGAGAAGATGCTGCAACAAATAGTAACTTTTTCAGAATGTAGACCACTCACGCTTATTTTTTTTTTTTTTCATCGTGAAGTTGAAAATGTTGTTGAGGAAATCTGGACCTCTTTCTAAAATCCAGCGACTGAATTGTAAACGAGTATTTTGGTTATTCATGAAAATGTTTGCCACTTACAGAGAAAAAAGTCTTTAATATTGTTTTTACGGACTCGTGAGAAATTCCTACTTGTTGGGTTAAGCGACGTAGGGATTCATTCGAATGTTCCTCAATTGAATTTCTCTTCAGTTCTTGCTCACTTTACTTTTTTTCAGAGGTTTCAAATCCACAATTGATCCCCTATGGTGATAGTTTGTGAACCATCTTACGAGAAGGAGCCATTTCAACATTAAACTCTTGCCGGAACTGCCGCTGTGTTTGAATAATTCAATCAATTCTTAAAACCTTCTCTACACAGAATATTCTTTGAGCAATCAGAAAGCTAAATGTGGGAATAATTCACAAAACCTAGCCCAGAAAGGTACACCCAGGATTAAAAGTAATGTTGCTATATCTATGTGGCTGGTGAATTCATCACTCTTCTTCATTGCGTACTGCATCGGATACACTCTTACTTGAAACAAACTTTCATAAATCAGATGGATTTAGCTTGAGATTAGATTCAGTGTTTAGAGCAATCGCTCCATATCTAACAAAACTTGAGATAATATTTATAATCTTCATTGCGTACTGGATCGTATACACTCTTACTTGAAATAAACTTTCATAAATCAGATGGATTTAGCTTAAGATTAGATTCAGTGTTTAGAGCAATCGCTCCATATCAAAACTTGAGATAATATTTATAATCACTCTTCTTCATTGCGTATTGGATCGTATACACTCTTACTTGAAACAGTCATAAATCAGATGGATTTAGCTTGAGATTGGATTCAGTGTTTTGAGCAATCGCTCCATATCTAACAAAACTTCAAGTAACATAACCATTACAAGTAGATAATAATTAAAATGGAGTCTCTCATAATTTGACACCCTTTACTTTAATGACTATAATTTCGGCACTTGCATAACATCAAACTCTTTACAGAGGAACTTGTATGCAAGCTGTGGCATGAAGAGGATGAAGATGCCTCTCATGTACTATTCGATTGCGAGGCAGTTACCACCTGTAGTGAAGGAAACCTAGTTCAAGGGTATCCAGCCCACTTTCCGAAAGGAAAAATGATCGGAAAGTTTCTAGGATTGGCAAACGAGACCGAAATTTTCGATTAATAACAGTTATGGACAAAAAATAATTTCGACATTATCAAACTGATAATCTATCTATAGACTATAGGTCACTAATGAAAAGTTTAAATGTACAAAGTAAAAGTGTGAAATAAATATAAATAAAATATTAAAAATCAACCAATAAAACACAGATTAGATTGAATAACTAAATAAATTCTCTTGAAAATGGGCTAGTAACCCGAAATTAGTCGAGAATTTAAAGTTATTCAATCTAATCTGTGTTTTATTGGTTGATTTTTAATAATCTATTCATATTTATTTCATACAATATGAACTACCAATGTCTAAATATTAAAACCATTAATTAAAGTAAAAGTGTTTTATTATTGTGTTTCACGATGTATAACAAACAATCAAACAAATAAAACAATCAACAAGAAAAAAAATGTTGGTTCAGACAAAGATACTTCGGTTTTATTAATAAAAAAGATTTTTATTCACTCAGTTACAAAATGTAATACTATATTGTTTTTTTTTTAATTTGATTTTTTATGTTTATTACTTGCTGATCCATTTCAAATAGTTATTTGAGGATAATCCTGCCGTGCCCTTTCAGTTTATTTTAGGAAACTTTTTTAAAAATATCAACAATATCTGTATTCGTGTAAGTAAATATAAAAGGATTGTATTTGCTTTTCGTCTTGATTGGTATTCGTAGGTTTTCTATTAATATTTTGCTAATCCTTTTTTTAATTTAGTTTTAGAGCTGAATATAGGAAATGATGAATTAATAAAAATTTTTAAAAAGGGATTATCAATATTAATTGTATTTGCTTTTCGTCTTGATTGGAATTCGTAGGTTTTCTATTAATATTTTGCTAATCCTTAAAAAAATAGTTAGAGAAAAATTTAGAGCTGAATATAGGAAATGATGAATTAATGAAAAATTTTAAAGAAGGATTATCAATATTAATTGTATTTGCTTTTCGTCTTCATTATAATTCGTAGGTGTTCTATTAATATTGGTAATCTTTCTTTAAAAAAATTATTAGTTAGAGAAAAAAATAGAGCTGAATATAGGAAATGATGAATTAATAAACATTTTTAAAAAAGGATTACCAATATTAATAGAGAACCTACGAATACCAATCAAGACGAAAAGCAAATACGATCCTTTTATATTTACTTAAACGGATACAGATATTGTTGATATTTTTAAAAAGTTAATTAGCGTTTTCCAAAATAGTGAATGTATTTTCCAGGGTTTTTTCACGTCATGTTTTAAATTGTAGAGAACCACAACTTGACTGTAATCGAATTTCCAGTTCAGAAACACATCCACTGTAATAACACGTAGGCGTTACCTTTTTATAAATAGTTGCAGATTTATATAAATATTTGTAAATATTTGAAATTGCTCTTACCGTGCGTTTTAAATAAGCATTCGCGAATTTGATTTTTTTCTTGGTTGTTTCGCTGTGTACTGCGTCAGATTACGGTCTCGGCCAAACGACACCGGCGCAGGGTCGATGTGCCCACTTTAGCCTCAATGAATTTATACCGATTCTAAATATACCCTTCGATTATCCTGTTCGCAAATATAATATTAATGCCGCGCATATCCTTGAAACGAAGATCGGCCAACTGTTGCGAGAAGCGAGCGGCGCGCAGTGAAAATAATGTTAACCATACACAATGTGATACGAAAATATCTTATACACTATATGTTTTTTGCTTTTAAAAATTCTGACATGCAATACATTTTAGAATATACAGTAACGGACAAAAAAAGGGATTGTTAAAATTAGTCATTAAATAATATGTAGCTTTACATATATAAACATATTTATTTCTGAGATTGGAATATACAAATTCAATACAATATCTAACAATACACTAACGTTCACAATATATTTCCAACTCTGAAGCTGGCTATCGACCAGTGGTCTTTCAGCCTTATGTATCTTTATTTGCAAGTTTTTTTGGAGTTTACAATAATGAAAATAATAGAATATTTTAAAAATGTAAAGGTTACTTGTTCACCATTGGTCTTTCTGACTATCTTTTTGTTGGATTTGTCATATAGAAAAAATAATTAAATCGATTTTATGTTGGTTGTGGAGACTTTAATTATTTCAATAAAAATTGTTGTCGTTAACAGAAAATTAATTTTAAAAAAAGAAATGATTAATAATTTTTTTCTTAACTAACTAACCATCTTTATTCAAATGTGTACAATAATATATAAAATTAGAATTATGTTCTAATTTCTATTTTTTCTTATTTTAATGCTTATTCCTACTTATTATATGTAGGAGAAAGGACGACCATTTTTATTTAAATATAAAAATAATTTAATTTATTTCATTCTTTTTTAAATTAATTCATTGTTAACTCGTTCCCTGCATAAAATTAACACTTGAAACTCTTAAACAGAGGGTATCATATTCAAACATTTATAAACAAACACCACCATAAATTCAATTTCCCACTCCAAGGATTTAATGCTAATATTATATTTAATACATTTTTTTTACGTTTATTAAGGTCGATAAAATAAATTTTCTGAAACATGTAAAGGATAACATAACAAAATCTCAATTATACATATTTTTTAAAAAAATCATGCATTGAGTTAATAACAAGCAGTAAAAGAACGTTCAAACGCTCTGACACCATTATATATATATAAATAAAACCGTTTTGTAATATTAAGTCATGTACAAAATTGATGTTTTGTAGCACGGTATTATATTTGAATTGGACTGATGCCAGTGTTCGTTAATTAGACGAAGAGAGGCGTTTATTATAAAATATAGAGTTTATTGCTACGAATAAAATATATTTCAGTTATTTATGTATTCACATTTATGCAGTTTTTCGTCAAATGGATATAAATAAACAATAATAATCTTTCACATTTAATGAAATGTTCAGCCACCATTCATCTAGCGTACGGATAAGATGGCGCTTGCGTCGTCTTTAATTTATTATGAATAATAATATTTATTTGAATTAAATAAAAATGATTTGAAAATAATTAATCCTCGACACCCAATACGAGTAAAAGAGGATACGATTAAGAAAGAAAGAAAACAATTAATAAATTATTTCCACATTTAGCTCTCTGACATTTACTTTAGAGAAATACTTGCGTAACGTACGTCAAAATATCAGAAAGCTAAATGTGGAAATAATTCACAAAACCTAGCCCAGAAAGGTACACCCAGGATTAAAAGTAATGTTGCTATATCTATGTGGCTGGTAAATTCTTCACTCTTCTTCAATGCGTACTGTTTCTTACTTGAAACAAACTTTCATAAATCAGATGAATTTAGCTTGAGATTGGATTCAGTGTTTTGAATAAATAAGTATGCTTCGTCAATCTGAGACTTAATTATTGAGCGCAATCTCTTGAATAATTTTGTTAGTGCTTAGCCACTTCTTTCTGTAGAAATTTTTGATCCTAAGGTTAGATTTTGTTATGCATTGCCGCCTGTCTCAGTTTCTTGTGGTACTCTATTTCAGTCTCTGACGTAGCATTAGCTTTCTGCAGTATCGCTTGCCTGCTATTCGTTAGGATTGGTATGGCTACATTTGACAACTAGCGGTTTATGATATCAACCTCAAGTATTATACCCATCAGCTCTAGTTGCGTTATGGTTCCATGAATTCCCATCATTGTCCGAATCTTTAAAATTCTTGAGAAAACTCTAAAGCCCGATCCATCTCTCCTTTTAGATCCATCTGTGTAGATCCTTACAGCCGACTCTCTCATTCGTTTAGTAGGTTGAATAACAACATCGTAGGGTGTATTCCGTATAAGTGTCGGTACAAAACAGTCAGTGACAGACTCTAAAAGGGGTATATCTTTGCAGACACTCCTCCAGAGTTGTCCTCTAACTTTCCCACAGCTATGTTCCAGATCCAACTACTCTGAAGGTGAAGTATAGTCGCCAAAGCTTTTATATTTTTATAATGGTCCGATAAATAGTTCCGACGATTTTTTTTCAAACACCCTTTATATACAAATCTGCATCTTTAGAAATGCATACGTTGAGTTCACGCAAATCTAAAAATTATCCGTTCGTTTAATAAAATCATTTGTGTAATTTATGTTTTTAGTAAAATTGTAAATGGCTGGTCCGTTCAATAAAGAATTGTTATTATTATTATTAATTGTTGAGATGTTCGAGTATCTCAAGATAAATGACTCATCTTGTATATGTTTTTATAATACATTTACTAAAATAAGCTAAGCCATGAACAGAGTAAAATTTTTACTTCATTAATCCAAATTGCAATTGGTAAAAATAATATTCTGTTTTGTGATAAGCCTTACTAAAATTGTTAAATTGATTATATAAGTAATGATTTTTTTATGTTGAAATTTTCACAATGGTTCGATAAATAGTTCCGATGATATTAAACCATTCTTCAACCAATACATAGTATGCAAATGAGAAATTATTTAATTATTTTTTTCGAACACCCTGTATAAACAAATCTGCCGCTTTAGAAACGCATGTATCCAAATTTGGCATACGTTAAGTTCACGCAAATCTTCCATACTGACACGAATCCTAAAAATAACCCGTTTGTATACGCGAAACAGAGTTTGCACCCGGTTTTAAAAAATCCATCATCCACGCGGCCTTTTGTAAAAAAAAAAAAAATGTTTCCAACGAAATATATTGAACTCGTCGATTTCCGTAGGTGGTTGATTTACGGTTTTCTTTCGAGTTTATTATAAGATTTTCGAGATCGAGTAATGCGGATTTATGGAAGATTTGGCGCCGGTCCAATAGACAATTGTTGGACGCCCGGAGCGTCACTGAGGCAGTTTCAAAATCCGCGTCGCGACGTCCGCCTCGCGAGCGAAATTTTTGTTTTAGTTTTCGTTTTTTTTTTCTTTTTGCGGTTTATTAATTTTTTATCCGTCGATTGTTTTGTATTTATTTGATTTGTGCCTTTTCGTGCGCGGAGGGAGAATCATGGCGGAAGCACCCTGGAGGTACGTGCAAGTATTCCCTTTTTTTGCAAGCTTATTCTGGACATTGGCTATTTTCGCCGGTGGTGATTCAGTGCGGATGCATTTTAGTCTATTTTGTTCCACGATATTCTCATGGAGTAGATTTTCGTAGGACTTTCATAATTTTAGTCGGTGCTTAAATATAAACTAACTTAATATCTGTGCCAAACTCGTAGGTCTAATTATAAATACGGGTGTGGGTAAACTGGGGTTTTTACGAAATTTTCTCTTTTTTTTTTGGTTCTGTGCATTTATGGAATTGCGGATATTTTGGATTCTGCTGGATTCGGAATCTGATGGTTTGTTTTAGTGCCGACTAAAAATATTCCTATCTGTAAATATTTATTCCTGCTGAGCCGGATAACACTTTTCGTGTAAATATTCAGCTAAATCTGGATTCAGTTCCTAAGTACATTGTTTGTTTCAAACTAAGGAATATTAAAAAAATACAACACTTACAAATATTAAGTTAACATATGTGTAGCTATAAAACCTAATGGATTACTGATTTTATTACTAATTATATCAATAATTCCATATTGCATTAAATGAAAAAACAATAATAAGTTTCAAGAGCTTAAATATATAACGTAACATTTTTTTTAAATACGCGTAAAATTTTACTACTATAATCTTTTTTCATTTTTAATGAAACTATTAAGATTTTGATTTCTTCACATAAAATGAAAATCAAAAACTTAATAGTTTCATATAATGTTATCAAAAAAAACAAATTTTAAATTCTCTTGAAAATGGGCTAATAACCCGAATCTAGTTGAGAATTTAAAGTTATTCAATCTAATCTGTGTTTTATTGGCTAATTTTTAATAATTTATTCATATTTATTTCATACAATATGAACTACCAATGTCTAAATATTAAAACCATTAATTATTGTAATTTTTTTGTGATAAGTCTCATAAAAACCCATTGTTTTATTTACTAATAGTGTATTATGGAGTATTATAAGTAAAAGGCCTCAACTATTATTAACTGAATTACTTGCATTTTATACAATTGTATAAAATTATTACAAGTAGGGCTGAAAGACCTCCAGTCGATTGACCAGACTTACACTTACATTCGTTGCAATTATTTATGTTATATTGTTTTATATTATCTGTTATCTGAATAAAGATGTGTGTATTACAAGTAATAAGTAAGAATTTTAAGTATTGTAATGGTCGTGACTGAATGGCAATCATCTAAGTCAAATAATAATTCAAGAATTTAATTCATATTAGAAATAAAGCATACATTTTCCATTAATTTAATAAAATAGAATCAGTTTACTGTAATGAAAATATCTTTAAAAATTAAATTATTTAAATGAGTTTACGTTTTAGACTTGAAGTAAAAATAAATTTAAAAGAACCCACTTCTAAAACGATACGATATCTGTAATTTTTATGAGTAAATAATGTAATTATTATTAATGGGGCAATGATGATTGGTTCATTATCACATTGATGATTCATTGGATTGGAAATTTCAATGCACACACTTAGCTTGAAATGCATTATCTCTATTTCCAACGAATGGTTTCGTTTTAATTGGAAACACTATGACATAATAAAATAAATTTAAAACTGTCGATCATTTTTTATAAAGAAAATATAATTTAATATTAATAAATATTCTGTATTCCCCGAAATCCAAACATCGTCCCAAAATATATCCATCCCACTCTCACAATTCATGAAGTCATCAAGACGTTTCAAGACAGTTCAGCTAGCTAGCACAGAATTTTTTATTGCACATTACCCTCAATTCAAGACAGGGCAGAAAGATAAGCTAGGACAGACAAACCATTATTTTAATGTATATACTCAATGTTTGTAAAAATGTAAATGTCTGAATAAAGATGTTTGTGTATACATTAAAAACTTTGATAATAAAATAGTTAGAGAAATACATTCTTTATATAAATAATACTCTGTAATATCCATACTATACTCGAAAACCACACTATTGTTAATATTTTTATTCTACTCTCTAAATGTTAGACTATAAACTTTTTGTAGTAAATGTAGTAAATGTTAGACTATAAACTTTACTAGAAAAAGTTTATAGTCTAACATTTAGAGAGTAGAATAAAAATAGCAAAGGTAAATCAGTTGCTAAAATATTGAATATCATCATTTAATATTAGTGAATTGTATTTAATAATATATGAATTTATACCGAAATTCTAACAATAGTCTCAGTTTTAAATCATCTATATTTAAGATTATGTAAGCCTTTAAAAATAAAACTTGTATGTGAAATCCTTTTGACAACACTGTCAATATTCACTTAGCTGGAGTAAACCAAAACAATATGTTAACACATTTTTTCCATTAAGCAAGTAATTCCAATTCAAAAATAAACCCAATATTTCATAGCGAAACGAAAAAAAAAATCACACGGCAAAACCTTCCAACAAATTAATACCAACATTAACAAAACGTCGTCCCGTCGTCCAAAACGGCCACCTGATATTGAAAGAGCACCACCAATTACAAATCCGCACCAACGGCAACGAAAACGCTAGGGCAACAAACCATGCTTTTTATAAACGGAAATTGGATTCGATATCGAGATATTTTCGGCCGGCTCGAACACTCGCTAGACATACATTTCGCTAATAAATTCGCCGGCCACTTGTAACTGTCTGCTTGTTTAATTTCGTTTTATAAGGTACAACGCACGGTTGGATTGTCACGAAAATAGACCCACCGAAAGCACTTCCTCAAACAGTATATTTGTAAATAACCCAGATCTTTAAATACGTTCGGGCGTGACTCAAGAGAGATAATTTTCTGCGAGCGTTTTGAACCTAGTTAGCGCGAATTAATTTTGGAAGTTGGTTGGATTTAGTGCAGTGATGATTCAGACGTGTATTTAAGTCTCGAGGAGTGTTCGTCCTTTTTTTTGTAGGATAATTAGTACAAATAGAAATGTTCCAATATAATTTTCCAATGAATTTTGAATTTATACTTCCAAATTGTAATCTTATAGATTACAATTTGGAAGTATAATATGATGTTATACTTTGGAAGTATAAATTGTAATCTATAAGATTACAATTTGGAAGTATAAATTCAAAATTCATTCAAAAAATTCAAAATACATATAAGTGAGTTATTTAGTGAATTTAACAAAGGGTTAACCCTTTGTTAAATTCTAGTAACTAATGGGGATCCAGCATTATATTATTTAAAATTACATACGTGTAATGTAAAAGAAAATGCGGTCGCTGCAATATAACTAAACATTTATTTCTTAAAAAAATATATTCTAACTGGTCGATAGCCAGTTTCAGAGTTGGAATTATACTGTGAACGTTAGTGTATTATTAAATATTGTATTGTAACTGTATATTCCAATCTCAGAAATAAATATGTTTATGTATGTATATTCTAACTAATATTATAAAAAAATAGGACCTAAAAGGTCGCAAATACGGCGACAACGAAGTGCAAAGGGTTAAATTATTATGATGTTATCTACAAAAAATGTCAAATAATATACAACTATTTTTAGATACTATTTAAGATATAATTGGAAAGATAAGGCAAGAGCCCTGTTGCCGAATTATTATTGAATTATTAAATAAAGTAAACTATTAGGGATATCTGAGTTTACGTGAAGTGTTTTCACATTTGTAGTATATGCCGATCCCTGCTTCGATATGCAGTTATCCTTCACCACAATCCTCGTCCAGCCGTCAGAAACAATTGTGGAAAATAAAAAAAAGCTAAAAGTAAAGTTGCACTTAATGAGTTTTGATTCTAACCGAAAGCATTTCAGATCTCACAACTGTTATAAAAACTTAAATACAACGTTTCGGTTCAATCTATTTAGCCGTTTTTGCGCTATCGAGGAAACACACACACAGATACATTTTTTAAATATCGATGGAATGGATTCAGGGTAGCTTAAAACGCGTATATCCGTTGAAATTAAAGATTCCAAAGTTTTCACGATTACAATAGTTCCCTTAGACCTGGGTCCGGGATAGTAGAAATGACATAGACTAGACAGAGATAAAAGATAACCGATTTGTAAAATTTATAATGTAATGTAATGGTTTTTTAAAATATTGTTTGTATTGTTTGAATTTCACAAATAAAAATGTTTGTATATATAAGAAATATTCAATCTCGACACCCAATATGGGTAAAAGAGGATAAGATTAAGAAAGAAAGAAATATTCAAACTATCTATTAAATTTAGCAAATTCAATATTATACTGATTCTGTCTTCCCTTTTGTCTTTCTTATAAAAATACTGTTAATTTTTTTATATTCATCGTACCATTTTTTGTTTATTTACTCAATTGTGACTTTTTTTATAATTCGACAAATTAACTGACGTCAAAATTTAGTTTACGTACGAATGCCTCAAAAATTTTGCACTATAATAGTACTTTACATATTTAATTAAATGCTACACAATGGTGTAATTTATTGCTGAAGACATTTAATTTAACAAAATCAATAACATCATATTATACATATTAAATTTAAACTTGAATAAATATTCAGTTCATTTTAGGTTTATTTCCAATATTAAATGCGGAGGAGTTAAAACAAATAATGTTTTTGGTAAACTAATAACGCATTCTGAAAATTCAAGGAAACGCGTGCGAGAATTTATATTGGGTGTAAGTAAAAATAGTGTCAGGAAAAACCAAATGTCATACATAACAAAAATCATAAAGATGGGACAAAATGACTTTAACCTTCAGCCAAACTTGCTTTTTATAAATACTTTTTCCGATATTTTTGTACACTCGAATTTACTATGTATTGAAATTAAAACATTGCCGACAAAGTGATAATAATAAATAAATTTACCATGTATTGAAATAGCACTGCCGACAAAACAATAATAAATACATTTACTATGATTTGGGATTAAAACATTGCCGACGAAGTAATAATAATAATAATAAATAAATTTACTATATAATAATTATGAAGTATTTTAATTAATACACTTGGTTGTTCGTTTCTCTAAAAAAAAAAACTATGTTAAATTTGCAGACAAAGTAATAACGGATTTGTTTTATTTACGAACAACGTCTATTGTTTTGGTTTTGAATAACTTGTTTCTCTACAAGCTCGTTTTTTAAATTGATATTTACGCCCTAATGAGTTCGTTATTCGATGCATGAAGAAACTCCCATTGTAATGTTACAATTCACACCTGCACATTTAAGACACAATGTTATTTGGGATAATTAAAAGCTCCTAAATCTTCCCCACATTGCCCGTTTTACATAAGAAAGCTTTCACGTTTTTTTTTTTCTTTTTTTTAATTCTCAAGGGAACAATTAAAAAGATATAATAAATTATATTGTAGTCGGGGATGGCCTCTTCGTGGGTTTGCATTTGTTTAAAACTTAATGTTAATCTTCTAATCAGGAGGATGATTAGAAGATTAAGATTTTTTCAACCTGAACATAGCTCCCCTAAATCTCATAAATCTAGCCAACATAAAATACATTTTACATAAGAAAGCTTTCACGTTTTTTTCTTTTTTTTTAATTCTCGAGGGAACAATTTCTTTTAAATGTATATCGAAGATATTTGTGATTAAATAAAATGGATTTCTGTTAAATAAATATATAATAATAATCTTTATTGTCCAACAGATATACCATAAAAGGATAAATATCAGAAAAAAAATATACAAATCAATTAATTAATAACTAAAAATGGTTCAATAACTACTGTAAGTATAATAAAAAAAATACTTTTATTGGCATACCATAATGTACAATCATATACTTAAATGAATTATATATATATTCAAATTAATGTCACTCACTCCTTCACATCTCTTCTTTTCTTTTTCTATCCCAAGTTAACAACTGTTCCATCTTCTCTCATCCATTCTTCTATCTTCCATTCCTCTCGTACTTCCTTGCACTCTTGCCCTAAATGGCTCCATGTCTCCATAATCCCACACAACATGCATCTTCCATACCTTTCTTCCATCCATACTTTCCATTCTGTCTCATCCGTTCCACACCTAGACCTTGCCAGACTCACTTTTTTCTATTTTTACCAATCCTTCCTTAATAAGTACTCTTGCCCTAATTAGCTTCATATATCCATTATCCCGCACAACGTACATCTTCCATATCTTTCTCCCATCCATACTTTCCATCCTCTCTCATCCGATCCACACTCACTTTTTCCTCTTTTGACCAATCCTTCCTTAATAAGTACTCTGGTAACAGCCCATAAACTTGCCATCTTCCATACTGTTGATTGAACCCATTCTTTTCAATTCTTCCTTGGCACTTACAACCATTTCTCTTTCATCTACGCCGCCACATTAAACCATTCATCTACCATCTTCTTTGCTACTTCCGCTTTTTCGTACATCTTTCTCATTTCTATTTTCCACTCCCCCTCTACTACATTCAAACAGGTTTTCGACATATCTTTCACTAATCTTTCATTATTCAATCCACTGAACTTCATTTCGTACTTTCTCTCCCTGTCACTGCATTCATGCACGACCAGATTTTCTCCTGTAGCAGAATATACCTAGGGGTTGATCTCTCCACACCCAGCAACTGCTTCAGGAAAATAGTTTGTTACTTCTCAATACATTCATAATCTCTCATTCCCCATGTTTCCACACCGTGCATTAATATTGGTTTAACATACACATCACACAATTTGCACGTAATTTTTAATTAAATAAAAATGATTTAAAAATAATCAAAAATGTCACAGAGCTAAATGTGGAAATAATTTATTAATTATTTTCAAATCATTTTTATTTAATTTATTAAATAACTATGACCAAGTGAATGAATACTCTTTTCTAATTACCTAATTTTGAAGTTCCCTTCAATATATTTACCACATTTCACCCACGCACATGCTTTCCTAGCTTTTTGTTATAAAAGTTTGACGTGCTCCCCGTATCCTCCGAATGGCTTTTTAGATTGGATGCTTAACACTAACAATGTTCAAGGTAAATACCAGATGGGCTTAAAAAAAACATAGCGTGTTGTATAGTTTGTTTATATAGGGACTCTTTCCAGAATGCCTTTTTGGATTAGTGCTTAAAATTAAGAATCTTCTAGATAAATACCAAGCGGGTTTCAGAAAAAAACAACATAGCATATTGAATCAGCTTGTTTGTATAAGCCAGAATGCCTTTTTTGGATTTGAACTGCCTTGACGCATTGTTTCTCGATCTCTATATATCTTGAATGTAGAAGCTGTACAACTGAGGATTACCTAATCTTTTATGTCGAATTGTATATTCGGATTTCGTATTAAGAATATCGAGTCCACATGCACTTCCTCAATATTGATTGATTGATAGTGGGTTATATGCATATTAGGGGCCTAATGTATGCATGTGCGTATGTTCACAACGTCAACATGATGGATTCATCACTATTTTAGTAGTATCTCAAATATAGGGGAAGTAATAGAAAAAAAAATATTTACTTGGTCACAGTTATTTAAATAAATTAAATAAAAAGAATTTGATAATAATTATTTATTTATTATTTTCAAATTATTTTTATTTAAGGGAAGTGTTTATAATATTTGAGTTAAATCACAAGTATTTTATTATTATATGAAAGAAAGATATATATGTTAGTAGAGCTTATTAAAAAATTAAGACTAAATAGGAAAGTAATTATACTGTTTATCTGTAATGAATGATATATTAGAAACAGAAACAGGCTAAATACGTACTTCTATTAGAAAATTAAATACCACAGGTGAGCAACATAAATAATATCCCCCATTGTCCGACCGCTTTGTGGTTTCGATAAAAATCCACCTTTCCATGCCCCGTGCCTTTGGGCACGGATGACTCAGGCCAGACTTATGCCAATAAATAACATAATTAAGAAATCGGAAGTGCGGACCGCGGGGCACAAAGCGCCCAAGACACAACAACAGAAGAGAAAGAGAGAAACCAGTACACGACTTAATGACGTCACCGAAAACTGGTCGCTAAAATCAGAAGAGTCAGAATGCCCACCTTTCCCCGCCCAAATCCCGATTTCGATCTCGTAACATCTCACAAATGCATTCTTTTCATATTCGAGATTCCACATTTGTTAAGCCTATCCTGATCGCCGGCCATTACGGCCCGTTGTTGCGTTTACGGGGAGACGGTTTTTCGATTTTGTAACACGACGACGGACGGAATGACCGTTTCTTATCTAAATTTGATCCTTCAATACGGCATTCTTGTATCCTGTTTGTGTCTGGAACATAATAGACACTCGATGAATTCATTACTGGCTTTTCATGGCTTAATAATATCTATTCTATTCATACGGAAATTCGTTTTAAAATTAATTTTGTGATAAAGCCGCAGTTGTAATAAAAAAAAGTGAAATGCACTTAATCTTATTCTCGTAATATGAAAGTTCCATCATTGAGTCAAATAACTTGAGAGCTGTTCATAAATTACAAAACTTTAAATTATTACACAACTTCACCTATAAATGTAACATTCTGTTTTACTATATTATATAAAATATTTTAAATTAATTTATAGGAAAAGAAATATAATAAAACAATTGTTTGAATTTGAAAAGAAATAAAATAATAAAAAATAAAAAAAAATATGCAGAAAGACCGATGGTCGATAGCCGTTTTCTAAGGACAACGTATAACATATTATAAAAATTATATTGTTAATTTATTGTATATAAAATTGTCTTCGGCAGAAATAAAGATGTTATATATATAAAAAAACAATTGTTTGAATTTGATCTTGATTATTTTAATCGCAATTGTAAGTCAAAAAAATTATTATTATTAATAATCCTTTATTTAGGGTAAATACCTTTATACAAAGAATATCTACATAACAAAAAAAAATAAACAAAAAATGTAAGTGCAGTAAACATAAGATGATATATAATATTAAATGCAACAAATTTTGTAAATATGTCTAAGAAGGATTAAGGGCGATGGAATTTAATAAACAATTGAACCCAGCGCGACCGCCCTTAACAAAATAATATATAACATAAATAATAGATACTTATTGCCTTATATTTGGCAATAAGTATCTATTAAGCTTATGATATTAAAATAAGAAAAATAAACAAAATGTAGTCGAAAGCACACACATAAAATATTAAAATAAAAAGACATAATAAATTATATTGCAGTCGGGGATGGTCTCTTCGTGGGTTTGCATCTGTTTAAAACTTAATCAATAATAATCAAGGAGGATGATTAGAAGATTAATCTAATCATCCTCCTTGATTTTTTCAACCTGAACATAGCTCCCATAAAATCTCATAAATCTAGCCAACATAAAATACATTTTCTTTCCGCGGCGTTAGATGGCGCGCGCTGGCGGGTAATTCAAAAATAGCGCCTACAATATCTAAACTTATATAAAAAAACGCTTTATAGATATATAATAAAAAAAATATTTAATTATATTACTTAAAGTTAAGCAAAGCCTATGTTTTGATTACTTAAATTATTTAAATAAATTTATATAAACAAAGTTAAATAAGTGTTCTATTTAATTTATTCTTTATTTATTAATAAACTCGTATTTATTGTTATTTACTAATTGTAGGTACTTAAGATAATTTTAATGCTTGATAAAACAATTGCGATTTTAAAAAGAGCACAATTTTTGAAAATCAGATAATTTCTTTTCTATAAATAAAGTAATTATAGATTATTTAAAAGTTTTAAAGCTTCAATGAAACACATTTTAGAAATGATTGTTTTAAGATGAACATAGTTTTAATTAATGATGGGTTTGATGAATTTTCTTTCACTTTCACTTATTCCAATCTTTCGATGTTTTTTCGAAGAGTTTTAACCACATCTGGGCTTAACGCCCAATTAATTATTTTCGAATGGTTTTTATTTAATTTGTTTAAATAGCTGTGACCAAGTGAATAAATCTTTTTTTTTTTTGGTACCTTCGTTATCCAGTGCGGATGTTACAACTGAAACTGAAAAAAATATACAAGAACTAACTGAGACAGATTACCGTAAAAACTTTTCTCTTACAAAATAGCCCTAATTATTAATGAATATTTTATTTTTATACATATGTTTTGTAATCCTTTTAGAGCGTCACACTTTTCTTATAAAATTTTTAATATGTAATTATAAACTGATGTTACCCTTTTATTGGATGTACTGTATCTGTTGGGTAATAAATAAATAAATAAATAAATAATTGTAATTTGGAAATGGAGATTCCGTTAATAAAGTAAATTTAAATTGAAAATATTTAATATTCGATCGATTTGTTCCCATTAGCATTCACAAATATTTAAGAATCAGAATTATTTTTATTCTCTACAATAAACCGTAATAAAATATATTTAATGAAATGTGGGGAAGCATTACGTGTGGTTTTATTTTGGTCAGTGAATCAATTTCTGATCGTTAAATGAAAACAAATGCATTCGATAGCATCATAGTTCATAAGAACGTGAAAACCAACGTAAAAAGTGATTCAATGTTTATCGTGACATGTATATTCAGTGTGCACTGTGATAAATTTTGATAAATAGAAACCTAGAAGTTGCCAAACGATTAGCCTACGAAAATTAGACATCCTGACAATCCTTTACATAATCCTCTATGCAATTTGCAATATTCCTACCATAGCTGAACGCCTCCAACGTTTATCCATTAAGTTTGCCTCGAAATATATAACACAATTGATTAGAAAATATGGTATCGGATTATCTCTAATTAATGTTTATTCTATGGAAATATGGAAATTTTTGAAGGAAACAAAAAAGCAATTTGAAATAAGATTATTTTTTAAGCGTAATTATTAATTATGTAATAAAAATTTAAATGTGTGATACAAAGTGTTTTATTTATTTTTTATTAATTATATTTAATACAATTTTTTATCAATGTAATATAAATATGAGTGAAATTCGTTTTTTTAAAACATTCATAAAATAATTAATAAGAAATATATTTCCACGATTGATTTCTCTTACTTGTAATTGTTTTCGGTTGATTTAAACTTAGAGTTCAATCATGCATAAAATCGCAATTATTTTTAATGCCAAAACTACATATTCATTCCGATTAATTTCATAATAATCGTAATGCTTTTTTCCACTTCATTTATTGTTGTCAATGAATGGAAATTTAATTATCCCGAACAATCTGAACATTCCTGTCCTTCTTAAGTATTAATTAATTTCGTGATTGCGAACGTCGGAGGATTATCGAATTCGTGCCGTGTTTACATAACAAAACGATGCTGAATCTCTTATATAAGGAAACCAATATATTTTATCACAATGCCGGGGTAATTCCGAAAATTTTCCAAATTAATCACACCGACTTTCTCGGACTGGAAGAGGCATACCTACCAGCAGCGGCGCGCACACTTCCCCACCTACAAAATTCTAATCCCACACCGTAAATACTCGCGATACACGAGCCGGTTCAATATTCATTCAACGGACTCGAACCGGTCTATTTGGTGGTGTATTTCTTTGTGCCTTGAAGATGAGGGACATCGTGGACGCAAACTCGCAGTTGAGGGTGAAGTCGAAGTACAGGAACTTCAATGAATTTATGAAGAGCGCCGGGAAGGAGGATTTCAGCAGCGCTTCCTCGACGGACAGCGGGTATTCCGAGGGGGCTGCGGTGGCGATTGATAAGCCGGGTTATACTTCGTATCAGAAGTTTTTGGATTCGTATGGGAAGAAAGAGTTCAGATCCGTGGCGCCGCCGACCGCCGAGAAAAAGAGTGTTAAAAGCGAGATGTTCATCACCATCAACGAACCTCCGCCAGAGGTGAACCTGGTGGTGCATGTAAATAAAACGAGCGGTGGTGTTAAACCTGAAATTTCGCAAAAACCAGTTCTCCACGTATCTGTTCCTTCGCCCCCTGCTTTTCCTCCTCCGCCCAACACTTACAGATCACAACAAAACCACAATTCTTCCTACCGACCACAGACGGTAATAAACAACAATTTCAAATCGAACAAAAACGAGGTGGCCAATAATTTTGCGAAACCGGCGCAAACAGCAAACGGCAATTACAAAATAAACAACGATGCCGATAATCTGAAGATCATAAAAAACAGCGTGATTGATGAAATTAAGAAGAACGGGGAAGGCGGATTTCCCGCGCAGAAAAACAAATCGCAATACGTGCCTCAGAACAGTTACCAGTTCACCAAAATGTTCGCCGATAACCCGTCGCCAGTTACCAATACGTTACCGAGGAGTTGGAAATCTGATGGAAATACAAGGCTGAGCAACCAGGAAGCTGATATTGTTACCAGAGTACCCGTTGCGAATGAATCGGCAACTATAAATAAAAATGACCCTAATATCAACAAAATGGTTTATGGGACCTACAGAGGATTGTTGAGCGCGTATAATAAACCAGCGAACAATTTCATGTCAACCCTACCAAGGAATATGGTAATTCAAGACAAGGGGGTTACAGAACAACTAAATAACATACAGTAAGTATTAAATTAAAAAATATATAACAGTAACTCTATATTATTAAAGATATATTAAAAGGAGTAATATTTCTAATATTTAGAAAAATACATCTCGACACCCAATAAGGGTAAGAGAGGATAAAATTAAGAAAGAAAGAAAAATACATAATATAAAATAACAGAAACTTTGTGTTAGCAAAAATATGATAAAAATAAAGCTACTCGGCGCGCACGCTTAAACACCCTGTATATATTAATCATTTTAATTTTTGCTAAATTTTTGTTGTAAGTAAAGTAAGTTATGTTTCAAAAATACGAAAAAGAAAGTCTGCATGTTTATATTTTAGGAAAGACTTATTTGAAGTAAGGAGTGATGGATGATAGCACGCCTTGATCATCCATCACTCCTTACTTCAAATATTCCTTAAATATTTCTAAACATATAGACCTTCTTTCTGGTATTTTTGATCGCACATTTGAATCACAGCTTTTTTCCTATATCAGAAGTTATTCGTTTTTTTTTAGTAAAAGAATCGTGTGTGTTGTAGTAGAGAGGAAAATATAGAAGTTTATAAAATTTTGAAATTCTCCAAAAATGCGACACCACGTTAGTGCTAAACGAAAATAGATTATAATAAGAATTTAAAAAAATGGATCTAAATTAATATTGAAAGTCGATTCATTGCAAAAACATTTTTTTCTTTTTTTGGCCTCGGATACGCGTCCATATGGTCAGATCTCAATGTGTTAAAGAGACAGAAAAAAAATATTTTATTTTTATATAATATATATTTATATATAATTTATTTAATATATTTTATTTTCAATTGTGGATGCTTTTACTACGTTATACATGTTTTAATATGATAATGAAAAAAAAAAAACACTTCTAAACTATGTTTTGTATAATTGATAAAAAACACTAATATCCTTTCTACACACTTTTATTTTTTTTTTATATTTTTAAAATAAAAGTGTGAAGAAAGGATATTAGTGCTTTTTATCAATTACATTTGATCTCCACGTAACTCATCCAATCAATTTATGTTTTGTATAACACTTTATTTTTACTTGTGACTACAGTTTTAGCAAATTCAGCTTGCCATTATCAAACATGAATAAACATGACTAGTTTCGGTTAGGCGACCATTATTCGCCTAGGCGAAACTAGTCAGTTTATATAATAAATAAACAGTGTGTAATGGTTCAAACCCCTACCTTATACAAATTTATAATTTGTACAAAATTATACGTTGTGTTCAAATCGTAGTAACAGCTTTAATTAATTGGCCAGGTTCGTTATTTGTGTTAATATGCATTATTCCCACTTACCGTGTCTTTTTATTATCATTATTAAATTACTTAGGAATGATCATTTGTTCGTTTTATTCAATTTCACACATGATAATTTCCTAAGTAATTTAATAATGATAATAAAAAGATACGGTAAGTGGAAATAATGCATATTAACACAAATAACGAACCTGGCCAATTAATTAAAGGGTTACTACGATTTGAACACAACGTATATTTTGTACAAATTATAAATTTGTATAAGGTAGGGGTCTGAACCATTACAAGTGGAACAAAAACCAAGTTTTTTATTTAATATTTAATAATAATAATAATCTTTATTAATAGATATATACAGAAAGTACACAAAATAAGTAATAAACATTAACAAACTCAAATGTATAATTTATATCTGTTAATTGGCTATCGACCAGTGGTCTTTCAGCCATTTAATATTTAAAATCAGTGTTTACAGTGTTATTTAATAATGTTAGCAATCATGAAGATTGAATAAAATGATAAGAATTGGACAGAGACGAGCAAAAAGACCGAATTAAAAAAAAACATCTAATAATTTTATGAATATAAACTGAAATATTTCATAAACCTTTATTTATTTGAACCATTATAATTAGGGAGAGGACACTTTATTAAACTTCATTTATTTGTGAATTTATGTAATAATTTTCAATGGAATCCCAACAGGTAATTATTTTAAAGGTTTCTGACCTCTCGTTATCTAGCCAACAGCCGCACCCTTTATGCCACCCCTAGTTTCTTTTTAAAATCGATATTTTTCTTGGGAGTTCATTCATTTAATTCCATTTAATTTTAAATAACAATAAATCCATTGTAATAAATTTTAACGCGCATACATTGTTTGAAACTAACAAATTCTGTTACATGTTTTGCATTATTTCAAAACTCGCTCAATATATTTTTTGCTGTGCGTTCGGTTCAATAATTAATTATTCAGCAATAAAATCGATTGCAGTGATTTATAAAATTTCATACACTGATTATAATTATGTTTACATTTTAAAGGTTTATTATAATCAATTTGTTTAATATAAAAAATGATTCCTTTACTACCTGAATAAAAAGTGTTATTATTGTATAATTTCTATATTCGTATTATTTTCTTACACTTAGCTTAAGTCATCTTTATATATGTATATATATATATGTTCCCTGTAAATAGATATATTTCTATTTGAAAATAAATTATTATTATTATAAAACATGAGGAAAAATACTAATTAAATTGAAAAACTCTATAAAAAACGATTAATGAGATTTGGCTGTGGTGCAACCAAATCCTCGAATATTTCAAGAATTTTATTTTTCCAACATTATAGAAGTCTTCCAGGCTGAAAGACCACTGGTCGATAGCCATTTAACAGATATAAATTATACATTTGAGTTTGTTAATGTTTATTACTTATTTTATACATTTTCTGTATATATCTGTTAATAAAGATTAATATTATTATTATTAGAAGTCTTCACTGGCAACAAATGATAACAAAAACGATTAATATTTCTTAAAACATGTATAAAATACTACATAATTGAAAAAAAAACTCTGCGAATACTCTTATTAAAAAAATAATGATTGATGTCAATAATTAATTTCTGATAAGAGGCTTTTGAATAATAATATGAATGATAAGATAAAATGATTGCTTTTCTCTACACAATAGAAACGTAAAATAATAATAATACAAGTAACAAAATCATTTAGACTTTATAATTTAATTATAATATATATCTTTATTAACATTTTTTTGAGTTGACAAAATGAGAATGATAAAAATATTTAAAAAATATAAACACAACAATATTTCAATTCATTACATTCTTGAAAGACATAGATAGTTAAATCGATATTGACGGTTTTAAAAGACAGGTTAATAACGACAATCAACGATGAAATAATTTACAAAAAAGACAATGACAAAAAAATTTAAAAGACAATGAGAAAGTCTATTTTTCAATTTATTTCATCGTTGACCATCATTGTTAAACTGTCTTTTAAAATCGCCAATAATATCACAGGTTTCTATGGCGTAGTTGGTAATCCATTCGACTAGAAATCAGGGGTCGTGGGTTCGAATCCCATCGGAGGTGTTTCTTTTGCACTTTATATTCAAATTATACCTCAATGTTGTACATTGAAATTTCTACAATTCATACACATGATTATCTTGTTCCGGAATGGGCTATCGACCAGATGTATGTATTTCCGACAATATGAAATATTATTATTATATTTAATGATGGCGCTTGCGTCGTCTTTAATTTATTATTATTATCATATTTTTGCAATTGGTAAAAAGGATTGATCAAATTTTATTGATCATTTGTTTACTTTTATTCTAATAAAATATTTAATATGTTTTGAATTTATACAGTTTCTGTTATTTTTATTAAGTTTTTTTTTCTTTAGTATCATCTATTGACGTAAAAATTGTTATACGATACAGTAATAATGTATTAATATTTTTTAAATTTTTATTAAATATTTTATAAATTTCCAGATTAAACGGTTGTTTGGAACAACTGACCGGAAGGGCCAACCCCAAAGACGAACCCTAAACCGCGCCCCTCAATCTCCGTAAAATTACGCTAATGTGATACCATTAATCAAACACATAGATATTGCCTTCAACGAAACAATATGTATCGAAATATAAATAATTGCTTATTAATAGCCGGCACGGAAGATGAGTAAGAAACGTTTGCACATTTTTGCTGTTTGTTACGAGGAATGCGATGACGTGACGCGACTTGTCGGGCGGTGGAAGGAAATTAATGCGCCGGAAATGCTGAGGTTTCGTTACGTCGACATTGGATAAGCTCCGTCGGAAATGAAATAAACATTTGCCGTCCTTGTCTGCTGGAAAATGTGCGGATTTGTTATGGTTTTCGCCTTGTTGTGATTCGATTCGTGTTTGACCTTAAATGTAAATAGATGTAGATGGAAATTGCGAACGTGTGTATGTAAATATTCCTTTACAGGTGACATTTTTAGTATGTTTTTTTTTTTTAATAAAGTTATATCATTAACAAATATATGTCTATCTATTAAAGAATTCTCCTTAATTTCCAAATTTCAAGAAAAATATAATGTTTCAAATCCCAACTAATATAAAGATAGAAGAAAAAAAGAAAACAAGAGCAGCAAGATCTACAGCCCTCTTTTGGAAAATATATTATAACAATATTTATCTAAATTATTAATAACTAAGGCTTCAATTTTGTTATACATTGTTTATCAATTTAATAAAACACTTTAAACTTTAATCATAATTAATTAAAAACGACGCAAGCGCCACCTTTTGCCTAATTTCAAGTGGCATCGTCAACTTTGTTTGTATAACTCTAAATTATATTTATTGTGACTATAGTTTCACTTGTCATTATCAAACTAAAAGTGAACCTTGGGGAAGCCCAGACGTTGCCCGAAATGTATCATAAACTCCACAACTCCTTTGGACTAAATAACCATGGATTAATTTACACAAAAACGTTGAGAAACAAAACTTACATAGTATGGAGAGGAGTAATCAATGATCCAATCTGCTAAAAGCCTTAAAGATATCAGTAAATGCGACAATCGAGGCAATTCGATAATTGTTGTATATATCCTGTCAGATTTGTTAGAGTCCTTAATATGGATCTAAATTAATGTTGGTTTTCTACCAGGTGTAAGTTGATTAAGCCGCTAATATTTATTTGCAAACAATGTGTTTGTAAATTGTACGTGTTTCAACCTCTTCAGCATGATTTCGTCCTTAAAATTCGATTGTAATTGTTTTAGGATTTATGCCTCACCAGTCTATGATTTCGCCCTTAAAATCCTATTGTACTCCTGAAGGAAATAATGATAATTTCCCATTTACACACTATATATTGGTTGATTGTATAAGTTTCAGGATTTATTATTATTATTAAATCTTTATTACTGTTTTGATTATTATTATTTATTAATAATTTATTTAGTTTTAATTTAGGTAAAAGAGGATGAGATTAAGAAAGAAAGAATAATTTAGTGGTGAAATCAGTATGATTTCGTCATTATAATCCTGAAAGAAATAATTCTTTCCTTCATAACAACTTTTGATTTACAAACTATTCTTGGTCGACTGTGAATATTTCAGAATCTAAGGCTCATCATTTATAATTTCACCCTTAAAATCCAATTATACTCCTCTTTGTTCCAACATTTCAAGAATTACGAATGCTGCTTAAAATAAGAGCTATTTTACCACGATGGCTGCGATCCTTTTATCTCCACATGCGTAACACGATGCACGCACATATTTTCGAAACCACGATTTTCGATGGATTCGTGGAAGACGATGTCGAAGGTTAGATGAGTCAGTGAGCAGCAGTTGGGCCGGTCGACGAAATGTGTCATACCTCGTGCGGAAGGATCAATTCTCATGCATCGAAACGAACAGTAAAATCGAAATTTATTCATATGTATGCTGAAAACATCGCCGTACATACGTTATCCACATACACATGTTTTTGTTCCAAAGCGTGATTTCGACCGAGAGGCAGCCTGAACAATGAGCATGACTCACATCAGGATAAGTTTATTATAGATTCAAATTACATCATTTTAATTGCTTGTTTACGTTGTTTTCACTGAATTTGTTCAAAATATTTGTTTTAATTAAAGCTCCACATACGCAAATTAAATGTAATAATTGTCAAAACAAATAATAAATTTCTAAAGCAATAATATGTTGTATTAATACAAAAATTAACGAATTTTTAGATCTAATTAATGAAGCGTTAACCAAAATGTACACAAAACTTTAATTAAATTACATTACAAAAAATAAAAAAAAAATATATTTTTATGGCTGAAAGACCGATGGTCGATAGCCATTTAGTAAGAATATTATATAAAATGTAAATGCATTATACTTAATATAAATTCTACAATAAAGATGATTTAATGAAATTAGGCAAAAGGTGGCGCTTGCGTCGTCTTTAATTTATTATGAATAAAGATGATAATATTTTTATAATTTTTCAGCCACATGGAATACCCGCGGCTAATGCGCTCGAGAGACTCGCTAGACATTTGTCGGCCGATTAAATAAATAAATAATAAAAACATGATAGCAATAAAAAGTTGTATTAATAGAAGAAATAAGAGGGTTTTGTGTATTTGGGTGCTTATGGAGATTTCAATGTAAACTGTTAACCAAAACTAAAACTAAGCTATTCAATATTATTTAAATTATTTTTGAGAGTGGAGAGATTTCATGGTTGCATTTATTTTGTTCATGTGGTTTTAACGATAAATTACCGGAAATGCTTCCTCTAGTTTATAACTTTATAAATAATTCGAATAATGAAAAATAAACTTTTCCATAACATAACTAAGGAATTGTTGAAAATAAATATGCCCAAAATATAGGTTAATTTCGAATGTATATATTTAATAACTTGGTTAAAAAACAACGATTTTTCAATGATCGTTTTCGAATGCTCGCGATTGTCGCACCATTTCGGATGTATTATAGTAACAAGCGCTCGTCGTAATACATTTATATATACACTACATTTTTATAGTTTATCTGTGCCCTTCAGCCCTTCGGTCTTGCATTTATGGTGATGCAGAAGGAAAAATCTATACTAGCTGGCTGAACTGTCCTGGAAATGGAATCGAAAATGTTTAATGCAAAAAAAAATATTTGAAATTCATTTTTATTTAATACAATCGTAATATATATATACAAATATCTTTATTCAGATAATAACATTTTTATAAATATAAATTATATATATTGATATAATTGTTTATCTCTTTCCGCCCTGTCTTGAATAGATTGTTATAAAAATGTCTGTGCTACCTAGCTGAACCGTCTTGAAGCATATTTATGAATTCATGAATGGTAAGAGCAGGATGGATGTATTTTGGAAGGATGTATGGATTTCGGAATATACAGAATTTTGTAAGAAGCGGTAGATAATATACTCAGAAAATGAGTTTTTTTTTCAAATTTTAATTTGAAGAAGCATAATTTTTATAATTGAAAAAATAACACAAAACGAAATCTTTTGGCTAATTTACACGTGGCATCCTCAAATATTTGGATCTATAAGCTAGACGACTGAGAGAAAAAAAAAATAATGAGATGAAATTAATATTAAAAATCTTTGATATATTTAGAATAATATCAAGGCGTGGAAATAATTTATTATATAAAAAAAACTATAATAAATCGTTTTTTCAATATGATTAAGTATATTTATTCTCTCGGCAGGCTCGTGCAAGCGTTTAATACACGTGGAACAGTCTAGACAATTTTTATATTACATCCGTGTTAACGTGGGCGAAATTTCGCGACGAAATAAATATCTAAAAATAATGGAGAGAAAGTGTAACTTTTGATATTTCGCCTTGCACGTTCAAAATTAGCACCGCAAACAAAAGTCTGCGGCACACAATGATCAGCGGAGATGAATGCCGTGTATGCTTTCTAATTTGTTTAACGGCGCTGATTTATGAACGAGATGTGCAATTTTTATGTGCAATTAAACGATAATTGTCCAATTGGCGGACTATAAAAGCATGGAAAATTATCAGATCGGATTTTTCTATCGAAAGCGTGACATTTCATTCATTGCTATTCGTGATGGATAGACTCGGCTTTCTTTGTTTACTTGATTCTTGTGTAAATTTACATGGGTTTTCACAGGAACGTGTTTGCTATATCTAATCTTCACATATATGATGAGTAAATAAAGACGGTGCTTCGTTACGAAAGATTTGATTTCAAATAAATATTGGTCATCTGAGTTTTACTAAATGTATGAATATTTATAATGAAAATAGTAACATATTATTTATTTATAATAAATGAAAGACGACGCAAGCGCCATCTTTCGCCTAATTTCATGTGGCATCGTCAACGATTCGAGTCTACAAGGTAGACAACCAAGAATCGTTGTTTCGTCCATTAAAGGAAAGCGAACTTGTACTGTTTATGAGAACAGGAAGTGTAATTCTTTTAATAAAATATTCAGCCAGCATTCTTCTAGCGTATGGATAACTAGTGATGGTCATTTCGGTTTTTATTATATATTTAACCACTTTTAAAACTCCATTAGTCGCGCGGTCTACAGTTGTAGCCAACCTTTTAAAAAATATTACAACTGGAATCATATATATTTTGTTTATGTTTTTAACCTTAATAATACAAATAATTTCAATTTCAATTTACTTTATTAACGGAATCTCCATTTCCAAATTACAATTATAATTACATATTAAAAATAATTTAATTTAAAAATATATTTTACACACAAAAGCCAATGTCAATAAACGTAATATTTCAACCCATGTAATAAAGTACAAGTTTTTTTGCTATAATAGCCAATTAAAAATGGTCTACATATATAAACTCGTCTGAAAAATATGCGCGACTAATGGAAGGTTAATAACTCGCCATTTAGAATCCATAAAATATTTATTGGAATTATTGTAATGAAATAAATTAAAAATAATTATAAATAAAATTATTTTTATGATATTTGGGACACCCTGTAAAATTATCAAAGTTATGTTTCTTTAAATGGAACCCAAGGTATCTAGGCAGGTATTGATGGCAACGGCCCTGAGACTATTCACTTAGGCCCGTTGTAATACCATAGAGATCCTTCCCCCTATTCAACCCAATTTAAGTACCTAATGAATCTGATCAGATCACTCACAGGTGAGAATTCCGCCGGCTCATTTGCGTAGTGCAGACCAAGGTACTCAATTCCCTTCCCCTCGAGAACAGGATATTGTCCTAAATAGTGGAGTACTGTTTCTTCCTCCTCATCATCCAGACATGGAACTTCCTATTTATAAAAAAAAAATATTTTTGTTCCTATCATTTTTAATTCAATTCATTAGAATAATTTCAATATTTCCCTTTTAATGTGAATCGTTATATTCGTAACATAAGAATTTTATTGTAAGTTATCCTTCCTGGATCAAATGATTAATTGATAGTTCATGAACCAATCGGTTGATTGATTATTCTTGAGTGAATTGATCATTGATTTGCCCTTCTTGAATCAATAAATTAATTAATTATTCGTTCTAGGTAAGTTGATTGATTGATTGATTGTTCTTGAATCAATTAATTGTTCGATCCGTCTTCAAGAAATTAGAACTATCATAATGTAATAAATAATTAAAATATAAATCTTGCAAATTCAAAGACTCTCTATCCTTCTCTGGGAAACGCTTATTTTTTTCTTAATAATAACACAAACATTTTTATTCCCAAAGAATACACACGTATTTAAATTAAATAAAATGAAACAAAGATGATTCACACATTTGCAGTTATTTAAATTACAATGAAATTAAACAAGGACAATTTTTTCTGGCAATGATCAATAAAATTCGATCAATCCCTTTTTCCAACTGCAAAAAATTACTTACACTGTAAGTTTTACACACGTATTTAATTTAATACACAATACATGAAACAATTTAAAACAAATTCTTAAGAGAAACTGTTGTCGACCGGAGAAAGATACAGCAAAAACTATATATATAGTTTTTGCTGTATAAATAATAAATAAATACTAAATCAAATTTATAATTTATATCTATTAATTGTTTATCGATCAGTAGTCTTTCCGTCTTGTTTATTTTTTTTTATCTTTGAAAAACTTTATTGCTTAAATTTTAAATAAAACACACTACCTTATTTCAAACAAAGAGAACAATTACATGTACCTTAAAATCGACAAAAAATATTAAATATTCATTTATCCATAATTAAAAAAGAAGAAAAAATCATTAGGTGCATTATCATTAGTTTTAAATTCTAGAAAAAAAAATTAAACGTGCATTTTCAGCTGTATAAACTATACGATAATAACAATTTTGATGAATGTAATTGGAGCCGAATCACATTCCCTAAAATTCGATTTGATGTAAATACTGAAATCCTAAATCACTTATGTTTAAAACGCAACCCGAAATACAAATACCCAGTCGTTACAATTCATCAATTCATTACATCTCATTAGCAAGACAAATACATTAACGTTAGTGCATGAATACGAATAAGACATAGACTAAAGACCTCTGGCCGATGACCAACTGTAAAACAAGATAATGTGTAATAAGAAAATCAAAAATTCTGTTACTTGTGTGGAATTGAGATATATTATTATTAAATTTATGAAATCAGGTTAATTAGAAATATACTAAATAAACAATAAAACTCGCTTTTCGTGAAAAATGATCGCAATCGATACGCGATCACGGGAGATCAATAAAGCATTTCGTAAGAATCGTACGTATATAGGCCAATGCAATTAAATATTAATCATATCCACCACATATTTTTTGTGTGCGTACAAAGTGATTTAATTGCTCCTTATCGGAGCGTAAATGTGTGAATATGCGCTTGACCTCGCGGATTGTTCTGTTTCTTAATTGAAGTGCAGATTTGAAAACGGCACGCCGGAGGAATTTCTATTGAATATTTATTCATAATTCAGAACATTTGTTTCACAATAATGTCGCATATTTTGTTGTTGAATATTGGAACGGGGCTCGGCTAGTGTCAGTTTATGCCTTATCGTGATCGCCTATCGGGAGATAAACATATTTGAACTGAAACAAGTTAATGGCCGCGTTTTAAAAATAAACGTATGAAAAATTTGTGAGATCAATTTTATTAAAAAAATAATACAATATGAAAAGATAATTTTTTATCGATATTAATCATTATATATTTTAAATAATTTATTTGTTTGGTTTTTGACTTACTCTTAATATAAGCAAAATATTACGAGCCATAAAAACTATATATTTGAGGCTATTCCGTACATAAAAAATAAGTTTAACGTGTATGTTATTAATTATCTTCAAATTCTATATATATATATATATATTTGACTGTGATGATAAATTATAACTTACTCAGTTTCCTTGCCTAACCCCCGATTGAGATTTTATTTAATTCATATTTAATATTATAATTACGACAACCAATAAAATAAGTTTTTATATACCCCACTTTCAGTTGAAGTAAAATATAAAACACGCATTTTATTGATAATCACAACTTCGCGCAACTCAACTGTATGGATTGACTGATGATCCATATATTTCTGTTGCCGCTATCGGATATCGACCAAAAATAATTTTCCCAATAGAAAATTATTTTCTCCAAATAAGATAAAAATAACTGAACAGAAGGCTGAAAGACTTCTGGTCGATAGCCAGTTTGTGAATTTTGCTTTATTGTAACAAACACTATTATAACATATATTAAACACACACCTCATTGTACAAAATTCATAAATAAAGATATTTATATATATATATATATATATAACTGAACAGAATATCTCTTTCCTCTCTATATGCAGACATCCCTAATATAAAATTCCCACCACAATAGCTATGTGATGGCTGTTTTAAACCAGTATTAAAAACAGCAACGCTATTTTTTAAATAAAATAAAGATGATTGCAGTTATTCAAATTACAATTAAATTAAACAAGGAAAATTTCTGGCAATGATCAGTAAAATCAATAATTTATTTATTAATCATTGCCAGAAATTTTCCTTGTTTAATTTCATTGCTGTTTTTCAATGTGTTTATCCGATTTAATTTCTTAAATAATGGCATTGTAATTGAAGTCGCATAAAAAGGAGCACGAATTACTCTTGACTTTTATAAATACCCGTTTAAGTGGTGACCGCGTGTTCTTGATCTTTTAATATATTCACTGTACGTCCACGTTTCTAGGAAACTTGATTCAAGAGGAGCAATTTGCGAAATAAAATTGAGCATTTGCGTTGAATACCCGTTTAATGCGCATACCATTGATATTAATGCGGTATGATTTATTTTTACGACCGCATGAAAACGAAACGAACAAGATTTTTATTTTGTACTTAATCATTATTTATATACAAGAAATTATATATATATATATATATAGAGAGAGAGAGAGTGAGAGAGAGAGAGAGAAAATATTAATTTCTGAGACTTATATTAAATTACATCATTACAAAAATTTACAAAATATCCATTATGTAATTCAATGTCTAAAGGGGTATAGCCCCTAGAAGTAGTTGTTTCAATGTATCTTTGTTTTAGAGTAGCAAGGGAAAATTATATAAAAAGTATTTTTAATTGTAATTAAAATCTCTTCAAATAACTCAAATTAAACAACTACTAAATAAAATAAAGCTTATCTCTCAAATCTTCACGAAACTCACATTTAATTAAGTGCTAAGTTATATTAATTAAATCATCGTTTTTTTTATGAATTCATTAATTTGGTGAAATCCAACAAGTGTTAAATTATAAATTTTAATAATTACATAATCATGTCTCACCACAGATTAAGTGTGAATTTAAATCGACACACCAACTGCATTAATTATCATGCAAATATTCATTCATGAATCATAAAATGATTAATTAAAACCAAGCCAGAAATATGCAAAAAATATCTCTTTCCGTTGGCATATTCAGAGCAATAATATGACATAACGTACGTGTTAAAAATTTCTTAAATTTTTAACATGAATATTATTCAGAATAGTTGTATTCCGAATAATATTCATTTGATGTTTTCCAACTGGACGGATTGCAAACATTTCTTTCAAACAAAATAATAATAAACGCTCAGAGCCACTTAGAAAGATTTATGATCGTTAGCAATGAAGCGTTAAACATTGTATTTTTATCTTCCGGAAAATTGAATATGCCAAGAAAAACTAAGCTTGGTGACATTTAATTGGTAATAAATATACCAATACTAAATGCCCGATATTATTTTAAAAATGTATTCAACAAGAATAACAAATAATCTTTTTTTAAATACACAAACTTTTTTATTTTTATTAGTGTTGGGCAAAATCGAGTGAATTTAGTAATCGAATATTTCTGAATAACCAATTTTAAGCAGCTAGAGTTAATAAATAACAATAAAATTGAGTTTATTAATCAATAGGCAAAACTTTCCAATATTAATATTAGAAATAACATTAAGAAAATTGTCATTAACTTTATTTTTCAGTGACAAAAAAGATCGACTTTGCCCATCTCTAATTTTTATTTAAATAAAAGTCTCCACAACCAAGACTTTTATTTAAATAAAAATAACAAAGTTTGTGTATTTTTATATTAGAAAAATATAAGGAATAAAAAAATATACTAATTCGAACGACTTTAAAAAAAATGCGTGAATTTCGATTCTATAATATTTACGCTATTAAAAATTAAAACGATTTCTCGTTTTAATTTTCGTGTTTCGCAAATATTTTTGGAACACAGCCTCTGTTTGCGTATAAACTTGACCAGACAAATAAGGCATGTTTGAATGGCATTGACACAGCTCTCTGCATATGGTATTAATACTGGGCTTTAAATAAATATTTATCCTTATTGAGGTTACGTATAGAGATTGCATTGAAAGAAAAGTAGAATGTAAGGCTTTCAAACGTGAGAGTTTTCAAAATATAATTGAACATTTCGCAATTGCATCTGCAATTAATTTATGCAACTTTAATTTATCTGCATGCTCACAATCACACCATAATAAAATGTTTTTTTTTTATTGTAATAGATGTTTATAAAGATATTTAATAAAATATCAATTGTTTAAGCTGTTATTCCATTTTATATAAAAAAAAGTGTAATAGAATGAGATATTCGGGTAATTCCGTACGTAATAGATGTTTATAAAGATATTTCATAAAATATAAATTGTTTAAGCTGTTACTCTATTTTATATTAAAAAAGTACAATAGAATGAGATATTCTGTTAATTCCGTACGCGAAATATTAAATTTAACGTAAACATCATTTTTAATCGCCAGAGTCTAGGCAGTCTAATGCAAAGAAATAGTATTTTTCTCCATTATTAATGAATTAAAAATATATTGGAACAGAATCATTAGCAAGAAAAACATTTATGAGACCGAGTTTGTATAATATTAACATTAATGATCATAATAAATGGAAGACGACGCAAGCGACATCTTTTGCCTAATTTCGTCAACAATTTGGGTAGTTGAACATTAATATACTGAAGTTAAGTAGCAAAATACCATTAATATTATCACAATTTTTACACTTAATATGTTATAGATGAATTTTGAAGTTAAAAATTTAAATTAAGTTAAATTTAAAATGTCTTACAGAATAGCCCCAATTGACTACTAAATTTGAAAAATAAAACGAGACATCTTTTTCTGATGTAGATCATTTCTCTGTATGGAAACTATTATAGCAGTGCTTTAAAAAAAACTTCCATGAGCTTTCATGAAAACAAAAATTAATAATTTTTTGAAAAAAAAAAAAAACAAGAAATTTAGAGAAAAATCCATTTTATAGATTTTTTAAAATATATAATATTTTAAAAAATCTATAAAATTTACATTAGTTTGAAAAATAATAACTAAAATTTACAATATTTTGAAAAATAATAATTAAAATTTACATTGGTTTGAAAATATAATAACTGTATAACATTTCCTTATAATAAGGAAGATATGACTCAAACTACATATATTTGCTTCATTGATGGACATGACCACTTAAAGTGGGAATTAATTATATTGTATGTTGAATGTGATTGTATTCATATTCAATAAAAATAGTTGATAAATTTAGCTAGTCATTATTAAACAAGAAGAATTTTCATTGCTGAATTTTACATATTTTTCGAATGAATCGTATGCAAAGAAAAATCATTTATCTTACATTTTTTTGTTATTTAATTAAAAATATTTTTTGATAGAATCATATGCAAGAAAAACATTTATTAAACTGAGTTTGTATAAAATTAACATAATATTAATATACTGAAATAAACTCGCAAAATACTATTAATATTATCTCAATTGGCTGAAAATGACATTCATTTAACATTTATCAACAACTTACGTATCGTTTTATACGCAACAGAATCAATTGCCTGTGAGTTTATGTCCAATGTCTAAATATGGTGCCATCAAGGAGACATCATTTTCTGAAGGCGAAACGGTTTTTGGTGCATTCGCACGTTTCATTGCGCGCACGTGTCTTGCAGTTTTTAAACAACCGTCTGTGTCGGTGTTATCAGTGCTCGTATTAATTAAGCAATTCGTTATCAATGTATCTAGTGCCCATTCAAATTTTGGACCATCAACATAAAATACTGTAAGTTGTAATATTATTATAATATCAATTCATTCATTAGGATATTTTTATTTTTGTAATTAAGAACCTTTTACAGTCTTGTAATTTTAATATAATCCGACACATGAAAGGGTATAAAGATTCGAGAAGAAGTAATTTTAATATATATATACATCTTTATTTTATATACTAAATTATTATTTACAATAATAGAAAAAAGGATTTATTCACTTGGCCACAGTTATTTAAATAAATTAAATAAAAATAATTAATAATAGTTAAAGAGGAAATAATTTATTAAATATTTTCAAATTCTTTTTATTTAATTTATTATTTACAATATATATATGTGTAAAGATATTACAAAATGAATATCGACGATATGTCTCTCAGCATAGTTTTCATATTTAATTATTTGTTCTCAATTTGAGTCTCATTAATCATTACTAAAATGTTTTTAGTAATATTAGGAATTGTTAAGTAAAATTATATTATATTAAATTCCTTTAATTATTTGATTTAAATTAATTGCCGAATTTTTATACCATTTATATCTGACACTTTTTCTAATGTATCACTTGGTAGAACATTATTAATATTAATAACAAATATTTTTACAATGTTTTATTACCAAGTGAAGAAGTTCTAGATATTATAAGTGATAATTTTAAAATTTTCTCTAATTTTTTACATGAATCGTATATTGTAAAATGGAGATTCCGTAAATAAATAAATAATACATTAAAATCAAAAATATGAAATAATGTAGTAATATTTTATTCCTTTCTTCACTTAAAAAAAATCAAGAAACTTCACGTACTCACCAACAAATATCTTCAAAAATATGAAGTTTGAAACGTTTTATTATTATTCAGTAAGTAAATAGTATTAAGTTTATTTTCTATTGTGGAAGTTTCTAAACGTTTTCAGGCGATCGTGGTATTACCCCCGGAAACATACATTTCCCCCTAGATATATTTAAGTAATAAAATAAAACTCTTGGTTATTGTTTCACAAAAATTATTTAACTGACTAGTTTTGCTCAGACGACCATTATCAAAGTTACGCATATAATGCAATAATTTTAATTAATTAAACATATTTTGTTGAAGTAACACAATAGACTTAATGTTTATGAATGCAATGTGTTACTTATTTTATATATATATATATATATATATATATATATATATCTTTATTCAGACTATATAGATAATTTTAACAATATAAATAATTACAATACATGTAGGTGTTAGTCTGTCTGGGCTTATTTATTTTCACATTTTTATTATTATTTCGAAGAATGACGGCAGCAATCATGACGATTGAATAAAACGACAAGAAATAGACAAAGGCTTAACAATTATTAATGATTTTAGTGATGTAGGTATTGTGATATTATTTAATTTAACTCTCAGATATAAAGATTTTTTCTCTATATATTATAATTTCTCTAATTAGTTAAGGATTGATTGATTAAATAAATATTTATTAAATTGATTGTGTAAACGGTATGTTTTTATTATTATATGGCTGTAAATCTGTTAGAATAACAGGGGGCATTAAATATTTAAGATGTGGAATGCAATATTAGGCCCATAAACGAATATAAAACAATATACTAAGTTCAAGGTTAAGACACTTCTATCTATGTTACTATTTTTTAATATTACAATAAATACATTATATATTTCTAATAAAATGAATAAGTAAGTTAATATTTAATTCATTTTATTGTCTATTAAAGATAACACACAACTTCTGGTGATGAAATTTTAGAATCATTAAATAATTTTACACCTCACACTGAGAAGTAGAGAGGAACATATAATCATAGAGTAACTACTATATTTTTTTTATTTCATCCTCTTTGATATAATGATTTTACAATCAGACTAAATAAATAAGATAAATAAATAATTTTAAATTCAATAGAGAAGAGTATTTAATTTATTTAATTTAATTTATTAAAATAATTTTATTCTGCTTGAAAAGTTATTTTTGAAAAAATTAAAAATTTTATTAGAATTATTTTTGTTAATATTTTATTTTCCGCTAATATCTATTCACAACATTATTAATCCACTCCAAAAAGCAGTTCGAAAAGATTAAGCAGTATAAAAAATCGAGTAGTTTGGAAAAATGAAGCCGATCAAGCGTTTTGAAATGATAGAGCCGAACAAAAAGATCGAGTTGATCAAAAAGAAGCTCATAGAAATCGAGCAGTTCAATCTGTGCAATCATCGAGCAGTCGATCTTTTTCATCGATCTTGCCCATTACTACTATTTATCCTGAGGTTTTCCATCCAGCTTAAAAATACTGCAGGTGTATTTTTTGATAGTAATATTCGAAGCAATTTCCTGTGGGAAATGTTACATTTAACGTGTACACTATTACTTAAATTCACATTATATCATAATAGATGCATTATATGAGTTTATTAAATAAAAATGATTTAAAAATAATTAATAAATTATTTCCACATTTAGCTCTGTGACTTTTACCTTATGTGGAAATAATTTATTAATCATTTTCAAATCATTTTTATTTAATATATTTAAATAACTGTGACCAAGTGAATGAATACCCTTTTCTATTTATATTATATAAGTTGTTTAGACTGTAATGATAAAAATAACGTACATGTTAAACTTAACATTTCGCTTACAGAATAGTCCCGGTTGTATATTCGCAAATATTTGCAATATTTTTACACTAGAAGATTAAATTGTAATATTATAATCAGCTATCAAGCTTTAATAATGCATGTCCTTGTCGTTCATACAGAGATCCTTGTCCCGAATAAAAAAAATATACCCCTCTTGAATGATGATGATAGAGAATGTTCCAAAAGTACATTCTCCGTCATCATCATTCATGAAATACGACAATTTGGCTGTAGATAATTGTCGTGTGTATCACGTTTTACACTTCCTTTTTTTAAATGTAATGAATAATTTATGATACAGAATATTCTGAGAGGAATTGCGATTATTTATTACACTTCAAGAATTATTAGCAACTTTATGAATGATGAGAATTTGAATCATTTACCACAGATTGGATCTTCGAAAACCAAACTTCGTCATCTAAATCCTTTACTCTACAACACTACTAAAATAACTCCTATAATCTAAAGTATGAGGTTTATTGCGGAAAAATATGCCTACAATGAAAATAGTCGCAAAATATTAAAAAAGGAAAACCTTAATATTCCTCCTAAATTAAAATTCCTCACTCAACAATTTTTGAATACGTTACACTTTTAAACTCATATCTATAATACGATAACCTTTCATGTGTTAAAAACAAAAGGGAAGAAACATCTATAGTCGATTACTGACAACTGTCCACGAACATTGTAGTATTTAATTAAATGAAACACAAACCTGTGCAGAAAAATAATTACTAAACACTTAGTAATTATTTTTCTTAAATAATTAAATCAATCTTCATGTAACTCAAAACGAAATATAAATTGTAGTATTTGTATGGGAAGTCCGAAGTGGTTCAGTTTAAAGGAGACAAAAGTGGAAACAATCAACCTGATTGGGACAACAAACAAAATGAGAATATCTTTCGGGATAGGAGTAAAAATTGTAGTATTTGTTGTTGGTACAACACGTGCATTTCATGTCTTATATTTTATCATTATTTATTTATTTTTCGATTGATAGATAATTGTCGAAAAATTTTTGACATTCCAGGACTTTCTATACACCCTGTTTATATTACTTTGTGTAAGTCTGGTAATAGAATTTCAATTTAAAGGCACTTGATTTGTTTCGCTAACTTCTTTATTTATCCAACTAGTTTCTATTTATTGTCATCCTCAAGGATTAAATTCAATATTTATCAAAACGTTTCTACAGCATAGATTTATTCATTTGTTTGGTTGTCTACCTCGTTGAGCCCATATTACATTTATTGGCGATGCCACTTAGAAATTGGGCAACAGATGGCGCTTTTAATTGTTACAAATAATAATAAACTACAAAAAAAAAACGAAATTTTAAGGATATTAAATAAAAATGATTTGAAAATAATTAATAAATTATTTTCACATTTAGCTCTGTGACTTTTGACTTACGTTACGTTAAACAAATGCACATTAAAACAACTACTTCCCGGGCAAATACCCACGCGGGACATTGAATTACATAATGTACACCTGCTGTTGCGTGTCAATAAAATATTGCATAATGCAACAAATTTTGATCCGAGAAAAATTTAATGTAAAAACAACAAAAGGAACGTTACTTAATATAAGGCCATCTGCAGACACGTGTTTCGGGATCTATCCCTCGTCAGTACAGCTATGCCTTACATAATTTAAAGATGTTAAAATAAATCAATTAAAATAATTCAAATACAATCAGCAAAATTAAATCAATTATATTAAATCAAATAAAACTAAATGAATTTAAATTAAATTAAACCAAATTAATTCAATTTAAATCAAAACCGAATAAAATTAAAAAAAAGAATTGAATCAAATTAATTAAAAAGAGCGACCCTCTTTAAGGAATAATTAACAATACAGAAAACCACCGTTTTTTTTTAAACAAAATTTATTTCAACAACAAAAAACGTTCACAACAAATATAAAAAATCAACAACATACGTTTAAAACCATCAGTGCTTGGAATGCTCGTGCTTGTGTCCGTGATTGTGGCCATGCTTATGTCCATGATGATGTCCGTGCTTGTGCTCATGTTTGTGTCCATGTTTATGGTCGTGGTGTTGATCGTGCTTGTGTTGATGATCATGGCCGTGTTTGTGCGAGTTGTGATGGCTGTGCTTGTGCCCGTGATCGTGCCCGTGTTTATGACCGTGTTCGTGTTTGTGTCCGTGGTGGTGGTCGTGTTTGTGATCCTGGTGGTGTTTGTGATCGTGTCCGTGGTGATGTTTCTCTTGATGGGAATGTTTGTGGTCCTGCACGTGTTTGTGGTTGTGTTTGTGTTCCGAGTGGTGGTCGTGGGAGTGTTTCTGCTCGTGTTCGTGGGCGTGTTTGTGGTCTTCGTGGTGGGAATGTTTGTGTTCCTGTTTGTGATTGTGTCCGTGCTTGTGATGCTCATCATGCGAGTGTTTGTGTTCTTGTTTGTGATGATGCTTGTGTTCTTGTATGTGATCGTGCTCGTGGACGTGATCGTGTTGATGGTAATGGACTTCGCCGTGTTTCTTATGAGCGTAGGGGACTTCCTGGAAGCTAGACGTGTCGAAATGCGGGACTTTCTTATGATAACTCTTAGTCTCAATTGTTTCAATTTGATAAGGACCTTCTCTGTTTGTGTTCTTACTGGTTTTATAATGAGTATACCCATCAAGATCATCATTATCATGATCATGTTCAACAAAATTCCTATATCCAGTTTCTGAACCTACATCCTCTGAAGAACCATCGTGGTATTCCTGGTGGTTAATATTGTAGGTGTTTGGGCTGTACGATGAGTCAATCGAACGGGAATTTGGTATGGCGTCTGCTGGTTCGAAACGCAATGGTTGCGGCGGTGAAAATTCGTAGTTATAAGGTGATTCGAAATTCTGGGCGACTTGAGCGCTATGTGCTGCGTTATCCACGGGATTTATCTGCGGATTGTAAAACTGAAGTGGTAAATAATTGACGTATTCTTTCGTTACTGGTGGGTAATCTGTAACTTGTACGCTCCTCACTGATAAAACACCGAGGGCCAACAAACTCGCAGTCGCCTTAAATAAAAACCAAAATATTCATTACTACAATAAATACAAAATACAAATAACTAGTATTGCGCAAAATTAAATAATTTTAGAATTCGAGTATTACAAAATGAAGTAGCTACTTTAAATGGCTCATGAATAAATAAATTCAATAAATAATAATTAATTGAGGCTGAAAGCCTCCGGTTGATAGCCGATTCATCTGCAGAATATAAAATCAAAAAAATCAATTTTATACATCAATATAAATAATCACACAATAAAATTGTGTTTTACATCCATCATATATTAAAAAAAAATTCCGTTAACAGCACTATTAACTCACAGTACTAACTATTTTGATTAAACATGATTTGTTAATTAAATTGACAGTGCATTTGTAATTCGTGCCATTAAAAACGCCGTGTATTGTATTAAAATGAATAAGTTGGCAGCACATAGGTGAAATGTGCACAATCAATTATGGTAAATGATAATTAATCATTAAGTTGGCAGTACATTTAAACTACGCCGCTATTAAAAACGCCATCTATTAAGGTAAACATGAATTAATAAATATGCTGGTATGACATCTAAACTACACCGCTATTAAAGCGTCATCTGTTATGTTAAAAATGAATTAATAATTATGTTGATGGCACATCTAACTTACAGCGCCATCTTTTGTGGTAAACTATAATTATTGATTATGTTAGTGACACATCTGGTTTACAGCGCCATCGTTTGCTATAAACATAAATTAATAATTATGTTGGCAGCACATTCAAGCTTCCCGCGATTCAAGTATACTGATGGTACAAGTCGAAATAAAGAAAGAAATATTGAAAATTCCATAATTTGAAATGAAATTTAAGAAATGAGTTGTTAAATAAATATCTGACAAGCATTTAATACTCATGAATCAGGTGATCAACGACCAGTATTGGAAATTTGTTCTAAAATTAAAAAAATGCTTTAAAAAAAATGATTTTAATAGAAAATTTAAATTATTTCATTTTATTATTTTTCTTGTTAATTAAAATATAACTTACTTTCTAAAAATTACAACATAAATGAATTTAATAGAAAAATGAAATTATTTATGTTATACTGAATTTGTTAATGTTCTGCCAGTAAAGATATTGGATCTCTCTCTGTACAATATATGTCTTAGCCGTAAGACATATATTGTTATTATTATGTTATTGCTTCTTTGTTTGTAATTTGAGATAATAAATTGATGTTACAGTAATAATATATATTTTCAAATATAAATAATATAAATGAATACATACCAATACTCCCATGTTGGAAAGCAAAGTATGTTTTTACCAACAAAGCTGAGTTGAGATTGATTCTCCAAGGGGCGCACGCCAATATTTATACAGAAAATTGCTCATCACTTTCGCCATAATTTTATGCACTATGACCATCCACATAATTTAACTGCATTTCTTTTTATTAGCATATATGCACGGATGTTAGCATCAATATAAGCCGTAGGTAATTGTAATTAGTCTGGCTACAGGTAATTAATCCACTCGTGCGGATAAGGTAAATCATTTACCTCTAACGCGATAATATTATGGATGTTTAATGTAATTCGTCTGGAATATTATAGAAACTTTATTAAATAATTATTTTGTTCGAACTCAGCACTAACCGTCTCCAAGATTTTTTTTCATAAAGTTTTCCACAAATCCTGAAATAACAATTAATCAACAAATAACAATTGCATGTATTTAATATTACAAACTAAATGTAAAATATATAATGGGTCCATCTTTTATAATAAATCACGCATAAATTAAAACTGTATAGTCTGCTAAATCTGCTAAACGCAGCGCAATGACAAAGGTTTTAATTAGAAAAATAACCCAGCCCTTATTATATGATTTTTTCTTTTGTTTTAGGAATGTAACTTCTACTAATGGACACATAACTTAACTCTTTAAAATGGTAGATTGATGTAAAATAGCAATAACGAAGAACTAACTAAACTAACTTTCAATTCCAGATTTTATTAATTTTTCTACTAGCATGTTTAACCTCAAATCCATTCACACCTCGTGAAATTATTAATGGAGCAGCAGCTGGTAATTTTTATTTATTTATTTACTTACTTAACATACCCCTACACCACCATTATGGTAGATGGGGATTTTAGATTATATATATATATATATATACTTACTTAACATACATACTTACGTAATTCCATACCTAAAAATATCAATATAATCCGATGAAATAAAAATTTACAGCTTCACTAACACCAATCACTAAAAGCGCGGAAAATTTCGAAATCGACGAAAGCAACTCTTTTGAAATTTTGGAATACACAGGAAATGACAAATCGGGCGATCAACTAGCAAAAATGGAATTTTGCCGAATTTTATTTCCCGGGGAAAACAAGACCGACTTCATACCCAGGATTGAATTGAGAAACACGGAAAGCACAACGATTAAAAGCGAATTACCAATTATTAAATCAAGAAATGCTTATTTTGGATCTAATCCAGAAGATCCAGTAGTTAACATCTCAACGAAGAACGAATTACACGACTCTGTTCCTAAAATCGCTCTCAGGGATTATTTCTCGGAATCGAGCACGCAAAATATAATACAAAGCACGAATCATTACGTGACTTATAAAATTCCAGAAGTCGAAGAACCGAAACCCGATATTAAAATGGACGAGGAGAAGAATGAAGATTGTCCTTCGAAGCGTCGAAATGGAAGGAAGCGGAAGGGACGATCGAGTAGGGAAAATTCGAATAATGAAAAACCGAAAAGACGAAATCGGAAAAATCGTTGCGAAAAACGAAATGGTGAAAGGAAGCATAGGAAGAATAGAAAGCGTGGAGATAAGGATAGGGAGGAGCGTAGGAATGAGCGTAGGTTGAGGAAAAATGAAAAGAGGAAGAGACAAGAGAGGAAACATAAGCATGATGATGACCATCGGCATCATCATCACCATCATCATTCGTCTAGTGTGTAATGTTGACTGATTACTAATAGTACATGTTTCCGTTAATTTGCTTATTTATTTATTAGATGAATTAAAGAAGCTTTCATTTTCTGAAAAATAAATATTATTAAAATTTAAATAAAATAAAATTAAAATCACTTGGTTTGTTTCACAAATTATACTAAATCACAATGAACTGTTCGGGATTGATAAATAAATATTTTGATGCGTATTATTTTTATTTTTATTTTGTATTTTGTCGTAATTTGTGATTGGTAATTTGCCTTTTTTTAGACATATGTTTTGTAATCTTTTTAGAGCGTCACACTTTTCTTATAAAATTTTTAATATGTAATTATAATTGTAATTTGGAAATGGAGATTCCGTTAATAAAGTAAGCTGAAATTGTAATCTTATTTGTGAAACAACCGAAAGTGATTTTAATTTTACTTTATTTAAATTTTAATATTCAAAATGTTTCAAAAATGTGAGAAAGTTATTCAAGAAATATTAAATTTTATTGTTGTATATAATCTGTTGTTTTATTTTTAATTTGACCTTCCTAATTTGACATTAATCCGACACGAAATGGTAAAAGGAATTACTGATTGTATACATATACATATAGTTTCGTGGGATAAAAGATGTTTAACTGTATATTAAGCTATATAATATAATTATATATACATGGAATTACCTTTATAAAAATATTTCGTTAATTTAGATAAATAATTATTATTTATTAATTATTATTATTATTTGGAGACATTTTGAAAATGGGCTAGTAACCCGAAACTAGTCGAGAATTTAAAGTTATTCAATCTAATCTGTGTTTCATTAAATAATTATTGTTTTAATTAATACTTTTACTTTAATTTTAAACATTGGTAGTTAATTTTAATTTAAACATTGATATTTCGTATTGTAATAATAAATTATTAAAATTCTACTAATAAAATAAATAATAATAACACAGATTAAATTGAATAACTTTAAATTTTCAACTAGTTTCCTGATATCAGCCCATTTTCAAGAAAATACAAACTTTAATTATTGTTCTCTTCTTTTTTTCGTATATTATCTCGCGGATTTTACTTCAAAGCACCTGAAAAATGGGCTAAGGTCGTGTTAAATTATTTTAAGACATGTATCTGTTGAAAATAAAAGTCATGGTTATTTACCTGAACCTGTTTTTTTTTTTTCTCTCTGGCTAAATATAATTCCGTGCAATGTTTTGACAATGTACACTTCATTTAAACATTTCTTGGCCCATACAAAGTTGTATGGCGCTCTGAGACTTGCCAGTAAAGAACTAGTTTTATTTATATTTCTAGAGAATATAAGAATACGATTATAAAATATGAATTAAATAAAACAGAATTTGCAAATAATTAATAATTTATTCCCTCTTTTGGCTCTGTGATATTTTCACTTACGTTACGTAAGTACTTTAAACAAATATATATTAAAACAAAAAAAAAACACTTTTATTTTACTTTAGTGACTAGCTAAGTGTTTTCTCTACATGAAAATTGAAAATGTACCACGAAGTGAAAGCCTTCAAAATCAAAGAATCAAAAAATATATGTTATATCAATGCATGAAAAATACATATAAATTCAGACTGATATAAAACAGAGTATTATATTATTTTTATTAGGCCCGTATTCCTGTACTAAAATCCCACGTTTTTGTCATACACAACTATCAAATTCACATGTAAATCCCTATTTAAATGATGGATTTCGTACGATCAATTTCAAGAATACGAGCCCGAGAAAAATATTATAATTCTTTCTGTTTTAGATCAGTTTGTTTTGAATTTTCGCAAACTCAAAACAGATTCCGCAGTTGTTTTCAATTCGGTTTTATTTTCGCATGCATTAGTAATCGTGCATCCGATTCAGTAGCGGCGTTTTTATTTTTAGATTCGGAAAATGGCGCTGCAGAAGCATCATTGAAATTCTTGTATTTTTAACAATGCTAATATTACTTTTGTTTCATTGAAAAGTAAAACTATTTTTAAATTGTGTAGAACAGAAAAGATAAAGTGTCTTTAGAAAACACATTTTTTGTTTTGAATTATGTAAATATTTCATTTCATACAAAAAAAAAAATATTCTCTTTGTTTTACAAATATTTAACTGTATCAATATAATTTCATGGGATTATTAGTATGGACAATTTAATTAAATGTGAGTTTCGTGAAGATTTGAAAGAAATATAAAAACACTTTGTACACTTTTCTTCAATTGTTTGTAAAACATTGATAATGATCACATGGTGATCGAAATGTATATCTGTTAATAAATAAATAAGTGAAGAAAAGTGTACAAAGTGTTTTCATATTTAGTATGGACAACATTAATAATTTCAATTGCAATTTTAAAACTGTGATTTAGCACAATAGTTATTGCCAGCTAATGATTCGTGTTACATTGATGTCCTGATCAATAGAAAATATTGTTTTATGCAAAAAAAAGACCTTTATTGACATATCCATTTTATATATACATCTGCTATACATATCACAAACTAACTCAACTTTTTCTTCTTACCCACCCTAACCTCCCCACAATTTTTACACCAGCACCATCCTCTCGCATCCATTCTTCTACTCTTCCATTCCCTTCCATCCATTCCTCTCGTACCTCCTTACATTCCCTTCCTAAATGCGTCCACGTATCCCTTATCTATATTGTATTATGCATTAATGTGATCTTTAAATGTACAGAAGTTTCGTTTGATGAATTATAATTTTCGTGATACCTGTATTTTATTTACATTTATCTGTACTCTGTACTTCATGGATATATCGGATTTATCGGCCATAACCAATATATCATAACGGCCTAGACTGATATAAAAAAATGCAACGATAGTAAATAAAATCAATTATATGTTGTGAACCAAGTGAATTTAAGTAATCAATAACATGAGGTTGAAATTCCGGACGATATCTGAAATGAAGCTCCTGCCACAAGTATAGATTTGTCGTCGAAGACAAGGAGCAGATATGAGAAAGAATATCAAAGTTTTTTTCCAATGGCGAAACAGCAGTGGTGTTCAGGGCACCAATGAAGATGTTCTCCTGTGTTACTTTTCGAAGATGAGCAATACATTTTCACCTAACGCCTTATGAACAAACATTTCGATAATAATGACCTACTTGAAATTACATGACATATCTGGATCTCCTGTGCTACTTTTCCTAGGTGAGCAATACATTTTCAGCTAACACCTTATGAAAAAAAATTCGACGATAAAGGCCTGCTTGAAATTACATGAATATATTGACATATCTGGATATGGGAATTCTTTATGTTCCTGAAACGTAAGACGTAATTTTATAAACAAAAAAAAAATCTATCAATTGAGCAAATAACAAAATTTTTTGTGGACGCACCAGATCAGTACTTCTTAAAAAAAATATGTTTAGTAGTTTTGGTACTTTTCGTCGCCAAGAACTATTAAATTTTGCAGACAAACCAAATCCAAGACACTGGGGGATTATTAATTATAATTCTGAATGATACAAAAAATTCGACTATTCGGAATTTTATTTTTACAGCATATGACAAATCTTTTAAAGGCTGTACGCTTTACATAAAATATGCTGACTTGCGACCAGTCGTATACAAAATCAAATTGTTAATTATAAAAAAGGTAAATATACCAAGCAACAAGTAAGAATCGGAGGTACTAAGAAAATTGCAAGGTTTTTTTTTAATTAGTGAAAGCTAAACGGATCATTTCTTTAGGCAAAAGATGGCCCTTTTGCCTAATTTATAAGTGGTATCGTAAACAATTTGATTCTACACCGAATCGTTGTTTCGCCTACTAATAAAATAAAACGGCGGAAAGACCACCAGTCGATAGCCAATTGGCAAACTCTTACAGCATGTATTGTAATATTTTGTGTTATATGTAGGTGTTGTAGTACGTTTTTTAATAAAGATTATGTATATATATATAAAATAAAACTGGTTCAGGATTTTAATAAATAAAACACATTTGCTTATTTTTTTAAAAAAACATATTAAATCTTCTTCAACAACTCATCCTTAATACTACCACTAAGATCCGACAATTTCTTACTTTTTAAAATACTTGACCCGCCACCAAAACTCCCATTCTTTCCATCCAATTTTACACCAAAATTGTCACCCATCTTCTTCTCAATCTTCTCATAAATCTGCCCATACTTGGCAGAATCCATAATAGCCATTGGACTCGGCTTCCGAATTGGCGCCGCAGTTGGTGCAGATTTCGCGCTTCTCAGTTTCTCAATCGGATAAACATACGGTTGGTATCTGACCGGAGATGCCAACAATTGCGTGTACGGAAAGCTCACTCTTCTTTTCTCCGAACTGCTAGGACTAGGTTTACTACTTCCTGATTTTGTACTCGTACCAGAATTGTCTCCACTGATTGAACTTTTCACGTCGTGCACTTCGTAGGAGTGAGTTATGGCGATTATCAGTGCAATCACGTTCAAATTCAACTGAAATGATAAATAATAAGAAATATAATAAAACATTTCTGTAATATTTAATAAAATCTTCAGCCACCATTCATCTAGCGTATGGATAACTAGTGGTGGCCATTTTGGTTTAGTGGACGAAACAATGGTTCTCGTTGACGATGCCACATGAAATTAGGCGAAAGGTGGCGCTCGCGTCGTCTTTGATTTATTATGATTAACTTCTGTAATAGTTATACAAAGTAAACGTATTTTATTATTGTGAGTTATGAGAGTTATCATGAATAACAAAATAGAAGCCTCAACAATCAACAAAATAACAAATATGTAACAATGTATGTATGTTACTGTATTTAATGGCCTCCGTTAATTGAATAAATAAATAAATAAATAAATATAATCCATTATACTACTAATTCTGTGACAATATATTTAACAATAATATATCATTAATAATTTTTATTAATAATAACTTTTGACCTTTTTTTATATAAAGTTCGTTTTTTATACGAACTAAAAAAATAAATGATAAAAATTTCCTGCTGTTGAAGCAGTCTATTCACAGCAAAGATACCCTAAACGTTTTCTGCGAATAAACTACTTCATCTGCAAGAGATTTTTATCACTGATTTTTTTCAAACGTTGGCAATCGAAAATCAATTTGACATACAAATCTAAAAATTCAATTAAAGTTGTGGTTTAGTAGAAAGATATAGCTATATAGAAAAATGGAAATAATCGTTTGAGAAAAGAGCCATTCTTTTGGATTTAATAATATGAATATGTATTTACATTTTTTATCTACCAAATATGAAGTGTCAGTCTAAATAAAAAATAAATCGTTAATTTTCGTATATTACGTCAATTTACTAGTTCAAGTTAGAAAAGAAAATTGTAAGATATAATGAAATTAATAGGTCGTGTCTGCTAAGTTATTTGAATGCATAATTTAGTGAAATCCTTTAAATTTTTATTGCACAAGTTTTTATGAGCAAAAAATATAATTTTATCAATTTTCATTGTTTGTCATAATTGTTTTTGACACAAACTAAACATTAAAATAATTTTTAATTCATCTGATGAAATTCCTGCTTCTTTTAAGATTACTTTAATGTATAATACAATATTTTTCATTGACCACAACAGCCATCTAACTCGAATTAGTGATTGCCAATATTAATATAGCTATCTCTTTCGCAGCCTTAACGAATGAAGCAGATCGAGATTTATTTAAGAATATTTGTTATTTAAATAAATGAATTAAATCAATGAGGATACTTGTTAATTCATATAGTTATGAAATAAATTCACGCAGGTGTTAATACATAACGCTCACTACAAAAATATTAAATAACACATATTAATAATTCAAAGTAATTTCACAATGCGCTTTAATGTAAATATGTTGTATTTACCATTGGATTCATGGCGAACTTATTTACTGAATGAGTGCACGGCGATTTCTCAATACCGTTTATATATCTTACAAAGAAAGCGCACCTTCTCCTCTCAGCCTGGTAATTACAAGAAATTAGCGATGATTTTGAACGAACGAGTAATGCTAACAACAATTACGATGTGCGTTTCGTGATGAAAATCTTTGATTATTCATGAAGCACCAAAGCGTATCACAATTTCCTAAACTTCAGTAGCCGTTTCTCTTCGAAGCGAGAATAAAATGTTTCCTGATTAATTTTATAGTCGATCACGAAACTGATTGAAATTAAATTGTATTTTGAATTTAATTGTATTATTGTTGTTTTTTTTTTTTTCTTAATAATCTTACGTTAATGAGAATTTTAATTGAAAGATTGCAACCATCTGAAAAATTAATCATTTTTATTAAAAATAACAAATTATGAGTGAATTTCGTTTCCTATTCTCATATACAGGACAAGTTTGCCTTCGTTTAGTGGACGAAACAACGATTCTTAGTTGTCTACCTTGTAGACTTGAATCGTTGACGATGCCACATGAAATTAGGCAAAAGATGGCGTTTGCGTCGTTTTCCATTTATAAAAAAATGTTCTTACAAGCATTTATCCAAGAATTTGGGGTCAGGCAGTATTTCCTAAGCTTAGATAAAAAATATCTTTGAAGCAAATATTTTCTGATTCATTTTTTAGTCGATCATGAGCTTAATTGAAATGCAATTGGATTTAGCTTGTATTTTGAATTTAATAGTATTTAAATGTTTTTCTTAATAACCTTAAATAAATGAGAATTTTGAGAATTTTTTCAACATAACTATTGTTAGTTTCATCGGCGAATGCCTTCTTTAATATCTTCACCTGATGATGCTACATTTGTTGTGAGACAATAATAATAAAAATAATTCTGAAACTATACACTGTTTTACTTCATCTACACATTTAACCAAAGCATTTTAATTACTTCATTATTGATTTTGATAACATGTATATTATTGTTTAATAATATTGTTTAATTGGTCAATAAATGATTTATTATTATTATTAGTTTGCAGTCGCTGATTCCTAATGTCTCTGTGGAATTATCGTTTGTATTTAATCAATCGTAAAATAAATTTTATTAAGTGATTAATGACAAGTTTTAATGAGCAACAAAAGGTAATTATTCCATGCGCTGTTGAACAACGTAATTACACCAATTAAATAAACACACAATTCGTGATTTGCGTGAATTATTTGTACAGCAGAACAATGTTTTGTCTGAAATAATTGGAACAGCGAAGTCTGGTGAATTAATTATATACATTAAACACGCACTTGCGTTGTTTATTATTAACTGTCATCAATTGAATACACAGAAACATAAAAAAAACGTATATTAATTGTGCTAATAAGTCTAACAAAGAATAATTAACATGCGAGTTGATTTTTGATAAGGAATAATTTAATAAATAGAAAAGAGTATTTATTTAAAAATAATTTAACTATGAGTAAATATAATAAAGCAATTTCATGAATAATGAATAATATTAATAAATTTGTAGACTTACCTATAATAAATTTAATTTTTTTTTTTTCAGAAATGGTCCTCCACCTGGAGCCGTGAGTATAAGGCCGATGGTAATCATTCATCTTCATTACTTTCATAAAAATTATTTTATATCCTTAACATTATATAAAATATCAAAAATATTGTTAATAACAAAAATTCCATAATTTTAATTATAGCTAAATATACAAACCATTCCATACCCAAATCCCAGCCTAAAGCAAAAAAAGTTAACTTGAAAAGTTATTGGCAAATAATTGCTTTAGCCTAATATCCCAGGGCGGGATTCGGGTGGTTTTATAAAGGTATTCGTTGGAAGGATTCTTACAAAATTCTGTATTCTCCGTAACCCTAATATCCCTTCTAAATAAATTGGGGAGTCCGACGTGGTCCGGGAAATCTTCCAAATGTCGTATAATACGAAAATATAGAGATGCACCCGTCATCATTCGTCATTTTTGCGTTTCATCTTGACAGTTCAGCTAGCATAGATTTCTTTTCTTTGACATCATCATAAATTCATGACATGGCAAACAGCCAAGACAGACTCACACCTGATGATATAATTTTTCGAGGGCAGAAAAAAAAGTCGATAGACTTTTATTGTATTATTTATACTTAATATAACTTTTCAAAAAAATGGATGTAATTATCCAAATAAAGATTTTTGTATATATATTTCCTTTTCACCCTCTTGCAAATTTATTTTATGGTTACAAAAATTATCAAATAAGGCCATTTTATTAGTCTCTATATGCCTATCAAAATTCGTCCATATAATTTTGATAGGCAACTTTTTGCCATCCATATTTGGCATTTGAAATAAAAACATGTGTTTTCTTTGACTGTAGAATTCTGTAACTTCGAGAAGAATGAGTTTTGGAGAAAAACTAAAATGCAAAATCTCCCGTAATATTTGCCGAAAAACACCATTTAAAAACGTTCCCAACCAATTTAGAAATATTTTATATATTTAGATATTCTTAAAATATCTGTAATCAACAATAATTGATCGAATTTTATTGATTATTGCCAGAAATTTTTCTTGTTTAATTTCATTGTAAATCAACAATATTTTTGAAATTTTATATAATTTAAAAAAATCTAAAATATGTTGCTTAATTTCATCTTGAAATTATTTAAAAATGAAAAATTGTAGATACAGAATATTGAAAATTAGTCAATCAACCAAGAATCGATTATTGTAAATAATTAACAAGAATCGATTATTGTAAATAATTAACAATAATCGATTCTTGGTTGATTGACTAATTTTCAATATTCTCTATCTGCAATTTTTCATTTTTAAATAATTTCAAGATCAATTATTCATTTTTCTGAATTTACAAATATTTATTTTCATTATATTTTTAATGAAACATTATAAATAAAACAAAATTAGTTTTAACTAATAAAAATAAATATATTGGCATAAAAAAATGTGATAATTTTAGAATTAAAAGAATTTAGAATTTATTTATTTATTTATCTCCTCAACAGACCTAAGTCTAATTACGAATGGAAATTATAATTAAATCAATTTAATTAAAACATTCAAAAAATGTACAATTCAAAAAATATTATGATTAATACTTATAAGCTCGAGGTAAGTGAAGTCCGAAGTGAGTCGGGTAGAAAGAAAAAAAAAGTGGGAATAATCAAGCTTGATTAGGACTTCACATTTAATAATAATAATAATAACTTTATTGCCCAACACCTGAACCAATTACAGGACAATATTATAATAAAAAACTTATAATAAGTAATAATAATAATAATAGTAATTATATAATACAGTATACATTTAATGAAATTAGGCAAAAGGTGGCGCTTGCGTCGTCTTTAATTTATTTTTATTGGGACTACCAACAAAATGAAAATATAAGCTTGAAATTCGCATACATTTTCATTTCACTTAATATTTCGTAAATTTATTTTTTGTTGTTATTATAAGGATTTTATTTAACTGTAAACTTGTTGTGTTTCAATAATTTAGGACAGAAGAGGAGAACCTCCTCCTTGCGTACAAAATGCAATGATGACGAAAGATAAGAAACCCTTCACCTACACACCGGGAGGAATCGATTTGTCCGAAATAAAATCTCCAAGAATGGTGAGAAGAATGGAAAGAAACATGCAGTCTCCCGGAGTTTCCGAGATACCAAAATCGCCCTTAGCTGGGCCCAGCCAGCCACTTCCACCGGCTGCTCTGGCTGCCATGCAACCGGGACCGGTGCAAGTGTTTCCCTCGGGAGCACCCCCTCCCCCTCCTCCACCTCCAGGAAATATGCCGCCACCTCCGCCTGGGAACATGCCTCCGCCGCCACCACCTATGCAAAAACTACCAACCAAGCCGGTTGCTACTACAGATGGTGTTTATGAAAGGCCTGATATGACGAGGATTATTCCGGAGAATCCAATGGCCTTACTTAGGAAGACTCCGAAAGTTGAAAAGAAGTCATTTTTGGATGAACTTAAAGAGTCTCCAGGATCTATGAAATCGCCTCCTTATAATAATCAGCAACCGCAATTTTCTCCACAGGCCGCACCGCAGTCTCCTAGAAATTTCCAACCTCAGCCACAATATAGCCCGCAACCACAAGCTCAATTTAGTCCGCAACCTCAATATAATCAACAACCTCAACAATACAGTCCTCAGCCGCAATATAGTCCTCAGCCGCAATATAGTCCTCAGCCGGCGTATAGTCCGCAACCACAATACAGCCCTCAGCCGGCATATAGTCCCCAACCACAATACAGTCCCCAACCCCAATACAGTCCTCAAGTACAACAACCTCAGTACAATTCGCAACCTCAACCCTATAATAACAATTTTGCTCAACCTGCAGAACCCAATATACAGCAACAACCAATAAAAACAAGCAACGCCAACGTAGGCTCTCTTTACATCCCGCCTGTGAATCAAAAAGATAGAAACGAAACTCCCCCAACCCCGCCCCAAAGACAACCCGAAACACAGAGCCCGCAATCGCCCATACCTAAACTAAACGCTGCACCGAAACCATGGCAGGCCCAGAAAAAGGAACAAGACGTTCCCGAATGGGTTCAAAGAAAACAAGCTTCTCCGCCGCAACAAGAAAAGCACCAGGCTGTGGTCACAGTTAGGCCGCCATCGATGCAACCGACTCAGCCAGTGCAGCCGGTACAACCAATGCACCCGATGCAGCCAAGAATGGTGACCCCAGTGCAAATGCAGCCACCACCTCCAGCACCGGGGGTTGAAAGGGTGTACATTACGCAGCCTACAGTGTACCAGCATCCTGGGCCTGGACCTAATAATTTCTGGGTGCCTCCTCAGGTCCAAAACCAACCGCCTCCGCCGAAAAAACAAGCTCAACCTCCTCCTCAACGCCAAGCGTCTGTTGAGCCTAAAGGAACTAGGATAATTCCTATTCAAATTGAAGGTGCGAGTCAACCGGTTTCGGCACCTGTAAATGAAAAGTAAGGAAATGTATATTCGTAACTTAGAATAATTACAAATTAAATCAACTATTACTATTTTTATTTAAATTGCTCTAATTTAATTCTCTTACTTACTTTGCACCCTTAAAGTAAATACTTACAGTTATGTTCGTTGTTTTTATCGGATTTTTTTTGATAAAGTAAATAAAAAGAATTTGAAATTAATTAATAAAATTATTCTCTCTTCAGCTACTATGATATTTTGACTTATGTTACATAAGTGCTTTAAAACAAGCGCTCAATAATGGACATTTGCTGTTTCATAACAATAAAATATTGTATCACATTAAAAACAAAAATGCAAAGGCGGAAAGTATTGGGTGGTACGAAGGAGAAAACGCATTAATCTTGAGGGGAGTTGTTAAAAATTAATTTGTCAATTTTAACAAATGAAACACTTTTTTACTTTGTTTGTATAACTCGGATTGTTTTATTATTGATTACAGTTTCGACAACCTTAATATGTCATTATCAAAACAAAAGTATTTTAAAAATTACAATTTCAGGTATTTAAATACATTTGGGATAAATATCACATAATTGCTTTAAATTATTAAAAATCAAAGTAGAAGCCTCAACAATTAACAAGTTATTTGTTTGTGTTTTTTTGTTTATGTTGACTAAATACAATTTTGTGAAAATACTTTTTTTTAATAAAGATTAAATTTATTTGTTTAGCCAATTCAATCGCCAACAAAGCTGGACACCAAATCAATCGAACTCATTCAAAGTGCTCCAAAAAATGACTAGCACTGACGGCGGCGAGGATTACCAATATCACGATTCACCTATGGTGGAGCACGGACCGAGAACTTCTCAACAATATCCGCAGGCCCCGGCGGATCAAATGCGGAGGATGAATTTGAATGAAGGTACCACAAAAAAAAAACGTTTTCAGCGCGCCAATGCTGCAGAATATTCCACGATTATTAATATTAATATTTCTTTCCATTAACGCTCAGGACTTGACGAAGGAAACTTCTCGCATAACCAAGTAGATCTGAGATATAAAGGCTCTGCTATACCCTCAAAAGCATTCCACATACTCCAAACAATGACTGATAAGTTTACTCCTTCCGGTATGCTAATCACTGCTACAGCTTCGTATTATTTGTTATTTATAGGTGTTTATATTTTTTCGTGCTTTTTTTCAGGAAATCAAACGACGCAAGTTCGAACGATTCCTATACAAGTTGAAGGTAAGTACATCTACAAATAATTAAAAATAAATTTTATGTGGCATTTATTATACATACAGAGAGTTTTATGTAACACCGAACATACATGTATTCAATGTAAATTTTCCTATGTTCGATTTGTTCAGCAACGCATCAAAGCATGGGGTGCGATGTGATTGGCTACGATTTCTAATGTCAACTATTATGTCAAGTGCAACATGTAAAATTATGAATATTATACTTAACCGCAATGCATACCATAAAAATCTTATCCTCCTTTGTATACATTATTGATGATGTCCAACTCTTCGTCTACTTCTGCTTTACGAGCCGGAACAGTAAATATCACTTGCTTGCGATAACTGACAAGTGTAAGTCATTTTTGACAGAGAAGGGTGTAGTTTGGGTTGACTATATTATTTTTAGAAATAGTAGCCAATCACGTCGTACTCAATGCTTTGATGCGTTCCAGAACAAATCGAACATAGGGAAATTTACATTGAGTACATTCTAGTATATTCGGTGTTACATAAAACTCTCTGTATGATATTCTCGGTCGTTAACTTTGTAGACCTAAATCGTTGACGATGCCACTTGAAATTAGGCAAAAGGTGGCGCTTGCGTCGTCTTTAATTTATTATGATATAATTTGAAATGCACCTGTAAAACCTTGTATATTGTTTTATATAAATCGATATAAAACGTGTGTATTTCATTAGGAAATGGATCAGCTCAGCCTTACGTTCATCCTAGTCAACAGACCGTGCCGGAGCCAAAGAAATACACAGGAAGTGCGATTCCCAGCAGAGCTTTCAAGATGGTCCAAGCAATGACATCGAACGCTTTAGGTACGCTTAACCCGACCACAAAGTAAAACTCACTCTATTGCCCCCTTTTTTGTAATCGTGGTGTTGATTTCAAAAGAATCCACTTTTCTAAATTCGCCCCTCACTCTTCATCACCACGAAACATATTTGCAATTGAATGCCTAACATTTTTTTCGGCGACTAATTATCTCATGAGTTTCATTGTCCCCCTTACATTACTTTCATTTTATTTTGAGAAAGAGAGAGATTATGTTTAAGTTGGCCTTCTATAGAAATAAGACTGATTTTTCAGCAGCTTTAATTTGTTGTAGCGGATGGCAACCAAACTACCGATTCCAATCATCCCTCCTCTTATCAACCATGGATGTATGATAATTATCCCTATTGGGACGATTACTATTCATATTACTACCCCAATCCGGACGTTGAAACTAACCCTAGAAAAACTCCTGTTCCTTACTGGCCCTACGCGCCCACTCCCACTCCGCAACAGTCTGAAAAAACTGAAACCGACGAGGAGAGCGAAACCGAGCCTAAGATGTGTAGTAGTTGTAGGAACACCCCGGTGCCGTTCTGGGGTTACCCTTATCCGTATTATCAAAACCAGGATTATGAAAATCAAGAAAGCGCGGAAACGGCTGAATCAAATTCAAACTCACGCCAAGCAACTCCTAGTTTTGATCATTATCAATACGCTCCTTATTGGGATCCTTATTACTACCCGTATTATTACGGATACCCACCTTGGATGCAGTTCTACCCTGAGTACGATGGGTATTCATCAACGGATGAAATGAATTATTATGCTCACCAGCAACAAGAAGGGAATTCGGAAGCCGGAATGGAAATCAAAAACGCGTCTCCTGAGGTAAATTCAGAAACAATGAAAATAAATTCCCCGGTTACAGAAGCAAGCACACCAACAGCAGAAATAAACACAAACACACCGTATGAAATTGATAACAGCGATAACGTTTCGGAAACCACTGTTAAAGGCAATGACGCTGATAGTGATTCCTCTGATTCGAATTCAGAATCAGAAGATGACATCTTCAAGAGCGCAACCAGTATGCACACTCAAAGCTCGGAAACGTGTAATGAAGATGTTGAATACGACGACACAGAGTCCGCTGAGGAAGAAGAAGATTACGTTCCGGCGTATGTTCAGGAAGACACAATTCCACACGCGCTGAGCGTGATTTTTGAGGAAAGCGATAGAAGCGAGTCGGTAATGATGGACAGGAGCAGGGAATCGAGCGTGAGTGATGAAACCGTAGTTATGGACAACAACGACCTAGAAGATCCTGAAGAGGAAGAAATCGTCAGCGTGAAACTGCCTTTGAAGTTGAAATTCAGCATTTCCAATGGAAATAAGGAAATTACTGAAGTTACGATTGGAAATAGTGAAATTAATTCATTTGCTTGGCATAATGAAGCCCCTGGGCTTAGAAGCAAAACACCATTTCCTGGGGATTACAAGGAATCAGATTTTTCCGATGATGAACAATCGGATGTGGAATGCAATTTTGTAAACTCCGCACCCGAGAAAGAAAAACCTAAAGAAATCGCTTCTAAAACGAAAAATAATGAAGATTTCAGTTACGTAGAAAATGAAGAACCTCGACACCCAATACGGGTAAAAGAGGATAATATTAAGAAAGAAAAAAAGAAAGAAAATGAAGAAATAAATAATTGCAAGGAACCTACACAAATTGAAGAAAGTGGAATGGATGTAATTGAAAATATGAATGAAGAAGACAATCTTAATATAGAAAATGAAGATACTCAGGAAGTATTAGTAGAAAAAGAAATTATTGAAAGTGAAGAAAGAAACGCCAATAAAGATGAAAATCCCAAAGAAACTGTACAAGAAGAAGAGGAAATTGATTTCTGGAGTCAAATCAATAAAGACGATGATGTACTTCCCAAAAGAAACACCTTCTTAAATTCCTACCGAAACACGAATTATTCCATCGACAAAAACGAAACATTAGAATCAAACACCGCAAAAGAAGAAGTTGGAAACACCGCGATTACAGTAGTCGAAGATCAAAACGCGTTCGGAATCGAAAAGAACACAACCACGGAATCAAACAAAATCTCAATAATCTGCGACAACGAAGGCAACAAAGGAAACGAAATCGTCAACGTTAAAATCGAAGAAAACGTCTCAACAACATTCGAAAACAAAGGAAACACGATTCGTATTAATTCAGACCTGGTGAGGAACAGCGAAGAGCAAAGAATTACGTCGATTAAGAATGGCGATGTTGAGAATACGATTGATGTTGTTAGTAATACGGTCGAGGATGTTAATAGGAAGGTTGATATAATCGAAAACGAGGATTCGATTGAGAAAGTCTGCGTTGAGGATTTCAAGATATCGAATTTGGTGTTTGAGCGCGAGGAGTTGAGGCAGAAATTGACTGCGCCCACGTTCGATTTAGGTTTGGATGAGTGTTTCAAGAATTTGAAGAATAATTTTAAAATGCCGGAATTTGTTAGTGAAGATGAGTCCGACGTGAGGGAATTTGAAGAATTAGAAAGGAAATGTGTGGATGATGCTGACGTGAGCGAATTGAAAGAATTAGAAATGAAATGTGTGGATGATGCTGACGTGAGCGAATTGAAAGAATTAGAAATGAAACGTGTGGACGGTGCTGACGTAAAGGATTTTGAAGAATTAAAAAAGAAGTGTGTGGATGACGTGAAGAAATTTGAAGAATTAGAAACGAAATGTGCTAAAATTTCAGATTTTAGTGAAATTAATACAGATGGGAAAGCTGTTGAATGCGTTCAAAATAATGTTGAAGCTTACGAAGAAAACGCAAATTCGATATTAGAGAATGACTCCGATTGCAGCAGCAGCGACAGTGATGATTATGACGAAATTGAAGAACATTTCGCTAATGACAGCACGTATAAAAAATACGAAAGTAAACGCAACAGTGTAATAAACATCGAACAAAATAGATTAAACGGAGATAAAACTTCACAGAAAGAAATCGCTACAGATAAAGATATGATATTCAATTCACAAAGGAAAAAATCCGTTGCGGGTACAGATATTTCAACCTTACAAATGTTCAGCGAAAAAGATTTCAACGATTTAACGATTTCGAAAGGTAAAGCAAGCAAACCTGATTTAGATGATGTTTCAGAGAGCAAAACCATGAGCAAGAATAAATCGTTTGAGAAATTATTAGAGGATGAACTCGATAAAGAAATAAGTGACTTGAATAATAATTCCCAGCAGGATTTTTACGTGCCTACAATCAAAGAGCGTATTAGAGCTTTGGAGAACGCAAGTAGGAATGGTAAAAAGAAGAAAGTTGGTAAGGAAGTGAAGGAAATTGAGGTTAAAAAAGAGGAGTGTTTGGAAATTAAAGATAACAAATCAACGAAGAGCACTAAATCGATTGAGGATATTAGTGAGGATGATGTTGATTCTGGTGTGACTTCAGATATGAGTAGACATATTTCAGATACAGAATCCGAATTTACTGAGCTTAGGAAGTTGAATAAGTACCAAAGAGCGGCCACGCATTCTAGGTTATTTAAATTATTACAAGGTATTTGCGATGAGTGTGATGAAAGTGAAGAAGCCGACCATTTGGAGCAGTATAACAACAACGATTTGAAGATTAAGAAAGAGAGCCTTTCACTGCCTTTAAGTGCTAATTTTAGTGATTACGACAGTATTCCTTCGAGTAGTATCAATTCCCCATCGTCGCCAATTAGTGATAAATTAGTGAACGAATTAGTGTTGAGCTTGTTGAAGAAGAAAAAAGGACAGAAATTACGGAATATCCCGATGAAGACACTGCAAGCAGCAGCGCATAAAATCCTCCAAGAAGAAAAGTGCTTCAACGCACAAGACTCCCCTAGTGACGCAACAACAGCTCACACACCTCAGGAATTTTACACGGATGCTGAATACCAGCAGTACTACGATTCGTTCGAAAACTACGATATCCTACCTTCGAAAACATTCAAATCAATACAGAATAAGACTGAGGCGTCGAGTTTTTCAGCGAAATGCCCGCGGGTGATAAGCTCGAAGAATCTACACAAAGAACTCTCGGACCTCGCGGAATCACCTACCTCAACCCCCGTCCCCGAAACCTCCTCCTTGCATACGCAAGAGGCGGTGCCGACCTCTTGAAAATTTAAAGGAGGTGGAATTTTTCCGAAATTGAAATTTTTAAGACTGCCCTGGGTTACCTCTTGAGGTACATCAAATTGCTGTTTTTTTTTTATTTTTATTTTTTAGAATTGGTTATTTTTTAATGTCTTGTAGCCTTTTAATTTAATTTTAATATTTTTTTTATTTAATCTAATCGGTAGGCTTTGAACGAATTAGCTCTTCCCTCGGGAGCATTGAGCATTTGAAATGTTCCCGCGGGGAATGACTAATCATTTAAAAATGATCACTGAGTAAACTCCACCTTTTGTTTTATTTTTGTTGATCGCGTCTCTTTATTTGCATTTGATTTTAACAGTCTCGTCCCTTTATTAACTATTTGCTTTCACAAATAAAATAGAGATGATTCGAGTAATTTAAGAATTAAACTAACCATGATTTTTATGCTATATTTTAACTCACTAGAGAAAGGTGTAGTTTGCTTTTAATATATAAAAAAAAGAAATTGAAAGTTTTATTATTAACCTGTGATTTATTTGAGTAGTTTTCTTTTATTTTGTGATTATTATTTTCTCCCATCAGATATAAAAGTATCATCGATTACAAGACAAAAATGAAATTAAAACTTTACGCGATATATTACAATGTATTACTAGATGTTTCACCAAGAGTTGAATGAGAAAGCTATTAAAAGTATGGAAATATAAGATGAAGAAGAAAAAGCACTGTACGAGAATTAAAATTATTAAATAATTATCATTTTTGTAGAGTTCTTCTCTGAAATCATAAAAACCATAATCATATAAAAAATAAAGAGTATTTTATAAAATAAAAAAATACGCGTTCTTTAGATCCTATCCAAAAATAAATAATTAAAAAAAAAACGGAAAAAAAACGAATCGTAATCAGTGGCGCATTTAAGGGGCGGAGGGTTGGATTTAGGGGGTTATAAACCCAATTAATGATTGCTTTAAAAAAATAAATAAATAACGTGTTATCAACGTTGTTACTACATTAAACAATGAGAAGTCATAAACACCATGCCCCCACCCCCCCCCCCCAAAAAAAAAAAAAAAAACATTTCTGTCTACGCGCCTAATCGTTATCCGTAATCATATAAGAAATGAACGTGTTTTTCTAAAATAAAATAAATATACATTCTTTAGTTTTTATCGAAATACAAATAATTCAAAAAAACATTAAAAAAAATAAACACGGAAATCGAAACGCGTTCGGAATTGAAATATAATACATATTATTTTTTAATGTGATTATTACATTTTCTAAAATTATTTTATTCTTCTTATATTTAATTTATTTTTTCTAAAAAATAAAAAATGAAACTGCGTCTGCATAAAAAGGGTTTGTACTTCTGCTACTACATCGCAATACACTACTAAACATCTTTATTCATGTAACATTTATACATAGTTTAAATAATCATTTACAATGTTTTTGTAGATTTATATTCACATATATTACATGAAATGGCTAACGGCCGAAGGTCTTTCCGCCTGGTACATATATATTTATTTATGCTAACACATTTGAGTCGTTAATTTCTTTATGTAGTATTTGATACAGGCATCTTAAAGATATTATAATCCTGCGAAATGTCAAGGATTTCAAAACAAACCTTAATAAAAATATTTATCATTTTAATTTATGAATGAGTTAAATTTAGAAAGTTTCTTTTACAAATTATTTATAATTTTTATTTATGAATAAGTAAGAAGAAAAATTTATCAAAATTGTTTAATTTATTATTTTTTTTTTTTTCAAAATAATTTAAAAATTAATCTTAGGCTGAAAGACCTCCGGTCGATAACCGATTCATCTACAGAATATAATTCTAATTTTTGTATATTATTGTACATACATATACACGTTTGAATAAAGATGGTTAGTTAGTTAATCTTATCAATTAAAAAACGACACAAACGCCATCTTTTGTCTAATTTCATGTGACATCGTCAACAGCTCAAGTTTACAAGGTAGACAACCGCGAATCGTTGTTTCTCGGTACTCGAATAGTTGACGATGCCACATGAAATTAGGCAAAAGATGGCGCTTGCGTCGTTTTCCATTTATTATGATTCATATCAGGTATTTAACCGAGAATTGTTGTTTCGTCCACTAAATGAAGGCGAACTTGTCCCGTTTTTGATAACAGCAAACGAAATTTTAATAATTTATATTTACACCAGTTATTAACAAGATGTACTGTATTGGATGTATTTCCATCAACTGACCTAACTATAAGTATCAATGTATATTTTATGGTTTAATAAAAAAAATCTAGATGAATGGCGATTGAATATTTTATAAAAACATAATTTTATTAGTTAAAAAAAATTAAATTAATTTTTAAAGTTCTAAATCAATTAGATAATTGTTATATGATTTATAATAACAATTATCTAATTGATTTAAAACTTTAAAAAATAATTTAATTTTGTTGATTCAGAATGTTTTCTTACGAAATGTTTTAATTTATGGAAAAAAAAATAAATTAATTTTTAAAGTTTTAAATCAATTAGATAATTGTTATTATAAATCATATAACAATTATATAATTATTATAAATCATATAACAATTATATAATTATTATAAATCAATTTTTTTTTTCATTTTGTAATAAAACATTCTGAATCAACTCAATACATCCCTTTAACGGAATTAATCTTAATTTTGACATTTACATTATTTATTACTGATAAGAAACATTATTACTATCATTGAGCTTTATTTAGAATACAGTCCTCTCAAATTAATCTTCATACATTTCTCCTGAATTGACAAAGTCGACATAATTCCACTTCAAACCTCGTTTAATTCGAATATTAATCCATAAATATCATATAAGTGGTTTGTTTACGTTCACTATTAATTATTTAATTAGTAAAAAAAATGAAGTTTTACAAAATATACAGGGTGTCCGTATTCGCGGGGATCTCCGTTAATGGAAGAGATTAAGAGAGTAGGGGTAAAGTTGCGTATTTTAATACTTATCATTAATTTGAAATATCTTCAACAGTTTCGCAAATATTTGCAAAAAAAACACGATTTAAAAAAATCTTCTATTTTTTTTTATTTGGTTAAAATTCTATGGTTACTTTCTTAATGCAACTCTTTAAGACCTATCGAATGGACATTTTATAAAATTATAAAAACAATTCCTTATTGTTTTTCGGCGTTCAACTTTTTATTTTCTTATGGAAACATTTTGAGATATGCATGCCATTGAAATGCACTTTTTTCGAGGATTTCAACGATATCATGTAGACATTTGCTGTGTTGACGTATCCATGTCAACCAAACAATGCACAGTCGTTATGCAACGGTTGATATTTTCTTTAAAAAGAAAACTACTATCGATATAACATATTTTGTTTTATAAATAAATAGTTTTCATGGACATTATACCACTGTTTCCATTGTTATTTTTTTACAAAAATAGACATGTGGCACATAAGTGAAATCAACGTAAAAAAATGTTGTTCAATGTGTTGACGTGTCCATGTCAACCAAACAATGCACAGTCGTTATGCAACGGTTGATATTTTGTTTAAAAAGAAGACTACTATCGATATAACATATTTTGTTTTATAAATAAATAGTTTTCATAGACATTATGCCATTGTTGCCATAGTTATTTTAACAGAAATAGACATGTGGCACATAATTGAAATCGACGTAAAAAAAATGCTGTTCAATGAATGCATATCATTGAACAGAATTTTTACGCCGATTTCAATTATGTGCCTCCATATACGCTCATAATAAAAACAAAAGTTTCGACTGGAAAAACAAAAGCGAATCGATTTGCAGATTTAAAAATTGCTTCATTGGTTAAGTTGTAACAAGCCGTTTTAACAGATTTTGAAAATCTTAAAAAAATATTGAAGATATGGCCAATTTAAAAAAAAAATGAAAATTTCAGTTTTCTTCACATTATAGTAAAACAATTGAAGATATTTCAAATCTGAAAGTCAATTATTAATACGCACTGAAATACGCAACTTTGCCTTAATTTAAATCACTCTCTATCTCTTCAAATAACCGTGATTCCAATACATCAATTTGAAATTCGAACACCTGGTATATATAAATAGAAAAGAGTATTTATTAACTTGGTTACAGTTACTTAAATAAATCAAATTAAAATGATTTGAAAATAATTATTAAATTATTTCCACATTTAGCTCTGTGACTTTTGACTTACGTTACGTAAGTACGTTATGTGCATTTGTTTAGCATACTTACGTAACGTAAGTCAAAAATCTAGCTCTGTGATTTTTGACTTACGTTACGTAAGTATGTTAAACAAATGCACATAACGTACTTACGTAACGTTGTGTAAATAATTTATTATTATCAAATCATTTTTATTTGATTTACCTGGTATATATTTATTTATTAACCTTATCATTTAATTAACCTGAAACTGTCATTTTAAAAACTGTTTTATCAACCTGGTTAATTATTCAACCATTAATACACACACTTTTTAAAAATCCATTATCATCAAGATGACTTGTTCAAATCACACGACACACATTACTCAATGATGAATCCTTGTTCTGTATGGGGGAAGACAAATAATTGTTAATTTTATATATATTTTTTTTTTCTGTTATTATTAATTTCTTTATTTCAGTAGCGATAATACGACTAAAAAAAATGTGTTTAGTTAATATTGTTGCATGAATCACCATCCTTATTAAAAGTAAACATCAAATGCAAGTAAAGTGTGCACATCATCATATTTTAGTTTTCATCAAATTAACATAGCTTTTCACGAACGTACCGATGTTTAGTACAGAAAAAAAAACACACTTATTACATATTTTTTTGTTGTCCGTGTACTAGACATAGTAAAAGTTACACTTTGAAAGGTTTGGACGAATGGAGGTTTTGTGTTTATAAATGTTTCTTTATAAGGAAAACATTCTTTTATTTTAATTTTAAACTGCTTAATAATTTGTGTTTACAAAAAAAAATGTGTTATAAAATAAATCTCGTTTTAATATTGCAGAATAATTAAAAAAAATATATTTTATATTAAAAATGTTCATAAAACACAAACTCAATTTATATTATTAATCAAGCTACCTAATAATAATAATACATATTTATTCTATGTAAGAGAATTATTTATTTAAGCAAAAGATGGCCCTTTGTGCTATTTTTCAAATTATAGAATTATTTATATTTCAACAATTTTAATATAATCTGTAATAGTTATTTCTTTATTTTTGTTCTACAATCCACTATACATATATTATTAATTATATTGTAGATTTGTAAAAACGTAAATCCGTTAAATAAATAAATAAATATGAATTTATTATTATATATAAATCATGATTAACTTGTTCTAGAATAGGCCATCGACCAGAGGTCTTTCCACCTTTAAATTTCCTATTTTATTGCATATTTCAAAGCGATATGCAAAAGTGTAGTATTAATATAATAAAAATTGACATATTATATCATTATTTCCAATAAGTCTATTTATAATTAATACAATTAATTTTACTGCAAAAAAAGGAATTAGTAAATTAAAATCATTTAATTGGAAAGATAGCGCAAGCGCCATCTTTTGTCTAATTTCTAATAGCAACGTCAAAATTTAGGTCTACAATGTGAACGACCGAAATAGCCATCACTAGTTATCAATGCGATGGTTGAACATTTTATTAAGCAAATTAAAACACTTTACTTGTTTATTGAAATGAATGAAAAATCATATAGTAAAAAAAAATCGTACGTATGAATAATTAAATAAGACTACTTAACCGCCATTACGTTGGAATTGGATTATATATACAAATCAATTAACACTACAAAAATATCTAAAGGCATTACATTTTACAATACTAAACATACGTAAATACACATTCCTTCATAATTCCAACCCTTTCATCAAACAAAAATCATCACATCATTACAACCTGTATTACAAACGATTTCAATGTACTACCTGGTTTTTGTATTTTAGGTCCAGACCAATCTGATCTGTAATTTTTATTAAAACAAATAGTATTGGAGAATGGGAATTGATGAGTACGTGGAGGGATGCGACGATTATGAAGATTGTGCTGATTATCACTTCGATTTTTTTTGCTTACAGAAATATGTTTAGTATCTATAGTGTGACTGTGAATTGAGCTTAAAATTAATTGAATATATGCATTTCGTGTTAAAGTGCACCCTGAGTAGGAATTAGGCACCAGATGTTCTCTCTTTTTTTTTTGGATATTTATTTATTAAAACGAATAAATTACTTACAAATGTTTTCTATTTATTGTTTTATGTTTTAGGAATGTTTTGTAACTCAATGTAATAATTGTTGTAATAAATTTTAAATATAGTTTATTTGTGTTTTATTTTTAGTTACCAGTTAGTTTGTACGATGTTACTTGATATTGGAGCCAGAAAATCAAATGATATTTTTTAGTTTCACAAAAAAAAAATTTGTGGAGACATTGCTAGAATTGTTTCGCAAACACAGTGGCATTAATAATCTGCCTGCTGATTTTTCCTTTAATTTTTTTTACATACAGACACAGAATAAGTGTAAACATTCGTGTAAAGTAAGTATGAATATTACAAAAAATATTAATAATACAGGGTACAGCAAAACAGACAGTGCAGTTTGGAACGCCTAGTACATCCCGTGTGGTGGGGGTACCTACCTGGAAGGGTCGTACCGTCAGGACTTACCGATTAAAATAAAATAAACCCCATTTCTTTAAATTGTGCCGTTTCTTTTAAAAGCCTTCAAAACTGCACTGTCTGTTTTACCGCACCCTGTACAAAAAAGATAAGTAATTAAATGAAACACATGAACAATACATATAATTATCAGGTTGTTGCAAAAAAATACTGGTTTCCAACGTTTATGTATTTAATGGAATTTTATTGCAATAAATTGTTGTTTTAATATCAAGTATTATGTATCATTTGAAAGCTTATTTTATGTTCTTTCATAAATTAAACATTAATTGAACCGTCCAGGCTATATGCCCGAGTCCATCTCGGACTCGTGGAGAAAGGAGCTATGGGGTCCAGTTGAATTTTTTTAACAAAAATAAATTCTTAAAATAAAGCCCAAAATATGTTTAATTGAACATAGAAATCCCAAATGTACCAACTCTAACAAATTTTGAAAAAAAAAAAAATACAAAAGCAGCCTTCAGGTTTAATTACCGAAAAAAAAACCCGTAAACAATTTTTTTTTCTAACAATGAACCAGTATGAAATTTTTCAATCAAGTAATTTTAATTTGTGAATCATTCATATATACATAAAAAATCACTTGAAGACAAAAATCCATTTCACCAGTAATAAAATATATGAATATAAAAAATAGCAGCAACCCTTCGGTCACTATCCATCAATTCATGCATACATGACAGTTCAGCTTTGTTTTGCAAATCACCATACAGGGCAGAAAGAACTATGGTCGATAGCCCATGGCAGACTACTAACACAATTGTACATATTGTTATAATAAATTTTGTTGTTATATTGTCTGAATAAAGATGTTTATATATATATATAAAATAGCAATATCATAGAATAATCAATATTTGTTTGTTAACTTCTGGAAGAAAAGAAATTTAAAGTTTAGCTTTATTCATTTTGCTAATCATTTTGTTCAAAATTGTGTGCGCCTCTCCGTAAGCAGGATCCGCTTCTTTCCTGACACGTTCCAGCCAGGATTTTAGGTTTGGTCTTCCTTTGGTGGGATCATAGCCAACAATGCCTGAATAAAATATTTCAATATAGTAAACAAAAATCATTTCAGCTTAAAATTAAAATCTGGATGTTTCCATTTTGAAAAAAGCAGTGAGTGAAAATATAACTTACGTGGTTGTTCGATTTCGCATGCAGCCCAGATATCAGCAGCACTGAATTTATCTCCAGCAATGTAAGGCCCATCGTTTAACCATACAGTTTCAATGGTATCGAGACAATCGGACATACGACTTTCATACGAAGCTTTTGTCCTTTCTGATGGTTTCTCTCCGGTTAATAAAGGCTCGAGCCACTTAAACACATTTACTAATTATTACTACACAAATTAAGTGTAATAATGTTAATCATTTGTTATCGCTATTAATTTACTGTCTACCATAAAACACATGATATTGTGACAGAGTGTGAGTACTTTGCCTTAAAATTATGAAAATAATAAATGACAATTCGTTTTTCCAGCAACATGTATCTTGCTGGAAAAACGAATTGTCATTTATGTCCATTTTTTTCAGGATAGGTGATGGATAATGAAATGAGGATGAACACAGACTGGCCTCGACTACTCAGACATTAAGCTAACATCACTAACTAATTCCAAAACAAAGTTGAAAACAATCACTAACTCTTTATTAGAAAAGTTTCGCCCCCGGCAGGGCTTGAAACCCCACTTTCACAGTGACCCAACAATTAAGATTAGCACCTTAATCACTAGGCCACAAGGACCCCATATCTTTCCATAAGAATTTCTTATTAAACGTCAATTTAGTGCATATAAACTTCATCTATTTTTTTATAGAACTTACCATTTTTCTGAAATACATTGCACAGAAAGCACGGGTATTATTATGTTGCCATTCTAAATATTCATCAACGCGAGCTTGGTCCTTGCTGTCCTTCGGGTAGATTTTGGTATCAAGATTTTGTGTATTTGATAAATAGCGGAGAATAGCGACACTATAATAAAATGTAAGGTAAAATAGTTTTTATCATTATTTCCTTTAATATCATCACCTTTCAGTTAGCTTGAAATCTTTGTCATGAAGAACCGGCACCTTCTGGAATTTGGATACATTGTACTTGAAATCATCTTGTAAATGTGCTCCTAAATAAACAAAACAAAAAAATATATCAATTTTTCTTTTTAGCTATGTATTAAAAAAAATGCTTATCAGAACATTTTTGAGAAGATTATGGTATCAAGTGTTTATTGCGCCCCCTACTGGAAGACTTACATACCATTTTCGATAAAATTGACCCTCCTCCAAAATTAGAAAAAATCATTAGAGAGGAGAAAGTAGATGAAAAATTTCCTTTTCAACAAAATCGTCTCACCGATATACCTCAGTTTGTGTATTTTATCATTCGGGTGGAGAGAATAAATTTTGTTGTGAAAACATAAACTCTCCGTGACGTCTTATATGTAATTAATATTTAAACTTACCCCGACACCAATTGGTAAAAGGGGACATCGATTATATATATATATTTAAACTTTGGTAGTTCATATTGTAATAATATGTAATTTTTTATTTGTATTTATTTTATTGGTAGATTTTTAATAACATGTATTTATTCATATTAGAATTATTAATGATTATTGTACAATTTATATAAAAGGCATTTGCCTTTAATAAACTATTATTATATTTATATTTATAATTTTATAATTATTGTCTTTTATTAACATTTTTTAACTCATAGTTCTTAAGATGATTTAAATAAAAAATTTAAACACCTGGTACAGTTTTCCAAAGAGTATATTGGCAAGAAGGCCTTATTTACAGGTGTAAATATCTGTGAAAAAAGTACAGATCATAAATAAATATTTATTAGCACTAAAATGTCACAACTTACAAAAACACATTAATCAAGTTTTTATATATTTATTTCAATTAAGATGAATTGCATTCCTTACATGTCTAAAGTTCAGTATAAATAATGCAATCCTTTTCAGTAAATAATGTGATAACAAAATTGGGTTTGTAATGTTCAAAATACTCATATTTCTAGTCTAACCAATGGGAGCACAGGGATTATATATTGGGCTTAAGGTTTTGCCTAACTGGGTGTGATATATGAACTACCTTCCACCCTATAATGCCATTGTACAAAGAGTTGCTAAGAGCTAGGAATTTTAGAGAAGCAGCAAGGGATAGAGAAGAATGGAGAAAGAGATTGACTGAGTTAACAGTCTGATATACTTAATTGTCTTGAATGTTGAGAAATGAAGTGATGAATTCATGAAGGGTTTAATCTGGGGAATTTGCATTAGGGTTTTACAATTTTGTTATGGGGAATGCATAGGGAGACTTTAATTATTTAATTATTAAGGACAAGTATTTTTATTTAAATAATGCATAGGGAGTTCATTAATTCCAAGTTTGTGGGGTTTGAAGCAGATTTTTAAGATAAGAAGGAAAGTCTTTCTTTGATGGGAGTGATATTGGTGAGTTCATATAAGAATGGATGATTTTTAATAATTTATTCATATTTATTATTCTTATAAGAACTACCAATGTTTAAATATTAAACATAGTGATTATTTAATTTTATAATCTCAGTTGCCCATCATTTATTTAAATCACATATGTTTTCTCCATGTTTAAACTAAACAAACCATTTAAAAGAGGTGTGAAACAAACTATACAAAAGTGTGAGGTTAGGGTTAAGTACAATTAAATACTAAGTTTACTTAAGTGATAATAATGTCATACTTAATACATAGTATCATTTATCAAGTATTTTTATAAATAACACATTGTTGATTTTTCATAGAGATTTTGGATAAAAATAAATTGTATTATTTACCTTTTCTTAAAGCAACTGGACAGTCCTCGAATGGAATATTTGAGAGCTTCAAAACAATATAAAGAGCCCTTGAGGGTTGTGAAAGTAAATCGTAGTACAGTTTTATGGACATTTTGGCACCGTTAAATCAAGTAGCACTGAGGTTACTAACACCACATACAAAAATTGTATTATATAATGTGAATCTGTGGCATATACGATTTTATTTTAATATTCAGGTGCAGTATGCACTTATTATTCTAGGCATCAACGCTTAGAATGCGAAGAGTTTGTGAAAACACAAATATAAGCGCATAATAAGCCGGTAAATAAAAAAGATAAGTGAAAGTGATTGGGTCCAAAGTTCGAAATGTTTTATGGCGGTTATGTAATTGTACTCAAAAAAGTATATAATGCATATTCATATACGATTTAATTATTTAACATTAACTTAGAATATATTATTTAGTTCATAATAAGTTGAAATAAATTGTTGAGGATCATTCATAGATGTAGTATTTTAAAACTACATCTATGGAATTAATGATTTATTATAGGTAACTTATTATAGTTTGTTATAAATTTAACATATCCCGTAAAGAATAGCCCCGAATTCTAGCTATTCTGTCCATTTTAGAGCTTATGTGCATTGTTTATGACTTTTGGTAATTTGGTTTATAAAAAAGTTTTATTAATACTAAATCAATGAAACCAGTGATTTATTATAGGCAACTTATTATGCAACATTTAAAATACTAACCGTTTTTATAAATAAATGAATTGTTTTTTAGAAAGTTCTCCATCTCTCTTCAACTTAGTGATTATTTAAAAAAAGAAAAGAAAACTAACACAAAAATGAACATTACAATTTCAATAAATATTGTTACATTAATTTTATAATTTTTTATAATTTTATTAATGTAACAATATTTATTGAAACTGTAATGTTCATTTTTGTGTTAGTTTTCTTTTCTTTTTTTAAATAATCTCTAAGTTGGAGAGAGATGGAGAACTTTCTTAAAAACCAACTCATTTATTTATAAAAACGTTTAGTATTTTAAATGTTGCATAATAAGTTGCCTATAATAAATCACTGGTTCACATTGATTTAGTATATAATATAAATTTACAAATTACATCTATGACTTGTCCTGAATAATTTATATAAACATTCATTTTATTAGAAACAAAATAATTCTTTCAAAAAACCTGGATTTATGAAAAACCTCACATATTTTAAGTCCATTTTAGAGAGCTCGTGTGCATCGCTTACGATTATTTATAATTTGGTTTTCCATTCTTACTCTTTATAAAATCATTAAAATTACTAAGTTTATTGAAATTGTAATGTTTAATTTTGCGTTAATTTGCCTTGCTTTTTTAAAAATATACTAATTCGTTATTTAAAAAAAAATAGGAAATTTTCTAATCTTTATATTTAGTATCTATTATAACACATGTTTTCGACCATAACCTCATTATTTGTTGTTTTTTTTACTATGAATTGAAGGAAATATACAATTTTATTTTTGATAGTACTTTTAAAATTAATGTAAGTAATTCATGTACATTATTTTATTAAGGTTTATATCTCTTACAGTTTTAACTATGATACTAAGTAAATATTTTATGTACTGTTAGAATTTTATTTAATTGAATGAAGTTCGGCCTGTTATTGTTTAATGTTAGTGCATCGCAAATATATTTCAAGTTTCATTAATATCCAAAATTGTCATAAACAACACCCAGGGCAATGAAATAAAATCTTTACTGTTTGTATTTTACAAAATATTATTATTTTTAAAGTGATTAAAAATACATTTTGTGGATACATTGATAATAATCATTTTGTATCCTAAATGTACATTTGGTAATTTAAATAAAAGTATTAAGAAAGGTTATTAGTGCTTTATTTGTCGAAGATAAAAAATATAACAAGACAAAGAAAAATTAGTCTATGGAAAAAAAAGTGTAATATATATATTTATACGTATTGTATTATTTTATGTTAAAAGGCGTTAGCCGTTAATAAAGGTATTATTATTAATATTCTAATATTACATTATTAAAAAGTAAACTCTAAAGTTTTAATTTTTAGCATAACAACAAAAAAATGCCAAAATTCAAGAAAAAGAAAAGTGACCGGGATTCCTTGGAAGCCTCCCAAAACAAGCACACTTACTTCACCGATGACAACATGACTCACGTCCGAAGGAAACCACTATACAAAATGTCTGCAGCGGAAAGAACTTGGGCTACTACAGACACCACTGAGGAGTTCATCAGGCCTGTTACTCAATTCGATGTGTATAATGTAACAGTAAAGAATACACCAAAGGAAATTACCAAAAAAGTCAAGGATAAGAAAAAGAAGGATAAAAATCAAGAGGAATGTAGCAACACAAGCTTGTCAGATCATAATTCTTCTACTAAAATCAAGTAGGTATTGCCATTTAATTACTCCATTATTAGTTGACTAGGGTAATAAATATATTCAATGACTCTTAATATTTTAGTTCACAGAATGATCATGATGGAAGCAAGGAAAATAAATCAAAGAAGTCGAAGAAAAAACATAAAGAAGCAGAATGCAGTCAAGACTCTTCGAGTTCAAATACATGTGATACGTTGTTAGTAAGTAATAATAATGAAGACACGGTCCACAAGAAGAAAAAATCCAAAAAGAAAAAATCCGAGGAAGCGCAAACCAATGATATTTCTTCCGGCAAAAAATCCACAAAAAGAAAACACAAACACCACGAAGATGATCTTGACATGGAAGAATACGGTGATATTGTAAATAAAGTGAAAAATATTATTTGCAGTGAAGTCACATCGAAAAGCGGAGAGCTAAATAATCAGGAAAATGCGGAAGAAGAGATATCAGATGTCGAAGCGATCGAAGTTATTGAAAACGATCTCGAATCCGATGTTGAACTAATCGAAGGCGGATGTTCGTCGAATGAATCCGATGTCGAAATAGTCGATTTTAATGAAGATAATGATGATTCCAGTGAAAATCAAAACGAAGATAATCTCTATTTTGAAAACGACGATTTGAACGCGCACAATATAAAATATAACGGGAACAATATGGATTATGTTTTCGTGAGCGGGATCATGGTGTTAAAAGCGGACGGTGAATGTTTGCAGAAATTGAAAATGCTGATGTGTCAAGGGAAAATTTCGGTTAGTGATTATAATGAGGCTGTTGAGTTCGCTGTGTGTAATGGAAATAAATTAATTAACCCCGCAACAAAGATTGTTTGTATTAATTGTAAACAATACGGGCATTATAGTTTTGGATGTACTTATGATCCCGCCGAGGATAGTTAGGGTGGTTTAAATTGCTAAAACTTGCTTCCAAAGATTGGTTTTTAATAAAGAAAATTTATATAGTTTTTTCTTCGTTCATATATATTTTTTTAATTACGTCTGAATTTTTGGCTTCTGGCTGTTAGGCATAAATAAATTATTATTGTTATCAAATTCGATAGCCGAGTTACTGATTAAGTAATAACTTTGAAATTTTGGAGATTTACATCCTATAATCCAAGTAGAGTCTCCAAAATTTCAAAGTTATAACATAATTTGTAACTCGGCTATCGAAGCTCGCATCTTCGAACTTGTATATTCATTTTCTTTATTAAAAAAAATTATTTATTAAATTAGTGTGTAAGATTTTCAACTTCTTATTGTAGCTAAAAAAATGAATATTTTTGTACATAAAATGTATAAAAAAAAAACAATTGTATATTATATCTGTTATTTCATAAAATTTTGCATGGGTATTATTATTTTTATTATATTAATTGTAATTATCAAATAATCCATAAAAAATACGGATTTGTGTAATTGTTATACTGTTTTATTTAAAATTTGTTTCCATTACTATGTAGTTTTTATTTTTTCACATATAAAAAGGTTTAAACTGCGGGCCTTCAAAAGCTAACAACCTAACCTATCTTTAGTCAACATTACGTTCTAAATTTTGCAATCTGTGACTCGAATCGTTGACGATGCCACATAAAATTAGGCGAAAGATGGCGCTCGCGTCTTCTTTCATTTATTATGATTTAAAATATTTACGCCCTTGCTGGAATCAATAAATTTTAAGTGTTTAAGGCGCTTCGTTAAAGTGCTACTTAATTTTAGAGGTTTACAATTGTCAAAGGAAAAGCACTGAACTTTCAAAATTGTCATTTAAAAATTTCAGCAAAGACGACACAGTTTTATTACCTATTAAAATTATAATCTTCTTTATGTTGGTTGTGGAGACTTTAATTATTTAAATTAAAATGATTGTCCTTCCTTCATTTTTTTAATGAACTAGATATATTTCAGAAACTGTTTCCATCTTCAGTAGTGAAGTTTAAATAAATAATAGGTTGTTATAGTATTTACAATGCAATAGTGATAATATTAAAATATTTAAAAATCATGTTTTTTTTATATTTTTTTATAATTGTATTTATATTAGTTTATAGACATGATTTTTAATATTATTAGTATAGAATATTTGCCGCATCCAGTATTATAGCTTTATTATAGTTGATTGAAAGAAGAAATAATGTTCAGGAAAACGGAAGGGGCATTAAATTTTGTAATTAGTTGTTTCAATAGATATTTGTTTCCTTTAGAACTTACCTTGTAAGTTTATAATTACAGCGCATTAGAAATGAATTTTCTTTTTTTCAATTACATCATTATTAATTATATTCAAAATATGTTTTTTATTTCAATAAATGGAAGACGACGCAAGCGCCATCTTTTGCCTAATTTCATGTGGCACCGTCAACGATTCACTAGTTATCTATAAGCTAGATAAATGCTGGTTGAACATATTAAATGTTTTTTTTACACAATCATTACAGATAAATAATAAACTCGCACTGTATTTAAAGTCTGGAACTATCGCAATAAATCTTTTAGTAAAGGTGTTTGAAAAAATCCTTGAATACGTAATATTTTATACATGTATTATATATATATATATATTTTATTATAAATGAAACATATTTTTCTCTAATTGTTATTTAAGGATCGTCTTTTGTTTTGGAGATAAGACGTAAGTGATATTTCCTTTAAATGGAAATCATATTTTTTTATGCTGAACTTGGTAAGAGCATGAAGTTTTAAGATCAAATACCTTAAAAAAAGTATGATAGTGTATTTTGAAATATTCGAGATAATTGCTTTTAATAAAGTTTTAAAGCCAAAAACCTAACAACAATCAAAAGTCCCAAGTTTTAAAAAATCAAGTTGCCATGTAACAATTGCCATTAAAATAATGACAGTTCGTCTATTTAGGTAAAATGTTGCTTCATTAGAAAGAAAATGATTCGATTTAAAAAGTCGTCATCGATTTTACACTGCTCCATCATTACCTCGAGGAAGTCTGTTCTGCGTTAAGCTCTTGCGCTAATTGAATGTTATAGATATGTCATTTATGTTTCTTCAAAATCTTTATAGCTGACCTTTGAGAAATTGCCATTATTTGCTGATAGTTTTCTTGTAGTTCCATGGGGATTGCCTTGAAGTGAAAATATAATATATTAAATAAAAGTGATTTGAAAATAATTAATAAAATATTTTCACATTTAGCTCTGTGATTTACGTTGCGTAAGTACGTTAAACAAATGCACATTAAAACAACTACTTCTCGGGCAAATACCCACGCTGGACATTGAATTACATAATGTACACCTGCTGTTGCACATCAATAAAATAATGCATAATATATTTAAATAACTGTGACCAAGTGAGTAAATAATACTCTTTTCTATTTATGAAAATATAATATCTAACTCACATGTTTGAGTTCAGAAAACTTTCTTTCTGTTTTAGAAACTGTCGCTCATGTTCTTTATTAAAATGTTTATTATTGAATTGCTCACAAACCTTTTGTTGTGTTATACTTAGTGATCCTACAAATAATAAAGATAATTTAAATTTAAAAATATATCAGTTAGTTATGGAAATATTATATATATAACACTACATTTAAGTTTATAATCACATATCTTATAGAACTAATTAGATTGTCATTTGATTACTATAATTAATCGATTAATTCATATTCGATTATTAAAATAATCGATTTTGTTCATCACTAGTTCTAGTACATACGCCACATCTAGTAGCATAGATAGGAGGGTGGTTATAAACACTGCGCCGACTAGATTTAACTAGATATTTTACTCGCAGAATTTTCATTACGTCCAGAACATTTTTATAGAAGATAAAATCGAAAGATATACAGAAAATCCTTGTTGATTTTGTGTGTGTGTCTCGGTTCGTACAATTTCATTATATTTTTTTTATAAAATATAGAAAATTATGGCGTGATGTATCATTTAACATTGTAATTAAGTGAAAATTGTTTATATATTATATTATATTATATTATTTTATATTATATTATATTATATTATATTATATTATATTATATTATATTATATTATATTATATTATATTATATTATATTATATTATATTATATTATATTATATTATATTATATTATATTATATTATATTATATTATATTATATTCACATACAAAAATTTTAAGTAAATCGTATTTCTGAGTCCTGAGTGAATTGAATTAATTACTGTGAGTGCATTTTTTACGACAGAAGGACGCAGCATCTTAGATAACCTTTAACGCGTATGTAAAAATCAAATGAGATATTACTAGGCACAGTCATACTACTTTGAAACTGTCTTTGTGATTAATAAAAATATTTCCAATTCCTATCTGCACTCGTTTTTTTTGTAACTAAGAGTTAATATTTTACGTTGTAAAAATTTTGAAAATTATTTTGACGTCGAAAATAAGGATTCCTCTTAAATCAACCAATAATCTTATATCTTACAATATTATTATCACTCAATATTTAATTATTTTAGATCACGTTTTGTTACTGCAATCAATTAGTGAACTTTTTAATAATCCAGTAAAGTTCATTATTATATCAATCATGTGAAACCTAATTAATATTAGAGCATGGCAACAACTGATGTAAAGATATGAATAATGCATAAATTATTATTACAATCTAACACACAACACAACGTTCAGCGCATGTCTAAACTAATTCCGCTTAATTCATTCAATTGACCAACATGAACTGTCAACCCTAGCAGTACTTTAAACAGCGACGAATAATACTGTTACGTAAATAATTAACACATTAAAACGTGAGTAATTAAATAAGTATGCATTTGTTGTTGTAAATAATCATGTAATGTGTGTAATTCAACTTATTTGTTTCGCAGAATAATAATTAATTGTAAATAAATTGATTATTTTAATAAAGCATTAATTTTAATTACTTAATTTAATTATGAAGTGCAACTATGTTTATATAATAAATTGAAATATATATTATTTATTCTTGCCAGCTATTTTACTAAATAAAGTATGCAAGTGAGTTTATAATTAAATTAAATTTAAAATAAATATTATTTCTATTATTATTGTTCGCTATATTAGCAAATAAAATGTGTAATAAATCACATGCACTTATTAATAATTACGGTTAAAATTGGTTAACAAAAAAATGTTAAAAAGTTGTGATTTTTTATTGCTCGTCATAATTTTTAAGTATTACTGATCACTGAGGCTTCTACTTCGTTATACATTGTGTAAGATTATAATAAAGTTAAAAAAAGTGTTTTATTATAATTTTTAAGTATAGACTTAACAACAATTATTATTATAGAATAATAATTGTTTTGCAAAGCTTAATACATCAAGTTATGTCTGAGCAGTGGCAAGATTAAAATGACTTTTGCTTGAAATATTATTTATATTATTGTCCGTTATTTTACTAAATAAAATGTGTAATAAATTACAAACATATATTAATAATTCCTGTAAAAAAAAGAGTTTAAAAAAGTTGTGTCCCAAAAGTATCGATTTTTTCGGCAATTTATTGCTCGGTGTTTGCTAATATTTCGTCATGCATTTTTAAAATATAATAGTTTTTATTTTCAAAAGTTTGGTGTATAAAGTTAGGTCAGAGTAGAGCAAGATTTAAATGGGTCTTGATTGACATATCATGTAACTATAACGTTATTTATAATAACATAGTGAAACTAATTTTAGTAATAATTATTATTAAATTTATATAATTTGTTACATATTTTGATGTACAAAATAAATTATTTATTTACTAAAATGCGAAATAAATTACATACATTTTTTTTTCAATTTCTATTTCATTTTATTAACATTTTATTAACGGAATCTCCATTTCCAAATTACATATATAATCACATATTAAAAATTTACAAGAAAGTGTGACACAAAAGTGATAAAACATTTTTATGTAATAATTAGGATACATTTAGGAAATCAGACCACGTTAATAATTAATATTGATATTTTGCATGACCTTTATTACTGATTACAAACTCAAACTATTATCAGAAGCAACAATTTTCGCTGAAGACACAAATAATCGCACACATATCATCACGTTGATTATTATAAAGTATTAAATTTCACATGCACTCTTTTATAATATTGATTATTTATTTATTGATAAGATAAAAGCGAGGTGTAAAGTTTTATAAATGAATAAACATGCTCAGTTTCGGCGGCCGTAAAAACGCGGCCTCGACCAGTCCCCGGTGAAAATGTCGGCAGTGTTGAGGTTCGTCAAGACCTCTTTCGCGAAGCATCCGATTATTTCGAATGGAGTCATCTACGGGACTTTATTTTTGGGCGCAGAATTATCTCAGCAGGTCGTCACCAGGAGAGTAATGGTATGTCGATTAAAATTTATTTATTTGAGGTGTAATGTTTTAGTACGATACAGCATTTGTTTATTAAACTGGTTTTGTGTTAACCTTCAGATTAATGAAACAATGATTATTTGCATGGGCGCCGGAGAATTGTTTTGCAAAGAGGGATACGCAATAATATTAAATATACAATGCATTTTATAATTATAAATAATCCTGATCAAAAAAATACTTGTCATTAAAAATATATATTATATATATAACAATCTTTATTAACAATTAAGTTTACAATAAGGTAACAAACATTGATTATGTATATCACACAAAAATTAATTAATTGTTAAATGGATATCGACCAGAGGTCTTTCTGCCTATATATATTATTATTATTAATATAGCAATCGTCTAAAGAACAAAAGACTTTCTGCAGGGAGAAAAAAATAATTCAATAAATTGATTTTTTTATTTCCTTCTCATATATTCGAGAAGGAAATAAAAAAATATATGATTATTAGACCAATAATATATTATAGTTTAATATAATTAATAGATTTAAACATTGATAGTTCATATTGTATAAAATAAATATTAATAGATTATTAATTGCAAATCACCATAAATTCATACAGGGCAGAAATAGGGTCGATATCCCATGACAGACTACTAACACAACTGTACATATTGTTATAATAAATTTTGTAAATTTTGTTATCATATTGTCTGAATAAAAATATTTGTTTATGTATAGATTATTGAAAAATCAACCAATAAAACACAACTAGCCGAGAATTTAAAGCTATTCAATCTAATCTGTGTTTTATTGGTTGATTTATAATAATCTATTTATTTTATATTATAGTTAATATATATTTTTTATTTTAGGTAGATGAACCAAAACCATTAGACAATCCAACACTATTACGTTACGCTTTTTATGGAACTGTGATACAAGGACCCCTATTGACTGTATGGTATGACACCCTTTTTCTTTTTTAAAAACCCAGGGAGCAAATGGACATAAAATACGTTGTAGCAATGTTACATTATTGTATAATGTTATTTGTTTTTTTTTATATTATATATTAAAATAAATTTCAGAATTCTTTAGACAATCCTTCAAATCATGCAACATTTTTTTATTACAGAATATTTAACGTTCATTATCATCGTTCACAACTAAGCTCGTTCTCGGCTTAGATTGAAGAAGAAGATTTTAAATAACTGCGTTCAATTGAATAAATACAATTTTTCTAATAGTTTAATATATTTGATATTATGTAAATATACATGAATATTTAATTTATACCTCCCAAAAGAATTTCATTTGAATTTGTTTAAGAATATTGTGAACTTTTTTCTTAATAGCATATTTTCTCTGTCTTTCGTCTACGACTAACAGTTTACTTAACAATAATTTAATATTGGTATTAAAGTCTGAATGAAACTTATTATTCACAATTTATAAATATTTTCAGGTACAAATGGCTGGATTCGAAATTCGTGGGAACAGCAATCAAAGTGGTGGGCAAAAAATTAATGGTAGATCAGTTTATAAGTGTTCCTCCACTACTTTTTATATTTTATGTCTGTAAGTAATTATAATTTTATTAAGTAATCATATATATTAAACATCTTGCTCGTGGCTAGGACTTGATGCGGCTAGGAACGAAAGTGTGGATGGGTGAAGCATATTATGTGGGAATGGAAAGGATAATTGGCGTCACTTGGGGGAGAAATGTATGTAAGGAATGGTTGGAAGGAAAGAGATTGGAAACGAAAAGAGAGAAGGAAAGCGGAAGAGAATACATTAAATTTTGAGTTTATTTTGTTAACTAACCTAACCACTATTTCAATTTTTTTTTTCATTTACAGCGCCTTCTGCAATGAATAAAAATGTTTTAATAAAATCTTATGTACTTTTATCGCTAGAATCAAATACTTAATTAAAAAATGGGGGTTTCAATTTGAAATTTCAAAGTTACTCCCCTCCCCACCCACTGAGGAGGTAGCAGGGGCTGAATTTAGAACGAGATGATGTACCCTTAGGAAACATTAATTTTTGATCTCGTAACGTTTTTTCATACGAAGCGTATTTTTCGAGTTTTTTTAATTTATCAGGTTAAATGGAACACCCGGTATGTTAGTTGTATGGGAAAATAACAATAAAGGTATTTATTGTATATTACACAATAAATACCTTTAATCAAAGAAATCGAAGCCTTTGTCATCATTTTTAGACCTAGATTTTTCGTCTTCTTGTTTTTGGCGATGTTTCTTTCTATTTGGATAGCATTAAAGTGTCAAAATGTTTTATATTAAACAATAAGTCATTATATTCAAATTTAATCAAAGAAATCGAAGCTTTTGTCATCATTTTTAGACCTATTATTGCTTTGAAACAACAATAATACTATAATATATTGTGTAACATATATCCAAACAAAACAACAATCGGCTAACAACCAGAAACTAGGATTTAATAAATTACATAATGGTTTTATGTAAGCTGAATTACGAAATATAGGATGATACATTGACATCTATGTATGGTTGTAAATTCCTACGAATTTAAACAATGTCATGAAACATTCGGAATTTTTTGATTAATGTTAGGATTTCTAAGAAAGCAAAGTTCTGATAGAATATCGTAATTGAATCAGTTAAGGGCATATTTCTTGACGGGGTTGTGGATTATGGTATAAGAGGGCGTTTGAGTTAAGTTGTTGACGAATTTTGAAAAGGGATCCTAGGGCCAAACATTTGCTGTTTGCACCTTATATTACGTATCGATACTTATTCAATAAATATTCCAGAAAAAAAGTGACATTGTACAATAATATATTATTGCTATGCAACATCAAATGGCAATTATATATATTCCGAAATATATCTAGTTTAATAAAAAAAATAAGGGCAGAAAGACCGATGGTCGATAGCTATTTTCTGAGGCTTAACTAGATGTTTATGATTGTAATGTTGTAAATATTGTAGTGTAATTTAAAGTATCTCTCAGAAATAAAGATTTTCTATATATATAAAAAAACAAGTAGAAATAAGTAGGAGAAAGGACAACTAATTTAATTTAAATTATTAAAATCTCCAGAACCAACAATGTCTGAAGGGATATATGCCGGAGAAATAGTTATTTTAATGTATATTTGATTTTAAAGTACTTACGTAACGCAAGTAAAAAAATCGCAGCAGCTAAAAAGGAAATAATTTATTAATTATTCAATTGTATATTTTCTTTTTCAAATTATTTTTGTTTAATTTAAAAGTGTTTGACTATCCTGGGCTATCGATTCGAGAACTTTTTGTACTTACTTATACACTGTATTACTTTTTTGTTTTCTTTTATATTTTAGCAATGAGTGTTATGGAACGAAAGGAGAACATTCTTGAGGAATTCCAAAATAAATTCGTCCAAACATTCAAGAACAGTTGCATGTTTTGGATGCCGGTGCAGACGCTGAACTTCCTATTAGTTCCTCCGGCTTTTAGAGTAATTTACATAGGAACCGCCAGTTTCGCATGGGTCAATATATTGTGCTGGATTAAACGACAATAATTAAATATATTTTAAATTTAGGTAATAGATGAAATTGTGAACGAATTAAACGAATAATAAATACTTGTAATATTTTTATATATTCCACTATTTTTTTGAATGACAATAATTATGATTGATTGAAAATTAAAAATATTTTATCACTGGAAAGAAAATAATGCGAAAATAAATAATTTATTGAATTAAACCATTTCTCAATTAATTTCATTTATTTACGGATTCACCATTTCTACATTCAAAATATGTTTACATATATTGAGCATACAAAATACCAACTTATAAATTAAAAGAAAACCAATTACAAGATAGAGGAAAAAGAAATATTATATAATAATTATCAATTATCAAATAATAGGTAAACAATAATAAATAAATATATAAATAATAGTAATAATAATACCCTAAATGGTTCCACTTCATGTTATGAATTAAATAACATGCAAAATTACGTAGATTGATATATGTTATTAAGCTCGTCAGTAGGCGTGCGTTTCAGGATTTATCCCTCGTCAGTACAGCTTACCCAATTCATACAAAAAATGTTAAATATATTTCATTATTTAATTAATTCACTAATAGCCGTCGCAGCTTAATCCTTAATGCGATCTATTATTGATGAATCCCGGATTCGCGAATGCTATTGGTTGATCTAAGGATTATTTGCAATAAAATCTATAATTATGTTGACTATTTTATGCATTTTGATACGATCCAAGAATTAATTCTCAATACTGAATCAATCAAAAACTATTAGTATGGGTATAAATAAGTTTGTTAAACAACAATAATAAATAACATTTTTGTTGTTATCATTATTAAATTAACTAAAAAGTGTTTGCATTGATAATTATTTGCCTTATTAAGTTATTAGGTAGTGAAAACATTGCTGTACTATTAGACAAGAAAGCACAGCATGCATTTTTTTTTCCCTTCAGATTATTGAATCTTAAAAAGCATACTTTATCAAAGTATTTAAAATTGTTCTTTTATAAAAACTATTTTTATTTGTTGCTGTAAAATAAGATTCAGGTGATTACTTTCAATTTTACTGCAAGTGACATCTGCGCGACCGCCGGGTTCAGGCCACTAAGGAAAAACCGGCAAAAAAAGAGCATCGACAGGACATGCAAACACCTCAAAATAAATAGTTTATACTCAATTTAGAAAAGATCTACAAATTTGAAAAGCATGTTTTTATATTTTGGAAAAATTGGATGTTACATCAATATTAAAAAAATCTTTATTAAATAATTAAGAAAACATTAAATTAATTAAATAAAATGCTTTACAAAATTCTGTTTTCCCCCTAACCCTAATATCCTTCCTAAATACGTACATGATTATGTTACATCATTCATCAATTAATTTGCGCAAATCATCAGTGCAGTTCAGCTAGCTAGCATTGATTTTTCTTTAACTTCATCATAAATTCATGACAGGGCAGAGAGACGATAGCCCAGAAAGACTAACACCTACATGTATTGTAATTATTTATGTTATATTGTTAAAATTATCTGTATAGTCTGAATAAAGATGTGTGTATATATAAAATTCCTGCACTTTCTCCTTTCTGTTTTATTTAATTAAATATTAAACTATATTTCTATCTTCAGTAATATGGATTGACAAACTTCATTCCATACTACTGAACACAGATAAGCATACTTTTTATGACTAAGTAATACATCGTTTCTGGTTTAATAATAACATTATATTCAAAGTAAAATGTAATAATTCAAACAAAGTAGAATGAATTTTTTTTTTTTTTTCATTATTGAAGTAAACCTATTTTACGCCATATGAAGTATTTTTTATAACAATGCAATATAAAAGAAATGATATTCCGAATTGAAACTCTAATACCATTCCGTCGTATTATGTCGGCCCATGAAATAAGAAACTTAAAGGGCGCTCTATATTTCCATAATCAGTTTCAAGTCTTATCACGTTTTACAGAGTTGGGGAATATTTCTCAAGACAACTTTGAATAATGGAACAATAAATTCCTTATTGTTTGCACCCGGCGAGTCCACCTTATTATTAAGTAATTTATAATTCCTTAAATAGGAATTATTATAATTAGTTTTTTAATACATACTTATGTATTGTAAGAATTATATACCAATTTATTTATATATATATACTTAATTTTTATTGAAAAATGTATAACATAAAATATTACAATGCATGCTGTAAGAATCTGCCAATTAGCTATCGACCAGTATTCTTTCCGCCTATGGGGTCATTTTACAACCTCAGTGTCGTCTGTTTTAATTTTAGGTTAGGTTTAGGTTTTATATATTATTTATTCTAGGTTAGATACCTGTACTTGTAATTTTTAAAATACTTTTGTTTTGATAATGTCACGTTAAGGTTGTCGAAACTATAGTCAACAATAAAACAATCCGAGTTATACAAACAAAGTAAAAAAGTGTTTCATTTATTAAAATATAGGATGTTCCCTTTAAATAACACAATTTTATCCAATTACCTAAACAAAATTGCTTGCTTATATCCAAGAAACTTTTATTTTCAAATTTTTGTGATTTTTTTTTACTGTTTGATGATTATTTATGTATTCCACTTATTATGCATAACCCTGTATATATCTACGTAATTGTATATTAATTACATTTCTAATTAGCCTATCTGCAAAGAAAATCAATTATTCCGCACGTGCGAACAATTATTTTGTTCAGTTATAATATTTATTTCGCGCAATAAAATCTAAAAAAAAAATCCTCACGCAGAAAATCTTCAATATTTATTTATCGAAGCAAATCAAACACATAAAATACGAAGAATCATTCCTGCAAATAGGAAACAATATTACTTTTTAGTGACAATACGAGATTAAACAATTGCGGTTGGCCAATAGGACAGTGTAACCTTGTTGTCTGCTTAATAAATAAATATCTAGCGCTGTTAACTGGATAATAGCTAAGTACCTTTCATTCGCATACAGTTTTCCACCACGAGTGCAACAAGGCAGTTGTGTAACATGAATGGGCTTCGCGTTGCGTTCAGTTTAGGTAGGTGCCCTTTACCTATGAGTAAAATTCGTGAAATGAGTTTAATTATTTTTGGTTTTTAGAACTTCTGCAAGTGTTTTTGTACGCGTACGCGGCTTTAAAAGTAAGTGATATTTAAATATTTTTGCATAGCAAGAAAATTCGCGTTAACGTTGATTGAAATGGGTAATGAGAATTTATGATCTTGTTCAATTAATTCAAGGTATGACTTTCTAAAATCAGGTGTTTTAGACTGAAAATTTTATGTCTATAAATATATCATATGATTATTTTCTTATAATAGATTTATTTAATATATTTGGTCACAGTTATATAAATTAAATTAAATATAAAGTATTTTTTTATATATAATCATCTTTATTATGGTATTTACATATACATATATAATACAATACATTTAATATAAACTTATAATGGCTATCAGCTATTAGCCAAGTATTTTTTATTATATGGCAATTCGACGAAATATTCATTTTATGATTAATACTAATATTTAAGTATGCGTGATTTATATTAAATTATAATATAAAGTATGATTTTTTTTAATATATCAATGGAATAAAAATGCAATTGAATTCCTTGCAAAAAGTATAAAATTTTGAGATTTTATAATTATTAAATTTGTACCTTTAAATTTGTTTTATGATTAATTAGAACAAAATTAAAAATACAAATTGAATAATTTTAAATTCTGGTAAAAAATCTTCAATAATAAATATAAACATTCTTACTTATATACTTGAATAATATAAACAAATTAATATGTACAACAAAACCAAGTTATATATTTTTCAACACCTTCATTTTTAAATTTATTATTAATTTTAATCTGTGTTTTTTATATATATATATATAAATCTTTATTGGCAGATTATTTTTAACAAAGTAATAATAATAAATGAATACAATAAATAACTAACATAAAAATAAATTCTTCTGCCAATTGGCTATCGACCGTTGGTCTTTCCGCCTAATTTTGTAGGCGTCTGTCCTTGTCAGTTGCTGTGTCAAAAAGGTTTTGATCGCTAATGTCGTCCATTGTCTTGTAAATTGAAGTTTTTTTTTATATATATATATATAACATCTTTATTGAGGCTTTGATACAATTAGCTATAATACAATATTTGATTTAATACGAACTAAATGGCTATCGACCATTGGTCTTTCAGCCGGAAGTCCTTGTCTTTATGTTATGTCAGTCTGTCAGTCGTTGATGAGTGATGAGATGTATGAATATATTGTGGAATTAGGATATTGAAATTTAGGAGGAATGTTTGGGTTTCGTTTGCTACAAAGTAGGTTTAGTAATTTTTGGGCGTTTTTTTTATTATTATTATTATACGTAAATTTTAAATAATTTATTCATACATTAAATGTAATAAAATGTTGGTTAATTAATTCTTTCCAACCCTGAGTAAGTTAAAAAAAATATATATGCTCATTAAGATTTAAAAATTTGAAGTCATAACCATAAGCTAACCAGTTTCAACAATATTTTGAAAATTATCACGTTAATTTCAGAATAATAAGTTGAAAGTCACAAAATATAAGTTGAATTTCAGTTTTTACTTATGTACTTTCAGAAGATGTTAATTTGTATTGAGATATTCTTATTTGCATTTGTTCTATGCATAAGTGTATAATTTTTTTTAAATTTATTCCAGTGGACATTGAAGACGGAAAACTCAAATTCACCATTAAAAAACACTCTGATAATAGCACTAAGGATCTTACTGACAATTTTTTTATCACTCGTAACCTACATAATAATTTTAATATTCGCAGTATACTACGAAATAATAAAAATCATACTTAAAATAAAACACAAAGAAAATTTCGTAGGCATACTACACGGCACCGACGTAATATGGACCGCAGAAGACAAAACGAAAAGCTTCATAAACTCCCTATTCATGCTCGAAGTCAAAGAAGGCGAAACCCACGAAGACGTCCACAGATTCTTCACGAAAGCTTACGCGAAATTATGCGAAACGCACAGGAAATTAGGATGCGTGAGGGAAAACTTCATGGGGTACTTGTTTTTCAAGAGGACTGAAATCGATATAAGTAAATTCGTGAGGTATATGGATGATTATGAAAACGAAGCGGGGTTTCAATTGCTGTTGGATAAATACAGCAACTCTGATTTGCCTTTGAATAACAGGGCGTCGTGGGAGATTTTAGTGGGGAAAGTTGCTATAAAATGGAAAAGGGGAGATAGGGATTTGTACCCGGTGCTAATTAAATATCACCACAGCGTAGGTGATGGGATTACAATTGTGGCGATGTGTACTACGAATATGCTGCAAAATGGGGAGGAACTTATGAAGGAGAAATGCGAGGCTTACAAAGCGTTGTTGAAGAAAAATAAAAGTAAGAAAAAAGTGAAGAGTCTTGTGGAAAAAATTGTTGATATCTGTAGTAAGGAATACTATATTAAATATTCCGGGCCTTTAACTGAGAAGCAATTTAATTTATTGCACGGAAAGGAGTTGAGTGGAGAAAAGCAGATTTGTTATTCGTTGGAAGGGGATTCAGAAGGTTACGTTGATAAAGTTAAAGATATTAAAAATCGATTCCACGGGATTAGTTTTAGTGATGTCGTTTTAACTGCGCTATCTGCTAGTTTGGCGGAATATTATAATAATCACGACCAGGTGAGTGTTTATATTAATTTCAATTTCAATTTACTTTATTAACGGAATCTCCATTTCCAAATTACAATTATAATTACATATTAAAATTTTATAAGAACAGTGTGACGCTCTAAAAAGATTACAAAACATATGTATAAAAAAAGGCAAATTACCAATCACAATTAATTATATAATTTAATAAGTCACTGATAATTATGCTTAGAGGACTTTGCTGGAAACGATTCAAAAAAATGTTTATTTTTAGTAGATTTTTTTTTGCAAAGGTATTCTAAATATCTAATTATAAAATAAATAGAAAAGAGTATTCATTCACTTGGCCCGGGAAGTAGTTGTTTTAATGTACATTTGTTCAAGGTACTTACGTAAGTCAAAATGTCACGGAGCTAAATGTGGAAATAATTTATTAATTATAAGACCATTTTCTCGTGTTTTCTTCCTATAACCTATACATTTTTTTAAATTATAATTAATAAAAAAATTACAATTTTTTTGCATGATTTCATCTAATCACCTAATTATAAAACTATTACTCGTGTTTTCTTCCTATAATATATAGTTTTTTTAATTATTTTTTAATTGTAATTAATAATAATAATGTATTACTGATGAATGTTTAAATTAAATTACACTTGATTTGTTTCACTTTTTTTTATTCGTTAGACTATTTTTTTTAATTTAGGGTCATTTAAAAATTGCAGGAAATGTGATAGAGAAATTTTCAATCCACTTGCAAGTCATGTGGTTGCCGTACAAAAAAATCCATCAAAAACTCAGCGCTTTCAATTTTTTTTTAAATTTTACAATAATTAGAAGTATATAAATGCCTCAACACCTCAACAACAATAAGGAGATTTTGAATTCCCTGATCAAAACTTGATCATATATAAGATCAGTTGTCAACTTGCATATAAAAGTTTGTCCGAATTTTTTTGGTAATTTACCCTTGATAATATCTTAAAAAGCGAAACTGGTCGAGTAAATAGAGAAAAAAATATGAGGAACAAATCAAGTGTAATTCAATTTAAACCTTCACCAGTAATAGTTCAAAATGTTTCACCAAGTGATAAGTGAGAAAACCATTCAAATATATTAAAATGTAATTATAAAAATGCCCACAACAATTTATTTCAATATAAATAGAAAACAGTTGCCCGGGAAGTAGTTGTTTTAATGTGCATTTGTTTAACGTACTTACGTAACGTAAGTCAAAAGTCACAGAGCTAAATGTGAAAATAATTTATTAATTATTTTCAAATCATTTTTATTTAATAAATTTATTTCAATCTTAAGTTGGTATATACAACTGATCATGGATCAGTATGAGTTAATTAAATTTGTTACTTGCAAAATATTTGTTTATCAAACACATGAAAACCATACCCACGTGGTTAATAAAATAAACAAATATTTTGAGTGTAACGTTTGAAAAATGTATATTAAATTATTAATTAGTACATTAAATCACAATAAAAAAAATAATATGTTGATTGAGATAATGTATTCTTGAATTTTAGTATCCACCAAATACAATCAGAGCCGCACTCACCTTTTTCTTTTCGTCATCAGATTACAAGAAGATAATAAAGTACAAAAATGGCCATCCTGTGTCAAAACTGAGCAACAACTTCTCTTTGGGAGTCGTAAATTTGCCCGTTAAAGATAAGGATCTGAATCGAAATTTGACGAAGAGAATGTTTAAAGTAAACAGAGACTCGAATGAACTAAAGAACTCGTTGGATTATGCGGTAAGTACACAATTTAATTTCTATTTTCCAATTTACACAACATAAACCGAAACTTATGGATCATAATTATATTATCCTAAGCTAAAATTGAAATTATCTGCAAACAAATATTATATAATTATAAATACTGTATAAACATAAATACAATATATCAATAAATACGAATTTCTGGAGGATTGATTCGTTGCATTCAAATACTTTTAGAACAGAGGATTTGTATTCGTGACATAATTTACTAATAATTAGTGATGGGCAAAGTCTATCTTCTATTATTGCTAAATTAAGTATATTATAATTTTATGAATGTTACTTAATATAACAATATCAAAAATAACTTCCCATTTATTAATAAACATAAATTTGAAGTCACTTTTTCGTTATAAATACTTAAAATGACACATTTAGTAATACTCGATTACTAATATTATTCGATTTTGCCCAACACTACTAATAATACGTAATCGAATCATAAAAAATATTTTATAAGGATTACTTCCCGGGCAAATACCCACACCGGACATTGAATTACATAATGTACACCTGCTGTTGCATATAAATTATGCAATATTTTATTGATATGCAACAGCAGGTGTACATTATGTAATTCAATGTTCGGCGTGGGTATTTGCCCGGGAAGTAGTTTTTTTTAATGTGCATTTGTTTAACGTACTTACGTAAAGTAACTCAAAAGTCACACAGTTAAATGTGGAAATAATTTATTAATTATTTTCAAATCATTTTTATTTAATTTAACCTAATGCAAATAAAAAAAAATGCAAAAGAAGATAAAGACAATTAATTATAAGACAGGCAGAAATACCTATGGTCGATAGCCGATTGATAAGAAACCTTTACATTTTCAAAAGTTTTTATTATTAGTGATATATCGAAAGTGTATTGTTATCATAGTTATTAGTTAAATTAAGTAATAATCAAATCATTATTTATGTATCGAATATGTAAATTGTATTTCCTTTACATTGAATTATAATTGATTGCAGCCGCAAACCAGGTGGATACGCTTCTATATTCGCAATGTCTTATTATAAATTGTTTTTCGTAATTTATTTATAAACAAATGATTAAGCGTATTAGAGTCAATGCCATTAGGAAACCCCTGATTGTATTCATTAGTAGTTGTTGCAAATTCTTTGAAGCACCTGACAATATGGTAAGAAATCATGTTTATCATAGATCTGATTATTGCTTGTTTAATATAAATTAATAATCATGTGACTTATTAATATTTATAATCTTTTTGTTGTTAGACTACCTTGGCTATATTCAAAAGGTCTATCTGTCCCATAACTCTTATTCTGTTTGATTAAACGTAATTTTATTTCGTGATAATTTTTGTAATTAATTAATAATTAATTCTAAACTACTAAAAAAATATTTAAGTTTCGTAAAACAACCTTATATCGACAACGATAGATTTATTCAATGAAATATTAAATTAAAATAAAAATTAAAAAATCAATATATGCATTAATGTAAATATCCATAGAAATTTTAATAAAACAAATTTTAAATTCTCTTGAAAATGGCTTAACAACCCGAAACTAGTCGAGAATTTAAAGTTATTCAATCTAATCTGTGTTTTATTGGTTGATTTTTAATAATTTATTCATATTTATTTCATAAAATATTTGTTTATAAATTATAAACCTTATATTTCAATTCTAATATTTCTTTTTCCAGTTTAATAATCTTTAGCTAATTAGCAGACATTTACAATGTATATAGTAATAGTTTATGTAATATGTAGATATTGTATTGTGTTTGTCAATAATTAAACCATTGTCCATTTTTACATAAACATGCGTCGCGATTTTAGTGGAGATGCCTTTATTTGCATATGTGTGTTATCTGAAATTTCGTGCCCTGTACCTTGGTTTTAATTTGAAGGGAATGAGGCTTACCAAAAATATATAAATCAACGTAATAATAACTAAGCCTTTTTTATAATTTTTTAACGTTCAAATTTGATCAATAATCTCCTTAAAATTTCGAAAAACTTGTAAAATTTATAAAGTCGCTTAATTCTAGGGGAGACGTTACCCCTTCGTGTCAGTTTAGTGACGAACAATATTTTTGGTTAACTATTTCCATTAAGATTTTTAACCATCAAAACTAGTTCGAATAATATTCTCTTTTATCTGAAACATTGCGACAGATAAATAAATCATAATTGCCCGTAATTAATACAAAATTAATTTAATTATCGAATTATCCCATATTTTGTATTTGTTTAAATCCACGCGAAAATAAATGCACTTTTTTGCGAATTATCCCATATTTTATATTTGTTTAAATCCACGCGCAAATAAATGCACATTTTTATATTTGTTTTGCGAATTATCCCATATTTTATATTTGTTTAAATTCACGCGCTATTAAATGCACATTTTAATATTTTTTTGCATTAATTGGTTGACCAATGTGACTAATGATGAATTTTCCCGTGAGTGAATACGATCGCACACTTTCTAATCTTGAAGGATAATTGTTAATAATGCAATTGTAGTAAGATTGCAAAGGACGAGAACAGGAGTTTATGCAAATGAAATAATTGATTTGTTGTTTGAGCGGAATGGTATTAATGGAAGCAATTGAGAAATACTTTATAATTAATCTGACACTGGAATGATCTTTTATATATTTTTTTTGTAATACTGAAAGAGCAAGAAATAAATAAAATAAATTATAGAGTTGCTACTTCCGTCATGACATTTTTAAAAAATGTTATGTATATATATATATATATATATATATATAATCTAAAATCCCCATCTACCATAATGGTGGTGTAGGGGTAAAAATGTTATGTAACTGAATAAAATCATTATTTTAATCGAAACAAAAAAAATATTTATCAAAAGTAATGTAAAAATAAAAAAACCTTACGTAATATAATTCCATCTGCAGACACGAGTTTTGAGATTCATCTCTCGTCAGTATAGCTTTACCTTATAATCCTTTAAAGTTATTAAATTAAATAATTTAATATTCTTAGATCTGTTATAAGAATATATATTAATTATTTTTTACTGACTTAAAGGACTAATAATTAAAGTGTATTATAATCGCAGTATTAAAGTAAAGGCTTACTTTTATAAAAAATAATTATATATATATATATATAATCGATGTCCCCTTTTACCAATTGGTGTCGGGGTTAAAAAATAATTATCATATATTAATATAACAGAACTAAGAATATAAAGAAATTATAAATTACTTAAAAAATTTAATAAACTTCATTTCATTTAGATATTATTTTATCAACTGTGAAACTATCCCAAGGATTTATATTTTTAGTATTAAGTAGCTGTGACGGCACCGATTAACAATTTACCCCTCATTTTTCTTTTTTTCTTTTGTGGTTTTCTTTTTCAATTTATGTGGATAATTTTTGTGGACAATAAAAACGTACACATTAAGAAGAGCGTAGTATATTAAAGAAAACACAGGTTGTAAGTGTGTATTTAACAATAATTTTAGATTTATTTCTTTTTTAGTTTGTTTATTGGCAGCTGAAAACCATATCAGAGGTTGTTCCCATGCCATTGCTCATGTACTCGATCAGGAGTAATGACAGTACCATAGTAGTAACAAATGTTCCTGGAAATAACACAGCAACCTTACTAAGTGGCCATATTATTAGAGATACGATAATCTGGGCTCCAAATTATATAGATATAGGTAAGATAACTAATAAATTAATTATAAATAATTAATAATAATAAGTAATTAAATCATTTTATTAAAATTGTATATTTTTTTATTAGCTTAATTAAATTGTTAATAACTTAGGCTTCAACTTTGTTATACATTGATAAACAATTGAATAAAGCACTTCAAACTTTGTTTGTATAACACTAATGTAATAAAAACAAAAGTTTAAACTAAACTTAAAAACAAATTAATTTATATATTTTTTAATTATGCTAAAAAAATAAAACTTTAACAGGCAGAAAGACCGACGGTCGATAGCCGTTTAATGAAGTTTAACAATTTGTAAATTATTGTATTTATATGTATTATAAAATAATACTCAGAAATAAACATTTTCTTCATATATTGAAAATGTTTATTTCTGAGAATTATTTTATAATACATATAAATACAATAATTTACAGAAATAAATATATATATAAATAATACTCAGAAATAAACATTTTCTTCATATATTGAAAATGTTTATTTCTGAGTATTATTTTATAATACATATAAATACAATAATTATAAATTATTTTTTTAGTATAATTAAAAAATATATAAATTAATTTGTTTTTAAGTTTATTTTACTTGTTTCTCTATTCTTGGGTGTATTTCAGGTTTAAGTTTTTCAATATTCACATACGACAACCTATTTCGTTTCGGATTAATGGTCGACAAAGCTCTCATAGATGACCGGAAGGAAGTACAGGCGATCGTAGACAACGTATTTAAATACATAGACTATTTAGATAGCGCGATGAAATCATTGTAAATAAATGAGCGAGCATGTGATATACGTATAAACTAATAACGGTAATGATATTGCAAAAAGGATTATAACCTTCGTTTCCCTCTCGCCTAAGTGGTAGCGCATTTTAATGTTTCTATTTACCTAGTTGATATGCAAGAAGAAAATGTTAAATCAACGAGTGCGTGATTAATAATTATGTTACCTGGATGTTGTGAGCAAAGTGTGTGATTTTGTTATAAAAATGTGATACGATTAAATCGTGAAGAATTTCTTGTGTGTGTTTTTTTTATCTGTTTCCTTTCTACCGTTAGGTGTAAGGAGTTTTTGTTTAGTGTCTGTTTCTGTGTTTTTTTTTTAATAACAATTAATTTTATTAATTTAAATTGTTAAAATTAATTATTTTTTATACTAGTTTCGGATATTAATTTAATTCTTGTTTTTTTTTTATGAATAAAACAAAAACAAATCGTTTGTGGATTTGAAATGTTTTTGCGATATTTTATTGTCATTTCTGAGAAAAGTTAAAAAAAAAACATTGCTTCTATAGCAGGTACCATATAAGCACTCACTACTACTTAAGTATTATTATAATAAAACAAGTATTTTTCTTAATACTTTATTTTACTTATAACTTTTAAACGGAAGAAGATAGCATTTTTTATGAAGATTATACATAAAAATTAGCTCTATTTTAAAATTTAAAAATATAAATAATTTTCTGCGTAAAAAAAATCGGTGACGCCATTATTTCGGTTTCCAATTTTCGAAAAATATTCAATTTTGGCTTAAAATTGACCTTACTCGATCCCATTTATGAAGCTCTTCTCAGATTTTTTCTATCGTTTTTTCCGTTTCTTATGATAGTTGGCACTTCGAGTTTCGCTCACTCTGTATGTAATATTTAATACAGGAAAAGTCTCAAGTAATAATAATTTTGTAATATTATTGATTTTCGCCAACTTCATTGCAATTAACAAACATTAAAATTAAAATCGATTGCGGGTAAAGTATAAGGTTTCGCTTTCGCAATAATCCAATTTTCATATGAAAATTAACTGAATTGCTGCCTTTGTACGAACTTGCCATTTATTTTTACGAAGCATGGATACGCATTCGGGCGTTTTCAATTTAACTAAATACAGTCGATCTCAAATCGAATTTGAAAATCCTTTGATATTGCGAAGTGATGTTTTAGGTGTGATCACCGGGACGTCTTTGGTCTACTTATTGAATTTAAATTCTAAGGTAATTGTTTATTTTTATTTAATAAAGTGTTAAAAAAAGTGTTAATATTAATTGTATGAAACATTAATAGAAAAGAGTATTTAATCACTTGGTCACAGTTATTTAAATTAATTTTTTCAATTTCAATTTACTTTATTAACGGAACCTCCATTTCCAAATTACAATTATAATTACATATTAAAAATTTTATAAGAAAAGTGTGACGCTCTAAAAAGATTACAAAACATATGTATAAAAAAAGGCAAATTACCAATCACAAATTACGACAAAATACAAAATAAAAATAATACGCATCAAAATATTTATTTATCAATCCCAAACAGTTCATTGTGAAAATTAAATAAAAAAGAATTTGAAAATAATTAATTATTGATTAATTATTTAATTATTAATTAATTATTTTTCCTTTAGCTACTGCGACTTTTATGACTTACGTTACGTAAATACTTTAAAACAAATACCCATTAAAACAACTACTTGTTGGGTCTATACTCCTCCAGACATTATACAATGGACAATTGCTGTTGCCTAACAATTTTTTGATTTGAGAATATTTAATGCCAAAAACAAACGATAAATTTAAAATAAATATATATTAATTAAACCGTACACAGTTAGTATATATAATCATCTTGAATGTAAAATTTACATTATGTATAATACAATTAATTTTATATAATATTCTTCCTAAATGGCTATCGACCATCGGTCTTTCAGCCTGTTAGTGAATATTTTTCACATTTTACCTAAATCACGTGTGCGAATGAAGAAAACAAAATCGATAGATTATGCAATACAATCCATAATTGGTTTGGTGAGAGGAAATGCGGAACAAGGGTAAGGGGAAATGTAATTATCTGACCTAAACGGGAAACTTAGATTAGAGAACAGCCAAGGGCATCGGGTGTTATCATTAAAGATTTGATAAAGCAAAGCCATATCCGCAATCTGTCTCATGTAACAAGAGTTTGTTAAACTCATATGCAAACAAAGTTTTATAATTAAAATTAAGCCCACGTATAAAACACTAACAAACCGTATAAAAGTAGAAATAATTGAATTTTCGAAACTGTAGTCACGAAAAGTGTTTTTTTTTTCTACTTTTCGTGACTACAGTATTGAAAATTAAGCTACTTCTATTATTTATATATATATATATATATATATATATAATCTAAAATCCCCATCTACAATAATGGTGGTGTAGGGGTTATTATTTATACAAAGATATTTTTTTATAAGTTTAAACGTTTATAAAAATAACTTTTTTTTATTTTATATTTCAGAATATTCAAGAAAAGAAACAATCTTCAATAATATTCATAACTTACGGCATACTAACATTACTACTTTCTTTAATAATAATCATAATTCTGACGGCATTTCTGATCTACAGAGCTTTTATTTACGCAACATTAAAAATAAAATACAGATCAAAATTTATCGGATTCCTGAAAGGACCCGACGCTTTCTGGCAACTGCGCGATGATTCCAGCAGCAGCATTAGCGTTTTGATGATCGTCAAATGGAAACAAAGAAACAATATCAGCGATGTTTTTATGGAGAAGCTGCACGCGAAATTATGCAAGAAGGAGGAGTACAAGAAGTTATTTTGCAGGACAAATAAATGTTTGGGATATAGTTATTTGATTAAAAGTGAATCGGATTTAAGGAGATATGTGAAGATAGTGGATCATGAAAAATACTCTAACAGGTGAAAGGTTAATTAACTGTACTAATTAGAGATCTACCAATCTCGACACTTACCTTGATGAGGTGGGCCGGCTGTGCTGAGGAATAACCAAAAATCAGTGGTTATTCCAAACTCGGCTTATCTATGCTTGTGTGAATTGATTGATTGAGTTACGCGAAGATCAAATTAATTCGACGAATAAAGCACTAATAACCTTTCTTCACACTTTTATTTGGATTACCAAATTTACATTGTGACCGAAATGTACATTTGGTAATCCAAATAAAAGTGTGAAGAAAGTTTATTAGTGCTTTATTCGTCGAATTATGCTTGTGTGTTTATGCACACCTCCCACAAGAACGTAAACTGTAAAAACTGTGCATTAGTACAGTTTTTACAGTTTTGGTGAAATTATGACAATGAGATTATTTACGTGGATTTTTCAACTTTTCATTCAATTCAATTCAATTTATTCCCAAATAGAATAAAACATTCATGGGTGGATCATATTTGGTAGATAGTTTTAACTACTCGATTAATTATTGATTGCAAACATTTTATGAAGTATTACTACTTATTTTACTTTAAAAAAGGACGAAATATAAACTTACTTTAATCGAAGCGACTGGCGTCAGCAGCAATACTGAGTAAACAAAGGGTTGCCAACCGTCGCGAAATAAACCGCATCGAACAAACTGCGCGTGTTGGCGAAACAAATACATTTTTGAATAAATAAATGTTTAAAATGTAAAAAAATATTATTATTGCAAGTGTGTAAACAATAAATGTTTAATAAATAAGCGTTATAAATACGCAATTCGAGACGGTATTTCGCACGCCGAAGTTGGTATTTATTTGCTCGGCGAAACAACGGCCGCCATCTTGAACAATCGAAATGTTTGTGTTTATGTGCGTGCAAGTAAAGGTTGTTGAAGATTTACGCCTGTAATAAATTTCTTTGATAATATTCATTGCTAAATACTGAGTGTTTTGCATCAAACACTCAGTATTTAGTAAGAGTGAATGAAGCTACGCAGAATTGGTTTTTCAACGTGCCGAAAAAAACTAATTTCATGTAAGTATAACAGGAATATTATCAAAAGAAGATGGTGTAAGTTACAATAAAATAAATACGTATAATAAAATAAATACTTATATACATATATAACATCATCCACCATAATGGTGGTGTAGGGGTAAAATAAATACTTACAATAAAATAAATACTTACTTACTTTTGCTTATGTGAAGAAACAAATTGACGGACGGTCCGGGTGTGATTGATTAAACAAAACACGAAGTTCTTAATGTGTCCGGCTCTTATCTCGAAATCCAATCATCATTAAAACTTCGATTATTTTCGTTTCAGTAAGTTTCATTTTGCTGTTTTTCAATCACGAAAAACTCTGAATTGTGTTTGACATAAGTAAAACCAAGTTGCGATTGTTTTAACAATATTGCCCGCTTCAACAACGCCTACTCGAATATTGACGCTCTTCTTTGAATGCATTTTGGTAAATATCGCCGTTATTATTAACCGATTTATATATATATATATATATTATCAAAAAACCCTTTATAAGAGTGTAGGGTACCAACTTTAATACAACTTTTTTTTCATTGTATTCAAAATGAAAAATATCTCAATTGAGGTATCGCACCGGGTACTTTGATAATTGAATTTTTGAAGTTACCATCTCTTAGGGTGTGAAGGGGTGGCAGCCCTCCACCCAGGATAGTTTATAAAAATAAAAATCGACGAGTCAGAGCATTTTCCGAAATATTTTTATTTACGTTACTTTTGGGAAGCACTGTATAATTCATTAATAATGTTTTATATTCAGATATCAATTAGAATCAACGTTAAATGAATTAGCAAGCACGGATATAAAAGAAACCCTATGGGAAATACTCATAGGAGAGCGGCAAATAAATTTGGGGAACAAAACCGGAAACCCAATTTTCATTCGCTTCGATCATTGTTTGGGCGACGGCGTTTGTCTCCTCCAACTCCTGCTGGCGTGTTTTGCCGATATCGAGCCGGAAGATAGCGCACCTGAGAGGGATGAATTTATGCAGACCCTCGTGAAAATTTCGATTTACTGCATGCATTTTATCTTGGTATTGTATAATCTGCCCTCGTTAATCTTCGAACGGCTGTCGAAAGCGCCGGATAAGAACGCCATACACGGGCCAAGATTAAGTGGAAAAAAGGTATTAGCGTGGAAAACGGAGGACTGCGGAAAGTACGTGAAGACGGTGAAAACAATTAAGAAGGAGTTTTATGTAGGATTCTTCGATGTTGTTGCTACTGCCCTGGCGGCGGCGATTAACGAGCTTTTAAAACAAGTAAGTAGCTTTGAATATACATTTTTTTATAGGAAAAGTAAAATTTGTTTGCATACAGAATTTTCACTAAACAACTTTACATTAACAATTATTAATAAAAGTTACTGTGTTTTGTACCACTATTTTATTTATACAACAGGTAAGTAATGATAAATCAAAATATCATTACTCACAGGTTATATAACCTATGAGTAATGCATGTTATTATTATTATTGACCGCTTGTTTGGAGCAATTATGGAAGAATTTTTATTACCTGTTAAGCGGTGTTAAGCTTAATAACAATACTTCAGTGGCGGGTCCAAGAAAATTCAGCAATGATCTACAAAATTACATTTAATAACTGAATTACCACGTAGTTACGGTCGCAACTGTCATGATTATTAAAATCACATTTAAATATTTAATTAATTAAATTGATATTCCTTTTAAATTATATTTAAATCTATGAATTTAAGAAATTTTCAATGATATAATTTAAATTAATTAAATATAAGTGAAAAAAAACATCTCTAATGGGATTTGAACCTATGTCCCTCGATTTCTAGTCCCATCAGAGATGTTCCTTTTCCTTATATATACAAACATCTTTATTCAGACAATAAAATTTTACAAAATTTATTATAACAATATGTACAATTGTGTTAGTAGTCTGTCATTGGCTATCGACCATAGATAGCCCTCTTTTCCTTATATTTAATTAATTTAAATTATACCTCAAAGTTGTACATTGAAAATTTCTTCAATTCATAGATTTAAATGTTTGACGGTTGAGGCTGCGACTTGGTGAAACCTCATAATATCAAATTAAATTAAAGACAATTTTGTGTAAAATTTCACAAATTATGAATTACCACGTAGTGAGGGTCGCAATTGTCCCAGTGTCAACGATAAATTATGAAACTTTATCCAAAAATGTCTTTAATTTAATTTAAAATCACATTTATTTACACGTTATATACAAACAATTTACTAATCGATCTCTCGGCTGAGGATGCAATCACGATAAGAGAAGGTGGAGAGGTGCGAACAAACGCTAACATTACCATTATTTTTATAGTACAGTAATAAAGTTACTGATGTAACATCTGTAATACCAGCTTTCCCAAACATTATGTGCTTCAAAGATTTGCATCGCTTGAAAAGGGTGGATATGACTAATAATTTTTCCGTTGGATTACTGGAGTTGCCGTTGAAGAAAAACAAATTGGAAAAATATTCAACTCTCGAACGATTTCAACAAATTAAGAGGAGAGTGTTTGCTTTAAAAAATTCATTGCAATATCAAGTAAGTATAAAAATTGTTAAATTATTAATCATTGAAGCTTATATTTATTTACGGAAATTTCCAATATGCAAAGGAAGTAATATAAAAAATCTCAAAAAAATATAATTCAAAAAATTTTACGTGAGAAATTAATCAAGTATACAAAGTGACCCATTTTAATTCATCCAATTGAATATCAAGACATTTTTGCATCGTACAAAAAATGTTTCGAGCAAAAGTTTAATGGTTTCGATGCTGTAAAAAAAATGTTCACTGCCACCCCCCAGCGGTGGTTAACCTTGAAATATATGTTTATTGCATATTCTGAATACGTCGAAAATGATAAAAGTTGTATCGAAGATTTTTTTGAAATCTTGATAGATGGCACGTTATTCACAAAGGTAAATCCAAACTAATGGGTGTAAATTATGCATCGCACCAAAACATTTTTCGGACAAATGGTTCTGAGGGGTGCATCCGACCTTAAGCTTTTGAGGGAGGGAGGAAGATAGATGGTCAACTTTGAAATTTTAAAATTAACCCATTTTTTATTGTAAATTTGGATACTACACCAAAAATTAGGTCGGAGATTTTTTTGAAATTGTGATAGATGGCGTAGATGTCGGCATCTATCACGATTTCAAATACTACACTCTACATTAAACAAACGAAATAAACATTTATTTTAATATCAGCAAAAAAAAAATATAATGTAATAATATTTTTAATTCCTTTCTTTAAAAAAATATAATAAACAAATAACAAAAATACGCATAAGTCGAGAAATGGGGCGGTGAATTTAATAAACTAGTTATCGCTAGATGAATGCTGATTGAACATTTTATTAAAATAATCACTGTTTATTGAAATATCGATCTATTTTCAGTTAAATTACTGGCTTTTAAATATTATTGCAACTTTAACACCTGAGAGTATATTACGGCCACTGCTGTATTCAACACAAAGCACAATGATCGTCAGCAATTTACCTGGTCCCAAAAAATTAAATATACTAAAGGAGAACTCTCTAGAAGAAATTATTTTTTGGGTTCCTCATCGAGGCTTCACAGGTAATAAAAATAATAAATATTTGTATTAAGTTATATATATTTCCGGGAGCTAGCCCGGCCTAATTGGTTAACAGAAAATAATGGCATACGAAAGCTAGTCTCTTATTCAAGTTGCCACGGAATGTCCGTCTGTTTTTTTTTTTTAATATTCCGCCCGATGATTGTTTTTACAATCGTCAAATACAAACAGACGTGGCATTATGCATAGCATGCTATGCTCTACTTTACTGGGAAACTCTTTTATATAATTCTTTTCCAGATTATATTGAACATATTCAATATATTTCTCGCGAGAATTCTTTTGAACATGTTCAATATATTTCTCGCGAGAATTCTATATAAAAATTGAATTTACAATATTTTTCTATATATAATTATATTATGAATTTATGCGAGAATGCTTGTGTGTGAAAAACAGCCCTAAATCATAAAAGAAAAGACTGTATTTGTATTAAAATTTAATAATCATAATAAATGAAAAATAACGCAAGCGCCATCTATTGCCTAATTTCATGTGGCATCGTCAACGATTTGAGTCTAAAAGGTAGACGACCGAGAGTCGCTGTTTTGTCTACTCAATTGCATCACCAATAACACTATTAATTTGTTTCAGGTGTCTCCTTTTCTATATTTACTTACGAAAATAGATTCCAAATTGGTGTGTCCATTGATAAAGTGTATGGAATCTCAAGGGAATCTATTGAGAAGGTTTTGGTCGACTTCTTCAAACATTTAGATATACTTGAGTACGAAGCAACTCGTTAATGAAATTATTAGAAGTTTCTAATTATATTAAAACCAATTTTTAAGTAAACGCCTTAGTTCATAATAAATTAAAGACGACGCAAGCGCCACCTTTTGCCTAATTTCAAGTGGCATCGTCAACGATTTGGGTCTACAAGGTAGACGACCGAGAATCATTGTTTCGTCCACTAAAGGAAGGCGAACTTGTCCTGTTTAAGCAAACAAGGAAAACGATATTAAATGTGAAACGCCTTAGTTACCAATAATTAATTCTTCTCGAATCCATTTATGTGAAGTCTAAATCAGAATTACCCACTGATTCAGATTTCTTTAAGGTTTTCCTCTCTCTTGCCATTATTTTCAATTCTTCTGGTGACATTTCCATCTTCATCTTCATTTGTTGAATTCTGTCCATCCATTTTCTTCGTCTTCATTTGCTCATACTTCTTGTTTACAATATTTTCTTGTGATTCTTGTTAATTCAGTTATAAATGAACAGATTTAATGACAATACAAAAAATACGGAGATTATGAGAATGGGTCTAAATTAGAGCCTTGTGGTGAAGTGGAAATGAGAACGCAAAAATTAATTTCAACTGTAAATGGAATCAATTCAATTCACAGAGTTATTTAGATAAAAAATAAGTGACAGATGTAAAAAGGAAACGTGGAAATGTGTTTTAATATTAAACAGTTCTTTGTATACAATTATTAAATACTAATAATTTTAAATTTCTAACATGTTGATTAATTTTGCTGAAAAATATAAATAAACAAAAATCCGTAATTAGAATAAAGAAAACACTTAATAACTTTCATTCTCATTCTCAAACTGAGTCAGTTTGAGAATGATTACCGTGTAAACGAAACTAGTCACATTGAAATAAATTGTTAAGTGGTATAAGAAAGGTATTAAGTGTTGAAAATGTACCACGAAGTAAGCACCTTAAAGATTAAACAAAAAATCCGTAATTTTATTATATAAATATTGTCTTTCGTTAATATTTAAAAAATAAAAAAAAGTATACCAAATATTCGCATAAAATATATTTTGTATTTATTATGTAGAAAATTAATATAAATCCAATTCGAATGTTAAATAACAATTTATTAATAGCAAGACACACAACAATTTATAACACTGTATTAAACACGACATAAACACGACCCCCTATTTGTCTTTGAGTTCCTTGATTATTCCATCACGGCCGTCCTCTATTTGATCTGTGAGAATTAGGATGAGGCCCGAGAGGATGAGACCCGCACCTGCCCACCAAAGGAGGGACGTGACCTCGCCGAAGATAAGGAATCCGGAGGCAGCCTGCACCGAATGAATGATGTATTATTTGGGTCGGCCGATTCCGACGGAAAGGTGTTCAATATTTGTTGATTTACTGCATATACTTACTGACAGCAAGTAATTTGTGGCCACGCTGATAACGGTCGCCGTCAAGGAGCTGGAAGCTTGCAGGGCTTTCACGTACAATGTTAGGCCGCCGCTGTTAAATGTCAGCATCGTAATAAAACAGAGCACTTTTGCTAAAAGGATGTCCTGTAAATAATAAGGGGTAGTAAAGTTGTATTGTACTTTTGTACAGAGTGCTGAAATGACTTAATATTTTGGAAAATGTACAAAGAAGAATGCATTTCCTGTATGTTTTCGTTTTAGCGAAAAGATTAATCAACATTCGGTGTTATTCTGTAAGAGAACGTTGAGTTTAACATATTCTTTAATTTTTATCATCACAGTTTTTATAATAGATAAATATTAATAGAATGTGAAACCAGTAATAGCGTTAAACGTTAAACTTAATATTTTTCGTAAATACATAAAAATACAGCTAATTTGTTATAATCTAAACAGCCGAAAGTTCTAGATGTCTATCTGTAAGTTATGCTTAAATAAAATTCATAATCCATTCTTATTATTTCCTGCAGGTGAGTTTTTGTACGAAATACAGAAATTTTCCATTCGGCTGATAGATCACTGGTCGATAACCATCTTGTAAATAAATATGCAATGCTTTGTAAACTTAATGTAACTGTAAATACCTCAAATTGAAATTTACAATTATAACATGTTTCCCAGAAAAACTAACTATATTGTGTTTAGTTTTTGTAGCCAAATGTGTTGAATTTCCTAAATACCACATTTTTTTCCAATACTATAAAATATTATTTTTTGCAAACAGCTGTTTTTTCCAAAACCAAAGGAAAATTAAATGAAAATGATCCACTACGTTCTTCCTTCAAAACAAAATGTTGTAAAGTTAAAAGTTTTGTTTTATATGTGTTAATTAGTAGACAACAGGACAGACATTAAAGTTAATATTAAGCAACAAAGAGACTTTAAAGTCAATATGGGATAACAAAAGAAATTTCAAAATCAACATTAGCGAACAAAGGAATAATTAAAGTCGGCAATATTAAATAACTTATAGCGTATTTAAAGTTAAAACTAGGAATTTATGTTAAACATTTAACAATAAAGTAGACTTTAAAGTCAAAATTAGAGATTAAATGACTCAATAATAAGGCAATGCCATGGTGTTGCAGTCAAAATCGGACAATGAGTATGACTTTACAGTCAAAGTTATAATAACTAACTTTGAAGTAAAAATTATGCTGCAAGGGAGAACTTAAACTCAAAATTTAGCCAAGAGGGTGACTATATTGCCAATGAGTGTGACTTAAAAATCCAAATTAGGCAAAGTTTGAGTGAAATTCTGATTCGCAAGTCAAAATTAGGAAAACATTGATATAAATACGAACTTTCAAGTAAAACTTAGATTACAAGGGAAACTTTTAAGTCAGAAATAGATCACGATTAGCAAAAAGTGTAAGTTAAGAATCCAAATTTCACATGAAAATTAATACAAGGCAACAAGAGTAACTTCAAAGTCAAAATTAGGCAATATTATGTATCTTACGCTGTCTTAAAAGTCAAAATCATATAAAAAAAAATAAACTAAAGTCAAAAATAGCAAGTAAAAGGGAATTTAAAGTAAAAAAAAATGCGGAACTAGGCAATGAGAATGATCTTAACATCAGAATTGGACAATAAGGATGACTTTAAAGTCAGAATTAGGCAGGGAACGTGCTTTTAAATTAAAATTCTGGCGACGACATTTCTATAGTCAAAAATTAGGCAAACACTTGGGTAAATACTAACTATCAAGTAGAAATTAGACTACAGAGGAAACTTTAAAGTCAAAATTAGGCCATGATTAAGCAAAAATTTACTTGCAAGTCAATACTAGGCAATAACAGTAACTGCAAAGTCAAAATTAGTCAATATTAAGTATCTTACAGTGTCTTTAAAGTGAAATCAGACAACAAAATAAACTAGAGTCAAAAATAGGGAGCAAAAGAAATATTTAAGTCAAATTTATGCAGTAAAAATACTAAACTAGGCAATGAGAATAACCTTAAAGTCAGGATTAGGCAATGAGGGTGATTTTAAAGTCGGAACTAGGGAGTGAAAATGGATTAAAGTGAATTTAAAGTCAAAATCAGGCAATAAGAATGGCTTTTAAGTAATAATTAGGCAATGAGAATGACTTTAAAGTCAAAATTAGGCAATGAGAATTACTTTATAGTCGAAATTAGGCAAACATTGAGATAAATACAACTTTAAAGTCAAAATTAGGCAAAAAGAATTACTTTATAGTCAAAATTAGGCAAACATTGAGATAACTTTAAAGTCAAAATTAGGATTTGGTAAAATTGTGACTTAAGAATCTCAGACTCACTTGTAAGTCTATACTATGCAATAATAGTAACGGTAAAGTCAAAATTAGGCAATATTAAGTATCTTACAGTGTCTTTAAAGTGAAATCAGACAACAAAATAAACTAAAGTCAAAAATATGGAGTAAATTAAATGTTTAAGTCAAATTTATGCAGTAAAAATACTAAACTAGGCAATGAGAATGACCTTAAAGTCAGGATTAGGCAATGAGGATGACTTTAAAGTCGGAATTAGGGAGTGAAAATGGATTAAAGTGAATTTAAAGTCAAAATCAGGCAATAAGAATGGCTTTTAAGTAATAATTAGGCAATGAGAATGACTTTACAGTCAAAATTAGGCAATGAGAATTACTTTATAGTCGAAATTAGGCAAACATTTAGATAAATACAACTTTAAAGTCAAAATTAGGCAATAAGAATTACTTTATAGTCAAAATTAGGCAAACATTGAGATAAATACTAACTTTAAAGTCAAAATTAGGCAATAAGAATTACTTTATAGTCGAAATTAGGCAAACATTTAGATAAATACTAACTTTAAAGTCAAAATTAGGCAAAAAGAATTACTTTATAGTCAAAATTAGGCAAACATTGAGATAAATACTAACTTTAAAGTCAAAATTAGGATTAGGTAAAATTGTGACTTAAGAATCTCAAACTCACTTGTAAGTCTATATTAGGCAATAATAGTAACGGTAAAGTCAATATTAGGCAATATTAAGGATACTACACTGTCTTTAAAGGCAAAATCAGACAACAAAATAGACTATAGTCAAAAATAAAAGAGATTTTGAAGTCAAATTTATGCGATGAAATTACGAACTAGGCAATAATATTTAATGAAATTAGGCAAAAGATAGCGCTTGCGTCGTTTTTAATTTGTTATAGGCAGTAATAATGACCCTAAGTCAGGATTAAACAATGAGGGAGAAATTTGATAATTTATTATTTTATGACGTGAAAATAAGTAATTTTAATGAGATTTTGTCCGATCCTTTATTGTTTTTTTTTTTTAATTTTTACGGAAATTTCGCCATTTTACAAAATTATAACAACTTTTAATATAAGTAGTAGAAATTTCATAGGTCGTAATTCTAACAAAAGGGGGAAATATATAATGTTTTAACGAAGATAGAACGGATTTTCGATACGAAACGCCGCTCGCTCGATAGTGAAAGAAAATTCCTATACAAATATTCGTTGATTAAAAAAAAATAACTTTCCAAATAAGAATGTAAGTCATAGCCTACTAAATTTACTATAGTTAGTAGTAAGTCTGTTTTACTATATAAAATTGCTATATTTAGTAGTAAGTCTGTTTTACTACAATAATTTAAAGACGACGCAATCGCCACCTTTTGCCTAATTTCAAGTGGCATCATCACGCTAGATGAATGTTGGCTGAACGTTTCATTAAATCTGTTTTACTATATTAAATTACTATATTTTTCTGTTTTTTTTTTATATAAACTTACTTCTATGATAGGCAACCCAAATAACTTTCCAAACAAGCTGCCGGCAGAGGCGAAAGCGCCGGAAAGGATTGCATAATAACCACTTCGTGACATAATCCGCCTGGTGGAATGTCAAAAATGATGTTTTTCAAAATATCAGCCTGGAAAAGAGATGATATCAAAATTCAGTAGCGTAGAATAAAAGAGCATGTTTAAAGGAAGCGATTTTGTTGTGAATATCACAGTATATCCAATAATAAAGCTATAAAAACCGCGAGAACAGTACTCACGTGGCTGGTCGCACGGATGTAGCGGATATAAATCGACCGCTTCGTTAAAGTAGCGAGATGGCGCTGCGAAGGGCCGCGCGTGGCGGGAACGTTAAGGTTCCGTCCTGGAAATGGAAGGGCGAGGGTTGGAGTCGGGGTTGGCGCGCAGTTTCGACTAGCCGAAATATATTCGCATTTCGTCCGCGGGAGCCGAACTCGGCAGACGTCCGTTGCGTGCGCGTGTATCGAGAGCGCGCCGTGCGCACCTACCGTTTTCTATTCACTGGTAGGACTCGAACAGGTAAATCAAGTTTACCTACTAAAGAGAGAATGTAAAGTAAAATGCACTGGACCTTATCCGGGAACCGTTCGTTCGTCCAGTGCGAAATTCTGCGGTGCAGGCCGCACACTCACTCGTCCCTCACACAACAATAACAAAACACGGAACTCTTGTTAACAGCGGAAAAGTGCAGTGGTTGTGATTACCTGTGATAAAATGCAATGATTTTTCTTTTTCTTAAATAAACCAGTGATTAAGTGGCTTTTACTCGGCGAGTCTTTGTGGAAATAACGAAAAATGCGGTTAACCTGTTTAGAGAGGTGAGTGTAAGTTGTATCCGTTGCTGTTCTTTGTATACACATAAACGTTTTCAATAACGTTCAACTCTTTTTTAGCACAAGAGCCGCGAGTTCCACAGGTTGTTATGTTATGAAAATTGCGTGTAGCGAAAACGGTTGCACGCGCTTTAAGATTGTCGGTTGACGGTTTTTTTTTTACTTAACGTCCTCTGTGGTTGTTAATTGCGTTCGTTACGCATTGAATTTTAAACAAATATCGCGCCCTAATGAATAAACATCCGTCTTATCGGCGTGCGGCTATACCGACGCATTCTTATCAGTTATTTATTGTTGCCTTTATCAGTGTCGTCTGTTATTAGTTATTAATTATGTTATTTTTGTTTTTGTTTTCATTATTACAATGCATTTAATTCAATATTTATTAAAAATATATATTACAATTATCCACTTTTTAAAAAAGTACTAATAAACATATGTTTTTGTTTGACGTATTAAACTTCACAAAAAAAAAAACTAATAACTTCACTATTATGTTTAATATCATATCAACATTTCCATCTGCACTTCTTCATTAATAACATTAATAGTGAAAATAATTACAGTGATTTAAAAATATTTTTTTTTATTAGAAAAATAGAATGTAATACAAAAAAAATATCATGAAGAGATCATAACAAACCAAAGTGATTATATTTCAATCACTTTGGTTTGTTATGATCTCTTCATGATATTTTTTTTGTATTACATTCTATTTATTATATTATTATACTTTAATATTTTTAAATCAATTTATGTAAATGCTTATCATTTTGTAGAAAGGAATTTTCCGTAAAATAAATGAAATTAAATAAATTTTGTTTCGCTTAGTGGAAATAAAATTATTAATAATCCGTAATAGTTATTTCTTTATTTTTGTTCTATAATCCACTATACATAAATATTATTAATTATATTGTAGATTTGTAAAAAGGTAAATCCGTTAAATAAATAAATAATTTTGTAATTTTCAAAAAAAAGTGTGTTTATTTTCACCCGAAGAAGCAATAAATTTGCGGAACAATTTTTGTGAAAATAAAAACACTTCATTTTTAATCACAAAATTATTCATAACTTTATTTACACTAACTGAATAACGATTTTTTTTTTCAACATCTTTTTGTATCACATTCTATTTTTTTTGATATGGCCTAAAAAAATACATTTCCGAAAGTTGATGAAGTGATTGTGTCTGTAAGGTGAGAATGATTTTCAAAAAACCTACTAGAATTCTAGCAGCATTCTTCATAGTTCTTGTCTAGGAGCAAAAATAGTTCTGCAATTTGATTAATTCAAAAAAAAAAAATACATACAAAGTTATTCTAATTACATATCCGGCATAAATATATACAGGGTGGCGCAAGATTCCGATGAAGTCAAATATCTCACTTATAAAAAAATATACAAAAAGAAATGTTACATACATTATTAGTAGCTACTGTCAAACTTCATATTTTAAAATTATTTTCATATGTACAGGGTGTTCAATAATCACGTGACGTATCAAACATGCTTTTTTTAAAAAATGGAATTATATATTTTTTATGAAGATTTTCGATTCGTACGTAGTGCTCGAAATGTACATTTAGCGTAAATAAATGTTTTTAGTGAAGAAAGTGTTAGTGTTTTAATTATTTAATGTATAACAAAGTTGAAGCCTCAGTTATTAACAAAATAAAAAGTATTTGAAAATGATTAACAAATTATTCAAATTGAACATTTGTTTTGAAGTATTTATGTAACATAAGTCAAAATGTCACAATAGCTGAGTAGGGAATAATTTATTAATTATTACAGTCATGCTATTTATCTAAACATTTTGAATATTGTTTTTGATTATTGTATATATATATATATATATATGTTTATTTATTCAATATTTATTTATTTTCTATTTTGTAATGTACCCCTGAGATTACCTGACCACTCTTAATTTTGAATTGTAAAATCACTTGGGATAAAGATGTTCAAAGTTTATGTTGAATAGTTGACTTATTTGTGTATTATTATTTATGATGATTTATGTAAATGTTTACAGTTTTTGTAGAAAGGAGATTTCCGTAAATAAATGAATTAAAAAAATTGTTATTATTCTGTATAAAGGTGATTTACCGTAAATAAATGAATTGAATTGAAATTATTCTCAAATTCTTTTTATTTAATTTACTTGTTAAATGTTGCTATACAGTGCAATTCAATTTTAATAAATGAAACACTTTTTTTTGTTTGAATCTAAGTTATACAAACAACTGGTCCTTTTGTTTGATTCTTGAATAAAAATTTAGCTATTAATAAAAAACGACTAAATATGAAATGGATACTTTATTCTACGTAACCTTGTACAATTACTGAAAAAAGTGTATAATTAATAGTTCCGTTTGCAAAAACGACTGATGGTGGCGGCGTCGGGATTCATTAATCCATACACATAATATGTGGATAATTTGTTCCAAACAGCTCCAGACTTTTTCTTACAATATTAAATATGTTAAGTCAAGATAATTAATGAAAAAAATAAAAAAAAAAAATAAATTGTATATAAATATAATGAAGTAGAAACCTTAACAATTAATAAATCAATTATGAACATAAGATATATTGTCTTGTAATTGGGAAATCTTTGTTTCCTGTTTATTATTCTTATTATTATTATTATTGAAATTCATTTTGAATACTGTACAAACATTCATTTTTAAAAATATCGCCAAATAATTTTGAATATAGGGCGAAAGACCTCTGGTCGATAGCCGTTTCCCTAAAGTACATGGAATATGCAGGGTGGGCCATGAATAACGACCACCGAAATTTTTCAGTGTGCCTGACCGCGAAAAATTTTGAAAAATGTATTTAAATTTAAATAAACACGATCCTTCTTTGTTTTCCATGAATTTGTATCATTTTTCAAACAGATTGAAACGTTTGGATCTTGGGTTTAATATTGATTCGCTTAGGAGTATTCTTTAACACTTAGTGTAATTTAGAATATATTATATTTTTTGCTATTATTTTATATATATTATTATTATTATTAATCTATTATAATATAATAATACATACATAAACATCTATATTTCTGAGATTGGAATATACAATTACAATACAATATTTAACAATACACTAACGTTCACAATATATTTCCAACTCTGAAATTGGCTATCGATCAGTGGTCTTTCATATAATAATATTTTATTCCTTTCTTCACTATTTTTTTATTGTTATTACTATATATACATTTCAAGCACAACGTGCTCTTTATCAATAGCCATTGATAAATTGCCAGCACGTTGTACATATAGTAATAAAAATAAAAAAAAAGTAGTGTTGGGCAAAATCGAATAATATTAGTAATAGAGTATTACTAAATGTATCATTTTAAGTATTTAAAACGAAAAAGTAACTTCAAATTTATGTTTATTAATAAATGGGAAGTTATTTTTGATATTTTTATAATACGTAACATTCTTAAAATTATAATATACTTAATTTAGCAATAATAAAAGATCGACTTTGCCCATCACTAAAAAAAAGTGAAGAAAGGAATAATATATTATTCTATTATATTAAGAAACTTCACGTACTCACCAACAAATATCTTCGATGTATCTATTATATGTACTTGTAAGCAAAAGGATTTTTCCGTTAATGCTATTATTATTATAAGTTAATTAAACAGCAACATTGTTGTCGTAAGCAGTTATGAATTTTTGAATATACTCTTAACTAGTGATGGGCATAATCGATTATTTCAATAATCGAATACAAAATAATCGCTTATTTTTGATAATCGAATGAAAATTTTATCGTTTCTGTGAAATACATGATTAAAAACTCAACCAGAATTATTATAAATGCTGTTTCTATAACTATTTGAGATAATTTGGATTTCATCTTTTAACAGCAACATTGTTGTCGCAAAACTATTTGATATCTATTCCTTATAAATATGTATTTAATTATACAACGAACATGACGATGAAACTCTTCTAACGTAATTTAAAACAAACCGCATATGCTCGCCAAAACAATCTCAACTATTTAATTTAACTCGTCACTCTAATTACAAACTTATCATATACTAACAACGAAAATAATTAAGATTGATTATTCGGGAGGGCTCCTAGACGGCTCAAGAGGTGGCACTCGTTCGGATATCTGGGGCAATTATAAACGCGAGGGTTAACACTTCGCCCGAGCAAACGAAATCCGATGAACTCTTTTTGCGAAATGTTTTGCATATCAACTTCTGTTTGTTGGTGGATGTTATTAAATTCCAGAAATTGTACGGATATTTCTAAATTAATGTTCAATCTCGAGGATCATATGGTAAAAGGGATTATTGATTATATATATATATACATAAAAGAATTCAAAACAGGTGAATTTTACATTTTCTTAAACCTATTAAAATTTTCTTGAAGCTAGTTAAAAGGTATAGAATGATAAATAAAAGGTGGTTGCATTTGCACCTGTATTCAGCTTTTCATTAATACGCAGGTGTGTCTAACAAACCAGACCTTTAGTAAGAGTACTTCTTGAGAAAAAAAAGGGCATAAATCCTTTGTTTGGCACTGTTCAAAGAATATCATAAAATCCATCGAATTTTCTTATGAATTTATTTATTTATTTATTCAACGGAGACACCTTTTTTACAAAAATATTGAAAAAACTTAAACTTAATATTAACAAAGACATATTCGGTATATATAGACATTGACGAGCATTACAACTTAAATTTATTAGAAATCGATTCTACGCAGTAATGAGGAAATTTCGTTATCGGCGAAACACCTTTTAATCTAAAAGTAGGTTATTTTAATATTTTGTAATAAAATGGAGATGCATATATAAAATATCTAAAAACAAAATGAATGGTTGGATTCGTGAAACATGATCCCTGACAGATTTTACTAAAGTAATTCCATATCATACATATTAATATACCAGATGGGTGGAATATGACAGGCACACAATAGGATATCTAATTTTATTACATCATTCGATTTTTTTAATGAAACATGTATTAGGTTTTCAGAATCCACCTTTGTTTAATTTATTTTGGAAAACGCAGTTATTTTTATTGCGTGTCCGAATTAGAAAATATACGGTTGATGGCCATTTTCTCAGGTCTAACAATTTGTAAATGAAATAAAATGAAACAGATCTATATTAATTTATCATCACTTGAAGGTAGGAATAAGCCGGTTGCATTTTGTTTTCACAATGAACTGTTTGGGATTGATAAATACATATTTTGATGCATATTATTTTTATTTTGTATTTTGTCGTAATTTGCCTTTTTTTTATACATATGTTTTGTAATATTTTTAGAGCGTCACACTGTTCTTATAAAATTTTTAATTTGTAATTATAATTGTAATTTGCAAATGGAGATTCCGTTAATAAAGTAAATTGAAATTGAAGATGATTCACACATTTGCAGTTATTTAAATTACAATGAAATTAAACAAGGATAATTTCTGGCAATAATCAATTAAATTTTTTTTTGCAGTTGGAAAAAGGGATTGATCGAATTTAATTGATCATTGCCAGAAATTTTCCTTGTTTAATTTCATTATAATTTGTAAATGATTGTATTTATATGTATTATAAAATTATATAATCTAATATATAATAATAATTTAATAAATGTAATTATTAATAAAAATAACAAATTTCAATATATAAAATTATATATTAGATTATATAATTATTATAAATATAATATAATTAGATTATATAATTTTATAATACATATAAATACAATCATTTACAAATTACAATGGTCTTTCAGTCTTGAAATTTGTTATTTTTATTAATAATTATATTTTATTGAATATATTTAGTATGATAGTAACGCTATTATTAATAGGCAATTTAGTTAGATTATAAATCGTGTGGTGGTGGAGATTTTATATCACATGTTTCTGTGGTTTAGTTGGTAACGCACACGGCTAGAAATCGAGGGACATCGGTTCAAATCCCATCAGAAATATTTCTTTTGCACTTATATTTAATTAATATAAATTATATCTCAATGTTATACATTGATATTTCAGTCTGATTGGCTTAAAAAATATATTGATTTTTTATAAATTAATGAATAACAATGTTTTCGAAAAAAAAAAAACAATGGAGAATGTGGACAAACCTATAGATATAAAATTGGTGAATAATTGGGAGGACATAGGAAATAGGTGGGGTGCACGGAGTCTGATTGCCAAACTAAATTTTAATTGTTTGTCAATATTTACTGAAAATCCACAGTTTTAGAAAAATCCAAGTTGTTAATATATGATTTCCAAAATATAAAGCTTGTATTACACACACCTAAATTCTGGAAATGTCAAATTTGAAAGGTCGTAATAAAAAAAAACTTCATATAATATAAAAAATATTTCATCAATATATTTATTTATTTAGTCTTATATAACATCGTCATATGTTCCTCTCTACTTCTCAGTGTGAGGTGTTCATCAATATAACATATGTATATTTACATTTTTTTTAATATAAAATAACATATGCCATTATTTTTTGAACTCTGACCGATGAAAATAAGAGCCGCGTATTAAATATTACCATTATTAAATCCAAATCGTTGTGCATTACATAACAAAGTACGTGTGTAATGAATATTTCCAGAATTTCGGTCGTCGCGTTGAATTGCAGCGGTAAATCGCCGGTTGTCGTGTAAAATAAATTCGCTTGTGGCACAAAACAGCGTTATTACTTCGGAATATAGGACGATGAACTTTTTTTTGTTCGCGAGCTCACCTAAAATATTCACATCATTATTTTCTATGTCAAGACACTCCAACGCTCGACACATTGCGAAAGGAATTAACGAACTTTCTTGCACACTACAAAACGCGATTTCTATAGTTTCAACAAATTCACGCAATGTATACACCTAAAACAAATAATAATTGTTACAATTAATTTAAAAAAAATACAAGAATGTATATCATAAGTAAAATACTGTTTATTATTTGATTGATTATTTCGATTATTACAGTTTTCATTATAAAACCATTTAAAATTTGACACTATTTCAATATCTTATTTTAAATAATTGCGATCAAGTGAATTAAACTCTTTTCTAGTGATGGGCAAGATCGATCAATCAATGATCGATCAGTTGAAGAAAAGATCGAGCTGACCAGAAAGGTCGAGCCGATCAAACAGATCGAGCCGATCGAAGAAATCGACCGAAACGTACGATCAATTTGAGAAAATGCTATTACCATTTTATTTTAAAATCAAATAACATGTATTTCAAAGAACCGCTGCAAACTTTTCCATCCAGCAATTTATTTAAAGTGGGGCAGGTAAAAGTGTTGAAATATAAACTATTCGCACGGTTTCGTGTGCTGGAATTGTTTTCATGTAAATAAAGCGCCCGGTTTTATTTCGTTTTTCGCCGCAGCGCGGAATTGATAAAATAAAACTATTCGAAAAGCTGTACGTCGTATCATACATTCCGCATATCATAAACTTCGCTATCCCCGCAAAATCTGCGCGATGTTCCCTGTTTTCCGTCTGCATGCACGATTCTGCCGTGCAGTATTTTACAGCCGAATAGAAAATGTAATTGTATGTCGATTTGTGTCCGCCGGGTTTATTACCGTAACTTGTTCGGAAAATGCAATTTTCTATTTGATTAATTTTAGTTATTGTTTTATGAAATGTGTAATGAACGTCTATATTTGGATACGTTTGAAAACTATTCAATTATGGACAAACAATTTTTTTTAATATTAATTTTAATATAATAATGCTTCCCTACCTTGCTTGAATCAAGACTTTTTTCGATTTATTAGCTGCCTTAAAAATGATTGGGAAACGTCAATTGATTTCCCGATTGATAAAATTAATTTCACGATTATAACGACAGTGAAAGAAGAAACTGGAATAATAATAATAATAAATCATTTATTGACCAATTAAACAATAATATATATGTTATCAAAATGAATAAATTCACAATAATACTAATATAATAATGATGTATAACATAATATTTTTATTTTCGTGACTGCAAATAAACCGGAAATTACTTTTTTTCTGGAAAAATAAAAACGCCAAGGCGGAAAGACCAACGGTCAATAACCAATTGGCAGAAGAATTTATTTTTATGTTAGTTATTTATTGTATTTATTTATTATTATTACTTTGTTAAAAATAATCTGCCAATAAAGATTTATATATATATATATATAAAAACGCCAATATCCTCAAGAGTATTTGTGATTTTTTTTTTCAGATTTTCTCGGGAGAATACAAATTTCATTTTCCCTAGGAAAAAAGTGGATTTTCGCCAAAAATAAAAAAAAACGAAAATCTCGGAATAACTTCAAATCATACCAAAATGTTCCCAATAAATGGGAGCATCAACTGTATAAATTTTAGTAATATTGAATGAATAGTTTTCGTACAGCATTCCTATAAAGTGGACTTTTGAAAAATGAACGAAAAAATTGTCCAACTTTGGGAATTTTTATAGGCAAGAACAAAACTCGAATTTTAATGATTTTCGTGTGAAATGTAGATCAATCCTTCCCGAATTCCATTCTTCAAGTTCCAAGATTCTATCACATCTGTAAATAAAGTTATCTTATTTTAATCAACATAGCATCTAAAAACGTCTATCGGCGCGTCCAGCTTAAACATACATAACATAAGACTACATGTAAATTGGATGGAATTAATTAATGGACCGGAAATGATTCTTTTTCTAACAAAATAAATACTTCACGATATTTTTTATATATTTAAGAGTATTCGAGATTTTTTTTAGAATTTTTCGTAAGAAAAAAAAATCATCGAATTTTTTTTGGAAAAAAGTGGAAAAATCAGAAACTCTCGCATTAACTTCAAATTACACCAAAATGTTGCTAATGAATGGGAGCATCAACTGTATAAATTTAAGCTATATAAAACAAATAGTTTTCCTACAGCAGAATCGTAAAGTGAGCTTTTGAAAAATAAGGCCAAAAATTGTCCGACTTTGAGATTTTTTTTAGACAAGTTCTTAACATACATTTTGATAAATTTTAGTATAAAATATGGACAAATCCTTTCTGAATCCTATCCTTCAAATTTCAATATTCTATCTCATCTTTGAAGAAAGTTATCTTAGTTGAATTAAAGTCGCGTCGAAAAGCGCCAATCGGCACGTCTCGCTTAAACTGTTTCCATAAGGCTCTATGTAAATTGGAGATACATCAATTCAAATGGCCTAAATGAACCGAAATATTTTTTTTTTTTGGCAAAATAATTACTCCACGCTCTTTTTGCAATTTTAATGAGCATTTGTGAATTTTTTCAGAATTTTTTGAAATAATTTTTTTTATATAGAAATTTCAATATTTTTTTTGGATAAAAGTTAATTTTCGTCAAAAATCCGAAACTCTCGGATGAACTTCAAATTACATCAAAATGTTGCTAATGAATGGGAGCATCAACTGTATAAATTTAAGCTATATAAAACAAATAGTTTTCCTACAGCAGATGCGTAAAGTGAGCTTTTGAAAAATAAGGCCAAAAATCGTCCGACTTTGAGATTTTTTTTAGACAAGTTCTTAACAAACATTTTGATGAATTTTAGTACAAAATGTAGATTAATCCTTTCTGAATCCTATCCTTAAAATTTCAATATTCTATCTCATCTTTGAAGAAAGTTATCTTAGTTGAATTAAAGTCGCTTCGAAAAGCGCCAATCGGCACGTCTCGCTTAAACTGTTTCCATAAGGCTCTATGTAAATTGGAGATACATCAATTCAAATGGCCTAAATGAACCGAAATATTTTTTTTCTGGCAAAATAATTGCTCCACGCTCTTTTTTCAATTTTAAAGAGTATTTGTGATTTTTTTCAGAATTTTTCGAAATAATTTTTTTTTTATAGAAATTTCAATATTTTTTTTGGAAAAAAGTGAATTTTCTTCAAAAATCCGAAACTCTCGGATTAACTTCAAATTACACCAAAATGTTCCTAATGAATGGGAGCATCAACTGTATAAATTTAAGCTATAAAAAACAAATAGTTTTCCTACAGCAGATGCGTAAAGTGAGCTTTTGAAAAATAAGGCCAAAAATTGTCCGAATTTGAGATTTTTTTAAGCCAAGTTCTTAACATACATTTTGATGAATTTTAGTATAAAATGTGGATTAATCCTTTCTGAATCCTATTCTTCAAATTTCAATATTCTATCTCATCTTTGAAGAAAGTTATCTTAGTTGAATTAAAGTCGCGTCGAAAAGCGCCAATCGGCACGTCTCGCTTAAACTGTTTCCATAAGGCTCTATGTAAATTGGAGATACATCAATTCAAATGGCCTAAATGAACCGAAATATTTTTTTTCTGGCAAAATAATTGCTCCACGCTCTTTTTTTCAATTTTAAAGAGTATTTGTGATTTTTTTCAGAATTTTTCGGAATAATTTTTTTTATCGAAATTTGAATATTTTTTTGGAAAAAGGTGAATCCAATATTTCTTAACCGTTTGTTATAATGAAATCATTTGGTTTTGATTTACTAAAATTAGTAAAACAAAATCATTTTATTTTGTTTTACTAATTTTAGTAAATCTAATTATTAATTATTTTCACTAATAATACTCCAACAAAAAATCTGGAAAATAATAATAATAATAAGTCTCTCTAGATTAAAATGTTTTAAAAAAAGATGTAAACAAATATTTAAATCAATTGACGTTTTATTATTTTCACTAAACAAAATCACTTCATTTTGTTTTACTAATTTTAGTAAATCAAAACCAAATGATTTCATTATAACAAACGGTTATTAAGTTATGTTTTACCAAGTAATAAGTTAGTTAAAAGTATACACAATATTTCTTAACCCATTAACAGACAAGCATAATATACAGGATCTTACTGCACGCGACACATTATAATATATTATATCACATTTCTCGATCAAAAATATATAGAACATTAAAACATTTCCAAACAAAATTTACGGAATACACGATGAGTGAAAGTACGCATAATATTCGTGATCTATAAATTCTTCCGTCCCATATTAAATATTTGAAGTTCTATAGGGTCGAAAAATGCCATTCGAGAATATCATCTGATACACGTATTCATGTCGCGCATTTCCAGGGATGGCAAGGATTCTCCTCTTTTTTTAAATATATAGTCTCTGCGACTGACTGCATGAGAAGTGTTATTTAACGGATAAAAGATGGGATCGTAAAAGGCGAATTTATTTTTGCTTGAGAAATGTATAGTAAACATTAAAGGTGTGCGGGGTTTTTACTTAAATTATCGCTCGTATGGCCTCGTGAGATTATGAAATTTATGTGTTTCTTCGCATTTAAAGAATTGTAATAGATTAGTTATGTAAATTATAACACGAATTATTGCTTTTTTTATTGATGCTGATAGTCCCCGGTTGATTTAAACGGCTATGAAAAAAGATGTAAATAGATATTTAAATCAATTGGCGTTTTATTATTTTCACTAATAATACTCTAACAAAAACTCTGGAAAATGGAAATATCTCTAGATTAAAGTGTTTAAAAAAAATATGTAAATAAACATTTAAATCAATTGACGTTTTATTATTTTCACTAATAATACTCTAACAAAAACTCTGGAAAATAGAAATATCTCTAGATTGAAATGTTAAAAAAAGATGTAATCAAATATTTAAATCAATTGACGTTTTATTATTTTCACTAATAATACTCCAACAAAAACTATGGAAAATGGAATTATCTCGAGATTAAAATGATTTTCAAAAAAACTAGAGTTGATTAACCGAATCGTTTAACAGAATTCAATTTGTCGTTCATCTAAACCACGTATGCTGATGGGATTTCATATCGGCTAGCGGTGGTGTTGGCATTAATGAATACTAATTACTACAATTGCATTTACATTTAATCTGATTTTCGCAAAAACTATTAAATGTTGTATTAAATGCACGGGGTTAGTTTAAATTGCATGTAATTGTTTCACTAATGGGTGATGTAGTGAGTTTACGATATAATCACCGAATGTAATCTAAATTTTTAATATTAATTAAAATAATATCCCAGTCGTGATTAAATTACATTAACCTGAGTATAACTTAGAATGCAAATAAAGTTTGGTGATAATTTATAAATTAAAATAGATAAATAAACTCTGTCGTGATTGAATCACATAAATCTGAGAATAATTTAAATTGCAAATAATATTAAAAAATATATATACAGAGAGGTTTCTTTATCAGTATACATTAGGGGAAGTGTATACCTGCAAAAAACGCGAATTAAACACATTGAACCGATTAATGTGTGTATGTTTAGTTGCCTATTTGGCATATGTTTTCAGTTGCGTGTTATAGGCAACTAAACACACATACATTAATGCATTTGACTCGCGTATTTTGCAGGTATACATAGGAGAAATGTATACTGATAAATAAAGCTCTCTGTATATATTGTTCTTAAACAATATTGGACACGTATTTTTCTACTAGTTCTAAGCGAGCTACGTGAAGATATGTAATTTAAAAAAAACACTTTTCTTCACTGAAGACGAAATAACCATTGATAATGATCACTTTGTATTCGAAATGTTCATTTGGAACAAATACATATTCTTTAATTTTGTCGTCTCGTTTTGCAACAGTCTGATTTTAACATTTATTAATCTATGAACCATAGTATCATCCATTGCTAGTTTATGGAATATGGAGTGTGAAAATTTCATATTAAAACAAAAATAAAATAAACTCAAACACAATCCATTTCAAGTTAGAATACCCGATTTTCTCATATCTTTCACATGATACATTTCACCTCGCGCAACTCTTTCACACTCCTGTAATTTCAATTCGGAAAAATCTCATTCCGCGTGACGCAACACAACACTGGAGCAAATTGGAAAACGCATCATGTTAGCTGATGATAAGAGTGACACACTGCGGGGGAGGGTAGCGCAAGAACGGCGGAATGAAATAAGAAAAAAAAAGATGAGCGAGAGAAAGAAGAACGCGTATTAAAATTCAGGCCGAGTAAATGCGGAGTCGTTCACACAGGCTGCGCCTTAATCTCTTTGCCTGGACCAAACGAATAAAAGAATAAAGGGATACGATATCGTGCACACACGGGCAAAGAAAGAATGAACGAAAAAAAAAAACGGAATTCGCTTAAACTTCTATTTTGGAATGAATCACTAATTGCGTGTAGTCATGCGTGGATAATTTGTTAAGAAAAGTTTTACTTTAGAAAAAAATATAATACGAAAGTTCAATTGCATATAAATCATTTTACCACAATGAATAAAAATGATGATAAAAATTATGTAAATGTAGATAAGATTAAAATCAAATAACAGATAAAGAGGGAGCAATTTATTATTTTCAAATAATTTTTATTTACAAAATAAATATGAATATAATTAATGGTTTTAATATTTAGACATTGGTAGTTCATATTGTATGAAATAAATATGAATAAATTATTAAAAGTCAACCAATAAAACACAGATTAGATTGAATAAATTTAAATTCTCGACTAGTTTCAGGTTATTAGCCCATTTTCAAAAGAATTTAATTTTTTTTATTAAAATTTCTATAGATATTTACATTAATGGATATATTGATTTTTTAATATGAATAGATTATTAAAAACCAATCAATCAAATAAATAAAACACAAATTAAATTGAATAATTTTAATTAAACCTCTAGCCCTTTCGTCTTCAACTATTCTATGATTTTGTCGATAGCCTCTCTGGCTATAGCTTGTAGTTCAGTGTTTTCAGTCGGCACGATTATCACAACGTAACCACACAGTCTTCTTCGAAGAAAGTAGCACTAAAAAAAGAAAATCCCACTCCTCTTCAGTTCAGATAAATAGCTATTAAAAATGAATAATTCAAGTTGTGGCTCGAAAATTGCCTTGCGGGAATGTTAGTCGATTACAACAAGGAAACAAAAATTCTCAATCTTTCCAAGTAAGTTGGACTAAAAAACAATATCTCGCTGTTTTTCAGTTCAGATAGCCCTTAAAAATGAATAATTCAAGCTGAGGATAGAAAATCGCAAAAAAGTTGTAAGTCGATTGCAGCAGAGAAACAAAAAAGTCTCAGTCCGTCCAAGAAAATTGGATTAAAAAACGATGATCCCATTATTTTTCACCCACAAAATGTTTGTATTTGACGAACAAAAAAAAAACTACTTAAGAGTGCGGTTTAGACGAAAGAAATAATAATAACTGTATTACAAAATTTATATATATTTTACAAATTAAACATTATATTATAATTAATGAAAAATATATAAGACTAAACCTTATAGACAGATGTAATAATAACACATTAAAACGGTCTTAAATATCACAAGCTATCGACCATTTGTCTTTCAGCCGGAAGTCCTTGTCTTTATATTATGTCAGTCAGTCAGTCGTTGATGAGTGGTGAGATGTATGAATATATTGTGGATTTAGGATATTGAAATTTAGGAGGAATGTTTGGGTTTCGTTTGCTAATAATTATCATCTAGCGGCGCCAATTAGTTTTTTTTGTTGTTGTTATTATTTCTTTATTTTTGTTCTACAATCCACTATACATAAATATTATTAATTATATTGTAGATTTGTAAAAAGGTAAATCCGTTAAATAAATAAATAAATTATTTGTTTTCAAATTTCTTTTTATTTAATGTAATTAATACTTTTAATCCATTTAAAAAATCTTCCCTTGAAACTGAATGATTAAATATATTAAATAAAAATGATTTGAAAATAATTAACAAATGCACATTAAAACAACTACGTCCCTGGCAAATACCCACGCCGTACATTACATAATGTACACCTGCTGTTGCATGTCAATAAAATATTAAATAAAATGAAACAAAGATGATTCACACATTTGCAGTTATTTAAATTACAATGAAATTAATTTCAATTAATTTTTTGCAGTTGGAAAAAGGGATTGATCGAATATTATTGATCATTGCCAGAAATTTTCCTTGTTTAATTTCATTGTAATTTCAATAAAATATTGCATAATGCAACAAATTTTGATCCGGGAAAAATTAAATGTAAAAACAACAAAAGGAACGTTACTTAATATAAGGCCATCTGCAGACACTTGTTTCGGGATCTATCCCTCGTCAGTACAGCTATGCCTTATATAATTCAAAGATGTTAAAATAAATCAATTAAATTAATTCAAATACACTCAGCGAAATTAAATCAAATTAAACTAAATCAATTTACATTAAATAAAAATGATTTGAAAATAATTAATAAATTATTTCACATTTATTATTATTTTCAAATCATTTTTATTTAATTTATTTAAATAACTGTGACCAAGTGAATGAATAATCTTTTCTATTGAAATCAATTTAAATTACTGAATGATTAAATATGGGATATTTCGATTAGAATGCAATTTATTTCATAAGTGTATTTTTTTAAACAACTGGAAAGGAAACGTGGAATGCTGGTTTTGAATTATCACACTGCACCAACACGGGCAATTTCATAACGGCAAGTGCAATAAATTTAAACGAGATTTGCGATAGTTCTTTTGTAAAATTATCATATTATTTACCCGCTAAATATTTAAAACCAAGCGGCTTATGCGTTTGATGTGCGGCGAATGCAAACGAACAGTGGACATTTTTGACTATTTTCACCCGCTGTTTGAATTATTTCCAGTGTGCAATTTAAATGTCAAAAACAGCGGAGCTATGGGCCGGCCGCGCTTTCATACGTATTCGAATCTGAACGAAAATGCAAATAATCTAATCGCGCTCGCCGTGCGTGTAGTTGTGTGTATCGACGAATTACCGCTGGAATTTCCCAAAATGCACAATATTTACAAATATCGCGCTGGAAATTCTGGAACTGGGCAAATGGGAAATATGTTTTTGGATGATATTCAATTTCATCCCGATAACATTATAATGGAATTATGGAAATGTAATACCTAATATTGGGAAATACAGAGACCAACACAATATTTCTTTGTTATTAAAATAATTTCACTTCTAAATTCAAAAAGTCAACCACCACGTTATTTGAATATATATCCTCACTACACCCACTTACGCCTACCTAAATCCTAATTACCACAAATATAAAAAAGAAGAAGAAAACAATGGCAGAAATACCCTTATTTGGGAAAATATTTATTTTTTATAATTAATGGTTTTAATATTTAGACATTGGTAGTTCATATTGTATGAAATAAATATGAATAAATTATTAAAAATCAACCAATAAAACACAGATTAGATTGAATAACTTTAAATTCTCGACTAGTTTCGGATTATTAGCCTATTTTCAAGAGAATTTAAATAACTAACTATAACTATAAATTCTCGACTAGTTTCGGAGTCGAGAATTTATAGTTATTCAATCTAATCTGTGTTTTATTGGTTGATTTTTAATCATATTTATTTCATACATTAATTTTTTATATTATGTTAAAATATACAATGTATTTTTTCCTTTCTCAGATGATAAAGATTTAGTAGTAGTAGTAGTATCTCGGAGATGAAAAATCAGATAAAAAAATTGATGACGTCATTTTTTAGATCTTGAAAAGTAAGTGCCATTAATTTATTTTAAAATAATAAAAAAAAAATGGGAAAAACAAAACATCCGAAAAATTGCATTGTTTGGGAAATTTTCGAAAACGATAATCAGTTATGAAGTTCTGCGGTCGGTATGTAAACATGCAACTTTTTCCTAATTGTGGTTTAAATTACCGTTTTCAAAATCTTTTATCATTTTCATATAGTAATATTATTCTTTTAATCAAATTGTCGAACTTCTCTTTATATGTATTGCTTTTGCGGTGATTTTAATTCAATTTTTGCAGTTTGTAACTTTTTTTATAAAATATTTTATGTGTATTTAATTTACTTATATATTCATTCACGGTGCGTATCATTGTTGTTATTGTGTTTATGGATTCTGATGATTGGAAAACTCATTGTTATTGTGTTTATGGATTCTGACTGAAAAACTCATTGTTATTTTGTTTATGGATTCTGACTGGAAAACTCAATGGTTATACTTGATCAAGGAGTTATTAGTCTAAATTTTATCAAATCAATTGAATATATTGTTGTATTTTTTAATTACAGATTGTCATTAATTGTAAAAAGGTGATTTTCCGTAAATAAAGAATTAATAATATACACCGTGTCCAAGATGAGAATGTAGCGCTCTTATTTTGGATAGTAAAAGAAAAATTCGACATATTTATACTATTATTGAGTATCACGAAATTAACGGAAACAATCCTAAAAGACATGGGGAAAGTAATTACGAAGATATTACCCGATAACGCAACTAAAACAGTGAAAGAAAAAAACCTTCAACATATTTTAAACTTCAATATTCATAACAACCTTCGAGCTGCGGCTGTGGTGCATTTTCATTATTAAAAAGCTAATATAATATTCGTTGCAATAACGTATGCATTCCCACCTGGGGAAATTAAAGAAGTAACTTTTTTCATTAAGCCCGGTATTCTCGCATGAAGTAGGGATTTAAAGTAATAAATTTGAAAGGCTTTCGCTGTCTATTCAGATTAGCACTGTCGCTCAGTGGGACTTAATCCTGAAAAGTTAACCAATTCATTAATGATTTGTGCAATGTGTGCACAATGGTTTCGAAGCCCACTGTGTTCCGTCTTGCAGTGGGATTAAAATAAAACATATGAAATAAACGAATTAATGAATTAAACACAGCTGCCATTTTTATAAAAAAAATCGCGTTTAATTATTATGTCTCTTAATGGCGGATGCTAAATTATAAAGCCTACCTCCTACATAATACACCCATCATCATTATGCTTGCTGTTATTGCGGAATGAGGTTAAATTCGCTCGCTCTAAAAGAAAGTTTCATACTTAATATAACCAGGGATTGTTTACATAGACAAGTGGTGTTTATAGTAAATATGAATAACGAAGTAACAGCATTCACAATCCACAATACAGTAAAGAGTTATGCATAATCTGTTTGGTTGTTGTAATTTACTCAATACGGTCAGATAATTATTTTGATTTATTATATGCAATCGCCAATCTGACCTAACTATATTCATCAGTGAGTTTCGCCATTGTTAAGCCTCAAAGTGGATTTTGCAGTAAAGCGTGTTAATACGTGTCACGTCCAGTGATATAGATCAAATTAGATGATAACGATGTAGTTATATGCACCCATCGTCCACTTAATCGATTATATATGTGAATTTCGTAAAATTAAATCTATATTGATTAATTATAAATTTTGCAACTTTCTAAAAGTCGGGATGATTAATTAATTGTAGAAAAATAAAAGTGTAGAAATATGATAAAAGGATTACGTAATTCATATAAATAAAACATTAAATATAGAAAAAAAATACTTGTAAAAACTTTTCTTCGGAAATATTTAATTAAAATACATTTTCTTCGCACTTTGTTCACTGAAAAAATATATTATTTTAAATTAAATAAAAATGATTTAAAAATAATAAATTAAAGACGACGCAAGCGCCACCTTTTGCCTAATTTCAAGTGGCATCGTCAACGATTTGGGTCTACAAAGTAGACGACCGAGAATCATTGTTTCGTCCACTAAAGGAAGGCGAACTTGTCCTGTTTATATTTATTATTTATTATTTCCACATTTAGCTCTGTGACATTTTGATTTACGTTACGTAAGTATTTTTAAAAAATGCACATTAAAACAACTATTTCTCGGGCAAATACCTCGCCAGACATTGAATTTATTAATTATTTTCAAATTATTTTTATTTAATTTATTTAAATAACTGTAAGCAAGTGAATATATACTTTTTTCTAAAAAAAAGACCTTCATTAGCATATCATAATCAATACAAAAAACTCTTCTTTCTTATAAACTATTTACAATAATACACCACCCCCCCGCACCCCCTTCTCCCCTCTCTTCTCTTTTCTCTCTCCCTCCCCAACTTCTCCAAAATCCTTACATTTTTCTATTTATATTATTTTATATTGACCGTGTTTCACACAAAACTCTGACAGACTTGTGAACTATTTTTTAAGGTATTAAACGTGATTTGTGCACGATTTAAAATACTCGTTTATAAACATAAGAACTTTTGTATAACTGATTTTTTTTATTAGTGACTATAGTTTCGATGCCAATAACGTCGTTAATAACATTTTTCAGTTATACAAATTAAAAGAGTTTTATTATTGAGAAAAACATCAGACTTTATTTTAAGAATAATTAATTTTTATTACGCTAATTAACTAATCCTTGTTAAAAAGGCAATTGTTAGATGTAATATAATGAATAGGTAAAGAATTTAACGTTAATCACTTCTTAAAATACTTACGAAAAATATTCATTTTAATATCATTATCCCAGTCTTTATTGATTTTTCTTACTCCACATTGCTAATGTAATTACGAAAGCTTTATTATGCAAACTTTGTGTTAAAATTTAATATTCTGCCAACTAAACCAATTACGAATTTTCAGCGAATAAAGCGTGGCGAGACAATATTTTAAAAATAGCTTTTAGTTTTTATCTAATTAGCCAGTTTACGCTCTCGGCTATAATGGGGTATTATCATATATCACATTAATAATACGCAAGCATATAAAAAATAAATACGTCACGATTAAATTAATCTGAAATAAATAAAATAACGCAATACACAAAGGATTTTTTTAAAGTCAAAAAGTTGCAGTAGCTGAGGGAAAATAATTTATCAACAATATACAACCGGGATTTTATTCATTGAACATAGCCCTGTTATAAGAGTTTTTGTGACATTAATAATATGTATTTCTGCGGGTTAGCATGTGCGTATGTATATGTATATTTAAAATAATTAATAATAATAATAACAATAATAATAATAATACTTATTTCCTCAACAGACATAGTCTAATTACAAAGGAAATTTTGGTAATACTGTTGTTTTGGTTGGTGTTAACTTTGTGGTACATCTTGATAAAGTAATATATTATTAAAATTTTTACCACTTTTGGTAAAACAAAGTTAAGTGTTTTAATAATATATTATTTTAATACTGTTGTATCCTTTCTTCACACTTTATTTTCTAATGCTTAGATATTATATTTCAAGTGAAACTATTGTCATAGTTGTTATTGACAATGAGTGCATAGCACTCGAAATATATATCTAAAAAGAATAAATTTATTGTAATTAGAAAATAAAGTTTGAAGAAAGGATACAACAGTGTTAATCATTTTGATTATACTCTTCACGTAACTAAAAACCGATCATAGATTATATGTATATTGTCACATTATTTTATTGTTTATATGTAAAAAAGGAGATTCTGTTAAGAAATAAATATATAAAACCGATGTGAAGTTACCCAGGGATTTCCAGCCACGGATTTCTCCACCATGACGGAGGCGCCGGGTAAATTACTTATTTTAAACGTGATTCACAGCTTATAAACGAGTGAAAATAACCCAATTATACAGGAACTGTGATAAGATATGTCCAACTTAATTTAAAATAATTTTTACTTTCAATTATTAGCCTCGAATAAAGACTTAGACTTATCGGATTCAAGGTCGAAAACGAAGGTGTTTGTCACAATTAATTAACTTGTTTTTCTACTTAAATTGTTGCTAAAGGTCTAAATAATCATTTAAAACAATAAAATTAGGGGTATGTATTTCGTAACTTTTTTATAAATTTTTAAACTTCAGCCACTGATTCCCTATAAAGAGACGAACTTTTCTAAGTCCAAAACGAAGGAGTTTGTCACAATTCAGAAACTTGTTTTTCTTCTTAGATTGTTGCTAAAGGTCTAAGTAATCATTTAAAACAAATATGTATTTTGTAATTTTATAATATATAAATTATTCACTGTATAACAAATCTCAAATTTGAATCATTAATAAAATTCCCATTTAAGGTAATCCATAATAAATCCCAAATGGTGATTAAACGTTCATTGAAATAATAATAATCAATTTAATAATAATTAATAATCAATACGCAAACTTCAGAAGCTGATTGCGCGCTTTGAATATTTAAAGAGTGTGTCGCGCTCATCCATCTACTGAAACTTTCAAGAGGAAACTCGTGTGTCAGCTTCCAGTTGATCTGTCAGCGGAAAACTTCAACTGAATCGCACGGTGCCATGCAAATTAATTTAATAATGCGTGTTTGCGACCTACAGTGAAATGCACTTTCTGAAAAATTCAGCTAGAGCAGGCGAGCCTTTAATTGCAAATCCGCTGCTGCGTCGGACTTCACAATTCCATTATGGACTAGCAGATTTAAAATTCTCGCCCCGAGGTTGAATGCTTGGAATCGTAAGAATTTCTCGTTCGCGTAAAAAGGATTTTTATTGATTTGTATTTTTAAAATGGTAGTACTAAATTTGTAGGAGTTAACATAAAATCGATAATATGGACAAAATCGTCATTATAATAAAAGTGGAAGCATGAGTTGGTTTAAAAAAAAAGTGAGCAACTTTTGACACGAAGAAAGAATGTCTTTCGTGTGGAGATAATCGTCATTATAATAAAAGTGGAAGCATGAGTTGGTTTAAAAAAAAAGTGAGCAACTTTTGACACGAAGAAAGAATGTCTTTCGTGTCAAAAATTGCTCACTTTTTTTTAAACCAACTCATGCTTCCACTTTTATTATAATGACGATTTTGTCCACACAGATATTGGAAATTACTAGAGATGGACAAATTCCATCTTTTTTGTTATTGCAAATTTAAGTATATGACAATTTTATTAATGGGTCATATTCTATTACTATCGGTAACTGTTTTGTTGAAAATCATTAATTTATTGTTACTTATTGATTTTATTTATTTAAAATTACTTGCTAAGAAATACTCGATTAATAAAATTACTCGATTTTGCCCAATACGAGAAATTACTCGCACATTCAACGCTCTCGTTAAGTAAGTTTATAAGCTGTCATCTTCTTAACCCGATAATGACTTATTAAATATTTCCTTAACCTCGACACCCAATACGGGTAAAAGAGGATAAGATTAAGAAATAAAGAAAGAATGAAAGAAAGAAAGAAAGAAAGAAAGAAAGAAAGAAAGAAAGAAAGAAAGAAATATTTCCTTAGAGTTCCTCTTAGTAATAGACAATTAATTAATTTAATATTAAAAAATTTATAACCGATTGATATAAATAATCGATTATTTTTCTGTTTTCTTGAATCTACGGTTCAATTGTTTGATCATTTTTAAATTGTGCATGAATCCCCTCGAGAAAAAAAACAATTGTTTTTTTTTCTCGAGGCGATTCAAGCCTCGTAAAATGAATATGAAAACTGATTAAGGAAGATCCGTCGATTTTCAATCATTTCAACTCATTTGAATCGCCTCGTAAAATTAACCCAGGATCTTATAGGAACGGATTAGGGAAGATTAGCCATTTTGGAAGCGCCTGTGGTTCGACCTAGATTACAAGGATCAAGAAGGAGATACGCAGACGCGGTTTTCAGCGTTGCATTCTAAAAGAATGCAGCTATATTTTCGCCAAAGATTATTTTCCTTGTTCATCCATGATCGACAGAAAAAATATAGCAAATTCAAGCAAAATTTTTGCCCAATTTGCGAAAGCCAACTTCTCGAGTGAAATGACCGCAAATTAATTTTACAATGAGACTCAAATTTTCACAGAGTATTCCTTCATTCTTTAGTTATATTTTGGTTGAATATTAAGTCATTTGGAGATTTTCACCAAAATTCTACCTTTTTCCATACGATATATTCAAATTTCGGCATTTTTTTTCTGTTAATAAAATTTTAAAAATATTCTCGAATATTATTCTCTACCGCCAATAAGAGTCGGCGGTAGAAATAACATAGAATATTTATTTATTAATTTACGGATTTCTCCTTTTTCAATATTACAAAAAATATATAATAACATATACTTAGTTTCTCTGAAAAAAAGTATTTTTCAACTAATTTGGGTCACCTAAATAGTTTCGCAAAATTAACATTGGACCTTATGGGATCGGCTTAAGCGGGACCCGCCGATTGGCCGTTTCGAACGCATCTGCGGTTGAATCAAGATTACAGAACTCACGGAAGCGATAGAAAAACGCGGTTTTCTCGATTGTTTTCCCAAATAATTCAGCTACATTTTCACCAGAGTTCATCTTCTTAAGTTATTTTTAACCGCCAAAAGAAATTCGCAAAATCGAGTAAATTTTTCGCCCAATTTACGGAGGTCAACTTTGCGAGCGGTCTGAGCGAAAACTAATTTCTCTACGAGTCTAAAAGTTTCACGAATTAATCCCCCATTCTTTAGCTACATTTTGGTATAATATGAAGTCATTTGGAGATTTTCGCATTTTCACCGAAAATCGACTTTTTTTCATGCATACCCCTTTCGATATTTTCAAATTTCGGTGAAAATTAAGTTCTGTCAAAAAAATCTAAAAAAAATCACAAAGACTCTTGATAATAATAGAAACAACGTGGAATATTTAGTTTCACTAATAAAAATGATTTTAAGCAATTTCGAGCTATTTTAGTAGCTCCGTGAAATTAACATTAGGCCTTATGGGATCAGTTTAAGGGGGACCCGCCGATTGGCCGTTTTGAACATGCCAGCAGTTGAATCGAGATTACAGAATTCACGGAAGAGATAGAAGAATGCGGTTTTCTGCATTGCATTTCCAAATAATTCAGCTACATTTTCACCAAAGGTTATTTTCTTAAGTCGTTTATGATCGCCAGAAGAAAATCTTAAAATCGAGTAAATTTTTCGCCCAATTTACGAAGGTCAACTTTGCGAGCGGTCTGAGCGAAAACTAATTTCTCTACGAGTCTAAAATTTTCATAAATTAATCCCCCATTCTTTAGCTACATTTTGGTATAATATGAAGTCATTTGGAGATTTTCGCATTTTCAGCGAAAATCGACTTTTTTCCATGCATATACCCCTTTCGATATTTTCAAATTTCGGTGAAAATTAAGTTCTGTCAAAAAAATCTAAAAAAAATCACAAAGACTCTTGATAATAATGGAAACAACGCGGAATATTTAGTTTCACTAATAAAAATGATTTTAAGCCATTTCGAGCTATTTTAGTAGCTCCGTGAAATTAACATTAGGCCTTATGGGATCAGTTTAAGCGAGACCCGCCGATTGGCCGTTTTGAACACGTCAGCGGTTGAATCGAGATTACAGAATTCATGGAAGAGATAGAAGAACGCGGTTTTCTGTATTGCATTCCCAAATAATTCAGCTACATTTTGTCCAAAGGTCATCTTCTTAAGTCGTTTGTGATCGTCAGAAGAAAATCTCAAAATCGAGTAAATTTTTCGTCCAATTTACGAAAGCCAACTTTGCGAGCGGTCTGAGCGAAAACTAATTTCTCTACGAGTCTAAAATTTTCATGAATTATTCCCCCATTCTTTAGCTACATTTTGGTATAATATGAAGTCATTTGGAGATTTTCGCATTTTCACCGAAAATCGACTTTTTTCCATGCATACCCCTTTGGATATTTTTAAATTTCGGTGAAAATTAAATTCTGTCAAAAAAATCTAAAAAAAATCACAAAGGCTCTTGATAACGATAGAAACAACGTGGACTATTTAGTTTCACGAGTAAAAATTATTTGAAGCCATTTCGAGCTATTTGAATAGATCCGTGAAATTAACATTAGGCCTTATGGGATCAGTTTAAGCGAGACCCGCCGATTGGCCGTTTTGAACACGTCAGCGGTTGAATCGAGATTACAGAATTCATGGAAGAGATAGAAGAACGCGGTTTTCTGTATTGCATTCCCAAATAATTCAGCTACATTTTGTCCAAAGGTCATCTTCTTAAGTCGTTTGTAATCGTCAGAAGAAAAACTCAAAATCGAGTAATTTTTTCACCTAATTTACGAAGGTCAACTTTGCGAGCGGTTTGAGCGAAAACTAATTTCTCTAAGAACCTAAAATTTTCATGAATAATTCCCCCATTCTTTAGCTACATTTTGGTATAATATGAAGTCATTTGGAGATTTTGACATTTTCACCGAAAATCGTGCGTCCTGTCTTGAATTTATGGTGATATGCAATAAAAATATCTGTGCTACCTAGCTCAACTGTAATCAAGCGTATTATTGATTTCGTGAATAGTGAGTGCAGGCTGTGTGTAGTTTGAAGGAGTGTTTGGATATCTTCGAATTCATTTAATCCAACACCTAAAAGCGCAAACGGATTCGACAAGAAGAAGGAATTTGTTCATATTTTTTAAAAAAATTAAATATACGGCACACGACAAGTGAGGCATGCGTGTATCCGCACTTTAAAACAGATCATTTTTTTCTGTAAACACCATTTTGTTGAAAGTAAGCAACCGGATTAAGATGTATTCAGCGGCATACCATTAACATATTAAACCAAAACCCGACTGCTTAATCCGATCAAATATGCAAAACGTATACCGCCTTGTCTATCCTACGTATTTCAAGAACCTCGGCGGCATTTCCCTTTCGATTTCAACTACTTTCCAATTTCTCATCACACATTCACGTGCCTCGTTGCATGAATAATGGAAAATTGAATCCATAACTGTGTTTTCATCCAGCGTTTATATTTTAACGCCTTCGTCGTCAAATGGGCTGCGGGCAGATGAAGAAAGTTACGCTCGGGCTGCACTAATTGCTCTCGATCAAAATAAACTGTTATTATTGTTATCGTTCGCGTTTAGAATCCGTTAGGATTTTAATTATTTTACACCTCGATGAGGTTTCACTGCATTCGGATTTGTTGTTTATTTTTAAAATATGGATATGAATATATATAACATTTGTTTAATTGAAAACTACGCAATATTACACAATTAATATAGTATATTTGTTTTGAAATAATAAATTTCACTTTTTGTTTTAATACATTTCATTTCAAAATATTATTAATAAATAATGACATTTGGTAAAAATTATCTATATATCATATATATATAATTAATTTAATTTAAAGGATATTTAAACAAATAAATAACTTTGTTTGTATAACACACTGTGTGTTATACAAAGTTATTTATTTGTTTAAATATCCTTTAAATTAAATTAACATATATAACGAAGTAGAAGCCTCAACTATCAAGAAAATAATTAATAAATTATTTCCACATTTAGCTCTGTGACTTTGTGACGTTAAAATAATTACTTCCCTGACAAATAATTTGGTTAACCAAATCGGATATTTAGAAACATATTTTGTGTCGGGGATAAGTTACGAAAAATCAGTTTTAAATTTCAAATGGGTCTCTACTTTGATATTATATCATATATTAGCAGCGACCAATTTGAAATTTAAAACTTTTTTTCCGTAACTTTTATCTGACTCAAAATATTGTTCCATACTATATGGAACAATATTTTGAGTCATAAGGAGTACTTTATCCTTGAAATTTGCTTTTGATAAAACAATAATTAAAAAAATTGTACTTACAGTCCCGCCTTTTCCTTCGAAATACTTTTAACTGATTTTCTGAGTCGTAAATCAGACATTCCTTTAAATATTTGGTGCTGTGTATTAAATATTAATTCTGCGAATTTGTGTGTTTTATATTTTTAGCGAATTATGCATCATTCTTAGAATTTGGGAGTTTTAAAAATTGAATATTGTTCCATATAGTATGGAGCAATATTTTGAGTCATAAGGAAATACTTTATTCGTGAAATTTGCTTTTAATAAAACAATAATTAGAATTAAAGTAAAAAAAAACTCTTAATTTATGCCACAACGTGCTTTATTTATATTTAATATTTATTAACAGCAATCGCGTTTTACAAGAAATGTTATAATATATAATACAAATATAGGAGTCAATATCAAATAGATTCAGTACATCAGAAAACTATATATTAACAAAAGGAAAACCTAAAAAGATAACTAATTAATGTAAATCTAAACCGAACGAAATGTAAATAAAACTATATATCCATAAAAATTATAAATAATTAAAACACTAAGTAATAGTAACAAGTAAAAAATAATTTAATTTATTTAATAATTCAATTCAATTCATTTATTTACGGTAAGTCACCTTTATACAGAATAATAACAATATTGAAAATGTTTAGATAAATAGCACGACTGTAAATCACATATAAAGAGAATAATACAATTTTACATATATAACATATTTTAATATCAGTAGCGGAAACTGCAAAACCCAAGTGGTCGATTCTAGCGATGAAAAAAATAATTAAAATATCAAAAACGGTAATCTCAGTGACATTAAACAAATAAATTATGCCATAAAATTGAACTAAATAAATAAATTATAAATTATTATTAATTAATTTGTAGCAGAATTTTCATTTTAAAATTGTATTAAAACACTTCCATAATTAAGTAGGGTACAATTAAATTATTATAATAAACACTGAAATATTTCTCAGTTAAAAAAGTGTTAATATTTCAACAAGGTTTGAATAATCGTCGGGGAAGTAGGGACGTGTGCCGGGTTAATCCCCGCATTAAAAATGTAAATCCCCGAACCGGGATAATCCTTGCGAGGGAAAGGCTCGCAATTACACGTGGAAAAATGTTGAAAGGGGGCCCAAGAATTCAAGGAGGAAGTTCATTTCTGTCGCGTCACCCTGCTAAGCTCGTAAGTCCTTCACAATGAGAGGGGACATTTTCATTCTTATACATTTTAGAAATATGAAGCACGAACTTAACTTAAACTGCAATTAATTAATATACTTATATATATATATATTATATATATTAATTAATATAAATATATATTAATTATTTATTTATTTATTCTTATTTACGGATATAACCTTTTTACAAAAGCAGAAAAATATAAATTGTATAAAATGTCAAAAAACAAAGTAATAGAAAAAAAAATACAAATATGACAATAAATAACAATTCGATTAACAATTTTCTACATAACAATAAACATACAAAATGTGTATACAGTGATGTGCATAACACAAACACAGGCATATATAGATCACAAATTCATAGCTTCCGACAAACGTATATACCGTAAACTACTCTTAAAGCTGTTATAAGAATTCGAAAACAAATCAAAACTAGACTAGATTTTACAGCTACGTTTTAATATCAATTATATATCATTTATCTAAAATTTACCTGTAATTTTAGATAGATGGTGTTATTTTTCGAGAGATAATTTTTTGGAGATTTTATATGATTTTCAACGAAAAACTGCACATATGCTTGTTGAATTAAAAAAAAAATAAGTACAGCTTACTTTATTTTTCTTCTCTTCTTCTTCTGCTATCCCTTGTTGCTCCTTAGAGCGTCTGGTATACTTTATTTTTAAATTCAATATATTTTACTACAATTGTTCCAATATTTAACAAACACCGCGTATTATAATTCGCGTAATGGATATTGAACCATTTTAATCACTTCCACGTTCATTCATAATTCAACAACGCGTTGAAATCGAATACGCAGTCATCGATACTCTCCGAGTACATACAATTACTATTATTTCGATGAACTTAAAACACGATAACCCTTTTATAAATAACACCGATACAATATGTTGCGGTGTGAGAGTAGTATCATCTCTATGGGTATTTACAAGCAAATTATTTGAGTACATGTTCTAATAAAATGCAGCGCTTCGCATCGATTGCCATTTGGCGAGGCGCCAGAATTCGAGCTTCGGCAGAAATTGGGATAACTGCAAGAAAAATATTTGAATTGCGCCAAATTGCTGAGGATATTATCAGGGGTAATGGCCAATGGAGAATTTTCTATTTTATGGACCGCTGACATAAGTTGCGTGGAAGATGATCAATTTGAAATGCGGCATGATTTTGAAATGTTATTAATGTTATAGTCTGAATATTAACAGTGGTGATTAATTAATTATATTTTAAGAAAATATTCAATTTACTTTAATTAACGGAATCTCCATTTCAAAATTACAATTATAATTACATATTAAAAATTTTATAAGAAAAGTGTGACGCTCTAAAAACATTACAAAACATATGTAAAAAAAAGGCAAATTACCAATCACAAATTACGACAAAATACAAAATAAAACTAATACGCATCAAAATATTTATTTATCAATCCCAAACAGTTCATTGTGAAAACAAAATGCAACCGGCTTATTCCTATCTTCAAGTGATAATAAATAAATATAGATATTTTTTTTTAGTTTTGATATAAAGAAAACACTTAACTTTTTTATACCACTTTTATTTTACTTTAGTGACTAGTTTCAATTACAAGGTAATCATTATCAAACTAAGTTTGAAACTAGTCACTAAAGTAAAATAAAAGTGGTATAAAAAAGTTAAATGTTTTCTTTATATCAAAATTGAAAATGTTCCACGAAGTGAACGCCTCCAAGATCGAAGAATTTTTTTAAATTTTTTACTTTCTAGAATGAGTCGATATTGGAACAAAATATGCAATAGTAGTAACATTTGTATTTTTGGTAATACTTTTAATCAATTTAAAAAATCATTATTAAATACTGATGTATATGCCTGTGTATAATGTTTTGTATTTTTTTTAGTCTAGTCTTAGACTTATATGAATGCATTGTTATATATTTTTTTTTAACACTACTCTCATTTGTATCTATTTTTTATTTGTTTTTTTATATAATTAAGTATCATGAATTAAACTTATATTGTATTATTGTATAATGGTGATAAGCCGTCAATAAAGTAAATTAAATTAAATTTCTTTAGTAGTAAGATTTTTTTATATTCTAATAAATGTGATGCATTAAATAATTTCGAATCAAGAAATTGTTGCATTATATAAAAAGTCATTGTTATGCAACAGAAAGTATCCGTTATAGAACATTTGTTTTAAATACTTATGTAACATAAGTCAAAATTTCGCAGTAGCTAAAAAAGGGAATAATTTATTAATTAATTATTATTACTGTACAACTAACATCAATCTTTGATGTTAGTTGAGCGCCCTCGTAAACATTACTTTTATATGTTTAATTAATTCCTCACTTAACCCGCGGTGAAACATTTTTGAATTAATTCAGGACTTATTCCTCCCTGAAGATGACCAATATCGAAACTAGTTGGAGAAAATATAAATAAGTGAAACAAACCAAGTGTTTTAATTTCAATTAAATCATCCTGAATTAATTACTTTTATATTATTTTTATTTCTGTATTAGAATAGAGAATGTGAGGCAGGGGTTTTCTGCAATAAATTCATAAAACTGAAAAACAAACATTACTTTGCTAATAAAAAGTCATTTTTATTATTTCTTAATTTTTATAACAACTTACATATCAGTTTATTTTATCATTGCCATTGCAACCATTTAAGATCTCATTAAAATTTGCACTCTGAATATACTTTTGTCATTATGGAATATAACGATCACGAGTTAATGATCCTTTTTTTTCGATTGTGCGAATACATAAAATAGATTTCCAAAAAAAGTGACGTCAATGCCGAAATCAATTTTTAAAACTCCCAAATTCTAAGAATGATGCATAATTCGCTAAAAATATAAAACACACAAATTCGCAGAATTAATGTTTAGTACACAGCAAACAAATATTTAAAGGAATGTCTGATTTACGATTCAGAAAAGCAGTTAAAAGTATTTCGAAGGAAAAGGGGGGACTGTAAGTTACAATTTTACATTGTGATCGAAAGATTGTTGTGTAAAAATAACAAAACTATTTAGATTTTAAAAGTATTACTAAATCTTTAGAGCCGACATCGAGTAGCGCGACTAGATTTCGCCCAAGAATACCAGCGTTGGAATTATGACCAATGGGGTCATGTTTTGTGTACGGATGAGAGTCGTTTCTGCGTAAATTCGATTGACGGTAGGGAAAGATTGCATCGACGTCAAGGAGAACAAAATGCACAATTTAATTTTACTCTTATTGTTATCGTGGATTTGTGAATTGTGAGAGGAGGATGTTTATATTTTGAATTTAATTCAACTTGTATAGTTGAATTAAATTCCCATCATTTCCGTAGTATACTGAAATTCTTTTTTTATAACAAAACTTAATATATATATATATATATATATATAAATCTTTATTGGCAGATTATTTTTAAGAAAGTAATAATAATAAATACCCTTACACCACCATCCCCATCTACCATAAGATGGGGATTTTAGATTATATATATATACAGAGAGGTTTTTTTATCAGTATATATTATGGGAAGTGTATAACTGCAAACAACGCGAGTCAAACGCAATGTGTGTATATTTAGTTGCTTATTTGGCATATGCGTGTTCAATTGGTCCAATTGCGTGTTATAGGCAACTAAACACACACACATCAATGCGTTTGACTCGCGTATTTTGCAGGTATACATATGAGAAATGTATACTGATAAAAAAAGCTCTCTGTATATATATATATATATAATCTAAAATAAAATATATATAATAAATAAATATAATAAATAACTAACATAAAAATAAATTCTTCTGCCAATTGGCTATCGACCGTTGGTCTTTCCGCCAAAAACTTAATATTTATTTTTAAATATTATTTTTTATTGTATTCTCCATCAATAATTTTTATTTTATCTGTTACTATATAAAATGCACTCAGAGCATAAATTTATAACCACCTGAAAAACGAACTCAACAAAATCTTCCCAAAAGAAAATATCGATCTGAAACCCCGCACGCAATTTTCCATCCTCCCCCACAAAAAAAAAATTAGACGTGATGAATACCTTTTTTTATATCCGCGCGACATTTAACATGAACCTGAATACTCTTAACATAATACATCACCATTCCACCGGTGCGCCCGTATCGGAATCTGGAGTGGCTTTATTGATATTTTCCCGCAACAAGATAAATCCAATTTTATGATTTCGGAAGGCGTGCGCCATTATTCATGGATTTATGGCCGGGGTTGGGTTCTCTATAATATAATAATTCATCGCGGGCGAAATCTGCTCTCGAAAGGAAAAAAGTAGAACAATCAGCCAGTGAGTGAGTTATGCGTGAAATTACAGCAAAAAATATAAGCGTTCAATTGAAGAAAGAAAATGCGATGGGGACTTTTAATAAATTAATTAGTACGTTGTCTTGCCCCGATAAACTCCACGCACGCACGGTACGTAATGAAATTATTTCACGAAGAATAAGAAAATGTAATAATTGTGAACCGAATGTTGTTACACTTTCGCCGCATTAAGGATGTATACATTTTAATAAAACTTTTATTATAATGCTAATACTACTCATTAATTATTAAGACAATAACAGAGACATATTCAATGTGTTCACTATACAATTATTTACTTTCCATTCATCCTGATATTGATATAATGTAGCAATATTTTATTCCTTTCTTCACTTTTTTATTTTTATCACTATATGTACATTTCAAGCACAACGTGCTCTTTTTCAATAGTTTTATGTAAAATTGACAGATAAATAAATAAACATGTAAACAAAATTTAATATACTAATGTGATGTGTTATTAAAAAAATCATTAAAGGTAATTTTGAATTAAATCAATTAATTTTAATAAATTGTTATTTAACTGAGTTAAGTCATAATTCAAAAGTTTACTAGAATTTTTATACATCTCAATTGCTTCTAACATATTTAGTTTTGTTTTAAATAATTTAATTAATCTATAATTTAATTTAGGTTCATGAATAATTTTAACAATTTTTTTATTTGTATTTGTTTCATTGTTTCATTGTTTTTTTTTTCTAATTTTGTAATATGATTAATTAAATATTTCCTTTTTTGTTTGTTAATTATTTTTTTAATTATTGAAACATCATAATTTTGAAAATTTGCAATATCAACCTCATTAAAAATCTGTGAGTCTAGATATCAATTTAATAAAAAAAGTCTAAGAATTGCTCATAAAACACGCATTCTACTCTATAGAAGAATTTTTAAATTGTTCATTAGATTAATTGGTCACGTTTTTTTTTTTTTTTATTTCTACTTTTCTCTTTCTTGACTTGTTCTATAAATGTATATATGTATTTATTTCATGATTTATGAAATATTATTATTATTATTAATAAATAAGATAAAATTATAATGCACGCATAAAACAGTTTTAAATCCACATGAAAAGGTGTGCAAAAAAAGTAAAATTTTGTGGTACGTCATATTGAATAATCGTTTAGTCTAGTCGATGAGTTCATTCATTTTATAACGACTCAAGGTCTGCCACTTTTTCGATTATGAAATTTCTCCTCTCAATTAAAATTAATCGTTGCATTTTATTATGAATATAAATGATATTCCAGTCTGTCCTATAAAAAAATTACCACAACAAAAAATCATAATATACAAATAAAATAAATTATAAATATAGTTAGGAGAGTTATACGAAGCAATTAACACAATTTTTCTGTCTTAAATTATAAATATCTTTATTGAAGTATTTGTAGATTGTAAAATACAATACAATCAATTTTATTACTTCCAAAATAGCTATCGACCATCGGCCATTCAGCCAAAAGTTACTGTTTTATGCGTCATGTCCGTCTTTTAGTCCTCGATGAAAGTATGAATAGTGGATTCGGTATGGTGAATTTTAGAGGTATTATCCTCACTTATTTCGATCGATTAGAAGTCTTTCAGCCATCAAAATCCATATTTAATTTAATTTATTTTAAATAACTGCAACTAACTTCTATCATTATTTATTAAAATTTTATACCCGGAATAATTTTAAATTGAACATGTTTTCTTGTATTATTTTTTGTGTTTTAAAACCTCATTTCCACATGTGCGTAATTTTAGTCAGTTATTTTTTAATAATTCGAAGTCTTCATATGCATTCAAAATAATTAATTAAGAAGTAATAAGGCTTTCTTTATTTATTGAATCCTAGAACTATTCGTGCGATATTTCCTAATAATTTTTTTGTTTTACTTTTAGAATAAAATGCTGGTATTGGGTGAAATTAGTTAATATCGTACACGTTAAAATTAACAATACTCGTACGCAATAGTCCCGATAATTTACATTATCTTATTGCATAAAGTAGAAGCCCCTAAATAAATAAAAAAAATATTTTATTTAATTTACTTAAGAAACTGTGAAGTGAATAATCTTCTTTATTTAAATAAAAAAAATGTTATAACTTCCATCAGAAAAAATAACAACACTGCATTGCTTGCGTCGTCTTTAATTTATTATGATTAACACTGCATACCTAACATCATTGAGATTACAAACAAAAAATGTATCATCCCTTTGCGACACATTTTATCAGTCGTCGAAATTCAATTTTAAAAATTCAGCAACATACGATAATGCGTAATCGAATTCCGAGTGTATTCGAAATTTAATACTCCGGAGCAAAAAAAAATATATGTCGCCGGTATTATCGAAGAAAGGGAAGGAAAATACTCCGACGCCCTGCCTTGTTTGTTGATCAGAACTTTTCGAAGGTAAATAGACATTTGTACGTGATATGGGAAACAAATCAATAACTAGACCTTATCTGTTACACTCCGACAATAATGCGATTTATGACCGCACAAAACGAATCTAATTAGTTTAATGGAAAGGAATGAAAATACAACAGAACTCGTCATTCTTTGCAATAATAGATAACTGTAGTTAGAATTAGCTTAATCAATACTCAATAATAAAACACACTCACTCACACAAAAAAAAGTAATGATTTTTTTAGTATACCACTGCAACTGTCAACATCAATAGAACATATTTTTTTCTGCAGTTATAGGTAGTCAAAACTACTAACTATGTTATATTGATATAAAGGCAATTTAAAGGGGAATCGAATAAATCAATAATATATAGGGTGTTCCATTTGAAATCATAAAGTTGATATGAATTCCGGGATAATGAAAATAATTATATATTATATAATTTAAAGTTATTCAATCTAATCTGTGTTTTATTGGTTGATTTTTAATAATTTATTCATATTTATTTCATAATTAATAATTTAATTAATAATTTCTAACGACAAGGGAGATATCGAAGACGAGCACTTCGGTGACTCACCCTGTATAATATAACTTTTAGTAATAGAATCTATCTCGAGTATTTATCATTATTTAAGGTACCAACTCTGTCCTCGCGAAGAATTTATTTTTACTTAACGTTCAATGGACTAATTAATTGTTCAATTATTTTAAGAATGTTAAAATTGTGTTCCGTACAGATTTACTAGACTCCCACCACTATTAGCTACGGAATTAACTATGCTCTGAATAGTAAATTGGCGACAATAATTATCATTATTAATAAATATCATAACAGAATTAAAATTTTTGGAGTTTTCCAGTGAGGCTAAATATATTATATTATGTGACTAGACTGCATATCTGTATGTTTTTTTATATATTGTAATGTTTTAATTCATATGTATTACTTTTGTTATGTGAAAATTATGACTACCCACATGAGGTTGTTCGGCAGAAATGAATATTATTATTAGCTAAATGTTTAAAATAGCAATCAAATTTAATAAATTAAAGACGACGCAAACGCCACCTTTTGCCGAATTTCAAGTGGCATCGTCAACGATTTGGGTCTACAAGGTAGACGACCGAGAATCATTGTTTCGTCCACTAAAGGAAGGCGAACTTGTCCTGTTTAAGCAAACAAGGAAATTCAATGTGAATCAAATTTAAGTTCAATATTTTTAAATAATATTATTGACACGGGTAATACAAGTTTTATACATATAAAAAAACATTCTATTCATTGATTCATTTACTCATTATAAAACTAACAGTTTTTCATTTATACAGACAATCCATCAATTCATCTCATCAAATTTGTAGAATTTAGACAATGATGTTAGCAATCAAGACAATTGAATGAAACTGCAAGAACTAGATAAATATAGGAAAAAAGACCGCTATTTTCTAAATTTTAACAATTTTTAAATTATTGTAATGTAATTTAATTTAGCTTCCAGAAATATAGATTTTCCGTAGATATTAAAAAAAATCAATAAAAAAATTAATATAGTATATAAAGAAAACAAAATTACTTTTTTATACTTTTTTTCTATTAATTAAAATCCAAGTGGTATAAAAAAGTAATTTTGTTTTCTTTACATACTATATTGAAAATGTACCACCAAGTTAACGCCAACAAAATTAAAGAAAAAAATTAAAATTCTGAAACGGTTTAAATATATTCAAAATGCGTAATAAAGTTGTTAAAACAAAACTAAAAATCAGTGGGCTGGTTGGTTGCTTTCTCTGTGTAGGTTCATGGATATCCGCCTACTTAATTAATACTTAATTAATTGTAATATTGACCATGTCTCAGTGAATTGAAGTGTGATTTATTGTGGTATAATTGGGACTAATAAGTGGAATTAAAGTAATTGTTCCGGAATGGCTTGTAGAATGCATATAAATAAAATATATTGCATATTACATTTTCTTCTCACTTAACTCGTTTTAAAAATATTTAACATAATAGTGTAACAAATTTAAAACACGTGTTTTAGACATTTCTTAAGTAATTATAAAATATCAATAAATAGGTTGTTGAATTAAAAGAAATGAATTCGTAAATATATAATATATTTTTATTCTATGCAATTGACAGAATTATTTACATTATATGGCTATCCAACAAATTATTTACGTTATATTATTAATATTATCTGTATAGTTTGAATAAAGATGTGTGTATACTTACCACAACTCCGCCCATAAAATGCGATTGACATTAATCCCGCTTCATGGCAGCATTTAGGGGTCTATTTTTTTACTAGTTAAAAAAGTTGTTTTTGCATTTAAAAATATTTTTTATAAAAAATGTTATTAAGATTAAATATCGCAAAAAATATTTATGATAGCAACAAAAATACTTTTTTCAATGTAATTTCTAAACGGTTAGAGATAGAATAAAAATTCAAATTAGAATTTAAAAAAATATAAATGTCAGCGAAAACAGATTTTAAATATTTGTAATAATAACTAAAAATTCAGCTTTATTAGAAAAAGAGGTGGTATCGCGCGCTCTTAAAATTTAGTAAAATTATTTTATATGAAAAAATCAGATTGAGTTTCTGTTGAATTACAAATTAGATATGTCGATTTAAGGAATGTATAGGAAACAAAAATGTTCTTACAGAATTAGTGTGTATTTGAAGTCAATAAAAACGATTTATTTCTTTAAAATTTTAAATTCAAGAGTTTCCAGTACTAATTGTTATTTTTTTCTTTGTTTCAGGCTCCAAAGTCAGTTTAACAATTTTGTGATATTGCGGATATGTGGAATGTGCGAGTCCACGTAGAACAGTCAGGTATTACATTTAATCATTATTCATCATTTATTTGAATTTTATAACTAATACACAAGATGGCTGACAATTTATTATCTAGATTATTTGCTAAAATATAAAAGATACAAAATTAAAATATTTTTATGTTTTTAATATATTTTTTTTAATTACAGCTGAATTGATTTTCGCAACCTGCATTATTTTTTTTTTAAACATTTCACCTTTATGCTGTTGGATCTTTCGGAAAGTAATCTCTTTTTCTTATAAAAATGAAAGACGATTTTATGATATATTGAATAAAATATGTATTAACTCTTAGAAAATCATCTTTCATTATTATTGTTATATTATATATATATATATATATATATATATATATAAATATCTTTATTTATGAATTTTGTACAATGAGGTGTGTGTTTACATTTTAATATATGTTATAATACTGTCTGTTGCAATAAATCAAAATTCACAAACTGGCTATCGACCAGAAGTCTTTCAGCCTTGTTATATTTTATATATAAAGAAAGAGATCACTTTTCGAAAAGCTAAAACTTGCCCATCACTAGTAAATAATATTACTGGCTTGGGTTCATTAATCCAACTCTTTGGATTTTTCATGAAATAATATCTATGACATCCTAGCGTGGACTTTCATCCGAATTTTCCGGGAAAACGCCGCTCTAAAAATAATACAGCGTTAAAGGACACTTTCACATAAATTCCCTTAGCTGCGACCATCGATTTCGCCCAACTAAACACCCCGATACAGCCGCCGCAAATCCTTCATTGCGGCGTTCCCATTCTGCAGGCTCGAATCTCTCGTCTTACTTTCATCACTCTTTATCTTGAACACAATGGAGATTTAACGCGGAGGGAACGCACTTTATTTGGCTTCCGCTATTTGCATATGAATTATAAGCGCGGCGCACCGGCTCTTATAAATTTCGGCCTCGTATTGTTTATGCGGACGAAGATGTATGCAAAGTGCGTGTAATATATTTATTAAAATAAGCGAGTGCGAGTGGAATTTGGGGTAATTATAATATTTATTGAATGGTGGGAGAAAAGGGGGGTATTTATTTGGAAATGGGCACGTGTGTATGATTAGTCGTTTCAACAATGCATTCTAAGAATTGAAGAACAATGAAATTGTTTGTTTGCTAATCTAAATACAGGTTCTTGGATCTTGGTGGCGTTCACTTCATGGTACATTTTCAATTTTTATGTAAAGATAACACATTTTTTTGTACCACTTTATTTTACTTTAGTGACTAGTTTCAATTACACTCACTTTGATAATGAGTAAAGTAAAATAAAAGTGTATGAAATAAATATGAATAAAATATTAAAAATCAACCAATAAAACACAGATTAGAATGAATAACTTTAAATTCTCGACTAGTTTTTAAAATTTGTTTTAAATAATTTATTCATATTTATTTCATACAATATAAACTACCAATGTCTAAATATTAAATAGACTTTGATTAAAACACTTCGAGATATCTCCCTGAGAATGACCTAAGGTCGAATCTAGTCGGAGTAAAAATAAAAAAATCAGTGAAACAAACGAAGTGTTTTAATCAAAGTCTATTAATTAAATATGTTTCACCACGGGTTAAGTGAGAAATTAATTAAAAAAAAAACTAAATATTAAAACCATTAATTAAAATAAAAGTGGTTTAAGAAAGTTATGTGTTTTCTTTACAGATTGGTTATTTAGTTTGTATAATGCATTTAGATTTATTGTATAAATAGAACAATCTTAGATAGCTGTTTTTTTAATTGCATAAAAAATCACTGCATTTTCTATTGTTACATATTTAAAAATTTAAAAAAAATTGTTTCGCTATTTGTTATTATTTACTCAATAAAAAATCCTAAAAATATTAAAATCCGCTTGAGAGCTAATTTAACAAGCAGGATGTCTTAATAAGACTTCAAACTATTACACAATGCGAATGAGTTATTAACAACAGATTGGTTTTGATAACGTTTGTGCGTGTTTAAAGCTGCGGGTTTGAAAATTTTATGGTAATTTGTGTATTGATATTTTTGTTTTCAGTATCAATCAAATGCACAGTCTTCTAACTCACTGAATTTGTTACCATAGAAAAAAATATTTAGTTGCGATTATTTAATTGATAAAGCCATTTTCTGATGTATTTGTTAACCATGATTGTAAATATTAAATGTAAAAATTCTATGTATAACTTCAGAAATAAAGATGTATATATATATAAAAAAATATATCAATTGTTTCTACTTGCAGCACCCCCACGGAAATAAAAAAAAAAATAAAATCCATTAAACAAAATCGTTAAAATGCATACGTTGTAATTATATCTAAAATGCCCATTTAAACAAACATTCATACAATTTCATTATAAACCCATTCAAATCGTGCTAAATAATTAAGTCAGAATTTAATACAAATACCCAGGTATATGTATAAATATTCGTAAGCGCGCGTTTTGTATAATTCCCCCGCATTTACATATTATTGCAAATTCCGGAAATAGTTTCGGCCCCATTTACATACGTACAACATGCGAAATGTGCTCGCGATTATTGCGGATTGTTCTTGATGTATGCCGAACGTCAACGATTTAATTAAACACACTTCATAATTGGCCCCGGCTTTCATTCTGGCACGACGACTTTCTCTCGGAGGCGGTCTATTTTTAATTAAAATCAAGTTCGATCACAGAAGAAGCAAAAAAAACGAGATTCATTCTTTCTGCAACTTTTAATTGCTTCTGAAATGCGGAATGGAGAAGAAACAAGAAAAAAATGTTAATGAATAAACGAAAAAAGTAATTTCCTTGTACCCTGACCTTAATTTTCAATGGCGAGATTTTTTTTTTGCATGGTATCTAGGTTTTGTTAAAATGAAATGAAACTCGTGATTATTGTTTCGCGTTTGTTAGACGAATCAACGATTGAAAGAAAATAAATAAAAAGAATTGCTAATTGCGAAAAAAAATATAACTTGGGCTTCTATTGGGGATGATTTTTTATGCAACAGTTAATAGAATTGAACATTTTTTCAGAGTACCGTTTTGTTTAGGTTTGTGGGTATTCATAATAATAAGCTGGACGGTTTAAACTTATTATTATGAATACCCACTAACCTAAACAAAATGCTACTCTGAAAAAATGTTCAATTTTATTAATTAAAAAATTGTATTGCATAAAAAATCATCGCTAATAGAAGCCCAAGTTATATTTTTGACACAGCGGAGGCGCCGGGAATCGCGACTGGAAATTTATTGCTAACTTCTCGTGGATAAATTAGCCAGTTTCCATTCAATGATAACTCGTGCATTAAAATTTCCTCTTAGTCCCGCATCCTTGGCAAAAGAAATTAACACTATAAAACAAATAGCTATTAACAATGGCTCTATAATACCAAAATTAATAAATTAATTTAAAATATCCCAAATTCGTAAATATATTTTTGTATTTTCCAAGAAAATATTTATTGAATGCTGGGAGAATAAAAATCTTAAATATAAGGCTTTCAGTTTTATGTCAAGCAATTATTATTATTATTATTACTAGAGATGTGCAAAGTCGATTTTTCCACTGAAAAATGAAGTATTTGACAATTTTCTTAATTTTATTTATAAAAGTAATATTGGGAAGTGTCACGTATTTATTAATAATTTATTGTTTTTTATTAACTTTAGCTACTTAAAATTCGTTATTATTCGGAAATACTCGATTACTAAATTCACTCGATTTTGCCCAACTCTAATTATTACTATTTAATGCACATCCTCTTTTTTTTTCATTTTTACAAATAATTAATGTTATATTTATCTTTTAATTATGTTTCTTTGTTTTTTATTTTCAAAAAATTCAAAATGTCCACATTAATCTCGATCCACAGTCGACCCTCGTCACGGCCCAATTTTCCTAACTCAATAAACACAATAGCGTTAAATCGGCCTGGATTTTAATTAAAATGCAAATCGAGTTTCTTAACTGCGCTCAAATCGTTTGTTGATAATGGCGTATCATTTTTTATTCCCATTAATTAATTAAATTAAATTACGATTCCAATTAGAATTATATCCGCGCATGTTCGAGTGAGTTCATGTCGGTTGCATTTTTCTGTAAGTAGCTGCATGCAACATCCGTTACTTTTATTTTTTAACGGCGCATGTTATGGACGGATTAATTAAGTTTTGCCCGGGGTAATAGGAGAAAAAAAAATACGAACGGTTGTGCTGCTGTGTTAATTTATTAATAAGGTATGTTGCGGGATTTATGCGGCCGTAAAATATTGGAATGAATGCAGGAATGGTCAATTGTTATCAATCAAGATTAATCTCGATTGAGAAATAATTCCTTGAAGTATAATAGATGTGGAGAAAGTTTTTTTTTTAAACAAGATTTATTTAGTTTGATAACAATTGAGCCATGGTATATATTTTTTGTGTACAATTCAGTGTTTTTAATAAACCCTGCTCTTTTTAAATAAAAGCACTATAAACTTTTCTTCATTAAATATTTATTATTCCGTTAACAAATAAATAAATAATTGGAGAGTAGTTGATAGAAAATAATTATATATACATTGAATCCTAAGAATGGGGGTAGGCCTCCAAGGGAGAGAAAGTTAAGAACAAAGAAGAATTTAATTTCAATGTTATTATTTAATCAATTGATTTATATACAAACATCTTTATTCAGACAAAATGACAACAAAAAATTATTACCAGAAAAGGCGAATTTAATCATATATAAAATATCAGAAAGAAAGACTTCTGGTCGATAGCCTATAACGACTACAAACACAACTGTACATAGTGTTAGTAGTCTGTTATAGGCTATCGACCAGAAGTCTTTCTGTCTGATATTTGATACATGTTAAATAAAAATGATTTGAAAGTAATTAATAAATTATTTCCACATTTAGCTCTGTGACTTTTGACTTACGTTACGTAAATACGTTATGCACATTAAAACAACTACTTCCCGGGCAAATACCCACGCCGGACATTGAATTACATAATGTACATCTGCTGTTGCACATCAATTTTCTATTTATATTGGATATACGATTAAATTCATCTTTTCAGGTAATATTTTATTTAATGAAATGCGACACTTGTTAATTTCGAAAAGAAATGCCATTAATTCAACCAATTAAACACATTTAATTAGCAATAGAAAACCGTATGCATGCAGTGAAAATTACCGTTTCAATAATCGTCTTAATGCAAAAAGTGAAAATATCAGCGCCCAGGTAGGCAGGTGCTGATATTTTCACCAGCGGTGCAGTATTTTTTTTTTTTCGCATGTGCTCCAAAACAGTTGGCAATGCAATTACGATTCGGAATCGCCTCTCGCCTTTGCGCGATTTTGTCGCCGTATAAATTTCATTTCCTGCATTGCCATTCCTAACAGAAGGTCAATTACACCTCCATTTTAAAAAAAGCAACGGCACCGAATTGTCCTACGTGTGCATATTTAGAACGCTAATTTCATTCACATAATTTTTAATTAATGAAATGTAAATTGGCAACAGCTTAACGGGAATTGTGTAATAAATTTTATTACGATTTTTTTTATCTTTGAAATAAATATTAAGAACTTTGTAGAAAAACATAGAAACATCATTAAATTAAATAAAAATTAAAAAATTTGAAAATAATTAATTATTAAGTTATTAATTATTAAATTATTTTTCCTTTAGCTACTGTGACATTATGACTTATGTTACATAAGTACTTTAACAAATGTCTAATAGTAGACATTTTCTGTTGCATAACAATAACATATTGTATAATGCAACAATTTTTGAAGAGAAAATATTTAATGCAAAAAAACAAAATTAGCTAAATTATTAATTAATTATTTTCAATTTTATTTATTTATTTAATTTATTTAAATAACTGTGACCAAGTGAATAAATTCTATCATAGAATTGTGAAAATTATTAAAAATATTTCAACAATTATTTGAATATATTAAAAAAAACAGATAATATTTATTTGAACATAACCTGTTTTTCAATAATTATTTGAATATATTAAAAAAAAATAGGTTATGTTCAAATAAATATTACCTGTTTTTTTGATATATTGAAATAATTATTGAAATATTTTTAATGACATAAAATGTCATACATAATACTATGAAAAATAGAATTTACTTAGATCATGACATTTTATGTCATTAAAAATATTTCAATAATTATTTGAATATATAAAAAAAACAGGTTATGTTCAAATAAATATTACCTGTTTTTTTTTTTAATATATTCAAATAATTATTGAAATATTTTTAATGACATAAAATATCATACACAATACTATAAAAAAATAGAATCTATTCACTCCTTTCTGTATGCAAGTACGAACAATGAAGGTTCTTATTTGTGTCAGTTATTTCATGTAGTATTTACGATGCCATTAAAAAAAATAATAGACGCAAATGCTCGTTATAATGTATCTGACAGTAGATTGTCAGTTTGTTATGTTTATGAGTGAAAATTTGAATAATCCTTAGGATGGCGAAGGGCGGTTTCGCGCATAATGAAATACAATTTTGCACATACAATATGCCGCCAGGAAAACGCGTTAAAAGTGCCGTTTTAGGTAAAATGTCTTCTGAATATTTGATGAGAAACACACCGCTGCCCGGCTTTCTTATTATGGTGTTAATGTCACTTCGGAGGATTTGTTCATTATCATTTACACTGAAAATTTGAAGTTGAAAAAAAAAAATATATCATTTACACTGAAAATGTGAAGTTTAAAAAAAAAAAATATCATTTACACTGAAAATGTGAAGTTGCAAGTTGAAAAATACGAATGGCTATTATTTTTATATGTAATTCGTGAGCATTTCAGCCGCACTAAGTATTGTAGAAATGAACCCATTAATAGAATGATGCGTTACTACAATAATATATGTAATGATAATACTAATTTAGATTTGTTTAAAATTCCCATGTCAACATTTGAAAATATATTAAATTGTATGAACCTTATTTAGCTCAAAGTGGAATAAATACTGTTTTCTATTTATACTTATTTAGCTCCTTTGTTTTATGTTTTAAAGTGAAATTTCAATTATGCACTGAAAATTAAGTCTATTTCTAATCAATTTGTATTTTTCTTTTATATATTTTGTTTTCATTTTGTAAAATGGTGTACCGTTTGAATAAATAAATAAATAAATTGGTGAAATAAATGTTATTGTAAATATAGTTTTTTAAAGACGTAATGAAGCACGAATTAAATGTATATTTTTTAAATAGAAAATACATCTATTGATGTGTAAATCATATTACTTCTTCCTAAACAGATCATGGACTTTATTAAGAATTATTAAGACAACACTTGATACTGTTTGACGTTATTGCAATCAAATTCTAGATAAAAAAATCATTTTAGAGAAGATCGTGGGCTCTACTAATTAAACGATTCTAAATTTAATTAGTTAATACTACTACTACTTTTGTTATCCAATAAAACAATGAATTGCATAATTCGGTAAAAATTAAACAAGTGCTTTGTTTCACAATATTTTATATATTTGTTTTTACTCTTTGAAAGCTGTTTTAATTTATAGTTTTTTATTATTATTATATTTAAAGGATTTTACAGGTGGACAGGCAGGGTGTTTTATATAAAAATAAATCTGTAAAAAAACACTTCTGTTTTATAAGCAACATTATGTACAAAATCAGTATATCCTCCTAAAACTAACAATTTCATTAAAAATTATTATTTTTTTTAAGCATATAAATAATTCATTTAAATTCACAACCATTCCAAAGCAAGTTTTGTAATATACATTATCTTTTTGTTTTAGGAATTGATTGAAGATTTTTCAAATCAATTTTGAATCAAATTTCAAATTAGTTTTGATGAATATTTTAATCAAAATTTTTATACATAATTGATTTAAAATTTGTTTCACAATTAATTCCCATAATAAAATAATGTAGATTACAAAACCAGCCCCTAAATTTTGCGAATTTTAAATGAACTATTTTATTAATTAATTCCCATAACTAATAAAATAATGTAGATTACAAAACCAACTCCTAAATGTTTGCGAATTTTAAATGAACTATTTTTTTATATAAATTTATATTATGTTTAAAAGGGAACTCCGAAGTGGTTCAGGTAAAAAGAGACAAAAGTGGAAACAATCAACCTGATTGGGACAACAAACAAAATATTCATTAAAAAATATTTCAAAAAATACATAAAGAAGATTATACTGAAATTGAATTGTATTTTACATGTACTTATTGTTGTATTTTTTTATTGTAACTAAATTATTTATTACATTATATTTAAATATTGTGAAACAAACCACATGTTTAATTGGATGTTAATTTCGTGGAGGTATTTAAGAATCCAAAAATGGTCTAAAATTAATATTTTAAGATAAACTGAATAGCCTATGTTCCTTCTACTAATAATAAGAGTCTGAGATTTTTATCAGATTTTTAGGAAAAAAAAAATCACCGAAATTTAAAAAAAAAATCATGAAGAAAGTGAAATTTCTGCGAAAATCCAAAAATCACCAAACGACTTCATTTTATACGAAAATGTAGCTAAAGAATGGGAGAATAAACTGCGGGAATTTGAACGAGATCGACGCATTAGTTTTGAGTCAGTTCGCTCGCAAAATGAGCCTCTGAAGATTAGGTTGAATTTTATTTCGTTTTGGCGATTTTTTTCTGGCGACCATAATCGACCTAGAATGATGTTTTTTTTTTTCAAACATGTAGCTGAATACATCAAGAATCAATTATTAAAAAGTCTGTTCCTTTGAGTGATCCGTGAATTTGGTAATTTTGGTGCAACCTCGTATACGTTCAAAACGAATAATCAGCGGGCCTGCACTAAATCGTTCCCATAAGGCGCTATGTTAATTTCATGGAGGATTTAAGTATCAAAAATATAGCCGAAAATTATTATTGTACAGGAAACTAAATAGCCTACGTTCTTTCTACTATCATCTTTGAGATTTTTTTCAGATTATTAGGAAAGAAAAAAAATCACCGAAATTTGGAAATATCGTGAGAATAAAGTGAAATTTCAACGAAAATATAAAAATCAACAAACTACTTCATTTTATATTAAAATATAGTTAATGAGTGGAAGCATAAGCTGTGAGAATTTGAACAGGATTGGGTAGTTAGTTTCGAGTCGGTTCACTTGCAAAATGAGCCTTTGAAAAGTGGGCGAAATTTAACATCGTTTTTGATTTTTTTTTTGTTTGGCGACTACAGGTTATTTAGGAAGATAATGTTTATTGAAAATATAGCTGGGTTCTTCAGGAATCGAACGTTAAAGATCCCATACTTCTAAGTTGTGTGTGAACGTGGTTATTTTGGTCCAAAAGCAGATACGCTTAAAGCAAACAATTAGAAAGTCTCCACTTAATATTTTAAGGTAAATTAAATAGCCTACGTTCTTTCTATTAACATTAATGTGGATTCTGAATTCATTATATACCTGTACTCACACTGTACAACTATATTTAACTTAGTTTATACATATATATTTCTCTGTAATTAGGCTCTGCTTGTTGAGAAATAAATTATTATTATTATTATTAAGAGTCTTTGAGATTTTTTTTCAGATTTTTAGGAAAGAAAAAAAAGAATCACCGAAATTTAAAAAAAATCGCATAAGTCCTCGTTTTATTTCGAGGAACAATTTAAGTGGCCAAAAAGGGTTGAAAATGATTATTTTTCCGGGAAATTCAGTACCACATATTCTTTCCAATAATAATAACAATAATCTTTAATAACAGATATATACAGCAAAAAGTAGGTAATAAAAATTACAAAATCAAATGTAAAATTTATATCTGTTAATTGGCTATCGAATAATGGTCTTTCCGCCTAATAAGAATATATTTCTAGAAAAACTTCTTTTTCATGCATTTAATTTTTCATTTATCATAAAACAATAATAATATACTGAAGTGGAAACCTAACGATTACATAAAACAAGAATGAAATATTGAAATGGAAAATTTAAGTTTGTATAAGATTTTTTACATTTGTGAATTAAGAAATAAAAAAAAATTACTTAAATATGCTGTGCTGCAAAATTTATGACTCCATCAATTAGAGCGGAAATCCCGAGAGCAAGCAAGTTATAATATATTATCCAATTTTACATGAAAAATTATAAAATGGAATGGAATGAAGCTCTATATTATAAAATATATATTTATATATAATACGCAATGGAACAAATAAATTATAATTATATTAATTTACATAAAAAATGGAAGGACAAATTTGTCAAGGATCAGTTTAAAACTTGAGGCAGGTTTTTGTTGTACCTAAGCTTCACAATGTTTCATTTCATTCGATAGATTTTTCCAAAATATTCAAAACATATTATTTGCTTTGTTTTTCGCTTGGATATGCATTTCTCGATAGTCCCAGGACTTTCTATACGCCCGTTAATAAATATAATCAGGGCTATTCCGTACAGAAAATTTAAAATTTAAGGTGTATGTTATTAATTGTCTCTACATTCTATGTATACATATATCTATTATAAAAGCTGCTTAGACTATCATGATAAATAAACTTTAAATAAGAAATAGAAATCACGAAATAGAAAAATATAACATACACGTTAAACTTAACATTTTCCTTACAGAATAGCCCCGATTATTATATATATTATTCTTTTATATAACAGAGAGCTTTTTTAATCGGTATACATTTCCCCTATGTATACCTGCAAAATAGGCGAGTCAAACGCATTGATGTATGTATGTTTGGTTGCCTATAACACGCAACTGAACACACATATGCCAAATAATCAACTAAACATTCACACATTAATCGGTCCAATGCGTTTGACTCGCATTTTTGCAGGTATACACCTCCCCTAATGTATACTGATAAAAAAACCTCCCTGAATATTATTATTTTATTTGTATCTCAAAGTTATCAAAATCAAATAAATATAATTCCGCTTAAAGTCAAAATTAGTTCCAAGCTAATCCTGTTCTGAATTGATATCTGGTGGTTGTAAAAAAATCCCTAGTTAAATACTTATGTTGCTAAAATAGGGCAATTTACTTTTATTTCAATTAGAGTTACTCGATATGACAAAAATTAAAAATTTTCCCAAGATTTTTTTATGGCTTTGTAAAATTTTCAGTTTTTTTTTATATACAAGTATTGTTGAATAAAATGTACGCGTTCGACGTTTAATGCCATTACAAAAATTCTTGTATGAAAATTTTTCATTTTTTCATTATGTTGAATAACTCTAATTTAAATGAAAATCAATTGCCATATTTTAGCAATATATATCACCAACGTTTATCATTATTTCAAAATTAAGTGTCGAGAGTAACGTACATTGATGCTGAGTTTCGTGGCATTTTAGCACAGAGAAAAAAAAATGACGTGGGTTCATTGTGAAAATGGCTTTTATCGATGCATTAGCAGTCATTCGACCTCATATCAACTAGTATTAAACGTCGAACGCGTACATTTATTCAACAACAATCCTTGTATATCAAAGAGTCCACCACAAGCGGAGGGATTTTTTTTTTTTTCATTTTAAAACGGAAAATATTACAAATGTAAGTCATTATTATTAATTCACAACATACTTGTTTCCCTTTGCGATATATTCTCTTTGTAACCAATACATACAGAAGGATGTAAATATGTGCATATAACGGATGAATATTTTCAAATATGTATTCCCGTGTTTCCATGCAAATGTATGTTTAAGTCTACTAATCATTCTCCTGGGAATTATAGCAATCAATAATAGCACAATTTTGTTGTTTATTAAATTTTGACAAAAAAGGCACAAATATCTCTAGTCGATAGTCTAGCAGGCACACACTTTTATTATCTATACTTAATGTTTGTAAAAAATGTATGAAATTATTTTAATCAAAATATAAAATATAACTTAAAATTAATTTATTCTGAAAAATGAAATTATTTTAATCAAAATATAAAATATTTATTTATTTAATTATATTTATTTATTTATTTATTAACGGTGGTCTACCATAGAATATTACAATAAAATACAATAAAATAGTAATAATAAACACATTAAACATTTAAAACTTAAAATTAATTTATTCTGAAAAATAACAAAAAAAATGAATTAAAATTTAATAAAATACTGAAAAGTATCAAGATAAAATCGATCTTTCCCTTTGATTTCGCTGCAAACCAAACATTTCTTGCACTGTAAGTCTTTGACAAACGGTCAATAACTACTTCCCGGGAAAATACCTCGCCGGACCTTGAATTGAAATCTGAGTCGAGAATAATTACTGATAAATCACGCATCACATATATGTCATCATATAAATCATAATTACATGGCTGTCTATGTAATTATGATTTGTGAGTACCTTACCAATTATAATTACATAGCGATCTGCAGACACGAGTTTCTGGAATTATCCCTCATCAATACAGCTCCGCCTTGGAAGCCCTTAGCTTACAAATATCTTTATTCATACAATTACTTTTTTACAAACATTGAGTATATAAACTTTGTCTGTCCTGGGTTATCGTCTTTCTACCCTATCTTGAATTGATGGTGATGCGCAATAAAAATGTTTGTGCTAGCTAGCTGAACTGTCTTGAAGTGTTTTGATGAATTCATAAATTGTGAGAGTAGGATCGACGTGTTTGTTAAAAATATGTGTGAGGAATTTATTTAAAAAAAAAAACATAGATTCAGGAAGCCCTTTTGTGTTATGTAAAAATGTTAAACCTAGTTGATCACTCATTAGGAAAAGCCAACCCTTTACTGAACTGCATTAAAATCATCTCAGAATGACTCTCATTGAATAAGTCTACAAATTGATCCATTTTTTATACGAGATCAATTCTCTTAATAATAATATATAATATTTATTTACGCATAAAACTATATTATATTTGCGGTTTGCGTAAGCAGAATAAACAATTTGTTTATAAGTCAGGGATTAATCTAGAAATTAGTATTAATTCTCGGATCTCGTGAAAATGTGCAAAATAATCGTCAGAATCCTGGATTGTATTGTAAATAATAATAGTAATAAATTTATTACCCAACAGGAAACAGTAACCCAATTACAGAATAATACATTATAGTAATAACAAGACAATAATATTCGTGTTTTCTCATTAATCACATGGAAAAATATTTTTAATATTAAATTAAACTTGTAAATTAAATTCACAAGATTAATGAGAAAAATTCAATTCAAAAGTACCCCGACACCAATTGGTAAAAGGGTACATCGATTATATATATATATATATATATATATATTAGTAAAGTCATTATTGTTTACAGTTTATATAAAAGCATTGATGAATTGTAAAAGAAGTAAACAATTTTTAAATAATGTATATATTATATATATATATTTAAAAATGTATGCAAAATATTCTATTTTACGAATGTACATAGCTAATGATTAATTTTCCTAAAATAGCACATAAATAATGTATGCCAGCATAATGAGCAGTTAACGTATACTTTCAGTGAAACTAGGAGTAGCAGTTATGGATAGCATTTCAGTACATGAATAATTCAGAAAGGATCTTTCAAAATACGGCGGCCGGCTTCTAGGTTTTACCTCTGAAACAGAATTTCATATTGTCTACACTCCAAACACTGGCTCGCTGATACATTTCGAGCGGAACTAGTTTCGGCCTGAAGTTTCTCCTACCTTATTTATATTTTATCGAGGGGTTTTAGGATTAGCCGATCCCCGTCTCGCGTACGTGCAGCGTAAGTCAAAGTGAATATGATTAAAAGTTTTAATTGTGTTTTCGTAGTAATATTCGCGTTTGAAATGTATCTTGTTAGTGCGTCTTGATATTGCAGTTTTTTTTTGCTTTATTAATGAGAATCTGTAATTCATCTCTTTGAGATATTAAGTACAAAATGATATTTTACAAATTTACTCTTGCAGAAATGTGTATTAAAACCTTTTGCGATAAATTGGTGCGTCTTGAAATTGCAGTTTTATCATATTTATTGCTTTATCAGAATTTGTACTCCATCTCCTTGAGATATAGTTATAAAATCATACTGGATAATTAATTAAATCCAGATTGATGTAAAAATGTTTCACCACGGGTTAAGTGAGAAATTAATTAAACATATAAAATCATATTTATCAAATTTACTCTTGCAGAAATGTGTATTGAACCTTATCAGTAAATGATTTACCATTGATAATGAGTACGTAATACTTAAAATGTAAATCTGGTTTAATAAAAAATTAAATAGCCATTTATAAGTTTATATCAAATATATTGTATAATATATGTATATGTAAATACCACAATAAAGATGATTGTATATATATAAAAAATTAATAAAATTTAAAGTGATGTTAGGAATTTTTATTTTTCGCCTATATTAATATGATTTTGATTTTTTACATAAAGCATGATTATCTTGTTTTGAAATTGCCAACAAAATTTGATTATTAAGTAGAGCTGCAGGTAACAAAAACAACAATTTAATCTAATTGCACAATGAAACAGTTGTTTATGGTTTCATTGTGCTCAAATTTTACACATTAGCCAAATAATGTAATGAAATATGAAACGCGCATGAATTCAACTTCACAGAATTCGTAATCAATCTCAAACCGTTGGAAAATAATTGACTCATTTTAGATTACAGGTGTGACTCGGCCTTCGTTACCAAAATAAATCGGTTGCAAGTGCAACCCGTGTTATTATTGTGCATAGTTATACAATGATATTTATTTATTATTTTTTGTATGGACAAATAAGAATTATATTAATTAACTCTGACCAAGTGAATGAATACTCTTTTCTATTTAAATAAGAATTAAATCAGTTGATAATAAAATATATTTCAATATTTGAATTAGTATAACATGCAGTAAAAGTAAGCAGCCCTTTTTACGCATTTGGCATGAGTTCCTAATCAGGACTGTCTTTCGTAAATGATAATAATAATAATGCATTTATTTCCAGTAAAGAATACAGAACATTCATAAGTTGGTCAGACACTTATAAAAAATATATCGACATCACAAACATATTAAAATAGTTAGAAAAAAAAACTTGTACTATGTTTTACGCCTCGATTAATAATAATAATAAGTAAAAACTACATTTACAATTTAAAAATTAGCAGGAGATCCGTCATACATCTAAAATAATTATTTACATAATATCACATGTATTCATAAATTCTTCTAATGTGTAGAAACTGTATTTTAATATTATTCCTTGGGCTTGTTTCATAAATTAATTTGATGGCAGTTGCTTTATTATGCAAGGAAGTGCATTGTACAGTTTTACAGATTCTACTATACAGAAGTTGTGGTAGAAACTATGACTGTATTTAGGAAGCCTAATTGTCCTTGTCCTGGTATTGTGATCATGTTGCTCTTGACTATTATCGAAAAGAGGCATTAGATTCAGTTGGAAATTCCATTTCAATTTCCTTTCCCACTATTACATTTAACCCGATGTATTTCATCGCACAATTTAAAATTCGTCGCAGGGCAGCTCGTTTATTTTCCGGTTTCCGGAAGCCGACAAGACGCGCTTCTGCGAATTTCCACGGTGAGCATTTCCGTAATGAGATCGTTTAAAATCGATTGGGGGTTCCGCATCAAATTGGCGATTTGAGTCTATTTGGCGTCGGTTCATGAATATATTTACGAGATAAGAAGAAGTCGTCGTCGGCTCGAAAAGTTAACAGATTAAGGCAAAACGTTCTCACAGATTTCAATAAAATCTCTGGGAAAAATCAATCCGCATCCCAGATAAGTAGCGGTATTGAGTTTAATGAGAATTTTTTATCGTGACTGAGTACAATATTGCGATGTAATATTAATAATTATATAAAATTAGAAAATGCATCGTGATGCTAAGTTTTTTTTACAATAGAATTTTAATATGTACAGAGTGGTGCAATTTGGATGGTTTTAACAGAGAAAGCCTATTTCCAGACTAGATAGAGAAAAACCCACGAAGGTGTCAGCACATCGATTTTTGAAAAACGTTTATTGCTAAAAACTGCATTGCAAAATAAATAGAAAAGAATATTTATTCACTTGGTCACAGTTAATTAAATAAATTAAATAAAAATGATTTGAAAATAATTAATAAATTATTTCCACATTTAGCTCCGTGACTTTTGCATTGCAAAATCTTGAATGGTTGCCGAGATAATAATAATAATAATAATAATAATAAATCAACTTTATTTCAGGAAATGTTTACAAAACATAACATAAATGAAATTGTGTCAGGTAGCAAAGATACAGGGCGTTACTCGATTTTCTGTCATTTTTAAAACCGCTGTGACTTCTTTATTTATCAAAATAATTTATTTCTGTAAAAACATTCTTAAGGCACCTTTTTAAGCAAAATCCAATGGTGTAATGGCTTAAAAATAGAATGTGAATGATTCATAGAAAACGAGCTCAATGAATAAACGGAAATAGAATATGCTCCAAAATAAATGAAGGAAAATTTATTGACATATATGGAAATATAATTGAAAAATGGGAAATGTAACTGAGATAAAAGGAAACGTATTTCGTATATAGTGAAATACGATTGAAATTTTATGTAAAACATACAGTTTTATTTATATATTATATTGAAAACGTTTATTATATCCTGCACTATCACTAATAGCTTTCCTTAAATAAAATTAATATTAAATAAAATGAAATGAAACAAAGATGATTCACACATTTGCAGCTATTTACATTACAATGAAATTAAACAAGGAAAATAAATATTCATTTTACAATGAAATTAAACAAAGATAATTTCTGGCAATGATCAATAAAATTCGATCAATCCCTTTTTCCAACTGCAAAAAATACTTACACTGTAAGTTTTACAAACATCTATTGAAACAACTACTTCCCGAGCATTTACCCCGCCGGACATTGGATTACACAATAGATATGTGTTGTTGCATAGCAGCACTACTGCGAATTGCAACGGAAAAAGGGATTGATCGAATTTTATTGATCATTGCCAGAAATTTTCCTTGTTTAATTTTATTGTAAAATGAATATTTATTTTAAATTAAATAAAAATAATTAATAAATTATTTCCTGTTCTGCTTCTGTGACATTTCGACTTACGTTATTTAAGTACTTTAAAACGAATGAAAATAAGTAACACTTGCTGTTGCATAATGATAACATATTGTATAAAGCAACAATTTTTTGTTATAATAAATTAAAGACGAAGCAAGCGCCACCTTTAAATGTGAACAATTTTTTGATTCGAAAATATTTAATGAAGTATTAATTGTTTGTTAATTGAATAAATGACAAATAAATGGAAATGTTTACAACAGTTGCATAAATTAATTATTCTGAAAAAGACAAACCAAAAAATACACAGACATTAATAAGGAAAACTTATTTCAATCCGGAAATACCTGCAATTAAATATTTTTTCGCTCGAAAACACCGCATTGTTATTGCGAACCTTCAATGTGGACGGTCGGATTCATCTGCAACAAAACGATTGTAAATTATTCTAAAAATGGAGGTCAACGTGACGGCGCACGAAAATTTTCAGCGGCTTTGTTTATCACACAAATACAAATGTTGTGTGAACTTCTGCAATTAAATTTGACTTTGAGAAATTATTTTTAAACCCAAGTGCAAATTAACACACGCGCTATTTATCCTTGTTTGTTTTTTTGCAAACAAACGGATATTAGAATTACCTCAAAACGAAAATTACAGCATAATTTATTGCAACCAACTAGGAATTTTAATTGAATATTTTATAAAACATTGTTGGAAATATTACACATTTTCCGTGCATAATGAGCAAGTTTTAATTTACGAATTAATCGGCTTCTTATAGTAGATTGCACCATAGTAATAGAGTCGCAGCAATTATGCTAATTAAATTTCAATTAATTAGGCCTAATTATTAATGCATGAACTTGGAAATTGGTTTCGGAAACATGATATTCATAGGAACCCTTATGGTTTAACAGCGTAATAATTAACATATCAACAATTAAAATCATTCTTGCATCTACAGTTTTTATACTCTACATAATTATGTTAGTAATTTAATTCAGACATAAAAATCCTTTAATGCCAGATATTATCTTTTTAATTGTTTCGGCACTTATTTTTATTTTTGAAAAAAATACTTATTCGCCACTAAACCCCACATAGCTCCTGTTTTAGGATTAGCTAACATTAAAAATGTCACGGTAGCTAAAGAGGCTAGTGATGGGCAAAATCGATTATTTTAATAATCGAATACGAAATAATCGATTTTTTTCAATAATTAAATGTTCATTTTATCATTTTTAACAGATTTATGATTCAATACTTAAATATAGTTATTATAATTACTAATTTTATAATTTCCTTTATGATGGTTATTGGTTGTGGAGACTTTAATTATTAAAAAAGGACAAGTATTTTTATTTAAATAATTCTTATCAATTATAGAATTATTTAAATAAAAATACTTGTCCTTTTTTAATAATTAAAGTCTCCACAGGTATATTCAAAATAAACCAAGTGTCTTAATTTCAATTAAATCATCCTGAATTACCTTTAAAACGTTAAGTCATATTGTAGTTTATCTAATGTCGAAAAATAAACTTTCATTATTTTTTTAATTTAGAAAACAAATCGATTTTTAAAATAATCGATTTTGCCCATCACTAAAAGAGGCAATAATTTATTACATCGTGTGTTCAAATCCCATCTGAGATGTTTCTTTTCTACTTTATATGTAATTAAATTTTAATTATACCTGTTGTACATTGAAAATCTCTACAATTCATACATATCAATATTATTTAAAAGTAGAGATGGGCAAAGTCGATCCATTCGATCTCTTTTTATCATTGCAAAATGAAGTTTGTGACAATTTTCTTAATTTAATCTATTTATTTTATGGAAATCTCCTTTCTACAAAATGATAAGCATTTACATAAATAATAAATACACAAATAAGTCAACTTTATCCCAAAGAATTCGACAGTTCAAAATTAATAATGGTACGATAATCT